>OU342546.1:4475500-5912000 GCA_910589475.2 Bembecia ichneumoniformis | reverse complement strand
GTAAACGAGCCGTGTCTGTACATTAAATTAATTATATTAATTTTTGTCTGTCTGTGCGTTTGTGCATGCTAATCTCAGAAACGGCTTAACCGATTTGAATGCGGTTTTCACTGATGTATTGTAGCAAGCCTCCTGTAACATTTTGTGTTCGTTTTATTACAATCGGTTTACGAACAAAACAGTTACCGTGTACAAAGTTGCGGGCGCAGCTAGTTTTAAATAAATAAACTGGGTAACTTGTTATGTATTTTAATACAAAAATAATATGAGTTAAAAATAGATCAGCAGACACACACTTTCTTTTTATTTATGTGATTATTGCTAAGTTAAGCTAATAGGACATGGCACTTAATGTCCCATTTCATGGTGTTATTTTTATAAATAATATTTTTTGGCTTCCGTACGTCCGAACAAAAAAACGGAACCCTTATAGGATCATTCGTGTGTCCGTCTGTCCGACCATTCCCCCCCCCCCCTTCTCTGACCCTGAAACTACTGAACCTAAAATTTTGAAAAAAAAAATACAGAAATTAGTTTTCTACTTATAGATTATAGGAAAACCTATAAGAAGTCCATGATATTAAAATAACATGGTAAATCATTCAATATTGTGCGGATAGGTAACATCGTACGGAACCCTTTTCACGCGAGTTCAACTCGCACTTGTCCCGTTTTTTTAAATTTTAAGTCAGCTAGATTGTCACAAGCAACACCACAGGTGCTGTAAGTGTGCTGCTGACCATAGTACTGATAGGAAAATGGGTAACTCACTCACCGAAACACAACAGCACACATGCTGTTATTTCACGGCGGTCTTCTGTAAGAGGGTGGTTATTTCCGCCAGATGGGCTGTTGAAATGTGTGCCCTGTCACTACTTGCCAGATCCAGACCAGAGCCAACTGTGGAATCGAACCCGAGACCCCTGAGACGGAGCGTTGAAGCAAGCACCTTAACAACTCGACCAAGAAGTTCGTCAAACATGGTCTTGTCTTCAGAAGAGCTGCCTAGTTTATGACAGCCACCGAAGGCTATGTCGTTCACAGTTTTCACAGTTTCACAGTTTTTTTTATCTTTAAGCATAATCTTGAATCGTAAAATCACAAGAAGTGGATTCGGTGCTTTTATTGCTCATTTTACTATCTGAACTAACGATTAGACAGAGAAGAAGCGAATGTTTTGTATTCGCGCAAAAGAGACAGACGAATGCAATGAGATTTGCTTTGTGATCTTTGTCTTTTTTCGGTAATTTGAAACGTCGCGTCGCGGTATTGTCTTTTAAGCCCTTCTACACGGCTAAAGCGAAGCTAATGCTAAGCTAGTGAACATTTTAAAATAAATTCACCTAATTTACTTTACTTTATCGTGATCTGCCGAATTCTTTTCAAGTTGATCAATCAACGATGTGTAGTAACTAATTGAGTGAAAAGCTTGGGACAAATTTTAAAAGTACCGACTGTGAAAACAAAAAAAAATTTTTAGGCCACTCTAATACCTAATCCACTGAATCGTAATCAGCAATTAAATATTTCGCGTATTTGGGGGGAACTTCTACGTGATCGTTGATTTTATAAAACACTAGCGACCCGCTTTCGACTTCGCACAGTTACGGTTTTTTTCTGGAAGTATATATACAAACAATACACACACACATTACCGACTAATTATAATTACATATAAGATTTTCTTTGTTTCTAATTATTTCTGCAGTTGTACAAAGAGGACTTTACGACTAATTATGTGACCTTCTGGAAAAAGCGTTCGCGCCGGCTGAAAACCTCGAACGTTCCACCGTATCGATGGTAACCACGCCCCTTTCCGACTATTGTCAAAGGAAATTGGTCCTTATGTTTACGATATAGAATTTACATTTTAACAGAAATAGCTTACAATGTTACAACCTGTTTCTTTACAATCTTGTTTACATTTTCTGGTAAATTCGAAAATACATCGAGGCGTTTGGCGCTCAGTATAAATAAGAGTGCGGCCGGTCAAGGGAGAGAGTTGTGCCACAACAAGCGATACGAAAGCGACTCTCGGAGCTTTTGCGAAGTTACTTGCGCTTGCGACAGTGAACCGGCGACACATTAAGGGAATCATTGACGACTTTTGGCAACGGATTCATCGGACAAGTTTGGTAATTTTGGCATTCATCTTGATTTGTGAAAATAAATCGTTCCTTTCGCTCATACACGGCATTTACACCCCGCACGTAACAAAACAAAAAATATTCCATGTCCAAACAATTCTTCTTCAATTTCGCTGACGGTGACGCTTCAATCTGCCAGTTCTTATAACAATGAATTAATTATTCAAGAGAGCAATTTAAACACTTAATTTTATCAATGCAGTACAATAGTTTTTGAGTTTTCAAACAATTATTATATGGAAAAATTATCCCCACTGGTAGTGATAAATGAAAATAATAATAATAACTAATAATACAATTAGTAGGGATAGATGGGACGGGCGAAAAATTGTATATTATATCTTTAACAGTGGAAAACGGGTTTAACTTGACGGAATTCTTTGTGTTTTATTTTTCTGTGTTTTAATTATTTCCTCTGCGAATAACCATCTGTTATACCACAAAATGCACAATGTAATTGTATATGTTTGAACGCATTCTAAAGGAAACAATTTTTTTTAAAATTTAATTTTGAAGTGAATCTTCTTTGTACGCTATGAGAGTAAAATTTCAAGGACGAATTTTGTGTGATTCTTCAGTGTAACAATCACGGAGGCTTCTTGTAACACTTGTGGATTACATTTACCGCTTAACTATATATTTGCAATTTTTGCAATGCAAAGAAGTTTCCCTTCTGACACGCATACCTACTCTATACAGGCTCATGTTTTTTTAATTTTTTAAACAAAATATGTATTCTGTACCTTATTTAAACTTAGTTAAGTTTTTTATTTGAATTTTAGAATAATTTACATAGTATTTATTTTACAATTCGTAAGTGTTAAAATATATTGTATATTATATTGATTCAAATAATTCTTAATTATTATGCAATAGTCATTCAATTAAGGAATATACCCATATTATATTATGTTAAATCCTTATTATACTGAGGATATAATATAATTGTATACTCAAGTTTTATAACTTGAGGGAATTTATCTACATTTATTGTTCCTTAGAATTTATCTTTAGTGTTAATTTCATTCCAATCTGTTTACAATTAAAAAAGTTACCCGCTATTATACCGAATACCACGCGTGCGAAGTTGCGGGCTTAGCTAGCTTAAATTAAATCTTTAGACTTTTTATATAATTAAAATCTGTATACTTTTCATCTCAAAATATAAAATATAACTTAATTTAGTATTTTAATGAAAAAGTAACTTAAATTATTTAAAAGTGGTGGAATGGGCGATGTTTTTCTTTTAAATGAATACTTATGGGGTGTTGATTTTTCAGATTAGCTGCAAAGTGCCTGAAACGAAGACAGGAATGTGCCTTCAGTGATAAGTGCTTAATAGTGTTACATAAGAAATATTTTTGACACCGAAAGTGCCCAGTGACTCTTAGTGTCTGACAAGTGTCTGAGGATCCACACGATGGAGTTAAGGAGATTCATGTTGTTCGCAGCTTTCCTGACGTTGGCCATTATCTCACAAAGCACAGGTATGTGAACTTTAGAAAAAGCTACTTTTAAAATTTAAATTTATTGGCCGTGTTATTACAAATCGCTGGTGTTTTAAATAAAAATAAAAAAAGCCGTGCCTGTACATTAAATATAAAAAAAAATTGTACACGTTGTGCTTATGTTACCGAGGTCAAAAAAATAGTTTTTAGAATTTTTGTCTGTTTGTCTGTGCGTTTGTGCACCCTAATCTCAGAAAAGGCTTAACCGATAGGAATGCGGTTTCCTCTGATGCATTGTAACAAGCTTTCCGTAACATTTAGTTTTGTTTCATTCCAATCGGTTTACAAACAAAAAAGTTACGATACCGAATACCATGCGTACTAAGTCGCGGACTCAGCTAGTTTACGAAATAAGACAGTTATAAAAAAAACACATTGTAATTGTATGGTTATATGCGCTTCACAGCGATTTGGTCAGCCTGTCTGGCAGCAGAAACCACGTCCTTATGTAACCGTAAAATAACAGCATATATGCTATTGTGTTTCGGTGAATTGGTAAGGGATGCCAGAGCCCATTGACTTATCCCTTCTTAATCATCTACAGGTACAGGAATACTACAGGAGCTGCTAGAGCGTTACCGTGCCGACCTTAGTGGGATTCAGGATAAGGGATTAGGAAGGGATAGGAAAGTGGGTTCTGAAATCTCTTACTCAGCGAAACACAACAGCATACATACATTCTAATCTTAGATTAATGATTGGTCTCTGCTGGCGCTCCAACCAGATACCGCCCGTCTAACAAAAAATAGTCCCAGATGTGCAGAAACTAATTTCTCTAGTTTGCAATGACTGTTTGTCCTAATGCTCACTTGTATTCTTAAAAAAAGGTTGAAGCGTGATAACTTTTGCCCAAACACACTGTCTTGTCCGCGTCTTAGGTCGCACCTTTTCAATCTAAGGTAATTAAATGTCTATATGCGGGTGTGTGCGTGAGACACATTATCCCGATCGTGCGGTTTTGCACTATAGTTAGACCGTTTAGATGAGTCCTCGCCCGCGCGGTACGGGGGCGCGGGGGTATACGACAAGGGGGACCGAGAAAGCTGCGGGCGGCGGGCGCACCTCTTTCTGTCATACCCCCGCACCCCTGTACCGCGCGGACGAGGACTAATTTAAACGGTCTATCTATATCTTAATTTACAGGTAAATCGCAAATATGTGGACGCGCTTCAAAGGAGGGTCGCGAGGAATGAACCATACAACGCCTGGTAATATTTGTGCACGAGCGGTATCTGGTTGACACACTGCGTTCCGAAACGCAGTGTGCCCTGCCAGGCAGCCGCTACCAAAAAAACAAGAAACTCAATTGACATATTAAATGTCTTCTAAATTTGTATCTGTTTATTTATCAAGGTGCAATGACCTCGCAGTTTTTTTATTGTAAAATTGGACTACGGTTACAAGGTTTTTTACTTCGCGTTTTTTTGGCGTTACAAAAAACTTGGCTCCGTCTGCAAGATGTTACTCATTATTTATATAATTCTGAGTCGCTGGCCTAGAACTAGTGTTAATATTAGCATTTTTATTAGTCATTTAGTATTTTTGCGATTGCACTGAAAATGTGTATAACGCGATGCTTGTGAGTTTCACTATAAACCTTATGATAATTTTTATTTAATATGATTTGCCATAGATAATAATCAACTAGCTTTTACGTACGACATCGTGCGCGCCCTTATTTTATTAGATGTTGCAACATTTATTCAATTTTTATTGCTAACTAGCGACCCGCCCCCGGCTTCGCCCGGGGTGCAATTTTTATATATAAGAACATTCCCCGTTTATCCCTCTTTCCAATAGTGAAAACCGAATTAAAATCGGTCTACCCGTTCACGCGTGATGCCGTGACCAAGGGAAATGGGGATTCATTTTTATATATTTAGATAGATATATTTATGTCAGGCGTTGAATTTTTTATTTTTGTTTTTAGCTGATCCCTCGGGAACCTATTTCTGGATGAAACGTGCCTTACCTACCTTAGGCGTGAAAGCGTAACAAACAAAACTCACTTGCGAATTTATAAAATACTAGTTGTTGCGCGCGACTTCGTCCGCGTCTATTTATAAAATATTACTCCCTGATCGCCTTCTTTTGACTACTAGATAAGTGGCTGACGGTCCACTTGATGGTAGGTGGTTACCGTCGCCTAAGGACACAAGCAACACCAGGGGAGGTACATGTGCGCTGCTGACCTTGCAGGAATTTGTTTACTGCTCGCTTGAAGAAGCCCATATTTTAGCTAGATGGAAACACCTTAGAAGGGAGACTGTTCCAAAGATCGCGCGTCCGTGGGATAAAGTTTCTACTCATCCGAAATGTGCGCAGCGGCACTTTATCCAAGTAATGCGGATGAACTTCGCATCTATGGCGCGCAGTGCGGTGGTAAAAGTTTGAGGAAGGCATTAATTGGAACAATTCATCCGAGCACTCTTCATTGTACAGACGGTAGAACACACAAAGAGAGGCTACATCTCTTTTTAAACTAAGTGAAGTTTTAAGTTCTATAGTTTATTCATTACAAACATACAACATACAAACAAATCTTTTCTCTTTATAATATTATTATTACTAGTATAGATGTATAACCATAATAATAACCTTGTTGTTATTTATTCTTATGGTATAACTTAGCAATAGTTTAAGGTTTTCTTCTTTCTTTCTAAATGAACATTGCAACGATAACATCTGGGTTAAAAAGTATCTCGAGAGATATTCTTATGAGCTTACACTGAACTACTTACATATGTGAATAATTTGTGTGAAATTGGAACTAGAAAGCGTAAGCCTCGAATAATCTCTTAAGAGATTATTAAAAATAAAAATAATTTTGTTTAGTACACATACCTATAAAATTATTAGAATATCTACAATTATTGACCATCTGCGTTTTCTAATTATCGGTTCTCTGACAATGCCTGTCAAAACGCGCGAGAAGCGGCTTGTCAACATGACAGCTGTCAAAGTTCAAGGGTCTTTCCTCGTGTGCGGCGCGGAATGCATCGTCCCGTTAGACTATAATTTGGGTTACTAACCCGTTTTTTTTTAATCAAATTACTTTTGAGTTCGACGTCTTGATTGGAGTTGTGGTTTCGTTGATTACTGCAGTAACTTGCAAGCGTTAACATAACAGTTAAGTTAATATTAAGTAATAGATAAGTAGATGTATACAAAAATGAAATTTTAAATTTTAACGGTAGCAGGAATTGTGCCCATAAAATTTACGCAGTAATAAAAAAATGGGTAGTCATAAAAAAGTGTGGTCAGCTCCGACTCGCTGGAGTTCCAACTCGAACAGCTTACTTATTCCATACTACCCAATTCCATGATTACTCATTAATTATGGGTCGTAGCAATACATAAAAAACCATTACGTTTGTGGGATATCATATAATATGAAGGGATATAATTCTATTCTAACTATTTATTGGTGAAAGATTTTTTAAAATTCGATTCGAGTAGTTTCGAAGATTACCCCCTACAAACAAACAAACCTCTTTATTATATTAGTATAGATATTAGATATATAAGTCATAAAAAATATTGAAACGTAAGCCAAAATAAAAAAAAAACATCGTTTGGAAAATGAAGAATGGTTTTGTTTTGCTAACGCTGCCTGATTTTAATTAGCTTAGGCATAACATTAGGCATAAGTACTCTTTTTATCACTTGATTCAGTGGACTGATACATTATACTTCAATGAGGCATAAGTACTCTTTTTATCACTTGATTCAGTGGACTGAAAAATTGTCGCAAATAAATTTAAGTGGCTTTTCAATCACACCTCAATAATTATTCGTACGATCCAAGCAGTTCTTTGAACCTGTCAAATTAATTAGCCTTACATTATCATATTGGATATATTTTTGAACATGGATATATGAAAGAAATTGTCATTTTTTTGGATGCGGCATCGCTTTTAGTACATGAAATATATGTATGTACATGAATTTAAACCGTGTGTATTTTACATATATTTTTAATATTATTTATAAATTTTGATAGTATAATGTCCAGATATAAAGATCATATTATTGTTGTTTACATAAATATAACAATTATGGGCCCAAGTCTCATTAGGACACTAATTTTGGAATATACCTAAATGTATAAATATTTTTATGAAAAAAAAAAACATATCAACACTTACGAACCAAATGTGCCTGCGACTACGTACGCGCTGTAGTTAGTTTTTTTTTTTCAAAATCTCACAGGAACTTAACATTTATCCAGGATAAATAGTATCCTATACGTTAATCCAGGTAATAAACTATATGTATGCTAAATTTCAACCAAAACTGTGCAGCCGTTTTTGCGTGATTGAGTCAACCAACATACAAACTTTCGCAGTTATAATATTATTAGGATTAGAATAAAACTAATTTTCTACGGGTATACCGTGGCCTATTGCCACGTACTTACAACGCCACAGGTGCTGCAAGTGATTACAGATCACGGATAAGCGATTAGGAAGGGATAGAGAAATAGTCTTTGTCATCCCTTACCCACTCATCGAAACACAACAGCACATATGCTGTTATTTCGCAGCTGTCTCCTGTAAAGGGGATTTTACTACCTTACGCCAGACGGCCTGTCATTTTGCTCTTTTTTTTTTTTTTTTTTTTTTAGGAGGGGAAATGCATTTACGCACTATCCCTCGTCGACGGGGACGGTCGACGAGGGGGTGTGTGGGACTCACCCGACGGAACGTATCGCCCCGCCGGTCCTACTCCACTAAAACCGCCTCCATGTTCCACCATCGGCAGTGACCGTGAGACCCGGAGTCACAGCGAAGCCTTATCCCCGGGCCCCACGCACCGCCATGTCCTTGCGGACCCGCATCCATCACGGCATGCCGTGTAACTCCTCCTGTGGTGACTCGCTGGAACATCTGCAGGCCACCACACCTCACTGCCCGGTGTTGTGCGGGCGGCGCACCTCCCCACGTCCACCGCCCCCGAGCGAAGCGGCACCAGCCGCCCGTAATCCTCTTATCCGTCGCAGCGAGCAGTCAGCGAGGGGATTCGTAACCGAATCAACCCTTTACCTCTTCTCCGCGGCACAACCATCCGCGGAGTCGGAGGCCGCTTCCACCTTCATCCCCCGAACGACCCCCGCTCGTGTGGCCGCTCATCTCATACGACATTATGGGTGGGCGGCCCATAGGGGTGTCCCCCTGATATTTCCTCAACAATCGCGGCAGCCCGAGACGGGCTCCACCTCATGTTGTCGTCGCGGAAGAGCTACTAAGCCGGGTGGCGAGGCCGGGTCTTCACTCTTCCGGACGGCTGCGAGGGGTAGTACTAAGCCGGTGCCCACCCACCGGGTGTTCCACACCCCCCACATGCCACGATTGCAGGTACTATGCCAGTTGGTCCTTCCCAGTCGCATGAGCTCCGTCTTCGCGTAAGTTGCCCGACTACCAGTGAGCGTCGGAGCCGTCCGAGAGAATCCACCCGCTGCGACTCACCTGCCGATCCTCATCCGCAGAACCGAGTCCCATACCTCAGTCTGACGAACAAGGACCGGGGTGCCCTCTCTCTCACCGGCCACCAATCGCGCGGGCCGAGTACGGATTCTCGGCCCGCGCGAGCGATGACCGGTGAAGCTCCAACAGAAGGTTGGAGCCTCCAAATAACAGCTCCGCCACGAGCTCCGCTGGGCGGAGCTCGCTCGGAGCCCACCTCGGTGTGGGCCTTCTTAGTCCCCAAAACCAATCCGATCGATCGAGCAAAGGCCGGTGACCCCACCGACCCCTGCAACCGCCCGGATTGCCAAGGGTAAGCCCCCCCACCACGACAAGGTCATGGCCCACCTAGGGGGGGCTGTCATTTTGCCCCTGCGTTATTAAAACACTCAGACCAGAACCAACTTCGAAATTTTTATTTCCATAGTTTTACTGCCACAGTTTTCATAATTTTCGAACCCCTGAACTCCGAGTCAGATAATTTATTTCAGATGGACTAGGCTAGACAATATATTACATACTAACGACTCAATTTAACACGAGCGATAACAGTTTGTGTCGGTCTAGTGTATACATATCAAATGTAGTCTAACTTCATGGAAGTTTTCTTTTCAACATATTTAAAGTTTATTTATTTATTTAAAGATCTTACATAGAGTATAAAATTTTTATATAAATACTATGTTAGTAGCATATCCATTTTGCTTCATAACTCCACGTTAGCAGTTCTTGTTAAATACAGGTAGGGCTTCAGATATGGTGTAAGAGCACGCGAGAGGCTTGTTTACTGGGAATGTTGCTGTATTTGTTTTAATTTGAATGATTAACTCACCTCGCTAAGGTTTTAGTATTTCACTTAAGTAAATATATTTAATTAAAGGCCATTTAGATTGATTTAAAACTAAAATATTCGAAGTCTTAAAATAATATTACTAAAAATTAAAAAAAAAAAAAAAAAAACAGACTAAATCATATAAGTACACAAATATAGATGAAAGAAGGTTATTTACGCTGCGAGAAGTAATCGCAAATCGGTTTTTAAAGCAAGATCTGGTGGAAATGTAAAGATTACCTTAGGTAGTGTAATATGTTGTTTGTCTTAGTTATTAAAACACTTGTTAGTTTTCTTTTATCCCTTTATTATAATCCTTTAGATAGATACTATAATTTAAAAAATACGACACGTTACCACTATTGCCAGGCAAGGCCATTTGTCATAACTCCGTACCACGTGGTACCACAGACCATATTTTGGCGTGCGCGCAGAGCCTATCGCTCGCAGGTAGTTATTTGATGAAAAAATTCAGAGTAACGTTGTCCACTACGCGAATGAACTTGGGCAACTGGGCTCTCTACATCCTGTCTCCGCTAGGGGCGTCCGCTACTCGAAAATATCAAAAACCTTTGTTTTTCTGAAACTATAGAATTAAATGAAAAACTGTTCGTGTCATTTATAAAAGAAATTAAACTCTATCATTTGATTATATACACACTGCAATACTTCTTGAAACAACCAAATTGAATCGATTTTTGCAACAAAGCAAGACTTTAAAATTTTATTTATTTTCTCGTAAACCCTTACCCCCTCCATACAAACATAAATTTGTGATGGGGGGAGGGCGAGTAGCCTATGTTACTTGCTGATAATGTAGCTTTCTATAGGTGAAAAAAATTTTAAAATCGGTCCAGTAGTTTTTGAGTTTATTCATTACAAACATACAAAAATACATACCTACATACATACAAATCTTTTCTTTTTATAATATTATAATAATTATTGAAACGTCAGGAATATAGACCAAGAAGTTAGATATGTATCAGATATATATATTTTTTGGTACATTGGCTTTATGTTTGAACGAGCTGAATAAGAAAACAAGCAGTGATTTTTTCTTATCGATGACGAGGAGCCTCTTAAATGTGTCTTGGAATAAATAAAACAAAAAGGTTATCTGGGGTTCCAGTGTATTAGCAAACTCTGACATCCACTAGTCAACGAAACACATCAACGAACGGTATTCTCTTAAGGGGGTGGTTACTGTCGCCAGACGGGTTGTCCAGTTCATGAACGGAGTGCGCTCTGTCACAACTAAAGCCTGGTTACAGAAACCATCCTTAATCAAACCTTAATAATTACAATGTAAATGAAATGGGTTACAAGACAATACATCATACCGTATCTAATCAAAACGTTCATCAATCATTGAATGGGATTGAGATCGAATCATTCATGAATATATGATTGATTCTCTTATAAATTAGACCGCCATTGAAATGTCGTTATAGTTACCTATATTATAAGAGGCTAGTTTGTAAAGTTATATTTTTTTTATGATATATTTTTTGTTCCAACGTGTTACTTACTGCTTCAGTAATTTACTATATACAGAAAGAAGGCTCTATCACGTGTTTTTGTTTGAAATTAATTTCTTTTGAACTGCGTAATCAATTTTGATGCTGTTTTTACTATCATTTATAGATTTTTTCTGAAGAGTTTATTTGTGTAATATATTGTGTTATAGGACAGATTATCTATATAATATATAAAAGAAAGTCGTGTTACACCATTTATAACTCAAGAACAGCTGGACCGATTTTTATTGTCTCCACCGCGAATAGCAGAATAACTATTAAAACAGACTATTAAAAAAACTGTTATTAAAAAATAAAATAAAAAAAATCTCTTACATTTTGTATGGAATGGATTTTTATTCTGAGGCGGTACGAAGTTCGCAGGGTTAGCTAGTATTTATTATAAATAGAATTTGTAATGAATCGCTATAAACCGTTAATGTTGTAATTTTTATGATATCTAGCTGAGATTGTTTTTTATGGCGACGGTAACCTACCATCAACTGGATCGCTGAGCCTGTCTGTGGAACTTTACATGAAAAAATACATAAATGTTTTTAAAGTAACATTCAGTACTAACATAAAACGGTATTACACAATAAAATATTAACTTTCAAAATGTACTAGTCAAAACAAAATATTTTTGAATTTATAAGTATTTTTGATTTAGCATAAAAACAATACAATTAATAACAATTTTTATTTAGGTAACAATAAAACAATGTTCTTACTTACAATAAATTTGTATTTGTAATGCAACTTTAATCTTCAATTTCTTCAAATACAATAAAATTCATTTACATTCATCATTCAAAGCAGACGAGAGGTTAAGGTTAGTGTTCTATAAGGTTAAGGTTAGTTTTCTATAAAAAACAAACAATGGACTGAAAAATGTAAAAAAATCTGCACTTATCACAACTTTTAGTAATAGGTATGCACTCCTCTCTTAGCTATGCACTTCCGAAGCCTCGATTACATGCTCTCGATCAAATACCTCACTTTTCAACTGGAATCTCTTCCCAGGCAGTTTTTATTGGAATAATCTGCTCCTGCTGTTTGTGGATATCTTGCGCACTCTCTCTAACCTTTCGTTTCAATTGATCCCACATATGCTATCATATTTAAGTCTGTTCGTTGGCCACGGTAACCATTGAATATGAGAGAGTTGGGACTACCGAACGGTCAACTTTGTGGATACAATAATCCGTGAATTGTTCGCCAGGTCGTCCCCACACCCTCCGTTCGTTACTAAGCAATTCCACTTTGCACTCCGTGAAGAGCATCATGCCCTACTGGTTTATTCCCCAGTCCAAATGTTGATGAGAGAACCTTAAACGGTTTGCACGTTGAGCCCTGGTCAAAGGAATTCGAAGTACTCGTCGTCTTCTTGCAACCGATTTCGAATCATTTAGTCGCGACCCGTTGTCAGTCGAAGATGAGTTTGTAATTTCCGAGCCTCAACTCAAACGTATGTATCGGTCCTCGGAAGCAGTTGTAGCCCGAAGTCTACCAGAGCAGGTCTTCTGGCAACAGTGTCCGTCTTTTTGGAAACGATTCCAAATATTTTGGATAGTTCTACGAGAGAAACCCAGCTGCAACCCCACAGAACGCTGCCAATGTCCTTCTTGAATCATTGTAATGCCTCTTGTTGCAGTAATTGTTTCCAAATGCCTTCATCTTAGCATTGTTTACTTGAAAAAATACGACTCCTAAAATGATACTGAGCTAAAACAAAAATCATAGTCCATTCTGCACGAATTCACAAGAATCACTACCTAAATCCAGTCGTTCGGCTTGGTCTCCCATCTCCCAGCCTAGTTGTCTATGTTTTGGTCGTCGAGAGACCAAATCTCCGGCGACTGTTCTAGGGTTCCCAGGTTCGATTCCCGGCAGGGTCAACTTTGAAAAATGAACTTTTCAAATTTGGCTCTGGTCTGGACCTGGAAAGTAGTGGCAGGGCAGCACCTCTGGCGGCAGTAACCACCCCCTTACGGGCGCTGTAGTGTTTCGGTGAGTGAGTAAAGGATGCCAGATCCCATTTCCCTAATCCTACTTAGTCGGCAGTGCACTTGCAACACCTGTGACGTTGCTTGTGTTATAGGCGACGGTAGCCACCTACCATCAAGTAGACCGTCAGCCTGTCTGCCGATCTTAACATAAAAAAAAGACCAGTCGACAGTGCATAATATGTAGCTCTACGACGACATCCTGTTCAATGATATCACATTTAAATTATTTATCTTGATGATCCTCAATTATGCAACGTGAATTCTAATGTTGAACACAATGCATTTTATGTGCATCCATTATGCAGTTTGCGGACTGTATCTGTCAATGCAGAAATCATTCAAGGCTTGTTCATTCATTATTATCTCTCATTAATAAAGTCCTTGTAATATACTGTTTATTACATGTAAAGGTTGTCAGAAGGCTGATTATCTACTTGATGGTAGGTAGCTAGCACTGCTTATTAGCACAGGTGCTGCTGTGGTGTCGACATTGGCAGGATTAAGGATAAGAGATTAGAAAGGGATAGGGAATGGGCTGTGACATTCCTACTGACTCAATAAATCAGAACAGCACACATGCTGTTTATTTCTAATGTTTAGTTTGTACAATAAAAATGTAATAAATTACAATTACGATCAATCAAATAATTTAATTAATTTAAATAAATTTAACTTAAAAATTAGAAGTAAAAGTATGTTTTTACCTTCCACTGTGAACGTTGTTATTAAGGAAATAAAGTAGGCTTTACAATGTTTACATTGAAATTCTTACCTTATATCCTTTACGGAAGCACTAGTGATGATGCTTACAGATAAATTCTTAAATGAAAACGGTCACACCTGTCTTGAAGGGTACGTTATAAAATGTACCTAATTGTTAATTATGCATAAATAAGTCAAACTTAATTTTAATCCAAAGATTTTAGCAAGTACGACACAATAAACCCCAAAAGCGGAAGAGCTAGAAAAAATCTTTATCAAACAATGTTGTAATGTCGCCAACGCGATAAAGTGTATCCCCTACTACGTGAACTCGCTGAGATTACGAGGCATTTTTAATTAAAACTTTTTAATTATTATTTTTTTATCGTAAATTGTCTTTGTTTTGAATACATATCTGATTGATAGTAGTAGTCCATAAGGGCCATTCATTTATTACGTAAGACGCTTTAGGGGGGAGGGGGTCGACCATGTCATATTTTTTCTTACAAGGGGGTGGGAGGGAGTCTGGATAGTACTTACGTAAGATCACAAAATACATGGACTGATCAAAAATTTACGTAAACATGAAAGATAAAGAAAGGCCTTAGAATAAAACCAAAGTTGATTATTACGAAAACATAAAAAATACTATTATCTTTGTAGTTACAATAAAAGTTCCTAAAAATTTTAATTGAAAAATAAAAATTAAAGCAAACGTGTATTCATTTTTCCTTTGGATTCTAACGTAATAAATATTAAACAGGGGGAGGGGGTCGGCCTATTCTTATTTTTTATTACTTAGGGGGAAGGGGTCAAGAATTGGCAAAAATAGTTTTAAGTAATAAATGAATGGACCCATACTAATATTACAAATTATCTGTCTTTTCACGCTCATGGAACAGCTACTTTTTTCTGTATGAAAGGGTATTATGTACCCTTGAAAACGTTTATGCAACAACAAACTCCCCGTAACAAACAAACAAATTCACTTTCCCTTTTATAATAATAACAGGATTTTCTTTAAGTACTTACACCTATAATTATTTATTCGAGAACAAATGGTAGTGCATTTTATTATCTTGAATTATATCACGCAACCACGTGGTGTGAAAGCACAAACATTGCGTCAAAACTACCTCATATTAGTTAGTCAAATATATTACACTTGGTGTAAAGATAGCTAGTCTGTTTGTTTGTTGATAAGCGCGGAGAAAAAATCTCGTAATACTCACGTGTTTGTCAACTATGAAATAAAAAAAAGTGTCATTCTTTGCAATTTTTAAAAAAAAAAAGCAAATTTAAAAATCCAATTATTATTACATTACATGTTACATTAAAAATTTAAAAATAAACTACAATACAATATTCTCACTAGTTTATAAACTAAATTACAAACGAACAGTCTTTTTTTATAAAATGGTCGTTAGTCGTCAGACAGGCCGACGGTCCACTTGATGGTAGGTGGTTACCGTCGCCTATAACACAAGCAACGCCAAAGCTGCTGCAAGTGCGCTGCTGACTACAGTAGGATTAAGGATAAGAGATTGGGAGGGGATAGGGAAATGGGCTCTGGCATCCCTCACTCACCGAAACACAAAAAGCACACGTGCTGTTATTTCACGGTGGTCTTCTGTAAGGGGGTGGTTACTGCCGCCAGACAGGCTGCCCAAATGACTGCGAAAACGCAGTGTGCCCTGCCACTACTTTCCAGATACAGACCAGAGCCAAATTTTAAAAGTTCGTTTTTCAAAGTTGACCCTGCCCGGAATCGAACCCGGGAACAGAGCATTAAGGCAAGCACTCTAACCACTCATCCAATGGGCTCGTCAACACAAGCACAAGCAACGACACAGTGCTGCAAGTGCGCAAAACCGACCATAGTAGGGATTATGGATAAGGGTTTGAGAAAGACTGCCTTTTGGACCAATCCTTTTGGGAAATTAGGGTGTAGCCTTTGTTCAGCAGTGGACTAGTCTATTGTTTATTGCTGATTAGTGCGCTAATGTCATCACTAATCTATTGCTGATTAGTGATGACATTAGCGCCTAAATGGAAGATTTTAAAAAAATTGCAAAAGTTAATTTTAATCTAAAAATTAAAATAAAATTATCTTCCTAAACAGACGACCCTCCCACCTGAAAAGAATGTTGGTCATAAATTATCACTTTGTTCATTTAGGGGCTGGACATTAATGACTGCAGATGTTAGATAATATACCGTTTTGTATAATTAGATACCTTGGGTTGGGCAGTAATGATTAATTGATACATGGCTAGAGCTAACTTGAATTAGTCTTGCTAGTCGACTATCTAGGGTGGAATCGGGACTGTTCGTTTCTCTAGAGTGAACGGAAGATAGTGTTTTTGTAGGAGCGGAGAAAACCCTGAAGTGTTAAACGAAGTCTAAATTTCTTTGCGGTGGAATTTCGACAGTTCACGCCATGAATCCCTATAGCCAATTAGTAGACTCTATATGTGGTTGCGGCTGTGGACAGGATACGCAGTAGAAGGAAATGCACATACCTTATAACCGGTGCTCTGGTGTGAACTCCTGCAGGATTCTCCAAAACGTTCAACTGGCAAACACTTAAGCGTTAAGGCGCGGATAATAACTCCACTTTCGTGTTCAGTTTACTTCTTCTTTACTTCAAGCGAATCACACTGGAAGCGTACGCGTGATCTCCTCTCCGTCCAATATGAATGCGTGGGTAAAGAGGAAAAATTGAGGGTAAAGAGGAAAAATGTTTTAATGAATAGAAGGGTAATAGGTAAAATTAATTCTCTTATGGGATCTTAATTTAAATAACTTATTTGACGGTGCACACACCTTGTTTATTTACTTCAATACATTAAAATATTCAACATAACTTATAATATCTATTTTACCAAACATTTCAATCTGATGTACAAAAACACGCTCTTTTCTTTTCACGTCAAAATCATATTCTATATTTTTTCTTTTTCCATGTTTGAATATCAAACCTTTTTAAGTCAGCCAGTATTTAAGTTCAAAATACATTAACAACCTCTATTGTAGTTTGGCTGTGAGTATGTTGGGCAGTGGTGTCCAAGGTGGTTAGCCTTATAGACTTGGAGATTCTTTCTTCTATTAAAAGATTAAAGCACGTATTTTCAATACGTTTATTTATTTTCTTTGACATACACTGACAACTTAACTTTCTTATTCTATATAATGTGTCAAAGTACATTTTCTTTTTCATTGAACACAAGAGGTTGTATATCTTCAACAACCTCTACGACGAGTTATAATGACCGCACTCGCTAGCGAGAGCGTAAAATATTTATATGGAAAATTATCAATTTGACATTGACAGTTAACAGTTTTTCATATAAATGCTTTACGCTCTCGCTAGCGAGTGTTGTCATTGTAAACTCAATGGTAAAGCTATAGTTTTAGTTCTCAGTTTGTCAATGTTTCAATGTCATTGAAATGTGAAAATGAGTTCTCATTTTTTATTTTTTTCAATTATTATAATTTATAGTTTGTAGTGTTTATTATTATTATTATTATATAAATTGTTAGCGACCAGACTTCGGCTTCGCAGTTGAAATTTTCAAAAATGATTTCTTAGCTACTCTACTCTACTCATGTCGGAATAAATGTCTACGTTTCGTAGAGCCCAAACAAACACACAACTTTGCTACCAGATTTGTTAAGCCAAATCAACCATTAAATGTGAACACTACACAGTGTAGCTACTAAAACACCAAAATATCTTCGCGTACCCTCTTCCACTACATTTCTTACCTTAAGGGTAGAAATTCTACCCTCGTTGGTATCTGAAAGAGGTCTGCAAGAGAAGAAATATTGCGCGTCACTGTTCGTTCGCTTCGCAGACGATTCAAAAGGTCTCTAGTGCTAATGTTGTCCCACAAACTCAAACGGCCGCTATTCAACGCGGCTCCACATACATAAATGGAAACCATAAGTGGATCCAAACTAAATCCAGTAGCCCGTTACAAAAGTCGCACAATTAAAACTCTTCCCGAAGAAACCCGCGCTTTGCGTTCCAATCAATGTCGTCATCATGTTTTTTTTCTTCTTGCAACTGGCCACAGACCACCAAAAACAACAACCGCGTTGACTGTATTTTCGCCATTCAGTGACATAGTATTGTTACTGAATGGCTGCTATGTTCCATGTTCCAAATTTCAGCTTCCTAGACAGTAGTTTTAGTTATGAGTTGATAGACTATTTTATAAGTATACGATTTTATAAGTATATAACATTTGTTAGTAAGATGGTAATTGGTAATGACGATTATTTTCAATTAGTTATTTATATCTAAAGATGTCTGAAATAAATGGATTTAATTTAATTTTTTACTTTATTATAAAAGTTGACGGACATTTATTATAAAATAAAATGGTGATTTGAAGAGGCCGTTATTTTTAAAAACAAAACAGTAGTGATAATTAGGCTGTTATTTTTTTTTCAAAAAAAGGTTGTATGTAACCTCACCCTTACTGGAGTCCACTGTGAAATAACAGCATGTATACTATCGTGTTTTGGAATGTATTAAGTGTTGTGCTTTCTAATTTCTTTACGACGAGATATCTCGTAAATACTGAAAGGGCGAAGCAAAAAGTTGTGTAATCGATTACTGAAAGTGATAAATCATTAATTAATTCCCTTATGCAACAATTTATGGTCTAGTCCATCAATCATTCAAATAAGCTTGAGACATCAAGCGTAAAATGCACTAAATCGATCTTCCATGCTTGACAAACCCATGCATGCAGCCCTCGTATTTTGACACGTGTTTTTTAAAAATATAATCATATAAACCGCGTTCCCATAATTAGTAGGGGTGGTAATTTTGCTTATAGCATATTTAGATAAAAGAGAATCAAAAGCAAATCCTACCATTGAATTGAATAGTTCTTAGCATTGATAAAATTTTAAATGGTTTTTTGATGTAAAGGTAAGATTGTAAGTGGCATCTACTAACACAAGCAACAGAAGAAAGTGGGATGCAAGTGCGCTGCTAATTTTGATAGGATAAAGGATACAAGTTGGGAATAGGGAAATGGCATCCCTGGCGCATATAATCACAATATGATTATTTTTTAGGGTTCCGTACGTCCGAATAAAAAAACGGAACCCTTATAGGATCACTCTGTCCAACCATTCCCCCCGCCCTTATCTCCCAAACTACTGCACCTAAAATTTTGAAAAAATAATAATACAGAAATTAGTTTTCCACTTATAGATTATAGGAAAACCTTTGAAGTCCATGATATTAAAATAACATGGTAAATCTCTCAATATTGTGTGTAGATTTAAAAAAAAACATGATAGGTAAATTATCCCTTTTTCAAGATGGCGGCGACTCATAAGAAATCTTGCTGAATTTGAAGTTAAGCTTTCCTAGGCACTCGCTCCCCCACAAATTAAAAAATCAGCGCCCTTAAATTTTTCTTTTTTCCGCACATAAAGACTGGACTGCGACGGGACAATAAGTTACAATAATAAAATTGTAAAGAACTTAACGCATACCTACTTATGTAAAACTATGTAATATGTACCTTTGTAATACAAAATACTGTTAAAATCACTCATAAACTAGAATATTTTATGTACAATAATTCACATGTATTATTTTCGACTTATGTAAACATTCGCATTCGTATATTATATTCATTTCGGTATAACACTTACGAGTATGTCACAGTCATAAGACTACAAAGAAGGTGAACTTTTTTTATGTTAAGATCGGCGGACAGGCTGATAGTAGTTGAAGCTGCTGTAAGTGCGCTGCCGACTACAGTAAGATTAAGGATAAGGGATTGGGAGAGGATAGGGAAATGGACTCTGGTATCCCTTACTCACTCACCGAAACACAACAGCACGCGTGCTGTTATTTCACGGTGGTCTTCTGTAAGGGGGTGGTTACAGCCGTCAGACGGGCTGCCCAAATGTTATTACATGTTTTATTACTTATACATATATTACCTAGACACATGATTTTTTTTCTCTTAAGATAGGACCATAGATCAAGTATATAAAGTAAAAATAGCGGACATAAAGCACAAAAGCAATGAAAATGTTATAAACTATAATAATTTAAAAAGTTATTTAATAAAAATAATATGTAAACATAATTATGGATAACAGTAATAAGTGTATAAAGTAGATAATTAAGTAATGGTACGACGGTAAGCTGGCTAACAGATGACGGTAGATGGTTACCGTTGCCTAGTAAATCAAACAACATAATAGGAATAAAAGTTTCTTTTTGATGACGTAATTATTTAGCTTTACTCTTTTTTAAAAGTAATTTAATGTTAAAAAAATATGATTTTGAAAAATGTTTTTTTTTTAACAAAATCATTAGAATATAAAAAAAAATCCCAAATTAATTTAACTGTCGGAGGATGTATTCTGAACCAATTTTATAGCATTTAGTTAAACTTTTTTTTGAACAACCAACAGAATGCTCTCTGCTTCTCCACGTTACTGTGATGCGTTGTTTACACAAGCCACGCATAATTTATTTTTTCTCTCAAACATTATTCATTTCGACTGTAATATTGTTTAGTCTGTGACCCACAGCTGTGTTGATGTAGGGTTGCACGGTGTGACTTTCCTTTTTACATTTATTTCATTTAACTGTACCTAAATCCTAAATGTTATATTTTTTTTAAAGAAAAAATGGATAAATAACCACGCACAGTATAATAATAAATATTTAAAAAATATATATATATATAAATAGGTAATAATTATAGATATGATATTTATATTTATTCATCACCATCTCAGCCGAAGGATGTCTATTGCTGGAACAAGGTGGTTGTCATTAGACACGATGGTTGTCCGAAGATATAAACGGACCTTAAAGCATGATTATTGAACTCATTCGTTCTTTAACGCTTTTTTATCATAAAAAGTGACAGACAGTTTTAAGTAGTGGCAAGCCACACTGCGTTTCGCAGTAGGACCACCGTGAAATAACAGCAAATTCGGTGAGTGCTTAAGGGATGCCAGAGCGCACTTCCCTATCCCTTCCCAATCCCTTATCCTTAATCCTACTATTGTCGGCAGCGCGCTTGCAGCACCTGTGGCGATGCTTCTGTTATAGGCGACGGTAGCCATCGAGTGTACCGTCAGCCTGTCTGTCGACATTAACATTAAAAAAAAGATAGGCCGACGGTTAACTTGGATGTAGGTGGCTACCATGTGCGCTGCCGATTCTACCGGAATTTGTTTACAGCCCGTTGTAAGTAGCCGATATTGTAGATTTATTGAGTAGTTAAGGCGTGAAAAGGATACAGACAGACAGACAGACAAGAGTTACTTTCACATTTATAATATTAAATATTAAGTAAGAATTAAGTTTCCACACTGATATACACTTATACTCTCTTTTAATTTGAAGTGCGTCAACACTCAGCGTCAAGAAGCGTTTGCGTTCCGTTTTTAGCTTCGGTCTAGGGGCAACTTTTGCGGGAGGTGTGTTCAGTTTAGCATTGAACGGAACGTTCATGACCTCGTATCGTGTTTACTTTACCCCAGACACATTATTTTTCCAGCGTTGTCAAGATACTGCAGAAATGCTGGAGTTTCCAACTAACAATATATTTTGATATATTTTGACACGAATTTTTGACATAGAAATTAAATCTTACATTAAAGTATTGTGACATTACCTACGTACTGCATTCACAACTGCTTTACAGAACTTATTGTGAAATAACAGCACTTAACACTTATTGTGTTTCGGTGCGTGAGTAAGATGTGTCAGAGTTTATATTACGCCTCGCCTATCCCGTATACATTCATCAGATCTGTATATCAAAACGGAACAACCCATTCAAAGTCGGTACAATCTACTAAACCGTCAGCCTGTCTGTCGACCCTTGCCATAAAAAATGCCTTAAACGAGCAAATTTTTGCTCTCACTTATGTGTTATTAAAATGTATATTGTTTAAGGTATATAAGGATTCTTTTGAAGAATTAACTTATAATTTAAATTAAATTGAAATCAATGAGAGTAATTCGTAAGTAATATAATTAAAATTTTAATTGAATTAATTTCAATTTGAAAATTTCATTAATATCGTGTTATGAATTTAATAAAAATCCTGTAAATTTATTTTGAATTAATTACTTGTAAATGTTAATAAAAATTTTAGATTTATTTCAATTAAAATGTTCAGTTTTAATTTAATTAAAATTATAACTTGTACCTATCCATTTTAAGATGATATTGAAGATGCCATTACCAGGTTATGCTGATACTCACCACTTCAGTACCTTCAAAAATCATTGCCATCACGACAAATCCATAACCTCGAGTATATCTACATTATATATCCGCAAATGATATACGCAAACCTTCCACGTCGCTCTTTCCATTAGTGAAAACCTTATCAAAATCGGTTGGGTGGTTTAGACGACGTCAGGAGAAACAGAGGCGAACCTATCATTTTGATTTCAAGCGTTCTTTAGAAACTACTTTTATTTAAGTAATTAATCAATGATTTTTGTCTGCGACAATAATTATTGTAAAATGTACTATTTATAAATATTTTATAACATAAATTTACTTGCATCAATAGCAAGTAAATTTTGGTCCAGGTGGCAAGGTACCTTACATGCTGGCTGCATTGCCTCTCTCTGGATTGCTAAACTGAATCTCTCAGAGAGTTGATGCAATGATGCCCAGCCTTGTCATCGCCACTTTTGTCTGTCAAGCCCTTGAATATGTCTTTAAATGAAATAAAATTAATTTTTAATCTAAAATAAACCTCATACAAATATAAAACGCATTCTTCATACAATTATTTATTATGAACGCAGTACTCGAAGATGAGTTCGTTGGCTTCAAGAGCACAATAATTAGTGTCGTCTGGAGGCAAAATACTTCGGCGAATCGATCCTAACGATTTGTTTTGATAACAAATAACAATGAATGATTTCATATATGTCACAAATGAATGATTTCATTGTGAACATTATTTTTGATAGACATTGTTGCAGAAAAAAATATCGAACACTTAACAAAATATTGTAATATCTATTTAAATAATAATTTGACGAGCCCCTTTGTCTTAAAAAATAAAATAAAAATAAAAGTATCTCCAATACAAAGTTAATTTATCTTCTATTTAAATTCCTTATTTATGTTATATTTTTTTAACTATTAAAAAAAATTAAGAAATCGTTTGCAGGAGATTTAATAATACCATTAATAATATTATTATAATTATTGGTGAGCAATTTGGTAATTAATCATTGCCTTTGACGCCATAAAGCATCCGCTCATAAAAGCCATAAAATCTAATAAAAAAACACATCATAAAATACCCATATCATCATCAGTTAATACTCAATTAGGGGACTGTATAGAGAGTTGTCGTTGAAGGGTTAAATTAGATTGTGGTCCAAGTCACAAAAGGTATAAAAAGGTTTTTTGTGACTTAAAAAAAGGTGAGTGACATTTAAAAAAATCACAATAAAACAACCATTATCTCTGCAGAAAAAAAGGATTTCTTTTTAAATACAGTAAAGATAGTTTTACGGTCAGCTTACATTTAATGGTCAGTTAGTTAAGCTGATAGCTATCAGTTAGATTTAGGTAATTAGATAGCTCTCACCGTAAACAAAATGTCACTTACATCAACACCAGTAAACGAGTGACAAGTCCGTTGGATGTGTGGTTTTCCGGATTCGATTCCCGGCAGGGTCAACTTTGAAAAATAAACTTTTCAAATTTGATTCTGGTCTGGATCTGAAAAGTAGTGGCAGGGCACACTACGTTTCGCAGTCATTTGGGCAGCCCGTCTGGCGGAAGTAACCACCCCGTTACAGAAGACCACCGGGAAATAGCAGCACGTGTGCTGTTGTGTTTCGGTGAGTTAGTAAGGGATACCAGAGCCCATTTACCTATCCCCCTCCCAATCCCTTATCCTTAATCCTACTGTAGTCGGCAGCGCACTTGCAGCAGCTTTGGCGTTGCTTGTGTTTTAGGCGACGGTAGCCACATATCATCAAGTGGTGCGGTCCACTTGATGATAGGTGTCTGCCGATTTTAACATAAAAACAAAGAAATCCTGAATATGTTACAAAAGAAGTGACAGTTTTTAAAGTGTTCTTAAAATGTTACTTTTCTCAACTCTTCTTTCTATATAATACGAGTATGTTTACAGGTTTTTATATAATACTCAATGCCTAAGAATATTAGATAGGGATTTTAAATTAACCGCCTATAAATTAACTATTATCATACAAACTTCATGAGATCCATTCTAAAGATATATGCAATGCAGCATCATTCTGTTGATAAATTAAACAATTAAAATACCATGAAAATTATCGAATCATCCCTTCGTGGTCAATGTACCTCGATCACGAACAAAGCGTTTCAGTTCCACCTTCCTTGTTCGGACTGCTAAGGAGTGGAACTCATTGCCTGCGTCTCAACACCCCACAGAACTACAACCTCGGGGTCTTCAAAACTAGGGTAAATGGGCATTTACTAGGTAAGCGTGGCCCACCTTCGGCCACATCTGCACCTCACATCAGGTGAGATAGTGGTCAAGCGCTACCTTGATTTAATAAAAAAATAAAAAAAAAATTGTGGATATATTTTCAATAAGTTCCAGATGATGTTAATTTTGTTGCATTATGTTTTTAATGTGTTAGAACCAAAAAGATTAAATATATAGAGAGGGCATTGGGAAAATTTCCCTACAAAAATATTGATCCTAATAGCCGTAATCAGGATGGTCATGGCGTAGCTAAATAGCCTTGTAAAGTTGGTATGCAATGAGCGATTTGTACCACGTGGTTCTAAATATCACATTACGGATTCTTTCGTCTTGCCCGATCTATACAGTTGAAAATCTTTGGTTAAAACAATAAACGGATCAAAACAATGCGTTATTTATGAGATTAGCTGTTTGGTATTAGTAAAATATTAACAACATGTTCATAATTTTATTTCATTTTATAAATCATTTTTTCAAAAAAACAATTTGTACATGTTGTACTTACGTTACCGAGGTCCAAAAATTTTTTTAGAATTTTTGTCTGTTTGTTTGTCTGTGCCCGCTAATCTCTGAAACGGTTTAACCGATTTGAATGCTGTTTTCACTGACATATTTAGCAAGCTTCCCGTGACATTTAGTGTTTGTTTCATTCCAATCTGTTTACAAACAAAAAAGTTACGTGCTATACAGAATACCACGCATACGAAGTTGCGGGCTCAGCTGGTATTATAATAATTGCGAAAGTATGTGGAGATGTCTATTAATAAATCACGTGAAAACAGGTGAACTGATTTGGGCAGAACTTAGTAAACGGCTTAGTAAACTTAGTATACTTTTTATACATAAAGCTATATGGTACCTAATATATTTTCAAAACTTAGTTGTACAAATTAAACAGAGGCTCACAATTAATGTGTGATAGTTCTATTGACGCCGACAAAGACGGGTATTCAACACTCCAAGAAAACGCTATTGATCTCTCATGACTTAGACCGCACATGTATTTTTTTAAAATAATGCTCTCACTTGCTATTTTTAATTTTAATTTCCTTTAAACGTCAATGAAAGAGACGTTTTAATCTTACGTGTCTGTCAACAGATCCAGTTTAATTTGAGATTTTCGTGATGACAGTTTGTTATTATTGTAATCCTTCACCAAAAAGGTTCAATAATTTATAGAGAGGGCGTTGGGAAATTTTTCCTACAAAAATATTGATCCTGAATTGATCCTCAATAAAATATTCACAGAAAAATAGTCAAAAAATAGTAGTTACTTAATAAGAGGGTTTATTTTAAGGCTCCTGTATATGCCAACAAGAGGTTTTCTCCGTGTAACTATACTTTACTGAGTGGATCTAAATGTACAAAAAAAAAAAAATGTTATTTATTGGACATTAAATTTTAATTTGAACGTTGGAAATAATTCTTATAATATTATTAATAGTTGAAAAAAAATCCCAAAGTAAAGCCTTTTTTGTTTGAATTTTTGTAACTACTTCTAAACGGCATTGAATTTCAGCATTTTTCTTTCGCATAAATTTTTGACAAGATGTTTTTCACAAAGTGTACGATTGGCGAGTCAAAATAATGATTTATTAGGCTAAAAATAACTATTATTTGTTTTCTGTACAAATTAGCGCGGTTGGCGCGTGGAAACATCTCGCTTCTATCTATCTATCTTTGTATCTATCTATCTATCTCTGTCCAGAACCTCAAGGCCGTTGGCAGATACAGAAGCCTTAATTAATAAAATCAAAAGTCTAATGTACTTTGTCAAAAGCTATTAGAAAATAAAATTAATTTTATTCAATACTAACGATTCCTCCTCGCTTCGCAAATCATGTTTTAGTAGATGCTTACGTTATAAAATAAACCCTTGTTCCAAATTTCAGCTTTCTAACTTGGCCGTGCGTTGATAGTCAGGACAAACTATTTTTAACAACCGAACGCCCGACGCAAAAGACAGATGTTATAAGTTTGACCTGTGTGTCTATATGTGTCATCGTAGCTCCCAAACGGTTGGAGCGATTTTGATCCGGCTCTTTTTGTTTGAAATCTGACGTAATCAAGATGGTTCCTAGCTATAGTTTATGAAGATATGTTAAGTTGTTTGAAGATCATCAGCTCATTTACTAGTTGACGAAATAATCTCACTAACTTCCACGGGTCCGATTGATTTGAAATTTGGTCTACTGTTACTTTGGTGGTATTTCCATGGTGATAGCCTTGACCTGAGGCATCAACATCAAGTAGCCTGCGGGACACCCAACTCCTCAGCAATTTATAGCATATATAGCTGGTTTAGACTCAATAGTGTCAAGGGTTAGTTTATATTTTTTAGGGTTCCGTACGAATAAAAAAACGGAACTCTTATAGGATCACTCGTGTGTCCGTCTCTCCGACCATACCCCCCCCCCCCCCCCTAATCTCCGAAACTACTGAACCAAAATAAACTTTTCTACTTATAGATTATAGGAAAGCCTATAAGAAGTCCATGATATTAAAATAACATGGTAAATCACTCAATATTGTGCGGATAGGTAACATCGTACGGAACCCTCTTCACGCGAATTCAACTCGCACTTGTCCCGTTTTTTTTTATTTATGATTGTATAATACTGTTCCTTGAATTTAGTATATTTTGATGTATGCAATAGCAATAGCACACATTCGCTTCATGAACCCTCCAAAATTCCTTCGTCTCCCCTCTGGCAATTTTTCATCGGACGAATGAGTCATTTGTGTGAACGCATGTCGAAATGTGTGTTACATGTGGCGAATTTAAGTACGATACTTTTGAAATCAGTTGAAGCGATTTCATATTCACTATATATTTTTTTTATGTCAGGTCGGCAGACAGTCTGACGGTCCACTTGATGGTAAAGTCTGTTCATTCTTACTTGATAAAAAAGGTAAACAAATATGGCGTACCCACACAATTTAGTGATGGGGAGTCATTGAATGAACTTCATTCGGTGAATGATAGAAATTGATTAAAACATACTAATTGTGTTTTATATGCTATTGAGGAAGGTGTAATTTATTTAATTTGTACTAACATATATCACAACGCCATTTTAAAATCACGCAAATTTTTATTAAGTACCTTTTGTTAGCTCACAGTGAACGACGGGCACTTTCTTCGAATTTTAGTCTTGTTCTGGATACGATATATCGTTCATATTGAAATGTTATTTTTTAAATTAAATATATAGTACTAAAATAATGATGAAAATAAATAAAAAGGCGTAACTTTTAAAAATCGGAAAATTAAAAAACTCCAATCGTGTGCAAAATCAATGTCCTAGAAGAGTAGCCAATAGGTCGTCAGTATAAGATATATATAGTAAGATATATAAGTATAAGATAAATAAACCAGTCCAAATTGCAAAAAAACGTAAGTGAGCTCTCATACCTATTACGCGTCAATACGAATGATTAATGTCAAGTATTGTCATATGAAACCAAAACAGTTTATGTTTCCATCGAAAACATAGAGTAGATAACAATGAATATCACAACCGTTCCCAATCGTTCTTTCGTACACTTAGTCCCATCCCTATATAAAATGTCTCTCTGACAAGTTGTCAATAGTCAGAAATTCCGATATTTGATAAATAATTGTACTTTTCAAGTGAATTTAAAGCGGTTTTTAGACAAAATCAATGCGTTAATGTTTGAACCAGTAACTACGGTTTGTTGTGGTAACTTGCATTGTGCGATTCTTCCGTAATGACGTGATTTGTGATCGTGTAAGGTTTGTTTACCTTTTCTCTCAAGTAAGAATGAACAGACTTTAGGTGGCTACCGTCGCCTATAACACAAGCAACGCCAAAGCTGCTGCAAGTGCGCTGCCAACTGCAGTAGGATTAAGGATAGGGGATTAGGAGTGGATAGGGAAATGGGCCCTGGCATCCCTTACTCACTCACCGAAACACAACAGCACACGTGCTGTTATTTCACGGTGGTCTTCTGTAAGAGGGTGGTTACTGCCGCCAGACGGGCTGCCCAAATGATTGCGAAACGCAGTGTGCCCTGCCACTACTTTCCAAATCCAGACCAGAGCCAAATTTGAAAAGTTGATTTTTCAAAGTTGACCCTGCCGGGAATCGAACCCGGGAACCCTAGAACAGAGCGTTAAGGCACGCACCCTAACCACTCATCCAACGGGTTCTTCATATAAATTGCTTTGCCTGCTGCTGGGCGTAGACCTAGGTATCAAATCTATAATTAATATTAAAAAGATTTGTACTTATATGTACTTATGTATTTTCGTATGTTTGTAATGAAAAAACTCAAAAACTACGGGACCATCCCCCATCAGCGAATAATAAAGGCTAATAAAATTGCAGTTTTCCACGAATAATATATTTTATAAAGAAACGCTCGCGAAGCGTTTCTTATAAAATATATTTACTAATTTCAGTCAGTCAAACTTTTTGATTACCTTTCGTACTTAGTTATATAGTTTTAGAAGTGAAACGTATGTGATTCATTTGTGAAATATGAATGCAACGTTAAGGTTTATTAAGATTGCTAACAATAACAGTTTAAAATGTCCTCTAAGTGAGAATGTTTCTCTGAAAGAAACGTCTCAAATTAACACTTTAGTCATATCAAAATAGCTACAACAGCATCCGGTGTGTGCTAGCATAAGATATTACTGTTTGCAGTCGAATGTCATGTTCTAAGAAACACATCCACAGTATATGCAACGTTAAGTAATTAAACTAACTAGACACATTATTATTAGAGAGATGGTATTTTGATATTTTTAATGAGGTTATTCATGAGTGGGTTCTTAAGTAATCAATGAGGATCACTGGAATTATGATTTTGTTTTACACCGTAAATGATTACTGAATATCAGTTTTTATGTTGAGATCGCCAGACAGGCTGACGGTCCACTTGATGGAAAGTGGCTATCATCGCTTATAACACAAGCGCGCCACAGTAGGATTGAGGATGTGGGATTAAAAAAAGATTAGAGAAATGGGCTCTGGCATCCCTTACTCACTCTCCGAAACAGAACAGCACTTGTGCTGTTATTTCACGGTGGTTTTCTGTAATGGGGGGGGGGGGGAAACTTTGAAAAAGTTTATTTTTCAAAGTTGATCCTGCCGGGAACCCTAAAACATAGCGTTAACGCAAGCAACCTAACCACTCATTTAACGGGCTCGTCAATGTCAATGTCACATTGCTTCCACAATATCAGCTAAATTAATGATACAAGTCTCCTAAATTAGGTTAGTCTTGGGATTTTAAATTTACCTTCCACAACAATGAGGTGAGAGCCTCACTGAAGGTCACTTGTAATCAAATGAAAACAGGGGTATTTCGTTTCAGCTGTATTAACGATACAGGGCTCCGAAATTAGATTAATCAAAACACCTTAATTTGCATTAAGTATATTCCCTTATTGACAATAAATGTTATTATTGACTTGCTATGTCTCGTTGTTCAATTTAAATTGCTCAAGGCATGTCCATGTCGGCTCTTCTCGTAAATTTTTTCAGGAAATCAGGTTCAGGTTATACATATGTAACTTCCCATCACATTGTGCAATTAAAACATGAAAAATAAAGTTTCTTAACTAGTTTAAAATAAGTTTTAGTAAAATAACTAGTTTAAAATAAGTTTTTCACGCTGATTCTTATTTATGTCATTGCCATGTTTTTTAAGGTTTTAGGATAGTTATGGCCTATGTTCTATTGTTGTCATCCTCCGGTTGAGATAATGGTATTTATCATTATTATTTTATAACAAGTTCCGTGTAGTTTGAAACAAAACGGCGAAAACTAACTTGCGTTTGGTACATTACCATTCATTATATGTAAAGTTAGATTTCTTACTGTATTTCTTGAACTGTGTGCACATTTGTTTGTGATAGATAAAAATGTTTATTTCTTCATCAGTGTTGAATTACCGTTTCGTATTAAATCTGTTCAGACATGGTCACTGATGCATATTTGCCTATCATCATTTTTATTATTCTACCTCCGATAGTCTCGGCTCAGACACCTATATAAAATAGCCAAAGTAATCTATAGGTTACCATTTTATATAGCTATTTCTTTGGAAGAATCTACCTGCATTTCAAGGTTTATTCAAAATAGAATCAGCTACGGGTTTCAAAATAAAAAAAATAGTAACTAAAAATAAAATGAATTTAAGGTGGCGCTGTACGAGCGTGGGAACTCAGTAATAGGTACTTGGGAGAATTTGTTGTCTCAGCTTACTTCGCGCCACTTATTCAACTCGCGAAAATAATAAAACATTCGCCATCAGCAATTCCAATATTTTTGAAAAACCTTTATAGATGGTAGCTATTGACATCGCAATTTCAAATGTACATTATAGGTGGGATGTTTCCATGAAAAAAGATTTTGGATTTTAGTCAGTATTTACAAGAATTCCACCCGGGAAAATGTCACAAATTCTGGACATTACAGAAATTAATTATACTAGATACATAAAATTAATTTCAGTTTTTTGTTGCGATGCAAACCTTCATATTTTGTCCCAGAAATGTAATGTTTTTTTTTATCTATTGCTACGCGACCTATAATTAATGAGTAATCATGGAATCACGTAGTATGGAATAAGTAAGCTGTTCGAGTTGGAAAATGCCCTCTTAAGTTTTAAAGAGATATAAATCTTATGGTATTCCTTCCTTGCTCCATTATCGTCTTATAAAAATAATGTTGTTTAAAGTTAATTTTTAAATTTATTTATTTTTTATTTAAATCTTAAAATCTTATATCTATTTTTGTGTAAATATCATCGGACACGCTCACCCTGAAATATTGGGATTTTTTTATAATTTGAACATCGTCAGACCCGCTGACAATCCACTTGATGTTAGACGGCTACTGTCGCCACAAGTAACGCCACAGGTGCTGCAAGCCTGCCATAATTAAGTAGTAGGATTAGTAGGATTAAGGACAAGGGATTAGGGAGGGATAGAGAAATGAGCTTCGTAACGTAAAATAAGAGCACGTGTGATTTTGTGTTTTGGTGATAGGTAAATAAGAGATACCAGAGTCCATTCCCCTTATTATCCCTGCCCTTACTACCTATCAAGTTCGGCAATGAACTTGCCACCTTATGGTTTTGACTATATTAATAGATAGGAGACGGTAGTCACCTACCATCAAGTACCTAGACTAGTCTAAAGACCGAAGATTTTCAACTGTATAGATGGGGCGAGACGAAAGAATCCTTAATGTGACATTTAGAACCACGTGGTACAAAATCACTCAGTCCATCGCCAACTTTACAAGACTATTTAGCTATGCCATGCCTTCAATATTTTTGTAGGAAAATTTTGCCAATGCCCTCTCTATAGATATCTTATCTTATATATAAAAATGAATCCCCATTTCTCCTGGTCACGGCATCACGCGTGAACGGGTAGACCGATTTTAATTCGGTTTTCGCTAATGGAAAGAGGGATAAACGGGGAATGTTTTAGGGTATATAAAAATTGCACGCCGGGCGAAGCCGGGGGCGGGTCGCTAGTATTATATATATTTAATCTTTTTGCTAAAAACCAAATCAACTGCATATTATATTATTACTTCCCTAATAAGTATATTATTTTAATTATATTACATAATAATTAATATTAAATTAATATTCACTTTCATCAGCGATATCACTAATGAACTTTAATAGCCCATTATGAAAATTCATGAACTTGGAGAAGTGAAAATGCAATAAATAGATTTCTTAAACAATAACATAAACAAATATTAATTAGGCAAACACATTTTCCCACGCTCATTTATAAATAGACAAAATCCACAGTAATCCCTATAAGTTCTTCTCTTTCCAACGTTTCTGGAGTGAAAGAGACAGCAAACGTCGCAAGCGCAGAAGTCATTCATAACAATTTATGAATGTGTAACTCGTTTTATCGTTAAAAATCATGCGGGTTAATGTTGGAATTAGTTTTGTATGAGGGTTTTAAATGTCGTTAAGGCCCTGTTCACCATACAGATAAGCGAAGGTGTCTCGGTTCTAATCTAATACAAATTTATTTAATTTCTCAGTCTAAGAGCGTTAACGACACACGATAACGATAACGACACGACACGATTGCGGAGCAACGGCACCGCACCACACGTCTGCCACGCCACGTGTCTGACACGCTCAATGTCTGTAGATTTGAACGAAGCACAAGAGTTTTTCCAGATGGACTCTAATAAGGGTGCAAAATAGCTGGAACATTGATGCTAACATTGCTGTCGAGAATCTGCCGTTCCTAGAATCTGCCTTTTCCAGAATCTGCCATTTAGCGAATAATCGTAAAAATCGACTTTTTATATTATAACGGGTGAATGACAGGCTGAAGGTCTACTTGACAGAAAGTGGCTACCGTCGTCTGAATAGACTAGCAACACCAGTCTGAATAGGATGGAATTTTTTATTATATTTTTTTTTTTAAATAAGAACACAATGTACATGTTTTTATACTCCCGGTTCGAAATTTCTGGTCAAACACATATTTGGCACACCCTCCGCAGTTCAATATTAAAATGTCTGTGAACCCCTCGACATGTCAAAATATCTAAGAGGGTGCCTTACTTAATTGGCCGGTTCACCATTAGATAGGGTTGTCACAAGAAAGATAATCTCAAAATTTTTATAAGATATCGTAAACTCGTAGCCCGTCAGTGGCTGGCCGCGCTTTTGATTAATTTTTGGATTTTTTTAACTATTACCTAACTGAAATTTAATACTTACCTAAAAATATCTTAGTAGGTATTACTTACTAAGATTTATATCTGTGTGAGAAGTGTCGTCTAATTCTTTTTAACCATTTACGCGTGATTGAGTAACTCAATAAAAAATCGAGAGGTATTGATTTATATAATCATGATTTGTTAGCGTTTGGCGGTCTGTACGACTACTAAAAGTGTTTGCCACAGCTATTTATAACTAGCTGCTGCCGGCAACTTTATCCGCAGTTTAAAAAAAACGGGACAAGTGCGAGTTGAACTCGCGTGAAGAGGGTTTCATACAATGTTACCTATCCGCACAATTTGAGTGATTTACCATGTTATTTTAATATCATGGACTTTTTATAAGTTTTCCTATAATCCATAAGTAGAAAACTAATTTCTGTATTTTTTTTTTCAAAATTTTAGGTTCAGTAGTTTCAGAAATAAGGGGGGGGGGGGGAAGGACGGACAGACGAGTGATCCTATAAGGGTTCCGTTTTTTTATTCGGACGTACGGAACCCTAAAAAATAAAGGCTGTCAAAATATATTAGCAATATAACACCTAAAATATTCATTCCTGGAGGGGCAGGACCTACCTCGTACACCGGCGGAGCCGCCTGTCTCCAGCTTTGCATTTTTTCTTCCGATGTGGTTGTGATTCACCACTTGTAAACAGTTCGAGAGTTCAAATCACTTCACAGAGTTTCACACACGATAATTGCTAATATGTTAGTTGTTTAGCACCCTTTTCTCTTTTTAAGTTTTTCGAGCGTGAGTTGAGTTGAGTTGTTGCTTCTTTTTTTTACTTGAGGTAGCGGGGTATGGAAGGAGGAAAAATGTTGCCAGAGTGTTAAATGTATGAATGTGTTCAAGTTGCGTTTAATATGAGACAAATAAATTATACGTTTGCCAGGAATTTGATTCATATTTTTATGATGATTATGATGATTCCACAAGAACCTAACATTTTTCCAGGATTTTTTTTGTATTCTTATTATCCTCCGGCATAAGCCGTAGCCTGTGTTTACTAATTACATTTTTGTTCAGAAGTTTGTTGTATATATATATATATATTGTTATTTTATGTTTGTTAAGTTTCTCCTATTACAATTGATTATCACAGGATTAAAAGTATCCTATATGTTAATCTAGGTCATAAACTACTTGTGTGCCAAATTTGATCCAAATTAGTTCAGCCGTTTTTGTGGGAAAGAGTAACAAACAGCCAAACATGCTTTTCATCATCATCTCAGCCGTAGGACGTCCAATTAGACCTCCCCTCTAATTTTCCCAAAGGACCGATCAGTAGCAGCCTGGATGCACCGTTGACCCGCGACCCTTATCAGGTCGTCTGTCTACCTTGTGAGTAGACGTCCTACGCTGTGCTTGCCAGTCCATGGCCTTCACTCGAGAACCTTCCGGCTGCAGCGACCTTCGGCTCTCCATACTATGTGTCCTGCCCACTGCTACTTCAACTTACCAATCCGCCGGCTTATGTCGGTAACTCGCCGGTAGCATAGCCCTCTCCATAGATCGTTGAGTAAACAAATTTTCGAATTTATAATATTATCATGATCAAAATTATGTTTGTCCAGTGGCAACCCTGACTTAAGGGTGGATATCTTTATTTTTATTGTCATCGATTGTTACAAATACATTGTTCACTTATTGATTAAGCTCTGAGGGTAGTGTTTACTTTGTACAGAAATGAGTTCTGGGTTGAACTTGCCCATGTAAAAAGGCAGGCTGAGGGTGAAAGTACACTGCTGACCATCATTGTGGAAAGACAAATGGGCTTTAAATTCTGGAATTCTTTACACAAGAGAAAGTTTCCTATCTCGACACCTGAAACAAAACAACATTGTAACTCATTTTAAAATGTTATTTTAATACACCATTAAATTATTATTTTTTTAAATGCCATCTTTCTGTTTTTAATTGTATTTCTACGACCTTTAGATCGCATTTTTGAACTTAACTTATTAACTTATTTAAACTTGTCCGTTTTGTAACAATTTTAAGAAAAAATACCATTTTATTGACTTCAAATTCCATTGACCGTACCTTTTTTTTTTTTTTTTTTTTTTTTATTAAATTGGACCGTACCTACCAAACACACCACACAAAAAACACATACACGGACACAGCACACAAACACGCGCGATCACCAATAAATATAACACGAGCGAAGCAGCGGGCACAGCCACTGTTGTAATATTTCTGTGTCAAGGTTTTAAATGTGTTTTCAACGATTGATGACAAAATTTTGTCTGGGATGATGTAACTTATAATTATGTTCACCATGACGAAACCTATTCATGTAAAAATACATTAATGTACAAAGATTGTGAACTCTATTACAAGGTCAATAAGCAACATCTTGTTTTGAAGTTGAAAGAATTCACAAACACTACATTTACTTTAAGTTACTTACTTACTTTAATAAAATTAAGTAAGATATGTTTGAAACTAACTTTTGCTCGCGACCTCGTCCGCGCCCCATTTTCTTAGGGGTTAAAAACTTTTCGTCGGGGATTAATTTTTTTTTAATTTTTAGGTTGATCCCTCCGGAAAAGTAAGTTCTGTTTGAAAAAGTACACTGTTTTCTGGTAGAAAAGTACCCAGTGTCCTTTTCAGTATCCCTTATAACGCATTTCAGCAGAATTTCATGATAATCTGTTGAGTAGTTAAGGCGTGAAAGCGTGACAATAAAACACACTCACTTTCGTCTTTACGCATACATATAACATTAGGATTAAATTTGCGTCCGTAGTCATGAACTGGACACCCCGAATGGTGGCCAGTAATTACCCTTCCAAAAAATTCTTATGTATGCTATTTTCACAGTATACTGCTGTTTTCTATTTATAAAAATCAGCAGACGGCAGACAGACAAGGTTAACACACAACCATAGGTGCTGTAAGTGCGCTGATGACGTTATGGCAGAGTTACCTTTACTTAGCCTTACAGAAAATCTTATGATATAAAGAATGAAAGAAGAAAGAAAGAATGAAACATTTATTGGCATTTAAAAACGAGAAACATTTGAACAAAACAAAAAAAAACATAATATATAACAGATAACAGATTGTATGCTGTTTTCTATGTATAAAAATCGGTAGACAGGCTGACGGTCCACTTGATGGTTATCATCGACTCTTAACACAAACTTAACACACAGCTGTGCTGAAGTGCGCTGATGACCTTAGGATTTAGGACAGTTACCGTTACTTACCCTTACAGAAAATTCTTATAATATAACAGAATGTATGATTATTTATATATATATAAAAATCGGCGGACAGGCTGACTGTCCACTTAGTGGTAGCTGGTTACCAACGACTATTTAACGCAAGTACGCCTCATAAGTTCTGTAAATGCGCTGATAACTTTAGTAAGGTAAAAAAAACAGAAAGCTGCTAAAGTGAGCTGATGACCTAAGTAAGATAAAAGATATTATAGGGGTTTAGAAGATGATAGGGAAATGGGCTTTGGCATCCCTTAGTTACTCACCGAAACACAACAGCATACATGCTGTTATATCACGGTGGCTTTCTACAAGGGAATGGTTACTGTCGCCGCCAGTATGGGGGGTCTGTTCCAGCACTCTTTCGGCCAAGGCTAATTTTGCGCGCCCTGCGCCATTATATTAATCTATTTTGTTTCAAACCATAACTAAACTGAGTTGCATCCCCCATTATGATTAAATTCCCAGGCGATCAAATTGCTCTTTCAACTTCTGTCTGTGTTGTCATTTATAAAAATAAAAAAGTTTAATATCAAATTTGCGTTATTGTAATAATTGTTTTTTGTTACAGGTAAAGTACATTCAACTTTTAAACGGAATTGCCAAAAATGTAAGTTCATTAAAAGAATAGTATGATTTCGCAGCCGATTGCAAGTGGCACCAGTAGGTATTGTGAAGCATCGGCGACATTGTGACTTTTTTTTAATGTTAAGATCGGCGGACAGGTTCACGGTCCACTTGATGGTAGGTGGTTACTGTCGCTTATTACACAAGCAACGCCAAAGCTGCTGCAAGTGCGCTGCCGACTACAGTAGGATTAAGGATAAGGGATTTGGAGGGATAGGGAAATGGGCTCTGGCATCCCTTATTCACTCACCGAAACACAACAGAACACGTGCTGTTATTTCACGGTGGTCTTCTGTAAGGGAGTGTTTACTGCTGCCAGACGGGCTGCCCAAATGACTGCGAAAATGCAGTGTGCCCTGAAACTACTTTTAAAATCCAAACCAGAGTCAAATTTGAAAAGATCATTTTTCAAAGTTGACCCAGCCAGGAATCGAACCCGGGATCCTTAGACTTGTTGCTAGCTACAGTAGGTATTTCATGGAAATACATAGAAACCAGTATAGGGTCGCCTGCTGCGTGCTGTCTGCGGTCGGCTACTGCATCATAACCTAAAATGTAATGTCACACTGAATACAAATGAACGAAGGTCGCGTCATGTGTAAAAATTTTGTTTTTTCTATAAATTGTGTATAACATGCGATCAAAGTAGGGAATTAAGGGAATCATAATAACCATCATAACACAATGCGTTTTTCTTCCTCCGTACCAATTCATCTCAATAGAAACACTGCAAACTCAGATAAAATAAGAACTAAAGAACCCTGTGGGCGACAGAGTTAAGTCTGTAAAACTTCACCTCGCCGTTACACGCACACAAATGCATTCAAACTATGCCTCGTCTTATTATTTAAGCAACATCAGCAGGTGGAGCTTGACGTAAGTAAAAATAAATTAAAATATTTACTAGAGAATGTGTGAAAACCAAAAAATTAAAAGCATGATAGAATCACATTTCACAAGTAAGTAAACATGGAAACCAATATTTTCAATAAGAATAAATAAAAATTGAGGTTATTATAGCTTGGAAAACAAAACTCAACTTAGTGTTGTCATTATTAAGCGTTATAAATACCCTCCCTATATATGTATATTTTGTACTTATATGATTATGATAATTTATTTATTATTTATTTATTTGTTTGTTTGCTCGTTTTATTTTTGTTCATTTGTTAGGTAAAAGTGAAGTAAAAGGCAATCTTTCAAAAAAATGATTCAATCAATTAAATTTTAATAAATACGCAAAAACATATTACTCGGTAATTTTATTTGATTGACGAATATTAGAGTACTATGAATTATTATGGCAACACCGACCTACGCACACGTTCTTTTCTTCCTAATTATTTTAAGTAATGTCTGAATCTTATTCTTAAATTATCTAGATATTATTAGCAAATTATCTGAATTTTTCTGAATATTAATCTAAAAAGGAAGCTACTGCTTCCCTTTACTATTGATTCGCTGGTACCAAAGATTTTCAACTGTATAGATTGGACAAGACGAAAGAATTCGTAATGCAACATTTAGAACCACGTGGTACAAAATCGCCCAGTCAATCGCCAACTTTACAAGGCTACTCTATGGCCATCTTGATTACGCGATGAGGATCAATATTTTTGTAGGAAAATTTTCCCAATGCCCTCTATATAGGTATTCTATATATTTAATCTTTTTGGCTGGTAACCTCCATCTTGCGACTTCTAGTGCTTTTATTTAGTCTGTGGCGTTACACATAGAAGCAAAACGTTAAGAAATTCATTCAGAATTCGTGAGAGAATTATTACAACTTTAGAAATCGTATTCAACATATTGACGTTAATTGGTCATTAATTACAAAGCTATTGAAGTGAAGTCGGCTTAAGGTTTTGAAAAAATACTAAAAAAAAAAAATTAAATAAATTCGCCTCTAATTAAAATGTCGTTCATTTTAGTGGTGACAGTAACCAAACTCTTACAGAAGAACACCGTGAAATAACTGTACGTGTGCTGTTGTGTTTCGGTAAGTGGGCAAGGGATGCCACAATTTAATACGCTCTATGGGATGCCAGAGCTCATTTTCCAATCCCTTTTTAATCCATTATCCTTAATCCTACTAAGGTCGGCTGGGCACTTGCACTTGCAGGCTTGGGTCCTTTGGCGTTGCTTGTGATAGGCGACGGTAGCAACCTCCGATCAAGTGGAGCGTCAGCCTGTCTAACTTAACATGAAAAAAAAAATTAACCATAAGTAGTAAATAATTAATTGTACTAATTACTGACTTCAAAATTTTATATATCATTTTAGGTTTTTTTTTAAATACGAACTAGACCTATCGGGGCTTCGCTGGTGGGGGTATATACATAATATGCCTATGTCCAAAGCCATCCATCTGAAAGAATGTACCCTTAAAATAGTAAAAGAATATTTCAAATAGGTGCACTAGTTCCGTATATAACCATCCCACTATGTATGTTGTTACCATAAGAATAAATAATAACAAGTAGAACGGAATCTTCTTTGTCCGAGTCCCAAACGCCGCCATTTATATAACTACTTCCTCCTTCACCTCGTTACGCCCCTCGGTCGCCCAGGCTTGTCGCCAGGGTTGCTTACTGTATTAAATATTGCTTACGAATAAAGATAATATCGCTAAATAGAAATTTTTCTTTACTTCGAAACCATTATTTTATTCTAGTTTTATAAAATATGAGATTTATAAATACCTACATTATTATGTTACTTACTTACATTATATATACTTAAAATAAAAAAATATTATAAGACAGTACCTTGCCAAATGAAGCCAGTTAAGTAAGTATTACTTACCTACAAATATAAAATAAAAACATACAGGTTCACGCAAAACATTAAGTAAGTTTATTCGTGCGGAAACATCGGCCGTGAAAGCCCGACTGAGTATTTCGTTTAACGTGTAGGCTAATATCGTGACCTTGAGCGCGTCCGGAGCGGGAGTTTCCGTTCTACGTGTTCTTATTTATTCTTTATTGGTTATTCTTTAACGCAAAAACGGCTAACCGGATTTGGATGAAATATGGCATACAGACAGTTTATCACCTGGATTAACATATAGGACACTTTTTATTCTGAAAAATGCTAGGTTCCCGAGGAATCGTCTAAAAATATAAAAAAATGGCGCCACTGTCGCCGTGGTGGCGCAATCGTCATCACCACAATAAAGATGTCAAGCGTTATAATTACTCATAATAAATTTTCTTTTTTAACGCGGACAAAGTCGCGGGCATCAGCTATAACAAAATCCGCTTTTTCACTTTTTAATGTGAAAATAAGTAACCCTTCATTCGTTTACATTTTTTCAATAATTTACAAAACAATTTTTCACTTCCAATGGAGAATATTTGGCTGACTATACTCCGATATGCCTAAAGTTAGCAATACGTTAACACAATTATCAAAGTTACGCGAAAATCATATGAAATTTCATTGTAAGCATTTTCTATAGTTTTTTTACTTAGTCGTTGTGAATTAAAAACAGCTGTTAGGTATGTATGAGCTTTTTAATGCCAGCCATAACGCACGTTCAAGCTAATCGTGCAATCGGCATGATACGATTGGATTTGTCAAGCCAATTTGACTGCGTATGGGCGTCATTTTAGGCACATGACAAGTATAGCTGTATGATTGGCATAGGAACTATCGTAGTGTTTCTAATGTCACTATACTTAGTAAATAAAAATACTAAATTAAAATTAAACAAAATTAATTAAAATTAACGAGATTGATATTAAACACTAGCTGAGCCCGCAACTTCGTACGCGTGGTATTCGGTAAGTATAGAGCGTAACTTATTTGTTTGTTTCAAACAAACACTAAATTTTCGGGTAGCTTGCTACAATACATCAGTGAAAACCGCATTCAAATCGGTTAAGCCGTTTCTGAGATTAGCTTGCTGAGATTTATCTAATTTGTTAAATTCTTTATACAAAAGCCATTTGTGCAATTTATTTTTAAATTTTTCTATTGGATTCGATCCTATTCTGCTCCAAAACATTTCTTTTGAGCTTTAAAAACTAGCTACATCGACAGAGTTTCCCTCATAGCAGTAAACCATAGGATAAAATCGAATGAACTTATTTACCATGTATCATTTTTATGTTGTTACTGAGCTCAGGAGATGATACTTTTGTAAGGTTAAAGCATGGTAAAAGTCCCTAAAATTAAAAAGTAAAAAAAAAAAATGACTAACAGCAAAATTTATTTAGCAACAAGAGTCCAATAGATTCTATTTGGTCTCTCGCTATTTCTCTAATTAAGCGGAGTATACCTATGTGGTCTGAATACAAAACTATCCTGTAACTGTAATTACCAATTTTATTATTGATTCCTTTAGAATTTCCTTATTATTTCCGCGCCTTTTCTCTGTCATTGAAGCAGTGCATTGTGTATAGATTGTATATTTGTTATAACTTTTTATATTATTTTTTGCCTATGTATTTTTCGATGTATTTACATGTCTACATGTATGTATGCATATGTTTGTATGTTTTATGTATATAGTAATTTATAAAGTATGTTTGTATGGTGCTCAATGAGTCACATACGGCGCTGGCTGAAAATCAGCGCTGTAGGTGTTTGTCTAGCACCTCAACACAATGCTGAGTCAGTATCCGATTCGCTGCCGCGAGGACACACACACGTTTTTTTTATTATTATTCTCTGTCTTTTGTATATAATGTCAGTGTCTTTCGTGCAGTGAATAAAAGTATTTCTTTCTTTCTTTCTGTTACTTCTGAACGCACACTTTTTAAATTCCATAGCAACAATGTGTTCATAGGCGGCCTTTTTTGTTGAAACGTCAAAAGATTTATGGCGCGCTTCCTACTCTTTTGTGGGCACCGGTCTACTTTTAATAAAACTAAACGTGTACGGGAAATTGCTGCCTGCCCTTGCTAATCTGCTCTTTCAACAATCCTTTACTATGAAAAACTACAACTTTTACTACATTTACTACTGCAAATTTACGAAGCGACCAATCGCGAACTTTTGTTTATTTACTAGCTGAGCCCGCAACTTCATACCCGTGGTAATGGGTATAGCGCGTAATTTTTTTGTTTGGAAAAAGCAAACACTAAATGTTACGGGAAGATGTTATGTTGATATCATTGAAAACAGCGTTGAAATCGGTTAAGCCGTTTCTGAGATTAGCGTGCACAACCGCACAGACAAACAGATAAACAGACAAAAATTCTAAAAACTATTTTATTATCTTGGTAACATAAGTACAACAATTATACTGTTTTTTTTTTTAAATATTTAATGTACAGACACGGCTCGTAATCTATATTTAATGTATAGATTACATTAATTTTTATTAATTGCAAAGACTGTTTTTAAAGAAAGTATATTTTTTACTATCCAGTACGCCATGCGCTGACGGACAGAAAAAAGTCGCGCGATCCTACCGCGACTAAAAAAGACGAAAGAGTACAACATATATCCAATTGCTCTCAATATACTTAGGCATCGAATATGTAATGTTTTGTTACCTTTATTACTAGAGTATTACCTCGAGAGATTTTTCTTGTTTTCGGAAAAACGTTGTTTTCGATTTTTTTCTTGCCCATGGCATTTACTACATAAAAAATAGCATTAATTGAGCATTAATTATAATATAAAATTAAAAAAATACGTATATTCAACTTTATACAAATGTCTGGTATATTATCAGTAGGCACATGTGCAAAACTGGCGCCACGGTAAACGTAAAAGTTCGATATTCAGGCTTCAACTCTGCGATTTTTAGTATTCAGATGTCGATCCCTTGCAGGAAAGAATCGTTAAGGACATAGGACGAAATTGAGAAATCTTGGTATAAATGAAATGTCTGACAATCCGCTGGGATAGCATGGTATTCCACTGCTCATACCCTCTCATACGGAGGAGACCTCCCATGAGGAGAGGTTTGTGTTTAGCAGTATCGTTACAAGACGTACTGATCTAGTGATGACAGTGTTATAATCTAATTATATTTTTTTAAAGTATTTCTTATTGGTCCCGTAAGGTAATTGAAACATACTTAATAAATCACAGAAAAATTAGCTAGTTGCCTCGTCTAAATCTTCAGATTGTAAACGAATATTTTACACATCGTGAGACAATAACGTCGCAGCGGCTGTCGCAGACACAAAATCGCTCGTCAACACACAACCTTAAATATGTAAAAAAATTATACAATTCATTGATTCCTTTTATTGAAAATGCAAATAAGTATTGATGGGTATAATTTAAAGCATTTTTTCTATTATAACCAATGATGCGTTCCGATGAATCGTCATTTCAACAATATCGATTGTGGACCACTCCCCAGGTTTAGAGCTGTGATCGATTCATATGCTAAAAGACGTCATTATCATAACCTATAAAATCATTCCTTATTTTAATTTATACATACCTATTTCCTTAACCGTATTTGATAACATTTAAATAAAAAAATATTTAATACTTAGCTTTTTTAAAGGGGAAGAAGACGGTCCCCAAATTATTCAAATTGTTAGTATTGGTATACATGGCAAGTGGCGGAATAATACGGGCTGCGATTAGTCGTACGCTTTTAGAGACTTTTAAATGTCCAGCAGTGGGCCATCTGTCGCTTGTTAAAAAAATATTTTTTAAACTATGACTGATAGATAGTTCTAGAGTCAGCGCATTGCAAACAAACAAACAAACTCTTCGGCTTTATTGTATTAGTATAGATTCAACATTGAATAGTGACATGTCCAACATTACAAAATGCAAGAGAAGGGGATAGAGAAATGGGCTCTGGCATCCCAGTAAGGGCATCCCACTCACTGAAGCACAACAGCACAAAAGACCACAAAATCCTTGTATTTCACAGTGGTCTTCTTCTGTCGCCAGACGAGCTGTTCAAATTAAATTAATTAACTAACAACTAAACATTGACCATTGACATTGACATTAACTTTATTTATGATTAATGTTACAGCAAAACCAAAAAGTGTGATGAAAAAGAAAAAGAAAGGACTGTTAAAAATCTAAATATTTTCTTTAAACGCCACCCATATTATATTAGCGGCCCGTCCCGGCTTCGCACGGGTGGACATTTATTTTTTAAACATTTTTGAGTTTATTCGTGGAAAACGGCAATTTTATATGGAGGTATGGAGGGGTGGTAAAAGGCGGAGATGGGGGGAGGGTAAGTAGCTTATGTTACTGCTGATAATGTAGCTTTCTATAGGTGAAAGAATTTTTAAAATCGGTCCAGTAGTCTTCGGGTTTATTCATTACGAACATACATTTGTAAGAAAGGGGGTAAAGGGGAGGAGATGGGGGAGAGTGAGTGAAAGAAATTGTAAAATCCGTGCAGTAGTTATTGAATTTATTCATTACATACATATAGAATTTGAAAAACGAACCGACATAACAAAGTTATATTTTGTAAATTGTAATAATTGGTATTCGTTCCGTGACACTATCAAGCTATCGGTTCCGATTATCGTACAGCCGAAAACAATAGCGCAAACTTTAACCAAATACACAACTCGGAGTGAATTTAAAAAAATTAAAAAGTTTAAAGACCTAACTCCAGTATGGGGAGCGAAGCTATCTTTATTATACCTACTTATAGGTATATATGCGGAAACATATTAATTATGTTAATTAATATTAAATTTTTTTTTTTCTCTAAATAACCTAATTAAGTATAAATAGATAATATTAACAATAATTATTAGTCAATATTGGTATTAGTATTGCGGGGTGAGTTAAAATGCCGTGTAAGGGCGAAACGAACGATTTATTTTCACAAACCAATAAGATTGCCAAAAACACCAAACTTGTCCGATGAAACCGTCAAACTTGCCAAAAGTCGTCAATGATTGTTCGCTGTCGCAGATAATTTCGCAAAAGCTCAGAAGAGTCGCTTTCATATCGCTTGTTGTCGCGCTAAACACTCACACTTGACCGGAAGCCTCTCATTTATACTTGGCGCCAAACGCCTCGATGTATTTCGATTTACCAGAAAATTTAAACAAGCCATTGAAAGTTCGGGAATGCTATTTTTGTTGAAATGTAAACTCTATGTTAGAGACCCAACATCCTTTCAGACTAATCAGAAAGGGGCGTGGCTATCATCGATAGGGTGGAACGTTCGAGAGTTTCGGCCGGCGCGTACGCTTTTTCCAGAACTTTCCATAATTAGTCGTAACAGTATTAATAAAAATAAAATAACTGTATGTTTTCCTTGAAATATAAATAAATAAATAGCCTTTACTTTAATATCTGTTTTAATTTGAAGCATTTCATTATTACGTAGTAATACTAGTGTTTCTACATTAAATACGTATGATAATTACGGTTTTGCAAGCGTAAGCCACATGAAGGTCTGAAAATATATTTTTTTTCATGACTGGTTCGTAAAATATCTAACGTTCTGTGCTTATGTTGGGAAAAAAGAACAATGGAGAAAGCACAGAGGCTTTAGAAAAGATCTTAAACTCAACGGCTGAGATTATGGTGTATAGGCTAATGTAGATACAGACAGGTCAACGTTGTAGAATTATAGGTAAACTCCGCTGAATCTTAACAAATGAAAAAAAAAAAGAAAGCCAGCAACTTCCGCCTTTTCAACGAAAATAGGGCTCGCCGTTATTTTCCAACGGGAGAACAATTATTATATTATTTTGTTTAAAATATGAATTATATTTCCTAATTATATAAAAAGGCTCACATAATAATAGTTTTTAATATTGAAATGATTGAAGAAATGTACGAAAATATTTCCGGCCAAGCTATAATATACAAGATATATGTAGCTCGAAGTGTGGTATCAGCTTTAATATGTTACATACGATAGTATGAATCACAATGTGAAGACTTTGCGTGTAAGTATTTAGGACTGAGAGAAACTAATATTTATTTTAGCTTATTTAAATAACACGTGTTTTTAACGTGTCTAATTTTAAAAAGAGTTATTTTTGCTGCAACGAAAATGCATACTTTGAACGCTTACAATGTTAACCGTTATGTTGGGAAGTCAAACAAAAGACGTGCTGTGGAGGTTATTTTAAGAATAAGACATTGATTTCTGGTATTCGGTATAGCGAGTAACTTTTTTGTTTGTAAACCTTGTTGTAATATTACGGGAAGCTTGCTACAATACATAAGTGAAAACCGCATTCGAATCGGTTAAGCCGTTTCTGAGATTACCGTGGACAAACGTACAAACAGACAAAAATTCTAAAACCTATTTTTTGATCACGGTAACATAAGTACAACGTGTACAAAATAGTTTTTTTTTTAATATTTAATGTACATACACGGCTCGTTTACGATTTTATTATATACAAACTAGCTGACCCAGCAGACGTTGTCCTGCCAGAACCCGAAAATAATTCCGTAACCCGATTGTGGCGCCACCTATCGGGTCAAATTTTATTTTCAAACCATAATGTTAAAGTCACTTTACGTCAATGAACGATTGTTAAATTATTTGAATATACTTCATACAAAAATACTAAAAAATCGCCATTAAAAATTGGGGGTGAGGGTAGGAGGGTGAAAAATACTTTACGACCTATTCTCGTACCTACCAAATAAAAAAAAATAAAAAAAAACCTAAAAATCGGTCCAGCCGTTTCCGAGGAGTTTTGTTACAAAGTTTGTTATTTGTTGTTGTTTTATTTTAATTTTTCTTATTGCAAGGTAATGTTAATGTTTTGCAATACAACGAGGTAATGCAGCCAGCATGCTTGGCACCCTGCCTAGGGGACCAAAGCTTAATTTAGTATATAATTTGTAAATATATTATTTAATAAATTAATAATAGGTTTGTATAAAATAAATGTAACCTATATTGAATTAAATAACAAAACAAAAATAATTTAAATAAATGTTAATGTTTATTTTTATTATTAATAATAATTAATGTAAATGCAATCAAATGTATTCAGTCGTGACGGAAATAATAGAATCTTGCTGCAGTCGAATAAAATGCAAACATTGTTCCTTCCGAATTTGTAAACAAACATGGCTGCCCCACTTTCGCTGAGTTATAGCGCGAACTTTGAACCGGCAAGCCGCCATCTTGGCTGGCAGTTTCGTATGGAAAATTACTTTTTTAATTATTATCAATTACTTTTTATTACTTTAGATTCTATTATATGATACAAGGTAACCGTTCATTACTACAATAATATTATATATAATTTATTACCTTACTATTAATGCTTCAATATAAAATTTTAATTATTTTTTAAACCATAATTTGCAGACTAACCTTATAAGACGTTTACTATTGTAAAGAACGGGGTGGACGTACGATCTTCAATAAAACAATTTCAAATAGATTTGTACAAAATTACATTTATTAGATTTATGATTGTAAATAATAACATTTGAGAAAATAACCATCAGTACGCCAAGAGTTTAATTACCGATTAATCAACATTAATAAGCAAAAGTTGGTATTATATATTTAAAAAAATACAACCTGTTTTCCCTCAGCGTCAGCAGTTCAGTTATACATTTAACAGCTTCACAAAAATAATTAAGGTTTATATTTAAAAAAAACTAAAAGGTTTGCGAATTAGTCGCCCGTGCTCTCACCGCTACACAAAGCTACCGTGGGTTGCCACCGCTACGCAAAAGCTACCCGTCAGAACAGTGGGTTGCCCTTTATCAAAAATATTTGTCCAACCTACATTAGTGATACATTTTGGTAGTAAATAAATACTGTGTCCTAACAGCTCGGCCATCCTGTCCTGACGAGTCCCTTCGTCACTTATATTCATAGAGGCAGAAACAACAAAACAAAAAAAGAAATTATGACAATAATTGGCGTTTCTTAAGGGGACGATAATAATTTAAACATCTAATATTAATTCTGTGATACAAAAGTTTGTAAAAGATACAATAATCTTTGCTGCCAATTGATCAAAATTGTATATAGTAATAGCGACTAATCAGAAATCAATCAAATGTTTCAAATATAAGTAATAACTTAGTTTTATAAAAATCTCTACCATTGAGTAATATAATATATTTATTAATACAGTCTATACAATCAATGTTTCAAATCAAGTAATGTCATCACAATATGGTGCAATTCCATACATAATTTTTATTTATATAATTACTCTTTTCCCGATTCTGATTCAGAACTTGATTCAAAATTTTTGTCGAAACTTAACCACGGCTTTAATTTGTCAATGGCTACAACACCATCATAATTACGATGTCCCTTTTTTTTTGTTAGAGGGGTGTCTTCTATAACGAATCTTCCATTTGGTAGCATCTTTGTAATGCGATACGGACCTTGAAACTTTGCTGCAAGTTTCATGGATTTACCATCACTAGGTACTTCTCTCCTGACGCTTACTAAATCTCCTACCGAATATTTGTGACTAGGTCGGTGTTTGACATCAAATCTCTGCTTATCTTTTCTTTGTTGAATGCTTATCCGTTTACCTACCTCTGCTCTAATGTCGCATAGATCTTCAGTTGAAGACCTGTTGATAGTTTCGGCAATCACGTCACTCAATATGTTTTCCGACCCATTATTTATTTTAAAGCCGAACAACAATTCCGACGGGCTTTTCCCCGTTGTTTTATGTACCGTCGTGTTTAAACCCAGTTGGATATCGTATATTTTTCCATCCCATTTGTTGTCGTTTTTATCTGGGCATTTGGCAGATAGAGCGTCTAGGATAGACCGATTAAATCTTTCCACCTGCCCATTCGCTCTTGGTGTAGCGACTGCATTCAAAATGTGCTTAATGCCTTGTGATTTCGTAAAAGTTTTAAAAGCAGCGCTTGTGAAAGACGTCCCGCGATCGCTAATTAGCCTTGATGGGGCACCAAAATAGCTTGAGTGCTCTCGAAGCACTTTAATAGTAGTCGGCGTTCTGGTGTCTCTTACTGGTTTTATGTTGACAAACTTGGTAAACGCGTCTACTATTACCAATAGGTAGGTGTGTCCTCTGCTACTCCGCACGAATGGACCTAGGTGATCGACATGAATGGTGTGGAATGGGATCTCAGTTTTTGGTATAGGATGCAACTCTCCTTCCTGCTTCCCTGTAGAACCTTTGTTGTGAGCACACTCTAAACACGACCTCACATACTTTTTCACGAAGCGTCTCAATTTGGGGAACCAAAACGACTGATTAACACGACTTAAGGTTTTCTCGAAACCAAAGTGTCCCAAATCGTCATGATTCATCTTGACGATTTGCCACCTGACTCCCTTCGGTACCAACCACTTGAGATCGGTATCGTTAGCTCCGGTGACACGAAAAACTTTTCCATTCTTGAGTTTGTAGTTTTTTATTATATCAACCATTTTTTCAGCGTTAGGATCAGCCAAAACGGATTTTATATGTTTTATTTCCTCGTCAGCTGATTGTACAGTAGAAATCCAATCTTCCACATCCACTGATAATACGTCTAATACGTGTGGCTCTTCGAGTGCTTCTCCAACCGGATTCCTGCTGAGGGCATCAGCATGCAACATATTGGCTCCTGCTCTATATTCAATTTCGCAGTCAAATTCTTGGAGCTGCAACCACCACCGCGCAATGCGAGGGATAAGGTCTCGTTTGGTCATAGTACTTCTAAGAGCATTGCAATCGGTTAAAATTTTAAATGGGACCCCTATTAGGTACACTCGAAACCTAGCTAATGAAGCTACTACCGCCAAAGTCTCAAGCTCAAATGAATGTAATCGTTGTTCTTCTGCTGTGGTTTTCCTACTATAATAAGCTACAGGTTTGAATAAACCTTCATTATCTTTCTGAAGCAGAACGCCCCCAATACCATTCTTGCAAGCATCGGTATGGACCTGAGTTTCACACTTTGGGTTATACAGTGCTAGGAGAGGTCGCTGTGTTAGATAGGCCTTCAAGCTACGAAAGGCATCTTCTTGGGGAGTGCCCCATTTCCATTCAGCGTTCTTCTTCAGAAGGTTGGTCAAGGGTCCCGCTATAAGTGCAAACCCTCTGACAAACCTCCTGAAAAAGCTGGCCAGTCCAACAAACTGCCTTAGCTCGTGTACATTTCTAGGCGTAGGAAACTTCTCAACCGCCTCAGTCTTTCTGGCCCCTGGTTGGATACCATCAGCACTGACTTCAAAACCAAGGAAGTCAATGCTGTTGAAGAAAAACTTGCACTTACTCAACTTTAGAGTCAACCCACCCTGTTGTAAAAGCGACAGTACTTCTTTTAGTCGGGACATACCTTCGTCAAAAGATCTTGATGGTATCAGTACGTCATCCATATAAATTAGTGCATATTTAACTTTGGCATCCAATAAAATCTTATTCATAGTCCGCTGGAAGACTGATGGTGCATTTACAAGCCCAAAAGGCATCCTCGTGAACTCATATTGCCCCTCTGGGGTAACAAATGCAGTTTTGGCCTGGGACGTTTCTGATATAGGTATTTGGTAATATCCAGATGCTAAGTCAAGCGATGTGAATAATTTGTTCCCAGCCAACTGGTCCAATTGATCCTCTATACGGGGAAGTGGGTAGTGGTCCTTTTTAGTGCGTCGGTTTAGTGCACGATAGTCCACACATAGCCTTTTTTCGCCGGTTTTCTTTTGCACTAGTACAATTGGGCTAGCAAATGGGGAAGATGATTCACGGATTATACCAGCTGCCAACATATCCTCTACCATATTGCGTACCTGAATTTTCTCCCCATAAGACATTCTGTATGGCCTATAAACAACAGGGTCAGAGTCCATAAGTTCAATATTCATTTCTCCGGCTTCTGTAAATCCTAAATCCTTAAGTCCAGTTGAAAAGCACCTATCATAATTTTGCAATAGTGTCTGTAGTTTTAGCCTTTGTTCGGGCGCTATCTGACTACCACATATCACGTTTTCATCTGGGGCGCACTCTGAAAATGTCATGGAATTTACATCGTACTCATGTCTGGCAGATACAGCACGAGTTAAAAGGAAGTCCTTTTTAAAAGAAAGTTCGTTATTACTAACGTTTTGGACAAGTAGGCGTCCAAAGCCTGCCTCTAGAGTGTATGCCCCCGGTAACAAGTAGTATTCTTTTCCTGTTATACCTCTGACTGTCCCGTTTACAAAGATTTTGTCAGTAGGACTGGAAGTGGCCTTCACAGGTATAAACCTCATCTCCTGAAAAGGTATTTTTATGTCGCTGTGAACCACCAGAAAGATTTTATTAGTCGATGTTTTATCGAATATTATTTTATCAGGAGTTTTCGTTATGGTTATATCAGGTTTTTCCGTAAACGAGTGCCCCAGCAACATAGGGTATCTGAGAACACTATTCTCAACTATAAAAACTTCTATAGTATCTTTTATACCTTGTATCGTTACCTCTGCGTAGCTTCGACCTACTGGCATGAATCTATGGCCGCCAATCCCTCTCATCACAGGTAGCCTATCCGTCGTGATCGGTAAATGTAACTTAGATGACGCTTCTTTACTTATTAGCGTACATTGACTTCCCAAATCAATGTAGCATTTTAACTGCACACCATTTACTTCGATGTCTATAAGATATTTGTCATTTACTTTATCTGATGTTACTAATTCGGCAACTTGTTTTTCCTCTTTGTTGTCTAATCCTCTCCTGTCATCGCGTTTAGTGATAGCAATTGTCTTGTTACTCCTGCAATACTTATCCAGGTGGCCCCATCTACTGCATAATGTGCATTTGTTCTGATGTTTCTGACAGTCATTGCTTCTATGTCCCTCAATATCACAGTTATAACATTTATAGGCTCTCTTTGGTTGATCTGTTCTAGGTTTGTTGGAAATGAACTTTCCTATTCCAAATGTTCCTTGGTCATTTCGTTTTTCGTGCCTTGGCCGGTCGTTATCCTTGCTGTAGCCTACCCTTACGGTCTTTAGGTAGCTCAATAAATCTTCGGGACCTTGGAACTGAGCTGCCTGTGCTCCAACGCGTACTGCACGATCGTCAATGCCGTGAAGTAGACAATCGACCGCGTTCCGCCCTTTTATAGAGCACCTATTGAGTAAATTAAGCTTTTCGTAATAGTAAAGTTCCATTGAGTCACCGTACCGAACGCGTTTAGCTAACATCCGCGTAAGAAGTTCTGCATAGTCATCGCGACAGGGAAACGACTCGACGAGCTTTTTCTTCCATTCGTTCCAGGAATATAAGACAGAGTCAAGTCCTTGATACCACGTCTTTGCTACCCCAGTAAGTTTAGGCAGAGCGTAATGGATGGTTTCTATTTCACTCCACCCGTAAATTGTTACGCATTCTTCAACTTTTGTGAGCCACATTAGTATGGTCTGATCTTTAACCATCGGGTCGAATTCCGGTATCACGTTATTTAAAGATAGTTTCGAACTCGAGTGACCCTTCATACTTTGCAAAATGCTCATAAATTTGTCCAGTACATCACTGGTATCATTAATACGCGTGCGTTGAGTCGGTGAACTATTGCCTGGTGAATATGGCCTCTTACGACTATTATTAGGTACATCATAATAATATTTACCACTAACTGGTGAATTTGTGCCAATTACATCGGACTCGCGACCGAGGTCACGTTGAACTGAATTACGATACGATTTGTCCCCATCAGGGTATCGTCTCGTTAATGATTGAGATCCAGTAGTTTCTTCCTGACGGTACACCCGGACACTGGCCCCACTGGACCGGCTCCGGCAACGCCGTCGTCGACAAGCATCCACCGGCAAAACAATGGAACGACTCCTAGAGCAACGCTGTCGGGACTCCCTGCTATAATCAGGACCCTGCCTCGACAGTGCTCCGTTCCCAGTATCGGGCTGATCATGGTTAGACCTCAACAGGCTTTCACCATGACCCGTTTCATTGTTTCGGTGAACCAATGCTTCGTGTATTATGATATTATGTTGGCGTTCACCATGGGAGCGAGACCCGTCTGCGTCACCGGAATCGTCAGCAAAGCGACGCATGCTCCGTCGCGCCCCTTCTTCTTCTCGGAATAACGCTGCGGGACAAACTCCATCAACCTCCGGCAGTCTGTCGTCATTTCCTTCGAATGCCATAGCACTGAAACGTTAACGAAGGTATTATGCGTTAACAGTAAGTTAAGTAGTAAATTACGAAGAGGAAAACAAATTAACTAAATCAATTATGCGATCCTCATAGGTAGTCAATTGTTATAATATATACATATATTAATTCCAACTTCTTGCGCGAAGTGCATATTGTTGACTAAGTTCTCCAAGCATGATGCGATTGGGGCAATCTATCCATTACTTACATTTTTTTTTCACTTATGCGGGAGATAATCCCCGATTAAGATTAATTTAAAATTAAATCAAAATAATTTATATTTTACTTTTTATTTATAATAAGTATTTTACTTTCAAAATAATTTATATGCACTATATATGTACACATGTCGGCAACTTTAAGCGCGCACCTACAGCGAACGTGACCTAGCGACGACGCACGGAAGTGTCGTATTCCTCGTGTTTATATTAACAACATTAAGCTCGGGGCCGACGAGTGAATTCTTTGTATAGTGTACTTAGAAATGATTTCATGTAATGTGTAACTTTGTTTTCGTACATTTATTAAAATCACCTGATGAGCATACCTATCAATACTCAACAGTTAAGTAATTGCGAACTGACGTTAAGTATTTGCCGTACAATTTAAATAATTTTATCCAGCAAGTCAAGTAAATGCGTTTGGTTTACCGTGCGAAAAAAAAAAAAGTGAAACCACATCCTTACCGAAATTGTACCTACCTACTTGTTTACACAATTGTATTTTCCTAAAAGAAAAAAAAGTATTACTTGTCGTGTTTTATAAGAAAATAATTAGGTTCTCGCATTCAAATGCTTATAAAACAACCTTAGACGGTAGCTGTATCCCTCAGCCGTCAATGGAATAACGTACTGGTGGTTATATCGTTATTACTTTATGTTTAATTGTTGTTGTCAATTGGTAAATGAAAAGGTGGATTTTAGCGTATCGTTTTAACAGTTAATCGTTAATGAAATCGTTTCTTGAATTAGACCAGCCAAACAAAGGAAAGTTAAATAATAATGAAAAGATATCATAAACAAAACAAAGAAAAAAAAAACTCACACCCGTGGGCAGGGATAAACGAGCAGTTTTATGCTGCGATAACTGCTCGTCTATCCCACTTCTGAGATGTAAAGAACGGGGTGGACGTACGATCTTCAATAAAACAATTTCAAATAGATTTGTACAAAATTACATTTATTAGATTTATGATTGTAAATAATAACATTTGAGAAAATAACCATCAGTACGCCAAGAGTTTAATTACCGATTAATCAACATTAATAAGCAAAAGTTGGTATTATATATTTAAAAAAATACAACCTGTTTTCCCTCAGCGTCAGCAGTTCAGTTATACATTTAACAGCTTCACAAAAATAATTAAGGTTTATATTTAAAAAAAACTAAAAGGTTTGCGAATTAGTCGCCCGTGCTCTCACCGCTACACAAAGCTACCGTGGGTTGCCACCGCTACGCAAAAGCTACCCGTCAGAACAGTGGGTTGCCCTTTATCAAAAATATTTGTCCAACCTACATTAGTGATACATTTTGGTAGTAAATAAATACTGTGTCCTAACACTATGTTAAATTATGATGTTTAATTTCTATTTTTGTATTTTTGTGTTACACCGCAGTTAAAGTTTAAATATGAACTGGTAAATAATAATAAGAAATAACATGAATTTAACCTTTATTTCGAAATCATAGACGGACAATACAATTTTACTTATTCATATTATTATCTATACTTAGAAAGAGAAAGCATTTTTATGTACGTTTGTAACGAATAAACTCAAAAACTACTGGACCGATTTTAAAAATGTTTTCACCTATAGAAAGCTACATTATCAGCGAGTAACATAGGCTACTCACCCTCTCCCTCTCCCCCTCCTCTCCATACAAATGTATGTTTGTAATGAATAAACTCAAAGACTATTGGACCGATTTTATAAATTCTTTCAGCATAGAAAACACATTATTAACGAGAAACATAGGCTACTCACCCTACCCTCATCTCCGCCCTTTACCCAACCTCCTAACGAAAGTGCCGTTTTCCACGAATATTTTTCTTTCTTTCTTTATTTAGGAAACAAAAAGTCATTATACATTTTCTTTTTAATATATAAATAAATACTAAGTCTGACGCTGACGAAGTCGCGTACAACAACTAGTTGATATATAAATTTATTATTGGGATACAACGAAGAAACATTGAATATGTTGTTAGTAAAATAGATATTATTTGTTAGAGACGCCAATACTTTGAACTTAGAACTCAAAAGTTCCCGAGACAACCATAATCCGTTGCTATGGCAACGGTTTGCGTCCCCGTGGCGCCTACCAAAATGTGGGTTGACTTACAGACTGTTTGGTACAAGTTACAAACTTTAATATAGCGGGTATACTTGATTGTAGACTTCGGCAGGTAGGCTAACGATCTGCTCGATGCTATGTGGGTAATAAATGGATTCCTACCTTAAGTGTTAATTAAACAATAAAGATATAAGGTTGAAATAAAGGAATGGTTTCTGGTAGCCATATTTACATGACAACCAAATACCAAAACCAAAACCAATAGCACATATGCTATTTAACGTCTTTAGTTAGAGGAATACTACTGCCAGATAGCTGCCTAGTTTTTGCCACTACTAAGATGAAGTTTGCACTAAATTTAAAATTGATATGCCTCTTTTGATGGTAAGTGGATACCTTCGCCTATTAACACAATCAACTAACAAAAAAGCACACAGGTGCTGCAAGTGCATTGTTGACCTTATTAGGATTAAAGATAAGGAATAGGAAGGGATAGAGAAATGGGCTCTGGTATTTCTATTCACTCACAGAAACACAACGGTAAACTTTCTATTGTTATTGCCGCCAGACGGTCTGATCAACTTATGCGAAACTAATAAACTGACTTTAACGATGCCTATTTTAAATTTAGAATTCACACACATTAGTGTATATAGTTAGTGAATAGTGATTTTTTTAAAAATAAACGAAGAAAAGAAACAATACACAATACATACAATTGTTTTTATTTAAATACATGGTATCTTTGGAATCTCACAACATTTTATAACCACTGTATAACGCCACTAGCTGTTTCACGTGACTTCGTCAGCTTCTCTTTATAAAATATTATTCGTGGAAAACGATAATTTTGTATGGAGGGGGAGTAAAGGAGGTAGATGGGGAGAGGCTGAGTAGCCTATGTTACTCGCTGATAATGTAGCTTTCCGTAGGTGAAAGAATTTTTAAAATCGGTCCAGTAGTTTTTGAGTTTATTCATTACAAACATACAAAAATGCATACATTCAAATCTTTTCTCTTTATAATATTAGTTTAGATAAGTCATAATAATATCTGCAACATTGACTCGTGAATCAAAACAACAGCGTACACCGAGACACCTTTGAGCACGGTCAGTTTACCGACAACGCCTGGCTTGGGCCCGAGGCACGCTCGGCCGAGCTAATGTGCTCGCCTGCGAACATTTGGCTCGCGAGCCCGTGCGCCTGGTGTGGACGCGACTAATGAAAGGTGAAACGCTCGACATTGCACTTGTAAAAGGCGCATAATGAAAATCGTACAGCAACTGTTCTGTCAGCGTTTTACGAAACCAAGTTTGCCTAAATTGATTTAATCATGCTTAGTTGTACTAAAATTGCAAATTGTATGACGAAACATCGATACCTAGTTATCTTTTCCATGAATTTATTTTAGAATTCGCTTTATAAGACTACCGTGTAATGAATAGAACGTGAGCTGTCTTTCTGTTCATGATGTGATTTTTTTTTATTAAATATGGGCTTGCTCTTGGCCAGCATCTATCCATGTAGGAAAGATGAGGCTGACGACGATGGAGCGAGCTCACCCAGAAGATGCCTATTCACTCGAACTTTAAAAAGATTTTGGTTGTATGAGCTCGGAAATACAGACGCCGTGTGATGGAATTCCAAAGCCCATTCCTCTTAATCTTTATCACCTATCAGGGTTACCAGTACACATGCATTCTCCCAGGTATTGCTTCTGTTTCTTCGCACCGGTTGCCACTTACCATCAAGTTTCTCGCCTTTCTCGCCCCATTTATTTTCTAAAATATTTATACTCGTTGATTGATTTAAACAGATACCTGTGCATAATAAGTTAGTCACTTACTAAGCCATAAAGTGCAATTTGGAATTTGCTTTCATGAATATTGTTTATGTTAGCAGATATTGTAACTTGCACAAAGTCACGCCCGACCTAATATTGAGTCAAACAATGTGTTCAAGATGATATAACTAATGATTTTATTTTTAATATACAAAACTTGAAAAGTTTGTGTGCAATTTTTTTTATGTCAAGGTCTACCTACGGCCCAGTTGATGGTAGGTGGCTACCGTCGCCTATAACACAAGAAACGTGCTGCAAGTGCGCTGCCGACTACATAGGATTAAAGATAAGGGATAGAGAAATGGGCTCTGGCATCGCTTACTCACATACTGTCAGTACGCATGCTGTTATTTCATGGTGGTCTTCTGTAAGGGTGTGGTTACTGCCGCCAGACGGGCTGCCCCAATTTTTTACTGGAACACGCAGTGTGCCCTGGCACTACTAGATTAGTGATAAAAATTTGTACCAATAGGGTAAATTGTTTTAAATTTGTACCAATAGGGTAAACGCACTTAAAGTTGCAAGTTAGACTATTCCTTCCAAAGGTAATGTCGGAACAAATAATACAATGTCTGAGTTGTACGCCCACTCTTCTATTGTGTGAAAGCTTAAGCTAAATCTCTCCTTAGCTGTTTATTTTGCGTATTTATATAGTTTAAAAGATTACATCTATTTCTATTTGTTGCAAAATGCCTGACCAAATTTTAAATTGTTAATTATGGTGTTGCCAGTATTAAGCGTCTTTCCGATCCTTTAAAAAGCATGTTTTTTTTTCAAGTTTTTTTGTAGTTTATTAGCTACTAGCTTTCGTTTGCAACTTCGTCTTCGTCTCTTTTTCTTAGGTGTTAAAACGTTAATTTAACATTACTCATATATTATCAGGCGTTGTATTTTTAATTTTTATTTTTAAATGTCCCTTCCGTATCCCTGATAACGTATACACATATATACAAAACTAGCTGAACTCGGCCACGCTTCGCTGCGGCCCATACGGCGGCGGCGGCCGGCGCGGCGTGCGCATGGGGCGCGCGGCACTGGACACTGCTTATATATAATACTATTTATCGTAGCGTGATGTTATATAGTCTACAGCCTTCCTCGATAAATGGACTATTCAAAACAAAAAGAATTTTTCAATTCGAACCAGTAGTTCCTGAGATTAGTGCGTTCAAACAAACAAACAAACTCAACAGCTTTATAATATTAGTATAGATTTCATGAAGATCGGTTGAGTAGTTAAGGCGTAAATACGAAACCAACAAACTTACTTTCGCATTTATAATATTTATTATGATTAGTTAGCTGTGGCCTTGATTTTCTTCATGTGGAGTTAAGTCAGTAATGAGAAGACCTTACATACATATTTTTATTTTTACTTTGCAGACCTCCATAGACCATTAGGTTAGGCAAACGGAAAGGGTAAGAGAATCCGCATCTGTCTCTGCATCTGTCATGGCTAGACAAATTTTGATTGGGCTTTGTGTAAAAATAGTTTGAATCACTTCCTTTTTAAAAAGTACATTATAGGAGTGTGTGAGTTAGTATGAAACTTAGATGAATATTATGTAAAATTATTAAGGCTTCAATTATAATTGAAAAAGTAGTTTCAAAATTCTTCTAAATTAGATCTCACAATGAGGGATCCAATTTTGTAGGTACAGTTTCCTGTAATTTTTAACAAAAAAAATAAAATAAAATTAGCTAAATTTTTTTCCTTAAAATCCACTTACAATGTTGGCGGCACTCTTTTATCATTAAATAAATAGATGTCTAGAGTTATTAGTAATTTAGATTACAAAAATCTAAGGTCATATCTACATATCGGTCTGCTTTAAGTAGAGTTTAGTTATAAGTAGGTTTTTAGTACCCATTTGATTACGATAGATAATATATAATATGTATTATTACCTACGTTATGTTTTTAATTCCACATCTGTCTAAGCCGTTACAAAAAATAAATATGGCTCTCTTTTAATATGACTTGTTATACAGTTTGCCTGCAACACAATTTGTAGAGGCAGATGTGTACGATCAATGGTCTGGTAGATCTATTGATATGTATCAAATTACTAAATGCCATATTCGACCTAGTTTTGTAGTATAAAACATATGGAACATAGCATTAAATGTAATTTTAATATTTATTTTTAAATAATTTTAGACCTTTGGTAAGTTCTTTTTTTTTTTAAATCCCTCGAAGACTATTCAGATAATACAAACATTGGCACATGGTAATAAAAAAAGGAAACACTGTCTTTGCCTACAATTTCATTAATTATTTTTAAAGCAACATTAAGAGTAAACTATAATTTACACCTCGTCCATGTTTAAGTATTTTAAAATTTAGAAATATCAATTTCTAAACAATAATAAAATAAATAGTGGTAGGGCACACTGCGTTTCGCAATCATTTGGCCAGCCCGTCTGGCGGCAGTAATTACCCCCTTACAGAAGATCACCGTGAAATAACAGCACGTGTGCTGTTGTGTTCGGTGAGTGAGTAAGGTATGCCAGAGCCTATTTCCCATCCCTTATCCTTAATCATACTGTAGTCGGCAGCGCACTTGTAACAGCTTTGGCGTTGCTTGTGTTATAGGCGAACGGTAGCCACCTACCATCAAGTGGACCAGCCTGTCTGCCGAACTTAACGTAAAAAATAAATAAATAGAAATATACATTTTATAGGTAGAGGGTTGTTCATATTAACTCTATAGGCATTACAACTGTGTGTCATTGCCTTAATAAAATTAAAAATTTCGGCCGTAAATACGCGACTTGTGTGACGTCAGCAATATGGCGACAACATCTGCCGCGCGATGTTTATCAGAATTATTTCTATTACGTGTGTTACGTCTCTATTATGTTTTCGGACCTTGTTGTGTCCACTAATTGGGTGATTGTTATTTATTATAACATCACAATTAAATTAAATTGTTTTTATTACCTATAGGTATACAAACATTTTAATTATGATATGCTTTTTGTATTTTTTCACTGTCGTGGATTACTTTTTTTAGTAAAAGTGTCTTAATTTATGTTCGTCGTCTGTGCGTGTAAATTATTTTGATGTTTGCAACTTACTTTGTCATGGCTCTGGGACTCTGAGCACAGGATAATTTTTGGTTAACATTCCAGTTTAATGTATTTAAAAATGCACAGAGCTGGGCAAAATACATGCTTTGCTTATATAAAATACAAATTACATAATACTATCTCGCATGTATTTAAAATACGAAATGCAAAATATTCTTAAGTCGTGTACCTATTTGAAATATAAAGTACTGTGTCAAAACGAAATTGCCTTTTGTTACGCTCTTAAGTTGCTGAGTAATTGGGTATCCCGCAGACTACTCGATGCTGCATCAGGTCAAGGTTACCATGTCATGGAAATATTATCGAAGTAACGGTATACCAAATTTCAAACCAATCGAACCCGTGGAAGTTAGTGAGATCCTTTCGTCAACTGGGAAATGAGCCGGTTATCTTTAAAGGCCTGAACAGAACCATTTCGACCATGTCAGATTTCAAACAAAAAAGACAGGATCAAAACCGGTCTATCCGTTTGGGAGTTATGATGCCACAGACAGACACACAGGTACACCTATAGATAGACACACCCCTAAGCTCCAGCTTATAACACTCCTATTTTGCGTCGGGGCTTAAAAACAGCACTCCTTGGACAAATCCTTGCAACAAATCTTTGGACACTAATTTTTAGACTTCTTATAGGCTGACGGTCCACTTGAACCAGTAGGTGGCAACTTATTAACACAAGCAATGGCACAGATGCTACAAGTGCACTACCGACTTTAGTAGCATTAAGGATAAGGAATCAGGGAGGCATAGGGAAATGGACTTTGGCAACCCTTACTCAATTACTGAAAACTAACAGCACTCATAGTGATATTTAAAGGTGGTATTGAGGGATTGGGGTGGTTATTGCCGCCAGTCGGGATGCACAATGACTGCGAAACGCAGTGTGCCCCGCCACTACTTTCCAGATCCAGACCAGGGCCCAATTTAAAAAGTTCATTTTTTCAAAGTTCACCCAGCCGGGAATCGAACCCGGGAACCATAGAACAGAGCGTTAAGGCAAGCACCCTAACCACTCATCCAACTGGCTCGACAAAATTCGCAAAAAGTAAGTAATATTAATAATATTTTCTAAATAAGTGCCCCCATATGCAGTGGAAATCGTGAAGGTAAGAAGGCTCTTCTGGCTTTATAAGCCTTCAGAATTATAAGCTCTTTTTTGATAATGAGATTTAAGTAGGAACGGGCAAGTTTGGAAATAATTAAACAGAATCTTTTTCCTTAATCCTACCGAGACCAGCACTTGTGATGTTGCAACAGGAGATGCTAGTTGCTAGCTACTTACCATCAAGTGGACCGTCATCCCGTCTAACGATTTTACATAAAAAAGGATGCGGGTTTTTACGAACAGCATTTTGAAGAGAATTATGGAACAAAGCAGACTGTCTTATTCATTTCTTTTGATTGGATCTTACTAATATTCTAGAACAGTATTGAATTATACAATATTAAAATCCCTGCCGGCGCGGAGTCTGTATTTCCGAGCTCATACAACCCAAATCTTTTCAAGGTTCGAGTGAATAGGCATCTTCTGGGTGAGCTCGCTCCATCTTCTTTCCTACACGGATAGATGCTGGCCAAGAGCAAACCCATCTTTAATAAAAAATAAAAAAAATAATCATATTTTTTTTAATATTTAGGTAATAATTTAATTTAATAATTTATTCATTCATCATCATTTTACTTCTAACCCGCGGACACGAAATAAAATCACAAAAAACTTTTGGAGACAACTATACAGATTAGATACAATAATAATAATTTTGTTATTATATTTAATTAACTGTTGCTTATTGTTTAAAATTTAATCTAGTATGCAAAATTCACGACTGTATTTTGTAACGTGGCAGTACCTTAAAAACCTTAATAGTACGTACCTTGCACCTGCCTGTTTTTTACCATAGCTTTGGAATTTGGGGGGCCTATTTTTTGAAGAGAACACGTCGAAATTAAAAGCAGGTGATGCGAAGTTTTCTTCGATCACATATTGTTTAAATTGTGGGAGAAATTTATACTACTTAAGCACAGACTTAAGTCTAGTATAATAAACATTTCTTGGAAGTGTCATCTCATTTCATTTTGATGGACTTATGGCTCATTTACACTAAGGTCGTCGGCGGACTTCGCTTGCTTTGGCAACCTACCTGGTGTAAATGCCCCTTTTGATGACTCAGTTCCCTGCCGAAGTCAACAGAGTCGACTGTTTCCCATTTTTTTTTCGGTTGCATGTTACGATTCATGGTAAAGATTGAGAATAGAATGCCTCGATTACATTATGTCAACTCAATATAAACAGAATTTTGCCTGCCATTCGGCTACCTTGGGTACGCGAATGGGGTACCTGACCTCACTCGTCAAAGGCGACAGTTGCCTTACTTCGTACCGAAACGCGGCGCAAGCCGCAACGCGACGGAAGTGACAATATTTGAAGATGTTTCGTTCTGCACATCACGACGCAGCGAGTAGCCGCCGAAACCCTTCAAGCAAGCTTATAGCAGCATTAGCTTGCTTATGTATACTCTAAGCCGAAACCACTCATTAAAAATTTGAGCGACAGATAAGCTGACAGTCACTTGATGGTAGGTGGCACCGTCACCTAGAACACAAAGAAGTGCGCTGCAGTTCTACATTGTTTTCTTTTTATGTTAAGATCGGCAGACAGGCTGACGGTCCACTTGATATGTAGTATGTAGGTGGCGTGTCGTGTTTCGGTGTCTTTTAGTATAAACAGTACTTAAACAGTGCGTCAGTGTTGGTATTAGCCATTATAGTGTAAATGAGCCATTATATAATCGAGTCAACTATTAAATGAGTATTAATTTTTTACTTCCCAATAACAGCATAATATTTTATGTTTTGTCCAAAATGCAACCGTTAAAATACAAAAATAGTAGATCTCGACACATACTACCTTCTTTGAACCAAACGCCTGATTTTCATAAGGCACAATTTAAATTTGGAAAAAACAATCGGGCCAGGTACCCAGTCTGAAGAATGTTGTAACAAAAAGCGAAATCACACCACAAAAAAAAAGTGCGGTTTCTTTTGTGTTTTTAAAAGTTAAGAGCAGATTACACAAAAAGGGGCAAACTTTAACGTTTTGTTAGATTTTTATCAACGAATAACAATGGAAGTGCTAAACGAATTACAACCTTAATTCAATGCGAATAAGTGGTTGTATATTTTTTTAAACCATTTATATAGTATTTCAGTCCTTAGTATGCAACTAAATAAGTTAATTCTTTAACAATAGGAGTCCTACTGTTTCATAGTTATTGCGTAATCCATTGTCAACATTTATCTATGTTAATTGAATGTCAGAAGAAGAAGCAATGCTTTTTCTTTAATGCAAATTTTATTAAACCAGATCTCGAGAGATGTTTCAAGCTATTTGTTACTTAACCATTAAAATCCTATAACTTAAAGTGTAACTTTACTCTTTCATTGACAAAATAGATTACTTAGATAAATAGATTACTTCATTGACAAAATCTTTACTTAGTAAGTGATTATGATTTACTGTCAACCGACTTTAACATATAGAAAACAGCATACATTTCTGTTATATCGCATAAAGCTTCTTTAAGGGTAGGTAATTACTGCCACTATTTGAGGTGTCCAGTTCATGACTACGGACGCAAATTTAATCCTAACTAATGTTATAGAGCGAATGAGTGTGTTTCACGCCTTAATTACTGAACCGATTTTCATAAAATTTTGAATATACATGCATTGTCAGCGGCATAAAAAGGTACATATAGTACCTTTCAGCCAAGTATTGTTCCCGAGGGATTATCTAAAAATAAAAAAATCAATACTTTAATAAATGTTTCAATACACTATGCTTAAATTATAATCGCGATTGGAAATAAGTATTAGAACTATTAATATATTTATTTAATCGAAATAATTTACAAAAAAATTTTCATCCTTTAATTTGGTTTCTGATAAGATTTTGATCGAAAATAAGGTATAGTTTTATACCAATGCTTGAACAAAAAGTGAAAACTAAATCTACAGCAAAAATATTAACTTAAAAGAGACACGATAAGGTTTAGTTTAATTGTAAGTACATATATATACGAGTATTAAGGGCTTCACTTGGGCAAATGACATTTACAATAGAACTCGCTGGCGGCGGAGACAATTCAACAGGCTTAGAAATTGTGTTTTTTTGTTTTTACCATTAGAACAATACACAAAAAAAATATTTATACAATTTTTTAAACTGACATTAACTTATTAATCGGTACAGGATTCATATGCGCGCAATAAGCCGTTTTCGAGAGAATTTTCAATAAAAATCAAATTCTTCTTGTGTTCTATCTTTTTTTGTGAAGTTTCTATTACTTTAACGAAAATTCTAATTAATACAAATTGGTTCTTCACAAGTTTAAGTATAATATTTTTTTTTTTTCAAAGCAATAGTGTTGCCTATTTCTTGTTTTAGTACCTATTTAGCGTTTGTCTCCACCTTAATCGGTTGTATTATACATTGACACCATTTTAAAATTGGCCATAACTGTTTAGGTGCCTCTATCTGAAATATATATTTATTTATTAAATTCATATGACTTAATTAATTATTTATTAGTTAAAGTTAACACGAGTTATTCGGTGATCATTACACTTACCAACAAAATTCTGCGTAAGTGATGTGACTTATTGGATGGCCAGCTTTTATTATATCGTCATATTGAAGTCCAACAAGCCAATTGGAACAAACATTTCATGCTGTTGATATTTTTGTCCTTTAGCTGTAATTAGCTTACTGTAATTGTAAATATATAATATGTGAGAAATTAGTATAAACAACTGGCCCACATAATTCAGCACTTTGAGATTACAGCAAACTTCTGTTACCTAACACTGAAACTCAAAAGATCAATTTAAAATCACCCAAAAAGAGACTGTATCTAAAAACTTGTTATGTTGAATGCCAAAAATGTTAAATATTTGTGAGTAAGAGCCGATAGAACCTTAAAACAAATCACACACGACAAGGGGTTGACGTACATTTATAATAACATAAAAAGGCAACAAGCGAACAAAAAATGTTTTATCGTTCGCGATAAAAAAAACCGGATGTTTTACGGTTTGACTAAGAATGCGCTCTACAGGTGGCATTAGGAGATCAATTTAATATTGGTGTGTTAAATTTTTAAACAATAAAATATTTATTTTTATAACCCAGTCATACCAAAAAAAAAATTATAAGATTCGGACGAAACTTAGTACATAGATAGACCTTGTCATTGATTAGCACATTGCGTTTTGCAGTCATAAACAGGGCAGCTCGTCTAGCGGCTATTGATTGCCACTTTACAAAAGACCACCGTGAAATAACAATGTTTCGATAAGTAAGGGATATGAAAGTCCATTCCACTTATCACTCCCACCATTCACTTATCTCCTCTTTATCCCTATACCATAAATATACCTTTTTTTCGAGCAGAAATCCATATTTACAGATTTCCTACCGCTGGCTAGGCGGTAGGGTATGTGTGGGTCACCATTGCTCCACGCTATGCTCTAGGTCATAGCGGCACTGGCACTACTCACTAAAACTCCCCGGTGTCTCCTTGCCCTTCGAGAGGGATGGACCGGGCTCTGTCGAGGCAACAACTCCGATCCACCCCAGGGCAGCCTAGACTAGACTAACTGGCTAGACTAATTACAATGGGCGATTGCCCGGAGGCACCAGGGCAATCCCCAGACGGGGAGGACCTTGTGCAGGCACACACAGCTAGCCAGCCATGTGCGCAGGTCCTCTAGGACATTAAAAGACGGTCTTGATATGCCCGCTTTCTATATACCATTGAGTAATGTTATACATATAAGTTGCTGCTTATATGCTGCCTATATAGCCTGTTTGCCGAGCTTTACATTTAAAAATATCACTTTTGTGACCATGGTATTGTAGAGTTGCAAAATAATCGATTGAGTACTTAAGGAGTGAAATCGTAACAAAAAAACAATAAAACAGCATATGTGCTGTTGTGTTTCGGTGAGTGAGTGAGGGATGCCAGAGCCCATTACCCTATCCCTTCCTCGTCCCTTACGGTGGTCTTCTGTAAGGAGGTGGTTTCTGCAAATGACTGCGACACGCAGTGTGCCTTTGAAAAGTTTATTTTTCAAAGTTGACCCTGCCGGGAGTCGAACCCGGGAACCTTAGAACAGAGCGTTAAAGCAAGCACCCTAACCACTCATCCAACGGGCTCGTCAAAATGTATGGATGTTTTTATCACACACACATCTACACTCTTGTTGACATTTCATAGACTTTGACGTCACATTCGAACTGACCGTTTCAAGTACATATTTTGAATTTCCCACAATTTTTTTGCACTTTTTAATAATTATTTTCTTAACGAAAAATAAACAATATTAAAAAATATTTACATAGACATGATTTTAAAGCAAAAATGTTGATAAAAAAAATATTTAAGCCTTTTTTGAATCAGACGCATATTCCCTATAGTTTTTTTTTTTTTTGGGACAAAGTCACAGGGCTACAATAAGATCAATGGAATAAAAAAATCTCATGTATAATGATTACATAAAGTAAAATCGATCGATTACTGTCCGCTGAACCGCATCGAATGGCCATAATGAGCCTAAATTGGGAATAACAAAGGGTACAATGGACCACCTAAGCGTCGATACAGTCAAACACAGTTTATCATAGTTGAAATGTTTATCATAATTGGATGACTACACTGGAAGGTAGGAACAAAGAGTACACATCTCGAGGTGACACAATATTTGAACTGAACGCTTGAGAGCTGCCACACTCATAGCTGAAAATAATAATCATTGAATCATAAATTAAGTTATTTTTGGTTCAAGGTCTGTTAAGCAATCTCGTATTACTTAAATCCCTTATGTTTTAAAGTTGGAATCGCGTTAAAATTACCATTTATTACTTAATTGAAATAGATTCTAAATAAGATTGCAAGGATCCTAAAAAGTTCATTTTAAGTTTTTTATATTAAGTATTATTTATTTATGTAAGCGAGTGTACTTCAACATTATTTTCGTTAGTAAACTTTATATGAGTGAAAAAATAAAGAATGGGTATTGTTTTTGAAAAATATTTAAAAAAAATTGACACTGTCCTGTCATGTCTGAGTTATTTCGGCAAAAAAAGTGTTATGAAAGAAAAAAAAAGAAAAAAAAATTACTTAGTCGATAGTACTGTCAATAATAGACTTACTTAATATTAACTACTTATTAAGAAGACTTAAAATATAATTTAGAAATAAATTTAAAATGATAAACCCTGTAATAATGTCATGAAATAAATAAATAAAATTCTAATATTTTTTTTTGAAATGTGAGAGTAGGTTAATAATATTTTATTATTTTATTTATTAAAAACTTTATGTAGGTACATTCCGGTACAAAAGGCGGACTTAATGCTAAGAGCATTCTCTACCAGTCAACCTTTGGGATAAACAGAAAACACAACAGGTTAACAGAAGGGAAAACAAGTGCACAAAGTGCACAAGGACGATCACAAATGAACTAAATACAAAATAAAAAAAATAATATACTAAAAAGAAACATGGACTAAACATATAAAAATAAACTATATACATACACACACACACACACACGCACACACACATGTAATATACATATATATACATACATACAAATATAGATGAAAGAAGGTTACTTATGCTGCGAAGAAATTTCCTGATGTAATCGCAAATATACACATGGTTTTTTAGCAAGATCCTGGTATAGTACCTATATCGTCGGGTAAGGCGTTCCAGAGCCTTGAAGAGCACTGATCTAAACTACTCTCAATATACTTATATATCTTACCTGAAGAGTAAAAAATTTATACATAAAGTCGCTATGAATCTTACATTATAATTTACAATAATTACATTTTATTATTACATTTATTTACGATGATAATTATTTATTATTTCTTAAAAATGTTAATTTTATATCCGGTAAGATTTTTTCCATTCGGTTTACATAAATTACAGATACTCGTATACTTTCGGGTATAAATCTTCCTGTTTCAATAGCATTTGGCTGGAAAGCAGTTACGGCACTTTTGTTACAATGATTGGCGCAAAAGTGATTTCTCAGAAAGTCCAGGTAGCAAGGTGTTTGGTCATTCCGTGTTGCGGATTTTTTTTCTAACGTATTCTGTGCACGTCAGACCCCTTGATTGATTCCACACCTTCTATGCGTGGAATAATAGGACACAATTGTTGTTGTACATGAAGTCGTGCTGTTTTTTCGGGTTCCGTACGTCCGAATAAAAAAACGGAACCCTTATAGGATCACTCGTGTGTCCGTCTGTCCGACCATTCCTCCCCTTATCTCCGAAACTACTAAACCTAAAATTTTGAAAAAAAAATACAGAAATTAGTTTTCTACTTATAGATTATAGGAAAACCTATAAGAAGTCCATGATATTAAAATAACATGGTAAATCACTCAATATTGTGCGGATAGGTAACATTGTACGGAACCCTCTTCACGCGAGTTCAACTCTCACTTATCCCGAATTTTTTTTTGAGGCGAATATAGGTACCTGGCTTCATTCTAGTCCTTAGTCAATGAAAGAATTGCTTTTTATTATTGATAAGCGTTTTAGCCCCTACGAACCATGGACCTCACGTTAAAAATCACTTTATCAAGTACTAGCTGTGCCCGAGGCTTCGTGCGCGTGGTATTCGGAATAAAGCGTAACTTTTTTGTTTGTAAACCGATTGGAATGAAATATAGACTACATATTACCGGAAGCTTGCTATAATACATCAGTGGAAACCACATGAAAATCGGTTAAGCCGTTTCTGAGATTAGCGCGCACGAAAGCATAGTGGGCAAAGAACGATTTTATTACACTTACTAGCTGAGCCCCCAACTAGCGTACGCGTGGTACACGGTATAGCGCGTAACTTTTTTGTTTGTTAATCGATTGTAATGAAAAAAATAATAATAATACACTAATGTTACAGGAAGCTTACTACAATACATCAGTGAAAACCGCATTCAAATCGGTTAAACCGTTTCTGAGATTAGCGCGAACAAACGCACAGACAAACAGACAAAAATTCTAAAAACTGATTTTTTGGCTTCGGTAATATAAGTACAACTTGTATTAATTGTTTTTTTGAAAAAATATTTAATATACAGACACGGATCATTTACGATTTAATTATCATTAAATATTAAAAAAAAAAAAAAAAAAAAAAAAAAAAAACACTGTACATGTTGTATTTATGTTACTGAGGTCAAAAAAATATTTTTTAGAATTTTTGTGTTTGAGCGTCTGTGCACGCTAATATCAGAAATGGCTTAACCGATTTGAATGCGGTTTTCACTGATGTATTGTAGTAAGCTTCTCGTAACCTTATAGTGTTTGTTTCATTTCAATCGTTTCAAAAACAAAAAAGTTACGCGCTATACCGAATACTACGCGTACGAAGTTGCGGGCTCAGCTAGTAAAAAATGAGAGCAAAATTTGTTTAAAATAGAAGTATCTTTAGGATTTAATTAAATCGAGTGAAGTATTATAAATCGTGTAGGTACCAAAAGCTAGAGTTACAGATGATATCCACAATACTCACATTTTTTCTCATATCTACAAATATTAGCGTTTCTTAGAAAAACGTGATCTTTTATTGGAATTTATGGAATATTTTATCTTTTATGGAATTTTTTTTTGGAGAAAGCCGTCTTAAAATAAAGTAAAAACTGTTAAAATCTTATCCATACAACTAAAATTGTGAATCTAGAAAACAATAACTCATTGAAATTGGATTATAAAACAACACGGTCGTAATTAATGACGTTGAAACAGATAAAGATGTTTTATAAGGTGATGAAACAACCATTATAAGTTGATAAATTGATAATGGATCTCATTTAAAAGGATCAAAGAACGCGTGATGAATTGGAAATAAAACAAAGAAAGTGTTGAATGTTTTACTCTTATTTGTTAACCAATAAAACAATTAATAATATATATTTAGATATGTATATCTATACATATTTTATTATTATTCATTTATTTATTTCTTTTCTTAATTTTAAATTTTTTACAATATATATGTATATAAAAACAATAAATATTATAAAAAACTTAAAATTAGGTGTCCACTAGTAGCGGGGCAAGGCCCAAGCTACCGGTGGTTAGGGCTGCAGAGTGAGGAACCTCCTGACAATGCGTGCCGTGTCAAGAAGTACCGCCTTCTGTATCTGTCCCTTGATCCAGCCATCTAGCGAGAGCCTCTTAAGATGTTGGTCGAGGCTCTTCGCTATAAGACCGTTCGCCGAGACGACTATCGGGACGATAATTGTCGAATCGACGTCCCACATGGCGGTCACCTCGTGAGCCAAGTCGATGTATTTGGTAAGTTTTTCTTTTTCGGCTTTCACGAGGTTTTCGTCATGCGGAACAGCGATGTCGACAAGCATCGTCCGGCGCTGGGATCGGTCAATAACCACGATGTCAGGCGACAATAGTCCTGTCCGTGATTATGGAGCGATCCCAGTAGAGCGTAGCATGACCTTATTATTATTATTATTATTTTTGTTAAGTTCAACAGACAGGCTGACGGTCCACTTGATGGTAGGTGTCTACCGTCGCCTATAACACAAGCAACGCCAAAGCTGCTGCAATAGTGCGCTGCCGCCTACAATAGGATTAAGGATAAGGGGATTAGGAGGGGATAGGGAAATGGGCTCTGGCATCCCTTACTCACTCACCGAAACACAACAGCACACGTGCTGTTATTTCACGGTGGTCTTCTGTAAGGGGGTGGTTACTGCCGCCAGACGGGCTGCCCAAATGATTGCGAAACGCAATGTGTCTTGCCACTACTTTCCAGATCAAGACTAGAGCCAAATTTGAAAAGTTCATTTTCATAGAACATACAAGAAGAGATAATGTTTACCAATACATTGTGACCACGCCTCTTCAAACAAGTGCAAAAGAAAATTGGTTTTTACGGTTACCACATAGGGTTCATATTCCAGGAACTCTAGCACCATTGTAGAAGCGATAGAATAATCGACGCTCGATGTTTTGGTTTTTAAAAGTTACAACTATCCAGACTGTCCTTGCGCATATGTAAAAACGGGCATGAGCGCTTGAGGAGCAGTCTGCTACGGTACGCAATACGGAAGCGACAGTTGAGAGTTTCTGCGAAGTCTTCTGCGAAGACAGTGAGTTAGCGACACATTGAACGAAATAACGACGACATTAGGTAGTTTAACGGTTTAATTGAGAAGCCTTGTGATATTTAGAATACTTAAATCATGATACTACCGTAAATAAAATGCTATTACAGCGCCTCCTATTTAATGACATCCGAATGACACTTTCTCATTTATAGAGTTGGTCCTCCTTGCTTCTATTCTTCATGATTAACCTTTTAAAAAAATTTTTTTTACTTTATAAGTAAAAAAAATAAAAATATCAAATATATGCGAGAATATTCTTATTAAATTCAATAGACACATAAATAAAGTCTTGTTGAAGTGATAAAATTTGCATATATTGGTAATTTATGGTAATTTTCAAATAAAACATTTTGTTATACATAATAATACGGAATTTTTACAAATTCCATTTAAAAATAGTGGCGCCAATTTAAAATAATGCATTAGGCCCGGCGCACATTGAAGGACTGCACGGCAAAGTATTTAAATTTTTTCATAATTTTTGTATTTACCTTAAGGGTTTATAATATTATTCAAATTTAATTGAATTATGCTGCGGCATTCCACCGTAGCAGGCTAATAGTTGCCGTAGCATAATACAATGAAATTTGTATTATATTAAAAGCTCTTAAGGTACAAAATTATGTGAAATTTTTTAAATACTTTGCCGTGCTGTTCTTCAATATGCGCCTGGCCTTAGTATATAAAAGTATCAGAAGACAATCATTTATTATAATAATTTAGAATTGAGTATCGAAAACAGGCTTTTTATGTTTAGATTGAAATTAATTTGTTGAATAGATGGCGCTCTGCTTGCAGCTTATGTCACGATCACTTCATACGTTTTTACAAATAAATCCAAATTCCGAACTCCTTTGGAAATTCAAAAGTAAATAATTAAAATATTTTTGGTGACAGTTGACTTACGTAACTTAGGTAGGGCTTGCCTCTGTTTATGTACAGTCGACAGCCATTAGATGGTATGTGGCTAACCGTAATGACTACAGTAACGCAGCAGGTACCTAACCTACTCTTGATGCACTGTTTATGATTAAGGATATAAGGGATTAGGAAGGAACAAGGAGATGGGCCATTGCCCTATTCATTTTAATCAGAATCTCTGCTACAATAGGAGGTAGTCTACCCTTGTTAGCATCATGGAGAGGAAATTCGAAAAAGACATCTGTTCTTCACCAATCAACTGGTTGATGCTATAGCTATAGTATGATAGTATGATTCACTATATGATGATATTTGTGACAGTTCTCACTTTTTCATGTCACGCATACTATTTACAAAAAAAAACTGGCACAAAAAAATAACAATTAAATAAAGAAATGTATGAAAAAAAAATTTTTTTTTTTTCAATGTTTTAACACCTAGAACCTAGAATAACAATAATTATAATGTCTAAAACTCGAACTGTGGAACTCCTGATGTGTTTTTATCTCGCAACAACATAGAGATAGGGCTTCTGCGTGGAACTCTGAATATTCAGAATCAAACTGATTATGGAGATCTCTGAATATGAAACTGACTGTTTTGCAGTAAAATATCTAGTATTTAATAGTAACATAGTAGTTGATACATTACTGTAAAGTAGTTTCTTTAAAGGGATGTTTCTATAAAAATTGTACTAGACTTTTAAATATTCGCCAACCGAGCCACGCTGGATAGTAGTTCAAGCCAAGCTGTTACTTGACTCTAGAACCACTTTGTTGTACCAGATATATGTAAGTAACAACATATATCAGTATATATTGGTCAGTAAAGTCTAGTAAGCACAATCCACGGTGTATATTCGATAATCCGACCGGTTTGGTAGCGTGGGCGCGACGAACACTTTCAATAGGTACAGACAAATGTTAAGCTTGGTGCACAACGTCTAAAGTCTCAGTTTACTTAGTAGGCAAGTTCAAGACTACAAATATATGATGCTGAGATATTAATTACATGTATATTTTAAAATTTATAAAGCATTATTGACGGTAAAGTAAAATGTTCTTAGTACATAATTAATATATCATGAGATAACAGAGACAAAGTTCTTATAAGATATCTGTCATAATAATAAATAAAAAAATAGTCGTAGAATATTTAAGAGTCGTCGAAGAATGTGTTAATAAAATTGTAACTATTTAATGTTACAGACATTTCAAAATCCAATAACGGTAAAAACTTAACTTGTATACATTTTTCTCCGTCCATAAAATCAATTTGAATAAAATTCCGTGAATAAAACCGTATATTAATTCACGTATATTGAAATGTTTCATTGATGTTTGTGTAATATAAATAAATTGAAATTAATATATAAAAAATATTTAAACTTCTAATTGGAAATAATCAAAATGCACGATCATTTTTATGTTTCGGTGACGTATTTATGTTTGTTAAAAATATGACATATGTAACACGTATCTGCATATCTGTAGCCCGTTTATTCCAGTAATTAATGTTACTCAACCCTTGTACTCAAGGGTCTGGGGTTTGATTTTTTGCAAGGTTAAATATGAAAATAAACCTTTTAAAATTATTGACTTTGAACTGGATGTACTGATTTTCTCTCGGTACGCAATGGACTGCGAACGAAAATCAGTGGGTAATATGTAACATTATAAGATACAAGATTATATACATCTGGCGTTAATATTTACCATAATATTTTATTTTTTATTTTATTTTTATTTTCCGCTTATATAAAATTAAAGTTCACATTCCGAGACTACAGCACTAATGTACACTAAGCTTTACAATGACACTGTTGTATTAGGTTCACTATCGCCTATCGCATTCCCTGATTTTATTTCCAAGATAAATCTTTTATTTTATCGCACTATGATGGTTTGTTGAGTCATTGATAATAGACGTGTTCTAATTTTTTTTTTTAGAAACGAGTACTTACGTGTTAAAAGATAAATATTTAAAATATAATTTTTATTTTAAATTGTAATCTCTTGTTTGTCTACTGCTTTAAAGCTCAAAATCCTTATCTCTTTGTTGTATGTATATTAATCGTGTGATTTGTGATAATGATAAATATCTTAAAGCGGCGGCCGCAGTTAGCCACTTCTAAGTATAACCTGGTCAGAGTTCATATACTGAAAGTTGTGTCGTGCGTTCATCGGAATGCTACAGATGGAGTGGTTTGGTTAAAAAACAGTCTGTCACGTCACTTGGTAGCCCATTAGTTGTGCCCTTCTTATCCCTTATCCTGTCAACCCCTAGGGCGTTGTAAATGTAAATTTATAAAGCCAATCACAGGCTTATCCTCTTATTTTAAAGACAAATGTTACATCTGTCGGTTGTTTGTTTCGCAAACTAAAATTGCGGGATGGTGAATGCACTTAGTTGAAGGTTTTGTCATTATGAGCATAGAATACACATAGAAACAGTATGTAAAGTCTTTTTTTTAAATATAAAAAAAAACTTCACATCTGCCATGGACGCTGTGGCAAATTGTAACAATAAAAAATTCACTTTTTTTTTGAAAAATTTCTCTATTCAATGTTTCTCTATTGAAATTTGATTAATATTTCTTCCACATTTATTCTTTTTGCTATTTTGACCATAAATTAATTGTCTCACTAAAAGATACTTGTTTTTTTTTCTTATACATATATAAGATCCCGGCGCAAGTATACTGGCGAGCCAATCGCCGTTGACGCAAGTCGACTGATACACAAATCGGAGCCAATCGTTTTGGCGCAATTCGACTGATAACTCAATCGCGCGCAGTTCCGAGGGACGCGCTCCCGCCCCGTCCCCGGTCCCTGAACCTCAACACCTAAAATTTGGTACGTAATTTACGTTTAGTGCCAAAAGTTTACTGGTTATTATAGTTACTAATAGAACTGAAAGGATGATTGAAACATAGTGGAAACAATTACACGAGTTGATGAGTCAATATTTATTGAGATCAATCAAATTCAGTCAACTTCAGTCTACCTACTGTTATTCAATATACCTACAATTAATGTGTTTTGATTTATTTGCACGTGTGGGACTGTGGGAGAAACTACTTCTTGTGGTCATCTTGGATTAGGTTGCATCAAGTTTTTTTTTTCGAGTGAGCAATATGGGTAGAAATTTTTATTCGTTTGTTTCAGATTACACATAAATTTTGATGTTTACTTATTTATCTATATAAGCTCTTAGATTAGATGTGTTTATGGATAGACAAGTATATCTATATACTTATTATAATAATTATAAAACAAAGTTATAATAAAATATATAATATATTATAAAATTATTTATAGTTTAATCATTTATGCTATACGTAGTATATAATACTTCCATGAGTTTATTATATTTCGTTCTATTCGGAATAGCGCGTAACTTTTTTTTATGTTAAGATCGGCAGACAGGCTGACGGTCCACTTGATGGTAGGTGGCTACCGTCGCCTATAACACAAGCAACGCCAAAAGTTGCTGCAATTGCGCTGCCGACTACAGTAGGATTTAGGATTAGGAAGGGATAGGCAAATGGGTTCTAGCATTCCTTACTCACTCGCCCCCTTACTCACTCACAGAAGCATCCCTTCTGTAAGGGGGCGGCAGTAACCACCCCCTTACGGAAGACCACCGTGAAATAACAGCATGTGTGCTGTTGTGTTTGGATAAATAAGTAAGGGATGCCAGAGCCGTTATTTATTCATCGAAAAGATCCTTTTAAAAAGATAGCAGAGGCTCTAGTATGAATTTACGATACTACACTAATTCTACACTCGCTAGCGAGAACATAAAAATTTTGTATGGAAAATCGTGAACTGTCATTGTCAAATTATCAATTTTCCATATAAATGTTTTACGCTCTCGCTAGCGAGTGTAGTATCGTAAACTCATGCTAGAGCCACTGTTATCACCTAACTGAAAGTGTATTGCTGAAATTAACATATAAAAGATTTGTGTGTCTGTTAGTATTAGCGGTGTGTACTCGGATAGATAGGAGTCTTTTAAATGTGGTTTGCCAATGATGTCACTAATACCATAGAGAAGAATTAAACTTAATGAGTCATAATAATGACTTAAGTTTTTATTACTTTCTAAATAATAAGAAGCTAATAATTCCCATTGAGGTCTAAATCCAAATCTAATGTCTAATATTTAAAAAATCAAACCCATATAGGTAAAACAAATACTTAGGTAAAATATTTATTGTTCAAAATAACACAACAACAAATTTTGTATAAAAACAAAACTTAATATGGCCAGTATTTCGCTGGTTCTAAATCTGTAAAATGACTTTGACCTTTGCCATTAAAACTCATTAGGTATTTTTTACATTAGAAACGCTAACAAATACCTTTTATAATTACATAGATGTGGGTTCCAGTTTGACCGACAAAGTAAAAGATAAAGAGCTTTCTTCGAAAAAAAAAAAGAAAAAGAAAGAAAGAAACTATTTTAACACCTCTAATGCATAGTTACTACAACGTTACGACATTATAAAGTGATAAAGAAATTTAATGATTAGACGCCTTTGCCTTAAATAAAAAAAAAAAAAAAAAAACAAAAGAACCGAGTAATAATCAAAGTGCAATCACAATCACAGTCTGTCCTTTTCTCACAAACGCTCTATGTACGCTGCTCTTATCGTACGTTTTTGGGGTTCCGTACATTACAATGAAAAATAAAAAACGAAATATCGTCTAGTTGATATTAATATTAAATACAAAGTTATTTTCATTTTTACATTGATCTGAATCTGAAAAGTAGTGGCAGGCACAGTGCGTTTCGCAGTCATTTGAGCAGCCCGTCTGGCGGCAGTAACCAACCCCTTACAGATGGCCACCGTGAAATAACAGCACGTGTGCTTGATGTTTTGATGAGTGAGTAAGGGATATCTGAGCCCATTTCCCTAATCCTTCCCAATCCCTTATCATTAATCCTACTGTAGTCGGATGCAGCATCTGTGGCGTTGCTTGTCTTATAGGCGACGGTAGCTACCTACCATCAAGTGGACCGTTAACCTGTCTGCCGACCTTAACATAAGAAAAAAAAAATGTCTATTGAAGCTATAAACAAATCCAGTTTCTAAGTCGACGCAACCAAAAGTTACTTAAACTAATTTATGTCTCATTTTTTAAATATATCTTAATAATGTCTTGGAATCGTGAAATTTTGAAATGAGCCAAACAATTACAGAAGAAATTGAAAAAATTTTTTTTTTAAATTAAAAAGCCGCAGTTACTTACTAAACTGCACTTAGCTGATGCATTTATTTAGAAACTAGCTGAGCCCGTAACTTCGTACGAGTGGTGTTTTCGGTATAACGCGTAACTTTTTTGTTTGTTAACTGATTAGAATGAAACAAACACTATACTCCGGCCATTATAAGAGTGCTGTTCTGATAGGTGTCAATTCCATACATTTTCTGTATCGTTTATTCGGAAATGAACTTTATGCAATGGACATAAAGAAATGTCAAAAACGCATTCATAGAATGACCGTACTATAAATGTTACGAGAAGCTTGCTACAATACATCAGTGAAAACCGCATTCAAATCGGTTAAGTCGTATGAGATTAGCGTGCACAAACGCACATACAGACAAAAATTCTAAAAACAATTTTTTTTTGACATCGGTGACATAAGGACAACCTGTACATTTTTTTTTAATAATTATTGTACAGACTGCTCGTTTACGTTTTTATTATATGTATAGATTATTCAGAAACTCCTCTGCCATCAAGCCAAACGGTCGTTATAATCGCCTTCGGTCCTGGACCTTTCTTTAGTAATGATCGTTTTCTTAATTCATGAAATGGATTAACTAATATGAACTATCTGTACCTACTGTTCTTTTTATAATATATTTAACTTATTTTGAATGTATTATAAATTTTTGAAATATGTAAATGTGTTAAAAATGAATTAAAATAATTAAATTCAAAATTTATAAATAGTCCTGTTAAAGGTTATAACAATTTCATCGTTCGTTAATTTATTGTTGACAATTCCCTATTAAGTAATTTTGTTAAATGATTAATTCGCAGTTATTTTGACAAAAAAATATTGTAAAAATATGAAATAAGTATGTACATACAATGTAAAATTTAATTATGTCATAATTTTTTTTTCGGAACCCTTCTTAGTAAGAATCCTACTCGCATTTGAACGAGTTTTTATTTTATTTTTAAAATAAACTAATGTTTTGATGGATAGCTTTTTCTTTAATCAAATTTGGTATGTGTCAAATTTTTCATAAAAGTATCTTGACGTCAATTGAGCCAGGTTTTTCTCCTCGCTGACAAAATTTGTGATTATTTTTTTATGTTTGATTTATGGGCCTTACTTTCGAATGCATAATTTAATTTGTAAAATTTACCTATGAAACAAATTTAGGAATCTGTGACAAAGATATAACGAATAAAATACATTAACGAGAAAAGAGACATAAGGCCTTTTAAACTGGAATAAGGGCAAAGGGACCGACGAGATGCTATCAAAATTCATGAGAATAGGTTTTTGTTTTCTTTTATCTGCATCACGTTTCGAAATTTGTCCTGTTCTTTTTATTTAATTTTCATTCTTAATAAATTATATCCAACATAGTATATTATTAAACGACTAGACTGTCGCGCTCCAGCTTCGCCGGGGATTTTCAATTATGCATCTTTCAAATAGAAAGAAAGAAAGCATCTTTTATTCCTCTAATACAAACAATATATGAACAAATAATAATTACAAACAAAACAAACAAACAAATATATAAACATTTAACGAGAGGAAAAGGAACCCTGGCCCTGGCTTAGTATACAGTTGTGGTGCAGCCCACAACACTGATATTCTGCCAGGGACCAGATATTAAAAGAAAAAAAAAACATTTACGCGGGACAATTCAGAACATGTTTATACAATCAATGGCTGAAATTATCGCAATTTTCTTAAAAACTACTGAAGGATTTCACCAGCTAATTATCTATATGGCAAATTCACTGTTAATATACAATATCACACGAGAATGTACAACAAATGGACCAATAAATAGGTGCCGTTGTTCCGGAGATTACTTTCCACATACAAACAAACATAGAAATGTGCCCTCTCTTTTTATGATCTTTGTATAGATTGGTTGATTATTAGGTACTTCAGAAAAACCAACCAATAGCAATTGATTTAAAAAGTTTTTTTTTTTAAATCTGCATTAAAATAACCTATTTGAATTATTTCATCGCCATTTTTGTTTACGATTGACAATTAGAATTTGTAACATACAAATTTTTAATCATCTGTCATTAAAACTTTATCCACAGAGTACTTCAATAATTCAAATCTTCAAATGCTTCCTTATGGCTGTCCATTACGAGCAATAACAAATCAATCTGCGCATTGGAGGTATATTTCAGTGGCGCGTAGGTACCATCGCAGACGCTCAAGAGTACGAATTGCGTAACGATCGTGGAGCGAGGCCAAAGATAATAATATTATGCAACCCTAAAAATAAACCGCAAACGCATACAAATAAATGTCTTTTTAAAATATAGTTAATGCCGACACATACGGAAAAATTAACTCACGCCATATATCAACCAGGGTCAGCCATTAGGCTGTGTAAGCAACTGCCCTTGGGGGCCACATCGGGTAGGGGCCTCCAAGCTCAGAGAAAAAAATTAAATAATATACATAACAATATTACTGCCGTCTTTTTTTACATATTTACCGCGACGTAATCGTAATATATAAAAATGAATCCCTATTTCCCTTTATTTCCCTTGGAACGGGTAGACCGATTTTAATTCGGTTTTCACTAATGGAAAGAGGGATAAACGGGGAACTTGAGTTATAAATAAAATTGGATAGTTTAGGTAGGAAGTTAGAAAACGGTTAAGAAACCCTAAGGATCCTGACATCAACGCGTGCTCAATATTTTCGATACTTTATTTCAACTAATCTCTCTTACTCTAATAAGTGCTTACAATAGCTGGGAGCAGGATTCCTTCTGTGAGAAGGAGTTATTTATTAAGCTGATTCGTAGAGAAGAAATTGCCAATTTTCTCTCAGATGGTTTCTTAAAAATCAACTTTAGAGTAATTGATCAATATTTTTTTTTATTGTAAGATCATCAGATAGGCTGACGGTCCCACTTTTTGGTGGCCACCGTGGCGTGTAACATAAGCAACGTCACAGAATCACTGCGAACCGTCGCAATTAACATAGAATTAGGAATTGTTACTACTGAATTATTTGTGGATTGTGTTATTCCCACTTATATGGCAATTAGGAAGTGATAAGGAGATGGGCTCTGGCATCTCTTACTCACTCACCGAAACATAGCAGCACACAATGCTGTTTATTTCACGGTTGTCTCTGGTATGGAGTGCCCAAACGATTGCGAAACGCAACGTGCTCTGCAACTACTTGCTAGATCCAGATCAAAGCTATGAAAAGTTAATTTCAAAAGTTGACTCTGACGAGAATCTAACCCAAGATACCTGAGACAGAGCGTTAAAGGAAGCATTTTAACCACTCAACCAAAGAACTCGACAAGAGGTATATTAAACCAATCTATTACTGATTCCTATAGATGGCCAATTTTTTCTCAGGTGGTTTCCTACAGATCATTCGAAGTATTCTAGAGTAAGTAATAAAATGTTTCTAAATAGCCACGTAATAACCAATTAGTTAGAGCCAACTTCGAGAAGAAAGATAATGTCGAATCCCAGTTCGGATTGGCAGCGTTCGGGAAGCTCCGAGACATCTTCTCGTCCAAAATGCCTCAGTGCCTTAAAGCAAAAGTTTTTGAGCAAAATTGCTGATGAAACATTTACAAAGGCATGCGTATAGGTATGTATCTATATACATACTTATTTTGTTTAACTATAATAAAGTAATTAACCTATTTGAAGAGCACAAATTGCGTTTTAACAGACGGAAATGCAAGGCGACAAAAGTAATGCAACATTAAGCGCGCGATGCGTTTTTATGTGCGCCACAAACTTTCAAACAATTGACGCTTTGTGCTTAAAGTATGAACGTACTATTTGGACACAACATTTTCTAGGGTGACAATGATTTGCATCGGAGTTGTTGTCTCGGCAGAGCCCGGTCCATCCCTGTCGAAGGGCAAGGAGACACCGGGGAGTTTTAGTGAGTAGTGCCAGTGCCGCTATGACCTAGAGCAGCGTGGAGCACTGGTGACCCCTACCGCCTAGCCAGCGAAATCTGTAAATGGATATCTCCTCGAAAAAAAAAGGATGACACAATTATTTTAGATTAGAATGCAGGTTTGCATTGAAATCTTCCATTGGCGTACTAATTTTGAGATTTTATTTATCAAGCACTAGCTTTCGCCCGCAACTTTGTCCGGCGTCCCTCGGTAACAGTACTTTTTCTTAATGAAAGGTACTGGGATGGCGGTGTGTAAATAATCACTATTGTTATGCGCGTGCGGGAGCGGTTTTATACTGCGGGGTATCCTATGGTATTGGCTGGCGCTTTACACAAAATTAAGAGCGATCGAGTAGCAGTACCTGCTCGACGGAAGCATCCAGGTCCAGATGAGCAATTTAGGCTCGGCGCCAGTCACCAACACAAATATTGTCCACAATGAAATATTGTCCATACAAATTATAATGCGTTGCTAGGTTCATAAAGCGTTTTTTATGTAAATTATTGTTTATAAGCGAAGCGAGCGGGTTCGCGTCCGCAATGGACGGCGACAAGCGAACAACTGCTGCCCTCTCTAGCCCGAAACTGCGAGAAGGCCAGCACAACACACACGCCCAACCAAGTATAATAAGTTCTTTTTTTTTCTTTTGTGAAATATGCAAAATTTCACGATGATGGGTTGAGTAGTTAATAATAAAAATAAATATTTTTTTTAAATTTTATCTTTGATCTTCTCTGTTAGCATTCAACAACTTAAAGCTATGACGTATTTGCTGCCCTCATTGGCCTTTCGGCAAATGCATTGAGGATGCTATTGAAGCTACTCCGAACCTTGCGCACCAGCGATGCACACCGTATCGCTGCTTAAAGTTAACCATACGGCTTAAAAATTAAATGAGATTGTGGTGTGGACATAATCGATACGGCTGATACTTAGCTACGCTCCTGTTGGTAATAGGTAAATTTCTTCCAACTCTGCAGACACACTATATACATTACCTCGCTTACTTATAATACAGAGCGAAGCTCATATTAAATTTAAATTTAGAATAGTGTATTCTCGGAACAGCGCCATAAGGTCACCCTATTAAACGGTAATGTGACCACATTTGCTGGGCTATTAACTTCGGACAAACGGTTGCGCGTGCGACGGTAATAGAGCGAAAACTTTATAAAAATGGTTTTAGATAGCATAGAAAAAATTGAATATAATAGACTCTTTGGCTTTTTATTTAAATTAAATGTACTCAATTTCAATACTTATTTACATTTACACTATTCATATTATTAAATGAAGTCGCTGTCAGTTTCTTTCTGTTTCATCGTTACATTTTTTAACTAAGCCATCCAATGGATTCTGATATGGTTTTCAATAATGGGAGGAGTAATTCGGACCGTGAAATCTAGTATTGGGGGAAATGCCAATAGTTGCCCACGTTTTTGAAATGGGCGATAAACACCGAACTTCTAATTTAGTAAAATTCAAAGCTCGGTGGCGATAAACCTACAGAAGGTGAACATTTAATAATCTTATACTTTAATTATTGTTTGTGTACTTATAAATGAAGAAAATAATTAAGATAATTTAATATTACTTATTTTATTTCTTTAGTTATACTGGGTACCACTAGGATATTTTGACTCGTGGCATAGTTGCCCTAAGGAAAAAATAAAAGGAACTTCTGATTCTGATTTTCGTTTACTAAATGAGAAAAAATATTGTTACATGCGAAATAAAAATGTGTTAAGTGTCAAAAGTATTAAATATTAACAATTACTCGTAAACTATAATGTCAAATAAAAAATTAATCCTCAAAGGCCTAATCATAATCTTTCATAATCTGTGAAGTGAGATTACTGATATTTTTTTAGGTTTGTAATATGTGTCATTTTGAAAAATAAATCAAAAAACTATAATAATTAGAGGTAACTTGATAATCTTGTTCTATCGAGAAAATTTCATTGTACTTATAATATTTTCTGTCCACATTTCACTTTTATTTATAATGTATTAATCTATATATCAATATTTTTTTATTTGGACTTTTATATACTTAGATAAAATTTAAATCTAGGATTAGCTACCTATTTCTATTTATATGCGCACTTAAATACAACTTTAAATATAATATGATACATTATATTTAAAAATAAATTAATGAAATTTAGGTTTAGATTTAGGTTACATTTATTTTTAAATTCAGTTTTATTTTTGATAACATTAGTTTGATCCCATAGACAAACTGCTTTCCAGTTTTATAGGACATTGTAAATATTTTTCTAATTATTTCATGTATAATAAATAAATAAATAAATAAATAAATACTAGTATATATATGTATATAGTTATGTAGTAGTGAAATGAGTTTAATTAGATTTATTGCAAAGTTATTTTAAAAATGATAAAAAATCATTATAATGAACTGATATATTAACATTTTGTCAAATGTTTAAATTGTAGACATTATTGGTTATACAAGCTTCCATGGCAGGCAGGCTGACGGTCCACCTGATCGTAGATGGCTGCTGATGCCTAAGGACATAACCATGGGTACACATACGCTGCCGAGCCTGCAGTAAAATCGATAACCGTTTACGGCCCGCTTGAAAAAGCCTACATTTTAGCTATGCGAATACAACTCAGAAAAAATGCACACCACCGCACCGAACAATTCATTGAAGCACTCAGATATATTATAAGATATATTTAGATTTTATATTAAAATCATGGTCGTCACGTCGGACTGTTAGTAGTCTTTTATTAAAAAAAAAAGTTTCACGCCATAATTTCACATAGTCCAGTGTTGCCAACTGCTTTCGGAAACACGTGCAAAGTTTAAAGTCCGACCGCAAAAACTTGCGTGTTACGAGTACACAAAAAAAACATTAACCAAATCTTGAATCTGTTTGCATTTTATCGATCTCAATAGTGGCAAGCACTCGGCGAATTAGTTTTCAACGCCAAACACTATTAAATTAGGTCTGTCTAGGTAATAAATTTGCGAGAATAGATCGAAAATGTAGGTAAACTGGATTGATCTAGATTTTTACAACAGTGTGCGTATGGTTTAAATTTTTACGTGTCTGATCTGAATTAGTTAAATAAAACGAACAAGGTGCGAGATCTGAAAAGAATGATTGTTCGAAGCCTAAAAATAGTTTTGGCTAATTTTTAAAAGGTGACTAGCGGCCAGTCCCCGGCTGAATTCGAAGATTGACCCTTCCAGAAGCAGCCTGGATCCATCGTCGATCCGCGGCCCTTTTCAGGTCCACCTTGTGGGTGGACGTCGTACCCTGCGCTTGCCAGTCCGTGGCTTCCACTCGAGAACCTTCCGGCCCTAGCAGCCACTTCAACTTAGTATAGCCTCTCTATAGCTTGTTGAGCGTCTGCTTGAGTCTGAATGACTGGCAACACTCATTGGTCGAAAACTTTTGTTTTAAGACACTGGGGAATTTTGGACGAGAAGTTGTCTCGGAGCTTGACGAACGCTGCCCATCCGAACTGGATTCGACGATTATCTTTCTTCTTGAAGTTGGCTCTAGCTAATTGGATGTCAGTAGGATTAAGGATAACGAATTAAGAAGCTCTGGCATCCCTTATTCACACGCAGAAAGACAATAGCATACTGTTATATCACGGTGGTCTCCTGCGAGGGTTGGTTACTGCCGTTAAACGGGCTGTCATTACTTCACTTTGATTGAGTCGCCTTTGAAAAGTTAATTTCCAACTTTGGCCCGACCGGGAATAAAACACGGGACTCCTGAGCCAGAGCGCTAAAGCAAGCATTTTAACCACACGACCTATGGGCTCGTCGAAAACTAAAATTATTAAAATAAAATTTTAAATAAAAATATTAAACTAAATCTTTTGCGAAATACTAAATGAATTATTCCAATCGAATGTCGTTGACCGTTATGGGAATAACACTTCACAGCAGATAATAATAAGGAGAATAAAATAAATAAATATTATCGCAATGTACACACGTGGCTAAGGGCAAGCGCACACTGTGAAACCGAACAGCGCTACTGCTGCATGATCGTATAAAGATGTTTTGATAGTGCGATCAAAAGATGTCAAACTATTTTTTGATAGCTATAAGACCTATAATCAAAACCAAACTGTTAAAAATAAATAATCGCTGATTTTATTTAAGCGACAATGAAGCCTGGATTTAAAAGATTCGGAGATCATATTATTTTCAGTATTATAATAAATAATTGTACTATGATTTCTATATTTCTATTCTATGACTATGATTTCTATTCTATACCACAATTGTACACGAGCATAGTCGGGACGCCTGAATATTCTTGTATATTATATATATACATATATACAAGAATATATATATCGAAACTTAAAAGTGTTATAACTGTAGTTATCGATTTCACGAATTTTGTCGCTCTGTGTGTTCATGACCTAACTGATAAAGGTGATTGACTTTGATTCAGTGCTTCAGTCACCATATGTTATTCTTTTTTTTTGCATTAAATATCTTATAAGATGTATCTTTCTTAAAAGATACATGTGAATGCGTAGATACACTGGGAATTAATCCTAAGTAATTATCTCTAAATATAACAGAAATTACTATTATCTACGTTAAGTACATAGTAATAAGGTGTTGTCTTAAGTGTGTATTTAACTAGTCAATTGATTTATTCATAGTCATAGAAAATGCAAACTAAACACAATTTATGCTTCTCAAAATAAGGACCAATATAGGCTTGTTTTATACGAAATCGTGTACAGACTCTGCGGGCCTCTAAGTTAGAGCCCTAAGATCTTAATAACTTAACCACTCGATCAATGGGCTCAACTATACTTCTATACTAATATTGGTATAAAGAGAAAGGTTTGCATGTATGTATTTTTGTATGTTTGTAATGAATAAATTAAAAAACCACGTGACCGATTTTAAAACTTAATTCACATATAGAAAGCTACATTATCAGCGAGTAACATAGGCTACTCAACCTCCCTCATCTCCCTCTTTACCTCCCCTCCCCCACTCCATACAAGTTTGCCGTTTTCCACGCATAATATTTTGTAAAGAGACGCGGACTAAATCGAATGCGCATTTTCCACCTTCCGAAAATATCATTTAAGCGCAGTGTCGTGAGTGCACTGAAGAATAAATAGTCACATTCATACACATATAAATAAATACACACACATTCTATTCTAACTCCCACACAGATCCTCTCCCATCTGTCATTTGGGATTGATTTGAAATTTTTAAATTTAATATCTGTTTACATAATGAAACCCCATAAATGGCAATGTAATTAGGGATGCTATTGCAATACGCATGATGACTGATTTTGAAAAATTACTTACACAAAATAATTTCATTTACGTATAAAAAAAATAGGATTTTTGAAGGAAAATATTTATTTTTTAAATAATAGCATTTAAACTTTTCGCCAAAATGCTAGAATAGCAGTGACGTCTGTTGTAACGTCACGCTTTCTTAACTCAGGAATAGCTTGGCAGTTTACACAACTCAAGCGACACAGTCTTATTTGCGAAAGCATTACGTCATTCGCTCTGATTGGTGTTTCTGTTAACATGGCAGATTGCAGTATTTATGTTAGAACTGGGTTTTTCTTTAGAAATTTTTCAACATTTTTCTCTAATATCATTTAATTCTTCAATTACAATTAATAGGTACCGCCATCATGCCTATTGTATATTATTTTATGTATTGCTGTAGTTGGTTTTTGTTCAAAATAAAATAAAATAAATATCACTAATAAGTTTATAAGACACTCCTATTGTTTGTGAAAAGAATAAAAATCATATAATATTGGAGAAAAAAAAAAGTTTTCATAAAATTTTCGTCACAGTTATTTTGTCATTAATTTGTCCCTTAATTTGGTTAAGCTGACCCCACATAAAGAGGTCGCTTCGCCACTGAACCGACACACCATATGTTGACTAAATGTGTATAGTAACAACGCTACATTTTTGAACGCAAAAATCCTTTTGTAAATTATTTAAAAACTAACTAAAAGAAAATAAAAGATTGATTTTTCTTTTATTCTGTTTATTTCATTCCTAATATTTGAAAATAATTGATTAAATATTTAAGTAAATTGTTGTTGTTGAGTAAAAGTTGTTCTAATTCCAATAAGACGTGGCTTGCTTTGATTATAAACAAGAAAGTGTTTTAATACAAAACATTTTTGTTACAGGTAGGAACGTGTCCGAATTAGCCATGGAAGCGCGGAGACTGTACAGTACATCTCTATTTAACACAATTTGTCACGGTCCTCTACTTTCAAAAAGGTTTGGTCGCTCTAACGGAATGAAATTTTGGTCGCTCTTTAACGGCAGGCGCACACTGGAGGACGGCACGACGAAGTATGTATTTAAATTTTTTTATAGTATTTTGTACCTTAAGTGCTTTTAATATAATTCAAATTTCATTGTATTGTTTTACGTCGGAACGCTGATTGTTGTCGTAGCACAAATACAATGAAATTTGAATTATAAGGTAAAGTCAGGGTAAGAAAAGGTTCGTCATCTGAAAGTCGATATTTGCTTGCACCAAAATAACTATCAGTCAAGCCAAAATTTCATTTCAAACGTCTGTCAGTTGTCTGCTTAGTGCTTTAATTTCAAAAGGTACTAAGAGTCTACGACTTGGAATTAATTTGAAAACTGACGAAGATTTTCGTACCCCGACTGTACAAAATATTTAAAAAAAATATAATGCCGTCCTCCAATGTGCGCCTGCCCTTAAGGGTCTTTATTTTATAACCAGTAATATTTATGTTGGACTTAAAAATTTATGTTGATGCTTATAAAATAAACCTATATTCCAAATTTCAGCTTTCTAGACTTTCTAGAACTTCTAGAAAGTTCACTTTTGCCATCTCATAGGTAGTTCATTGATCCCTTTAATAAAAAAACCATTCGGACTGGAATCAAAGAAATCTTTGAACGCGCTTGACACTACCGCCATACACATCATTAATCCTTCGAACCGTTTCTGCAGCACTGGTGCCACGGGGGAACTCGTACTAGTAAATAACGCGATATTTTAAGTTTTCCATTTTGTAAACTATGTGACGCAAAGAAAAACCCAAAGATGGAAAAAACATATGGATTACGGTTTTCAAAAAACAAATGCATGAGTAAATAGCTGTATAAATTTGAAATTGGAATTCCTTACCAAAGAGGAGATATTTGAGATCAAAGTGGCCAGTACGACAAAACGCCAATTTCATATGTAAGGACCTAATATATTAAAATTACATGCATGTTTATACCTTCGCATCTTTAAGGCCCCGTAGGTGATATCGCGCCGCTCGACAATAGGTATTTGACGCGCGGCGGTGGCGCCGCCATGTGATCTTTCGTGAACTAAACTACGGACAGCGGTTGAGTCGGTGTAAACGGTTTTGATCCTTTCCATATATTTTTATAGTAATTAATAAATTAGTAATGTCTTTTTTCAATATTTTTTTCTCTTATATTTATTAAGAATTATACAATGTTAGTTACTTTATATTAGTTTAAATATTAAATATTTTTGAGTATGTACCTCCATTACTGATACATATGTGTGAAAAAGTAAATCACTAATAGTAAAATCGTAGAGAAAGCCAATTCATTAATTATTATTATTTTATTTATCGTTTACTATTATTTCATTCATTATTATTATTTATTGTGATTGTTTATTTATTATTTTTTGAAAATTTTATAATAATGCCGGAAATCCGAAACTATTAATAAAATTAAGGAAGGTACCTAATAAAGCCATAAATTCTGTTACAAATGAAAATGCATTTATTTTTTTATGAAGTAAGGTAATCATAATTAAACTTACGCATACATATTTATTGAAGCCTCAGCAAAAAAAAAATTCTTCTCAAAATGGCCACCTTTAGCTTTGATAAAGGTCTTTATTCTACACTAAACGCAACAATTAAAGGATATAAAAAAAGTTCCAAATTTTTAGGTGATTTTCAACAGGCTGTAACTTCGAAGAAAATGGTCGTATAGAGCTCATTAAAAAAGGAAATTTTAGCTTCAAGTTTCTAGTTCTTGAATCCAAGCTTCAAATTTTTTTCTCGTTGGCGATTTATGAGTAATAGTCAGATAAATCAATGTTAAAAAAAAATTCAAAATTTTTCTCGTCTTGAAAATGGTGTAAAAGCCGTAATAAATTTTTTATTGTAATGGCACAGTAAAGATATTTTAGAGAATTTAATTCCCTATAACTTGACCTCCTCATGAGCTCTGTACAATGAAAATACATAGTTTTTTTAACCAATTTCCAAAAATAAGGAGGTTTTCAATTTTGATGTCTTTTTTTGTATGTATGTTACGTGATATCTTCGCCAATTGTAAACCGATTTTCAAAATTCTTTTTGGTTCATATAGGGTTGAGGTGACAAAGCGTTCAATGACAAAGCGTACATTTTGTCATTTTGCTTGTTGTAGTGTTCTTCAATCGTGGAAATGTTTTCTTCAGTAACGAGGATATTTCTGTGTCTTTCACCGTCGTATCGGGACAGAAGGCGTTTTGATCGAGTCACTCTCTTTATCTGTAGGGATTGATTTAGGGCATGTCCTGTATATCGACAATAGCACCGAGCTTCAGGTTTTGTTTTAATATACGCGACAGAGTCCTACCCGGAATCTTCATTTCTCGTGATAAGATTTTTATTTCCTTATGGGGTTTCGGCGAATTCTGGCTTTAACAGCATTACCAGCCTTTGTAGTTCTAACAGCACGCGGCCGTCCCAATCTTTTATGGTCATCGACAGAAGAAGTGTTAGTATATCTGTCGATAGTACGATATATACGAACATAGAGCTGATACCAAGCTTCTGAAGTGTCTTGAATATGACCGACGGCTCCATACCCACTCTGTGTAAGGCTGCAATCCTATTTTCTTTAACACCCCATTTCATATTGTAATTTGATAATAAACACGAAAAAAATATGTGCAATAGCGAGAAATCAAAAGAAGTTTTTGACATAAGTGTTTTCCAAATTGAAAATTAATAAAGACTTGAAAAAAGAAAAAGTTTTGTAGCTTTTTCGCGCTTATAATTTGTTTTCTTGTTCCACCTGCAGTCTTAGTCTATGTTGGCCAAGTTTCAGATCGCTAGGCTTACGTGAAGTGGCTGAGAAATTGATTCAGTTTTGTTTGCAGACAGGCAGACCAAAAGTAAAGGATGAAACATATTACACCGGGCCGGGCGCTCACCGTGTTTTTCTCAACGGCCGGGTTTGCTATTTGTCACCGTGCCGCCGACGGGCCGCCACCGGGCCTTGCCCATGCCTTTCATTTCCAAGTACTATTATACTATTTTGTATTAATATTACTATACTAGCTGTGCCCGCGACTTCGTATGCGTGGTATTCGGAACAACGCGTAACTTTTTTGTTTTTAAACAGATGTTTTTTTTGTTTTTCAACGAAAATATGAATTTCGCAATTTCATCGTGAACAAAAAATTCCTCACCCCGAGACCTCTTAAATGAGTACCAACACGGGGGGTCTGCGACGCACCGCTCCCGAGATATTTTTGAAAAAGTCCAAAAATGCGAATTTCGAAATTTCGTCTTCACCGAAAAATTCCTCTCCCCAAGACCTCTTAAATGACCACAAACACGCAGGGTCTGTGACGCACCGCTCCCGAGATATTTTTGAATTCTTTTTTGAAAAAATATTTAAGCAGAAATATATTATACCTACCAGGAATAAATTAATATACATATATTATTGAAAAAATATTATACCTCGAGGCAGTCAGCCTCGGGTTAATTAATTAATTAATTAATTTATAATTTTAACAATTTAAAAAAGAAACTAAGTATACATTAAATGATACCACTAAAAAGACTAATACCCGAGCGGGCCTCGCGAAGCTGTCTCCGAGCGCACGGTGAAAAGAAATATTTTTTTGAAATTTCGCGATTGGAGCGCACGGACACGGCCCGGTGTAATATGAATTGGTTCATACAAAAGCATACTAGCATCTTCACCGGGCTCCGGACGGGGCACGGCCCGGTGTAATATAAATCATCCTTAAAGGTAGTAAAAATTATGTCCATTAAATATTTTTTTGCACCTATCAACCTTCTGAATTCATGAATTTTTTTTTCATTTCACAATGCCAAAGGCACTGTTTTTTCTCTCACGCGTCATTGTTAGATCAATAAAATATTGGATTACTTATAATTCTATTCTATTTTTCTTCGATATATAGTTATCTTCGTAATAAAGAAAAAACAACGAATATCTGAAATATAAATTACATACTATATACATCGCAATTATACTTTATAAACAAAAACATAGTTTTCATCAATATTTAGTAGACAACAAAAAAAAATATAAAAAGAAAACTGTCAAAACATTTTGGTTGCGCTATATTGTTTGCCCGGTTCGCCGTTCGATCGCTCGATGTGGTCACGTGGGCGCACAACGAAAAGCGATACGTCCTCTCTCTAGAAGCGCTTGGCGCGGACTGACCGGCTAGGGAATGTGTCTTCTAATATATTGCAAGATTTGCGTGTTTTTACGAAATTTTTTTTTAGTATTTTTTGTAAATCTATTTATTTGATTTTTTGCACACAAGTAGTTGATGATGTAAAGTTTACAGTGGTATTTTTATTTTTAGCAAACAACATTTAGCCTATTCAGAAAAATCATCAGTTTTGGGTGGATATTTTCGAAAATTGCACTGCGTTTTATATTTTATTTTTCGAAAATTTTGTACGAAAATAAAAAATTGTTTCATTCATTCCTTAGAAGACTTCTATGCCAATGCACAGTATTTTTTTCGTTAAGTTTAAACTACAATGTCGACTGAAAACAGCAAAAAAATTGAGTCCCCGAACATCAAATTTTCTGAAACCGATGTTAGAACATGATGGATAAATCGAAATTACAGAAATAAAACAAAAATGTGGCTCATTTATTCCATTACTATTGAAATAATCTTTCTAATGACATATTACAAAGTACTCAACTCTGTTTATTTTATGAAAAATCTCTAAAATAAATTGACTGAAATCGTTGCAAAATCACCATAGGCCTCATAGGCATTGAGCTGTTATTACTACGTTAGTACATTATACTTCAATGCTTATAGGATTATTATTATTATTAGGATTACATTATTTGTTCCACTGTCTGTCTGTCCGAATTCCAAATTAGACTACCAGATTTTTTTTATTCCTTCTATATTTTAAGACAAAATTCGTAAAATCGTTTAGAGTGAAATTATATACTTTCTTTTTTTATAATATAATTATTAGATACGTATTTGTACATGTCACACAAATATCAATGGGCATTAAATAAATATATGTATGTATAAAAAATTTTAAAAACATTAAAAAGACAGACTCTTACTAGTCAATTTTTTGCTTTCACCACCAGTTCCGAATGCATGTGAAGGAACTGCCATGCAACCTCATAGTCGCTTTTACAAAAAAGGACCAAAGACCAGGACTTGACTGACTATGTACCTAGTACCTGACATAGTCAGTCAAATTAAAAAAAAATGACAAGGTATATCTATGATTAAAATAAAACACATTCTGTGATTGAACTATTTTTGAACCGGAAACCAAAACATATATCTATGCCCGTGCAAGTTACACACATAGATAATAATATAATGATAATATTAAGTAATGTTTATTGCAATCGATGTAACAGTATAACTTCAAAGACAGTATATAATATGCTTGTCTTATCACTAAAATACACTCTCTTGTGTTAAGAAAATTAATTTGTTTCTTCTTAAGAATCCAATTAACATTTCAATGTTCAGTTGTAATCAATATAACATAAATCTTTAATCTTTCTTCGTCTTCTTGCGATGCCACTCCAAATAGTGAAGGTTGGCGATCAGCCTGGAACAGTCCTCTTTGTCTTTCGTGCGTCGAAACAGCTCTACTGCGTTAGCTATCCCGATCCACTCCCTGATGTTCTTCAGCCACGACTTCTTACTTCGCTCAACTTTTCTCTATCATCACCTAACTCTTAGGGAACTCTTAAATTCTTTAATTTTTTTAATCTTTAGGGAACACTAAATTCTTTAAATCCAACAAATAAGTATAGGAAGTTTTTGCTTACACGACGACAGCATCGTGTACTTATAAAAAACTCCCTACGGTTTTAATCTAAATTTTTTTATATGAAAATATTATGTTTTTTTTTATTATTTCTATTGCATCTTCTTTATTTATTATTAAACAATATGAGTAAAGTATAGAACCCTCATTTTATTCAAATATTCAATATTCTTCGCAAATAATAGCGTACTAAAAATACTACTTTCAATTTAATAATTCATTAATAATAATTTTAAGTTTTAATACTGTTAATCTGTTTATGCTGTGCTTCAATAATGCTCCAATTTCATACGATAAGGGAGTCAGCTGCATTGATCGGTGTACAAGCATTACAATACGTAAACATTACATATTCACATCACCAATGAGATCATTATAAATTTAATATCTTTTTTTAATTATTAATAAAATTCCAGTGGATTCTTGGAATTTTTCTTATTACTTGATAGTTTGATAGTTTGGCGATTAGCCATTTAACATCGTCGAAATTCTGAATCCAGCGCTGATGGTTGAATAACCACGCTGATAAACAGCTCTTTTCAGAGCTTTTCTAATTGAATCGTTAATGGGTTGTCTATGTATATTTTCGACACCTTCACTCGGTACGGTAGCAACAATGGTATGTGGCTACTGTCCCCTATTAAGCAATATTATACATAATTAGTTTACAGTCTATGTACTGGACAGTGATTTTGTTTAGAATCCTCTGGGTACTAAACCCACGTGCATAGGTAGATATTGTGTCTCTGTTTTTTTTTTTTTAAATTAAGCCTTAAGCCCTTAAAAATCTTTCATAATCGCTTGAATAAATTAGCCAAAACAATGACTTTTCATCGAGTTGTTAAATAAAACATTTCATTGGAGTTTTGGAGTTTACTTACTCCTTAAGAATCGATTCTCATTTGGAAATTTTATGAGGAGTAAGATTAATGCAAGCGTTAATTCTATTCTATTCTCTTGGCTTATAAAGGCGAACGTCGAAATCTTGTATGGAAAGTGTAATCCGCGTTGAAGAACGAAATAGCGCGTTATAATCTGCCGGCGCAGCGGCACCTGTCGTCGAAAAAATGAACTATTTGTACATATAAAACGTAGTGACATCTGTGTAGACCGAACGTAACTAACATAACTTTTGTTGGAACACGTGACATCTGAGTATGTAGAATGTAACTGAATAATATAAAGTAATTAGGTATCCAGTTATCTATTAATACGAGGAATATTTTAGTCGTGTTAGTCATTTCAGTCGTGCGTCGGGGTTGAGACACACATTTTTTTTATTACATTTAATTGACTATTGACTTATTTTTTAAGTGTTCTTAAGTAGTGACAAGGCTGATATATCGTCATCATCAACCAGAGTCTCTCAACTGCTGGATGTAGGGCTCTTTTAAGGCTCGTTAAACACACGGTCCTCTTCGCATCCAGCTGCTTCACGCGATTCCCTTCAGGTCGTCTGTCAACCCGGCCGCCCCGGGCGTCCACACTGCGTTTATTAAATTTTTCACTTTTATTTAAATTTTTAATATTAATTTTACAACAGCATGCGGTACCGTTGTGTTTTGATTCGGTTTTCACTAATGGAAAGAGGGATAAACGGGGAATGTTCATATATATAAAAATTGCACGCCGGGCGAAGCCGGGGGCGGGTCGCTAGTTAGCAATAAAAACATTGGCCACCCAAACGCCAAAACAAAATTCTTCACAGATATTATCTAAAACAGAATGTCGTTCAGAAGTTCTCTGTAACATGATGTAACTACTATTTTGTGCTTGGCTACTTGCCAGACGTGTCTCTTTAGGTGGCTGTGGGGTGCTGCCCAGCGTTTACTGTCAAGTGACGTCACGGGTCTTATTTATTACACAGGAATGCAGTTTATAACAGCTGCGATCCGTCAGGACAGTTGGAAGAATATCACCACAAAATTCTAACGAGGAAAGAGCAGTGGCAACGGGACTCTTGTCTCTCCCTTGAGTTAATGAACTATCTCTCATTGACGCGATTGATCGAAAACTATTCAGAAACTAGCTGCGCCCGCGACTTCGTACGCGTTGTATTCGGAATAATGCGTAACTTTTTTGTTTGTAAACATATTGGAATGAAATATACACTAAATATTACAGGAAGCTTGCTAGAAGACATCAGTGGAAACCACATGAAAATCGGTTAAGCCATTTCTGAGATTAGCGTGCAAAAAGGCATAATAGGCAAACAACGGTTTTATGTTAGATTATAACAACCAGCTGAACCCTATTTAATAGGACTGATCATATGGATCTGAGGTCAACTTACATTGGAATTTGGAACCGGCAGACAGGCTGGCGGTCCATTTGATGGTAGGTGTCTACCGTCGCCTATAACACAAGCAACGCCAAAGTTGCTGCAAGTGCGCTGCCGACTACAGTAGGATTAACGATAACGGATTAAGAGGGGATAGGGAAATGGGCTCTGGCATTCCTTACTCACTCACCGAAACACAACAGCGCACGTGCAGATTAAAACCCTGGAGGGATTAAAACCCCTCCAGATTCCACCATCGGCGGTGGTGTGTGGGACCGAGGTTACAGCTAGGCCATGTCCTCAAATCCCTCATACCGTATGCGCGGCGATCTCGGCCGTCGGCGCCTGAGTGGGTCCGCCTGGGGGGTCCTCCTCTCAGGATCGCTCTCTGGCCTCTTTGCAACCCGGGAACCCTAGAACAGAGCCCTAACCACTCGTCGCCACATACAAACTTTACGCTAAGTTACATCTTGAGATTTCTTTTTATTAACCAAAAAAGATAGCGCGAACAAAGTCGGGAGATATAGGTAGTTTTTACTAATTGTGAAAATTCAAAACACAACTTCGTTGGCACGATAATTTATTTTGGTAGTATAAAATTTTATATGCGCGTTTCAAATGCTTCAAATTTATTCGCTAATCTTCTATTTATTCTTTTAGACTTGTAATTTATTGCTATTATATTAAATAAATATTATGTTATAATTTTTTTTAGACATATCTATGTGTTATTTTAAAATAAATATAGTTTCAGTGTCGTTTTAGTATCTTCTTGAACCATCAAATTCACAAACCAAGTTTTGGAACCTAAAATTTTCTTCTTCTCAAAATGTCTCTCAATAACTGGAGGTTGGGCGTCAGATCTGAAAACTTGTGTCTGTCCTGGGCCATATAGAACAGATTTTCTGCACTGGAGATCGCCCATATCCAAGTTTTCTTCAGCCTACCAGAGCCCTTCTATTTTGCTCATCATTATCAATTGTATCTCTTTGCGTAATACACGCTTCAGATATTGAATTCAGATTTTGCGCTTTTTGACTGTCGTCAACAGTTTCTTGGTAATATTGGCACGCTAGAGCGCCTCTTTAACGTGACTTACTGAGTCAAAGCAACTATGGACCGACGCAAATTGGAGGACGGCAAGAAATTTTTCAATTTTTTCACAGAATTTTATACCTCAAGCGCCTTCAATATTATTTAAATTTCATTGCATTATGCTAGAGAAAAAATCGGCGTGCTGCGGGATTCCGCAGTAGCATAACACAATTAAATTTGAATTATATTAAAACCTTAAGGTTATTATATTCTATTAAGAAATACTTTGCCATATTGTCCTCCAATGTGCGCCGGCCCGATAAGTGACACTGTGCTTCGCAGTGATTTGGGCAGTCCGTGTGGCTACAGTAACCACCCCCTTACAAAAGACCACCATGAAATAACAGCATGCGGTACTGTTGTGTTTCGGTGAGTGCCTAAGGGATACCAAAGCCCATTTTTCTAAACTTCCTAATCCCTTATCCTTAATCCTATTATAGTGGGCAGTACACATAGGCTTGCCAGATGGTCGGGATTCATCGGGATAATCCCGACTTTTCATATGATATCCCGACTCCCGACAAAATACAAAATGCACCGCTTTGGCGTTGCTTGTTTTATAGGCGACGGTAGCCAACTAGCATCAAATGGACCGTTAGCCTGTCTGACGAATTTGACATAAAAGAAAAAACGTTTGCCGAACCATGTTCGGACATTAAAGCGTCTGCCAGATCCGTTAGCTTTTTTTAAAAATGATATCGCTTGAAGAAAAATATAAGAACCATTCATTCATTCAAATCTACGCAAGAGAAGTTTCCCAAGTGACGCATTAATTGTAAACAAAACACAATTTCTTTGTAAGTCAGCAGTTTACAACCAAATTGCGTCGTAAAAATAATATAAAACTGTGATAAACACATCGATGGACTTGCGTGGTGTGGATCGTAATGAACTCACGCAGAGAACACTACAGATACAGAGTGTACAATTTAATTATTATTTTTATAGAGACAGTGTACAATGCGTATAAGGTACCCCCTTTCTTTTTATTAAAGATCGGTTTACTCTTGACCAGCATCTATCCATGTAGGAAGGATCCTATCCATCCTATCCATGTGACGACAGTAGCCTTATGGCTACCGTCGCCACAATTAACGCCACGGGTGCTGCAAGTGCGCTGCAGACCATAGTAGGTTTAAGGATAAGGGACAAGTTAGGGATAGGGTAACGGGCTCTGGCATCCCTTACTCGCTCACCGAAACGCAACAGCTGTTATTTTACGGTAAGGGGGTGGTTAAAAATATTTGCATTGCAATTGATTTTCGTGTGTCAAAATGTCTCTGTCATAATTGACTACACTATATACGCCTTCGAAGACCATCTGTGCATGACGGAATGCATTTTTGACTTAACAATCAACACTTGTAACAACAAAATAAAGAGTTTTCTTTGTATTTGGTTCACATTTTCCTTGACGACTCGTGCATCTAGACACACATACGAGACGTTTCATTTTCTTGTAACAGTAACTAGGCTATATTTTTAAACAATAGTTGGTCATGATGAGGTCATAACGCGAATATTTTTGCTCTCTTTAAAAATATGTATGGTATTTTAAGGCCTTAAAATTCGCCTTCAAAAACTCATACAAAAACTTTACAAAGCGGCACATTGTTCCCTATTGAAACTGTTTAAAAAGACTCCTTTTTTTATTGTCAATGTCGACAGGGACGTTGACGGTACACTTGATGGCAGGTGGCTACCGTCGTCTATTACATGTAATGCCATAGCTGCTGCAAGTGCAAGTGACCTCACTAAGATAAAGGATGAGGGATAAGAAAGTTAGAAGGGGATAGGAAATTGGGTTTTAATTTGGCGTGAAAGCTCTACACTGCGAGATCGAATCAGGAACTAAAGTTACCGTAATAACCCGGCGGATTAGTAAGTTGAAGTGGCAGTGGGCAGGACACATAGTACGGAGGCTAGAAGGTTCTCGAGTGGAGACCACGGACCGACAAGCGCAGCATACTACCTCCACCCCCAAAGTGGACAGACCACCTGATAAGGGCCGCGGGTCGACAGTGGATCCAGGCTGCTTCTGATAGGTCCCTTTGGAAAATTAGGGAGGAGGCCTTTTTTCAGCAGTGGACGTCTTACGGCTCAAATAATGAAGTATTAGGAAGATACTGGTACTCAAACTCCCAAATACGTTCAAAGTCATTATCGTAATATGGTGATGTGTGTTTTTAATGTTAAGATCGGCAGACAGGCTACGGTCCACTTAATGGTAGGTGGCTACAGTCGCCTATAACACAAGCAACGCCAAAGCTGCTGCAAGTGCGCTGCCGACTGCAGTAGGATTATGGATGAGGGATTAGGAGTGGATAGGGGGAAATTGGTTCTGGCATGCCTTACTCATTCACCGAAACACAACAGCACACGTGCTGTTATTTCACGGTGGTCTTCTGTAAGGGGGTGGTTATTGCCGCCAGACGGGCTGCCTAAATGACTGCGAAAACGCAGTGTGCTCTGCCACTACTTGTGTTTTATGTTTGTGAATTAGCATTGTTATAAAATACTAGCTCTTTCCCTCGACTACGTCCGCGCCAATTTTTTTTAGTTATTAAAATATTTATTTATTTTTGTGCTGTTGTCTTTCGGTGAGTGAGTAAGGGCGATGTCAGAGCACATTTCTCTATTCCCTCCCAATCCCTTATCCTTAATCCTACTGAAGTCGGCAGCGCACTTGAAGCACCTCTGGTGTCGCTTCAAGTGTTTTAGGCGACAATAACTACCTACAGGACCGTCAGCTTGTCTGATGACCTCACATAAAAAATAAAATAAAAAAACTTTAAATAAGAATAGTTTCTGATGCTTCAAAATTACGCTCCTTCTAGTTTGTTCTATATTGTGAACATCTCAAGTTTTAACTTAAGAGGCTCCACGCAAGATAAGAAAAAATCACTGCTTTGTTCTTCGATTCAGCTCGTTCAAACATAAAGACAATGTAACAAAAAATATATGTGTGATACATAATTTTTTGGTCTATATTTTTGACGAGGCATTTTTGTTCTAAGTATGGTTTACGAGAAATTAAATAAAATTTTAATGTATTGCTTTGTTACAAAAATCTATTCAACTTAGTTGTTTCAAGAAGTAATGAAATGTGTATATAATCAAATGATAGAGTTTCATTTACACTATAAATGTCACCAACAGTTTTTCATTTAATTCAATAGTTTCAGTTTTTTTGATATTTTTGAGTAGCGGATGTCCCTAGCGAGGGCCGGTTGTAGAGAGCCCAGTTGCCCGAGGTCATTCGCGTAGTATAGGACGTTAACTATACTTAATTAGCTTCTGAGATCTCATTATTTATCAGTCAGCCTGTCAGTGAGCGGTTAATTCGCTTTTATTTAACCTTATTAGTTTGCTCGTTCTAAACAAAGTATAAAGATAACTGTTGCAATTGAATACAAAATTAACGCTATATAAAGAAATTGAAACCTAGACATTCTGAATTAATTTTCGTATCAGACTTTATAAGGGCTGGTGCACTTTCGGCCTTGCTTTAAACTTGTCATATGGGCGCGCGTATAAATATTTATTTGACCCTTAACTGTCACTTTGATTAGTTCTAACAGTGACAGGCAGTACACGGCCATAGACAATTTTTTTTTTTTTCATTCATATAACATTTTCTCCCTATATGGGATTCAAATGGGCAACTGATTAAAAGTTTCCAGTATGGTTACAAATAGTTTAAGACCGGTCCTCAACATCTTCTCTGCGGTGGAACTTATTTTATTTCGACACAAACTTGTTTTAACATAAGTAATCACATAAGTTATGTGATGTTTTAAGTTGTTTAATATCTAAATATACCTATAATACAATTAATTTAGTAAGAATAGCCTTTACTAACTTTCGATGGTAGGCTGACGGCCATTGCCTGTAACACAAGCTACGCCACAGGTGCTGCAAGTGCGCTGCTGACTACAGTAAGATTAAGGATAAGGGATAGGGAAATGAGCTCTGGGATCTGTTAGGTACTCACTCACCGAAACACAACAGCACACATGCTGTTATTGTTCACGGTGGTTTTCCGTAAGCCGCCAGACAGGCTGCCCAAATGACTGCGAAAGTGTGCCCTGTCACTACTTCCCAGATCCAGGCCAACTTTAAAAAATACATTTCCAAAGTTGGACCTGCCGCGAATCAAACCCGGTATTCCTGAGCCAGAGTGTTAAGGCAAGCACCTAAACCACTCGTCCAATGGGCTCATCTAACATCAAATTATGATCTAAAAATCTTTCTTCTTCACGTGCCACTTCACTAAGAAGGTTGGCGATCATAATTGCTATCTTAACCTTGGAAGCTGCTGCACTAAAGAGGAAGCCATTCTCATACCAAGCCATTCTCTTAAATTCTTCAACCAGGATGACTTTCTCCTGCCTCTGCTACGTTTACCCTAGTTGCATCCTTGTATCATTTGTTGAAGTATACGATATCTTTCGCTCCTCATCATGTACCCAAAATATTGCAGCTCTTCTCCTTTATTTCTTTTATCGAGAGGAATGCTCTTTGACATCCCTTAAACACAACAGGGTACGCGCGGTGGTCTTCTGTAACCAATTTATGACTGCGGGACACATAGTTCCTGCCACTACAAACAAACTCTCATTTCGTCTTGTAACTTGGAACTATACTTGCCAACAAATTGTATCACATTATCACAATAGATACTTGCCCCAAACGTGCCTTACAAACGTTCTCTTTCCGCATTTTATAAGCCCATAGACACACCTGCTGCTTTCGTACAGATTACACGATATAAAGCAGTCTATTCACTATTGACATCGCCATCTGTGGCGCGCACGGGCCGCACATCTGTTTGCGCACGCGCCGGTTGATCTTGTACAGTCCCTTTATGTATGGTCACTCAACTGACTTGGCTCCATAGTTAGATCGGAATGTATAGAGATCTCATTTCATAAAAGAAAGTTATTTCTTTTGTAACAAATACAGGCTCTATTTTTATAGTAGAGGTTTTTGTGTTTTTTGCAAAAGGAAAAAAATAGAATGGTGCTCAATGAGTCACATACGGTGCTGGCTGAAAATCAGCGCTGTAGGTGTTTGTCTAGCACCTTAGCACAATGCTGAGTCAGTATCCGATTCGCTGCCGCGAGGACACACACACGTTTTTTATTATTCTCTGTCCTGTTTTGTATATAATGTCAGTGTCTTTCGTGCAGTGAATAAAAGTCTTTCTTTCTTTCTTTCTTTCTTAGTCTTTTTATTTGCTATGATTTCTCGCAAAACTGAAGCCTTATTAGCTTCCACTCGGCCCTGAAAGTTCATTTACGTTCTTCAAATGTCCAATGTTGATTTTCATGCAAAATCAGTATTAACCACTAACGGGACTATTATAAAAATAATTTATGGGTTCATGTATTTATAACTTTTATGCGCAAGTTCGCCAGACAGGCTGACAGTCAACTTGATGGTCGGTGGCTACAAGAACGCTAGGAGAACGCCAAACCTATTTTTATGGGAGAAAGGAGAAAGGATTGTTTTGCAAATTATATATATGAGTCTTCCTCCTTAATCGCTTTTCTATTAAGAAAGAAAGAAAGAAAGAAAGAAAAATTTATTGGCATTTAAACAGAAAAACATATGAACAAAACAAAAAAAAACATTAAAAGTAAACACCAAAAGGACACAACTCAGCTTAGGCTGCAACATTGTTACAGCGCTGATTTTCAGTTGTGCCCTTGCCGATGTCTCACGACGCGCACTAGGACCACTCCAGCAATGCGGTGCAAGTATATTTTACAAATATATTTATATTACTAAATAATAAGTTGTATCACTGTACGACAAAAGGTATTAGTGAAAACCATTTAAAAATGCGTGGGATAAATTATTTATTTTATAATAATCATGTGAGTATATACAGAATGTATAGATGGGCTATATAATTTATAAAGATACACGGACAAAGTCGCGATCTAAATCTAGTAGTATATATGTATAACTATTTAATTCATGAACCCGGGACAGAGTTTGCATTTTGAATTGCCAGAACAGAATCTGCGTCAGAATGCTTAAAAGTCCGTTTATAGCTTCAGACAACGTACGTATCAGACACGTAGCGTGTCAGACAGAATAATATTATTTCATATGATATGTAAGAACTTATTCATATTTAACGTAACGTGCTCACACGTCATCATACACTGTCCGCGCACGGACGGCATTCGCGGAGAGGATTATTTTGTCTGAACGGGACGTGTCTGAGGGCTTGTGCCCCAGAATCGGAACCGTGCAAGTAACTGTCTGTTTTTGTCTGAAATGGCACTTTTCTGGTACGCTAGATGTAATTAAACTGTGTCTGACGGTGTCTGGAGAAAGTACATGTCTGATATACGTTCGTTTTCTGAAGATATAAACGGACCTTAATCCTTAACCCTCAACTAAAGGTCTTGTCCATATATTATCACTATTCATCCACAATCGATATACAAATCTTTCCCACGACATTATTAACACTTTCGTCATTCGTCACGTTGTCAAATGCGACAGTGTGTCATCACATTTGTTTGTGTAATGACGTGATTGTTTGGAGATGGAAATGCGTTTGCGCACCGCTTTTTGTTCCTTCGCTTCTCTGAATAGGTTAGCTACTTCAATTTCGTCTTGCTAACAAAATGTCGTAAGTAACTTAAGTATCTGCTGAAATGAGGCTTAGTGCAATGTAGTACGTAAATTTTTCGATATGTCTGAACAGGGACCATTCCCCTAACCCCCATCCGTAAAACCCTCATTGTTGATTCTATCAAGGTCAGTAGTTTATATTCAATCAATATGGCTTTGATTAGTTGGCGACGATAGCATTTTTTTGACAGGGTGACCTTTCTTCCCAAGTACGACGCATTTTGGGAAACCGTTATGAGATTTTTATTTACTGGACCACCGGTTGTCGCCAGTTTTGTCTAATCGGAAACCTTCGATCAACAATACACCTAGATTAAAGGTCTCATACAAAATCAAAGCGAAAAACAGTCCGTGTTGATCTTGTGTTGATTATACTTAAAGCTATATCTGTTAAATTAATTTAAAATATGAACTTAAAAATTAACTCAAAACCTTAAATCTAAGCAATAAATATCCAAATGATAACGCGTCCGAACGTTGGCTTTGGCTGCACCGTACTGTCGGAAATAAGAGCACACGCTTATTTTGTGCTCTTATTTCTCGGGCCGTTTTCAGGGCTGTTACCTTTAATCTAGGTGTATTGTTGATCGAAGTCGGAGACCATGCTAGCTGCATCCGTATAAAATCGCAGTAGCTTTTGCCGCATTCTCTCTCACCTAATACCTCGGAAACTACCAGTTTCTCCAGTTGTCTGTTACCCACATGAGCTTTGTTAGGCGACAGTAGCACCTAACATCAAGTGATCCGTCAACCTGCCTGCCAAAATTTGTATAAACAAGTGATAAGGTTCGTATAAAATGGACTACATTATTTTTAACCAGATAACTCCAAACCGATTATTTATATGACGTATTTATTTGTTCTATAAATTTTACGGATAGCATAATTTGCTATGGGATTAGTGTCTCATCCCTAAATCGTCGTGAACTTGTAAGACTTCAACCTATGAGAGTGTTTCTTAGATATAATCTCTGTGTAAATTAAATTTTATACAGCAGTGATGAAACAACAATTTTTATGATGCCTAAAATATTTTCATACGATAGGTTATATCGTTATATGATCGTAAAAAATATTCAGCGCCAAAAATACAGAAATTTAGTACAAAAAAATGTTAAAATTAACCAACAGTTCTTATTTATTCTTATGCCAACAGCTACGGGCACTTTAAACACCCGCCCTTCTTGTGACGTCACAGTCTACAATAACAATCAAATGTTAAAAATCACAAACATCTTACTATGTTATTCTTTAGTCATTGCATCTTACACGCTTGTTGACATTTCATAGACTTTGACGTCACATTCGAACTGACCGTTTTAAGTATTTTGAATTTCCCACAATTTTTTTGCACTTTTTAATAATTCTTTTCTTAATGAAAAAGAAATAATAGGTATTAAAATATATTTTCACTTCTCATGCTCTGAAAGTGCTTATTTGTGCAGGATATAAGCTGCACAAAATCGAATTTTATGCACAAGTGCATTAACGTATCTACTCATAAATGTATCTATATTAAGGCAAAGAAAATGAGCCATACAGCCAAACACAATAAGAAGTTCATTAGATAGAATTTGTTATTTTATAATATTTACTTAAATTTATTTGCCTTATGTGTTTTTTAAGACATAAACGATATTAAAATTTAAATTCAAGTACGGTAGGTTATTTAATTAATTTAAGAAAATTATTATTACAAAATTAATTTAATAGGCTGTATAGGTCTACACTCTGCAGCCCAAGCCAATGTCATAAGATGTCCATGTCAATGTCGTAAGATTTTAAAAAAAATAAAGCGGCGGGAAACAGCTCTTTTTTTTTTTCGTGCGTTTAAAGAAAATATGTTATGTTATACTACTGTTTTATTTCCTCGCAACCGAAGTAAAAAGCAGAGTTTATAACTCGTCCACAAAACCATTTTTATCCTCGACATTACTATCAGCCCGAGCCGAACTCGGACAAAATGGTTCGTTTTGTGCACTTGTTGTAAAATCTACTATTACATAGACATAATTAAGCTAAAGCAAAAATGTTGATAAAATCATTACTGGCCATAATTTATTACTAATACGAAATGCGTATTAGTAATAATACGCATTTCGTAAACATACGATACGAAATCACATAAGATTTTTGGTGATTTTTTTTTAATATTTGAAAGTGTATTTCTGAGTTATTGTGTATCTCCCATCGGACCACATTTGGAGATATCTTCAATATAGGTTGATAGTAAAATATGATCTTTGATTTATGATAAGCCCCACAAACCATTACAAAGCTATAAAGATATTCGCAAATTGGCATTTATTTGTAGCGCCTTTTCGGCATCTCCCGTTTCAAGAACAGACCTCCACTGTTCTATCACAGACCACGAAACTAAACAAATCAAATGACATCAAAGTCTATATTTATAGAACGCCTTCCGGCCATAGACCAGATAGAATGTTCTGGAAGCGCGCCAACGTGGACGTCGCGCCTCTGTGGAAATAGATTCGAATCGAATCTGTTATTGTCTATGATTCCAATCAATATTTGCAATGAAATACATACACATTTAAGTGAAACATTTTTGCCTATAACATCCAGTTTTATTGTCCCAGTTTTTGTGGAATTTTCTTTTTCAAAAATAAGCTAGGTTCTCACAATGCAGTAACGTAATATTGATGTCTCTTTCGCCACTTATATAGATGCGTTTTGAAAGTGCAATTTTAAATTATAGATAAAAACATTTTTATTAATTAAAATGTACTCGAAGTTTAATTATATATTGGGCCGAATTAAGTCTTGATTAATCAAATATCAAAAAATTGTTTTATAATGAAATAAATTTTAAAAAGTAAACCACATTTCTAAATGTCAATTCAATATGTTCTAATTTCAAAATTTCAAGCGCTCTGTAGCTTTGATTGCACGAACGCACGATCAATCCCATCGTATACTTATTCGTTATTAGGTATTTTCTATGCTCGCGCGGTGACTTGCGAGCTTCAATTAGGACACTCTTAAGGTGGCGCTGTACGAGCGTGATAACTCAGTAATAGGTATTCGGGATTTTTTTAGTCTCAACTTACTATAAAGCGAATAACCGAAGACAGAATGCGACGCAACACATTCGCACCACTTATTCAACTCGCGAAAATAATAAAACATACGCCAGCAATTCCAATATTTTAAAAAAACCTTTTTACATAGATGGTAGCTATTGAAACCCAATTTCAAATGTACATTATAGGTGGGATGTTTCCATGAAAAAACATTTTTGGATTTTAGTTAGCAATTACAAGAATTCAACCCGCGAAAATGTCACAAATTCTGCACATTTTAGAAATTAATTATACCAGATTAATTAATTATATTAAATTAATTTCAGTTTTTTGTTGCAATGCAAACCTTCATATTATGTCCCAGAAATGTCATGTTTTTTTTATGTATTGCTACGACCTATAATTAATGAGTAATCATGGAATTACGTAATATGGAATAAGTAAGCTGTTCGAGTTGGAAAGTGCCCTCTTAAGAGATTTGTGTGTTTAGTTTAGTCTCGTCGTTCGACGAAAACGCATCGTTTACTTGTACGATCGTAGCCAATTAGGACGACGACGACGCCTTAGTATACAGGATAGATTGACCTTAATAAAAGACGTGATACAATGAAATTTAGAGATCTGATAATGTGTTCTGTGGTTTTTACTCGTATATATCTAATATAAATTTTACAACCAACAAGATTGATTAGCCAATAAAAAACATCTCGCAACGCCTCTATTTCACGCCATTGTAATTTGTGCCAGTATTTTTTTTAAACACATTGAATAAAAACAAATAAAAATCAGTAAAATGCTATCAAGAAACAGATGTTTTAGGTTCAAATTACAATAACCATTGAAAGTAGCCCTTTATAGTCGTACAACGGCTAAGGGAGCAGAGCTCTTTATCGATTGGCGTTTACTGACCGTTCTATTTTCAAATACACGTCAGTTTTTAGCGCGAAAATTGGGTTTTTAGGCTGAAATGAATGTAAATATTTGTGGCCATGAAAAATGTATATTGGACTGAAGTTATTGATAATTTTAGGAGCGTTTTAGGAATCGATTTTTTTATTTCTATTTTAACAATAAAATTTATATGTACTTTTTATACATATTTCTATATATTTTTTATCTGTTCTATATATTTTTATAATTTAATATTTTCTATTTAATATTCGATTATTTATTTATTTATGTTTATTTTCAATACTTTTAACGTAATCTTGATTTGTATATTAACATTTAATATTTTTTTTTTTAAATGTAAAGAAAAAACAAGTTAAGAACTACATTCAATCATGATTATTTACATTAGATTCTTGATATTTTTGTATTTACTTCTTTATATTTTTTTATAATTGACGAGCCCGTTGGGTGAGTGGTTAGGGTGCTTGCCTTAACGCTCTGTTCTAGGGTTCCCGGGTTCGATTCCCGGCAGGGTCAACTTTGAAAAATGAATTTTCAAATTTGGCTCTGGTCTGGATCTGGAAAGTAGTGGCAGAGTGAGTAATTGATGCCAGAGCCAATTTCCCTATCCCCTCCTAATCCCTTACCCTTAATCCTATTGTAGTCGGCAGCGCACTTGCAGCAGCTTTGGCGTTGCTTGTATTACAGGTGACGGTAGACACCTACCATCAAGTGTCTGCCGATCTTAAGTAAAAAAAAATAATTAATGCGTTCTATTTGTAAATAAACTGTCATTGATTTTTCTTTTTTAATGTAGTTATTATTCTTTGATATTTTGCTTTGGTTTTTATAAAATAAATACTGCGATATTTTAAATTACGAAAATTACAACCTACAAATTTTGAATACCTATACATATTCCCAGTGATATACATTAAAATCTCCAGCGGAGAAATCTTCAAAAGATACACTATAATACCGCATTCTATGCAAATAAATAGGGATGTGTGGGAATTCTACTCACTTAAATTATTGCAGTGCTAAAGTTTTTAATCGTATGTCTACCCACCTCGTGTTAACAATGGGCGTCTGTATCATCTGCTAAATCGTGATATTGTCTGCAATTTTAGCTATACAAACATTATTAAGTTTCTTATGCAGAGTTTTAGTTAATTTCGCAAGTAGTACGCCGTCGTGAGCACATTTCGTCACAACCAAACCGCACTCGCGGTTTTCGTAGCCCCAACAGATGTTTAGGTAATGCGACTAGAGCACGACCTATTTAATTTTATGAATGGACATTACGCAAAGTAATGAACGTTTACGAGACACCTATGTTACATTTTGTTATGTCGTGTTCTATTTATGAATAATTCTTTTGAACTCGGTACCTATGTATTTGAAGTAATGGCAGGCTGGCACGGCACACTGCGTTCCGCAACCGTAGCTCGTCTAGCGGAAGTAACCACCCCTTTATTGAAGACCTTCTTGAAATAGAAACACGTTTGCTGTAGGAAGGAATGGCAGAGCAGATTCTCATATCCACACCATTTTCCTTTTTTTATGCTAAAATCGGTAAACAGGCTGACGGACTACTAGATAGTAGGTGGCTACCATCGCCTATAATACAAGTAACGCCACAGCGACTGCAAGCGCGCTGCCGACTACATCAGTAGGATTAAGGATAACGGATTGGGAAGGATTAAGGAATGGGCTCATGTAATTACCTTATCCTATAAAAGTCTACAGTGCCGTTACATACCCTATCCTACCTCTTTTTTATAGGCGACATGCACCGTCAACTTGTCTGCCACTTTTTATCACAAAAAAAAAGATATAACTATGATTTTATATTTTTATATTTTTATTCGCCAACTCGACCTGCAATAGAAATTTACGTCAATTTTGTCAGTTTCGCAATTGGCTGTCAATTCTGAAGAGTTGCCATTTAAAAAGAGTCCAGACAAAGTGGTCTCAAAACATAATAAGAAATTCGACGTTATACTACGCTAGTACTATTTATTTATTCTGTATGGTTATACATAAGGAGACAATTTTTTTTTATTTTCTGTTTTTTATTATAAAAATCTATTTTTTATCAAACTACTTACTCAATGAAATATCAAACCATTTTTATATTATTTTTAAAAATGTAAAGGTCAGGTAAGATGATCGTCCATTTGATGATGTACTAGCGTCACCATTTGACACATGCAATGCCGTAGGTGCTGCAAGTGCGCTGCAGAACTTAGTATAGGATCTGTCGTAGGATTAAGGAGAGTATTAGGAGGGGATAGGGAAATGGGCTGTGGTATTCTCTCACCGAAACACAGCAGCACACATCCTGTTTTAACATTGCTCTTCATTAAGGACGTGGTTACTACAGCCAAGCGGTTTAACCAAACTGGTTGCGTAACTTAGTCTGCTCTTCCAATACTGAGTAAATAAAAATCTTTTTGTGAAAGTCGTCAGAGAGGGTAACGGTCTACTTGATGGTAGATGACTACCGTCGCCTATCAACACAGCAACGCCATAGGATTAGGGATTAAGCGGGGATAGAGAAATGGGCTCTGGCATCACTCACCAAAACACAGTAGCACATATGCTGTTATTTCATAGTGGTCTTCTGTAAGGCTGCGTTTACGAAAGTAGCGGAGCGGAGCGGGCGACAGCGATCAAACAAAGAGTGATGGTTTCGAACAGCGCGGAGCGGGGCGGCGCGGGAGACACCGTGTGGGGGGTCTCCCCTACGCCTCCCTACACCCTGCACTATAGGGGGTCTTACCTATAGTGCAGGGTGTGCCGTGCACACGGGCGCAGGGTCTTAGGGGGCGCCGAGCAAGCGCTGCTCCCGCTCGCAACACCTCCAAAGAGCTTATGTCGCTCGCGGTAACGACGCTCTCAAAGACTCTGTACCCATGTTATGACCAACGCCGAGCTTGGTAGCAAAACAAGGCGCGCCACGAGCGGCCAACAGTTTGAAGCATTTAAAATGTTTAAAACCAAAAGTAAGACATATTAAAATGAGTTTCAACATACTGATGGAGAGGGCGCCAGGTATTGATTGCACACGGGCGCTACATGACCTAGAGTCGCCTCTGGACATAACCGCAGTCTAAAGAATGCTTACTGCCGCTAGACAGCTGACAGTGTGCTCTGTCAGTACTAACGCAATTTACAGACAAGCCATTTTATCTGCTTTTACTAACTAAGCCCGCAACTACATACGCATGGTATTCGGTATAGCGCGTAACTTTTTTTTCATTCAATTCGGTATGCATTCAAATCGGTTAAGCCGTTTCAGAGATTAGCGTACACAAACGCACAGACAAAACAGACATGAATTCTAAAAACTGTTTTTTTTTTTACCTCTGTAACATAAGTACAACGTGTACAAATTGTTTTATTTAATGTTACAGACACGACTTGCTTACTATTTTATTATTTGTAAAGATTTTGTCTATGAGGGTTCCGTAGGTTCGAATAAAAAAACAGAACCCTTATAGGATCACTCATGTGTCCGTCTGTCCGACCATTCCCCCCCCCCCTTCCCTCTTATCTCCGAAACTGCTGAACTTAAAATTTTGAAAAAAAAATTACAATACACAGAAATTAGTTTTCTACTTATAGATTATAGAAAAACGAAGTCCATGATATTAAAATAACATGGCAAATCACTCAATATTGTGCGGATAGGTAACATCGTACGGAACCCTTTTCACGCGAGTTCAACTCGCACTTGTCCCGTTTTTTTTTTTTACATTTAACTTGACAACATTCAGTACCCGATAGATGTCGTAGGTATAGTGATGGATAGTGATTGCACAATACATGTGACAAAGTGCAAACGAGGGACACAAATGTAAGTACTCCGTGGGATTATTAAACTCGGCCTTCGCAAAATGTGTCTGTGCGTGGGCGCTTGTTTGCTTTTATACTTTGCGTCGAACTACGCAATTAACCAAATTGATTTCGAGATCTAATGTCAAACCCTGTTTTATGCTAACATTGACGAGATTTACGTAACTCACTACGAATGACCCATAATATCGCGAGGAGTGTCATATCATAGCTAACATTATCTTTACTAATATTATAAATGCCATATCCTATTTCCCTAACCCTTTTCAGTACAGAAATTAAGTTATTAATAAGCTTAGAAACAAATGTAGGTCGCTGAAATTTTTTATTACTGTGACGAGAAAGTTTTTTTTGGCCAGTGATTTACTATTTTTTTTTCTCAGAAAATAGAATTTTTTGTATAAATCTGACCGATTTAAACTTTGTTAAATATTATTCGCTGTATTTTTTATCTAAGTTTTAATTTTTTACTTAAGAAGTCAAATTAGGCGACGACCATAATACTTTTCTGCTTTTTCGCCTGACCAATTGCAATTTTTTGTAATATCTATTGTAAAAACTATAAACATTTTTTTAAATTACTCGTATGTAATTACTCGTATAAATACTATCTATCTATACTAATAAATAAAATTGAAATATCTGTTTGTAATGTAAATAAACTGATGCTTTTTATTAAATATATATTAAATCATATACGGTATAATAATAATAAATGTCTCGGCGAACGGTCTCATAGCGAAGAGCCTCGACCAACATCTTAAGAGGCTCTCGCTAGATGGCTGGATCAAGGGACAGAAACAGAAGGCGGTTCTTCTTGACACGGCACGAATTGTCAGGAGGTTCCTCACTCTGCAGCTCTAACCACACCGGTAGCTTGGGGCCTTGCTACCGGTGTTTTATAATAATATTTTTGTCTATCTTTTCAGCGAATCTCCGAAAAGGCTGTACCGATTTTGACCGTACTTTACGTTATAAGGAGTATCTTATATTAGTACTTTATTTTTGAAAAAAAAAAGGAGAAAATACGTATAAGTGGTATCTAGTACTGCGCGCGTTACACGCGCATTCTACTCATTACAAGATAGGAACGTCTTCCGACATACCTATGCGTAGGTGTTAAATCGATTCATCAAGTACATTTCCTAAGTAAACGTACGTTTCGCATATTAATCCGACGTTGCACAATGAATCTTTCATTTATTATGTTCTACCTAGTACTTGCAATTGACCAATTGACAAAAACTTGTTGATCTCGGCACACGTGCGTTTTAATCCTAACGGGAGATCTATTTAAAATGGACCGACCATCCAACCAATTAGTCAGACATGCTATTACCGACACGTGTAATAGTTTGCATATCTCTGACTTAACTGGTCATAATGGCGAGACCCGTCTATCAGTAGTAACTGTTAGAGACTCAGAGGCCTTTGTAAATTGGTTAAAATTTACGTAGACCTCTAAAGTGGGTGTGTTTATAGATAAATAGGGATCTAGTTAAATTGGATTCTATTTCACAGATATGCATCTTTTCAACTATGATTGCTTATTAGTTAAGTATTTATTAAATGCACAACACGCTGTAACACGATGCAATTTCAATATTCCTACTAATATTATAAATACGAAGGTTTGTATAGAGGTATGGATGGTTTGATCCTCAATAACGCAAAAACGGCTGAACATATTTGGATAGAAATTGGCACACAGGTAGTTTATTACTTGGATTAACATATAGGATATAAAAATTGACATTTTTACAGTATACTCCTTAAGAATCAATTTTCATATAAGGCCCCCTGTTATGGAAATTATATGAGGAATAAAATTAGGTAATACAAGCGTTAACTAAAAGACGTTACGTTAACCTAATATTTCTCCAGGATAAAAATAAAATAAACTATATTTGTGCCAAATTTCATCTAAATTAGTTTTTGCTTGAAAGAGTAAGAGTTACAGAAGTAGATAAAGTCACTTTCGGCCTCTGATTCTCCGCTTTCTAAACCACACACCCTATTTTAATATAGTTTTCACTAATAGAAAGAGCGATAAGCGAGCAATGTTTGTGTATAAATAATTTGGAGAAAAAAAATTGCACCCTAGCGAAGCCGGGGGTGGGTTGCTAGTCATAACTAATACAAATTCAAACGATTTCCCACTGTTCCTGCGAGAAAGAGAAAGAGACGAACAATAAGGCCATCATATCCTAAAATGCCATCATATCCTAACCTCCTATGGTTGAGCGAATTAACTCAACCTTAAATCTTGTATCCCAATGGTGAGACCAGAATGTGGTTGATTTTAACGCCACCAAAACGAAAGCGTGTTTGTTCTCTGCAAAAAGGAGCCCTTTCGACTTGGCTCCAACTTTCCGAGGTGCATCCGTACCTGTGTCCAATGATCTTGAGCTTCTTGGCATGAGATTGAGCTCAAATCTCAACTTCGGTACTTCTATCGAGTCCAAAGCCCAAACAGCGGCCAAAAAGCTGGGCATCCTAAATAGGGTGAAGCTATTCTTCACACTTGGCAGCTCCTCTCTTTGTACAAGGCACAAGTCTGACCTTGCATGGAGTATTGTTGCCACCTTTGGGATGGCTCAGCAAAATACCAACTTGCCGCACTCGACTCGGTGGATCTAGGAGAGCTAGGAGGCACATTAGCGACGGCACACTAAGCTGCAGAGCCTAACATATAGACGCAAAATTGCCTGGCTTTGTGTATTCTATAAGATGTACTTCGGAGAGTGTGCTCGAGAGCTGCATGAGATCATACCACCTTCCCCTTTCTTCTATCGGACATCCTGGTACGGCTGGTTACCATCCTCACCTTGTCGAAATCCCTCTACTTCGGACCAAGCTCTTTAAAACATCTTTTGTGATGCGCACTGCTAAGGTTTGGAACTCCCTGCCGGCTGTATTTCCGAGCTCATACAACCCAAATCTTTTCAAGGTTCGAGTGAATAGGCATCTTCTGGGTGAGTTCGCTCCATCGTCGGCCTCATCCTTCCTGCATGGATAGAGGCTGGTCAAGAGCAAACCCATCTTTAATATAAAAAAAATCCCTTCAGCAACAAGTGCTATTTATCATTAAACCAATCAATCATTTTAACAAAAGTATGTACAACCGACTTCGGAGTAACGCAATGCTAACCTGAATAGTTTTTGGCACGACACGGCTGCGTCAGATGCTGGTCAAGAGCAAACCCATCTTTAATAAAAAATAAAAAAAATGTTTTATTTTTAGTTGCGGGACCCTAAATCGAATAGAAATAAAAGAAATAACTGGGATGTGTAGGGGAAACGTCTGAGAATCGAATGTTCGATGCATCTGTAAAATCAATTATTTTAATTGATTCACCAAAAATACACGGCTTCCTCACACCAACGATTGACAACGTGATTTTGGTGTTTCCCGCTTTTATTTAGGGACGCGACCAATCCGTTTTGCGGATATTTTTCGATGATTTTAATCCTCCAAATGGATTTTCGACTTTATCCGTCGCACGATACGATTGCTATTAATTTTCTATTGTTTTCAGAGCGTCAAATGGATTTTGTAAGAGCGCCAAGCGCGCGCGACGCCCTTTCTTTGTTAGTGATGCGACTAAAAATAACAAAACGCCATCGAATCGGGAATTTGACACATATACTCGTACGTGTGTAAATAATTTTATCGATACTTCTTAATTGGACAATTTCGCGATTAATTAGATATGATAATAATTTTATTACAACTTGAATAATATACTTTGCCATTAAAACATTGACATTAAAACTTAAAACATAAAACTTTGACATTGACAAAAGAAAACATTTAAAACAATCAATTAGGTAATTGCGCCCCAGAAGCGAGCATATCAATAGGTACTGAGGGTCCAAATTTTGGTTTTTAAATTGTGTAAAAAGCATTTTTATTAAAAATAATAATTAAAAACACCTTTATAATATTAAAAAAGATGAATTGTTGCAAGAATAGTCCAAGCTTGAACTGGATGATGGTAGTTCATCATAAAATTCAATTAAATTATGAATTTTATTTAAAACTAGCGGCCCGCCCCCGGGCTTCGCCCGTGGTGCAATTTTTATATACATAAACATTCCCCGCTTAGCCCGGTTTACCCGTTCGAAAGTTATGGGCGTACACACATTTCGAAGATCCATTTTTATTTATGTAGATTTAAATTCTAGTGTTCCATTTTGTAAAGGGTATAAATAAACTAGTTTTTTTTTTGCTGAATTTTTAGATGCCATGTCCATGTAATCGTTGAGCTATGTCCAGCTGCAGCAGTGGACGTCTTATGGCTGAGATGAATGATGATGTTTTAATTTAAAAAAACGGGACAAGTGCGAGTTGAACTCGCGTGAAGAGGGTTCCGTACGTTGATACCTATCCACACAATATTGAGTGATTTACCATGTTATTTTAATATAACATATAAATATATCTATAGGTTATGTATCTATCTAGCTATTATCTATAGTACTTCTTATAGGTTTTCCTATAATCTATAAGTAGAAAACTAATTTCTTTATTTTTTCCAAAATTATAGGTTCAGTAGTTTCGGAGATAAATGGTCGGACAGACGGACACACGAGTGATCCTATAAGGGTTCCGTTTTTTTATTCGGACGTACGGAACCCTAAAAATATATATATTCTATTTTTTAGTGAACTGCGCCCATCCATATTTCATTCGGATGTTAAAAGCTTAATTAGGTACGTGTAGCAATTATCGACAAACAATTCGGTTTGGCTTCACATCACTATTCAAATGTTAGGTTAATAACCCTCTAACTAAAACAATATGGGCGCGGGAATTCGGTAAATTGTTGCCAAGCTAGAGCCACTGGGTGCATGGCATGGTTAAAGTTAGACCCACACTAGGAGATATTTATTACCTACACTGTCATCTGCATAGTCTCTTTAGCGACATGGAGGTAATTTTCGTTAGTGAAGTTTTAGTAGTTGCAAGCCAAATAATTGCGTTTCTCAGTAGAAAATTGGTCTGTCTGGGAGCAAGCTCAGATCATAGCTCAGTTTTCATTGTAAATTATCGCACGCACACACACACACACACACACACACACACACACACACACACACACACACACACACATACACACACATACACACACACAGAGAGAGAGAGAGAGAGACAGTTAGAGTAGAGTCGACCATCGACGTAATATACAAGTAGACGGCTAATACCTATTTATTCACAATGCAAATTGTTCTGGCAACTAACTGAGGTGCGCGGGCGCGGGGTAGGTACTGAACGCCAATTGGTCCGATCAAGGTCACGACGAAATTCTATTGGTCGTTACTGCCCGAACATTACCGGGCGTGGAACTATATAATATCTATTTCTCTAATGTGTTGTCTGAATGCGTTCGCCCTGTACTAGAAGTCTAGCTGGATATTACGTCGATGAATGAGACCATTATAATGAGCCCAAACACGCTATATCTGCTGTAAGTTGCCGAGGAGTTGTTGAGTTGTGCAGACTAGGTACTCGATGCTGTAGCATCAGGTCAAGGTTACCGTGTCATGGAAATACCATCGAAGTAACAAGTTTCAAATCAATCTTTCCTGTGCAAGTTAGTGATTCCTTCATCAACTAGGTAACGAGATGATGATCTTCAAACGCGCGAATAAATCTTCATAAATTATAGCTAGGAGCTATTTCGATCACGGAAGCTTTTAAATGAAAAAAATCGGATGAAAATCGGTCTTTTCGTTTGGGAGATATGATGCTACAAACAGACACACAGTCAATCAGGTCAAACATATAACATCGCACTTTTGCGTCGGGGGGTTAAAAATATGCATTTAAATATTTCTGCATAAGAAAATTTTGTTATTTCTGCATTTCTACATTATCTGCAAAATCTATACTAATATTTTAAAGCTGAAGAGTTTGTTTGTTTGAACGCGCTAATCTCAGGAACTACTGGTTCGAATTGAAAAATTCTTTTTGTATTGAATAGTTCATTTATCGTGGAAGGCTATAGGATATATAACATCACGCTACCACAAATAGCATATATAAACAGTGTCCATGTCCGCGCGCCCGATGCGCACGCCGCCGCCGTATGGGCCGCAGCGAAGCGTGGCCGAGTTCAGCTAGTATTTAAATATGCAGATGTTCCTAACTCGGTGTGTCGTCAACTTATTTAAACAAAAACACAATTAATGAATTCGAATTTGGAGCGTTCCTTTTTTCGAAGCCCGCGTCATAGACTACTTTTAACTCGGTTTCCCGGTAATTTGTCTAATTGAATCGATTTACTATTCAAAAAAGGTTTCATTTAATTTAAATTTTAAAAGCCTTAGCCGCTAGACAATAAAGGTATTTTTCGTGAATCAACGCTTGCTGTGTGTTATCTTTACTGATTGTATCGCCTGCAATGTGGGTGTTCAGTTTGTCTTCCTTTTTGCTTTGAATGGGTGTAATTTTTCTCTATGACTGAATTGTGTTTTATCTAAGCCGGTTTGTATGTGGCGTTCTCATAAATAAATGCTCTTATCTGTACACTGTGCCCATAAAATCAAGTGGAAGTGAATTTTAGAAATTTTATTGTTGAAAACAATGACTAGATATTTAATTCATAATTTTAGAAAAGAAGCTTTATCTGTAATTTTATATATAAAAATGAATCCCCATTTCCCTTGGTCACGGCTTCACGCGTGAACGGGTAGACCGATTTTAATTCGGTTTTCACTAATGGAAAGAGGGATAAACAGGGAATGTTCATATATATAAAAATTGCACCCCGGGCGAAGCCGGGGCGGGTCGCTAGTAATAAATAAATCTGAAGAGTTCGTTTGTTTGTTATGCTTTCAGGCCTAATTACTCAACCGATCATAATGAAATTTTGCATACACGTTGTCAGGATTAAAGAAAAAGACTTCTAAGAAAATGTTCATTAAGAAAAATAGTACTGTGCAAAAGCTAGTACTAGTATATGTAAGAAAGTTTCTTTCACGTAAAAACTACCGAATCCATTTTGAAGCATTTTGATTTTGTAAATAACATAGTTTATAAATAAGAATTACTAACACGAGCTATTTATAAAAATTCGCGGATAAAGTCTATGGAAAAATCTCAAGGCGAGGTCTTAGTACAAAAACTTTATTTTCGTCTCCTAATTTGACTTGTTAGAGTAAAATTGAAAGTTAGATAAAAAATACAGGGCATAATAAATTTTTCACTTCTCATACTCTGAAAGTGCTTATTTGTGCAGGATATAAGCTGCACAAAATTGAATTTTGTGCACAAGTGCATTGACGTATCTACTCATAAATGTATCTATATTAAGGCAAAGAAAATGAGCCATACAGCCAAACACAATAAGAAGTTCATAGATAGAATTTGTTAATATTTACTTAAATTTATTTGCCTTATGTGTTTGTTAAGACATAAAAGCATAAAAGATATTAAAATTTATATTCAAGTACGGTAGGTTATTTAATTAATTTAAGAAAATTATTACCTATTACAAAATTAATTTAATAGTAGGCTGTATAGGTCTGCAACCCAAGCCAATGTCATAAGATGTCAATGTCAATGTTAAAGAAATGTTTTGTTATACTAGTGTTTTATTTCCTCGCAATCGAAGTGAAAAGCAGAGTTTATGACTCGTCCACAAAACCATTTTTATCCTCGACATTAGTATCAACCCGAGCCGAACTCGGATAAAAATGGTTCGTTTTGTGCACTTGTTGAAAAATCTACTAATATTTAAAAAAGGTTGAACCGGACAGATTTATACAAAAATTATATTTTCTAAGAAAAAAATAGTAAATCACAAAAAGAGCTTTCTCGTCACTAAAATTTTTCAGCCACAACTACTTTATCTTTTAAGCTTATTAATTAACTAAAGTTTTAATCGGCTACTTTTATTTCATCTTTCATATTTTACACAATATTTAAGAAAAACCTTCCAATTTTAAATATGTTCGGTTATCTCCGAGAAGTTACAAAAATTCGTTGTGCAATATTGCACTTTAATTCGTAGGTTATTAGGTTGCGCTCATTTTGGTAAAAATTGTGTTCGGTCTGATGTTAGTCCTTGTTATCTACATATATCTGTAATAGTCTATACTAATATTACAGAGAGGTAAAGTTTGTATGTTTGTTTATTAGTTTGTATGTAGGGGGTTTTCTTCGAAACTACTCACCCGATTAGAAAAAAATGGAAGCGTCATTTTTTTTACACACTACACAAGCACAAACGCACGAACGCACGCGCACATATACACACACATCTGCTTATATGTATCTGAGGGTGTCACGTGTCGCGAATTCAGTGCTTTTTCTCCATACAAAGAGTGCCCAACGTGTCTAAAGAAGTTTTCACTTCAAAAATTGTCTCTGGCATCTTGCCGCCAAACGGGCTGCCCCATTTATGAGTTCGCAACGCAGTGTGCCCTGTCACTACTAAAAAAAGTTAAACTGGCCAGTTTCTGGAGAAGGCAATCCTCCGCTTCCACTAACTCATATGCATAACCGCTTTCATGTAATCCAGCGATTTCATAACGCCGGTTAATCCTAACGAGAAGTGTTTAACGCCCGTTAACTCATTATTTGGTGAATCGAAACTAACAAAAACCCGCATCATTTAAAATTCTTTCATTACAACTCCAATTGAATGGGGTTTTTGAACTCTAACAAGTGTGAGAGGGGGGTGATTTTTTTTAATAACACCCATGCTGCCAATCGAATCAATCGATTTATAGCTCGAGAAATTTAAATGAGCGGAATGAAGCTTTGTCCACAGAAATAGTGTGGATGTGTAGCCAGCCGCGTCGGATGCTTGGAGTGACGAACATCTTTCGCCATTCGGTTTTGTAGCAGTTCTTTGTATTACAACGTGTGTTATGTAGCGTAAATTTATTTTTATGAAAAATGATGGAACGGGACGTAGTATTAGAAGGCACCTTGTAGTGTAACAATAGGGAATATGCCTCTAATTCAAAAAAGGCTTAAATATATTTTTTTATCAACATTTTTGCTTTAGAATTATGTCTATGTAAATATTTTTTAATATTATTTCTTTTTCGTTAAGAAAATAATTATTAAAAAGTGCGTAAAAATGTGGGAAATTCAAAATACTTGAAACGGTCAGATCGAATGTGACGTCAAAGTCTATGGAATGTGACGTCAACGTCTATGAAATGTCAACAAGCGTGTAGATGTTTGTGATATTTAACATTTGATTGTATTGTAGACTTTGACGTCACGACAAGCGCGCCAAAAGGGCGGGTGTTTAAAGTGCCCGTAGCTGTTAGTTAATTTGAACTTTTTTTTGTTACCAAATTTCTGTTTTTTGGCGCTGAATATTTTTTTACGGTTATATAACGATATAACCTATCGTATGAAAATATAAAAAAAATGTGCATATTCCCTATTCTAGAATCTCTGTTGGGGTGGCGGGTTATAAGAAAACACTTTAATTTCACTACCTTATATATTTATATCACTACCTTATATATTTATATGTATATAGGTATTTTTTTCTTATATCTTCCGTTGATCACGTCGTTCTGGAGTATCTTTATTCCCTTTTCGACAGCAGCACAGGCAAAGATAGGATATAAGCGGACCTATTCGACTTAATAAAAGTAAGAGTTGGATTCGTTCAGTCTGGAGGAGATAAACGTAAAAATCGTCAGCTCGATCGCCTTTCTTATTCCTTTTTAAAAAATCTGAATCTTTTTTATTGTATGTACATATATTCCGTTCACTTTCACTTCAAGGCTCTCTCTCCAATCCAATATATCCTCTCTCGTGAAAAAAACCCTGTCAAAATCCCTTTTTTCTTTTCTTCGATTCTGTAGTTCTTTTTCATAAGTAAATAAAAAGGTCACATTACAAACAGGAAACAAAAAGGTTTATAATGAATGAGAAAAGCGAATGATGACTTTGATGACAACCTGAGTGCCACCGTCCACGTCTGATCGGCCGTCGCGTAGTCCAGAGTCGGACGCGGCCGACCGGAATGTCCCGGCATGTGCTCGGACCAAACTGCGTTCCAAGTTGTGTAAATTTCATTCAAATATGAGCGCCGCTCGGTGTACACCGTACATTAGGCTAAGGTTGTTACTTACCAATAGCTGGACATTCCAAGTTATATGCTAATAATATAAAAAAAGACAAATTTGGCTTGACTGCGATCTCGGAGATGTCAGCCGTAGGTTCAAACAAGTTTTTTCGGATTTCATGTCTAGTAAAAACTATACTTTACCCGCGACGTAGTATCTATACCAAATACCACGCGTACGAAGTTGCGGGCTCACCAGTGGCTCTAGCATGAGTTTACGATACTACACTCGTTAGCGAGAGCGTAAAACATTTATATGGAAAATTGATAATTTGACATTGACAGTTCACAATTTTCCATACAAAAGTTTTACGTTCTCGCTAGCGAGTGTAGTATTGGTGTATTGGTGTATCGTAAACTCATACTAGAGCCTCTGTATATAATTTGTCAGGCTTGGAGCAGTGTTCTTCAACACTTCAATTCGGGTGAGACTTTTTTTTGAGTAATACTAAAAAAGTCGTGCAACACTTAAATCTTAAAAAAGAGAAAGTGTGAACCAGTTAAATGCGTGCACTTTTTTGAAGTGTTAAAAGAACGAAACAATGTTTACAATGCGGTTCTGAAATTTTAAAAGGTTAAAATTAAAATGGCGGACATTCTTTCGTCTCTATTTTAGCGCCTCACACCGGCCATCGACCTCCGGTTAGCGACCAACCGCGTTTCGTTCAAGAGAGCGCCGGGTTTGTGTGTCTTTCTTCCATGTTTTGCATGTTTAAATCCCTTGTCCACTTATCCCTTTACCACTTATCATCATGAGGACCGTCAATGTACGTGTAACCTTAAATAAATTCATGCTAATGTTCTATGTCTTATATAAATGTCTTGTATGTACAATAATGACTAATATTATAAATGGGAAAGCGTGTTTGTTTGTTTGTTACGATTGACTAACTACTCAATACTGTTTCTGAATCGTTTAAAAATAAAATTTAAAATTCAACGCCTGACAAAAATATATGAGCAATAAAGACTAAATAAATGTTTTAACATCTAATAATAAGGGGAACCATCAAGGATCCAGAAAATGACATAGATACCTCTCATCCAGAACAAGTAAATACTGTTTCTGAATCGTTTTAAAATAAAATTAAAACTTCAACGCCTGACAAAAATATATGAGCAATAAAGACTAAATAAATGATTTAACATCTATTAAAAAGGGGAACCATCAAGGATATAGAAAAGGACATGGGTACCTCTCATCCAGAAAAAGGAAATACTGTTTCTGAATCATTTAAAAATAAAAATAAAATTTCAACGCCTGACAAAAATATATGAGCAATAAAGACTAAATAAATGTTTTAACATCTAATAAAAAGGGGAACCATCAAGGATATAGAAAAGGACATGGGTACCTCTCATCCAGAAAAAGGAAATACTGTTTCTGAATCATTTAAAAATAAAATTAAAATTTCAACGCCTGACAGAAATATATGAGCACTAAAGAAATAAATCACTAGTGGAAAGCTAAGACATTATCGACGAGTGTAGACCAGAAAAAAAATGCCTGGCGAGACCATTACGGTTTGATATTGCAAAAACAATATATTTAATGACAAAGAGCTACAAAAAGTCTACGATTTTATATGCATATTTTTTTATATTAAACAGTGGCAGACAGGCCGACAATCCATCGCCTATGGAATTTGCTTTTAGCTCACTAAAAGAAACCCATATTTAGTGCTAAGCGGACTTTGTTCCAAAGTCCATCCGAGTCCATTCATCCATCCAAATAATGAGAAATTCCTTTGAACCTATGTATGACGCGTAATACCTATGGTGATTTTAGTATAGACATAATTAAAACCTGGATAAACAGATAAGACTCTTTAACCTCCGACGCTCGAAAGAGGGGAGACGCAAGGAGAGATGTCCGTGTGTCTGTCTGTGCATCTCTGTATTGATGTGTATTGTCTGTGGTATCGTACGTGTCAAAAGGATGGACCGATTTTGATAGTTTTTTTTTCTTAAATTTGAAATTTACTATGAAGATCTGTTCAAACATTTGAAGATTTCATCTCAGTTGACGAAGGGATCTCACTAACTTCGACAGGTTCGATTGATTTGAACTTTGGTGTAAGTACAGTTACTTCGGTGGTATTACCACGCACGACATGCTACAGGATCAAGTATTCCTCGTTAGGGACACCCAAGTCGTTGTGCGTTTGGGCCCAATAGAATGTCGGTGGTTAGTTTATATTTTTTAATTATTGTTAATAAAATAAAAAATACGAAACGTTTTGTTATTTCATTTAAAAACTTGTTTGAATTTAGGACGTTGCGTTTCGTTTATGCAAATTTGCGCATTACAACTTTAAATCGGGGTTACTGAAGTTAATCTTTTTGGTTGATCTTCAAGTTAATTGTTTACGAGTTATTAATTTTGATTAAGTGTTATGCGATCTGATCTCGAACGTATATTTTTAATTTTTAAAGTATGTTTGTATTTTTGAAAAGTAAAAAAAAAATCCGCTTTAGTAGCCTTTATTTAATAAGGCCCGGACTCCACCAAAGCGGAGATCAGCGGAGATGTGTTGTACGTTTATCAGAACCGATAGCTTGATAGTGTCACGTAACGAATACCAATTATTACAAATTACAAACTACACATAATAATACAATAAAATCGTACACATAATAATACAATCTACATTAAATATTTTTTCAAAAAAAAAAAAAAAAAAAAAAAACAATTTGTACACCTATGTTGGTACTTACGTTAACGAGGTCAATAAAACAGTTTTTAGAATTTATGTCTGTTTGTCTATACGTTTGTGCACGCTAATCTCAGAAACGGCTTAACCGATTTTCACGTGGTTTCCACTGAAGTATTGTAGCAAGCTTCCGGTAATATGTAGTGTATATTTTATTTGAGTTTGACTTTTTTTAACATAACCTCACTTATACCATTTAATATTTGACCGCGATTTGTGTTGCGTCCAGTGCCTTGAAAAAAAAAAAAAAAACTCAGCGAGAAAATGGAATTATCTGGTGAAAATTTTCGTGCAATGATTTTTTATGACTTTTATAGTTCTTTTATGCCTTTTATAGTTCTTTTATGACTTTTATAGGAGAGTACTTTGAAAAACAATAAGTTCAATTTCAATCACCAATATTTGTTTTTTCAATAGTAGGCTCAATACACAAGTAGCAACCCTCGTACCATCTAATAAGGATAAAATTTTTATTATTTAATTATTTAAATAACATTGGGTTTTCAACAAATGTTCAGCAGATGTTGTTCTAAACGTGTTCTAAATGTTTAATTTCGTTGTTAGTCGTTTCGGCATTGTCTGTGGCATTGTCTATTTGGAGTTAGTTAAATTGTGTTATTGCCTACAATTAAGAGTTCATTGTTTTCAAGGCCAATGTATTGAGTCACAGCGCTTTGTCGCCATATTTGTAAAAATAGGGTTGTCACTCTCTTTTAAGGCGGAAACTGACGTCAAACACATTAAAAACGCCATCCTTAAAATTGCATATGTACTTTTTAATGAAATATGTTAATATCTATACGTGTATGTATATATTATATAGATAAAACATAGTATGAATTTAAGTCTGTCTGTCTGTATATCAGCTAATAACTTCTAAAGAGCAATCAACAATGAAGATTTGTGTATATAATTTGCAGAAAAAAATTGTATCCGTGAAACGCTGGACTCCAGCCGTTTTTTTTTTGACGACCCCGTTGGATCAGGGGTTAGGGTATTTGCCACTGTTCTAGGGTTCCCAGGTTCGATTCCCGGTGAGATACTCATTTTGGCTAAGTTTACAGGGGTGCGTTTTGAATACAATGTTGTTCCTTTCAGATAAGTTGTTATGTTACCTATTGTTTAATCCTAGACACGAACTGGCTCTGTTTCTAGTTTAATACAAATCCGTTTCAAACTTTATGTAGCTACTAACTAGTTGTTGCGCGCGACTTCGTCTGCGTCTCTTTATAAAACATTATTCGTGGAAAACTGCAATTTTGTATGGAGGAGGGGGTGGGTTAAGGAGTTGGGGAGGGGGATGGTTAGTAGCCTATGTTACTTGCTGATAATGTAGCTTTGTATAGGTGAAAGAATTTTTAAAATCGTTTGAGTTTATTCATTACAAATATACATACGTACACACAAATCTTTTCTCTTTATAATATTAGTATAGACGATTCAGTAACAAACATCCAAAGATCTCCGCACGGATTATTATTAATAAATAGCTGGTTCCCGCGACTTCGTACGCGCTGTAGTTCGCGTTTTGAAAATCCCACAGGAATCTTAACATTTTTCCAGGATAAAAGGTGTCTGTGTGCCATCCAGGTAATGAACTATCTGTGTGCCAAATAAACTTACAAGATTTCGCATTATTAGGATCTAAGACACATTCGTATTTCACTATAAAATGATACTGACATTGCGCGTGCGCATTATTTCAGAAGATGTTTATAAAAATTTGTCGAAAAGGGTAGCGACACAAAAAAGTTTAACACGAGCAATTTAAAAACACAACCAAAAACACAAAACAATGGAACTCTGTCAGTGTTTTTAGTCACGAAATTCGAGAAACTCGTTTACAGCTTTATAATCCCAACTTTACGTGACTATTCCCAAGTCTTTCCCACTGCAGCGATTCGTAATGGGTGCGAGTGAGAGGCACGGTCAAGTCTTTCGATAAAATGTCTGTAGTGTTCATTCACGAGACCGACTGCGCTGCATTCTGCGGTAGTGATGTGAAATCAATTATATTTTAATCGATGATTTCTTTTTTGACACGAGATCTTCGTTTATTTGCATGAATAAACGAACGTTTCAGGGGCCCCGGGTTCGATTCCCGGCGAAGTCAACTTTGGAAACTTTAATATAATTTTCAAAATTGACTCTGGTCTGGATTTGAAAAGTAGTGGTAGGGCACACTGCGTTTCGCAGTCATTTGGGCAGCCCGCTTGGCGGCAGTAACCACCACCTTACAGAATACCACCGTGAAATAACAGCATATACGTGCTATTGTGTTTCGGTGAGTGAGTAAGGGATGCCAGAGCCCATTTCCCTATCCCCTCCTAATCTCATATCCAATCCTACTGTAGTCGGCAGCGCACTTGCAGCAGCTGTGGCGTTGCTTATGTTATAGGTGATGGTAGCCACCTACCATCAAGTGGACCGTCAGCCTGTCTGTCGACCTTAACATAAAAAAAAAATGAACGGATGACTCTGTTCGAATATGTAGAACTTTCTAATTCCAACTCATAATCTACTAGTCTTAATGTGAGAGTTTCTGAAAATATTTTGATCGTAAACGGTCTTGGATTTATTAGACATGCAGATAGACTAAACAGTTTCTTTTTATTCGCCCATAAGCCCATAAACATTTAAAGTACTTAAATTTCTTTCTTTTTTAAATTACAATGTCTTAATTAGATTTTCAATCCAAAATGTTTTAATGTTTTTTTTTTTGTTAGAAATTATTAGTTTTATAAATTGAGTATAATCACAAATTACTTATTGTCCCTATTTCTCAGATGCTATCTTATCTATTTTAGCTTATTATTTAAATATAGAATAAATTATTTCAATAAAGTATAACGATATTGGCTTAATTCAAGATGATGATCAAGTTTTTTCTGTCTGGATTTTGTAACTTTTAAGCAGTAGTTGGATATTATTTTCGATTTTTCGCTTTTATTTTAAGCAATAATTTCTTATAAAGTGTATTCCAACTTTGAAGATCAAAGTTTGAGTTATGTTTTTAATTTAACATCAATAAAATCGCTTTTGTTATGAGAGAAAATAACGAGGCCAATATTAATTGGAATCAAATCGATACTGAAATCGATACTTTCTACACATCATTATAATATCGATAAAACGAACACTCAACACTATTGGACCGGGATAGCGAACCGGTTAACCCCGGGTTGAATTGGCACAAAGATCTTTTTTGTCCCAAGCCGTGTTCCAGACACTCTATATGGAAAACTTGTGTAATAGATATAGACCTTTAAGGGCATGCCTCATTCATACCAATCAGGGAAGATGAATGGGCTCTGATAGGACCTACTTCCGTTACTTCGTTATAAATTTTCATTTTTTTTTTAATTTAAATTCAAATAATGATTGCCAATAAGTGATTATAAAATTAGTTGTATTTCTAAATAACATGAATATAACACTAATAAATAATTAAACTTGTATTCGATGTTTTATAAAACCTTTTTGGGCATGCATAAAATTGTGTTCTGAGTTTAAACTAAAGACCAACGTGAATCCTCGTATCCTCGAAATCCTCGTATTTCGGTGTGAGCGAGAAATGCCATCCGTCTTTCGGGCTCTCATTTTAACATTTTCGGGCATATATCTAGGTACAATGAATTTGAACGCTTTTTTTTTTAGGAGGGGAAATGACGTTTAGTCGACGAGGGAGAGTGTGGGACTCGCCCAGTGAAGTGATTTATCACCGGGAATACCCACTAAAACCCCCCCGGATTCCACTGTCAGCGGTGATGTGCGGGTCCGAGTTCACAGCGAGGCCTTATCCTCGGATCCCCACACACCGCTATGTTAGGCTATCCTAACCTAACCCAGCTTAGGGCAATGGCTTCGCCTCTCATCCTTATTGGGTGTTTCAGGGCGTCGGACACGTCCCCTTCTGACGCCCTGAGGTTGTCACGCGACGTGCGCCGCGGCATATGCCCGGGCACGTCGGCCGGCCCTGAGTGACGCTTGAGTGGATCAGCCTGGGGGTCTGCCTCGCGGGCCCGCTCATTGGCCTCTTTTCCACTCAGAGCCGCTTCACAAAACGTCTTGACGGCATTCCAGCCGTCAAGACTTTCAATCATCGCCTTGACGACAGCGGGTAAGGACAAGTCCTGTCCCACGACTGCCTTCAGAGCCGCCCTCTCATTGACCCAACCTGGGCACTTTCGGGGTTTCTTCTCAGGATCGTCATCTTGGCGTAAATTTAAATTTAACTGGTAAATCTAAATGACGATCATAAGAGTTCCTTAGAGAAACCTAATTGATAAATAAATATTTTGATTTGATTTGACGTAGGTATTTCAAATTGTGTCATTGCAGATTCCGTTGTCTGCTTTGAGTATGTAACTATTTTAATTATAACTTTAGATATTAGTATTTAAGTACTCTTATATTTTATTCTATAAGTCTTAAGGGTCGATAATAAATTTGTAAATGCTGTGTATACCTATAATTGGAACTCACTCACATCAGACTATGACCGAATGTGAAGTTTATTATTATATGATTGTTGTGTTTTCTGTTGGTGTATCTATTATAAATAAAAAAATAAAAAATAATAATAATCACCGATTAGCACAATATATTATTTTGCACTATAGACTCGCCGCCGGCCGCTTCGCACGTTTGTAATTTTTTCTGTGAATTATGTATATACATAAACTTTCTTAGGTTACAGCTACATATTTCCATTCCGTTGGGTGGTTTAGCACAGAAACAGATACAAGCGGACAGCGGATATAGAAATAGATTAGATATTGATTTCTATTAATCTATTTGAAGCTCTTAAAATTAATTTGAAAGTTATGAAGCCAACATTTTCGACTTAAACTCGTTTCGTCCAGTGCTGTGAATTTGGTTGCATCTCTTACCATCTTGAATGGCGATATCGCGTGTCTCCTTCGCCCAAATCGAAATTACAGTTACATTATTTCAAGTCCAATGTGTCAGAGACATGACGATCGCGAAGCGTCGATTTCTCGTAATAAATTATTAATAAGTAATACCGCTTTTAAGGATCGCGTGAAAGTAGAAAATAACCATTACGAATAAAAGTAACGAACGTAAGCATAGGAACAATTTCTACTTGTTAATGTTCTGGATTCTGGAGATTTTTCCCTGAATCTCAATCCTGAAATTCAGTTCCAAAATTTTGAAATAAATGTAATGCAAGACATGTAATCTACAAACAAATCATTAACAACCAAGTGTTAGTTTGTGACAGTTAAAATCTTATAATATCAAAATCTTATAATATGAGCTCATTGGATGGTGGTATTGGATGGTGGTTAGGGCACAGAATATATAATAGTTAACCCGTCAGCCCGTCTGGCGGCAGTAACCACTCCCTTACAGAAGACCACCGTGAAATAACAGCACGTGTGCTGTTGTGTTTCGGTGAGTGAGTAAGGGATGCCAGAGCCCATTTCCCTATCCACTCCTAATCCCTTATCCTTAATCCTACTGCAGTCGGCAGCGTCAGCCACCTATCATCAAGTGGACCGTCAGCCTGACGGACATTTTTCATACAAAATTTCGACGTTTGCTTTTATAAGACCAGAGAATTAGGGAACATAAATACATGCGTCAGCTGTCGCACAAATGTCAATGTGATAGTTAACGTAACGCTTTTTGGTTAACGCTTGTATTCATTTTACTCTTCATAAAATTTCCATGGGGCCTTATATGAAAATCGATTCTTAAGAAGTATAAACTAAAAAAAAATTAAATTAGGAAGGTATAGGAAAATGGATTCTGTCATCTCTTACTCACTAACCGAAACACAACAGCCAAAAAATACTGTTTTCACGGTGGTTTTCTGTAAGGAGATGGTTACTGCAGCCAGACGGGCTGCCCAATCTATAACTTCTTTGGGCACTTATTTGGTATTTGAACACTTGATGTGACTTGGCTGAAACTAGAACATTTTGATGTTACCCTTTCGAGTTACATTAAAAGTATTATAGTAATATTAACATTATTTGTCTACCAAACCCTTTGAAGAAAATGAAGAGCATAATGTGGCTTATTCCCACCCGCTCCAAGGTTTCATTCCAACCAGCTCCAAGAGTAAAATTGAGTAAAAAATTACCTCTTTTTCAGTTCAGCAACCTTTACTAGGTATATGAACAAAAATAAAAAGTAGTCATTAGTCCACTCGAAGCCATGACATTTCACTCCACCCATCTTTAGCAGTTTCAATTTTTGACAATCAATGACGTGACGACGACGGTGTATTCCAATTGCGACAATTGATATACATATGAACTTAATTAGTTCCGTGTTTATTAAACCGTCAATTTTGTTTGAATTGGAGGTCAAGGATTTATTTGCTAAACATTGCATAGTTGTTTACGATCAAGGGTGCCACATCAAGGGGATTCCAGCAAAAACACTGGGATAGGGGAATGGGTTTTGGAATATTCCCTTACAAAAACTACTCATGAAAATATACAGAAACATTTAGCACAAGTGCTATTAACGGTGGTCTTCTGTAAGGCGTCGTTCGTTGTCGTCTCCCAAACTACGATCACTTTCATATAGTCTTTATTCTATATGCTGTAGTTTTAAACAAGTAAGTATAGTTTTCTGTTGAAACATACGTTCAGTAATAGGTATACATAAGTGGAACATACCTTCGGAATGACGCACAACTCTTGACTCAGACGAGATGATGGGAGTCAATTGAAAAGCTGGGCAAACCACACGCTTGACTGCATGACTCGACAATGACATGGCGTGTGGTGCAAGTTTATAAACGTAAGCGAATTTCATCTTTGACGAGATGTTTATAATCGGGACTTCGACTATTCTTTTTTATTGGCTTGATGTTGTTAACGTAACTGTAGTTTTATTGCATAATGTGTTAAAAATTCAATGTTCGAGATTTGGAGTTTATAGATGTCAAGATTTGCACACCGAATATTTATCGGTTGGTCATGAAAGAACAAGAAAACTAAATATCAGCTCTAGTATCACTTACCCAAGGTCATCGTAAATAAATTTTTATTTGTTTATTTATTATATTTAAGTTTTATTTATTTATCGGTCAATTAAAACTAAAAAAAAAGAATTCAATTAAATGCAGAAAAAACAGTCACAGCAATAATTCGAGTTACAAAAAGATTCCTAATGAGTATTTTGTTGGCATAAGTTAGCACTGATAATAAATGAATAATAAACTGTTTGGACAAAATAATATTAACAACATTACTTTAAAACGCGAGGAAATGATACAAAAATGCTTAAAGGTTAGAGGCCTAAAGGCTCCCTACAATTTTACCAGTTGTTGCTCGCGGTTCTATTCGCAATATCTGTTTCTGTTCTATCGCAATGTAGGGTTTTTTTATTTTTTTTATTTAAAGATTTTAAAGATCTTTTATATACAGCAAAGGGATACTTCAGTTCATTTGTCTGTGAGTGAATTTTCACAAGCCAATGAAACAAAAAAAATACATCATCGAATTACCCGCTATAAGTCGATGACTTGCTCCCGAGCTTTAAGGAGTCACGCATCAGTATTGAAACTTAAATTGTTTGAATAAAAGTGCATTGTCTTGCATCATTGTGCATTAGAGGTTACTCTTTGTACGACATATCTTTGAAAGCTTTCGTGACAGTACAAGAAATGTATTAGAAATTGACAGCAGTTAAAACAATAGGGGCATTGGGCTACTAAGCTACTTCTGAGGGATTGTTGTTATTGTTACAAGAATTTTATCTGGAAAATTAACATTTTCATGAATTTTTTTATGTTAAGATCGACAGACAGGCTGACGGTCCACTTGATGGTAGGTGGCTACCGTCGCCTATAACACAAACAACCTGGAACTTCAAGGAATATTTGAAAAAAATAAAATAAGTAATCATTGGTCCAGCTGTTCTCTAATTTTGCACTTCGCTACACATTTCTAAAGGCGCGTTTTCACTACGTATTCTGAACAGTTCTGAGCGAACAATCATTCGTTCGTTCGTAAATGGAAACACTTGAGCGAGCGAACGTGTTTGTTCAGTGATGATCGGCTGGACGCGGCGAACGATTGCTCGCTCACTCATTCTTTCAGTGTAAACGACGCCTGTGGAGAGCGAGCTGTTGATCTGTGCATTCGCTCGGCGTTGTACGTGCTCGGTGGGTCTCCGATCTTTACCTGAACATTGTGAATAAAGATCCTCGCGATAGAATGGAATCAAGAAAAAACGTTGCAACTGATTGAAAATTATCGGATTCGCCAGCGAACTGTTCGGTACGATTTTTTGTTCTGAACAATTGTTCGTTTCCTCATTTATTGAAAACAGATGTTTTCTGTTTCGAGCGAGCTTCGACAGAAGAGCAAACATTCCCTTCAAGCAAAATGTTTGCTCTGAACACTAGGTGAAAACGCGGCTTGACACATTAAATACTAGCGAATTTCGAATACGGCGAATTTCGTACCGCCTCAGAATAAAAACCTGTTCCATTCAAAATGTATGAAAAAATTAATTTTATTCAGATTTTTTGTGAATGTTTTAATAGTAATTCTGCTATTCGGGGCGGAGACAAATTCAACAAATCAAAGATCACAAAAATCGGTCCAACCGATCTAGAGTTATAAATGATGTAACTTTCTTTTTTATATGTATATAAATAAGATTATTGAATTAAAAGTGCTTTTTAGTCAATAGCACTTCTGCGAAAATGTTGTTTGTTTGTTTTCTTAATATTGTGTAGAATTGAGTTTTAATATTATTATTATTTTCAGGTACGCGCCAGTCACATACAACGTACAGGTAAAAATATAAGACTTTACGCGGATTCAAATCATTCAGCAAGCGGAGCTGTACAAAATGACCTAGCCAGACAGACTAGCTGACCAGTTCTCTCTTCCCGCCGTTCCCAGCTGTACAGCTTGCCGAGGTGGAACTGAGAATCCGGGTCCCATGTATTTACAAATTTTCCGTTTTACCCCCTTTTACGACATCTTTTTATGAAATTAATCAAAATTGAACTATGTATAAACTGAATCACAAATAGGTTGACTTCGAATCTAGTCTTAAATATAAAAACAAATGTCAAGATGTAGTCAGTAATTATTGATTGCACTTCGATGCAGTGCGTATAAGATCAAATTATGCACAATGCATCGAAGAATGCAACAGGATATAAATTGTAATTGTTAGGATTAGCAAATTAAATTCTGCTCGTTACGTGACTCACAATACAAACAGCAATGTCCACTCGAAGCCGTTTTAATTTAGTCTTTATTATGGAGACGATAAGCTACATAATCAGTTTTGAAAAACCTTCATTAATTGAACGCTTGACTCGCAACCAAACAATATTGTAAACACATGATGCGGTAATAAATGAAAAATTCTTTACATTCAACGCCAACCTTGAAATTAGCAGTAACTATCAGAAGATTTAGAAACAGAAGATTTAAGATGGCTAACCTCACCTTTATTCCACCGGGATAAACTTAAGGAATAAATATTTTGATCAGCAAATATCTATTTGGTCAGCAACTTTTTTTGCCTGACCTAGTACTTGCTGCCCAAATAGGTTTCTTAGCTGATCAATCGTTAATTCGTTAGGTTAGGTTATTTTTTTTTTTGCTGATCGATTAAATAACAGCCATAAACTTATATGTCCATGTCATATTTCTGATTATGATTCATGATTCACTATTATATCCGAGAAATAGGGTACCCTATCCCGTTAAATATACTAAGCCCCAAAATTATTCCCTTATACCACGGTCTAACCATACTTAACGTCATACAGTCAGGCAACGAATGTAATTGCGTAGGTAGAGCAACGTTCGGCGAACTCGCTTCAGTTTGCAGGCTCGAACATTGAGCGTTGCCCGACTGTATGGCGCAAGTATGGTTAGACTGTGCTTATACTATGTATTCCAAGATTGACAATCTATTATTGTTTTTTCTGACAGACAGCCAAGACGAACCCCTAATTTAGGGATAATCTCTATATATAAAAATGAATCCCTATTTCCCTTGGTCACGGCATCACGCGGGAACGGGTAGACCGATTTTTATTCGGTTTTCACTAATGGAAAGAGGGATAAACGGGGAATGTTCTTATATATAAAAATTGCATCCCGGGCGAAGCCGGGAGCGGAACGCTAGTAATAAATAAATATGCGAGACTGTATGGCACACACCAGTTGAATGGCCCCCAATATAAGCACTATTAGGCCTCTGTTATGGGATAACCATTCAAAGAACAGGAGGCGAAACCTGAAGTTAATTTACAAAGTTGGCACAGCCGGGAATCGAACCCGGGACTCCTGAATCAGAGCACTAAGGCAATTACCTTAACCACTCTACCAATGGACTCGTTAATCCTAATCCTGATAATATTATAAATGCGAAAGTTTGAATGTTTGTTTTCAATCTCGCAAAAACGGCTTTGGCTTGGCTTTGGATTTGAATAAAATTTACTACCTGAATTAACAAATGGATACTTTTTTCCTGGAAAAATGTTAGGTTCCTGTGGGATTTTCAAGAACGAACAGCGTGTACAATTTCACTGGCACAGCTAGTAAAATAATATAATAAAATTAGAGGTCGCTTCTGCTTGCAATAGTTGGTGTAAGCACGCGACCTCCACAGTATTTGGTGTAAATATTTCGTAATGGTAACGGGGAGGGGCCAAAGCGAAGAGATAATAAAATTTAATCTATTAATTGATTAATTAATCAAGTCCATTAAATTCTTCTCGTAGGGACCTTTCTAATGATACCCATAAAGGACTAGTACCGTTATCGAGAGTCTACTGAGTAGACCTTATTTATATAGACTAATATAGAGTTTAATAATGTAGAGACTGACTGACTGACGGTCCACTTGATGATAGGTGATTGCGGTCGCCTAATTAACATAAGTAAACCACTAGAGTAAAAAATACGATGGGATAGAAAAATAGGCTCTGGTATCTCTTACTCAATCACTAAAACACTGTTATATCACGATGGTTGCCTGTAAGGCGGTGGTTACTGCCGCAATTTACGACTGCGAAACGCAGTGTGTCCGGCCAGTATTAAATGATAATGAAATTAATAAATACATGAAATTAAAAATAAATGAAAGTTACATACAACGTAATGGTACAATTGACCCCTAATGACCTGGCTCGCAGCCTGCGGACCCCCTGAAGAGTCGCAGCGTGATGATTCCGTTTTATTACGAGTCAATCGATTGCTCCGTGAAGTATCATTGGAAGAAACACTACATAGTTGCACCAGTTGCACGATGATTGTTATGGGCTTCCATGCAATAGACTTACTAGTAGACGCCCTATTGGGGTCCAAAAATTCTCACCATAAAAACAAATTGAATCAGAAGTAAAATCGCCAATATGCATTGTTTTATAATTGCCGGTGATTCTGAATGTAGATTTTATGAGGAAGATACGGCAAGAAACCTCTTAGATGCCCTTTTCAATTATATATTTGTGATGCAAGCCTTAAAATACAATATAAAAATATTCAGCCATCAATATCAAACAGTTTTATCATTAATTACCTTTTCTAATTTTTTTTAAAGGTCGAAAGACAGGTTGACGAGCCGCTTTATGGTAGGTAGATAGCTAAACGTTGATATATATCATAAAGAATGAGGCAAGGGTAAAGGAGTAGTGGCAGAGCACTCTGCTTTTCGTAGTCATTTGGGCAGCCCGTCTGGCGGCAGTAACCACCCCCTTACAGACGACCTCGGCAGCGCACTTGCAGCAGCTTAGGCGTTGCTTGTGTTATAGGCGACGGTAGCCACCTACCATCAAGTGGACCGTCAACCTGTCTGCCGATTTTAACATTAAAAAAAAATTAATTACTTTTTCTAATTTTTTTTAAAGGTCGAAAGACAGGCCGACGAGCCACTTTATGAGGCTCATTATAGAATGAGGAAAGGGTAGAGGAGTAGTGGCAGAGCACTCTGCTTTTCGTAGTCATTGGGCAGCCCGTGTGGTGTCAGTAACCACATTACAGAAGACCACCGTGAAATAACAGCACGAATGCTGTTTTGTTTCGGTGAGTGAGTAAGGGATGAGAACCCATTTCCTTATCCCTTATTCTTAATCCTACTGTAGTCGGCAGCGTACTTGCAACACCTGTGGCGTTGCTTGTGTTAGGTATAGGCGACGGTAGCCACCTACCATCAAAAACAGGACAAGTGCGATTTGAACTCGCGTGAAGAGGGTTCCGTACGATGTTCCTACCGTACGATGTTTTAATATCATGTACTTCTTATAGGATTTCCTATAATCTATAAGTAGAAAACTAATTTCTGTATTTTTTTCAAAATTTTAGGTTCAGTAGTTTCGGAGATAGGGGGGGGGGGGGTCGGACAGACGGACACACGAGTGATCCTATAAGGGTTCCGTTTTTTTATTCGGACGTACGGAACCCTAAAAAAAAAGAAAAAAGTTAAGAAAACAGTCCACAATTGTATTTCATACTCTGAATGGATTCCCTTACTTCCCTTACTTGTAAGACAACAGCACACTGAAGTAAGGAGGTGGTTGCTGTCGCGAAAAGGCTGCCCAACTCATGACTATGGAACGCGATTTGCCCTGCCTCTACTAAAAATTACTCCAAAAAAATTTAAGTTCGCTACACAATAATTGTATGTTTACCGTGATATATTTTAAGTTACCCAAGGATAAACTTCCTAGCAAAATCTTAGAAGCCTTGAGACCTGTTCAAACCATTAAAGTAAGCAGTCTGATGACCTAATAAGTCCTTACCACTTAAGTCTCGACGGGATCTCTCTAGGTTTATAGGTCGTGATGTCATTCCAAGTTTTTATTCGCTTTAACAATGGGGCGTCGATAAAAAGTAATGGCTACAACGTGCTTATCCTTGAGAAAAAAACCCTTATAGCTTGATATAGGTATTAAACTGTTCTACAATATAGGCGCACATCAATTAAGGCAGTGTATTTTTTTCAGACAAAATGTATGCGGAACGCAAACACTCGATTAGCAGACCGCAAAGCACACTGACCTAATAATCTGACCTTATTACGAGGGACAACTTTTGCCTTGTACAAATTTGTGGTGTCAATTTGCAGAACAGTATCCAGATGTGGGTCAAGATACATTCACTTTGTAGTGTAACTTAAGTAGGATTTACACATCATCCGACCCTTCCCTTCTATACAAGCTAATGGATTCGTTGTATCTGCCTATATATAGATGCATATATTAATATCTTCTATTATATACAAATTACAATTATTATGCGGCAGCCTAAATCCTTCCATTTTCACCTGTCTGTAATACCTTCTTGTCTTCTTTAACCTTTTTGGTTTTTCTAAAAATAAAGTTGTCTATCCAACCTCGTTTCTTTTTTTTTTCAACAACGAGTTCCATGACTGCTAACTGTTGATGAATTTGAACTTAAATACTGGCTGCAACTAAATAGTTTTGATTTTCAAAAAATATCGAATTAGAAAAGAATAAGTTGTCTTTGATTTTTTTCAGGTTAATAACAGAATATCCTTATTTGGATAAGGATATTCTGTGTATTTTATTTAAAGTAAGACAATAATATAAAAACTAAAATTACCTAATCTAAAAATAAATTAATACTTTAACTAAGACGAAGTGTCAGTATAAAAATGGACCCTGCGGCATTGTACCAAGTACACTGGCAGCATTTCCTCGTTGATTTGATTTGACGTAAAAAATAAATAAGAATGAATTGTGAGACCGTAAAAGAAAGTTATGTTTGATAGTTTTATTTTAATATAGAAAATGTATTGTTATATATATTAGTTATTATGGTTTGTTATTGAAGAGAACATATATGTGCACATGTATCATGGAAATACATAAAATATTTTATGTATAAAGAATAAACAGATATGAAGAAATATAAGTATAATTATATGTTAAAATCTATAAGCACTTCCTATATATGTCAGTGAAATAAACGTCATCTGTCCGTATAAATAACGGATATATTGATTTAAAGGCAGCAATGCCAAAAATCAATTTCCTAATCGTAAAATTAAAATAAGATACTCCAAATTCCGAATGGCTTTAAATCACACCAGTGGTATTCATATTTCAACCGGTACGTCCGTCCAATAAATATCCAAAAATGTTAAAGTTAAAAAAGGACAAGAGACAGTTAAAAACGTATAAAAGGATTATTGAAAGGAATTAAGGTAGCCATAAAGTTCTATAATTATCAAACACCTATCGAGTCGTAAAATAGTAGGCCATGTGGCATTCTTAAATGGTTGAGGTTTATTGCCTTGAAAGAATTCTTAATTCTACCATGCATTGGCATATACATATAAATATATATACACTGGAGTTTTTACCACAAATAACTTCATACGTCACAGGAATACATAAAAAGCACCAAAAGATTGATATTCTCTGTACTTTTTATAGTTTTTACAGTACCTACTTGTATGTAAACCATGGAATATTATCTGTTCTGTGGTCTAAACCTTGTTACACTAGTTTTTGAAAAAAGAATTTTCCTGACATTTCACAAATTGCCATAGATCTTCATCCATAGATATTGTGGAAGTAGTCAAGAAGTTTTGAAAATTAATTAAGATAAGTCAAATGGCTCGATTCTTGGATATTCAAGTCAAAATATAGAAGTACCTTATAAAACAATACCTTCATACTTAATAAAAATTAAATTAAAAATTTAGAAATTAATAGTACAAATGGTACTAGAGACGGGGTTCACATTTTTTGTACTAGTGTGTATAGTATAGTCCAATGGTACTAGAACAACTACGTCGTATCACTAGTACCTACCATTAGTGGTACTAGCGACACCAAGTTTAGTAGTAGCGACACCAAGTCAAGGTATTGATAGAGTTGATGAGGCCCGGAATTTAGGATTAATGATGGACAAGAATCTTCGTTTTGAAAGTCAGATACTTGAGGGATCGCGCAACTGTTTCTATCGTTTGAAGGTGTTATACAAAGTACGTGACCTTTTGAGCGTGGAACTTCGGGTGCAGTTGTGCGAATCATTGGTATTGTCAAGGTTGAACTATGCGGACGTAGTCTATGGCCCATGTTTGTTTGGTAGGACGCAGAGACTAATCCAACGTGTTCAAAATGCATGTGCGCGTTTCTGTTTTCGCATTCCTCCGCGTGCACATGTGACTCCGTTTCTTAATAAGGCTGGCTTCTTAAAAATGGCGTTAAGACGCAAAATTCACCTAGCCACGTTACTTTATAATATAACTGCGTCTGAGCGTCCGAATTATCTGCGTGAAAGATTGGTCTTAAATCAACCACGCGGGGGAAGGCTGCCTCCCTGCATCTTGTTGCCGAGAATACGGACTGCGGCTTATAGGGGATCTTTTAAATATGCTGCAAGTAAAGTATGGAATACTATACCTCCACCTTATTGGAAGCTTCAAACTGTAGCTACTTTTAGAAAGAACGTTAAAAAACACTTTTTAGGTTTACAGCGTGAAGAAACATGACTTGTGGCATTATTTATTTATTATTATTATTGTTTTAATCATCTTTTTTAATCATATTTTTGTGTTGTATGTTTCACATATTTGTTCCTTGGTGTTTCCTTTATTTTATTTTATTTTTATTTTTGTTTATTATTTTTGATAGGGGTTTAATCTTTTCTTATGTTTTTTCTTACGGTTTCAATTTTTGTCTTATTTGTTCTCTTTCTGTTCCTTTGTTTGTTGTTGCTTTGCACAGCTTTTTTCAGGTATTTTTCAGGCCTTGACTGAAAATCAGCGCTGTGGGTCCTACCCATCGCATTATGCTGAGTCAGGGACCTATTTCGGACGCACCACTACGCTTTTTAAGTTAATATTGTTTTGATATTTCTTGTATGTGTGTGTGTACGAAATAAAATTCTTTCTTTCTTTCTTTCTTTCTTAGTATCAATAGTATCTTCAAAAAGATAGTAAGAAGATACTTCTTTAGTAATCTTTCAAAAAAGAGTTAAGAAATTCGAAAATTTATTGAGTTTGTATGACTCTTGTATGACTCTTTAGGCATTATACTTGTTGTAGAGCGAAAATTGTAGGTATACTGTAGTTGACATACACACTTCAACAAATTACCATCATTGTCTTCCGTTGTCTCTTCTGGATTATTAGAAGTTATCTTCTCTATTTTGTCTTTGTTCATTGCAGCCCGAATCCACGTCCAAAAATGGCTCAGCCACGTCCAAAAATGTCAACTCTTATTTTTCCCTAAATTCCAAGTTTGCAAGACGTTGCTTGCATTTGATGTACAGCCATAATCTTTCCTAGGTGCTTCAATTTTAGTATCCTATTTGTCTTTGTCTGTTTCGATAACATTAATTATCCAATTTATAACGTTCTGCAGACTTTTCTTTGCCTATAAAGCAAGTATCAGTTTCTAAAAAAGAGTTTTAGCCTACGTATATGACATCATAAGAGAAGCTTTTTTTATGTTGAGATCGGTGGACAGGCTGACGGGCCCCTTGATGTTAGGTAACTACCGTCGCCTATAACACAAGCAACGCCACAGCTGCTACTAGTGCGCTACCGACCACAGTAGGATTAAGGATAAGGGATTAGGAGGGGGATAGGGAAATGGGCTCTGGCATCCCTTACTCACTCACCGAAACACAACAGCACACGTGCTGTTATATCACGGTGGTCTTCTGTAAGGGTGTGGTCACTGCCGCCAGACGGGCTGCCCAAATGACTGCGAAACGCAGTGTGCCCTACTGCCACTATTTTCCAGCTCCAGGCCAGAGCCAAATTTGAAAAGTTCATTTTTCAAAGTTGACCCCGCCGGGAATCGAACCCGGGAACCCTAGAACAGAGTGTTAAGGCAAGCACCCTAACCATTCATCCAACGGGTCCGTCAAAAATTTCCAACCAAAAATTCGTCATAAATCGTCTTAGCTCAACTGTTATCGCCCACTACACTGAAGTCCTTGACAATGTCATAACGATTCAAGTAGGATAAACTATTACCGTGAATTTATTGCTTCATAACATAGCTTTATGCAGGTCAGAGGCGGGGGTGTGCTCGGAATAATTATGTCATGGTAAAATGAGGGTGAATTTATGAATGAGAATTAATCACTGGGTATAGCAGTACTTTGTTTTATTGTCGTATTTGAACTTCATTGATAATACTGAATAGCATTAAATGCTCGGCTGTCGACTAGGCAATTGAAAGTTCAAATCCCGTTTCAGCATCAATGTATACGAGTATATCTCCGATTTTGTGTTGATCACTTTTTCAACATCTAATCTCACCAGCAGCCTTTACAGATAGCCAGCAATCATCAAGGTCGTGAATACTTGAAGTGAAGACTCTAAGACATATGTCCAGAAAATATTATATGTTGGCTGATGCATATCGAGCGCCTCGACGTGCCTGACCATCTATACATAAATAGACACACTATTTATGTATAGATATATGATTATTATGTATAGATGTATAGATATATACACTATTTAGTATGTATAGATGTATACACTATTTAGTAGTGGCAGGGCACACTGCGTTTCGCAGTCATTTGGGTAGCCCGTCTGGCGGCAGTAACCACCCCCTTACAGAAGACCACCGTGTAATAACAGCACGTGTGCTGTTGTGTTTCGGTGAGTAAGTAAGGGATGCCAGAGCCCATTTCCCTATCTCCTCCTAATCCTTTATCCTTAATCCTACTGTGGTCGGTAGCGCACTAGTAGCAGCTCTGGCGTTGCTAGTGTTATAGGCGACGGTCGGTAGTCACCTACCATCAAGGGGTCCGTCAGCCTGTCTGCCGATTTTAACAAAAAAAAAGGTAAAACTGTTCAGTACATTTATCTCTTCGGTTTGTCAACTAAGACTATATAAGTATAATGAGAGTATTTGTCAACCGATTATATTTTATTTTTGTTTTATAGTTATTGACTTTGCTGTAAAAAATTTCGCAACTCATTTTCTAACTTCCAAATGATTATAGCTTGAATTGCGACCAATGGACGAACATTAGTCATAACAATTGCGGTAATCTTTCGTTTAAAATTTTCCGTATAAAAATAAGTGTTACGTAGTATTTTTAATTACTCTTTACGATATTAATAACCCAACGATTACGTCATTCGTTATACTGGGAACCAACTTCAAGGAACCGGGAGTTTTATTTTTCGTTTGATTTAATCTCATATGTGACGATTAGCAGAGATATGACGCATACGATATTTTATTCAGCTATAAAATGTCCTTTTTTTTGCTCAATGCTCAAAATTTCGTTTTTATCAAATGACAAATGGTGATTCTGAGCATCTTAGGTTTAAAATTTGGGTAAGAATACTGGCTCCCAGTGATGGATGTGAAGGAACCTGACTATCTGAGAAGATTCATTTTTCGACGTGTGAACTCATGTCAATTTACAATGGTACTTTATAGAGAGGTTTACTCCCAGCAGTGAGGATCAATTTATATAAAATATTAGTGGACTTATAGTCCGTTTGCTTGACGGCAGTTCACTAACATTGTGTTTTGAGGCATATTATCGTGCCTAATATTAATATTATCCGAATATTAATGTGAATGTGAGTTTGTTTGTCACGCTTTTACACCCTAACAAAGGTTCATGGCGAAATATAAAATATCCTATAACCTTCTACAAGATTTAGGCTAACAAGTGCAAAAATAATTTTTAGATCCGACTGATAGTTCCAGAATTTAACGCATTCAACCGAACAAACAAACTCTTCAGTTTTTTATATCCTTACAACCTTATTACATAGAACAAATTGAAGTCTGTCTGTCTGTATCGCGCAACGAATGTGGATGCAGTTTTCACTAATGAAAAGAGCGTTAAATGAGAAAAGTTTTTATATGTAATTTCCAGAAAAAAATTGCACCCGTGCGAAGTCGACAGCGGGTCACTATATGTATTAGCTGTCATTTTTGTTACAAAATAGGGATTTCGAGTCTATAACACACACACCCTGACTTATCTGGTTCATGGATTATCTGTAACACCATTAAATTCCACCAACGACCGAAATAACTGACACAAATAATTATGTTTCTCGGAAGCAGAATTTGGAACGTTTCCTTGCATTTAAGGGCTGGACTCCACCAAAGCGAAGATGTGTAAAAGGCGGAGATGAGTTTTCACATCTCCGCTAGGGTGACTCCACTGAAGCGGAAATGCGTACGGACTAGAGCGGAGATGCGTGCGGAGGCTTCCAAACAAACACAGCTGCGCGGCATCGCCAGCTTGTGAGTCATAGTGTACCATACAAATATGACATAATATTTCCTCTCCGCTCCGCTCAGCTCACCGAAACATAACAGCACACGTGCTGTTATTTCACGGTGGTCTTCTGTAAGGGGGTGGTTACTGCCGCCAGACGGGCTGCCCAAATGACTGAGAAACGCAGTGAGCCCTGCCACTACTTTCCAGACCAGAGCCAAACTTTAAAAGTTAATCTTTGAAAGTTGACCCTACCGGGAATCGAACCCGGGAACCCTAGAATAGAGCGTTAAGGCAAGCACCCTAACCACTCATCCAACGGTTCTAACACATCTCCGCTCCGCTCGTCTCATTCCCGCTTTGGTGGAGTCTGGGCCTAACGAATAGCTTTTATACCGTGCAGTTTTATGTGGTGTGTTATGAAATTGTGTATAAAAGTTTCGGTGTTAACGGCTTGCATTTATTATGCACTCTAGTTTTTCTCAGTACTTTGTTGCTCGGATCGAAACTGATTGATTTATCGTTTTAAAGTTCATGACTTGGAAAGCTGTAGGTTGAAGAGACTTTTATGTTAGTACTAGCTTTTGCCCACGATTTCCTCCGCGCCCCCTTTTCTAAATCGTTTAAATATTTATTCAATCTTTATTGCTCACAAGCTGAATTCGGCCACGTTTCGCTGCGGCGTACGCGTGGGGCACGTACGCCACAGCGTAGCTAATAAAAGTAAATTAAAAGTAGCCTAAGTTACTCCTTATAACATCGGCTATTTGGCAGTAAAAGTTTTGTTAAAATCGGTCCAGCTGTTTCAGAAATTATTTTCTGTGGGTGTCTGTTTGTTATAGTGTACCTAATGTGTATTTACACAATAACAAACATGCATTATTTTTTTAGAATTGTTACTAAAAAATTTAGTAGTATTTTTTTAGTATTAGTACCTAGTACTAGTATTATTTTTTTGTTAGTATTAATTTATTTTTCTAAGGCCCTGATTTTTTTTTATTTACATGGTTCCTCGGGAATAGTATTCTTTTTTTTGAAAGCTCTCGTTCCAAAAAAAAAAATTCGTGTCTTAAGGGATTCACTGAGGCAAATGACATTTACTATAGAACTCGCTGGCGGCGGAGACAATTCAACGGGCCTAGAAATGGTGTTTTTTTGTTTTTACCATTAGAACATTACTTACACAAAAAAAATTTTTTTTTCAATACAATTTTTTAATCTGATATCAACTTATTAATAGGTACAGGATTCATATGCGTGCAATAAGCCGTTTTCGAGAGAATTTTCAATAAAGGTCAAATTCTTCTTGTGTTCTAACTTTTTTTGTGGAGTTTCTATTACTTTAACGAAAATTCTAATTAATACAATTGGTTCTTCACATGTTTAAGTATAATATTTTTTTTCTCAAAGCAATTGTCTTGTCTATTTCTTGTAAAATTTTCATTAAACAATGGATATTTTTAGTATTTAGCGTTTGTCTCCCCCTTAAAACAAAAGTTTTCGACCAATGTGTGTTGACAGTGGTGACTTGAAACGTGGTCTCTAACTATGGGCATAGAAAGCTCAACGTCGCGCGTCGCTCAACGAGCTATGGAAAGGGGTTACACTGCGAGATCGAATCAGGAATGAGGAGATTTGTAGACGAATGCAAGTTACACACATAACCCGGCGGATTAGTAAATTGAAGTGGCAGTGGGTAGGACACATAGTACGGAGAGTCGAGGCCGCTGGGGTCGGAAGGTTGTCGACTGAAGGGCATGGACCGGCAAACGCAGCGTGGGACGCCCGCCCACAAGGATAAGGGCCCCGGGTCAATGGTGGATTCAGGCTGCTTCTGGCCGGTCCTTTTGGAAAATTAGGAATCCTTTGTCCTTTGTCCAGCAGTGGATGTCTTACGGCTGAGATGATGATTCATTAAATAGGTTTTAAAGAAACACTTAAGAACTACTTAAGAAGTAGTGGTAGGGCACACTGCGTTTCGCAGTCATTTGGGCAGCCCGCCTGGCGGCAGTAACCACCACCTTACAGAATACCACCGTGAAATAACAGCATATACGTGCTGTTGTGTTTCGATGAGTGAGTAAGGGATGCCAGAGCCCATTTCCCTGTTCCCTCCTAATCCCTTATCCTTAATGCTATTATAGTCGGCAGCGCACTTGCAGCAGCTGTGGCGTTGCTTGTGTTAAAGGCGACGGTTAGCCACCTACCATCAAGTGGACCGTCAGCCTGTCTGTCGACCTTAACATAAAAATAAAAAAATTATAATAATAATAAAAAACACTTTCAAAAGTTATTTTATTATTACCGGAATATCGAAAAAAAAAAATAGCCAAAATGTTGACTATCCTGAGAAGAAACTCAGAATAAATGACAATTATATTCCTTCTAAATTATACAAAGTATGAGTTTAGAATCGTTTAAAATCAGGCTGATCGCGTTTCGTCTAAATCGTACTTGGTCAACGCTCAGTTCGTCTAACATTCATATAATCAGCTATTATATTATAAATTTTATATACAGAGTATTTTTTTCCATGGGTATCTAATAATACAAGGAAATTAAATTTTTTATCGCATATATGTACTTACTATAAAATAATTGTATATCGTATGGAGACGCGTATGTAAGTACCTGCAACAGACAACTTACCTTGTCCACCTGAGATTCCGTCTACTTTGGTGAGCTTGAGCGATTTCGAATTAACTAAAAATAAAATAAAAAATCATAACATTTAATGTTCTGACGTGCCTTTAATATTTATTCGGAAATTATTTGTAGTAACAAGAGATCCTGTTTTCATTAAGACCGGAAGTATACTTTTCAAATAGCTAATAATATTTTATGTACCGGAAGGCATGCGTGCCTTTTATTAGTTAAGCTCTTACTGTGATATGTGGCCTTGCCAGCCCTGATTATAGCATCTATAAACATCAGGCATTGCGGAGAACTCTGTGACCTAGAAGGCCTGGCACTTTCGTTGGCATATGAAAAGCTGATAATCCGCTAACTATAGTCCTATATCTAACAGTGGAACAAAATATATTAACGGTTAATATGAATGAATGAATGAAATCAATGAAATCTCCTCCAGGAAACGCATTGGCAACATTCTTGATGACTTAGTTGGCAGTTGTATTTGAGTGATATCCAAGCTGTATGTAATTATGTAATATGTATAATGTATATGTATATGTATATGTATATGTATATGTATATGTATATGTATATGTATATGTATATGTATATGTATATGTATATGTATATGTATATGTATATGTATATGTATATGTATATGTATATGTATTATATTATGTATAATGTGAATACTTAATTGGCTATTAGTTGTTTTTTTTCTGTAAATTGAATATTAAGAGCCGTGCATTTTGAGTAAATAAATAAATAAATAAAATAATGAAGAGTTTGTTTAAACGAAAAATCATCGATAGGAACCGAACAAAAGGAAAAAAGCCGAAAGGAATGCCAAGCGAAAATGAAATAAATAGCGGATAAATATGTTGGAACATACGAGTATACCCACATAGTAAGCACAGAAAACACCTAGATGTCTTGAGCGAGGATCCACCCGCGACCATGGACAATTTGGACACAGTAGGCAGATATAGCCATTTTAATGCTTTTTTTGTGTGTACATACGAGTGGCCCTGAATGGTTTAGTTAGATTCATAAATTGGACCCTGTAGTTTGCGTATCTTTGGGATTAGGCAGGACAAGGTCTCCTGTGTTCGAGCGTATCCTAATCTCTGTATATAAAAATAAATCCCTATTTCCCTTGGTCACGGCATCACGCGTGAACGGGTAGACCGATTTTAATTCGGTTTTCACTAATGGAAAGAGGGATAAAAGGAGAATGTTCTTATATTTAAAAATTGCACCACGGGCGAAGCCGGAGGCGGGTCGCTAGTAATTTTAAAAATACGAAAGTTTGTATGTTTGTTCCTCAATAACGCAAAAACGGCTCAACGGATTTGGATGAAATTTGACACACAGATAGTTTATTACCTGGATTAAAATATAGGATACTATTTATCCTGCAAAAATGTTAAGTTCCCGAGGGATCGTATAAGAAATCCACAGCGATAAAGATGTCAAGAATTTTCGTTTTTTAACGCGTACCTACGAAACGAAGTCGCGGGCAAAGCTATAAATATAGCCTTGTAAGATTCTGCACCTATAACCTCTATTATAGAAAAGTTACATCCTCTGACAGAAGACTAATCTTAAAATAATATCATGTGTACGCGTACTCGCTTGAAACTTAATCTATCAAAATCAGAAACAGACTTCCAACACCCAAATTTATACTTGTTTAATACGCGACGGTAGCCACTTACTGTCAAGCGCACCGCCAACTTACCTACCACGTTAAATCATAAAAAAAAAACTATGACAAAGCCTCTGACCAATTTCGTGGTCAGTATCGTAAATTATTGTATTTCAATCGTGTTTTTGAATACGCCTTTCTTGTATTTTTATCGTTGGTTGTATTATTGTATTATCAAAAGTTCTATCGCTCAAGGAGTTAAGTTTTCAAAGGGCTCTGCCCACTCGAGGTGTATACGTAAATAAACTTAGGGTCGATAACATCTAAAGGAAGCGGACAAGTGGTTTACATACTGCAGAGTAGACCACCAGCAAGGCAAGCGTCCAGTAATAATAAGTAATGTGACGAATGTTTAATGTGGCGAAAGTCTAATTTTGGTTTCCCTGAGACCTCTTAAATGAGTAGCGGGGGTCCATTCGTCTTCCTATATATAAAAATGAATCCCCATTTCCCTTGATCACGGCATCACGCGTGAACGGGTAGACCGATTTTAATTGGGTTTTCACTAATGGAAAGAGGGATAAACGGGGAATGTTCATATATATAAAAGTTGCACCCCGGGCGAAGCCGGGGGCGGGTTGCTAGTTCAAAATAAAAAATAAAATACTAACAATGCCATAACTTACCTAAACACTAGGGCTTACGCCGCCGTAACATTATTATTTAATGTGCTTATAAAAAAATATGTCAAGAAGACAATTCCTAGTAACATCGTGACCTAGTGTTATTTTAACACGACCTCGACTCGTTAACAAACTACTGCAGGAATCGAATTATTTGCTCTCAAATATTTATACAAGTTGCGAGTGCTCGGTCTAATTCATAAGAATATAGCGTGCCATTAAAATTTCAAGTGGCAGGGCGCGTACTGCGTTACGCGTTAGTCTGGCCGATATAACCATTAGTTTATCATGAAAAATAGTTTCATGATGAAACTACGTAAATAAATAAATAATATTAAATTCATTTTAATAAAATTAAAAGGAATTTAATTGAATTGTTTAAAAATTATTTAAATTTTTGGGTGCTTATTTTTTTATTTACATAAAACAAAAATCCTAAATTCAGGATCAAATTTATGACTAGCTGAACCAGCAACTTCGTACGCGTGGAATTCGGTATAGGGCGCAACTTTTTTGTTTGTTAACCGATTGGAATGAAACAAATACTAAATGTTACGGGAAGCTTGCTATAATACATCATTGAAAACAATATTCAAATCGGTTAAGCCGTTTCAGAGATTAGTGTGCACAAACGCACAAACAGACAAAAACTCTAAAAACTATTTTTTGACCTCGATAACATAAGTACAACGTGTAAAAATGGTTTTTTTTTTTTTTTTAAATCATTAAACACGGCTCGTTTATTTTTTCTTAATTATTGTTAGTCTAGTTGATAAATTCAATTCAAATTGGTGTTTATTCTTGATATTTAGAAAAATGTATTATTTACCATACCAGCAGTACTAAAGTTACTATTAGTATATTATCAAATCCATATAATAACTTAAGCTTAGCTTAAGTAAATACAGCTAACAAACACTGCTCGTTTACGATTTTATTAAATGCTACCTATACATTTAGAAGAAGATATATACTTAGATGATTCCAATTCCAAACTGAAACCGTGAGTAACTGAAACCAGTATTTGAACTCAGTACTTCAGTTCAGTCAGGGTTACTGTAAGTAGCGTGGGGATCCGAGGATAAGGCCGAGGCCTTATCCTGTGGCCGAGGCTCAGCGAGCTGTGAACTCGGACCCGCACATCACCGCTGATGGTGGAATCCGGGGGGGGTTTTAGTGGGTATTCCCGGTGATAAGTCACTTCACCGGGCGAGTCCCACACTCCCCCTCGTCGACTGTCCCCGTCGGCGAGGGATAGTGCGTAAACGTCATTTCCCCTCCTAAAAAATAAATAAAAAAAGAAAGGTTACTGTAAGTAAGTAATGTAATAATTGTCAAGGTTATATTTCAAGTTCAACAAAGTATAATCATTTGGCACTTTTCTAGCTAACAGACAGGTTAACTAGGACTATTGATAAAATATCGAAATATCGATATTTATTACAAATACTTTTTAGACGATATATCGATAGTTTGATATTGAAATGTAGATATCGACATTCGATATTTTTTTTAAATAAATTTTTATTTTTATCGCCAATTATTTAAATTATAACATAATCGTAGTAGTCAAACAGCTGAACACATAAAATAACGAGTATTTTTTTAAACTCTTACTGAAAAATATTGGTACGCATAAATATTTTATTAAAATTGGCTAATAATTACTTACATTTTCATAAATTTATAATTTAATTTGTTTAATAAATATACTGAATTATAAAATATGTAAATTATTTTTGAGCCAACTTGCGATTGTTCTTTTAAAACAAAGCCGATAAAAATAAAATCGAAAAAAATATCGATATATCAAAATATAGATTTTTTTTTCGATATATCAAACTCCGATATTGATATTTTAAAAAATATCAACAGTCCTACCTAACCTAAGGTAGCTAAACTAAGGGATAATGAAAATAAAAATATAATATTAATTAATTTATCTTATCTTTTTTAATTTAAAAATCATTTATTTATTCGCTTATGTATGTATGTATATTGTATATTATTAATATTAATTAGTTATTTATTATTTTATTTATTACTTATATTTCACATAATTGATTTAACTAATTAAATTACTTTTTTTTCTTAGAGAGACCAAAAGGAAGAACCTTAAGTTTACTCTCATCAAAAAATATTATGATATTTCCATGACATTTTCCTTCACTTTTGTTAAAGCAAGTGATCGACTGCGTTCACTCAGTAGAATAGAAAATGATCATGAGGTACGAAGCGTTAGCGCGATATAATCTGTCGGCGGGGCGCCATCTGTTAAACGAATGTTACACTAACATGATAAAGATTGTACCTTCGATAGATGATAATAATAATAATATTATGTTGGTTACTAAAAAAACATTAATAAAAGGTTTTTTGAAGATTTGAAATATTCAAATCAAAACACTAACGAAGCACATTCTTAAATATTTTTAAGAGATTTCAAAGGATCTTTTTTTTTTACTTTGATTTTTTTTTTAATACTTTTTTTAATACCCGTATACTATTTATTGTACCTATCTCATTATTGTAATGAATTTAATGGACTTATGCCTACTTAGGTACATAGACTAATTATAACTCAAGCCGTAAATAGTTGTGCTCGAAGCTTTCAGGCCAGACTTGTGGAATCATATTTAATTTTGGCTGTGATATCAGATTATTAAAAAAATAATATTTAAAAGAATTTAGGCCATACCCACAAAAGGTAACGTTTGATTTTAATTTTAAAATTGTATTAAAAATATTCTGTATTTTTTTTATAAATTATTGTATTATAACAATATTAATTACTTATTATAATTTTTTATTATTATTATATTTATTATATATTTTAACATATTTACTTAATAATAGTTCCTTATATTATGTAGGTAACTTGGCGTTACGGGCTTATAGAGGACTTACAACTTTTTAAAGTTAAGGTCGGCAGACACTGACGGTCCACTTGATGGTAGGTGGCTACCGTCGCCTATAACACAAGCAAGGCCACAGTTGATGCAAATGCGTTGCCGACTACAGTAGGATTAAGGAGAAGCTATTGGGAAGGGATAGAGAAATGAGCTCTGGCATCTCTTAATCACTCGTCGAAACACAACAGCACACGTGCTGTTATTTCACGATGGTCTTCTGTAAAAGCGTGGTTACTGCCGCCAGACGGGCTGCCCAAATGCCCTGCCACTACTTTCCAGATCCAGACCAATTTTCATTTTCAAAGTTGTCCCTGCCGGGAAACGAACCCGGGAACCCTAGAATAGAGCGTTAAGGCAAGCATCGTAACCACTCATCCAACGAGCTCGTCTTTTTGTTTTTTTTTCCCCTATGTATATTGAATTTTGATGCATTTATCAATACAACTTACCATTCTTTTTAATATACAATGTGAAATTGTAAAACATTCAGCGTTACAAATTCTACCAGGTTCAAACCTACGTCTTCTGATTCGACATTCGAACGTTTGGCGCACTGAACACATTACATAATAGGCATTTAAGATGGCTTTTATTGCACTTATATAATATTGTTACAATATTTCTGGGATATTTCAAAAAGTCACCTATAGTTATACTATAGGTTAGTTCGATGCATATGTTATAGTGGAATAAGATTACAGTTTGTTGTGGTTTGTTGAACTTCGGGCTTATTTAGTGCTCTAAGAGATTCTAAACGAAACGAATTTACGATACTCCTTTACACGAAGTATTCCCATTTGTACTACGATTTTGTTTTACTTGTAGTATACAAACGGGAATCTTTTTTTCGTTTGTTCTGCTTGGTTTTATATCGATAGAACAGAATGGAATTCAAATTCCAATATGTTCTACTATTTTTTCTAGGTACTTACGTAAAAAGGTTACATCCTTATTGTCACTATTGATCTACTGGCCAGTTTCCATCCAACCACATTACCAATTGTGAATCATCACATTATCTTAAGGTGTGCAGAAACGCTTATCACTTTGTGGCGGGTCTTCAGCTAATAATACAAGATTCGCAACAGGAGTGAAAGTACGCTATCAACCTTGATAAGAAAAAGGATAAGGGATAAAGAGGGAATAACAGAAAAGCTCTACAAACGCACACAAAGAAATAATTTTTAGAAACAATAATTGAAAAGTCTTTGACTTGATAGGAAACAACAACCAAACATAGTCGACTTCTAATTTATTTATTGCAGAGAGCGGACGACATGTTTTTTGCAATTACCTTCAGTACTCAGGGAGAATTCCTGGGTACCTACATATATTACACCCTCACTCTTAATTAACGCTTAATAATTTATATTTAATATGAAAACTGAATAATTCCATAAATGAGTAACTATACCTAATTATACAACCAAGAATTAATCTGATAAGTTTTCAAAACCGTAACGTTCTATCGGTTTCTTGATGCGCTGGGGTCGCGAGGGGGAAGGCAGCTGCTGAGCTCCAGCAGTGGCTAAAGCATCGCCAAACTCGGTCGGTTGCTGGGTCTCAGTCCTAATTATGGTGCTTTCATCCTGAGCCCCTACTGATTCATCGCCACTCTGCAGCTCCACTCCCAGTTCGGGACCCGTCACATCCCTACCAACCGACACAGAGCCTCCATCGCCGATCACTGGGTCACTCGATCTGGGCACACCATAACTACTACGCCTACTTTTAATCTGGTCTATATGCCTTCTTATAGGTGGACCACCATCCCTACCCACTACATAGTTTCGTAAGCCTACTCTTTCTTCTACTCGACCACCTATCCACTTACCCCCCGTATAATCTCGAGCCCACACTGGCTCCCCGACCTTAAATTCTCTATTAGCACCCCCCGCGTTGGCCACTTGCTTTAGCTGCATTTCCTTTACCTTATCTTCTAAGGAGCTATCTTCTCTCAACAAGTCTAACCTAGATCTCAATCGCCTATGCTGAAGTAGTTCAGCCGGTGACCGACCCGTAGTGCTGTGTTCCACATTTCTATACATCATCAAATACGATTGCAAGGCTACCTCCACGTCACATCCGTCCCGCCTAGACTTGTTTATTGCGCGCTTACAGAGCTTTACAGCATTTTCTGCGGCACCGTTTGATGCCGGGTGATAAGGTGCCGTAAAAGTAAACTTTATTCCGTTATTGCTCAAGAAATCCAGATATTCCCTACCAGTAAACGGTGGCCCATTATCTGATACTATTTCTTTCGGCAAGCCAAAACGAGCAAAGGTTTCGCGCAGTACCCCAACCACTGCACTGCCTGTGGTCCTTTGCATTGAGAAAACCTCTAACCATTTACTTGAAGAGTCGATGATGACAAGGAATGTTCTGCCATAAAAAGGACCCAAGAAATCCACATGTAGTCGCGACCAGGGTTCAGTGTTGTAAGGCCACGGTTGCGGTACTGCGCGTGGCGGTGCAGAACCCTCCATTGCGCACGTAGTACACTCCCTGCATTTTTCTTCGATATCGCGATCGATTCCCGGCCACCAGACATAACTGCGCGCGATGCCTTTCATCTTTACTACACCCGGGTGTCCCACATGCAGCTCCCTCAGCAGATTGTTCCGTAACGTTTCCGGTATCACCATACGGTACCCCCATACTATGCAACCCTTGTCTATGTAAAGCTCGTTGCGACGTGTAAAGTATGGCCGGAGGCTTTCGTCCTTGCAATCGTTTGACCACCCGGAACGAATAAGTAAAAATACCCTTTTTAACACTTCATCCTGCGAAATATTCTTATGTACTACATTACGTGTTATAGGCAAAAACTCCTGTATAAAATTTAAGTAGGTACTTTCTTCGCGGTCTTCTTTGCTTTTATTTTGATGCCACACGGGTAAGCGCGACAGCGCGTCGGCGGCGTTCCGTTCACCTCGTACATACTCAATCGAGTAATCATACCCCGCTAAAATTATAGCCCATCGTTGTAACCTACTCGCTGCCATCACCGGTATGCCCACTTTGTCTCCAAAAATGGTTACCAGTGGTTTGTGATCTGTTCGTAGTATAAACTTTCTTCCATATAAATACTGATGGAATTTCCTCACCCCAAAGATGATACCTAAAGCTTCCCGCTCGATTTGCGAATACTGTTTCTCGGCCGAGTTCAAAGATCTCGAAGCGTATGCGACAGGCCTCTCCTCTCCGCCGGGCATCACGTGTGATATGACGGCGCCGACGCCTACACCGCTCGCGTCCGTCGTCAGCACTAACGGCAGCTCGGGCGAGTAATGCGCTAACACCTCACTGGAAGCTAACAGGTATTTTACCCTATTAAAAGCCTGTCTGCAACTCTCACTCCATTTATATTTTACATTTTTACGTAATAGATTATACAAAGGAGCAAGTATGGTGCTTATATTTGGTACAAATTTTGCATAGTACATGACTAGACCTAGGAACGCACGCAATTCGGATACATTGGTCGGTACCGGTGCTTTCTTTATAGCTTCTAACTTATCTGGACACGTGTGTACTCCTTGTTTACTAACCACGAACCCTAAGTATGTTACAGAATCTGCAAAAAACGTACATTTATCTTTTTTTATTTTAAGACCGAACCTTCTTAATCTTTGAAAGACTTCCTCTAATGTAACTAAATGTTCACGATTATTTACACCAGTAATGATTAAATCATCTAAAAATACCCCTACCCGTGGCATATCTGCAAATAATTGTTCTAATTTCTTCTGAAAAATCGCAGGACTAGACGAAAGTCCATATATAAGTCTATTGTACATAAATAGGCCTTTATGGGTGTTTATTACTGTATATCTTTTCGATTCGTCTAATTCGAATTGTGCATAAGCTTGTGACAAATCTAGCTTTGTAAACTTCTCACCCCCGTAAAGTTTCGTAAACAAATCTTCTATTTTGGGTAACGGATAGTGGTCAACCTCTAAGCATTTATTTAATGTTAATTTAAAATCGGCACATACCCTAATTTGCCCGTCTTTTTTCATAACCGGTACAATAGGGGTAGCCCAATCCGACGCAGTGACCGGCGTGATGATTCCGTCCCTCTCCATCTGCGCGAGTGCGCGCTCCACGGGCTCGCGCAACGCATAGGCGAGTGGCCGCGCACGCATGAACACGGGACGCGCGCCCTCGCGCAGCCGGAACCCCACAGTACCGCCGGTAAAACGGCCCAAACCCTCCGAGAACACTTCACAGTATCTGGAACTGAATTCCTTTTCATTAAATACATTACAAGATACACTATTACACTGTGCTTGCGGTAATTTTATTCCTAGTTCATTAATCCACAACCTCCCCAGAAGACTTGTCTTTCCGGAAGCGACAACATATAAGTCTAGATTTTTACATTCATTACCGTAGCAAACTTTTGGTGTGAATTTACCTATAGGGTTAACTTTTTCCCCTGTATAATACGTTAAAATTAAGTCACTACATTCTAAATTACAATTTGCAAACATTGATTCATAAAATTCCTGACTAATACACGATATAGCACTACCAGTATCTATCTCCATTAAAATTGATTTTCCTTCGACATTCACATTTACAGTGTATGGTCCAATATGTTTTAATTTTTTTGAATTAAGTGAATAATTATATACCTCATCACTACGGTCGCCGTCACCGTCTTCGTTCTGGTTGATAGTTCCGTCCAAATTATAAATTTTTGCTTGTCCTCTTATCCTAGGACACATCCTTTTCAAATGCCCCTCTTGGTTGCAAACTCGACACAAATACTTCCTAAACTTACACTGTTCCCCTTTGTGTCCACGCCCACAAACGTTACACAGCATGTGATAGTCAGTTTCTTTTGAACAAACACCTTTAGTATCACGACGTCTCGAGTTACCCGCTCCGCTTGTGTCGCTTGGGCCGGCGCCTAACGGGTTCCGCTCCGCGCGGGTAGTGCCGCTGCTCGTTCGACCGCAAGCGCTTCCTTCTCGATACCTCGCAGTCGCGGCCCGTTCCATCACTTTATGTACTGTCATGGAGGTGGATTGTGGTACACTGTCACCTAGTTTACTTCTGGCACAGTCGTCTACCATCGCCGCGTTCATTTCTGCTGCCTCAATGGCCACTGCTAATTTATAAGCTGTATCGAATGTGATCGTATCGTCTTCCGTGAACAATCTCTGCCTGATCTCTTCACTCGCCAAGCCGCAGACAAATTGATCGCGTAAATTCTCTTTTAAGCTGACTGCCGTGAACCCACAATCTTTACTGAGTTTTTTTAGATGAGTCACGTAATCCGCTACACTTTCGCCCCTTCTTTGCGTGCGCTGTCTAAATTTAAATCGCTCCGCTAGGATGCTAGGTTTCGGATTTAAATGTCCCGACATAACTGTTACTAATTCCTCATACGTCTTCCTTGCCGGTTTCACTGGCGTACACAAACTAACCATGAGTTCATAAGCTTCATTGCCGATAACCGTTATTAACGTGGCCACTTTCAATTCTGCGTTCACGGCATTTGCGATAAAATATTGCTCTAAACGATCCACATACGTTTCCCAATTATCTTGGCTTACACAAAAAGGTCCAATTTTGCCCACTGACATTTTACTGCAATACGAGATTTTTATTGTAATCACGTAATTATATGTAAAAATCTCACGTGAGCACTTTACTTTTCCTCGTCGCCACTGAAAAGTCTTTGACTTGATAGGAAACAACAACCAAACATAGTCGACTTCTAATTTATTTATTGCAGAGAGCGGACGACATGTTTTTTGCAATTACCTTCAGTACTCAGGGAGAATTCCTGGGTACCTACATATATTACAATAATAATTCTAAAAATTATTTTTTTCACCTCACAAATACAACGTGTAATTTTTTTTAGTATTCAAAGTATTTGATGAAGATCTATTTGATAGATATGCAATTAGGATGCGTACCTACCCAGTAAGAGCTTTTTTAAAGGTCCCTTCAAAAGCCCCATGTTTCGATACATTGATAACATATAGTTTGTCCAAAAATACGAAAATTTTTATTTACTTAATGTATATGTATTCCTATTGCCATATGAGAAATTACGTTATAGATTTTTTGATTGCATACACACGTCTTCGAAAATTCTTTTCGAATATTCGAGGTAACAGTGCATTACAGCCTCCCTTATATTAGCATGTCAAATGGCCCGCGAGAGGCCGACGTCCATACTTTCTAACCACCAATACCCAAAGACCTCTCTCATTTATTCGACATCCCTGTTTAAAAACGTTCGTTTTGCTTATGAGGAGGGGAGAGGGCGGTCAGAGTTGACTGGTTGTTTTTATATTTAGAATTCTTTAAATGAGATTTATTCCCTTTTCATTCAAGCGGCGACGTGAACAAATGTTCAGTTAACGCACGGGTTTATGTTATTATGGTTTATGTTAGCTTGTTTGAAGTAGGAAGAAATTTTATCGATAACGTTGACCGCTAATAATAGCGTTGCAGAATTGGCTCAAAGATCGCGGAGTAGTAGGCCAGTGGTTTACCATTTACTCAAAACTTACAATGCTCTATTAAAAATTCTTTCGTATATAACTAAACTTTATATTTTGAAAATGAATGACAAAATGTTTTTTAAAAGCTGTGTCACTGTCCACCACAGGTGGCTAACGTAAAAACACTTACAATTTCTCCAATTTATTTTTACCTTTTGATTTTGAGAATTTTACAGTCATTATAAAATATAAATAAAAGATGGCAGCTTTTTTATATTAAGATCGGCAGACAGGCTGACGGTCCACTTGATGATAGGTGGCTACCGTAGCTTAAGGTCCTTCCTACTACAGTAGGATTAAGAATAAGGGATTAGGAGGGGATAGGGAAATGGGCTCTGGCATCCCTTACTCACTCACCGAAACACAACAGCACTCGTGCTGTTATTTCACGGTGGCCTTCTGTAAAGGGGTGGTTACTACCGCCAGACGGGCTGCCCAAATGACTGCGAAACGCAGTGTGTCCTGCCACTACTTTCCAGCTCTAGACCAGAGCCAAATTTGAAAATTTCATTTTTTCAAAGCTTCTAGGGTTCCCGGGGTTCGATTCCCGGAAACCCTAGAACAGAGCGCTAAGACAAGCACCCTGACCACTCATCCAACGGGCTTGTTTACAAGTGAAAATAATTTTAAAAAAATAAATACGTTTGCATCTCCTGCTTTTTCCCAATATCATACTTTTCCTAGAGTCGTGAGTGATATTGATGCTCTTAGCACTTGTGATATCTGTCTGATATTGACACTCTGTGTCCACACAGAGAAGACGGTAGCTTATCTGCAAATTATAAATTCAAATCACCAATAAGAAGCTTTATAATTTCAGTATAATAATTCTTAAAAAATTTCTTCAAATACATAAATGAACATAATTTAGATACATAATGAAGAAGTAATAATCGTCCTTACCAAATGTTAAGGACAAAGAAAAGTAAATAACTCTTAATAAGGATTGCGGCAGTTGCCGTGGTATCAGTATTGATAGAATTTTCGTCAATTCGTTTCTAAATTCGATTCGCAATTTCGCGCGCAGCTTTCGGAGTAGAACTTCCTCTCGCCCCTTCCGATATACATATAAAATTACATTCGGATTGTCCGTCCGTAAGTGGTCTAATAATATATTGATATATTTGAGCAGCTGTGTGTTGTATGAGTCATAGTTGCTTTAGAGGCAACCTTGTGGTAAGCTCAACACTGTTCAGACCTATTTTCATATTTCAGAATTATAATTTCAGAAATATTAATAGTAAGCAGTTGATTTGTTTGAGTAAAGTTCAGATTATAAATTAATTTGATTTGTTTTTATATTTATTTATTATTTCAATACTTATGTATGAAGTATATCGGACTTTTTCCTTAACATTGAGCTAATTTGAATGTTGTGTAAAAATAAAAAAAAATAAAAACATTAAAATTTACTCATTACAAACCCTCATAAGCTATCATTGCCAACCTGTCAAAATGACTGTACATCGCAAAGATGTTGTATTAATACAATTATCTTTGGTATATCGCATCCAAAATTTAGCATTTAAAAAAATTAAATTTGGAAGAACTACTCAACTGCCAGTAGGCGAGAATTACACTTTTACTATTGAGATATTAAATATAATAAATAAAAAAAACATATTATGTTAGTTGAATGTCAAAACCATGTTTTTTTTAAATGTAACTTTAACCCTCCACCGGCGACTGACTATGGTTAGATACATTCCATCACGCCCGCAGGTCCATTTGACCCCGAGACACAAGCAAGAACCCTCTTTTTATGAACATTGTCAGATATTTATGACTCACTACAACTACTTGAGTGAAATCTCCGATTGCTCTCGTGCGCACGGAAACTTGCGTTTGGGACGACGACACCTTTATAATATCATCGTCTCAGCCGCAGGGCGTCCCTGCTGGCGAAGCCATCGCCCTAAGCTGGGTTAGTGAGCCCTTAGCGGTGCGTGGGGATCCGAGGATAAGGCCTCGCTGTGAACTCGGACCCGCACATCACCGCTGATGGTGGAATCCGGGGGGTTTTAGTATTCCCGGTGATAAGTCAATTCACCAGGCAAGTCCCACACTCCCCCTCGTCGACTGTTCCCGTCGGCGAAGGATAGTGCGTAAACGTTATTTCCCCTCCTAAAAAAAAGGACGTCCCTGCTGGACATGAACCTCCTCCATAACATTCCAGTAGGAGCGGTTAGAAGCTTCCTGGATCTAGATTTATTTTTTATTTACACTATAAAGTCAAGAAAAGACAAAAAAATCGTTACAAAAAAAGACATGAAAGTTAAGGTAAGACAATGGGCTCTCACATCCCTGATCCTTCCACATACATCGATGATCCACATATATATAAAAATAAAAAATAAAAAAAAAATCTTTATTTGCGCGAACACATGTTTACAGGATTATATATTACATATGTCTGTATATTTATATGTATACATATATCATCTATATTTATAGGCGATGGTTGGCAGGTTGACGTTCTGACTGAACATCTTTTATCGTTCTACTTGAAGAGGCCTCTTTTGCCTGAGATAGCCATTCCGCAAACAAAAAATATTTCTGGAATACGACGATGACGAGCCCGTTAGATGAGTGGTTAGGATGCTTGCCTTAACGCTCTGTTCTAGGGTTTCCGGTTTCGATTCCCGGCAGAGTCAACTTTGAAAATGAACTTTTCAAATTTGACTCTGGTCTGAATCTGGAAAGTAGTGACAGGGCACACTGCGTTTTGCAGTCATTTGGGCAGCCCGTCTGGCGGCAGTAACCACCCCTTAAGATCACCGCGAAATAACAGCACGTGTGCTATTGTGTTTTGGTGAGTGAGTAAGGGATGCCAGAGTCCATTTTCCTAACTTTTCAACAATCCCTTATCCTCAATCCTACTTTAGTCGGCAGTCCACTTGTAACACCTGTGGCGTTGCTTGTGTTATAGGCGACGGTAGCCGCCTACCATCAAGTGGACCGTTGGCCTGTCTGCCGATTTTAACGTAAAAAAAGCCATTCGCAAAGCTATTGGTGAAACATATGTGACAGAAGCTGTGACCTAGTCCTGTCTATCACATGCACAAAGTTGTCCGTCCGTTTGTTTAATTAGTGCTAATTGAAATGGCCCGGTTCTCGGGTAACCAATTAATTGTCGCAACTACTTCCTTACACATGGGGAGTTCATTACCTTTGGAAGGACTAATCGCTTTATTATACGTTCTGATGCAGATGTCGATGCAGGACATTCTTCACATACTATGTATGATTAGTCTTTCAGAGGAAAGCTTACTACAAAACCAGATAATTTAATGAGAAATATTAATAGTAATCAATTAATCAATAATTATTATTAATAATAATAATTAATCAATAATTAATAGTATTAATTAATCAAAACCAGATAATTTAATTGCCTGTCTGTGTGTATTCTATAAGATGTACTTCGGAGAGTGTGCTCGAGAGTTGCATAAGATCATACCGCCTTCCCCTTTCTTATATCGGACATCCTTGTACGGCTGGTTACCGTCCTCACCTTGTCGAAATCCCTCTAATTCGGACCAAGCGCTTTAAAACATCTTTTGTGATGCGCACTGCTAAGGATTGGAACTTCCTGCCGGCGTCTGTATTTCCGAGCTCATATAACCCAAATCTTTTTAAGGTTCAAGTGAATAGGCATCTTCTGGGTGAGCTCGCTCCATCGTCGGCCTCATCCTTTCTACATGGATAGATGTTGGTCAAGAGAAAACCCATATTTAATAAAAAAAAAAAGAAGAAGTAGAAACAGCCCCTTTTAATGGCATTATGGCAATCCTACCTTCTTACAGTAGACCACCCTGCTTTGATTAAAATTTAGTAATAAAGAATCCAAACCAGTACAAGAATAATTAAAGATCGAACAGTAATTAGATTTTTAAGATAAAAATTTAAACGGACTCCAAGAGTTAATTTTTCCATGGTCACTTTACAATCCCTATTTCTCATTTATTCCTAAAGACAGCTTCTGTAATTAGTCCCTCTCTCTTCATGAGCCCCTTCAGTTTTGAAGGTTGCCCCTCAATTCTCTAAAATCATCCCTGTGGAATGCGAGACTCATTCTCTCTTTGAATCAATGTCGAGTGAATGTATAAGAACGGACCCGTCAACTTTGATCTGGTTAGAGACAACTTCTTCTTTAACCTGGCGTCTCTTTTCTCTTCTACTTTAGTTTAAAAGAATGAATTTAATTTTTTTTTTCTTAAAACTCAAAACAATAATAACAAATTATATTAATAAAAATAATACAAGCCTGGCTGGCGACAAGCCTGGGCGACAGAGGGGCGTAACGACCTGAAGGGGGTAGTGGTTATATAAATGGCAGCGTTTGGGACTCGGACAAAGAAGATTCCGTTCTACTTGTTATTATTTCTTCTTATGGAAATACTTCCTTTTCTTGTCTCTTAACCTTCATCCCAACAATGTCGACAGTGCTCTTGCATACCCCCCAGGCATGCTTGTATTTACAGGCGATAGTAAACATCAAGTATACCGTCAACATGTTTGCTACTTTATAATCTAATTAACCAAAAAAATGTTATCTTTGAACAAGTTTTTTTATGAGTCTGTAACGCAAAAACAATTAGCAAGATTAAAACTGGTATTGGTGGAACAGAATGTCCATGACCTAATTAATGTCGCTTTAGCAGAATTAATTTCATTGACTGATGAGTTCGTTTTACCTCATAAATTTCGTCCACGTTTTTATGGGGGGTCATCACGATACTTTTCTTTATGGGATAATGTAATTTCATGGGTTTCGTTACAGAACGTATATTGTGGGACACGAGGATTATAATCATCATTTTTTTTATTGGAAAAGTCGTCAGAGAGTCTGATGGTCAACTTGATGGTAGGCGGCTACCATCGCCTATAATACAAATATCTAACACCACAGGTGCTCTGCAAGTGCACTGACGAGAAGATATTAGGAAAGGATAGGAAAAGAAGCTCTAGCATCCTTTACTTACTCACCGAAACACAACGGCACACATGCTGGATGGTTGAGGATGGTTACTACCGCCTGACGGGCTGCCCAAATGACTGCGAAACTTAGAAAAGTTTATTTCCATAGTTGGCCCTGCCGGGAAACGAACCCGTCCCGGGGAGACTCCCTGAGACAGAGCGTTAAAACAAGCACTTGAACCGCTCCAGGTCGTGCATGATGGTCAGGCAGACAGGTCAGACCCCAGTCCGTTGTTTGGTCTTCGTGACATAAAACTACTATCATCATTTAAATTGTAATTTGTCAGACCTAGTAATAGGCTTTGTAAAAATTTAATTTTCTTTAAAATGTATTTGTAATTTTTTGTATGCTGTTAGGTTTGCTATTCAATAAATAAATTTATAAGCAAATATAAGACCAGCGTGTTTTTTGATAATTACATTTAGATATTTGAAACAATCTCCCTTCTTGGGGTAAACAAATTCCTACTCCTTTGTGTCCTTAGGCGATTATGATTATCTAATATCAAGTGGACGTCAACCTGTCTGCCACCCTTAATAATATAAAAAAAAATGTGGTTACAATGTTTATATCCTGCCACCCTGAATAATATTAAAAAAATTGTGCTTACAATGTTCGTATCCTGTCACCCTTAATAATATTTAAAAAATGTGCTTACAATATTTGTATCCTGCCACCCTTAATATTAATAAAAAAAATTGTGCTTACAATGTTTGTATCCTGCCACCCTTAATAATATTTAAAAAAAAATGTGCTTACAATGTTTGTATCCTGTCACCCTTAATAATATTTAAAAAATATTGTGCTTACAATGTTTGTATCCTGCCACCCTTAATAATAATAAAAAAATGAGCTTACAATGTTTGTATCCTGCCACTCTTAATAATATTTTAAAAAAATTGTGCTTACAATGTTTGTATCCTGCCACCCTTAATAATAATATAAAAAAATAATGCTTACAATGTTTGTATGTAATTTATTAATATCCACGCCATCTATCTCCGTCGTAGCGCACTTACTAAAGTGTATTGAAAAACAAATTTAGAGAACCCATTCTATAGTAATCAATTGTTGAGGATTGCGACCGTTGCTCCCTGTGGGACGAATGGAACCCGAATGGAATACAAAACGAGCCTGTTATGGGAAGTGTAGAAAGACAGCGTGTCGGTCTGTTAGACACCCGGTGAATATTGATAGGGTTAAACTATCTGACATTTTGAAGCTATCTTTGGTTACATAGGTACATAAATAAAACATGTAGGTTCAGTTAAAAACATTAAAAACAATACACTACTATATCATACATACTAGCATACATACATACAGTACATACATACATACATACATACATATATACATACATACATTGTCAGCAAAATATCAACAGCACAGCATAATTGACTTAGTCACACAAACAAATTATACAAACACATTTACATTTGCTTGCCAATTACAGAAATGTACAGCTATATGTATATTGCACATTATCTCGTTAAAAATAAAAACAAAAAATGTACCCAAAAAGGACATTGGGTACCTAGAGTAAGTAATAGGTGGGAGAAAAAGTCTTTTCGCATTTAGTTATATTTTTATACAGAGATTTTATACAAACTTATAACAAACAACAACTAATGAGATTAAAGCAAGAAATTGAGAGAAAGCAGCCGGAATTGATCAATAGAAAGGGTGGTCTATCATTACGACAACGCTAGACCACACACATCTTTAGCCATTCAGCAAAAATTAAGAGAGTTTGGCTGGGAGTTATTAATGCATCCACCATATAGCCCTGACCTTGCACCTTCAGATTTCCACCAGTTTTGGTCTTCAGAATTCTTAAGGCAGTGTCAGGTTAACATCAAGACTATCAAGACCAAAACTACTTGTCACATTTTCTTGAGCAGAAGTCCCAAAATTATTACAGCAATGGGATCATGTCATTACCTACAAGATGGCAAAAAGTCATCGAACAAAATGGCACATATATACTGTAATTAAATGTAAATAAACTTTGAAAAAAAAAAAGTCTTGACTTTTCATATAAAATGCGAAGAAACTTTTTCCCCAAAGGTACCTTTCGGGACACTAGGTACCCAATGTCCTTTTTTTTGTATCGTGAAAGCGTAAAACAAACAAATTCACTTTTTTTTTTCATTTATAATATTAGAATAGTTAGGAATAAGGTAATCAAAGCAAAATAGATATATTTTGCGTGTGATGGGATCAAAGATACTTTATGTCTTGATTTTCAAGATTTCCCATGGCACCCATAAAATGTTTACGAATATTATGTTTAATACATAGTCAAGTGGTCAACGAGACAGCCCGTAGAAAATCTATAAATCAGTACGAGTGTATTTCTCTTGCCTTTTAAAACCAAACTCTTCACCATAAATGGTGATACTAAACACATTGTATCAACATCGAATCAAGATATAATTTTAGAACCATTTACCGGCTTCACAAGGCTGAGTATGCGGCACAAACGTTTAAAGATATTTGCGGTCCAAGTTACAAACTTAGATTGGACGGTTCAAAAATTACACTAGAGCTATTTCGAAATAGAAACATTCTATAAAGAATCAAATTTTTTATTCAAGCGACCTATCCTATTGACAGATAGGCTGACGGTCCACTTGGTGCTAGGTGGCTATCATCCCCTATAACACAAGCAACGCCACAGTTGTTATCGACTGCAGTAGGATTAAGGATAGGACGGACTGGATAGGAAAATGGACTCTGGCATCCCTTACTCACTCACCGAAACACAACAGCACACGTTCTGTTTTTTCATGGTGGTCCTCTGTAAGGGGGTGGTTACTGCCGCCAGACGGGCTGCTTAAATAACTGCCAAACGCAGTGTGCCCTGCCACAACTTTCCAGATCCAAAACAGAGCCAAATTTCAAAAGTTCCTTTTTCAAAATTGACCCTGCTGGAATCGAATCCGGAAACCTTAGAACAAAGCGTTAAACAAAGCACCTTAACTCAATTTAGATATTATGGCTCGTCAAATTTAGATATTTATGTTTGATTTTAGTAAAAATATTGTTTCCCTGTCTCCAATTTGTTACAAAATTACAACTTTAAATTTATTTAAAAAACCCGCTTTGCCCTCAACTTCGTTCGCGCCTCTTTTTCTTACCTTTTACAACATTTATCCATTATTGCTCATATATTTTTGTCAGGCGTTGAATTATTGTTTTTTTCGCTCGGAAACAATACTTTTTTTCTTGATTAAAGGTTATGTCCCATTCTGTTATGCGAAATTTCATGATAATCGGTTGACTGATTAAAGCGTGAAAGCGTACCTAACAAACAAACAAAAACTCACTTTCTCATTCATAATATTGTTTAGGATTGATATGTAACGGATGTAAAGGATTGCATGAAATTTATGAGAGCAGAAAAACCTATATTTCATTATAAATATACACATTATATACATTGGACATATTAATATATAATATATATATATATAATCTCTATATATAATACATATTATATACATTATAAATATATATAATATGCATTTGGTTTTGGGGATAAAATTCCGTTCGCTCGTCTGTCAATCGACAGAAGTCTTTCAAATAATTTGCTATTTTTATCACAGTGGCAAATAAGGTGGAGTATCTAATCACCAAAGTTTACAATAATATAACCTGTTAATTAAACAAAAAATAATAATAAAGTGATTAGATTGAAACCAATAACAATTTTTATTACAATAAATTAAACTAATTAACGGAATAATTAACTTAATTGGTGTAATTATAAAGCTGAAAAAGCTTTTCTAAAAAAAATGAAATTAAAAAAAAATCGTACCATAATAACTATTTCACAAATTTAAAGGAAACCATTTCACAAGCTTCTTTACAAAATAGAGAGTTTAAGACTTGCACCACACAGGCATCTGGTATGCGGCTATTTGCTTACCAACCCAAAGGTATCAGGAGAACGCGTCTCGTCTCTACTGTCTACACAAACGCTTCTGATATCCTTTGATAGTTTGAATAACTCAAAAAAAAAAAAAAAAAAACAACGAGTCGAGAGAAATATTTTAAGAGGGCACTTTCCAACTCGAACAGCTTACTTATTCCATACTACGTAATTCCATGATTACTCATTAATTGTAGGTGGTAGCAATACATTAAAAAACATGACATTACTGGGACATAATATGAAGGTTTGCATAGCAACAAAAAACTGAAATTAATTTTATATCTAGTATAATTAATTTCAAAAATGTGCAGAATTTGCGACAATTTGCGGATTGAATTGTTGTAATTACTGGCTAAAATCCAAAAATGTTTTTCCATGGAAACATCCTACCTATAATGTACATTTGAAATTGGGATGTCAATCTACCATCTATAAAGGTTTTTCCAAAATATTGGAATTGCTGGCGTATGTTTTATTATTTTCGCGAGTTGAATAAGTGGCGCAAATGTGTTGCGTCGAATTCTGTCTGCGGTTATTCGCATTATAGTAAGTTGAGACAACAAATTCTCACGCTCGTACAGCGCCACCTTAAACAGTACCTACACAGAAGAAATTTATGCGGTACGATCATTCCAGTAATAATTTATTTTGTATATTTCTCAATACACAATTACCTACACTTCAATGGCCAACGTACTTAGATCATTAAAAAATATATGGAGCTATAGGATAAAAATATCATGAAATATTAAAACAGGCTTTTTTTATTTTTTGCAGAAGCGCGACATTCATTAGACCGTCGGGCAGCGGAAGAGGAATATGACGACTCGTTCCTTGGGGACGCGGCCAGCGATGATGAGGCCCAAAATGATGCAGATATAGGTATGCAATCTTAAATTAACGCTTTCCAGAAGGGCACAGACATGAAGGGTAGAAGTAAGGAGGACCAGCTGTGTACACGGGAAGTGTTCCTCGACCCCTATTAAATAATAGCATTTTATTTACGGTCCTTTCATGAAAAACGCAACTTCTTTTATACCAAACCCCAATGCTACACAAGCGCCATTCTGGTCATTTCTAATAAATAATGGTTGTAGCTTGCCAGTTTTTCAGTTTAACAGTTGTAAGTTGGTCCTCCTCCATGGACACAGAGAAAGAAGTGGCTCATAGACATTTTAAGCAACAATTAACTAAGAACGCAAATAGAAAATAAGAACGCAGATAGAACGCCACAAACAAAATAAAAACCTATTGTTTAAACTGTAAAAGGTGCTCATAGCCAAAGATTTAAATCGATAAGACATTTCAAACAGAATTTAGTTTAGTTTAAAAGGTATACGGTATCATAATTTATAAAATAAATTTAATCGTCATAGCAAATTTATTATTGTAGTTTACTCCTTAAGAATCGATTTTCATATAAGGGCCCTCGGTATGGAGATTTTATGAGGAGTAAAATTAATACAAGCGTTAACCCAAAAACGTTACGTTATCTGTCACTTTGACATCTTATGTTCCATAATTCTATTGTTGTATAACAAGCAACATCAGAGGGTTTCTCTGGTGTTGCTACCAATGAACATCAAATGAACTATTTGAACTTATAAAACATACCGGAACGCAACTAACATAACTTTTGTTGGATTGGAACACGTGACATGTGAGGCTGGACCGATTTTTATGAAATTTTGTATATTCAGCAGGTCTGAGAATATGTCGTAAAGTATTTTTCATCCTCCTACCCGCACCCCCATTTTTAATCGGGATGTTAGTATTTTTTGTATGAAGAATATTCAAATAATTCCGTCGTTGATTGACGTGAAGTGTCGCGTCACTTTGACATATGGTTTGAAAATAAAAATGGACAAGATAGCGCCACTACCCACAATCGGGTTAGAAAATTATTTTCGGATTCGGGCAGAACAACGTCTGCTGGGTCAGCTAGTATTATTATAATATTATACAATTATTTAACATATATTTATTTTCATCCTTAATTCTAAATTTTTTACATTAATATATATACATTGTTGTTTGATATCAAATCGTGCCTGCTGTTCGTAGACTACGTGTAGACAATCCATACCTAAAACTGACTGCAGTCATGCCTTCTTTATGTTTAAATCATGGAAGTAATAAGTACTATGTTTAAATATACAATTCAAGAACTGTCATCTCAATTGCACAGATTAATTAAATGTAAATAAACTGTAAAAAAATTAAAACAACCTGTAGAAAGTGTGCATTGTGCATTCTTGTTGTCAACAAGGATGCACTTATATGTTAGCTGCATGTTAGAGTGGGACGAGCAGGTTTGTTGTATGTTAGTGTTAAAGTTGTATCTACCTACAAATATTCACTTTTTACTTTTGTCTGTATTTGTAACAAAAATTCTGTTTATATTTCTGCCATTGAAGACAACTCAGGTGTACGATAGAAACTTAATTGAGTTTATAGTACACCTAAACTGTGTACCGCCCAATGTATTTTTTCTTTGTATAAATAAATAAAAAAAAAAAAAATAACTTTGAAAAAAAAAACGTGAGTTTTCATATAAAATGCCAAGAAACTTTTTCCCCAACCTATATTATCTTCCTTCTAAGAAACTCATCAACTTTCAATGTGCCTCACATGTTTCGTGCACGATACAAACAACTTGGCAGATTTAAATGTTTTTGAAGGAGGTTCTGCATTTTATTTAAAAAAATATTTAAGTAACAAAACCATTTATGCTGTTTCCATATGGCAACATAAGGGATGAAAGAAACGTATCTTTTTTTCCAATTTCAGGTGACGAAGATGAAGACGATGAAAGTGTTACCGCTGTGATTCTGACATCACCATCATCATACAATGTGACTGTTGGTAGAGCTGTCAGGCTAGAGTGCAGGGTCTCCCCGGAAAGTAAGTGTATAATTAGTATCAATAAATAAGTAATGTGCTTATATTAAGATTTCACTGTTATGTCGGGAATCGAAACCGGAATATTAGAAAAGAGCGTTAAGCTAAGTAGGTACCCTAACCACTCATCCAACGGGCTCCTCAACTAATATTTTAAAGACGAAAGTTTAAATTTTTTTAATGGATAAACTCTCTATAGTGAGATCACAATATCTCACTATAGAATTGGCGCGGTTTTTAAAGTGGAGGCATGCCAGACTGATCTAAGTAATGAGAACATGGGAACATACTTTTGTGCCCTAGATCACTCTGGTCCCAGCGTCGTCAACAAGGTTGATTAAGTGAATAAATTCCTCTTTAAATTACTGGAATCGGACCTTTCGTCTAGTTACGACGGGTATAAACTTTTTTCCACTCTCTTCCAGCGTTCTTTTTGCATGACGCGACATATACATTGTTTTGACTTTTTGGATTCTTAGTTTGATTTTATTGTTGTTTGGTGTAATTTATATTGTTTGACATTGCTTGACTTTTGTAATTGATTAGATTTTAAGTGCACACCCTTCTCTTCCAAATTGTTTTTAATATTAATATGTATTTTTAATTGGTATTTGTATGAAATGGTTGACAATTGTAATTTTTTTTTTAAACTCTTAACAAAGATAATATGCAACATATACAGCTGTAGATACCTGTAATTGGCAAGTAAATGTAAATGTGTCTATATATATTTTTCTGTGTGACTTGATGAATTTTTGCTGTGCTGTTGGTATTTCTATCGAATAAAATAAAAATAAAATAAAAATATACAATGTGTTTAGTATCACCATTTATGGCGTAGAGTTTGGTTTTAAAAGGTTTTTAGTTACCCACACACTTTATTTTTGTTTACTTTATAATATTAATTTTTGAGTCGCTGGCATCAGCTAGTTTAAATATAATTTTGATTGTAGCCACAAAACGTCAAGTGGATTATCAACTTGCCTTCCGTTTTTTATCATAAAAAAAAAACCTTTTTTTGTTCACCCAATTATTAAACATTATTATGCAACGATGATTCACAGAACGGCGCTCGTTGTGCGCTCGCGCTTCCGGTGGCGCCAAAAACGTCGGAGCGTCATTTCCTTTTAGCTGTATAATTATTTAACAGTAACCTTAGACTAACTAACGATTTTAGATTGTTACCGACGAAACTGCCGTGCATCCTGCTTCAAAAGCACAATTTCAAAAGCATGAGCATTTATTTTATTGTTATTAAAGATGGATTTGCTCTTGACCAGCCTCTATCCATGTAGGAAGGATGAGGCCGACGATGGAGCGAGCTCACCCAGATGATGCCTATTCACTCGAACCTTGAAAAGATTTGGGTTATATGAGCTCGGAAATACAGACGCTGGCAGGGAGTTCCAATCCTTAGCAGTGCGCATCACAAAAGATGTTTTAAGCTCTTAGTCCGAATTAGAGGGATTTCGACAAGGTGAGCATGGTAACCAGCCGTACGTCTGCATAAAATAAGCAAAGGTATACAAGAGCAGACTGGGTATTATTTTTAAGAGCATATTATAGTGATATTATACTATAAATCCCTCACACCACAAACAGAAAACGGCAAATCTTAACAAAATTCCTTTTTGAAATTCAGTAAAAATATTTGAAATTACAATTTTCAGATATCACAACCGTTGTCCAATGGTTAAAGGATGGTTCTCCTTACTTCATTGGCAAGTCGAAGACGAAAAATCTGCCCAGATATTCAATGTAAGTATATATTTCTTATTAGTCATATATATAATTATATGCATATGTATTTTTATACTATTTGAATAAAATAAGCATACTAAACACTTTAATGCGACAATTATGTTGGCTTTCCACGCCACGTAATTCACATCTATGACTAAAACGTAGTGATTATCATATATGGTGATTATATACTCTTTGTCTATGACAAGCTCGGTGTTTCTCTCAGAGACAAAACTGACATTACCTGGGTTGCCTAATGTAAAAAACGTAAAAAATATAAAACAACATGAATATACCATTATTATGGAGCTTAAAAAGTATTACGGTACTGAAACGACTATTTCACAAAATATTAGTTATATGTCTGGTAGTAATTGTCTCCCTTTTAAACCGCATTATAAATGTGGAATTTATGCTTCTGTGTCCAAAAATACACAGCTCCAAGAAAATGAATGTTATGCAATTTTTTACAGCGAGGAAGGCTCTAACGATCTAATAATCAAGGACGTGAAGCCCACAGACAGCGGGAAGTACACTTGCAAGATCCTCCAAGTAACTCCAGTCGCCATTGAACATACACTATCTGTCTTAGAAGCCCCGAGAATTGTTGGTAAGATAAATTGGAAAAAGTTGTTTTTGTTCAGTTCTGAAATTGTGTTCTGAAAAAATCAAAACCTCATAGATGCTTTTTCGATTCGCATTTTTAATCTGGAGCAATTTTCTCGATAACAGCTGACCCTGAAAGTAGGCGTTCTATCAAAAGTTAATGGACTGGGACAGCTGATTGAAATGTGTTTAACGACAATAAGGTCTGCAGAGAGGCTGACGGTCCACTTAATGGTAGGTGAGGTGGCTACCGTCGCCTATAACACAAGAAACACCAAAACTGCTGGAAGAGCGCTGCCGACTACAGTAGGGCCCGGGAAAGGCCTCTGGCATGTTTACTCATCGAAACACAACAGCACACATGCTGTTATTTCACGGTGGTCTTCTGTAAGGGGGCGGTTACTGCTGCTATAAATAACTGCACTAAACTTATATAGACGGGCTGCCCAAATAACTGCAAAACACAGTGTGCCCGGCCATTACTAGATTGAGTGAATTAATTGATTGAAATACTATCAATCATTCAGTCAAATAGGCGATTGAAATTTTTAAATTGTCAGCTTTGAACTTTGGATTGGCAAAAGAAAAATTGGATTTTTTCAAGAAATTTTTTTCGAATTTTTCTCTTCATAAGAACATTTCTAGGACTGCAAGTCCAAGGAAGTTCTTATTGAGATATGAATAGGTATTTGAAAAAAAAAAAACGAAAAAAAAAAAAAAAAAAAAAAAAAGGCAGTACAGCCATTCTCGAGTTTTGCTCTTAGCAACCCATTTAGTGATTCATTTTTATGTGTTCCCGTGAAATTATTTTAATTTATGAAATTTATGAAACTATTGCTTATTTTAATTTAGTGTTATTTATTTAAGCTTATATATATATAATATAGTTATATATACTTTGACTATAGATCGTTTGATGTGTTTTACTTGTTTTGGACACGGTACTGTATCCTAAATTTCAAGGCGGCGTTGCATTGAAAGATTTAATTGTTATGATTTCAGGATTCCACGCAAATCAACGTGTGTTCAGAGAAGGTGATGAATTGAAATTGACTTGCGATGTGGCCGGTTCGCCTCCTCCGCAAATCGTTTGGTCCAAGGAAAATTCTGCAGGGGTGAGTGTTTATTTATAACATGGAAGTAAGGAGGCCAACTATGTAGGTACAAGAAAAAGTGTCCATCGGCCACCATTAAATAGGAGGCGCTGTAGCAGCATTGAGGTGTGGTGCTGAAGTATAGCATTACAAAAATTAAAAATCACCAATTAGGAAAATATTTTAAGATTATTTTTTTATTTACCTTTGGAATGAAAAAAGACAAAAATTGCAGCATATAATTTGTCTTATTTACGTCCACTTGGACAACTCTTGATAATACACATTTTTATAATCGCTTCAAAAGTTTTATAAAAGGTGATTAAAACTGCTAGACGAATTGAATACAAATATTCCAAAAATTGCTTAATCTATTATCTCACTATCACTTTTTCAGATTATATTTACAAAATCTATTTCTGACTATTTTATTTACGGTGGTTTCATGAACTACACAACAAATACTTTCATACCAAACCCAATGCTACACAAGCGCCATTACGGTCAATTTATGAACCACTATTTCAGTTGTAGCTTGACAGTTTTTTAATTTTTCAGTTCTAAGTCGGTCCTCCTTGCTTCAACACTCCATGATTTAAAATTAAAATCCTGCCAGCCAAGGAAAGTTACAGCCTAATGGCTGCTGCTGCTGATACGAAAGACCAGTTCAATTCAGTTCAGTTCGAACGCTTAAATTGACGACTTATTCGTCCATAACTTCTAGAATCCTCTAGAAGAAATCTTGTTTTTTCTGGGTAATCTTGTTTTTTCGGCTTGCAGACCGAATGTCTACTTGATGGACATATATTTAATAGATTATTATGAAAAATTAGCATAAATTCATGGAAAAACCGTAAGAACTATTTCAGAACACAAGCACAAGGTTGGTCGAGTTTTTAAGGTGCTTGTCTTAACGCACCGTGTCAGGGGTTTCGGGTTCGATTCTCGGCAGGGATCTGGTCTGGTGTCTGGTCTGTATGTGGCAAATAATGGCAGAGCACACTGCGGGTACGTACACAGCCCGTCTGGCGGCATTAATCAAATCACCTACTTACAGAATATCACCGTGAAATATGTTTCGATGAGTGAGTAAGGGATGCCAGAGCTCATTTCTCCAACCTTTCTCCTTACCCTTTAATCCTACTATGGTCAGCAGCGGACTCGCAGCACCTGTGCGATTGTAGCCACCTACCATCAAGTGGACAGTAAGCCTGTCTTAACATAATAAAAGCCGACAGCCACGGCTGATTTCAGGCTGATACAGATTCAGTTAGCTGAAGAGAACACTGTTAATTTTTCAGAATCAACGTCTGACCGAGACTTACGGTGAATTCTCTTTGAACACCTTAAGCGTGAAGAATGTGAAGCGCCATCACTCCGGAAACTACTACTGTTATGCTTTCAACGGCGTTAGCAGTGCCCAGGCCAATCTCACGGTCCATGTTCTCGGTAAGCTTTTGTTTTGTTACTGCTTTATGAAATGTACTTAACTATATACACTTAGTAAGTTAATTATTCACGAGATATCGTTTTGGCCATGAAACGAGCTATAGTCGGCTCACGAGAAGCTGTAAATTAAGTAAACAAACTAACTTGCCACGCGAGCAGTTTTCAAGGAACGTATCTATATAGCGCATACTTCGACGCTCGCAACCAACTTAAATTGACCGGGTTATAAAGAAACGAACATAAACATTTGGTCCGCAATTTTGAAGTCATTCGAGTTTATTTAATAATTCGTTTGTTCTTTTTTTATCCCTGATAACGTGCATGTAAAATTTAATGATGATAACTCATTTTTTAGCATACTTAACTAAAAAAAAATAAAAACTAACTCATTTTTTGCATTTGTAATGTTAAGATTATTATTACATTCCATTATGTCACTAATGTATGCTCATTTGAAATTATTTCTAAGTTGTCTTTTGTAAGGGGCTGGCAATTTATGAAAGCGGATCGCAACGTATTGTCTTTTATTTATTATATATATTTTTTACATTTTTCCAGCTAAACCGTCAGTACACGTTCACAAGAACATTGTAAACTCGGCCGTTGGCGTAGAAGCCATCCTACAATGCTCCGTCCATGACGAATCTAAGTAAGTCTCGTATGCCTGTCTCATTCAAATGGAGTACTTATTTAAAATTAAATTGTACATTATCAAAAATAACAGCAAACTATACTAACTACCAAGGTGACTAAGTAGTCTATATAACGTTTTAAGTGTCCTGAAACATTTATGGAATTGGCTGATTTACCAATTGACGAATAAAAAACGATATTTTTTTTTACAAATAATAATAACTAATTAATAAGTATACCTAGGTTTACTAGGTAATAGATGTGCAATTAGAACAACTATAGTAGAGCCAAACTGATGAGATACAAAAGTTCATTCACCCTACTAGAAACAGACAATCTATTATCTTTTTCTATGTTGTATGTATTTGACACAAGATAGAAAGAGACAATGTAGCATGCGAGCTTGCGTTTGATTATAATATTCGAGGACAACCCGGACATCGCCGCGCTTGCAAACATTGGGTCGGGGTTTGAAATCATTCATTCCGTATCGGGAAGCGCTCGCGATGACATACTGTTTTGTGTTCTATTCGATATTGTTATTATTTAAGTTATTTGTTATTTATTATTATTTTTATAATTATCAACGATTGTTTCCAATGGAGCCACAACCCAAGTACTTCGAAATAAAATCCGACAGATTTTGGTTCTTCTAAAAAAAAGCGCAGAAGAATCGGATTCAAATTAAATAAATAGAGTTTTACTATAAAAATCGTATTATTTTTGTTCTTATTTTCCGTAAACTCTTAACACACGCTATACGCCTAAAGATTTAAATTTCAATATTTTTTATACTAATTGTCAGCTTCTTAAAATAATAACATAAATTTATTTACCACATATTAAATTGGAATAATATAAATATTACATATAAATAATACATATACAATTTTAAAAATGTTTCAAAGCCCTGCATAAGCAAATGACTTTGCAGTAACTTTGTTTACATTTGGTATCCCTTTATAATGGCCCTACTTTAGTATAAAACATGTATAAACACGATAAGACACTATATAGTAGGTAAACGCATTATCATCTGATTTTTTTTTTAATTTTTTTATTTATTTATTTAATTCAAAATACATAGCATTAACCTTAAAACTAAATAAATCGTCAAACTTACATGAAGTTTGTTGACATCGTCGGGTAGTTTGTCCATCTCGCACGCACTTCCAGGTTTTAAGGAGTGGTATAGTGATGTGGGTAAGAGAGGTGCATACCGTTGTATATTCCTATTGTTCGATGACTCAGATGATAATGCGTCTGCTATAGTTTTGGCTGGCTGCAAAATTAAAATTGGCTGCACCAAAGACGCGGTATTCCCTAGATAATAAACATTCATCGGCTGACTGATGGCGACAGGTGAATTAGGCGAATAAAGTTGACTATTTAAAATACACTCGGGGGATTGAAATAAAGGTCATGTTTCTGTATCCTTTTTTCTTGGGTTCTGCAATACCGTTTGTATAATAATGTTTTATAATCTCGAAGCAGATCTTAACAGTAATCTGAAAAAACTAAAATATGTAATTATATTTATTTCAGCGTTCAATTTCATTGGTACAAAGATGGAAAGCCTGTTCCGGAAAATATGGCGCAAATAACTACCAACGGACCTCATTCCAACCTCACTGTGGTTCCACTCGACGAAACCTACTTCGGGACTTACACGTGTCAAGTAAGTCTTTAAGTTATTTCATACTATTGTGGTAGGTTTTAAGGTCAGTTGAAGGGGGGAAGATGCTCGAGGATGCGTATCATAGCGAGGCGCATCGTGAAGCTATGTAAAGCTTTCCCTAATCCCTAATCCTAATGTTTAGGGATGTGCTCCTTTGTTTCGGGGATGACTATTTCTCTAAATATTGTTTTATCCTTTATCTTGTCAGTGCCTTGCAATGCCCCGGTTTTTGGGTCTATATATATCCATGCAATGGACGTTCAATTAGCTTGGTCTGCATTATCGTTGCGTTACACATTCAGAATACCACGGAGACAAAATCATATAGCCAGCTCCCTAATTAACCCCTTTATGATTGTTTTTGATGTTTTGCTTAAACTTCGAAAATACTCTGAATTGCAAGACGGTTTGGCATTCGAACGTACGTCTGCTGCGTTGGCATTCGCATATTTGTCTCACAGCGAGGGTTTGAGCGACATAGTTATATTAATTTTGTAATTTTCAGGCTGTGAACGTTTTTGGACAGCACAATAAGTCGATCGACCTCGTTCAGAGTCCGGTCATTGAAAAGCTTCAAACGGAAGGTTCGAAGCTGAGATGGACTGTCCACTCGCATCAGCCTCTGGAGGAAATTGTAGTCAACCTGAGGGATCCTAAGGATGTAAGTAATTTTTTTCATGAACACAAACCTTAAAACTCCTTTTACTCTCTAACAAAGATTTTGGATAAGCAATTTAATTACAAGATTCCCAACTATTTCTACAGACTAACTAAGAACTCACGTTGGATTATACATTTGTTAAGGTTAAATACACAAATTATTTTCAGATTTATTGCGACTTGTCCAAGATCCATAAATCTTCTCAATAAACTCAAAAATAATGAAATATTTTGTTTATCGTTTCTCTCGATCTTCTGGACTATGTTTCACTTAACATTTAATAAATTTCCACGGGATATTTGACATCTTGTGTTACTAGATGGAGCTTAGCCTCTATTCAGCACTTGTTATTTAAAAAAAAAATGAGCTTTTCGTGTTTCTCATAAACCGAATTTTTAAAATATAACCATAAAGAGTGATTAATAATGAATGAAATACCCATATGTATTTTTTGCGGTTAATTATGAAATTTTTAAGGATTTAAAAACGTACAGCAGTATAAAATATACGGGATGGGACGATTCATCGCCGGCCACTTCATCGTCGTTTGTTGCGGTCTATTATTTATCTTGCGCAGTATTGTAGAAAGCAAAAGAATTATTACTACTCTAGATGTTTTTCGTCAGAAAAGTCGTAAATTTTCATAAGATGTAATGTATTTCAGTTTTGTTTTAGAAAAATACACAGTCAATTAGAATTACATTAATTGTAATAAATGCGATTAAAGAATACTGATTTTGTCAAAAAACTGTCTATTACAAAATGTGTTACAAGATTTATTTGTACTATAAACATAAAAAAGACTAAAAAAAGAAAGAAACAACAAGTAATAGTACAAAAGGCGGCCAATCTTATACTTATACTTTATAGCGATTTCAATCTTAATCTGGAATCTTTATCAAATTAAATGTGGGCGGAGCGAGTACACTCGGAATACTTATTTTGTCAAATAGACTGGGTTATTATTGTTAAGTTATTGTACTGGGAACGTGTGTGACATTGATTTTTTTAAAGTGATGCTAATGTTGATATTTAAAAAAAACGGCGATGAAATGGTCGGCGTCGAAGCGACCGGTGATGAAACGGCCTGCGATGAAAGGGCGGGCTCGAATTGGCAGCGGTGAATTGTCCTAGACCCTAAAATATATTATATTTGCGATTTTCCAGGGCACTGAATGGAAGAAGGTGACGGTGCCGCTTCCGGACGCCAAACACCACGAATACGATCTGTTCTACGAAATCGACACGGACGAAATAAGTCCAGGCAAATACGAGGCGTTTGTGCGCGTGCGGAACAATGTCAGCTGGAGCAAGCAAACCGATTCTGTACTAGTAGACACGGGTAAGTCTTCCAGCTTTTTGAAGTGAACGCTTCTTTAGGCGTTTTGCTGAGTATTAAACGTAAGTGAACCGTCACGCTCGGATCGGTGACTTTGAATAGCGATTATTCGGCACCACTCGACATAAAGCGCGCTCTGATTAGTGTTTTCACTTCTATCATATAAGCACACACCTCCTTAAGAAACTATTTTCATTTAAGGCCGCTGGTATAGAAATTTTATGAGGAGTAAAATTAATATAAGCGTTAACTAAAAAGCGTTACGTTATCCGTCACTTTGACATCTGTGCGAAAGCTGATGCATGTATTTATGCTCCCTAATTCTATTATAGTTTCTACAATTCTACAAGCAAAATCAGAGGGTTTCTCTGGGCTTATAAAAGCAAACATCGAAATCTTGTAAGAAAAATGTAGTCCGCGCAACGACATCTGTCGTCGAGAAAATTAACTATTGGAACTTAAAACGTAGTGACATCTGTGTATACCGAACGCAACTAATATTTAACTTTTGTTAGAACACGTGACATCTGAGTATGCAGAATATAACTAAATCATATAAAATTAGGTGTCAAGTTACCTATTGATACGAGGAAAATTTTATACATTTAGTTTTATACGTTTAAAAAGGAGTAAATTCAAGTCCAACTCTTTTTTTTTCCAATGAGACTCTCTTCGGTTGCCGTCAAAGCAAAAAGAAATTGAAAACCCCGGGTACATCTTCGAGTGTTTTTAAAACATGACGAGCCCATTTAATGAGTGGTTAGGCTGCTTGCCTTGCCAGTTGCCATTGAAAGCTGGCCCTGATCTGGATCTGGAAAGTAGTGCCAGGTCTCACTGGGTTTTGCAGATATTTAGGCAGTGACCAACCCTTGCAGAAGACTACCTTAAAATAACAGCATGTGCTGTTGTGTTTCAGTGAGTAAGTAAGAGATGCTCGAGCTCATTTTCCTATCCCTTCCTAATCCCTCTCCTTAATGTAACTATGGTCGGTAGCGCACTTGTAGCACCTGTGGCGTTGCTTGTGTAGGCGACGGTAGCCACCTACCATCAAGTGGACCGTCAACCTGTCTGACCTTAATAAAAAAATTAAAAAAATATCGAGCGTGGCTTTACTTGTGAAATTTATTTATATTGATTTATTTTATTTAAGTATATTGATTTTGGTTTTAAGTTATTTTTTATTTTTAGGCGTTCGTTCTGAATACAGTATCGCGAAGGCGTCAAGTAAGTTTTTTTTTTTTTTAAATTTTAATTTTAATTTTAATCTCAATTTGTTATTTAATAACACATTACTTTTGATTATTTTATGAAAGAAAAATGGTGCATCTACATATTTTTTCTTTTCATTTTTCAAAGAAAAATATGAATGGTGTGGTGTAGTTTGAATTCCTAATCAGATTCAAAGAACAAAAGATGCCTTGTGATTTTTTTTGTTGATTTTTTTATAATTATTTAATTTATGTTAATAACTAATTATGCAACATATAAAACTCATAAAAGAAAGAGAAATTACCATAGAGTTATCTATGTTTAATCTGACTTCCTTTTTTGATTCCAAAATTTGTATTATTGGTATAATTTCTTTTTAATTCGGAAAAACGTATAAAATTAAAGATATTTTAGCCTTAAGACCCTTCTACATATATCTATAATCTACACTTATTAATAAATAAAATTAAAGTGTCTGTATTTATTTAATTAAAAGGCAGCTTAAACAGACCACATATTGTTAGTAAAATAAAAAATAAAAACTTAATTCTAAATCTATGTCCCTAATAGTAATGTCAAAATAACTACTTTTTACTAAATCTATATCATAGTACATACGGTACTTTTATAAATTAAAAAATTGACTGTTTGTTTCGCCTAATCTCCGAAACGGCTGGACCGATTTTAACAGAACTTTCACTGACATATAGATGATCTTATAAGAAGTAACTTAGGCGACTTATTTTAGATTTTATTTTAGAAAAATAAAAATAATCATATGTAAGCAATGTCTAACGAGCTATGGAGAGGGCTGTGCTCGCGGTTACTTTGCGAGATCGAATCAGGAATGAGGAGATCCATGAACCAACGAAAATTACCGACATAATTCATTAGTAAGTTGAGTGACAGTGGGCAGGACACCCGCTGGGGCCGGAAGGTTTTTGAGTGAAGCCCACGGATCGGCAAGCGCAGCGTAGGACGTCCATCTAAAAAGTGGAACTGACTGCTTTTGATCGGTCCTTTTGGAGAATTAGAGCCTTTGTCCAGCAGCTGACATCCTACGACGTGTCGACGAAGACCTCTATACAACTTATTTAACTTATTTTATCTTTATTTAATCTGAAGCGTGCACAGTATCGGAGAGCTATTCTGGAAAGTCTATGTAATGCTTAATTTCTAAGTTTGTTTTGAACTTCATTTTTATTAAATTAAAGGTTGACTTTGTAATATTGTTATGTACTAAATAATTGTGGTAACTTTTTTGGTATTTGTGCCATTTTTGTCATTTTAGTTATAAGTATTATAGTCTGTATGTTTCCCTTAAAAATAAATAAATAAATAAATAAATAAATAATAAGTTCTCTATAAGTTATACTCTATATAACTTTTAGTCGTATAAGCCTTAAAGTTGTATAAAGGTGAAAACTGTGACAAGACTGTGACTGTGTCAATATAATTCTCTTTTTTACGACTCTATGAAGGAATATAGTTTTATAGCAGTCGGCGTAGGACATCCACTAGGTGGAATCTGATGACGGTCAGACGGTGGTGTTCAGAACAGTCCTATTGGAAAATTATAGGTGAGGCCTATGTTCAGCATAGAACGTCCTACGGCTGAGATAATGAAGGGGCGTCCCGTGCGCTCGCCTGGTGCGAATGGGTGGGTTCAGCTAGTTTGAAATATTGCATATTATAATTGACATTGTTTATTTTTATTGCTTTCAGTTGGGAGAGACGGTGCTCATGCAGTAAAATCAACATGGACCGTAGTTCTATCGACGACTTTAATATACCTTCTCATCCGAATGATATAAATCGACAACGCTAGATAAAATATATTTATCAATCGAAAATATTGGAAGACGCTGTTTTTTTTTTAAATGTAAATTATCTGCTTTTAGTGTATCGTGCTATTTTTACGGGGAATCACTGACACTTTGATGTATGTGAGGCGACAAATATTTTTAACATGTATATTATATTTTTAATCCATTCGCAAATCTGATAAGCTATAATTTAAAAAAAAAACGAGAATTGTTTATACTAAATATTAATATTATTATTAATACATAATAAGTAAAAAATACAAACTAAAAAAAAACCTAATTTTCAAAAAGTCACAACTGTACACCAACATCGTAATAGGGGATCGGACAAATTTTCAGAAAGTGTTTTAAATTAATCTTCATGGATATTTATTCCCATAAAAAAATACTATTTTATTTATTTATAGCCTTTTAGATACTCAAAATCATGTTTTAATATTGTTTGTTTGAAAATGCCGCCAAAACGCCACGATAGTTCATCTGAGAGTGCGTAACGTCATTTGTGGTCATATCATAACAAAACAGCTGCATTGGCATAAGTTCGCAAGAAGTTTTGTTTCGTTGAGTAGATTCTTTATTTGTTATTATGGAACGAAAAAAATATCGTTGGTATTGATTCTAGAAAGTGAAATAACAGATGTAACAAGTGATAGCCGTGCACTGCAGACAAGACAATGATTGCCCACAAATGACGTCACGCACTGTGATTGGTGTTTCAGTATAGATTAAAAATATTGTAAATAATAAAATTTTATTTGTTCAATTAAAAATATTTAAATGAATTATATTAAATTATTATTCGATAAATAATCGTAAAAATTATATATTTTCTTTCTAAGTACATTTTAGATTTTAATCTGATTACTGTCCGATCCCCTATTATGTTTATTAATTCTAAAAATATTTATTGAACTCACAATGAGCAGTGATTCCCCCCTATGAAATTATTCCGTAATAATACTTTCTCCGTATACGCAATACGGTATAATGTTAAGTGTTTTTAAATAGGGTAATTGCCTATTTTTCAAAAAGTGTTTAAAATTAATTGGTGATCAATTTTAAGCTATATATTTTTTTGTTTTGCATAAATAATAACCGGATGACAATGATAAATCACGAAAAAAAATAATTTGCCGCCTAAACACCCGTAAGTCGTGACGTGGTCTGTATGACGTCATATTACTCAAACAAGGACTGACGAGAGACGGAAAAAACTACATATTACCAAATATAGCAATATTTGTAAAGATCAATTCCTCTTGAACTTTTTTTATTTATTATTTTTTATTAAAGATGGATTTGCTCTTGGCCAGCATCTATCCATGTAGGAAAGATGAGGCCGACAATGGAGTGAGCTCATTCCGAGTGTCATGGACACTCGGTTCCTCCGAGACAAAGAATAAAAATGATCTTGAAAGAGACTGTTCGTTCTAATTGTTTCCCCGTATCCCACATATATATGATATTAAAATTTTAATACTGAAATTAAAATTAATATTTTAACATATTTAAAATTAAAATTTTGTTTGAGTAATATGACGTCATACATACGACGTATGGTTATTTCTGCCGCAAAATTTTAATGAGTTTTTTTTGTTATTCTTATTTGTTTATTATTTATGAAAACAAAAAATAAAGCTTAAAATTGACCAACAATTAAGTTTAATTTTAATGTAATTCGTCTTTTTGAGCAAGAAGTGTTTTTTTTTTACTACTTTACAAGTAATAGTCAAAAGTACAAAAGACCCCGTTTCAACTCCTATCATCGTGTACAGTATAATTCGTTTATTTTAGTTTATAAACTTTTTATCTTTGAACAGTGTAAGGTATAAGTGTTAGTAATTGCGAATTGTAAAACTACTTAGTCAAACGATTCTATTTTCATACGTCTTTATGAAAAAAAATTAAGACAGTACAGGAAACTTGAATATTTTTAATTTGATTTCTAGGAAAAAAATACGTTACCAACGCCATCTAGCGAACGATGTTGTAGGTTATATCACTAAATAACTAGATGGCACTCTCGTTAACAAAATAAGCAATTACATACTTTTACCTATTGTAGTTCATGTAATTAATTTAGCCAAGATACTTAAAAAAAAAAAACTAAATCTGTGGCATTTTACATATTATATTTAAGCGTCCTGTATTTATATATGCATTTTAAGGCATCTTACTCACATTAGGCACTTTTATTTTTGTAAATATTACTTTTACATTAATATTTCTTTTATTAAATTAATATTAATTAACCACTATTAATTTCTCAATTTTACTTATTTACTATTTTAGTGTTTATTATTATTACTATTTTTAAGTTGCTTTCTCAAAATTCATTTTATTTTATAATGTTAATAGTAGAATTATTATTACCAAAGTTGTAATTAAGATTCACACTTAGTTAATTATAAATGAGTGTTCAGTCTTTAATTTAATTATATAACTTAAATGTGCTTTCAAAATAATGAAAATAGAATTACCATTCGCTTAATGTGTATTTATAATTTATAACTATCAATTGAAGACATTATAGCAGTCCAATTGACCGAGTAGGCATTTATATTATTTAATTAATTATAAATCCATGCTATAATAGGGAATATGCACATTTTGTTTTAATATTTTCATACGATAGGTTATATCGTTATATAACCGTAAAAAATATTCAGCGCCAATAAACATAAATTTAGTAACAAAAAAAATATGTTAAAATTAACTAATAGCTACGGGCACTTTTGGCGCGCTTGTTGTGACGTCACAGTCTACAATAACAATCAAATGTTAAAAATCGCAAACATCTACACGCCTGTTGACAATGTGACGCCTTTGACGTCACATTGAATTTCCCACAATTTTTTAATAATTATTTACTTAACCAAAAAATAATAATATTAATAAATATTTAAATAGACATAATTCTAAAGCAAAAATATTGATAAACAAAAATAAATTGAAGCCTTTTTTGAATTAAACGCATATTCCCTATTAACGACTGACGATCTAATTTTCCTTTTAAATACAGTAAAGTTAAATTTCATTACAAAAATACAGTTTTTTTTAATATGTTGAATTTTCTTAACATTCTGTGCAAATACCTATGTTTTTCAATTATATATATAAATTCAACAGTCATATATAAGATGCCATAATTACCTACAAAATAATATAAATTTATCTAGTGTAATATATTACTATACACTGACATAATTATAGTAAATAATGTGCCTATTTATACGAGAATTTTAAAAAGAGGTGCTTTTTAAAATAACCAATTTCCCATTTTACTATATTGTGAATTCATAATGTGTCATTATTGTTGGTCATTGATACTTTACATCTGAAATAATTTAAAATAATGTTAGTCATTTTAACATGACCAATGTGATTACATTATTTAGTAGCAATTGTCTATTGCTTCGTCCATCACAAGAAGTAGACGATTGACTATGAGCTGTTCTCAAAGACAGTGAGTTAAAATAAATACCCATTGGTTGAAGGGAAAAAAATCAAAGACTTCTTTTATAACTGACGTGGTGTATTCTACTAAATTTCATTTGAAAAGAATAACACATTGATAATAAAGATAAGTGATAATGCAGTCGTAATTCTTTTTATTGGGCGCAAAATGCCACTTCTTAATTCCGTATACGACTGTTAAAGAAAGACGGAAACATATTTTTATTGAAGCGGGCACATTATTTGCCAGTGCACTACCAGTGCATGCATAAATGCCCCCCCTCAAACGGGCACCCAACTCAGCATGTACTGTGCGTGTTACATTGGCGGATACGGGGGGGGGCATTGGGGGGGGGGCTATGCCCCCCCCCCCCCCAAAGACCCAGGAATTCCATATTTTTGACTTAACTTTTCAATTCAATTCAAGTACAATTCAATTCATATATGAAATGAATATAGAATAATATAATTCATATCAATCAAAGTTATCGAAAGTTTCATAATTCATGTCAGACATTTGAGACAGTTCAAATACGCGATTACGCGGGTTAAAAGTATTTGTAATACAACCATAATGCATCTCAACTAGTAAAAAAATACACAAAAAAATTACTTGTGATATTAACCCTAACTCCGAACTTTGTCAGAATGACAAATGAAATCCTGGATCCGCCCCTGGCGTGTTACAGGCAACACAAAACTGATCTTCCGTTGGGGTCCTATCTTTGGCCTAACGAACATCCGCCATTATTCTTAAAATACATTTAAGAGTACAACAATGTAAGAGTAGACAACAGTGTACAATTATGTACAAGATATAAATTTAATATAAATAAATCGTCGCCTTAATGGTGAAGTGAGCTATTCCACACTAAACTGGTTCCAAGATAATGACAATTGAAATAAATAAGCACCCATAAAAAAAATGTTTTTTGTTTTATCTTCTCTATTTGTATCGATTTTAACAATTTTTTGTGAGAAGGTAATAATTAATGTGTTGAAATTAAGAAAGTTCGATTTAAGTGCGCTTTTATTACTTTTTTTTATTATTATTATTATTTTTCTAGTTTGTTTTAACTCCTTTCACGTCTGAAGGAAAAAAATCAACTTCTATTTGAGCTATCACTTAGATCTCTTCACCATAACTCAATTTGGTCAAAAGTGTGTGTTAGCTCTTTTCACCACTAAGGCGACGAAATATAATAATTTAAGATATACATATGCTAAACACTAATTATAAAAATAGTGACACAACTACATTTGAAATTAAAAGGCATTATATAGGTAAAATTAAAATAATAGATATTGCGCTACTTTTTCGGCACCAGGGGCCAGATCTAGCCCCCTGGGACGTACCCGAATCTTCGACGATAAAAATGAAAGAGACATTGTTTACACCAGCGTATATTAATTTTATTCTACATTATAAATCTTTTTACATTCAATATATTTCAAATTCAACTGTTACACCTTTATCCTTCCAAATCTCAAAACGTTCTCGTCATCTCTCTCATTTTTCGAAAATATCTTTTTTTAAGAATTAATTTAAAAATTACTTTGAAAAATGTAAATCATCTGCAATAATGTTTTATACCACTTGTTATTGCTCCTGTTTTTGACGTTGTTTTAAATGTTCCCTCAATTTGGCTTTGAACCCGTACAGACTGCGAAGACCACGAATATTGTTCCAAATCTTAAGCAGCAACGCACAACCCTCTAGAGAAAACCGAGTGCAACGGTGTGAATTAGCTACGATTGAACGATTCAAAATTTTGTGCTACCTATGTCTCGTATAACTCAGTTATAATATAAGTCTTTGGAAAACATATATAGTTCAAAAGAGCTGTAATTCTAAAACTTAAGGCTTTTTGTGGGTATTTGTTTTGTGGGATCATTAAATATAATAAAATGTTTTTCTCGTATATTTGTTTTCATATAATATTTAGAGTCTAAGCACACGGCGTATTTTAAACGCGCAGACGAGGCGCGTTTTCGGCGCCGTAGATGTCGATTGTTACGTTTGTATAGATTCTACGCGCTTAAAACGCGATACTAACGCGGGCGTAAGCGTGTTCAAAACTCGTTTGAAGCGCGTATACGCGCGTCATCCATCTGCGCGTCGTTTGCGCGTTTAAAATACGCGGTGTGCTTAAGCTCTTAAAGTTACACCTTTTTATTCCTTAGAACAATAATCATGTACCTGCATACTGATGGAGGATTTAAATCGTCAGATTTGCTCTTGTAGGAAGGCGGGAAGGTTTTTAAGATTAATTACAATCTTTCATTCATAAATAAATCTTTCTTTCATTCATAAATAAATAAAATACGTGTATTTTCCCAAAAATGGATGAAGGGGATAAACATAGTTCAAGTAACATGTAATTGATGCATATGTTTTTGATAAATTTTTTGTTAAATATGTATTTTATTTAATTGGAATAATTAATTAAGAAAAAAATTAACTTTTAATAAAACAAGGTACATATTTACTTAATTTTGTAATCAGATAAATCGTTTATATCATGGTATAATAAAATTACTTCGCCAGGTATAGCATTCCGAGAGACAGCCCGACACAAGTTTGCGTCATCGCGCTGTGTTGCCAGTTTATGTGCTTTCAATCTACCCGAGTCCCATTTATTACATGTATAATTTAAGATAAAGCCGTAAGTGTTTTACTATGTGATTAAAATGACCTATTTTATTTGCTAACACAAAGCAATCCCATAAATATCGTCTTTTGTGTGAGTGATTGCAAATATTTTTCCTTTTAAGTGGCAATTCAACAGTGACGTAAGCTTGTGTCACAAGCGGAGTGTCAGATCTTGTTTTCTTTGACCATGGTTTATGGCAGAATTGATGGGGCCATAACTTTAAAATTGGACCATAGTTTATATTGGTTATTATGGAATAAATGTGTAACTTACTGCCGCACTCAGAGTCGTTTTAATGATTACTTAGCGACTCTTTAGTAAAGATTTAAAAATGTTTACTCTCAGACAGTTAATGGTTGATTAGTGGTCTTAAGTGACACTTAACTTTAATGACAGCTCAACCCTTACTTATGCTTCTTAAATGGAGAATTTGACATTTCGAAAGTGAGGTAATCTTATTAATAATAATCTATTGTGCGTGGAGTCGTTACATAGGTAGCTAAAATTATTTTAAAAAAAATTTAAATTTAAAAACTTAAATTATATCTTGACAAGATGATAAGAATAATAGATACTTTACGAAAAAAAGTAAAGTATATTACTTCTATGAAAAATTGACAATTAAAATTGACAATGATGTGAAATGTTGCCGTATTTAAAAAATCTTGACTTTTTAATTTATTTAATTATAATTACGTCTATTATTGTTAATTTTAACTGATAATAATAAGAAAAGACATGTTTAACTGATTTTTATGAAAAACTCTTATTTTTTTTCTATACATAAATTGCTTTGCCGAATGATATCGTGTCATTGAGTTTTTTCTTATGACAACACTGCACGTTATCGATATGCATTTCGATAGAACGCACAGTCCTATGCTTACTTAAAGTGGTATTTAACTAATGAACCATTAACTTTCGTCTCTGGGAGCCGCGGCTCATTAACGTATTTAATTGTATTTAGTTAAGTGTCTATTAGTACTAATTTAATGAACGTCTCTGAGTGCGGCAGTTAGTCATGGTTTAATATCTGTGTTCATTTTCTGTCACAATTTTTTTTTAATTTATTGTCCATTATGACTGTTGTCATTATTAACCTTTTTTGTCTAAGTATTGAATCTGGATCAATGTAATTTACTAAAATAATAATCGTTATTGTTTAAAGGGCTATTGTTAAAAGATTCATACTTATTCTGTTAAATAATGGCCTAAGTATATTTTCTTAATATTTTTAACAATATTTAGTCCCATTCATCCAGATATTTACAATGTACAATTAATATAAACTAGGAATTGAAACGCCAATATTTGCTTCCATTTTTGATAAAACGAAGGATTGAATTAATGCAAATTTATTTGATAAATGAACTATTTAAGGTGGCTTTTTCATATGTGCCTTCTGTATGAAATGTTTAAAAGAAGGTATTTTTGTCTTGAATAAATTAATGTTTGTAAATATTTAAAAAATGTTTTATTTTAATCCCTTAGATACACAGAAACATAGAATTGAACTAGTTTAGAAGTTCCTTGGGTGGTATTTTTTAAGACTTTTATTTATTCCCAACCAAAAAGATTAAATATATAGAATATCTAGAGAGGGCATTGGGAAAAATTTCGCTGTAATCAGGATGGCCATGGAGCAGCTAAATAGCATTGTAAAGTTGGTGATGGACAGAGCGATTTTCTACCACGTGGTTCTAAATGTCACATTATAGACTCTTTCGTCTTGCCCGATCTATACAGTTGGAAATCTTTGTTCCCAACAAACAATTTTTGGTAGAGACGACGTTTTAGTCTCAACTTTAGTTTGAGTAATAAACATAACGTATAAACGTTGTGACAACGTTATTATTAAAAAATACCACCACCATTTTCTTTTTTGCCGATGCTGACTGTTTTACAGTAGATGGCATTTCTTCATTTTCATACACCCATACTTTGTTTTTAGATTTACTTTTTATGTCGTAGTAGTACAGTCAAGATTCGTCACCCGTTACTATACTATTTACATACTGTGACTTTCCCTGGTTAAACCTAATTACCCCACTAACCCTACTTAGCGTTTTTTTTTAATTTAAAAGAATTTTTTTTTCTTTTAAATTAAAAAAATTAAGATAAATATAAATTGCTCAGGTCTAATGAGCGAAAATCAATATTGTTTCTAACAAAAAAGTCTTTATTAACATGGGACCAAATTCTTATTTAATATCTTTACGTCAGGTTAAAGTCAATCGTGACATTACATGTATTATGTGACATTACAGTACTTCTTTCGACATGTGTTTTAATCTTTTTTTTTTAATAAAGATTTCATTTATATTAAATAAAGCGAAAACAAATTAAATAATTAAGATGTCTTTAGAGCGACCGTCTTGTTCAGACTGTGAGTTGGAAATTATTGAAAATATTTGGACAAATGTTCTATTAAATTGGGTATGTTTTTATAACTGCTCTAAGACATTGTGTTAGTGACAAATACAATAAACAAACCCGTGTTCGTCTATAAAATAAAACAAAAATTTAAAATAATTTGGCCTCCACATGAACACGCGACGTCGTATATGAATAAGGGATACTTTTCTAAAACCACAGTGTCCCTTTACAATTATGATACCAGCAATCAGTTCGGTGAAATATAGCACAGTACGGCAAAGTAAAGGATTTCTTCTTGGACATTTTATTTTTAACCTTATTCCAATGATTTTAGCACTCACACTCCTTTATTTCAATACCAAGAAGCCGCAGGGTTCCGCGACATGCCAGCATGCCACGGTATCCCTTCAGCAATAAGTGCTATTATCATTAAATCCCAATCACTCATTTTAAAAAAAGGGATATACAACCGACTTCGGAGTAACGCAATGCTAACCTGAATAGTTTTTGGCACGACACGGCTGCGCAAGGCCGTAGCCAGGATTGTATATATGGGGGAAAGGGGGGGCAGACAAAAAAAATCCTAGATTATATTGTTTTGATCGTTGCTTTTAACATAATATGAGTTACACATGAGCAGTGAAGGTAGTAATTAAAAAAAATATATAAAAATCAGAAATAGCTTTGTTACTTGACAATCAATCTACGAGGCTCTTCACAAAATCTTTTCAAAACTTCTCATACAATTTCACCTTTTCGTTCTTTAACAATTTTCCGGTGAACGCTTAAACAAAAAACTACGCTATACCCTTGTCGTTGTAAGTGACATTTTGTAAGCGAGCGAGAATGCAATTTAAAAATAAAATTTAAAATAAAAACATATGAAACTATAATGCGTTCAAATACTCACTGCGGGCGCAGCAATGTACCGCGTCAGCAAAACAGAGTATATTGTGTACTCGCTCATATTTACTTACACGTATTATGATATGATTTGTAGCTTCGCTTGCATTCAGTGATTGTACTGAATATCATAAATGAAGTTGATTAAAGCATTTGAGTACTTAATGTTATATTTCAGATAAATAACTGCGTAAAACCTAAAATGAAAATAAAAGAGTTGTGTTTCTGGATTTTGCCGGAAATAATTAATAAGTATCGGGACGAAATTTGTGTTGACGACTTAGACAGATCAATGCTCTGTTCGGATGACGTGGAATCATTTTTAAGGAACAAATATCCTATATTAAGGCTAAGGTATTTTTAAAAAGTATTATTAAATGGAACTTAAGATCCATATTTTGCCTCAGCACTTTTGTTTGTGCTACGATTCTAGAAGCAAGGCAAACTGCAATCCGCGGTCATAAATTGGTCAGCCCGTCTGGTGGCAGTAATACCGCCCTTAATTGCAACTACGTTGAAATTATAGCACTTATGCTGTTGTGTTTCGGCGAATGAGTCAGTTATGCGAAAACTTGTTCCACAATCTCTCCTTGTCCTTTATTTGATAGAAAAAGTGAATCTAAAGAGTGGAACCTTTTACAAAATTGTAACTGGTATATGCTTAGAAGCAAGATTCTTTAAGCTCCTATCTACCAATTCTACCTATCATTGAAAGTTCCTACAAAAATCGGTCTAACTGTTTCGAAGATTATCCTGGAAAAACAGACAGATAAACGCACATTTCTTTTTTTAATGATTTTACAAAAAAAAAAAAAATATTTAATTTTTGACATCACAGACTTCTTCTTAAGGTGCCATCTCCTACCAGCGGAGATTGACGATCATTATCTCAATATTAACTTTGTCCGCAACCGCGCTGAACAACGGTTGAGTAGGTACTCGTCCTGAAACATTCGCGAAGGTTTTTCAGGCAAGACGTTTTATGTCTGCCTGATTTTCAGAGCCCTTGTATTTAATTGAAGAATGCATTTAAATTTTAATTTAAGAGAGCGCCGGTAGCGCAGTGGGAAAGACGCGGCCTATCATGTCGAGAGGTCCGAGTTCGATCCCTGGTCATGGTTGTGCAGTTACTGACTGCCTTCAAACGGTGAAGGAAAACATCGCTAGGAAACCTGCATACCCTAAGAAAGGCGCATGTGAAGTCTACCAACCTGCACTGGGCCAGCGCTGTGGATCAAATAGCGCATACGTCTTCTTTAAGAGGGTAAGCCTGTGCCCCTGCAGTGGGGACATATAATAAAATAGGCTATGGGATCAATGTAATTCACTGTATCAATTGTATTTTAAGTAGTGGCAGGGCATACTGCGTTTCGCAGTCATTTAGGCAGCCCGTCTGGCGGCAGTAACCACCTCCTTACAGAACATCACCGTGTAATAACAGCACGTGTGCTGCTGTGTTTCAGTGAGTGAATAAGGGATCCTTAATCCTATGGTCGGCAGCGCATTTGTAGCACCAGTGGTGTTTTTTGTGTTATAGGCAATCTATCAACAAGTGGACCGTCAGCCAATATGACGAAGTTACCTTTAGAATGCTTTGTATTCTAATCGTGTCACATCACAGACAGACATTTTTTTTGTTATAAGAATACTTAATATGATTTTTAGTAACGTTTTTTTATTCAATAGGTATATATCAGAAGATACGAACATGCCAAGAAAAGTTTACATCATGGCGTCAGTCCTGTTGTACCATTGTTGCGTTGCTGCCGGTTCTGATATCGTAGAGAGAGACATATACACAAAACTCAGCAAAGGGAATCAAGAGATTATATTGAGATTCTGTGAGAGTTTGAGCGATATGGACGTTACTATCAATAATGTCGACGTGGCTATCAAAAGTACTTACACAATTTTGTATTTCGTTTAATACATCGTTTCATTTAATATTATTTACTTGTTGGAGCCCGCGACTTCGTCCGTGTTGAAAAATAAAATAAAAAATCAAAATATTTATTTATCAATTAGGTTTCTTCAAGAAACTCTTATGATCGTCATTTAAATTTACTTATTTTGTGTAATTATTGGTAAGATGGGTGAATAGCCATTAGAAGTACTGGCGGACAAGTTTTTAGTTGCGGATGACGTCACCTGGATGTTATACCTAGTGATAAAGTTCCTGCGCGTTAGCAATTTGCAATTACATGCTGTTGTGTATGGGCAAGTGAGTAAGGGATACCAGAGTCCACTTCCCTATCCCTTCCTAATATCTTATCCTTTATCATATAGTAAGGTCTGCACTATGGTGTTGTTTGAATAAGCGACGGCAGTCACCTACCATAAAATTTAAAGTGAGGCATGTCTATATACATAAATAAATTACAACTGACACTAAATGTTTACAGACGCTTGTGAAGAGGCAGCAATGTTGAGTTACAATCTTCACAAACAACAAAGAAAAGAACAGCCAACAGCAAGTGCGAAAGACTATTACGTGGAATCGTTAAAATCCATAGACTACTCAGAAGGAATACCACAGCGAAATGAACCTAAAAAACAGAACTTAAAATTCAAATCGTCCGTAACTGTGATGCCTTCGTCTCTTTTCGATGACTATTCTAGTTTATCCCTAGAGCAGCATAATCAAGAGATGATTGACTCTGTGCCAGTAAAAATGCTTTCCGAAGAGTGTAAGGATACTTGGAATAATGGCGACATGGCTGTGTTCGCCGTTGAAGGAGTTGAAAGGACCGAGGAATTGAGTCAGAGGGAGGGTTTTAAAGACATGACAGGAGATGATTTAGGTAAGAATCAGTTCGCCGCCATTTACTTAGATTTTATAAAGATTAACGGCATGTGTTAGAACTTGTTAAAACTACTTAGAGATATCATAATTTTCTAAAAGTTATCGAATCCTGACTAATCCTAAATCTGTACTATTTGTTTTTTATACTAATCGATTTTCGTTCGTCCACGGATCTCCTCATTCCTGATTCGTTCTCCCAGTGTAACCTCGAGCATAGCCCTCTCCATAGCTTGTTGAGCAACGTTAAGCTTCCTTACGAGGCCAATAGTTAGAGACCACGTTTCAGCGCCATATGTCATCAGTGGAAATGGTCGAAAACTTTTATTTTAAGACACTAAGGAATTTTGGACGAAAAGATGTCTCGGAGCTTCCCGAATGCTGCCCATCCGAGCTGGATTCGACGATTGACCTCCTTCTCGAAGTTGGCTCTATCTAATTGAACTGTTTGTCCCAAGTAGATATATTCGTCAACGACTTCGAGAGTTGAATTTCTAACTGTTACTGGGATGGGCACGACATGGACATTAAAACTTTCGCTATATCCATAGTCATGTAAAGGCCCACCCTTTGGGAAAGCGGTTGAGACCATCGAGCATTCCGTATTTGACAGGACTACAATATCTTCGACAAACCGAAGGTGAATATGTATACTCGCGGTTAATGTTGATGCTAAGTCCTTGTTATTCCAGGAGCTTAAATGTAGATGCAAGCGCAAGTGAATAATTTCGGAGAGAAGTACATCTCCCTGTTTCACACCTCTACGCAATGGAATTGGCCGTGTGCTCTGCTCCTGTACTCGAACCGTCATGGTAGCTTTATTGTACAAACATTTTATACTCCGATATACCGATGGTCATTCGCATCGCTGCAGAGCCTCGAGCACTGCCCATGTTTTGATCGAATCGAAGGCCTTCTCATAGTCCAGTAATAGTCAGAATGGAATTTCGGGATGGATACCTATAGACTTTATATTAATATCCCGTAAAATGAAAAGGCTTTCGAATTTGCAATACGTTGCGAATTCGAATTGCAATCAAATTCGCAATCTTCGTTGGTAATCGAATTTGCAATGTAAGTCTACGAAAAAACGGTTGAAAGAAAATGTTTCTTTCGAACGCCTACAAAAAAGTCAGCTACAGCATAATTATGTCTAACAATCTTCAGATTAGCCTAGCGGGTGATCCCGTGAAGTTTAGTAGCGATCGTATTAAAAAAAGCGGCCCAGGCGACTAGTCGTGTGAAAAAGCTAGTTGTTGTATAAAATTTAATTAAGCTGTAGTTATGTTTACTAGTAGGTTGCTCGATGCTGCGGGCTGCAAGCAGCCCGCAGAGGGTTTTCGCAACCAGGGTAGGTTGCTCGATGCCGCGGGCTGCAAGCAGCCCGCGGAAGTTGTAGGTTGCTCGATGCTGCGGGCTGCAAGCAGCCCGCAGAGGGTTATCGCAACTAAGTCGAGGGTGTGTGAAGTGGTAGGTTGCTCGATGCCGAGGGCTGCAAGCAGCCCGCGGAGGGTTATCGCAACTAAGTCGAGGGTGTGTGAAGTGGTAGGTTGCTCGATGCCGAGGGCTGCAAGCAGCCCGCGGAGGGTTATCGCAACTAAGTCGAGGGTGCGTGAAGTGGTAGGTTGCTCGATGCCGAGGGCTGCAAGCAGCCCGCGGAGGGTTATCGCAACTAAGTCGAGGGTGCGTGAAGTGGTAGGTTGCTCGATGCCGAGGGCTGCAAGCAGCCCGCGGAGGGTTATCGCAACTAAGTCGAGGGTGCGTGAAGTGGTAGGTTGCTCGATGCCGAGGGCTGCAAGCAGCCCGCGGAGGGTTATCGCAACTAAGTCGAGGGTGCGTGAAGTGGTAGGTTGCTCGATGCCGAGGGCTGCAAGCAGCCCGCGGAGGGTTATCGCAACTAAGTCGAGGGTGCGTGAAGTGGTAGGTTGCTCGATGCCGAGGGCTGCAAGCAGCCCGCGGAGGGTTATCGCAACTAAGTCGAGGGTGTGTGAAGTGGTAGGTTGCTCGATGCCGAGGGCTGCAAGCAGCCCGCGGAGGGTTATCGCAACTAAGTCGAGGGTGTGTGAAGTGGTAGGTTGCTCGATGCCGAGGGCTGCAAGCAGCCCGCGGAGGGTTATCGCAACTAAGTCGAGGGTGCGTGAAGTGGTAGGTTGCTCGATGCCGAGGGCTGCAAGCAGCCCGCGGAGGGTAATCGCAACTAAGTCGAGGGTGTGTGAAGTGGTAGGTTGCTCGATGCCGAGGGCTGCAAGCAGCCCGCGGAGGGTTATCGCAACTAAGTCGAGGGTGTGTGAAGTGGTAGGTTGCTCGATGCCGAGGGCTGCAAGCAGCCCGCGGAGGGTTATCGCAACTAAGTCGAGGGTGTGTGAAGTGGTAGGTTGCTCGATGCCGAGGGCTGCAAGCCGGGATGACGGGTTAAAATTCAAGGGACGCACTTCTGCGGCGCTTCGGGGTTCATTTTTGGTCTTTATACCTTCGAAATCTTCAGTAGGCATTTCGACAATATTTTCGTCAGTTAATAAGTCTTTCGTCTTATTACGCCGAGTCTTGAGCATAATTAGTCTTTAGTCTTGATTATAAGTCGTAAACAATAGTCTTAATAAATTTTCATAAAATTCTTACAAGTATTATATTATTACGAGTGTGCTCAATTCCCTTCTTACTCCTTGTCTTTCATACTAAGTGTTCTAAGTCTTATCCATTGTATTCGTCGTTTCGCGTTCAGTGTCCACAGTTGATGATGCAATAAAATAAAATATATGTAATAATTTGACAATTTAAAAATTCCTCACAATTTATTTTATTCACTACAATAATAACTAAATAAACAGAAATAAATTAACATCATCATTGTGTGGCAGTAATAATCCTCCTCATATCTAAACTTTTAATTAGTTCATGATTACAATTTATATCTACATTAATTTCTTCATTGGATAAGTACCACTAAGTAGGTACCTACTTAATGATATTTGTGCCTATTTTTATTAACTTTTGTACAATGTTAAGTGAGAATGGGTAACTGGATATGGTTATTTATGATAATACTTAATACCTATATTGTTCAGAGACACCGATGTTAAAACTCAAGTTTTCTGTTTATGAGCTACAACTATGTAGGTATTACTTTGATCATTGGAAAGATTGTCTGTAATGCGTATATCTTACATTGTCCAAAAGTATGAGATTTTATAGTTAAGGGAAACAAAGATTGTAGGTACTCTGGAGCTTTGATTCAATTTCAAATATTGTTTCATTGAAATTAAATAGGACTGAGATCCAGCCATACCTCTATATGTGAATTTAACCAGGCAATTAAAATTTAATTCATTAATACACTACCTACCAATTTGTTAATTGTATTAGGGTACATGTAGCATGAGTATAATAGTAGTAAGTATTTTCCAATGATCTAAACATGACATTTATTTAAATAGTTATAATTTTTCTGGTTAGGTGAGAGAGGCGATATGTAATTATCCCTTAGTCACTTATCTTTATTCTTAACTGTATTCCACTACTTTAAAATGGTTTCCGTAAAAAACAGTGTTAAAATTTATTCTGTGAATTAACAGAAAGTATGGCATTTTGTATAGCTAGGTATAGATAGGCTGAAGTTGGCCAATATTCGAATAAATTCAGATAAGCCAATTATTTCCAATGCATTTCAGTACCTATATGAACTGTACCAAAAACAAAAATTTATGGTTTATATTGATCTGCAGGATATTTATATACTATATTAAATTTAGGCAGTGAATTGAAATATGGCATAATATCACACACATCACAATATTAAAGCCAATTAAATGTAATAAACCAATTATAAGAGTATTCCTATTACAACAACATAATAATATATGTTTTTGTATGGGGCGAGTATCGTAATGCACATTTTGTAATAAGTATACAGTCTTTTTGCCAACATCAGTATTCTGGCTCGCTACACTCACACTTATTTCATATACATTCCAGAACCTAACCCTTTTCTTTTCATCACAAATAAGTCTTGTAAAAACACATTTTGTAAATGAATACAATATCTTTGCAATTGTTGCTCATTCCATTGGCAAAAAAAAATTATTGTAAAAAAAAAGTGCCGCCCTTTACTATACCCCAACCTCAAATTCGATTGAAAATGCAAATAACTATGTCTGATATTATTTATCTTTTTGGATAAGTTTCCTTATGGATCCTTTTCAATTCATTGTGGTTTTTAAACAATTTGAACCCCAAATTATGATGAAAAGTTACAGAGACTGATATTTCAGAATACTTGACATTGCTATGACTACATTACCTTTCTTTACCGTTATTTATATTCCACAGTACGTTAGTACATAATAGCTCACTGATTCCACATACATTATGATTAAATAAACAAATAAAAAATCACTATAGTCACTGAACATGTATTTTTTTAAATATTCACTTGCATCCTTATTATAAGTTCACAACTACTTTCTTGCAATATTTCTCTTCATACTTCTCAGCTGGAAAATGTACTTTTCTGTAAAATGATGTTCGCAAACCTGCAATAATTGATAACAAACAGAGATGTTATACGATAAAAAGAGGTTATGTTATTTTAAAAGTTAATAAAAAATATATCTTACGTTCGCATTAGTGCTTGTTTGGTTGAAAGTTGTCCATTTAATTAATGGCGCGTTTCATTGTTTTTTTTTTTAAATACATACTTAGTTATAGTTTAAAATACACGATTTTAAACTGTGACAGAATTTTTTCTAACTTTTGACAAAGAATGACGCTTTACGCTTCAAATCCAAATAGTATAATAAATAAATGTACCGCGGCCAAACTGTGGCGCTAGCGTCTATGCGAATGTTCGGTTCGGTCGGCCTCATGTTGATGACGTAACCCCTTGTGTGGCCTAGAGAGCTCTCTTTTTAGTAGTATGAGTAGGTGTTGGTTGGACATTCACGGAGCAAGGATGATCGTCCCTGTCAATATGGACTTCGAGAAGAAATGGTTATCCGCCAAAGACACGATATCACTATTCCCTATGGTTTCAAAAAAGTTGTATGGAGTGTAAAAAAAATGTATGGGCGGGACGGGGATGGGTCGCGATTTGGTAACCCCCGATGACCCTCTATGACATTCCGCAAACGCTGTCCCTCGGCGACTCATCGTTCCCGAGTACCTCCCGTCAACTTTTTACCAGGTAGTCATATCGGAGCTTCGAGAAACTTCTGATCCGCGTGACTTCACCGTCTATCCGATCGGGTGCGAAAGAGCGTCGCAAGTCGACCCCTTCTCGGTGAAAAATTGGCCGTTCCAGAAAACGAAAAATTTGTATGGAGAGGTGCAGAAGGGGGGGCGAAATCAAAAATCTGGTTGACCCCTAGGAAGCACTTCGCGGTGAGATGGAAACCCGCCATAGTGACCGTCGGGATATCTCGCATCGTTTAGCGGACAGTGCCATCCCTTTCGTCAAAAGCGGAAATTTTGTATGGAGGGGGGGTGAATGGGGGGAAATGGGGCAGGAATAGTGGTCCCCTCCGATGGACCTCGGGGAGAAACGGTTATCCGCCAAAGACACGATATCACTATTCCCTATGGTTTTGGAGCTACGGGGATTGGAAATTTCAAAAAAGTTGTATGGAGTGTAAAAAAAATGTATGGGCGGGACGGGGATGGGTCGCGATTTGGTAACCCCCGATGACCCTCTATGACATTCCGCAAACGCTGTCCCTCGGCGACTCATCGTTCCCGAGTACCTCCCGTCGACTTTTTACCAGGTCGTCATATCGGGGCTTCGAGAAACTTCCGATCCCCGCGACTTCACCGTCTATCCGATCAGGTGCGAACGAGCGTCGCGAGTCGATCCCTTCTCGGTGAAAAATTGGCCGTTCCAGAAAACGAAAAATTTGTATGGAGGGGTGCAGAAGGGGGGGAGAAATCGAAAATCTGGTTGACCCCCAGGAAGCGGCTCGCGGTGAGATGGAAACCCGCCGTAGTGACCGTCGGGATATCTCGCACCGTTTAGCGGATAGTGCCATCCCTTTCGTCAAAAGCGGCAATTTTGTATGGAGGGGGGGTGAATGGGGGGAGGTAGGGCAAGGGCGACGGTCCCAGCCGATGGACCTCGGGGAGAAACGGTTATCCGCCAAAGACGCGATATCACTATTCCTTACGGTTTTGGAGCTACGGGGATTGGAAATTTCAAAAAAGTTGTATGGAGTGTAAAAAAAATGTATGGGCGGGACGGGGATGGGTCGCGATTCGGTAACCCCCGATGACGCTCTGTGACGTTCCGCATTCCGATCTCTTCTAGCTCTCTTACTTTCCGAGATCCCTTCGCCGACTTTTTACCAGGTCGAGGTGGCGAGGTCTTTGAATTAATTTCTCGACAACTTTATTCGTACTCCGCGACCGGCCAGAGAGGCGAACGCCCCCGCGGCTCCTTCCCGGAAAGAAATGTCACCCAATCAGTGAGTCAGTGAGTGGTATTTCGGCTTTATAGTTTGTTAACTAGTTTTTGCGTGCGGCCGCGGACTGCAAGCAGCCCGCGGGGGGGGAGCCCCTCGAGTGGTTTTGCTGTGGTTTTGGAGTCGCTCTTGTAAATTGTTTAGGTATGGTTTTTGGTCTTTAGAATTGTTTTGGTAAGGATTTGGATATAAGTATTGTATTTCGTGACGTTTCGGGGGTGGGAGAGAGGGGGGAGGGGAAGGGGGATGGTGTAAATGGATTGTCCTCGTCGAGACCGTTCAAATGATACCCAACACGGGGGGTCTGCCTGCCACGGTTACCGACGGTCTACCGAGTAGACCGCAAATGTCAAATTGTGATATTTGGTCTATTGCAAAAAATCCGTCTCCCCGAGACCTCTCAAATGAGCACCGACACGAGTGGTCCGCGACGCACCGCTCCCGAGATATTTTCGAAAAAGTTCAAAAATGCGAATTTCGAAAATTTGTCGCGACCAAAAAATTCGTCTCGCCGAGACGTCTCCGACGACCCCAAACGCGACCCGGCTGCGGCGCGCCGTTTCCGAGATACGGCCGGGGGGTTCGAGGGGGGGAACAAAATTTTTACTTTTTCGGCGCCTCGGCAGACCCATAGCGCCGCTCCGGGCCACGAGGTCGGGGTGCGCGAAATCCTCGGAGGGAGGGCCGGGGGGGAGGGTCGCGCTGCGCGCTCCCCTTTCCCCCCGCGGCTCCCCCCTCCTCGTCTTTCGCGCACCCCGACCTCGTGGCCCTCCGCGACGCGTCGACCGCCGTCTCTTAAGGGCGAAAGATCCCTAACATAGTGGGATTTCGTATGGAGGGGGTCCGAAGGGGGGAGGAGTGGGGGGGTCGCGACGTGGTGACCCCCGATGGTCCTCTATGACATCCCGCAAACCCCACTCCTCTGCGATTTACAGTTTCCGAGATCCCGTCGCCGAATTTTCACCAGGTCGCGATCCTCAACCTTTGGTACTGTTCTGGTGCTCAGTGAGCCACCCCCTCTCCGATCCGCTACAATGGGGATTCCTCCGGCGACTCCTTCCGGGTGAAAAGGTAGCCGTTCCAAAAAGAAACTAAAAATTTGTATGGAGGTGGGATGAAGGGGGGAGAAACCGGAAAAGCGGGATAGCCCCGAGGAACCATTTCACGGAGGGATGGAATCCCGCCATAGAGACCGTCGGGATACCTCCTACCGTTTGGCGGATATCCCCATCCCTTTCTGCTAAAGCGGTAATTTTGTATGGAGGGGGGGTGAAGGGATGGGGATAGTGGGAGGATAAGGGTCCCTGCCGATGGAGCTCCGGGAGCGATCGCTATCCTCCAAAGCGATCGCCGGGATAGGTCGCACCGTTTGGGAGTTAAGTGGATTGGAAATTTCGAAAAAGTTGTATGGAGTGTAAAAATAATGTACGGGCGGGATGAGGATGGGTGACAATTTGGTGACCCCCGATGGCCCTCTATGACATTCCGTAAACCCCGCCCCTCTGCGACTCGTAGTTTCCGAGGACCTCTCACCGACTCTATACCAGGTCGGTGTACCGAGGGTTCAGGTCGTCTCAGGAACTCACGACGTCACCCCCTATAACGTGGGATAGAAGCGACCACCCCGAGTCGACTGCTTCCTGGGATAAAGGCAGCCGTTCCAGAAAACTAAAAATTTGTATGGAGGTGGGATGAAGGGGTGAGAAACCGGATAAGCGGGATAGCTCCGAGGAAACATCCCACGGAGAGATGGAAGCCCGCCATAGAGACCGCCGGGATAGCTCCGACCGTTTAGCTGGTATCCCCATCCCTTTGGCCAAAAGTGGTAGTTTTGTATGGAGGGGGGGTGAAGGTGGACTGGTGGGGGGAGGACGAAGGTCCAGGCCGTTGGACCTCGAGGAGCGATGATCGTCCGCCGAAGAGACCGCCTCCCTATCCTCGACCGTTGTGGAGGTATCCCGCTTTGAAAAATCCAAAAAATTTGTATGGAGTGTAAAAAAAATGTATGAACGGGATGGGGATGAGACTAAATTTGGTAACCCCCGATGACCCCCTATGACATTCCGTAAACGTCATCCTTCTATCTCTCACGGTTTCCGAGGACCTCTCGCCGACTTCATACCAGGTCGGTACACCGAGGGTTCGATACCTTCCTGAAACGCAGAAACTCATCCTCTCTCCAACGAGGTGCAAGAGTCTGGCCCGGGTGGACTCCTTCCGGGCGAAAAGGTGGCTGTTCCAAAAAAAGACCACGTTGTATGGAGGGGGGATGAAGGGGGGGGAAATCCGAAAACCTGGATGATTCCCAGGAAGCACCTCACGGTAGGATGGAAACCCGCCATAGAGACCGCCGGGATGGCTCCGACCGTTTAGCGGGTATCCCTATCCCTTTGGCCAAAAGTGGCAATTTCGTATGGAGGGGGGGTGAAGGGGGGCAGGTGGGGGGAGGACGAAGGTCCAGGCCGTTGGACCTCGAGGAAGGATGATCGTCCGCCGAAGAGACCGCCTCCCTATCCTCGACCGTTTTGGAGTTATCCGTCTTCGAAAAATCCAAAAAATTTGTATGGAGTATAAAAAAAATGTATGAACGGGATGGGGATGAGACTCAATTTGGTAACCCCCGATGACCCTCTATGACATTCCGTAAACCCCCCATCCCTAGCTCTCACACCTTCCGAGATCCCGTCGCCGACTTTTTACCAGGGAGGTGTACCGAGGGTCTTGATTTAATCTGTCATTGATTTTGTTTGTACTCTACGATCCGCCACAAAGGGGAATCCCCAGGTGACCGCTTCCCGGAGAACTTGATGAGTGGTATTTCGGCTTTATAGTTGTTAACTAGTTTTTGCGTGCGGCCGCGGACTGCAAGCAGCCCGCGGGGGGGGAGCCCCTCGACCGGTTTTGCTGTGGTTTTGGAGTCGCTCTTGTAAATTGTTTAGGTATGGTTTTTGGTCTTTAGAATTGTTTTGGTAAGGATTTGGATATAAGTATTGTATTTCGTGACGTTTCGGGGGTGGGAGAGAGGGGGGAGGGGAAGGGGGATGGTGTAAATGGAATGTCCTCGTCGAGACCGTTCAAATGATACCCAACACGGGGGGTCTGCCCGCCACGGTTACCGACGGTCTACCGAGTAGACCGCAAATGTCAAATTGTGATATTTGGTCTATTGCAAAAAATCCGTCTCCCCGAGACCTCTCAAATGAGTACCAACACGGGTGGTCCGCGACGCACCGCTCCCGAGATATTTTCGAAAAAGTTCAAAAATGCGAATTTCGAAATTTTGTCGCGACCAAAAAATTCGTCTCGCCGAGACGTCTCCGACGACCCCAAACGCGACCCGGCTGCGGCGCGCCGTTTCCGAGATACGGCCGGGGGGTTCGAGGGGGGGATCAAAAGTTTTACTTTTTCGGCGGCCCGGCAGACCCTCAGCGCCGCTCCGGGCCACGAGGTCGGGGTGCGCGAAATCCTCGGAGGGAAGGCCGGGGGGGAGGGTCGCGCTGCGCGCTCCCCTTTCCCCCCGCGGCTCCCCCCTCCTCGTCTTTCGCGCACCCCGACCTCGTGGCCCTCCGCGACGCGTCGACCGCCGTCTCTTAAGTGTGAAAGATCCCTAACAGTGTGTGAATTTATACGGAGGGGGTCCGAAGGGGGGGGAGTGGGGGGGGTCGCGGCGTGGTGACCCCCGATGGTCCTCTATGACATCCCGCAAACCCCGCTCCTCTGCGATTTACAGTTTCCGAGATCCCGTCGCCGAATTTTCACCAGGTCGCGATCCTCAACCTTTGGTACTGTCCTGGTACTCAGTGAGCCACCACCTCTCCGATCCGCTACAATGGGGATTCTTCCGGTGACTCCTTCCGGGTGAAAAGGTAGCCGTTCCAAAAAAAACTAAAAATTTGTATGGAGGTGGGATGAAGGGGGGATAATCTGGAAAAGCGGGATAGCCCCGAGGAACCATTTCACGGAGGGATGGAATCCCGCCATAGAGACCGTCGGGATACCTCCTACCGTTTGGCGGATATCCCCATCCCTTTCTGAAAAAGTGGTAATTTTGTATGGAGGGGGGGTGAAGGAGGGCAGGTGGGGGGAGGGTGACGGTCCCGGCCGGTGGAGCTCGGGGAGCGATCCCTATCCTCCGAAGCGATCGCAGGGATAGGTCGCACCGTTTGGGATTTAAGTGGATTGGAAATTTCGAAAAGGTTGTATGGAGTGTAAAAAAAATGTACGGGCGGGATGAGGATGGGCGACAATTTGGTGACCCCCGATGGCCCTCTATGACATTCCGTAAACCCCGCCCCTCTGCGACTCGTAGTTTCAGAGGACCTCTCACCGACTCTATACCAGGTCGGTGTACCGAGGGTTCAGGTCGTCTGAGGAACTCGTGACGTCACCCCCTGTATCAAGGGATAGAAAGTACCGCCCCAAGTCGACTGCTTCTTGGTAAAATGGCAGCCGTTACAAAAAAATAAAAATTTGTATGGAGGTGGGATGAAGGGGGGAGAAACTGGAAAAGCGGGATAGCCCCGAGGGACCATACTAAGGAGGGATGGAAACCCGCCATAGAGACCGCCGGGATAGCTCCGACCGTTTAGCCGGTATCCCCATCCCTTTGGCCGAAAGCGGTAATTTAGTATGGAGGGGGGGTGAAGGGGGACAGGTGGGGGGAGGGTGAAGGTCCAGGCCGTTGGACCTCGAGGAACGATGGTCGTCCGCCGAAGAGACCGCCTCCCTATCCTCGGCCGTTTTGGAGATATCCCGCTTAGAAAAATCCAAAAAATTTGTATGGAGTGTAAAAAAAATGTATGAACGGGATGGGGATGAGACTCAATTTGGTAACCCCCGATGACCCTCTATGACATTCCGTAAACCCCCCTTTCCTAGCTCTCATACCTTCCGAGATCCCGTCGACAACTTTTTACCAGGTCGGTATACCGAGGGTTCGATGCCTTCCTGAAATGCGGAAACTCATCCTCTCTCCAACGAGGTGCAAGAGTCTGGTCCGGGTGGACTCCTTCCTGGCGAAAAGGTAGCTGTTCCAAAAGAAGACCACGTTGTATGGAGGGGGGATGAAGGGGGGGGAAATCCGAAAACCTGGTTGACCCCCAGGAAGCACCTCACGGTAGGATGGAAACCCGCCATAGAGACCGCCGGGATAGCTCCGACCGTTTAGCTGGTATCCCCATCCCTTTGGCCAAAAGTGGTAAATTCGTATGGAGGGGGGGTGAAGTGGTGGGGATGGAGCGAGGATGAAGGTCCAGGCCGTTGGACCTCGAGGAACGATGACTATCCGCCGAAGAGATCGCCTCCCTATCCTCGACCGTTTTGGAGATATCCCGCCTTGAAAAATCCAAAAAATTCGTATGGAGTGTAAAAAAAATGTATGGACGGGATGGGGATGAGACTCGATTTGGTAACCCCCGATGACCCTCTATGACGTTCCGCAAATTTCCACTTTCTAGCTCTCGCACCTTTCGAGATCCCGTCGCCGACTTTTTACCAGGGAGGTGTACCGGGGTCTTTGAATTAATTTCTCGACAACTTTATCCGTAGACCACGATCCGCCAAAAAGGGGAATCCCCAGGTGACTGCTTCCCCGAAGTTAAGATCAGTAGACGATGAGTGGTATTTCAGCTTTATAGTTGTTAACTAGTTTTTGCGTGCGGCCGCGGACTGCAAGCAGCCCGCGGGGGGGGAGCCCCTCGAGTGGTTTTGCTGTAGTAGGTATTTGATCTTTTAAATTGTTTTGGTGTGGTATTGGGTCTTTTAATTGGTTTGGTAAGGATTTGGATATATGTTTTGTATTTCGTGACGTTTCGGGGGTGGGCGAGGGGGAGAGGGGTGAGGGGGGATGGTGTAAATGGATTGTCCTCGTCGAGACCGTTCAAATGATACCCAACACGGGGGGTCTGCCTGCCACGGTAACCGACGGTCTACCGAGTAGACCGCAAATGTCAAATTGTGATATTTGGTCTATTGCAAAAAATCCGTCTCCCCGAGACCTCTCAAATGAGTACCAACACGGGTGGTCCGCGACGCACCGCTCCCGAGATATTTTCGAAAAAGTCCAAAAATGCGAATTTCGAAATTTTGTCACGACCAAAAAATTCGTCTCGCCGAGACGTCTCCGACGACCCCAAACGCTACCCGGCTGCGGCGCGCCGTTTCCGAGATACGGCCGGGGGGTTCGAGGGGGGGATCAAAATATTTACTTTTTCGGCGCCCCGGCAGACCCTCAGCGCCGCTCCGGGCCACGAGGTCGGGGTGCGCGAAATCCTCGGAGGGAGGGCCGGGGGGGAGGGTCGCGCTACGCGCTCCCCTTTCCCCCCGCGGCTCCCCCCTCCTCGTCTTTCGCGCACCCCGACCTCGTGGCCCTCCGCGACGCGTCGACCGCCGTCTCTTAAGGGTGAAAGATCCCTAACATAGTGGGATTTCGTATGGAGGGGGTCCGAAGGGTGGGGGGGGGGGTGGGGGGTCGCGACGTGGTGACCCCCGATGGTCCTCTATGACATCCCGCAAACCCCGCTCCTCTGCGATTTACAGTTTCCGAGATCCCGTCGCCGAATTTTTACCAGGTCGCGATCCTCAACCTTTGATACTGTTCTGGTACTCAGTGAGCCACCCCATCTCTGATCCGCTACAATGGGGATTCCGCCGGCGACTCCTTCCGGGTGAAAAGGTAGCCGTTCCAAAAAAAACTAAAAATTTGTATGGAGGCGGGATGAAGGGGGGAGAAACCGGAAAAGCGGGATAGCCCCGAGGAACCATCCCACGGAGGGATGGAAGCCCGCCATAGAGACCGCCGGGATACCTCCTACCGTTTGGCGGATATCCCCATCCCTTTGGCCAAAAGTGGCAATTTCGTATGGAGGGGGGGTGAAGGGGGCAGGTGGGGGGAGAGCGATGGTCCCGGTCGGTGGGGCTCGGGGAGCGATCGCTATCCTCCAAAGCGATCGCCGGGATAGGACGCACCGTTTGGGAGCTAAGTGGATTGGAAATTTCGAAAATGTTGTATGGAGTGTAAAAATAATGTACGGGCGGGATGAGGATGGGTGACAATTTGGTGACCCCCGATGGCCCTCTATGACATTCCGTAAACCACGCCCCTCTGCGACTCGTAGTTTCCGAGGACCTCTCACCGACTTTATACCAGGTCGGTGTATCGAGGGTTCAGGTCGTCTGAGGAACTCGAGACGTCATCCCCTATAACGTGGGATAGAAGCGACCACCCCGAGTCGACTGCTTCCCGGTAAAATGGCAGCCGTTCCAAAAAAATAAAAATTTGTATGGAGGTGGGATGAAGGGGGGAGAAACCGGAAAAGCGGGATAGCCCCGAGGAAGCATCCCACGGAGGGATGGAAGCCCGCCATAGAGACCGCCGGGATAGCTCCGACCGTTTGGCGGGTATCCCCATCCCTTCGGCCGAAAGCGGTAATTTAGTACGGAGGGGGGGTGAAGGGGGACAGGTGGGGGGAGGGTGAAGGTCCAGGCCGTTGGACCTCGAGGAGCGATGGTCGTCCGCCGAAGAGACCGCCTCCCTATCCTCATCACTTTTGGAGATATCCCGCTTAGAAAAATCCAAAAAATTTGTATGGAGTGTAAAAAAAATGTATGGACGGGATGGGGATGAGACTCGATTTGGTAACCCCCTATGACCCTCTATGACATTCCGTAAACGTCATCCTTCTATCTCTCACGGTTTCCGAGGACCTCTCACCGACTTCATACCAGGTCGGTACACCGAGGGTTCGATACCTTCCTGAAACGCAGAAACTCATCCTCTCTCCAACGAGGTGCAAGAGTCTGGCCCGGGTGGACTCCTTCCGGGCGAAAAGGTGGCTGTTCCAAAAAAAGACCACGTTGTATGGAGGGGGGATGAAGGGGGGGGAAATCCGAAAACCTGGTTGATCCCCAGGAAGCACCTCACGGTAGGATGGAAACCCGCCATAGAGACCGCCGGGATGGCTCCGACCGTTTAGCGGGTATCCCTATCCCTTTGGCCAAAAGTGGCAATTTCGTATGGAGGGGGGGTGAAGGGGGGCAGGTGGGGGGAAGACGAAGGTCCAGGCCGTTGGACCTCGAGGAAGGATGATCGTCCGCCGAAGAGACCGCCTCCCTATCCTCGACCGTTTTGGAGTTATCCCGCTTTGAAAAATCCCAAAAAAGTTGTATGGAGTGTAAAAAAAATGTATGAACGGGATGGGGATGAGACTAAATTTGGTAACCCCCGATGACCCTCTATAATATTCCGTAAACCCCCCATCCCTAGCTCTCACACCTTCCGAGATCCCGTCGCCGACTTTTTACCAGGGAGGTGTACCGAGGGTCCTGATTTAATCTGTCATTGATTTTGTTTGTACTCTACGATCCGCCATAAAGGGGAATCCCCAGGTGACCGCTTCCCGGAGAACTTGATGAGTGGTATTTCGGCTTTATAGTTGTTAAGACTAGTAGGTTGCTCGATGCTGCGGGCTGCAAGCAGCCCGCAGAGGGTTTTCGCAACCAGGGTAGGTTGCTCGATGCCGCGGGCTGCAAGCAGCCCGCGGAAGTTGTAGGTTGCTCGATGCTGCGGGCTGCAAGCAGCCCGCAGAGGGTTTTCGCAACTAAGTCGAGGGTGTGTGAAGTGGTAGGTTGCTCGATGCCGAGGGCTGCAAGCAGCCCGCGGAGGGTTATCGCAACTAAGTCGAGGGTGTGTGAAGTGGTAGGTTGCTCGATGCCGAGGGCTGCAAGCAGCCCGCGGAGGGTTATCGCAACTAAGTCGAGGGTGTGTGAAGTGGTAGGTTGCTCGATGCCGAGGGCTGCAAGCAGCCCGCGGAGGGTTATCGCAACTAAGTCGAGGGTGTGTGAAGTGATAGGTTGCTCGATGCCGAGGGCTGCAAGCAGCCCGCGGAGGGTTATCGCAACTAAGTCGAGAGTGTGTGACGTGGTAGGTTGCTCGATGCCGAGGGCTGCAAGCAGCCCGCGGAGGGTTATCGCAACTAAGTCGAGGGTGTGTGAAGTGGTAGGTTGCTCGATGCCGAGGGCTGCAAGCAGCCCGCGGAGGGTTATCGCAACTAAGTCGAGGGTGTGTGAAGTGGTAGGTTGCTCGATGCCGAGGGCTGCAAGCAGCCCGCGGAGGGTTATCGCAACTAAGTCGAGGGTGTGTGAAGTGATAGGTTGCTCGATGCCGAGGGCTGCAAGCAGCCCGCGGAGGGTTATCGCAACTAAGTCGAGAGTGTGTGACGTGGTAGGTTGCTCGATGCCGAGGGCTGCAAGCAGCCCGCGGAGGGTTATCGCAACTAAGTCGAGGGTGTGTGAAGTGGTAGGTTGCTCGATGCCGAGGGCTGCAAGCAGCCCGCGGAGGGTTATCGCAACTAAGTCGAGGTTGTGTGAAGTGGTAGGTTGCTCGATGCCGAGGGCTGCAAGCAGCCCGCGGAGGGTTATCGCAACTAAGTCGAGGGTGTGTGAAGTGGTAGGTTGCTCGATGCCGAGGGCTGCAAGCAGCCCGCGGAGGGTTATCGCAACTAAGTCGAGGGTGTGTGAAGTGATAGGTTGCTCGATGCCGAGGGCTGCAAGCAGCCCGCGGAGGGTTATCGCAACTCAGTCGCGTGTGTGTGACGTGGTAGGTTGCTCGATGCCGAGGGCTGCAAGCAGCCCGCGGAGGGTTATCGCAACTAAGTCGAGGGTGTGTGAAGTGGTAGGTTGCTCGATGCAGAGGGCTGCAAGCCGGGGTGACGGGTTAAAATTCAAGGGACGCACTTCTGCGGCGCTTCGGGGGTCATTTTTGGTCTGTGTACCTTGGAAATCTTCAGTAGGCATTTCGACAATATTTTCGTCAGTTAATAAGTCTTTCGTCTTATTACGCCAAGTCTTGAGCATAATTAGTCTGTAGTCTTGATTATAAGTCGTAAACAATAGTCTTAATAAATTTTCATAAAATTCTTACAAGTATTATATTATTACGAGTGTGCTCAATTCCCTTCTTACTCCTTGTCTTTCATACTAAGTGTTCAAAGTCTTATCCATTGTATTCTCTATGTCGTTTCGCGTTCAGTGTCCACAGTTGATGATGCAATAAAATAAAATATATGTAATAATTTGACAATTTAAAAATTCCTCACAATTTATTTTATTCACTACAATAATAACTAAATAAACAGAAATAAATTAACATCATCATTGTGTGGCAGTAATAATCCTCCTCATATCTAAACTTTTAATTAGTTCATGATTACAATTTATATCTACATTAATTTCTTCATTGGATAAGTACCACTAAGTAGGTACCTACTTAATGATATTTGTGCCTATTTTTATTAACTTTTGTACAATGTTAAGTGAGAATGGGTAACTGGATATGGTTATTTATGATAATACTTAATACCTATATTGTTCAGAGACACCTATGTTAAAACTCAAGTTTTCTGTTTCTGAGCTACAACTATGTAGGTATTACTTTGATCATTGGAAAGATTGTCTGTAATGCGTATATCTTACATTGTCCAAAAGTATGAGATTTTATAGTTAAAGGAAACAAAGATTGTAGGTACTCTGGAGCTTTGATTCAATTTCAAATATTGTTTCATTGAAATTACATAGGACTGAGATCCAGCCATACCTCTATATTTATTTCCCAATGCAGTCTTCTTAACTATTAGTGTGAATTTAACCAGGCAATTAAAATTTAATTCATTAATACACTACCTACCTAATTTGTTAATTGTATTAGGGTACATGTAGCATGAGTATAATAGTAGTAAGTATTTTCCAATGATCTAAGCATGACATTTATTTAAATAGTTATAATTTTTCTGGTTAGGTGAGAGAGGCGATATGTAATTATCCCTTAGTCACTTATCTTTATTCTTAACTGTATTCCACTACTTTAAAATGGTTTCCATAAAAAACAGTGTTAAAATTTATTCTGTGAATTAACAGAAAGTATGGCATTTTGTATAGCTAGGTATAGATAGGCTGAAGTTGGCCAATATTCGAATAAATTCAGATAAGCCAATTATTTCCAATGCATTTCAGTACCTATATGAACTGTACCAAAAACAAAAATTTATGGTTTATATTGATCTGCAGGATATTTATATACTATATTAAATTTAGGTAGTGAATTGAAGTATGGCATAATATCACACACATCACAATATTAAAGCCAATTAAATGTAATAAACCAATTATAAGAGTATTCCTATTACAACAACATAATAATATATGTTTTTGTATGGGGCGAGTATCGTAATGCACATTTTGTAATAAGTATACAGTCTTTTTGCCAACATCAGTATTCTGGCTCGCTCCACTCACACTTATTTCATATACATTCCAGAACCTAACCCTTTTCTTTTCATCACAAAAATAGGTCTTGTAAAAACACATTTTGTAAATGAATACAATATCTTTGCAATTGTTGCTCATTCCATTGGCAAAAAAAATTATTGTAAAAAAAAATTGCCGCCCTTTACTATACCCCAACCTCAAATTCGATTGAAAATGCAAATAACTATGTCTGATATTATTTATCTTTTTGGATAAGTTTCCTTATGGATCCTTTTCAATTCATTGTGGTTTTTAAACAATTTGAACCCCAAATTATGATGAAAAGTTACAGAGACTGATATTTCAGAATACTTGACATTGCTATGACTACATTACCTTTCTTTACAGTTATTTATATTCCACAGTACGTTAGTACATAATAGCTCACTGATTCCACATACCTTATGATTAAATAAACAAATAAAAAATCACTATAGTCACTGAACATGTATTTTTTTAAATATCCACTTGCATCCTTATTATAAGTTCACAACTACTTTCTAGCTTTCTTGCAATATTTCTCTTCATACTTCTCAGCTGGAAAATGTACTTTTCTGTAAAATGATGTTCGCAAACCTGCAATAATTGATAACAAACAGAGATGTTATACGATAAAAAGAGGTTATGTTATTTTAAAAGTTAATAAAAAATATATCTTACGTTCGCATTAGTGCTTGTTTGGTTGAAAGTTGTCCATTTAATTAATGGGGCGTTTCATTGTTTTTTTTTTTAAATACATACTTAGTTATAGTTTAAAATACACGATTTTAAACTGTGACAGCATTTTTTATAACTTTTGACAAAGAATGACGCTTAATGACGCTTCAAATCCAAATAGTATAAATGTACCGCGGCCAAACTGTGGCGCTAGCGTCTATGCGAACGTTCGGTTCGGTCGGCCTCATGTTGATGACGTAACCCCTTGTGTGACCTAGAGAGCTCTCTTTTTAGTAGTATGAGTAGGTGTTGGTTGGACATTCACGGAGCAAGGATGATCGTCCCTGTCAATATGGACTTCGAGAAGAAATGGTTATCCGCCAAAGACACGATATCACTATTCCCTATGGTTTCAAAAAAGTTGTATGGAGTGTAAAAAAAATGTATGGGCGGGACGGGGATGGGTCGCGATTTGGTAACCCCCGATGACCCTCTATGACATTCCGCAAACGCTGTCCCTCGGCGACTCATCGTTTCCGAGTACCTCCCGTCAACTTTTTACCAGGTAGTCATATCGGAGCTTCGAGAAACTTCTGATCCGCGTGACTTCACCGTCTATCCGATCGGGTGCGAACGAGCGTCGCAAGTCGACCCCTTCTCGGTGAAAAATTGGCCGTTCCAGAAAACGAAAAATTTGTATGGAGGGGTGCAGAAGGGGGGGAGAAATCGAAAATCTGGTTGACCCCCAGGAAGCAGCTCGCGGTGAGATGGAAACCCGCCATAGTGACCGTCGGGATATCTCGCACCGTTTAGCGGACAGTGCCATCCCTTTCGTCAAAAGGGGAAATTTTGTATGGAGGGGGGGTGAATGGGGGGAGATGGGGCAAGAATAGTGGTCCCCTCCGATGGACCTCGGGGAGAAACGGTTATCCGCCAAAGACACGATATCACTATTCCCTATGGTTTTGGAGCTACGGGGATTGGAAATTTCAAAAAAGTTGTATGGAGTGTAAAAAAAATGTATGGGCGGGACGGGAATGGGTCGCGATTTGGTAACCCCCGATGACCCTCTATGACATTCCGTAAACGCTACCACTCGGCGACTCATCGTTCCCGAGTACCTCCCGTCGACTTTTTACCAGGTCGTCATATCGGGGCTTCGAGAAACTTCCGATCCCCGTGACTTCACCGTCTATACGATCGGGTGCGAACGAGCGTCGCGAGTCGACCCCTTCTCGGTGAAAAATTGGCCGTTCCAGAAAACGAAAAATTTGTATGGAGGGGTGCAGAAGGGGGGGAGAAATCGAAAATCTGGTTGACCCCCAGGAAGCGGCTCGCGGTGAGATGGAAACCCGCCGTAGTGACCGTCGGGATATCTCGCACCGTTTAGCGGATAGTGCCATCCCTTTCGTCAAAGGCGGCAATTTTGTATGGAGGGGGGGTGAATGGGGGGAGGTAGGGCAAGGGCGACGGTCCCAGCCGATGGACCTCGGGGAGAAACGGTTATCCGCCAAAGACACGATATCACTATTCCTTACGGTTCTGGAGCTACGGGGATTAGAAATTTCAAAAAAGTTGTATGGAGTGTAAAAAAAATGTATGGGCGGGACGGGGATGGGTCGCGATTCGGTAACCCCCGATGACGCTCTGTGACGTTCCGCATTCCGATCTCTTCTAGCTCTCATACTTTCCGAGATCCCTTCGCCGACTTTTTACCAGGTCGAGGTGGCGAGGTCTTTGAATTAATTTCTCGACAACTTTATTCGTACTCCGCGACCGGCCAGAGAGGCGAACGCCCCCGCGGCTCCTTCCCGGAAAGAAATGTCACCCAATCAGTGAGTCAGTGAGTGGTATTTCGGCTTTATAGTTTGTTAACTAGTAGGTTGCTCGATGCTGCGGGCTGCAAGCAGCCCGCAGAGGGTTTTCGCAACCAGGGTAGGTTGCTCGATGCCGCGGGCTGCAAGCAGCCCGCGGAAGTTGTAGGTTGCTCGATGCTGCGGGCTGCAAGCAGCCCGCAGAGGGTTATCGCAACTAAGTCGAGGGTGTGTGAAGTGGTAGGTTGCTCGATGCCGAGGGCTGCAAGCAGCCCGCGGAGGGTTATCGCAACTAAGTCGAGGGTGTGTGAAGTGGTAGGTTGCTCGATGCCGAGGGCTGCAAGCAGCCCGCGGAGGGTTATCGCAACTAAGTCGAGGGTGCGTGAAGTGGTAGGTTGCTCGATGCCGAGGGCTGCAAGCAGCCCGCGGAGGGTTATCGCAACTAAGTCGAGGGTGCGTGAAGTGGTAGGTTGCTCGATGCCGAGGGCTGCAAGCAGCCCGCGGAGGGTTATCGCAACTAAGTCGAGGGTGCGTGAAGTGGTAGGTTGCTCGATGCCGAGGGCTGCAAGCAGCCCGCGGAGGGTTATCGCAACTAAGTCGAGGGTGCGTGAAGTGGTAGGTTGCTCGATGCCGAGGGCTGCAAGCAGCCCGCGGAGGGTTATCGCAACTAAGTCGAGGGTGCGTGAAGTGGTAGGTTGCTCGATGCCGAGGGCTGCAAGCAGCCCGCGGAGGGTTATCGCAACTAAGTCGAGGGTGTGTGAAGTGGTAGGTTGCTCGATGCCGAGGGCTGCAAGCAGCCCGCGGAGGGTTATCGCAACTAAGTCGAGGGTGTGTGAAGTGGTAGGTTGCTCGATGCCGAGGGCTGCAAGCAGCCCGCGGAGGGTTATCGCAACTAAGTCGAGGGTGCGTGAAGTGGTAGGTTGCTCGATGCCGAGGGCTGCAAGCAGCCCGCGGAGGGTAATCGCAACTAAGTCGAGGGTGTGTGAAGTGGTAGGTTGCTCGATGCCGAGGGCTGCAAGCAGCCCGCGGAGGGTTATCGCAACTAAGTCGAGGGTGTGTGAAGTGGTAGGTTGCTCGATGCCGAGGGCTGCAAGCAGCCCGCGGAGGGTTATCGCAACTAAGTCGAGGGTGTGTGAAGTGGTAGGTTGCTCGATGCCGAGGGCTGCAAGCCGGGATGACGGGTTAAAATTCAAGGGACGCACTTCTGCGGCGCTTCGGGGTTCATTTTTGGTCTTTATACCTTCGAAATCTTCAGTAGGCATTTCGACAATATTTTCGTCAGTTAATAAGTCTTTCGTCTTATTACGCCGAGTCTTGAGCATAATTAGTCTTTAGTCTTGATTATAAGTCGTAAACAATAGTCTTAATAAATTTTCATAAAATTCTTACAAGTATTATATTATTACGAGTGTGCTCAATTCCCTTCTTACTCCTTGTCTTTCATACTAAGTGTTCTAAGTCTTATCCATTGTATTCGTCGTTTCGCGTTCAGTGTCCACAGTTGATGATGCAATAAAATAAAATATATGTAATAATTTGACAATTTAAAAATTCCTCACAATTTATTTTATTCACTACAATAATAACTAAATAAACAGAAATAAATTAACATCATCATTGTGTGGCAGTAATAATCCTCCTCATATCTAAACTTTTAATTAGTTCATGATTACAATTTATATCTACATTAATTTCTTCATTGGATAAGTACCACTAAGTAGGTACCTACTTAATGATATTTGTGCCTATTTTTATTAACTTTTGTACAATGTTAAGTGAGAATGGGTAACTGGATATGGTTATTTATGATAATACTTAATACCTATATTGTTCAGAGACACCGATGTTAAAACTCAAGTTTTCTGTTTATGAGCTACAACTATGTAGGTATTACTTTGATCATTGGAAAGATTGTCTGTAATGCGTATATCTTACATTGTCCAAAAGTATGAGATTTTATAGTTAAGGGAAACAAAGATTGTAGGTACTCTGGAGCTTTGATTCAATTTCAAATATTGTTTCATTGAAATTAAATAGGACTGAGATCCAGCCATACCTCTATATGTGAATTTAACCAGGCAATTAAAATTTAATTCATTAATACACTACCTACCAATTTGTTAATTGTATTAGGGTACATGTAGCATGAGTATAATAGTAGTAAGTATTTTCCAATGATCTAAACATGACATTTATTTAAATAGTTATAATTTTTCTGGTTAGGTGAGAGAGGCGATATGTAATTATCCCTTAGTCACTTATCTTTATTCTTAACTGTATTCCACTACTTTAAAATGGTTTCCGTAAAAAACAGTGTTAAAATTTATTCTGTGAATTAACAGAAAGTATGGCATTTTGTATAGCTAGGTATAGATAGGCTGAAGTTGGCCAATATTCGAATAAATTCAGATAAGCCAATTATTTCCAATGCATTTCAGTACCTATATGAACTGTACCAAAAACAAAAATTTATGGTTTATATTGATCTGCAGGATATTTATATACTATATTAAATTTAGGCAGTGAATTGAAATATGGCATAATATCACACACATCACAATATTAAAGCCAATTAAATGTAATAAACCAATTATAAGAGTATTCCTATTACAACAACATAATAATATATGTTTTTGTATGGGGCGAGTATCGTAATGCACATTTTGTAATAAGTATACAGTCTTTTTGCCAACATCAGTATTCTGGCTCGCTACACTCACACTTATTTCATATACATTCCAGAACCTAACCCTTTTCTTTTCATCACAAATAAGTCTTGTAAAAACACATTTTGTAAATGAATACAATATCTTTGCAATTGTTGCTCATTCCATTGGCAAAAAAAAATTATTGTAAAAAAAAAGTGCCGCCCTTTACTATACCCCAACCTCAAATTCGATTGAAAATGCAAATAACTATGTCTGATATTATTTATCTTTTTGGATAAGTTTCCTTATGGATCCTTTTCAATTCATTGTGGTTTTTAAACAATTTGAACCCCAAATTATGATGAAAAGTTACAGAGACTGATATTTCAGAATACTTGACATTGCTATGACTACATTACCTTTCTTTACCGTTATTTATATTCCACAGTACGTTAGTACATAATAGCTCACTGATTCCACATACATTATGATTAAATAAACAAATAAAAAATCACTATAGTCACTGAACATGTATTTTTTTAAATATTCACTTGCATCCTTATTATAAGTTCACAACTACTTTCTTGCAATATTTCTCTTCATACTTCTCAGCTGGAAAATGTACTTTTCTGTAAAATGATGTTCGCAAACCTGCAATAATTGATAACAAACAGAGATGTTATACGATAAAAAGAGGTTATGTTATTTTAAAAGTTAATAAAAAATATATCTTACGTTCGCATTAGTGCTTGTTTGGTTGAAAGTTGTCCATTTAATTAATGGCGCGTTTCATTGTTTTTTTTTTTAAATACATACTTAGTTATAGTTTAAAATACACGATTTTAAACTGTGACAGAATTTTTTCTAACTTTTGACAAAGAATGACGCTTTACGCTTCAAATCCAAATAGTATAATAAATAAATGTACCGCGGCCAAACTGTGGCGCTAGCGTCTATGCGAATGTTCGGTTCGGTCGGCCTCATGTTGATGACGTAACCCCTTGTGTGGCCTAGAGAGCTCTCTTTTTAGTAGTATGAGTAGGTGTTGGTTGGACATTCACGGAGCAAGGATGATCGTCCCTGTCAATATGGACTTCGAGAAGAAATGGTTATCCGCCAAAGACACGATATCACTATTCCCTATGGTTTCAAAAAAGTTGTATGGAGTGTAAAAAAAATGTATGGGCGGGACGGGGATGGGTCGCGATTTGGTAACCCCCGATGACCCTCTATGACATTCCGCAAACGCTGTCCCTCGGCGACTCATCGTTCCCGAGTACCTCCCGTCAACTTTTTACCAGGTAGTCATATCGGAGCTTCGAGAAACTTCTGATCCGCGTGACTTCACCGTCTATCCGATCGGGTGCGAAAGAGCGTCGCAAGTCGACCCCTTCTCGGTGAAAAATTGGCCGTTCCAGAAAACGAAAAATTTGTATGGAGAGGTGCAGAAGGGGGGGCGAAATCAAAAATCTGGTTGACCCCTAGGAAGCACTTCGCGGTGAGATGGAAACCCGCCATAGTGACCGTCGGGATATCTCGCATCGTTTAGCGGACAGTGCCATCCCTTTCGTCAAAAGCGGAAATTTTGTATGGAGGGGGGGTGAATGGGGGGAAATGGGGCAGGAATAGTGGTCCCCTCCGATGGACCTCGGGGAGAAACGGTTATCCGCCAAAGACACGATATCACTATTCCCTATGGTTTTGGAGCTACGGGGATTGGAAATTTCAAAAAAGTTGTATGGAGTGTAAAAAAAATGTATGGGCGGGACGGGGATGGGTCGCGATTTGGTAACCCCCGATGACCCTCTATGACATTCCGCAAACGCTGTCCCTCGGCGACTCATCGTTCCCGAGTACCTCCCGTCGACTTTTTACCAGGTCGTCATATCGGGGCTTCGAGAAACTTCCGATCCCCGCGACTTCACCGTCTATCCGATCAGGTGCGAACGAGCGTCGCGAGTCGATCCCTTCTCGGTGAAAAATTGGCCGTTCCAGAAAACGAAAAATTTGTATGGAGGGGTGCAGAAGGGGGGGAGAAATCGAAAATCTGGTTGACCCCCAGGAAGCGGCTCGCGGTGAGATGGAAACCCGCCGTAGTGACCGTCGGGATATCTCGCACCGTTTAGCGGATAGTGCCATCCCTTTCGTCAAAAGCGGCAATTTTGTATGGAGGGGGGGTGAATGGGGGGAGGTAGGGCAAGGGCGACGGTCCCTGCCGATGGACCTCGGGGAGAGACGGTTATCAGCCAAAGACACTATATCACTATTCCTTATGGTTTTGGAGCTACGGGGATTGGAATTTTCAAAAAAGTTGTATGGAGTGTAAAAAAAATGTATGGGCGGGACGGGGACGGGTCGCGATTCGGTAAGCCCCGATGACGCTCTGTGACGTTCCGCATTCGGATCTCTTCTAGCTCTCGTACTTTCCGAGATCCCTTCGCCGACTTTTTACCAGGTCGAGGTGGCGAGGTCTTTGAATTAATTTCTCGACAACTTTATTCGTACTCCGCGACCGGCCAGAGAGGCGAACGCCCCCGCGGCTCCTTCCCGGAAAGAAATGTCACCCAATCAGTGAGTCAGTGAGTGGTATTTCGGCTTTATAGTTTGTTAACTAGTAGGTTGCTCGATGCTGCGGGCTGCAAGCAGCCCGCAGAGGGTTTTCGCAACCAGGGTAGGTTGCTCGATGCCGCGGGCTGCAAGCAGCCCGCGGAAGTTGTAGGTTGCTCGATGCTGCGGGCTGCAAGCAGCCCGCAGAGGGTTATCGCAACTAAGTAGAGGGTGTGTGAAGTGGTAGGTTGCTCGATGCCGAGGGCTGCAAGCAGCCCGCGGAGGGTTATCGCAACTAAGTCGAGGGTGTGTGAAGTGGTAGGTTGCTCGATGCCGAGGGCTGCAAGCAGCCCGCGGAGGGTTATCGCAACTAAGTCGAGGGTGTGTGAAGTGGTAGGTTGCTCGATGCCGAGGGCTGCAAGCAGCCCGCGGAGGGTTATCGCAACTAAGTCGAGGGTGTGTGAAGTGGTAGGTCGCTCGATGCCGAGGGCTGCAAGCAGCCCGCGGAGGGTTATCGCAACTAAGTCGAGGGTGTGTGAAGTGGTAGGTCGCTCGATGCCGAGGGCTGCAAGCAGCCCGCGGAGGGTTATCGCAACTAAGTCGAGGGTGTGTGAAGTGGTAGGTTGCTCGATGCCGAGGGCTGCAAGCAGCCCGCGGAGGGTTATCGCAACTAAGTCGAGGGTGTGTGAAGTGGTAGGTTGCTCGATGCCGAGGGCTGCAAGCGGCCCGCGGAGGGTTATCGCAACTAAGTCGAGGGTGTGTGAAGTGGTAGGTTGCTCGATGCCGAGGGCTGCAAGCGGCCCGCGGAAGGTTATCGCAACTAAGTCGAGGGTGTGTGAAGTGGTAGGTTGCTCGATGCCGAGGGCTGCAAGCAGCCCGCGGAGGGTTATCGCAACTAAGTCGAGGGTGTGTGAAGTGGTAGGTTGCTCGATGCCGAGGGCTGCAAGCAGCCCGCGGAGGGTTATCGCAACTAAGTCGAGGGTGTGTGAAGTGGTAGGTTGCTCGATGCCGAGGGCTGCAAGCAGCCCGCGGAGGGTTATCGCAACTAAGTCGAGGGTGTGTGAAGTGGTAGGTTGCTCGATGCCGAGGGCTGCAAGCAGCCCGCGGAGGGTTATCGCAACTAAGTCGAGGGTGTGTGAAGTGGTAGGTCGCTCGATGCCGAGGGCTGCAAGCAGCCCGCGGAGGGTTATCGCAACTAAGTCGAGGGTGTGTGAAGTGGTAGGTCGCTCGATGCCGAGGGCTGCAAGCAGCCCGCGGAGGGTTATCGCAACTAAGTCGAGGGTGTGTGAAGTGGTAGGTTGCTCGATGCCGAGGGCTGCAAGCAGCCCGCGGAGGGTTATCGCAACTAAGTCGAGGGTGTGTGAAGTGGTAGGTTGCTCGATGCCGAGGGCTGCAAGCAGCCTGCGGAGGGTTATCGCAACTAAGTCGAGGGTGTGTGAAGTGGTAGGTTGCTCGATGCCGAGGGCTGCAAGCAGCCCGCGGAAGGTTATCGCAACTAAGTCGAGGGTGTGTGAAGTGGTAGGTTGCTCGATGCCGAGGGCTGCAAGCAGCCCGCGGAGGGTTATCGCAACTAAGTCGAGGGTGTGTGAAGTGGTAGGTTGCTCGATGCCGAGGGCTGCAAGCAGCCCGCGGAGGGTTATCGCAACTAAGTCGAGGGTGTGTGAAGTGGTAGGTTGCTCGATGCCGAGGGCTGCAAGCAGCCCGCGGAGGGTTATCGCAACTAAGTCGAGGGTGTGTGAAGTGGTAGGTTGCTCGATGCCGAGGGCTGCAAGCAGCCCGCGGAGGGTTATCGCAACTAAGTCGAGGGTGTGTGAAGTGGTAGGTTGCTCGATGCCGAGGGCTGCAAGCAGCCCGCGGAAGGTTATCGCAACTAAGTCGAGGGTGTGTGAAGTGGTAGGTTGCTCGATGCCGAGGGCTGCAAGCAGCCCGCGGAGGGTTATCGCAACTAAGTCGAGAGTGTGTGACGTGGTAGGTTGCTCGATGCCGAGGGCTGCAAGCAGCCCGCGGAGGGTTATCGCAACTAAATCGAGGGTGTGTGAAGTGGTAGGTTGCTCGATGCCGAGGGCTGCAAGCCGGGGTGACGGGTTAAAATTCAAGGGACGCACTTCTGCGGCGCTTCGGGGGTCATTTTTGGTCTGTGTAAGTGTTTTTGGCCTTGGAAATCTTCAGTAGGCATTTCGACAATATTTTCGTCAGTTAGTTAATAAGTCTTTCGTCTTATTACGCCGAGTCTTGAGCATAATTAGTCTGTAGTCTTGATTATAAGTCGTAAACAATAGTCTTAATAAATTTTCATAAAATTCTTACAAGTATTATATTATTACGAGTGTGCTCAATTCCCTTCTTACTCCTTGTCTTTCATACTAAGTGTTCTAAGTCTTATCCATTGTATTCGTCGTTTCGCGTTCAGTGTCCACAGCTGATGATGCAATAAAATAAAATATATGTAATATTTTGACAATTTAAAAATTCCTCACAATTTATTTTATTCACTACAATAATAACTAAATAAACAGAAATAAATTAACATCATCATTGTGTGGCAGTAATAATCCTCCTCATATCTAAACTTTTAATTAGTTCATGATTACAATTTATATCTACATTAATTTCTTCATTGGATAAGTACCACTAACTACCTACTTAATGATATTTGTGCCTATTTTTATTAACTTTTGTACAATGTTAAGTGAGAATGGGTAACTGGATATGGTTATTTATGATAATACTTAATACCTATATTGTTCAGAGACACCGATGTTAAAACTCAAGTTTTCTGTTTATGAGCTACAACTATGTAGGTATTACTTTGATCATTGGAAAGATTGTCTGTAATGCGTATATCTTACATTGTCCAAAAGTATGAGATTTTATAGTTAAGGGAAACAAAGATTGTAGGTACTCTGGAGCTTTGATTCAATTTCAAATATTGTTTCATTGAAATTACATAGGACTGAGATCCAGCCATACCTCTATATATGAATTTAACCAGGCAATTAAAATTTAATTCATTAATACACTACCTACCTAATTTGTTAATTGTATTGGGGTACATGTAGCATGAGTATAATAGTAGTAAGTATTTTCCAATGATCTAAGCATGACATTTATTTAAATAGTTATAATTTTTCTGGTTAGGTGAGAGAGGCGATATGTAATTATCCCTTAGTCACTTATCTTTATTCTTAACTGTATTCCACTACTTTAAAATGGTTTCCATAAAAAACAGTGTTAAAATTTATTCTGTGAATTAACAGAAAGTATGGCATTTTGTATAGCTAGGTATAGATAGGCTGAAGTTGGCCAATATTCGAATAAATTCAGATAAGCCAATTATTTCCAATGCATTTCAGTACCTATATGAACTGTACCAAAAACAAAAATTTATGGTTTATATTGATCTGCAGGATATTTATATACTATATTAAATTTAGGCAGTGAATTGAAATATGGCATAATATCATACACATCACAATATTAAAGCCAATTAAATGTAATAAACCAATTATAAGAGTATTCCTATTACAACAACATAATAATAAATGTTTTTGTATGGGGCGAGTATCGTAATGCACATTTTGTAATAAGTATACAGTCTTTTTGCCATCATCAGTATTCTGGCTCGCTCCATAACACTATTTCATATACATTCCAGAACCTAACCCTTTTCTTTTCATCACAAATAAGTCTTGTAAAAACACATTTTGTAAATGAATAAAATATCTTTGCAATTGTTGCTCATTCCATTGGCAAAAAAAAATTATTGTAAAAAAAAAGTGCCGCCCTTTACTATACCCCAACTTCAAATTCGATTGAAAATGCAAATAATTATGTCTGATTTTGGATAAGTTTCCTTATGGATCCTTTTCAATTCATTGTGGTTTTAAAACAACAAATTATGATGAAAAGTTGTATGGAGTGTAAAAAAAATGTATGGGCGGGACGGGGATGGGTCGCGATTTGGTAACCCCCGATGACCCTCTATGACATTCCGCAAACGCTGTCCCTCGGCGACTCATCGTTCCCGAGTACCTCCCGTCAACTTTTTACCAGGTAGTCATATCGGAGCTTCGAGAAACTTCTGATCCGCGTGACTTCACCGTCTATCCGATCGGGTGCGAAAGAGCGTCGCGAGTCGACCCCTTCTCGGTGAAAAATTGGCCGTTCCAGAAAACGAAAAATTTGTATGGAGGGGTACAGAAGGGGGGGAGAAATCGAAAATCTGGTTGACCCCCAGGAAGCAGCTCGCGGTGAGATGGAAACCCGCCGTAGTGACCGTCGGGATATCTCGCACCGTTTAGCGGACAGTGCCATCCCTTTCGTCAAAAGCGGCAATTTTGTATGGAAAGGGGGTGAATGGGGGGAGATGGGGCAAGAATAGTGGTCCCCTCCGATGGATCTCGGGGAGAAACGGTTATCCGCCAAAGACACGATATCACTATTCCCTATGGTTTTGGAGCTACGGGGATTGGAAATTTCAAAAAAGTTGTATGGAGTGTAAAAAAAATGTATGGGCGGGACGGGAATGGGTCGCGATTTGGTAACCCCCGATGACCCTCTACGACATTCCGTAAACGCTACCCCTCGGCGACACATCGTTCCCGAGTACCTCCTGTCAACTTTTTACCAGGTCGTCATATCGGGGCTTCGAGAAACTTCTGATCCCCGCGACTTCACCGTCTATCCGATCGGGTGCGAACGAGCGTCGCGAGTCGACCCCTTCTCGGTGAAAAATTGGCCGTTCCAGAAAACGAAAAATTTGTATGGAGGGGTGCAGAAGGGGGGGAGAAATCGAAAATCTGGTTGACCCCCAGGAAGCGGCTCGCGGTGAGATGGAAACCCGCCGTAGTGACCGTCGGGATATCTCGCACCGTTTAGCGGATAGTGCCATCCCTTTCGTCAAAGGCGGCAATTTTGTATGGAGGGGGGGTGAATGGGGGGAGGTAGGGCAAGGGCGACGGTCCCAGCCGATGGACCTCGGGGAGAAACGGTTATCCGCCGAAGACACGATATCACTATTCCTTATGGTTCTGGAGCTACGGGGATTGGAAATTTCAAAAAAGTTGTATGGAGTGTAAAAAAAATGTATGGGCGGGACGGGGATGGGTCGCGATTCGGTAACCCCCGATGACGCTCTGTGACGTTCCGTATTCCGATCTCTTCTAGCTCTCGTACTTTCCGAGATCCCTTCGCCGACTTTTTACCAGGTCGAGGTGGCGAGGTCTTTGAATTAATTTCTCGACAACTTTGTTCGTACTCCGCGACCGGCCAGAGAGGCGAACTCCCCCGCGGCTCCTTCCCGGAAAGAAATGTCACCCAATCAGTGAGTCAGTGAGTGGTATTTCGGCTTTATAGTTTGTTAACTAGTTTTTGCGTGCGGCCGCGGACTGCAAGCAGCCCGCGGGGGGGGAGCCCCTCGAGTGGTGTTGCTGTGGTTTTGGAGTCGCTCTTTAAAATTGTTTAGGTATGGTATGGCTTTGGGTCTTATGAATTGGTTTGGTAAGGATTTGGATATAAGTATTGTATTTCGTGTGATATTTGGTCTATTGCAAAAAATCCGTCTCCCGGAGACCTCTCAAATGAGTGCCAACACGGATGGTCCGCGTCGCACCGCTCCCGAGATATTTTCGAAAAAGTTCAAAAATGCGAATTTCGAAATTTTGTCGCGACCAAAAAATTCGTCTCGCCGAGACGTCTCCGAAGACCCCAAACGCGACCCGGCTGCGGCGCGCCGTTTCCGAGATACGGCCGGGGGGTTCGAGGGGGGGATCAAAATTTTTACTTTTTCGGCGGGCCGGCAGACCCTCAGCGCCGCTCCGGGCCACGAGGTCGGGGTGCGCGAAATCCTCGGAGGGAAGGCCGGGGGGGAGGGTCGCGCTGCGCGCTCCCCTTTCCCCCCGCGGCTCCCCCCTCCTCGTCTTTCGCGCACCCCGACCTCGTGGCCCTCCGCGACGCGTCGACCGCCGTCTCTTAAGGGCGGAAGATCCCTAACAGTGTGTGAATTTCTACGGATGTGTGAATTCTCTTCCCGAAGAGGGTGAGAATAAAAAAATTTAAGGGGGGAGTGGGGGGGTCGCGACGTGGTGACCCCCGATGGTCTTCTATGACATCCCGCAAACCCCGCCCCTCTCCGACTTTTAGTTTCCGAGATCCCGTCGCCGTATTTTTACCAGGTCGCGATCCTCAACCTTTGATACTGTTCTGGTACTCCGTGAGCCTACCCCTCTCCGATCCGCTACAATGGGGATTCCTCCGGCGACTCCTTCCGGGTGAAAAGGTAGCCGTTCCAGAAAATTTGTATGGAGGTGGGATGAAGGGGGGATAAACCGGAAAAGCGGGATAGCCCCGATGAATCATCCCACGGAGGGACGGAAGCCCGCCATAGAGACCGTCGGGATACCTCCTACCGTTTGGCGGATATCCCCATCCCTTTGTGAAAAAGTGCTAATTTTGTATGGAGGGGGGATGAAGGGATGGGGATAGTGGGAAGATAAGGGTCCCTGCCGATGGGGCTCGGGGAGCGATCGCTATCCTCCGAAGCGATCGCCGGGATAGGTCGCACCGTTTGGGATTTAAGTGGATTGGAAATTTCGAAAAAGTTGTATGGAGTGTAAAAAAAATGTACGGGCGGGATGAGGATGGGTGACAATTTGGTGACCCCCGATGGCCCTCTATGACATTCCGTAAACCACGCCCCTCTGCGACTCGTAGTTTCCGAGGACCTCCCACCGACTTTATACCAGGTCGGTGTACCGAGGGTTCAGGTCGTCTGAGGAACACGTGACCTCACCCCCTATAACGTGGGATAGAAGCGACCACCCCGAGTCGACTGCTTCCTGGTAAAATGGCAGCCGTTCCAAAAAAATAAAAATTTGTATGGAGGTGGGATGAAGGGGGGAGAAACCGGAAAAGCGGGATAGCCCCGAGGAAGCATCCCACTGAGGGATGGAAGCCCGCCATAGAGACCGCCGGGATAGCTCCGACCGTTTAGCCGGTATCCCCATCCCTTCGGCCGAAAGTGGCAATTTCGTATGGAGGGGGGGTGAAGGGGGACAGGTGGGGGGAGGGTGAAGGTCCAGGCCGTTGAACCTCGGGGAACGATGGTCGTCCGCCGAAGAGACCGCCTCCCTATCCTCGACCGTTGTGGAGTTATCCCGCTTTGAAAAATCCAAAAAATTTGTATGGAGTGTAAAAAAAATGTATGAACGGGATGGGGATGAGACTCAATTTGGTAACCCCCGATGACCCTCTATGACATTCCGTAAACCACCCCTTCCTAGCTCTCATACCTTCCGAGATCCCGTCGCCGACTTTATACCAGGTCGGTATACCGAGGGTTCGATGCCTTCCTGAAACGCGGAAACTCACCCTCTCTCCAACAAGGTGCAAGAGTCTGGCCCAGGTGGACTCCTTCCGGGCTAAAAGGTAGCTGTTCCAAAAAAAGACAACGTTGTATGGAGGGGGGATGAAGGGGGGGAAATCCGAAAACCTGGTTGACCCCCAGCAAGCTCCTCACGGTAGGATGGAAATCCGCCATAGAGACCGTCGGGATAGCTCCGACCGTTTAGCTGGTATCCCCATCCCTTTGGCCAAAAGTGGTAAATTCGTATGGAGGGGGGGTGAAGTGGTAGGGATGGAACGAGGATGAAGGTCCAGGCCGTTGGACCTCGAGGGACGATGACTATCCGGCGAAGTGACCGCCTCCCTATCCTCACCACTTTTGGAGTTATCCGTCTTCGAAAAATTCAAAAAATTTGTATGGAGTTTAAAAAAAATGTATGGACGGGATGGGGATGAGACTCGATTTGGTAACCCCCGATGACCCTCTATGACATTCCGTAAACCCCCCATCCCTAGCTCTCATAACTTCCGAGATCCCGTCGCCGACTTTTTACCAGGGAGGTGTACCGAGGTCTTTGAATTAATTTGTCGATAATTTTCCTCGTAGACTACGATCCGCCACAAAGGGGAATCCCCAGGTGACTCCTTCCCGGAAAACTTTATGAATGAATGAGTGGTATTTCAGCTTTATAGTTGTTAACTAGTTTTTGCGTGCGGCCGCGGACTGCAAGCAGCCCGCGGGGGGAGAGCCCCTCGACCGGTTCTGGAGTGGTATTGTGTTTGCTCTTTTAAATTGTTTAGGTATGGTTTTTGGTCTTTAGAATTGTTTTGGTAAGGATTTGGATATAAGTATTGTATTTCGTGACTCTTCGGGGGTGGGCGGGGGGAGAGAGGGGAGGGGGATGGTGTAAATGGATTGTTCTCGTCGAGACCTTTCAAAAGATACCCAACACGGGGGGTCTGCCTTCCACGGTTACCGACGGTCTACCGAGTAGACCGCAAATGTCAAATTGTGATATTTGGTCTATTGCAAAAAATCCGTCTCCCCGAGACCTCTCAAATGAGTACCGACACTGGTCCGCGACGCACCGCTCCCGAGATATTTTCGAAAAAGTTCAAAAATGCGAATTTCGAAATTTTGTCGCGATCAAAAAATTCGTCTCGCCGAGACGTCTCCGACGACCCCAAACGCGACCCGGCTGCGGCGCGCCGTTTCCGAGATACGGCCGGGGGGTTCGAGGGGGGGATCAAAATTTTTACTTTTTCGGCGCCCCGGCAGACCCTCAGCGCCGCTCCGGGCCACGAGGTCGGGGTGCGCGAAATCCTCGGAGGGAGGGCCGGGGGGGAGGGTCGCGCTGCGCGCTCCCCTTTCCCCCCGCGGCTCCCCCCTCCTCGTCTTTCGCGCACCCCGACCTCGTGGCCCTCCGCGACGCGTCAACCGCCGTCTCTTAAGGGCGGAAGATCCCTAACATAGTGGGATTTCGTATGGAGGGGGTCCGAAGGGGGGGAGTGGGGGGGGTCGCGAGGTGGTGACCCCCGATGGTCCTCTATGACATTCCGCAAACCCCGCCCCTCTGCGATTTATAGTTTCCGAGATCTCGTCGCCGAATTTTTACCAGGTCGCGATCCTCAACCTTTGGTACTGTTCTGGTACTCAGTGAGCCACCCCATTTCTGATCCGCTACAATGGGGATTCCGCCGGCGACTCCTTCCGGGTGAAAAGGTAGCCGTTCCAAAAAAAACTAAAAATTTGTATGGAGGCGGGATGAAGGGGGGAGAAACCGGAAAAGCGGGATAGCCCCGAGGAACCATCCCACGGAGGGATGGAAGCCCGCCATAGAGACCGCCGGGATACCTCCTACCATTTGGCGGATATCGTCATCCCTTTCTGAAAAAGTGGTAATTTTGTATGGAGGGGGGGTGAAGAGGGGCAGGTGGGGGGAGGGTGATGGTCCCGGCCGGTGGGACTGGGGGAGCGATCCCTATCCTCCGAAGCGATCGCCGGGATAGGACGCACCGTTTGGGAGTTAAGTGGATTGGAAATTTCGAAAAAGTTGTATGGAGTGTAAAAATAATGTACGGGCGGGATGAGGATGGGTAACAATTTGGTGACTCCCGATGACCCTCTATGACATTCCGTAAACCCCGCCCCTCTGCGACTCGTAGTTTCCGAGGACCTCTCACCGACTCTATACCAGGTCGGTGTACCGAGGGTTCAGGTCGTCTGAGGAACTCGTGACGTCACCCCCTGTAACATGGGATAGAAAGGACCGTCCCGAGTCGACTGCTTCCCGGTAAAATGGCAGCCGTTCCAAAAAAATAAAAATTTGTATGGAGGCGGGATGAAGGGGGGAGAAACCGGAAAAGCGGGATAGCCCCGAGGAACCATCCTAAGGAGGGATGGAAACCCGCCATAGAGACCGCTGGGATAGCTCCGACCGTTTGGCGGGTATCCCCATCCCTTCGGCCGAAAGCGGTAATTTAGTACGGAGGGGGGGTGAAGGGGGACAGGTGGGGGGAGGGTGAAGGTCCAGGCCGTTGGACCTCGAGGAGCGATGGTCGTCCGCCGAAGAGACCGCCTCCCTATCCTCGACACGTTTGGAGTTATCCCGCTTTGAAAAATCCAGAAAAGTTGTATGGAGTGTAAAAAAAATGTATGAACGGGATGGGGATGAGACTCAATTTGGTAACCCCCGATGACCCTCTATGACATTCCGTAAACCCCCCTTTCCTAGCTCTAATACCTTCCGAGATCCCGTCGCCGACTTTTTACCAGGTCGGTACACCGAGGGTTCGATGCCTTCCTGAAATGCGGAAACTCATCCTCTCTCCGACGAGGTGCAAGAGTCTGACCCGGGTGGACTCCTTCCGGGCGAAAAGGTGGCTGTTCCAAAAAAAGACCGCGTTGTATGGAGGCGGGATGAAGGGGGAAGAAACCGGAAAACCGGGATAGCCTCGAGGAAGCATCCCACGGAGCGATGGAAACCCGCCATAGAGACCGCCGGGATAGCTCCGACCGTTTAGCGGGTATCCCCATCCCTTTGGCCAAAAGCGGCAATTTCGTATGGAGGGGGGGTGAAGGGGGGCAGGTGGGGGGAGGATGAAGGTCCAGGCCGTTGGACCTCGAGGAACGATGTCCGTCCGCCGAAGAGACCGCCTCCCTATCCTCGACACTTTCGGAGATATCCGCCATCGAAGAAGTTGTATGGAGTGTAAAAAAAATGTATGGACGGGATAGGGATGAGTCGCGATTTGGTAACCCCCGGTGACCCTCTATGACGTTCCGCAAATTTCCACTTTCCAGCTCTTCTACCTTCCGAGATCCCGTCGCCGACTTTTTACCAGGACGGTGTACCGAGGTCTTTGAATTAATTTCTCGACAACTTTATCCGTAGACCACGATCCGCCACAAAGGGGAATCCCCCGGTGACTCCTTCCCGGAGAACTTTGTCATCATATATGTCAGTGAGTGGTATTTCGGCTTTATAGTTGTTAACTAGTAGGTTGCTCGATGCTGCGGGCTGCAAGCAGCCCGCAGAGGGTTTTCGCAACCAGGGTAGGTTGCTCGATGCCGCGGGCTGCAAGCAGCCCGCGGAAGTTGTAGGTTGCTCGATGCTGCGGGCTGCAAGCAGCCCGCAGAGGGTTATCGCAACTAAGTCGAGGGTGTGTGAAGTGGTAGGTTGCTCGATGCCGAGGGCTGCAAGCAGCCCGCGGAGGGTTATCGCAACTAAGTCGAGGGTGTGTGAAGTGGTAGGTTGCTCGATGCCGAGGGCTGCAAGCAGCCCGCGGAGGGTTATCGCAACTAAGTCGAGGGTGTGTGTAGGTTGCTCGATGCCGAGGGCTGCAAGCAGCCCGCGGAGGGTTATCGCAACTAAGTCGAGGGTGTGTGAAGTGGTAGGTTGCTCGATGCCGAGGGCTGCAAGCAGCCCGCGGAGGGTTATCGCAACTAAGTCGAGGGTGTGTGAAGTGGTAGGTTGCTCGATGCCGAGGGCTGCAAGCAGCCCGCGGAGGGTTATCGCAACTAAGTCGAGGAAGTGTGTGAAGTGGTAGGTTGCTCGATGCCGAGGGCTGCAAGCAGCCCGCGGAAGGTTATCGCAACTAAGTCGAGGGTGTGTGAAGTGGTAGGTTGCTCGATGCCGAGGGCTGCAAGCAGCCCGCGGAGGGTTATCGCAACTAAGTCGAGGGTGTGTGAAGTGGTAGGTTGCTCGATGCCGAGGGCTGCAAGCAGCCCGCGGAGGGTTATCGCAACTAAGTCGAGGAAGTGTGTGAAGTGGTAGGTTGCTCGATGCCGAGGGCTGCAAGCAGCCCGCGGAAGGTTATCGCAACTAAGTCGAGGGTGTGTGAAGTGGTAGGTTGCTCGATGCCGAGGGCTGCAAGCAGCCCGCGGAGGGTTATCGCAACTAAGTCGAGGGTGTGTGAAGTGGTAGGTTGCTCGATGCCGAGGGCTGCAAGCAGCCCGCGGAGGGTTATCGCAACTAAGTCGAGGGTGTGTGAAGTGGTAGGTTGCTCGATGCCGAGGGCTGCAAGCAGCCCGCGGAGGGTTATCGCAACTAAGTCGAGGGAGTGTGTGAAGTGGTAGGTTGCTCGATGCCGAGGGCTGCAAGCAGCCCGCGGAAGGTTATCGCAACTAAGTCGAGGGTGTGTGAAGTGGTAGGTTGCTCGATGCCGAGGGCTGCAAGCAGCCCGCGGAGGGTTATCGCAACTAAGTCGAGGGTGTGTGAAGTGGTAGGTTGCTCGATGCCGCGGGCTGCAAGCAGCCCGCGGAGGGTTATCGCAACTAAGTCGAGGGTGTGTGAAGTGGTAGGTTGCTCGATGCCGAGGGCTGCAAGCAGCCCGCGGAGGGTTATCGCAACTAAGTCGAGGGTGTGTGAAGTGGTAGGTTGCTCGATGCCGAGGGCTGCAAGCCGGGGTGACGGGTTAAAATTCAAGGGACGCACTTCTGCGGCGCTTCGGGGTTCATTTTTGGTCTTTGTACCTTCGAAATCTTCAGTACCTAGGCATTTCGACAATATTTTCGTCAGTTAATAAGTCTTTCGTCTTATTACGCCGAGTCTTGAGCATAATTAGTCTTTAGTCTTGATTATAAGTCGTAAACAATAGTCTTAATAAATTTTCATAAAATTCTTACAAGTATTATATTATTACGAGTGTGCTCAATTCCCTTCTTACTCCTTGTCTTTCATACTAAGTGTTCTAAGTCTTATCCATTGTATTCTCTATGTCGTTTCGCGTTCAGTGTCCACAGCTGATGATGCAATAAAATAAAATATAATATGTAATATTTTGAAAATTTAAAAATTCCTCACAATTTATTTTATTCACTACAATAATAACTAAATAAACAGAAATAAATTAACATCATCATTGTGTGGCAGTAGTAATCCTCCTCATATCTAAACTTTTAATTAGTTCATGATTACAATTTATATCTACATTAATTTCTTCATTGGATAAGTACCACTAAGTACCTACTTAATGATATTTGTGCCTATTTTTATTAACTTTTGTACAATGTTAAGTGAGAATGGGTAACTGGATATGGTTATTTATGATAATACTTAATACCTATATTGTTCAGAGACACCGATGTTAAAACTCAAGTTTTCTGTTTCTGAGCTACAACTATGTAGGTATTACTTTGATCATTGGAAAGATTGTCTGTAATGCGTATATCTTACATTGTCCAAAAGTATGAGATTTTATAGTTAAGGGAAACAAAGATTGTAGGTACTCTGGAGCTTTGATTCAATTTCAAATATTGTTTCATTGAAATTACATAGGACTGAGATCCAGCCATACCTCTATATGTGAATTTAACCAGGCAATTAAAATTTAATTCATTAATACACTACCTACCTAATTTGTTAATTGTATTAGGGTACATGTAGCATGAGTATAATAGTAGTAAGTATTTTCCAATGATCTAAGCATGACATTTATTTAAATAGTTATAATTTTTCTGGTTAGGTGAGAGAGGCGATATGTAATTATCCCTTAGTCACTTATCTTTATTCTTAACTGTATTCCACTACTTTAAAATGGTTTCCATAAAAAACAGTGTTAAAATTTATTCTGTGAATTAACAGAAAGTATGGCATTTTGTATAGCTAGGTATAGGTAGGCTGAAGTTGGCCAATATTCGAATAAATTCAGATAAGCCAATTATTTCCAATGCATTTCAGTACCTATATGAACTGTACCAAAAACAAAAATTTATGGTTTATATTGATCTGCAGGATATTTATATACTATATTAAATTTAGGCAGTGAATTGAAATATGGCATAATATCATACACATCACAATATTAAAGCCAATTAAATATAATAAACCAATTATAAGAGTATTCCTATTACAACAACATAATAATATATGTTTTTGTATGGGGCGAGTATCGTAATGCACATTTTGTAATAAGTATACAGTCTTTTTGCCAACATCAGTATTCTGGCTCGCTCCACTCACACTTATTTCATATACATTCCAGAACCTAACCAATTTCTTTTCATCACAAATAAGTCTTGTAAAAACACATTTTGTAAATGAATACAATATCTTTGCAATTGTTGCTTATTCCATTGGCAAAAAAAAATTATTGTAAAAAAAAAGTGCCGCCCTTTACTATACCCCAACCTCAAATTCGATTGAAAATGCAAATAACTATGTCTGATATTATTTATCTTTTTGGATAAGTTTCCTTATGGATCCTTTTCAATTCATTGTGGTTTTTAAACAATTTGAACCCCAAATTATGATGAAAAGTTACAGAGACTGATATTTCAGAATATTTGACATTGCTATGACTACATTACCTTTCTTTACAGTTATTTATATTCCACAGTACGTTAGTACATAATAGCTCACTGATTCCACATACCTTATGAATTATGATTAAATAAACAAATAAAAAATCACTATAGTCACTGAACATGTATTTTTTAAATATTCACTTGCATCCTTATTATAAGTTCACAACTACTTTCTTGCAATATTTCTCTTCATACTTCTCAGCTGGAAAATGTACTTTTCTGTAAAATGATGTTCGCAAACCTGCAATAATTGATAACAAACAGAGATGTTATACGATAAAAAGAGGTTATGTTATTTTAAAAGTTAATAAAAAATATATCTTACGTTCGCATTAGTGCTTGTTTGGTTGAAAGTTGTCCATTTAATTAATGGCGCGTTTCATCGTTTTTTTTTTAAATACATATTTAGTTATAATTTAAAATACACGATTTTAAACTGTGACAGCATTTTTTCTAACTTTTGAAAAAGAATGACGCTTAATGACGCTTCAAATCCAAATAGTATAAATGTACCGCGGCCAAACTGTGGCGCTAGCGTCTATGCGAACGTTCGGTTCGGTCGGGCTCATGTTGATGACGTAACCCCTTGTGTGACCTAGAGAGCTCTCTTTTTAGTAGTATGAGTAGGTGTTGGTTGGACATTCACGGAGCAAGGATGATCGTCCCTGTCAATATGGACTTCGAGAAGAAATGGTTATCCGCCAAAGACACGATATCACTATTCCCTATGGTTTCAAAAAAGTTGTATGGAGTGTAAAAAAAATGTATGGGCGGGACGGGGATGGGTCGCGATTTGGTAACCCCCGATGACCCTCTATGACATTCCGCAAACGCTGTCCCTCGGCGACTCATCGTTCCCGAGTACTTCCCGTCAACTTTTTACCAGGTAGTCATATCGGAGCTTCGAGAAACTTCTGATCCGCGTGACTTCACCGTCTATCCGATCGGTTGCGAAAGAGCGTCGCAAGTCGACCCCTTCTCGGTGAAAAATTGGCCGTTCCAGAAAACGAAAAATTTGTATGGAGGGGTGCAGAAGGGGGGGCGAAATCAAAAATCTGGTTGACCCCTAGGAAGCACTTCGCGGTGAGATGGAAACCCGCCATAGTGACCGTCGGGATATCTCGCACCGTTTAGCGGACAGTGCCATCCGTTTCGTCAAAAGCGGAAATTTTGTATGGAGGGGGGGTGAATGGGGGGAGATGGGGCAAGAATAGTGGTCCCCTCCGATGGACCTCGGGGAGAAACGGTTATCCGCCAAAGACACGATATCACTATTCCCTATGGTTTTGGAGCTACGGGGATTGGAAATTTCAAAAAAGTTGTATGGAGTGTAAAAAAAATGTATGGGCGGGACGGGGATGGGTCGCGATTTGGTAACCCCCGATGACCCTCTACGACATTCCGTAAACGCTACCCCTCGGCGACTCATCGTTCCCGAGTACCTCCCGTCGACTTTTTACCAGGTCGTCATATCGGGGCTTCGAGAAACTTCCGATCCCCGCGACTTCACCGTCTATCCGATCGGGTGCGAACGAGCGTCGCGAGTCGACCCCTTCTCGGTGAAAAATTGGCCGTTCCAGAAAACGAAAAATTTGTATGGAGGGGTGCAGAAGGGGGGGAGAAATCGAAAATCTGGTTGACCCCCAGGAAGCGGCTCGCGGTGAGATGGAAACCCGCCGTAGTGACCGTCGGGATATCTCGCACCGTTTAGCGGATAGTGCCATCCCTTTCGTCAAAAGCGGCAATTTTGTATGGAGGGGGGGTGAATGGGGGGAGGTAGGGCAAGGGCGACGGTCCCAGCCGATGGACCTCGGGGAGAAACGGTTATCCGCCAAAGACGCGATATCACTATTCCTTACGGTTTTGGAGCTACGGGGATTGGAAATTTCAAAAAAGTTGTATGGAGTGTAAAAAAAATGTATGGGCGGGACGGGGATGGGTCGCGATTCGGTAACCCCCGATGACGCTCTGTGACGTTCCGCATTCCGATCTCTTCTAGCTCTCTTACTTTCCGAGATCCCTTCGCCGACTTTTTACCAGGTCGAGGTGGCGAGGTCTTTGAATTAATTTCTCGACAACTTTATTCGTACTCCGCGACCGGCCAGAGAGGCGAACGCCCCCGCGGCTCCTTCCCGGAAAGAAATGTCACCCAATCAGTGAGTCAGTGAGTGGTATTTCGGCTTTATAGTTTGTTAACTAGTAGGTTGCTCGATGCTGCGGGCTGCAAGCAGCCCGCAGAGGGTTATCGCAACTAAGTCGAGGAAGTGTGTGAAGTGGTAGGTTGCTCGATGCCGAGGGCTGCAAGCAGCCCGCGGAGGGTTATCGCAACTAAGTCGAGGAAGTGTGTGAAGTGGTAGGTTGCTCGATGCCGAGGGCTGCAAGCAGCCCGCGGAAGGTTATCGCAACTAAGTCGAGGGTGTGTGAAGTGGTAGGTTGCTCGATGCCGAGGGCTGCAAGCAGCCCGCGGAGGGTTATCGCAACTAAGTCGAGGGTGTGTGAAGTGGTAGGTTGCTCGATGCCGAGGGCTGCAAGCAGCCCGCGGAGGGTTATCGCAACTAAGTCGAGGAAGTGTGTGAAGTGGTAGGTTGCTCGATGCCGAGGGCTGCAAGCAGCCCGCGGAAGGTTATCGCAACTAAGTCGAGGGTGTGTGAAGTGGTAGGTTGCTCGATGCCGAGGGCTGCAAGCAGCCCGCGGAGGGTTATCGCAACTAAGTCGAGGGTGTGTGAAGTGGTAGGTTGCTCGATGCCGAGGGCTGCAAGCAGCCCGCGGAGGGTTATCGCAACTAAGTCGAGGGTGTGTGAAGTGGTAGGTTGCTCGATGCCGAGGGCTGCAAGCAGCCCGCGGAGGGTTATCGCAACTAAGTCGAGGGTGTGTGAAGTGGTAGGTTGCTCGATGCCGAGGGCTGCAAGCAGCCCGCGGAGGGTTATCGCAACTAAGTCGAGGGTGTGTGAAGTGGTAGGTTGCTCGATGCCGAGGGCTGCAAGCAGCCCGCGGAGGGTTATCGCAACTAAGTCGAGGAAGTGTGTGAAGTGGTAGGTTGCTCCATGCCGAGGGCTGCAAGCAGCCCGCGGAGGGTTATCGCAACTAAGTCGAGGGTGTGTGAAGTGGTAGGTTGCTCGATGCCGAGGGCTGCAAGCAGCCCGCGGAGGGTTATCGCAACTAAGTCGAGGGTGTGTGAAGTGGTAGGTTGCTCGATGCCGAGGGCTGCAAGCCGGGGTGACGGGTTAAAATTCAAGGGACGCACTTCTGCGGCGCTTCGGGGTGCATTTTTGGTCTTTGTACCTTCGAAATCTTCAGTACCTAGGCATTTCGACAATATTTTCGTCAGTTAATAAGTCTTTCGTCTTATTACGCCGAGTCTTGAGCATAATTAGTCTTTAGTCTTGATTATAAGTCGTAAACAATAGTCTTAATAAATTTTCATAAAATTCTTACAAGTATTATATTATTACGAGTGTGCTCAATTCCCTTCTTACTCCTTGTCTTTCATACTAAGTGTTCTAAGTCTTATCCATTGTATTCTCTATGTCGTTTCGCGTTCAGTGTCCACAGCTGATGATGCAATAAAATAAAATATATGTAATAATTTGACAATTTAAAAATTCCTCACAATTTATTTTATTCACTACAATAATAACTAAATAAACAGAAATAAATTAACATCATCATTGTGTGGCAGTAATAATCCTCCTCATATCTAAACTTTTAATTAGTTCATCATTACAATTTATATCTACATTAATTTCTTCATTGGATAAGTACCACTAAGTACCTACTTAATGATATTTGTGCCTATTTTTATTAACTTTTGTACAATGTTAAGTGAGAATGGGTAACTGGATATGGTTATTTATGATAATACTTAATACCTATATTGTTCAGAGACACCGATGTTAAAACTCAAGTTTTCTGTTTCTGAGCTACAACTATGTAGGTATTACTTTGATCATTGGAAAGATTGTCTGTAATGCGTATATCTTACATTGTCCAAAAGTATGAGATTTTATAGTTAAGGGAAACAAAGATTGTAGGTACTCTGGAGCTTTGATTCAATTTCAAATATTGTTTCATTGAAATTACATAGGACTGAGATCCAGCCATACCTCTATATGTGAATTTAACCAGGCAATTAAAATTTAATTCATTAATACACTACCTACCTAATTTGTTAATTGTATTAGGGTACATGTAGCATGAGTATAATAGTAGTAAGTATTTTCCAATGATCTAAGCATGACATTTATTTAAATAGTTATAATTTTTCTGGTTAGGTGAGAGAGGCGATATGTAATTATCCCTTAGTCACTTATCTTTATTCTTAACTGTATTCCACTACTTTAAAATGGTTTCCATAAAAAACAGTGTTAAAATTTATTCTGTGAATTAACAGAAAGTATGGCATTTTGTATAGCCAGGTATAGGTAGGCTGAAGTTGGCCAATATTCGAATAAATTCAGATAAGCCAATTATTTCCAATGCATTTCAGTACCTATATGAACTGTACCAAAAACAAAAATTTATGGTTTATATTGATCTGCAGGATATTTATATACTATATTAAATTTAGGCAGTGAATTGAAATATGGCATAATATCATACACATCACAATATTAAAGCCAATTAAATGTAATAAACCAATTATAAGAGTATTCCTATTACAACAACATAATAATATATGTTTTTGTATGGGGCGAGTATCGTAATGCACATTTTGTAATAAGTATACAGTCTTTTTGCCAACATCAGTATTCTGGCTCGCTCCACTCACACTTATTTCATATACATTCCAGAACCTAACCAATTTCTTTTCATCACAAATAAGTCTTGTAAAAACACATTTTGTAAATGAATACAATATCTTTGCAATTGTTGCTTATTCCATTGGCAAAAAAAAATTATTGTAAAAAAAAAGTGCCGCCCTTTACTATACCCCAACCTCAAATTCGATTGAAAATGCAAATAACTATGTCTGATATTATTTATCTTTTTGGATAAGTTTCCTTATGGATCCTTTTCAATTCATTGTGGTTTTTAAACAATTTGAACCACAAATTATGATGAAAAGTTACAGAGACTGATATTTCAGAATACTTGACATTGCTATGACTACATTACCTTTCTTTACAGTTATTTATATTCCACAGTACGTTAGTACATAATAGCTCACTGATTCCACATACCTTATGAATTATGATTAAATAAACAAATAAAAAATCACTATAGTCACTGAACATGTATTTTTTAAATATTCACTTGCATCCTTATTATAAGTTCACAACTACTTTCTTGCAATATTTCTCTTCATACTTCTCAGCTGGAAAATGTACTTTTCTGTAAAATGATGTTCGCAAACCTGCAATAATTGATAACAAACAGAGATGTTATACGATAAAAAGAGGTTATGTTATTTTAAAAGTTAATAAAAAATATATCTTACGTTCGCATTAGTGCTTGTTTGGTTGAAAGTTGTCCATTTAATTAATGGCGCGTTTCATTGTTTTTTTTTAAATACATATTTAGTTATAATTTAAAATACACGATTTTAAACTGTGACAGCATTTTTTTCTAACTTTTGACAAAGAATGACGCTTAATGACGCTTCAAATCCAAATAGTATAAATGTACCGCGGCCAAACTGTGGCGCTAGCGTCTATGCGAACGTTCGGTTCGGTCGGGCTCATGTTGATGACGTAACCCCTTGTGTGACCTAGAGAGCTCTCTTTTTAGTAGTATGAGTAGGTGTTGGTTGGACATTCACGGAGCAAGGATGATCGTCCCTGTCAATATGGACTTCGAGAAGAAATGGTTATCCGCCAAAGACACGATATCACTATTCCCTATGGTTTCAAAAAAGTTGTATGGAGTGTAAAAAAAATGTATGGGCGGGACGGGGATGGGTCGCGATTTGGTAACCCCCGATGACCCTCTATGACATTCCGCAAACGCTGTCCCTCGGCGACTCATCGTTCCCGAGTACCTGCCGTCAACTTTTTACCAGGTAGTCATATCGGAGCTTCGAGAAACTTCTGATCCGCGTGACTTCACCGTCTATCCGATCGGTTGCGAACGAGCGTCGCAAGTCGACCCCTTCTCGGTGAAAAATTGGCCGTTCCAGAAAACGAAAAATTTGTATGGAGGGGTGCAGAAGGGGGGGCGAAATCAAAAATCTGGTTGACCCCTAGGAAGCACTTCGCGGTGAGATGGAAACCCGCCATAGTGACCGTCGGGATATCTCGCACCGTTTAGCGGATAGTGCCATCCGTTTCGTCAAAAGCGGAAATTGTGTATGGAGGGGGGATGAATGGGGGGAGATGGGGCAAGAATAGTGGTCCCCTCCGATGGACCTCGGGGAGAAACGGTTATCCGCCAAAGACACGATATCACTATTCCCTATGGTTTTGGAGCTACGGGGATTGGAAATTTCAAAAAAGTTGTATGGAGTGTAAAAAAAATGTATGGGCGGGACGGGAATGGGTCGCGATTTGGTAACCCCCGATGACCCTCTATGGCATTCCGTAAACGCTACCCCTCGGCGACTCATCGTTCCCGAGTACCTCCCGTCAACTTTTTACCAGGTCGTCGTATCGGGGCTTCGAGAAACTTCTGATCCCCGCGACTTCACCGTCTATCCGATCGGGTGCGAACGAGCGTCGCGAGTCGACCCCTTCTCGGTGAAAAATTGGCCGTTCCAGAAAACGAAAAATTTGTATGGAGGGGTGCAGAAGGGGGGGAGAAATCGAAAATCTGGTTGACCCCCAGGAAGCGGCTCGCGGTGAGATGGAAACCCGCCGTAGTGACCGTCGGGATATCTCGCACCGTTTAGCGGATAGTGCCATCCCTTTCGTCAAAAGCGGCAATTTTGTATGGAGGGGGGGGTGAATGGGGGGAGGTAGGGCAAGGGCGACGGTCCCAGCCGATGGACCTCGGGGAGAAACGGTTATCCGCCAAAGACACGATATCACTATTCCTTACGGTTCTGGAGCTACGGGGATTGGAAATTTCAAAAAAGTTGTATGGAGTGTAAAAAAAATGTATGGGCGGGACGGGGATGGGTCGCGATTCGGTAACCCCCGATGACGCTCTGTGACGTTCCGCATTCCGATCTCTTCTAGCTCTCGTACTTTCCGAGATCCCTTCGCCGACTTTTTACCAGGTCGAGGTGGCGAGGTCTTTGAATTAATTTCTCGACAACTTTATTCGTACTCCGCGACCGGCCAGAGAGGCGAACGCCCCCGCGGCTCCTTCCCGGAAAGAAATGTCACCCAATCAGTGAGTCAGTGAGTGGTATTTCGGCTTTATAGTTTGTTAACTAGCGACCCGCCCCCGGCTTCGCCCGGCGTGCAATTTTTATATATAAGAACATTCCCCGTTTATCCCTTTTTCCATTAGTGAAAACAGAATTAAAATCGGTCTACCCGTTCACGCGTGATGCCGTGACCAAGGGAAATGGGGTTTCATGTTTATATATATACTAGTTTTTGCGTGCGGCCGCGGACTGCAAGCAGCCCGCGGGGGGGGAGCCCCTCGAGTGGTTTTGCTGTGGTTTTGTGTTTGCTCTTTTAAATTGTTTAGGTATGGTTTTTGGTCTTTAGAATTGTTTTGGTAAGGATTTGGATATATGTTTTGTATTTCGTGTCGTTTCGGGGGTGGGCGGGGAGAGAGGGGGGAGGGGGATGGTGTAAATGGAATGTCCTCGTCGAGACCGTTCAAATGATACCCAACACGGGGGGGTCTGCCCGCCACGGTTACCGACGGTCTACCGAGTAGACCGCAAATGTCAAATTGTGATATTTGGTCTATTGCAAAAAATCCGTCTCCCCGAGACCTCTCAAATGAGTACCAACACGGGTGGTCCGCGACGCACCGCTCCCGAGATATTTTCGAAAAAGTCCAAAAATGCGAATTTCAAAATTTTGTCGCGACCAAAAAATTCGTTTCCCCGAGACGTCTCCGACGGCCCCAAACGCGACCCGGCTGCGGCGCGCCGTTTCCGAGATACGGCCGGGGGGTTCGAGGGGGGGATCAAAATTTTTACTTTTTCGGCACCCCGGCAGACCCTCAGCGCCGCTCCGGGCCACGAGGTCGGGGTGCGCGAAATCCTCGGAGGGAAGGCCGGGGGGGAGGGTCGCGCTGCGCGCTCCCCTTTCCCCCCGCGGCTCCCCCCTCCTCGTCTTTCGCGCACCCCGACCTCGTGGCCCTCCGCGACGCGTCGACCGCCGTTTCTTAAGGGCGAAAGATCCCTAACATAGTGGGATTTCGTATGGAGGGGGTCCGAAGGGGAGGGGGAGTGGGGGGGTCGCGACGTGGTGACCCCCGATGGTCCTCTATGACATCCCGCAAACCCCGCTCCTCTGCGATTTACAGTTTCCGAGATCCCGTCGCCGAATTTTCACCAGGTCGCGATCCTCAACCTTTGGTACTGTTCTGGTACTCAGTGAGCCACCCCCTCTCCGATCCGCTACAATGGGGATTCCTCCGGCGACTCCTTCCGGGTGAAAAGGTAGCCGTTCCAAAAAGAAACTAAAAATTTGTATGGAGGTGGGATGAAGGGGGGAGAAACCGGAAAAGCGGGATAGCCCCGAGGAACCATTTCACGGAGGGATGGAATCCCGCCATAGAGACCGTCGGGATACCTCCTACCGTTTGGCGGATATCCCCATCCCTTTCTGAAAAGGTGGTAATTTTGTATGGAGGGGGGGTGAAGGGATGGGGATAGTGGGAGGATAAGGGTCCCTGCCGATGGGGCTCGGGGAGCGGTCCCTATCCTCCGAAGCGATTGCCGGGATGGGTCGCACCGTTTGGGATTTAAGTGGATTGGAAATTTCGAAAAAGTTGTATGGAGTGTAAAAAAAATGTACGGGCGGGATGAGGATGGGGGAAAATTTGGTGACCCCCGATGACCCTCTATGACATTCCGTAAACCCCGCCCCTCTGCGACTCGTAGTTTCCGAGGACCTCCCACCGAATTTATACCAGGTCGGTATACCGAGGGACCAGGTGGTCAGAGGAACTTGTGACGTCACCCCCTATAACGTGGGATAGAAACGACCACCCCTGGTCGACTGCTTCTTGGTAAAATGGCAGCCGTTCCAAAAAAATAAAATTTTGTATGGAGGCGGGATGAAGGGGGGAGAAACCGGAAAACCGGGATAGGCCCGAGGAAGCATCCCACGGAGGGATGGAAACCCGCCATAGAGACCGCCGGGATAGCTCCGACCGTTTAGCGGGTATCCCCATCCCTTTGGCCGAAAGTGGCAATTTCGTATGGAGGGGGGGTGAAGGGGGGCAGGTGGGGGGAGGATGAAGGTCCAGGCCGTTGGACCTCGAGGAACGATGACCGTCCGCCGAAGAGACCGCCTAACTATCCTCGACCGTTTTGGAGATATCCCGCCTTGAAAAATCCAAAAAATTCGTATGGAGTGTAAAAAAAATGTATGGACGGGATGGGGATGAGACTCGATTTGGTAACCCCCGATGACCCTCTATGACGTTCCGCAAATTTCCACTTTCTAGCTCTCGCACCTTCCGAGATCCCGTCGCCGACTTTTTACCAGGGAGGTGTACCGAGGTCTTCGAATTAATTTGTCGATAATTTTCCTCGTAGACTACGATCCGCCACAAAGGGGAATCCCCAGGTGACTGCTTCCCCGAAGTTAAGATGAATCAGCGAGTGAGTGGTATTTCAGCTTTATATTTGTTAATAACTAGTTTTTGCGTGCGGCCGCGGACTGCAAGCAGCCCGCGGGGGGGGAGCCCCTCGAGTGGTTTTGCTGTGGTTTTGGAGTCGCTCTTGTAAATTGTTTAGGTATGGTTTTTGGTCTTTAGAATTGTTTTGGTAAGGATTTGGATATAAGTATTGTATTTCGTGACGTTTCGGGGGTGGGAGAGAGGGGGGAGGGGAAGGGGGATGGTGTAAATGGATTGTCCTCGTCGAGACCGTTCAAATGATACCCAACACGGGGGGTCTGCCTGCCACGGTTACCGACGGTCTACCGAGTAGACCGCAAATGTCAAATTGTGATATTTGGTCTATTGCAAAAAATCCGTCTCCCCGAGACCTCTCAAATGAGCACCGACACGAGTGGTCCGCGACGCACCGCTCCCGAGATATTTTCGAAAAAGTTCAAAAATGCGAATTTCGAAATTTTGTCGCCACCAAAAAATTCGTCTCGCCGAGACGTCTCCGACGACCCCAAACGCGACCCGGCTGCGGCGCGCCGTTTCCGAGATACGGCCGGGGGGTTCGAGGGGGGGATCTAAATTTTTACTTTTTCGGCGCTCCGGCAGACCCTTAGCGCCGCTCCGGGCCACGAGGTCGGGGTGCGCGAAATCCTCGGAGGGAAGGCCGGGGGGGGAGGGTCGCGCTGCGCGCTCCCCTTCCCCCCCGCGGCTCCCCCCTCCTCGTCTTTCGCGCACCCCGACCTCGTGGCCCTCCGCGACGCGTCGACCGCCGTCTCTTAAGGGCGAAAGATCCCTAACATGGTGGGATTTCGTATGGAGGGGGTCCGAAGGTTGGGGGGGAGTGGGGGGGTCGCGACGTGGTGACCCCCGATGGTCCTCTATGACATCCCGCAAACCCCGCTCCTCTGCGATTTACAGTTTCCGAGATCCCGTCGCCGAATTTTTACCATGTCGCGATCCTCAACCTTTGATACTGTCCTGGTACTCAGTGAGCCACCCTCTCTCCGATCCGCTACAATGGGGATTCTTCCGGTGACTCCTTCCGGGTGAAAAGGTAGCCGTTCCAAAAAAAACTAAAAATTTGTATGGAGGTGGGATGAAGGGGGGATAATCCGGAAAAGCGGGATAGCCCCGAGGAACCAATTCACGGAGGGATGGAATCCCGCCATAGAGACCGTCGGGATAGATCCTACCGTTTGGCGGCGCGACCCTCCCCCCCGGCCCTCCCTCCGAGGATTTCGCGCACCCCGACCTCGTGGCCCTCCGCGACGCGTCGACCGCCGTCTCTTAAGGGCGAAAGATCCCTAACAGTGTGTGAATTTATACGGAGGGGGTCCGAAGGGGGGGAGGTGGGGGGACGGCGACGGTCCAGGACGACGGACCTCCGGGAGCGATGATCATCCGCCAAAGTGACCGCCGTTCTAGGTCTCACCCTTTCGGAGCTACGCGGATTCGAAGATCCGGGTCGGTTGTATGGAGTGAAAAAAAAACATGGAGGGGGGAGTGGGGGGTCGCGACGTGGTGACCCCCGATGACCATCTATAACATTTCGCAAATCCCGCCCCTCTGCGATTAATAGTTTCCGAGATCCCGTCGCCGACTTTTTACCAGGTCGCGATCCTCAACCTTTGGTACTCTTCTGGTACTCAGTGAGCCACCCCCTCTCCGGTCCGCTACAATGGGGATTCCTCCGGCGACTCCTTCCGGGTGAAAAGGTAGCCGTTCCAAAAAAAACTAAAAATTTGTATGGAGGCGGGATGAAGGGGGGATAAACCGGAAAAGCGGGATAGCCCCGAGGAAGCATCCCACGGAGGGATGGAAACCCGCCATAGAGACCGTCGGGATACCTCCTACCGTTTGGCGGATATCCCCATCCCTTTCTGAAAAAGTGGTAATTTTGTATGGAGGGGGGGTGAAGGGGGGCAGGTGGGGGGAGGGTGACGGTCCTGGCCGGTGGGGCTCGGGGAGCGATCGCTATCCTCCGAAGCGATCGCCGGGATAGGTCGCACCGTTTGGGATTTAAGTGGATTGGAAATTTCAAAAAAGTTGTATGGAGTGTAAAAAAAATGTACGGGCGGGATGAGGATGGGTGACAATTTGGTGACCCCCGATGGCCCTCTATGACATTCCGTAAACCACGCCCCTCTGCGACTCGTAGTTTCCGAGGACCTCCCACCGACTTTATACCAGGTCGGTGTACCGAGGGTTCAGGTCGTCTGAGGAACTCGTGACGTCACCACCTATAACGTGGGATAGAAGCGACCGCCCCGAGTCGACTGCTTCCTGGTAAAACGGCAGCCGTTCCAGAAAACTAAAAATTTGTATGGAGGTGGGATGAAGGGGGGAGAAACCGGAAAATCGGGATAGCCCCGAGGAACCATCCTAAGGAGGGATGGAAGTCCGCCATAGAGACCGCCGGGATAGCTCCGACCGTTTGGCGAATATCCCCATCCCGTCGGCCGAAAGCGGTAATTTAGTATGGAGGAGGGGTGAAGGGGGACAGGTGGGGGGAGGGTGAAGGGCCAGGCCGTTGGACCTCGAGGAACGATGATCGTCCGCCGAAGAGACCGCCTCCCTATCCTCGATCGTTTTGGAGGTATCCCGCTTTGAAAAATCCAAAAAATTTGTATGGAGTGTAAAAAAAATGTATGAACGGGATGGGGATGAGACTCGATTTGGTAACCCCCGATGACCCTCTATGACATTCCGTAAACGACGCCCCTCTGCGCCTCACGGTTTCCGAGGACCTCTCGCCGACTTCGTACCAGGTCGGTACACCGAGGGTTCGATGCCTTCCTGAAATGCGGAACCTCATCCTCTCTCCGACGAGGTGCAAGAGTCTGACCCGGGTGGACTCCTTCCGGGCGAAAAGGTGGCTGTTCCAAAAAAAGACCGCGTTGTATGGAGGCGGGATGAAGGGGGAAGAAACCGGAAAACCGGGATAGCCCCGAGGAAGCATCCCACGGAGCGATGGAAACCCGCCATAGAGACCGCCGGGATAGCTCCGACCGTTTAGCGGGTATCCCCATCCCTTTGGCCAAAAGCGGCAATTTCGTATGGAGGGGGGGTGAAGGGGGGCAGGTGGGGGGAGGATGAAGGTCCAGGCCGTTGGACCTCGAGGAACGATTATCGTCCGCCGAAGAGACCGCCTCCGTATCCTCGACCGTTTTGGAGATATCCCGCTTTGAAAAATCCAAAAAATTCGTATGGAGTGTAAAAAAAATGTATGGGCGGGATGGGGATGAGACTCGATTTGGTAACCCCCGATGACCCTCTATGACGATCCGCAAATTTCCACTTTCTAGCTCTCGCGCCTTCCGAGATCCCGTCGCCGACTTTTTACCAGGGAGGTGTACCGGGGTCTTTGAATTAATTTCTCGACAACTTTATCCGTAGATCACGATCCGCCAAAAAGGGGAATCCCCAGGTGACTGCTTCCCCGAAGTTAAGATCAGTAGACGATGAGTGGTATTTCAGCTTTATAGTTGTTAATAACTAGTTTTTGCGTGCGGCCGCGGACTGCAAGCAGCCCGCGGGGGGGGAGCCCCTCGAGTGGTTTTGCTGTGGTTTTGGAGTCGCTCTTGTAAATTGTTTAGGTATGGTTTTTGGTCTTTAGAATTGTTTTGGTAAGGATTTGGATATAAGTATTGTATTTCGTGACGTTTCGGGGGTGGGAGAGAGGGGGGAGGGGAAGGGGGATGGTGTAAATGGATTGTCCTCGTCGAGACCGTTCAAATGATACCCAACACGGGGGGTCTGCCTGCCACGGTTACCGACGGTCTACCGAGTAGACCGCAAATGTCAAATTGTGATATTTGGTCTATTGCAAAAAATCCGTCTCCCCGAGACCTCTCAAATGAGCACCGACACGAGTGGTCCGCGACGCACCGCTCCCGAGATATTTTCGAAAAAGTTCAAAAATGCGAATTTCGAAATTTTGTCGCCACCAAAAAATTCGTTTCGCCGAGACGTCTCCGACGACCCCAAACGCGACCCGGCTGCGGCGCGCCGTTTCCGAGATACGGCCGGGGGGTTCGAGGGGGGGATCTAAATTTTTACTTTTTCGGCGCTCCGGCAGACCCTTAGCGCCGCTCCGGGCCACGAGGTCGGGGTGCGCGAAATCCTCGGAGGGAAGGCCGGGGGGGGAGGGTCGCGCTGCGCGCTCTCCTCCCCCCCGCGGCTCCCCCCTCCTCGTCTTTCGCGCACCCCGACCTCGTGGCCCTCCGCGACGCGTCGACCGCCGTCTCTTAAGGGCGAAAGATCCCTAACATGGTGGGATTTCGTATGGAGGGGGTCCGAAGGGGGGGGAGTGGGGGGTCGCGACGTGGTGACCCCCGATGGTCCTCTATGACATCCCGCAAACCCCGCTCCTCTGCGATTTACAGTTTCCGAGATCCCGTCGCCGAATTTTTACCATGTCGCGATCCTCAACCTTTGATACTGTCCTGGTACTCAGTGAGCCACCCTCTCTCCGATCCGCTACAATGGGGATTCTTCCGGTGACTCCTTCCGGGTGAAAAGGTAGCCGTTCCAAAAAAAACTAAAAATTTGTATGGAGGTGGGATGAAGGGGGGATAATCCGGAAAAGCGGGATAGCCCCGAGGAACCAATTCACGGAGGGATGGAATCCCGCCATAGAGACCGTCGGGATAGATCCTACCGTTTGGCGGATATCCTCATCCCTTTCTGAAAAAGTGGTAATTTTGTATGGAGGGGGGGTGAAGGGGGGCAGGTGGGGGGAGGGTGACGGTCCCGGCCGGTGGAGCTCGGGGAGCGATCCCTATCCTCCGAAGCGATCGCAGGGATAGGTCGCACCGTTTGGGATTTAAGTGGATTGGAAATTTAGAAAAGGTTGTATGGAGTGTAAAAAAAATGTACGGGCGGGATGAGGATGGGCGACAATTTGGTGACCCCCGATGGCCCTCTATGACATTCCGTAAACCCCGCCCCTCTGCGACTCGTAGTTTCCGAGGACCTCTCACCGACTTTATACCAGGTCGGTGTACCGAGGGTTGAGGTAGTCTGAGGAACTCACGAGGTCACCTCCTATAACATGGGATAGAAACGACCACCCCGAGTCGACTGCTTCCTGGGAAAATGGCAGCCGTTCCAGAAAACTAAAAATTTGTATGGAGGTGGGATGAAGGGGGGAGAAACCGGAAAAGCGGGATAGCCCCGAGGAAGCATCTCACGGAGGGATGGAAGCCCGCCATAGAGACCGCCGGGATAGCTCCGACCGTTTAGCGGGTATCACCATCCTTTTGGCCGAAAGTGGTAATTTAGTACGGACGGGGGGTGACGGGGGACAGGTGGGGGGAGGGTGAAGGTCCTGGCCGTTGGACCTCGAGGAGCGATGGTCGTCCGCCGAAGAGACCACCTCCCTATCCTCGACCGTTGTGGAGGTATCCCGCTTTGAAAAATCCAAAAAATTTGTATGGAGTGTAAAAAAAATGTATGAACGGGATGGGGATGAGACTCGATTTGGTAACCCCCGATGACCCTCTATGACATTCCGTAAACGTCATCCTTCTATCCCTCACGGTTTCCGAGGACCTCTCGCCGACATCATACCAGGTCGGTACACCGAGGGTTCGATGCCTTCCTGAAATGCGGAAACTCATCCTCTCTCCAACGAGGTGCAAGAGTCTGGCCCGGGTGGACTCCTTCCGGGCTAAAAGGTAGCTGTTCCAAAAAAAGACCACGTTGTATGGAGGGGGGATGAAGGGGGGGAAAATCCGAAAACCTGGTTGACCCCCAGGAAGCTCCTCACGATAGGATGGAAATCCGCCATAGAGACCGCCGGGATGGCTCCGACCGTTTAGCGGATATCCCCATCCCTTTGGCCAAAAGTGGCAATTTCGTATGGAGGGGGGGTGAAGGGGGGCAGGTGGGGGGAGGACGAAGGTCCAGGCCGTTGGACCTCGAGGAAGGATGATCGTCCGCCGAAGAGACCGCCTCCCTATCCTCGACCGTTTTGGAGTTATCCGTCTTCGAAAAATCCAAAAAATTTGTATGGAGTATAAAAAAAATGTATGAACGGGATGGGGATGAGACTCAATTTGGTAACCCCCGATGACCCTCTATGACATTCCGTAAACCCCCCATCCCTAGCTCTCACACCTTCCGAGATCCCGTCGCCGACTTTTTACCAGGGAGGTGTACCGAGGGTCTTGATTTAATCTGTCATTGATTTTGTTTGTACTCTACGATCCGCCACAAAGGGGAATCCCCAGGTGACCGCTTCCCGGAGAACTTGATGAGTGGTATTTCGGCTTTATAGTTGTTAACTAGTAGGTTGCTCGATGCTGCGGGCTGCAAGCAGCCCGCAGAGGGTTTTCGCAACCAGGGTAGGTTGCTCGATGCCGCGGGCTGCAAGCAGCCCGCGGAAGTTGTAGGTTGCTCGATGCTGCGGGCTGCAAGCAGCCCGCAGAGGGTTTTCGCAACTAAGTCGAGGGTGTGTGAAGTGGTAGGTTGCTCGATGCCGAGGGCTGCAAGCAGCCCGCGGAGGGTTATCGCAACTAAGTCGAGGGTGTGTGAAGTGGTAGGTTGCTCGATGCCGAGGGCTGCAAGCAGCCCGCGGAGGGTTATCGCAACTAAGTCGAGGGTGTGTGAAGTGGTAGGTTGCTCGATGCCGAGGGCTGCAAGCAGCCCGCGGAGGGTTATCGCAACTAAGTCGAGGGTGTGTGAAGTGATAGGTTGCTCGATGCCGAGGGCTGCAAGCAGCCCGCGGAGGGTTATCGCAACTAAGTCGAGAGTGTGTGACGTGGTAGGTTGCTCGATGCCGAGGGCTGCAAGCAGCCCGCGGAGGGTTATCGCAACTAAGTCGAGGGTGTGTGAAGTGGTAGGTTGCTCGATGCCGAGGGCTGCAAGCAGCCCGCGGAGGGTTATCGCAACTAAGTCGAGGGTGTGTGAAGTGGTAGGTTGCTCGATGCCGAGGGCTGCAAGCAGCCCGCGGAGGGTTATCGCAACTAAGTCGAGGGTGTGTGAAGTGATAGGTTGCTCGATGCCGAGGGCTGCAAGCAGCCCGCGGAGGGTTATCGCAACTAAGTCGAGGGTGTGTGACGTGGTAGGTTGCTCGATGCCGAGGGCTGCAAGCAGCCCGCGGAGGGTTATCGCAACTAAGTCGAGGGTGTGTGAAGTGGTAGGTTGCTCGATGCCGAGGGCTGCAAGCAGCCCGCGGAGGGTTATCGCAACTAAGTCGAGGTTGTGTGAAGTGGTAGGTTGCTCGATGCCGAGGGCTGCAAGCAGCCCGCGGAGGGTTATCGCAACTAAGTCGAGGGTGTGTGAAGTGGTAGGTTGCTCGATGCCGAGGGCTGCAAGCAGCCCGCGGAGGGTTATCGCAACTAAGTCGAGGGTGTGTGAAGTGATAGGTTGCTCGATGCCGAGGGCTGCAAGCAGCCCGCGGAGGGTTATCGCAACTAAGTCGAGGGTGTGTGACGTGGTAGGTTGCTCGATGCCGAGGGCTGCAAGCAGCCCGCGGAGGGTTATCGCAACTAAGTCGAGGGTGTGTGAAGTGGTAGGTTGCTCGATGCAGAGGGCTGCAAGCCGGGGTGACGGGTTAAAATTCAAGGGACGCACTTCTGCGGCGCTTCGGGGGTCATTTTTGGTCTGTGTACCTTGGAAATCTTCAGTAGGCATTTCGACAATATTTTCGTCAGTTAATAAGTCTTTCGTCTTATTACGCCAAGTCTTGAGCATAATTAGTCTGTAGTCTTGATTATAAGTCGTAAACAATAGTCTTAATAAATTTTCATAAAATTCTTACAAGTATTATATTATTACGAGTGTGCTCAATTCCCTTCTTACTCCTTGTCTTTCATACTAAGTGTTCAAAGTCTTATCCATTGTATTCTCTATGTCGTTTCGCGTTCAGTGTCCACAGTTGATGATGCAATAAAATAAAATATATGTAATAATTTGACAATTTAAAAATTCCTCACAATTTATTTTATTCACTACAATAATAACTAAATAAACAGAAATAAATTAACATCATCATTGTGTGGCAGTAATAATCCTCCTCATATCTAAACTTTTAATTAGTTCATGATTACAATTTATATCTACATTAATTTCTTCATTGGATAAGTACCACTAAGTAGGTACCTACTTAATGATATTTGTGCCTATTTTTATTAACTTTTGTACAATGTTAAGTGAGAATGGGTAACTGGATATGGTTATTTATGATAATACTTAATACCTATATTGTTCAGAGACACCTATGTTAAAACTCAAGTTTTCTGTTTCTGAGCTACAACTATGTAGGTATTACTTTGATCATTGGAAAGATTGTCTGTAATGCGTATATCTTACATTGTCCAAAAGTATGAGATTTTATAGTTAAAGGAAACAAAGATTGTAGGTACTCTGGAGCTTTGATTCAATTTCAAATATTGTTTCATTGAAATTACATAGGACTGAGATCCAGCCATACCTCTATATTTATTTCCCAATGCAGTCTTCTTAACTATTAGTGTGAATTTAACCAGGCAATTAAAATTTAATTCATTAATACACTACCTACCTAATTTGTTAATTGTATTAGGGTACATGTAGCATGAGTATAATAGTAGTAAGTATTTTCCAATGATCTAAGCATGACATTTATTTAAATAGTTATAATTTTTCTGGTTAGGTGAGAGAGGCGATATGTAATTATCCCTTAGTCACTTATCTTTATTCTTAACTGTATTCCACTACTTTAAAATGGTTTCCATAAAAAACAGTGTTAAAATTTATTCTGTGAATTAACAGAAAGTATGGCATTTTGTATAGCTAGGTATAGATAGGCTGAAGTTGGCCAATATTCGAATAAATTCAGATAAGCCAATTATTTCCAATGCATTTCAGTACCTATATGAACTGTACCAAAAACAAAAATTTATGGTTTATATTGATCTGCAGGATATTTATATACTATATTAAATTTAGGTAGTGAATTGAAGTATGGCATAATATCACACACATCACAATATTAAAGCCAATTAAATGTAATAAACCAATTATAAGAGTATTCCTATTACAACAACATAATAATATATGTTTTTGTATGGGGCGAGTATCGTAATGCACATTTTGTAATAAGTATACAGTCTTTTTGCCAACATCAGTATTCTGGCTCGCTCCACTCACACTTATTTCATATACATTCCAGAACCTAACCCTTTTCTTTTCATCACAAAAATAGGTCTTGTAAAAACACATTTTGTAAATGAATACAATATCTTTGCAATTGTTGCTCATTCCATTGGCAAAAAAAATTATTGTAAAAAAAAATTGCCGCCCTTTACTATACCCCAACCTCAAATTCGATTGAAAATGCAAATAACTATGTCTGATATTATTTATCTTTTTGGATAAGTTTCCTTATGGATCCTTTTCAATTCATTGTGGTTTTTAAACAATTTGAACCCCAAATTATGATGAAAAGTTACAGAGACTGATATTTCAGAATACTTGACATTGCTATGACTACATTACCTTTCTTTACAGTTATTTATATTCCACAGTACGTTAGTACATAATAGCTCACTGATTCCACATACCTTATGATTAAATAAACAAATAAAAAATCACTATAGTCACTGAACATGTATTTTTTTAAATATCCACTTGCATCCTTATTATAAGTTCACAACTACTTTCTAGCTTTCTTGCAATATTTCTCTTCATACTTCTCAGCTGGAAAATGTACTTTTCTGTAAAATGATGTTCGCAAACCTGCAATAATTGATAACAAACAGAGATGTTATACGATAAAAAGAGGTTATGTTATTTTAAAAGTTAATAAAAAATATATCTTACGTTCGCATTAGTGCTTGTTTGGTTGAAAGTTGTCCATTTAATTAATGGGGCGTTTCATTGTTTTTTTTTTTAAATACATACTTAGTTATAGTTTAAAATACACGATTTTAAACTGTGACAGCATTTTTTATAACTTTTGACAAAGAATGACGCTTAATGACGCTTCAAATCCAAATAGTATAAATGTACCGCGGCCAAACTGTGGCGCTAGCGTCTATGCGAACGTTCGGTTCGGTCGGCCTCATGTTGATGACGTAACCCCTTGTGTGACCTAGAGAGCTCTCTTTTTAGTAGTATGAGTAGGTGTTGGTTGGACATTCACGGAGCAAGGATGATCGTCCCTGTCAATATGGACTTCGAGAAGAAATGGTTATCCGCCAAAGACACGATATCACTATTCCCTATGGTTTCAAAAAAGTTGTATGGAGTGTAAAAAAAATGTATGGGCGGGACGGGGATGGGTCGCGATTTGGTAACCCCCGATGACCCTCTATGACATTCCGCAAACGCTGTCCCTCGGCGACTCATCGTTTCCGAGTACCTCCCGTCAACTTTTTACCAGGTAGTCATATCGGAGCTTCGAGAAACTTCTGATCCGCGTGACTTCACCGTCTATCCGATCGGGTGCGAACGAGCGTCGCAAGTCGACCCCTTCTCGGTGAAAAATTGGCCGTTCCAGAAAACGAAAAATTTGTATGGAGGGGTGCAGAAGGGGGGGAGAAATCGAAAATCTGGTTGACCCCCAGGAAGCAGCTCGCGGTGAGATGGAAACCCGCCATAGTGACCGTCGGGATATCTCGCACCGTTTAGCGGACAGTGCCATCCCTTTCGTCAAAAGGGGAAATTTTGTATGGAGGGGGGGTGAATGGGGGGAGATGGGGCAAGAATAGTGGTCCCCTCCGATGGACCTCGGGGAGAAACGGTTATCCGCCAAAGACACGATATCACTATTCCCTATGGTTTTGGAGCTACGGGGATTGGAAATTTCAAAAAAGTTGTATGGAGTGTAAAAAAAATGTATGGGCGGGACGGGAATGGGTCGCGATTTGGTAACCCCCGATGACCCTCTATGACATTCCGTAAACGCTACCACTCGGCGACTCATCGTTCCCGAGTACCTCCCGTCGACTTTTTACCAGGTCGTCATATCGGGGCTTCGAGAAACTTCCGATCCCCGTGACTTCACCGTCTATACGATCGGGTGCGAACGAGCGTCGCGAGTCGACCCCTTCTCGGTGAAAAATTGGCCGTTCCAGAAAACGAAAAATTTGTATGGAGGGGTGCAGAAGGGGGGGAGAAATCGAAAATCTGGTTGACCCCCAGGAAGCGGCTCGCGGTGAGATGGAAACCCGCCGTAGTGACCGTCGGGATATCTCGCACCGTTTAGCGGATAGTGCCATCCCTTTCGTCAAAGGCGGCAATTTTGTATGGAGGGGGGGTGAATGGGGGGAGGTAGGGCAAGGGCGACGGTCCCAGCCGATGGACCTCGGGGAGAAACGGTTATCCGCCAAAGACACGATATCACTATTCCTTACGGTTCTGGAGCTACGGGGATTAGAAATTTCAAAAAAGTTGTATGGAGTGTAAAAAAAATGTATGGGCGGGACGGGGATGGGTCGCGATTCGGTAACCCCCGATGACGCTCTGTGACGTTCCGCATTCCGATCTCTTCTAGCTCTCATACTTTCCGAGATCCCTTCGCCGACTTTTTACCAGGTCGAGGTGGCGAGGTCTTTGAATTAATTTCTCGACAACTTTATTCGTACTCCGCGACCGGCCAGAGAGGCGAACGCCCCCGCGGCTCCTTCCCGGAAAGAAATGTCACCCAATCAGTGAGTCAGTGAGTGGTATTTCGGCTTTATAGTTTGTTAATATGAGTTGTGGGTTTCCGGGATGATGGCCCAGGTCTGTTTGAAATTCTTCCAATCGTTTCGTCAACAACTGCGGTTGACATCCTCAGTGGTGTAGTCAGTGTTAGAAGAAAAAGTACATCACATCACTGCACTTCACTTCTGCACTTTTCGACTTCTCGAGCGAGACTGATTTGTCGACTGGAATGTGTCTGTATTTAAATTTTTATTTATATCCCCACCCCGTGGTTGAATTGGTGGGGTGTGGTCACTAGGAGAGGGGTTATAATGCCCTCTCTTTCTTTCATTATTATTATTCTTGCGTAGTGCCGGATACCAAATGTTGTGTAGCCTTAGATTTTCCTCCTTCCTGTTGAAATTATTTGGATGCTTGAAAATTTCAATGGCTTCCCGATTAAGGCGTGAGTGATAGTGTACCTCGGATGACTCATATGGATACCGGCCGAGAAAACCTACATTCTACTATTGTAGTTATGTTTGTTACGAAGAAATAAATTTTTAGGGCTCCGTTGTCAGCTTGACTGCTCTTGCACTAGATGCATTGGCAACGATGGACCTTACTGTGGAGATCCTGGCAACTCAATGGAGCATTGCGATGGAAGAGAAAGAGTGGAGAGCAAACCCAAATCACTGTATGTTAAATTTAAAAGTTTAATCATTTTTTTGTAAATGATCTTCGCATAAACCTGTTCGCTCTAGACTGGGAGAGTTTCACGGTAATAGACTGCACGTCGATGGTAATAGTGACCACCTTCATACACAGATAGAACTACCTTAAAATATTAAAATTGTTCTAATATAATAAAACTAGTGACCCGGTATCTCACAAATGCAATTTTTTGTGCAAATTATATACACAAACCTTCCTGTATCAGCAAACTTTTCTACTCAAATCCGATAGATGTCGCCGTTTCACCTAACTTTATTGTAAATTAGTATAATAGATGGTAGCATCAATAGTGTTACATTTTTTATTTTTTAACGCGGACGAAGTGGCGGGCACCAGATATTTAAATATAAATGTTAAACATTAAAATACTTTTAAGGCAATCCACCGTATGGTTGAAATACATGGGTATACTCATCGCGTTCTTTCTTTTAATCTTGGTGCTGTCTCTATGCGTGATCCCTTTCTCATCGAAAAAAGCTGACTTCACATTGAAAATGAAAGAGGACATTGATGTTTTCAGGTAATAAAAATACAAGAGTTTATTAGTAGCAGTATTTTTTTTATAAGATCTGCAGACAAGCTGACTGCCCACTTGATGGTAGGTGGCTACCGTCGCCTATAACACAATCCACAGCTGCTGCTGCTACGCTGCCGACTACAGTAAGAATTAGGATTGGATAAAAAAAATGCTCTGGCATCCCTTACTCACTCACGGAAACACATAAGCACACGAGCTGTTATTTTACGGTGGTCTTTTAAGGGCTAAAAATGGTTTTAGTCCTTAAAAGAGAACCAACGCAGTTTTTTCTAAAGTCGAAGTCACGGGCTTTTTTAGAATCCCATATTTTGAACTGGTCATCCAGAAAAGGACTATCGAAATATATTTCCTATATAATTCAGTACATCATAATAACTAATTTTAAAACAGTTTCTTTTCAGTTTTCTCGTAAACGGATCTTGGGAATGCAGAGATAACGTTTGTGAAAGAATTCATCGATCTTCAAAAAACTATACGAACATCTATCGATCCTACAGCAGATGTATCTTACTGTGTGCAGGGCCTCAACTATGGCCTTATCCGGTTGGCTACACTCGCTTTAGTAAAGAAATAGTTGTCATCACTACTAATAAATTAGAATACAAATTTAATGTCCTACCATCGGATAAGATTCATCAATATTTGGGTGAAGCTTTCAAATATTTCCTATTGGAACTGGCAACGTTGGAGAGAATAGACGGGAAGTCTGATAAAAATAATTTCCCCACGAAAAAGATAAATATTGAAATTGTTATTAAAGATGACGAAGATCCTAAATTGAGATTAGACACAGACGAATCATACTGTCTAAAGATTGAATCACACGTATCGAAAGTTCAAATAAAGGTTAAATCTTCATCTTTCTGCGGTGCTAGAAACGGTCTTGAAACTTTGACACAACTAATACTCGTGGACAAGTATAGTGGACACTTGATAACTCTCTCCGAAGTCGTCATAAGAGACGCTCCTGCATATAAATATAGGGGTTTAATGATAGATACAGGAAGAAATTACATACCGGTTACAGATTTGATGAGAACTCTAGATGGAATGGCAATGTGTAAGCTTAATACATTACATTGGAGAATATCAGACGCTACGAGTTTTCCACTGGTACTTGATAAGATACCTGAGCTTTATCAATATGGAGCATATGATAAGTCTATGGTTTACACGAGACATGACATTAAAACTGTTGTACACAGAGCTGGTATAAGAGGGATTAGAGTGGTTATCGAAGTGGCTATTCCTGGTCCGGTTGGCAGAGCTTGGTCCTGGAGTCCTGATGCGAAATGCCAGAATAAGAATGACTTGCTAAACGGCAGCACTTGTAACGTATTGTGTTTACGCCTGAAAATGTCTGATAGAGTTTTTAATCGTCTTCAAATGATTTTTACCGAAATATTAAACTTGACTGGAGTTGAAGATGTATATCATATAAGCGATGGAATTTTTTCTCTTGCAAATTGTTATTCCATAATGAATGAGAGGGATGGATTTTTGGATAAAGTTTTAGAGAGCTTAATGCGTGCTAATAAGGGGTTTCTGCCAAAGTTACCGATAATATGGTATACGAGTCACTTGTCTAAAGATCGCGAGATGAAGAGATGGGAGAGGCTTGGGGTTCAATTGTACAATTGGCCACAAAATCCATCTAATGAGGCTTTTAGCAAATACAAAGTGATACATTCGAGTAAATGGGACTTGTCATGCGTAACATCCAAGCAACGTTGTCAGAAATACAGGTTGGAGTTTTGACTTAATTTATTAATTTCAGAAAATATTTAATTATTTTAAGCAAGATGAGCAAAACGAGCTCAACAAAAAAACCTCGTTCAAGTTAATGAGACTTTTATGTTCCAGACTGAAACCCTATTTCAATGTTTTGAAAGTTATTAATGTTCTCTAGTTTTTTTTATGTTAAGATCAGTAGACAGGCTGACGGTCCACTTGATGGTAGGTGGCTACTGTCGCCTATAACACTAGCAACGCCACAACCGCTGCAAATGCACTACAGTAGGGTTAAGGGTAATGTATTGGATAGGAAAATGGGCTCTGGCATCCCTTACTCACTCACCGAAACACAAGCACACATGTTGTTGTTTCACGGCGGTCTTCTGTAAAGGGGTGGTTACTGCCGCCAGATGGGCTGCCCAATTGACTGCGAAACGCAGTGTGCCCTACCACTACCACAGAAAACCCTTCTATAATCAGAGACGTGGTTTATTTGAAAAAAAGTTATTTTGAAAATTTTGCATTGTGAATTTAAATACATACTTTTAATAAATACATATTTTCACAATATCTGTCTATAATATTCTTTTAAATAGTTTTAAAATTGTTCGTAATTCTCAAATTTATTCTAAATTTATCTTAGGCCCAACATTAACTGAAACTGAATATTTATTTTAGTTTTTAGAATACCCGTATTTCAAAAAAATTTAGTTACCTAGTCATAATAAAAAAATTCAATAGAGCTTTTAAACTTCGATGCTATTCGCTCTGTTACTTCATCAAATTTTATTAGGACATGGCAAGAGATGTACAATTGGAATTCATGGCGCAGTCTTGAAGTATTCACGGTGGAAGGTGGAGAGGCTGTTCTTTGGACTGATATGGTAGATTCTGGTAATTTACAAAACAGTATTTACTGAGATTTCAATACACCTGTATCAGTTCTTGCTGTTGTATGAGACATTAGTTAGATATTCGTTAGTTGAAACACAACCACAGTAACTAGAGGGTTTTTTTAATGTTAAGATCGACAGACAGGCTGACGGTCCACTTGATGGTAGGTGGCTAACCGTTACATTAACACAAGCAACGCCATAAGTGCTGCAAATGAGCTGCCGACCATAGTGGTAAAGATAAGGTTTCAGGAAGGTTGAAATTCCTTACTCCGTACTCACTCTGACATTCCTTAGTCACTCACCGAAACACAACAGCATACATGTCGTTATCTAACGATGATCTGTAAGGTGGCCCAAGATCCCAGGCATGCCAGACATAACTTATTTTCCTTTAGAAAATGTGGGGAATCGAGTACTTTGAACGTATCCGTATTTGCTAAGGACTAATTTCACTTATTTTCTAAAGGCTGATTTTTCTATAAATTATTTGTAGAATATTCTTATAGTATAATATTCAACACTTCTGCCATTGAGCCATAACTGTCAGGGATAGCTAACTATGGCAACACTGCGTCCGATGTGTGAACCCCGACTTGACGCCATTCGGTGTCAATTCACTAATCTTACAAGCATGTAAATTACAAGTAAATTTATACTGGTACTATACAATAAAGAAGTCTAAAGATTCAATTGTGTATCTATTACACCAATACAAGACAATAACTTCTGCCAGACGCTTCAGCGTATCGGCAGGCACGCGACCGGAAGCACGCGGCACAATGAAAGCCGTCACTGGTTTCATACAAATTGTGCCGGGCGCGTAACTATGGTAACGGTAGTTGAAGTGGCAGTGGGCAGGACAAATAGCACGGAAAGCCGATGGCCGCTAGGATCGGAAGGTTCTCGAGTGGACCGGCAAGCGTAGCGTAAGACGTTCACGGTAAGAGCCGCGGGCCGATGGTGGATCTAGGCTGCTTCTAACTGGTCCTTTTGGAAAATTAAGGGGAGGCCTTGGTCCAGCAGAGAAATAAATGTTAAATAAATAATCCTTTAAATAAATGTTAAATTTCGTGGTATTTCTTTTGTTTGAGATGCCATGTTATTCAGAAGAAGTAAATGCTTATTATTGAGCCTTTCGATGGGTAAAGTAAAATTACAGGTTTTTTTTTTCACATTTAGCGGGTTCGATTCCCGGTTCAGACAAGCGATTATTTAAAATTCTTTGAATGCGCAGTTCGTATTGTTTTAAAAAAAATGAAGTCTTCTTTGAGTAAAATTTTCTATCTACGTATTTAAGGTACTTTAGTAGTGGCAGGGCACACTGCGTTTCGCAGTCATTTGGGCAGCCCGTCTGGCGGCAGTTACCACCCCCTTACAGAAGACCACCGTGAAATAACAGCATGTGTGCTGTTGTGTTTCGGTGAGTGAGTAAGGGATGCCAGAGCCTATTTCCCTATCGCCTCCTAATCCCTTATACTTAATCCTACTGTTGTCGGTAGCGCACTTGCAGCAGCTTTGGCGTTGCTTGTGTTATAGGCGACGGTAACCACCTACCATTGGCAAAGTTGTGGGACGCCCTGTATATAAATTCTTATAGGGTAGGCAGCTAGCATCTCTACTTCCGTTGAAGTTTCGTCTGCCTGTCTCGCTAAACCATAAAAAAAATTAAGAGATTGCCACGGTATAGCTTCGCCAAATATTTCCTTTCGTTAAATCGGCACCCCTGTTCAATAAAGGGTTGCCACACCTAAAGATTTGAAACAAGTGTATTAATGTAGGAAAAATGATTTTACCAGGCAACTTGGATTACCACTTGTGGCCTCGAGCTGCTGTGGTCTCCGAAAGACTTTGGTCGGACGTTGTGGCCAATACCAGCGTCAACCGCGATGTCTACGTCCGTTTGGATAATCACAGGTAAAAACTATTTTCACTTAACTCTCTTCGAGATTTAATCTCTTTTCTTCGGAGAACTAGATCATAATTTATTAGAGACAAAGAAATAAAATAGAATAATAAATAAACCGCCAAGATCTAGACACATCAATTGCATGAACCCCCAAAGTAAGCACTATTAGGCCTGTGTTATACGATAAATCATGCAACGGTCAGGTGGCGAAACCTGGACATCTAGATCACAGCCAATTTTGAAAAGTTAGCCCTGCTGGAATCGAATCCCTGAGTCAGAGCGTTAAGGCAATCCCCTTAACCACTCAAAAATGTCTTGATGGTATAGGCCATATTTTATTGTAAATACATCAATTTCATTTTAATAGAAATTCTTTAAATATAAAGTCTATTATAATAGAAAAAAGAAGGAAGATCTTGAAAAATAACGTTACGTTCGACCTAAAGAATGTAATATCTAGAACAAAGTACACAGCACAACCTTTTAAGAGTTCTTGATATGCAAGAACTTTTACTGCAAGAGACTGTTTTATCAAAATGAAAGCTTCAGCAGATGACAAGAAATTGTCAAAACAGCTCAATATGTCAAGTGCATCAACGTTGTAGTACAAAATGGTAACGAGCTCATCAAAGAAAATTTTACAGATGTAGAAACCGGAAGTGACGCTTTCAAGTGAGGGAGAACTGTTTCAGATCTCGAAAATGTTAAGAGTTGTTGCTAAGAAAAGGAGAAAGAAAATTAGGACCAAATTGAATCCTACATTCACACACACTATCATGCTTATTTTACGTACTTACATATTATTAGAGTAAGATCCGGACCCCCAGTGAGACGAATTTTCTAAAAGACAAAATGTGAGGAATCTAGTAGTGTTCCTTTCACGGAGCATAAACAAAGAGGAGTGTTATTGTTATTTGATATAGAACGGTGCGTGACTACTGCGCGGGGCAAGGAGGAAGTTAGATTCCGCCCAATTATACTTAAATTGCAAATAAAACTGTATTCTACAACAAATAAGCGCCGCCATACCGTGACCAAGACCACCCTCACAAAAAATGACGTCAGGACCTAGTTTGAAATCAGTGCAAAGTTGTTGAGGCCATCTCCTATTTGTATATGCTCCGTGGTATTCCTATGTACTTTGAACATATGCGTATCTGCTAAGATGGGTAAACGGCTTAGCTTTTGACAGAACGACGTCTGTCGTGTCAACTTGTATAATATACTAATTTCATCTCATCAGTTAATGATTCTCTGGCATAACAGATGGCGAATGCAGCTACGTGGGATTGAAGTACAACCGATATGGAAGCTTTGGTGCAGTTTTAATCCGGGACAGTGTTTAAATAGATTGTGACAATATATTTTATATGTACAATAGCGAGTCTTATTTTGTGCAGAACTTTTTTTAATGTAAAGGTGACAGGACAGGCAGCATATTAATACCTTTAATAAGGTTAACATTAGTCTATCATTATACTAACGCCATAGGTGCCGCAAGTGTGCTGCGACAATAGGATAAATACAACAACACCCGTGCTCAGGTTTTAACGCCACCAAAACGCAAGCGTGTTTGTTTTCTGCAAAAAGGAGCCTTTTCGACTTGGCTCCAACTTTCCGAGGTGCATCCGTACCTGTGGCCAATTATCTCGAGCTTCTTGGCATGAGGTTGTGCTCAAATCTAAACTTCGGTACTTCTATCGAGTCCAAAGCCCAAACAGCTCCTAAAAAGCTGGGCATCCTAAATAGGGTGACGCGATGCTTTACACCTCGACAGCTCCTCTCTTTGTACAAGGCACAAGTCCGATCTTGCATGGAGTATTACTGTCACCTTTGGGATGGCTCAGTCAAATACCAATTTGCCGCATTCCACTCGGTGGATCGCAGAGTCAGGAGGCTCATTGGCTACGGTACACTAATAAGAACTAAGCTGCAGAGCCTGGCACATAGACCCAAAATTGCCTGTCTGTGTATACTATAAGATGTACTTTGGAGTGTGTGCTCGGGAGCTGCATGAGATCATACCGCCTTCCCCTTCTATCGGACATGCAGACGTATACGGCTGGTTACTATCCTCACCTTGTCGAAATCCCTTTAATTCGGACCAAGTGCTTTAAAAAATCTTTTATAATGCGCACTGCTAAGGATTGGAAGTCCCTGCCGTGCCGGCGGCATCTGTATTTCCGAGCTCATACAACCCAAATCTTTCAAGGTTTGAGTGAATAGGCATCTTCTGAGAGAGCTCGCTCCATTGTCGGCCTCATCTTTCCTACATGGACAGATGCTGGTCAAGAGCAAACCCATCTTTAATTTAAAAAAAATACTGTTATTTCACGGTAGTCTATATTTAAAAGGATGGTTACTGTCGCCAGATGGGCTCTGCCCTATTTTTTTGGGTGGGAAAATCTGCGAGCCAGATCCCCACCGATGTGGGTGAGGTAAATGGAACTTCTACCCACTCAAAACCCACGGTGCTTCCTCGCGCCGTCTATGGGTGGGGTGTAAGGGATCGTGGAAGATGTCTTCCCCGCCAGACGAGGACCGCGCACTTGCGGGCTCCACCTCGATTAGGCGCGGAGTTTGACCTCCGCGCCGTGGAGAGACGTGCCGGAAACACTAAACTTAAAATTATTTTTATATTGCGTATTATTAAATACTTCAGTCGTAGGACTGCACGTCAGTGAAAACGTAGCTTCACAAATATATACGAGTAAATTGCTCAATGCCACACTCTTATTGGCATATTATTATTGAAATCTTAATACCTTCATATCTTCATATTTGTGGGATCTGTTTTGTTTTTTTATAAAATACTAGCTTTTGCTCGGGACTTCGTCTCCGTATCTTTAGATATTATTACTCGCTGATAATGTAGCTTTATATAGGTGAAAGGATTTTTAAAATCAGTCCAGTAGTTTTTATTTTAAAATGCACATACTCTCTCTTTAACAAAACAAACACATTTTCTACACCATTATAAAATATAGAATATAAAACATTTTTTATCTTCCCTAAAACTGCCATCATTAAATCTTTTTTCACAATTTTTAAAAATAAATAAAATAATAAAATAAATCTTTATTTGCGCGAACACATGTTTACAGGATTTTAATTTGTATACAGCAGTTACAGTACAAAGTATGTTCTACCCGCCAAGGGCATGCATATAAATAAAAATATTTTCAAAATTCAAAATTTAATATTTTACCAACGACAATTTTAAGAATAAAGTCATCTCTTTAACACGCACGAGTTCAGTGCAAGAATGCCCAACGTGCCTAAAGAAATTTTCTCCAAAAATCCAGCGAGGGCCTTTCGCTTCGCAAACCTTTTTTCCCGTACTTCTGTTTTATCTTCTTTATTTTGACAATTATTCGAATCTATCAGTCTGTCATTTGTACAGCATATTAACCAGCGACAGTTTCGATGATCTTTTTTTACTTTTTCTAAATGATTTTTATTTAAATTTTGTACTATTTTATATATTTCGTATTATGGTAAACACTCCGGTAAGTTTCAGTTTTTAATATATCTTAGCGGTGATAGCAACAGCAACTACAATGAACACATACTTACTTAAATATTAAAGTGTAACTACAAAAAGGCATAGCGGACCTTAGCACTCAGAACATAAAACGAGCCAGAAAGGCCGTTCAATCTAGACATAAGAATAAATAAGAACAAATAGAACGGAAACTCTCACTCCGGACGCGCTCAAGGTCACGATATTAGCCTGCACGTTAAACAGGATACTCAATCGGGACGGCCGGAGTCTCCGCTCGCGCGTTGGCCTGTTTGTGCGTTGCGCGTTTGCCTGTTGTCAACATGTTTTCCTGACAATAAGTATTAGCCATGATAATGTTTTTTCATTTTATTCTACTAGCTTTTACCCGCGACTTCGTCCGCGGAAACTATTTCATTTTCTTTAGATATCCATTATGGTTTTTAACTCTATGACTATACTGCGGCGGTGACCCCTTAGTCTCCCAAGGCCCTGAGCGCTGTGCTGTACTCCGAGACCATTATGGGGTTTAGCTCTCAGACTATACCATAGCTCACCCAACGCTGAATAAACTTACTTAATAGTTTTACGTGAGCCTATATGTTTTTATTTTATATTTGTATTCATTTGGTATGGAACTGTCTTATAATAACTTATTATTTATAAGTATATTTAATGCAGATATGTAACATAATAATGTAGGTAAGTATTTATAAATCTCATATTTTATAAAACTAGAATAAATTAATGGTTTCAAAGTAAAGAAAAACTTAATTCGTAAGCAATATTTAACAGTAAGCAACCCTGGCGACAAGCCTGGGCGACAGAGGGGCGTAACGACGTGAAGGGGGAAGTAGCTATATGAATGGCGGCGTTTGGGACTTGGACGAAGAAGATTCCGTTCTACTTGTTATTATTTATTCTTATGGTCTAGATTTCATTTACTGTACTGTGTCTAAAAACAAAATTAATGCTTAGGAATGGTTATGTAGGTAAGATGTTTGAATTCTTAACATATTATCAAAAGCTACTTATATTCCTCTACCAAGTCTGCAATCCAGCGGCCATTTTATTCAAGTCTTTGTAATTTTACTAAACTTAATAAAATTGTATTGTCCCAATTTTCGAGCGAGAAGATTGCCATTTAGCGACATTTTGCTAACATTTTTTTTTTAATGTAAATTATTTATACCTAATTTTATTTTTCAGAGAGGGAGTAGAGACAGACTTCCACACCATGGTGCTGTAAGTATTTTTTTTTTCTATCATAATTTGATAGAATTACCACGGGCATAGTCTGTGGGGGATTTTGGGGGTTCAATAAGTTATTAAATTATTATTTCTAACTTACCGCGATGCCACTATCACCAACAATCGTATTAATTCTCTAATGCGTTCGGGCTTACCACAGTCGATCGAATTTAATTTGGCCGTTTCACTTTAACTCGAAAAACAATCGATTATTTTATTTCTGATCGAACAAACGTTTGGTTAAAAGAGATATCATTGAAAAACGTTTGATATTTTTAATACAGATCGTTAGTAAAAAAACTGCCAAATTTTTTTATCTCTTAAGTCCGTCTGACAAGCCCGTTGGATGAGTAGTTAGGGTGTTTGCCTTCTGTTCTAGGGTTCCCAGGTTCGATTCCCGGCAGGGTCAACTTTGAAAAATGAACTTTTCAAATTTGGCTCTGGTCTGGATCTGAAAAGTAGTGGCAGGGCACACTGCGTTTCACAGTCATTTGGGCAGCCCATCTGGCGGCAGTAACCACCACCTTACAGAAGACCACCGTGAAATAACAGCACATGTGCTGTTGTGTTTCGGTGATTGAGTAAGGGATGCCAGAGCCCATTTCCCTATCCCATTCCAATCCCTTATCCTTAATCCTACTGTAGTCCGCAGCGCACTTGCAACAGCTTTGGCGTTGCTTGTGTTATAGGCGACGGTAGCCACCTACCACCATGTGGACCGTCAGCTTGTCTGCTGATCTTAACATAAAAAAAACTATTTTCTGTTATTTATTTTTTTACCTTTTTTTGACATGAATGTTAATGTCATTTCACCCACATTTTTGTTTCTATTTATTTTCTTGAAACACGAACCTTCTTGAATTCTTATTGAACACCACCTTAACACAAAACGATAATGTTTATTTAAAAGAAAGACAAATTGAGAGAATTTAGTTAAAGAGAAATCTTTAAACTGTAATTAGGTGATTCCCCCTAAAATATATATTTTTACATTGCAATAAATATTACAGCCTCAAGGTGCACCAAGAAATTTCGAAATCAAGGCGACCGGGGCTGCCGCGAGGGACTATGACTTCAGAAGTGCGAGACTTGCAACTGATCCGCCGGATCATAAAACTACTAAGTATGTTGAATATTTTGAAAGTTATGAAAGTGTTATTGCGTTTCGGTACTCGGAACCAAAAGAACCATCGCTAGTCTCTATAATTGCTGGTAATAATTGAATTGCTTCGACAAGTAAAGTATTAACAGAAATCTTCATAATTAAGCAGAAAGTACTTAGTATTTTTTATGTAGGTATATTTACTGGCTATACCATCAACAATGGTGAAGTGTTCTGATTGATTTGGATTGATGCGGAGTTCATCCGCATTACTTGGATAACGTGTTGCTGCTTACGTTTTTTTTATATGTTAAGTTCATCAGATAGGCTGACGGTCCACTTGATGGTAGATGGCTACCGTCGCCTATAACACAAGCTACAGGTGCTGCAAGTGCGCTCCTGACCTTAGTAGGGTAATGGGCTTACACACTCACAGAAGCACACGTGCTGTTATTTCACGATGGTCTTCTGTAAAGGGGTGGTTGCTGTCACCAGACGGGCTGCCCAGCAAAAACTTCAAAATAGAATACACCTTTTGATTACTTGCCAGATCCAGACTAGAGCAAATTATGAAAAATTCATTTCCTACTTTGGAAATGAACTTTTCATGGTTTTCATAACCATGAAAGTTCATTTCCTGAGACAGAGCCTTAATGCAAGCACCTTAACAACGCCCTTCTGAGGCTTTGTAATGTTAAGGCACACTGCGCTTTGCAGTCATAAACTGCGCAGCTTGTTTGCCGGCAGTAACTATAAAATAACAGCATGTGTACCATTTCGGTGATTAAGTAAGGGATGCAAGAGCCTCTTTTCTCATCATCATCCATGGGAAGTTGACTGCTAGACATAGGCCTCCCCCATAACTTTCCAATAGGACCGATCAGGAGAAGCCTGGATCCAGCGTCGACCAGTGGCCCTTATTTCCTACCCCATCCTAGTCCCTTATCCTTTACCCTAGTAAGGTCACCAGTACACTTGCATTGCTAGTCTAATAGGTGACGGGAGTCACCTGCCATTAAATAAGTTCATCAGTCTGCCTCACAAACTTTAAAAAACAGAATCGGCTCGTTTACGATTTTATTAAATGTATATGAAAATAATATATTTTTACACAAGGAGGAAAAAATGTGACATGTGGATTGCGAGGATTATTTTTGCTTGTTTTATCATTATTCTTTTGTATATCGGTTTGTATAAGATACTAGCGACAGGCCCCCGGCTTCGCCCGGAGTGCAACTTTTATATATATAAACATTCCCCGTTTATCCCTCTTTCCATTAATGAAAACCGAATTAAAATCGGTCTACCCGTTCACGTGTGATGCCGTGGACCAAGGGAAATGGGGACTCATTTTTATATATAGAGATTATATAAAATGTTACTCAATGTCCGGGCCGAAACGTGCATCTAACCGGTAGCTATAAGTTATCGGAATGTTTTGTATAAGCTGTGGTATGTCGCTAACATTACCGAGGTTTTACTGTGTTGTGATAATCTTACCTTATTGTTCTTAAATCCTACAACATATGTATAGGAAGCGATGGATTCTAAATTCAATGGTTTAACGCCATACCAGAATGGCGAGATCAAAGTGAGATTTGTCCCAGTCTACGGGGTAGACTGAGCTAGTGGCTAGTGGATACATAGGATAGGCGACCGATACGGTTAGACTTTTAGGTAACTTTGATAGTTGGGACAGAGAAATAAAAACCTTATTATGTCTGATTACAAAGTAAAAAATGATTTAATTTCTCTGATGTTTGTATTCTTAGGCGATTCAGACTTTTTAATATATCTATATCTCTAGATATTACAAAATAGTCGCTTTCCGCCTCTGTCTATTTCTTTCGCTAACTTCTCTGAACCAACGAATTATGAAACGATTTTCACTAATGGAAAGAGTCACAAACCGGGATGATTTGTGTTCATTTATAACTAGCTGTGCCCGCAACTTCGTACGTGTAGTATTCGGTATAGCGCGTAACTTTTTTGTTTCTAAACCGATTGGAATGAAACATACACTAAATGTCATGCGAAGCTTGCTACAATACAACAGTGAAAACCGCATTCGAATCAGTTAAGCCATTCCTGAGATTAGCGTGCACAAACGCACAAATAGATATAAATTCTAAAAACTATTTTTTGACCTCTGTGACATAAGTACAACGTGTACAATTGTATGTATACATATAATCGTCTAGTAAAACATATTAATTAAAAAAAAACGAATTTTCAGCGTCATAGAGTCAATTGGACATTTAGTGAAAGGATGTCTTGGCGGTGGCGTTGTAGCCATACACGAGTCATACAAACAAAATGGTTTAATTAGCTCAGCCGTTATCAACGTGGCTTCGGGGATATTGGTCGCTTATTGCATGTTTGTAAGTTATTTTAACTTAATCTTTGTTTATTTACTTTAGGTTATTCCAAGGAAACCTAGCAGATAGCTATCCCACTAATCGTCTTTACAGAGTGCGCGGAGTTAATTGTTAAACAACGGTATATTCTTTGAGTATCCACATCTATTCATTGTTCAGTTTTTGCTCTGTGGATTATCTCTTTTTTGTTGGATAGATGAAATTGTATTGTATTGTATTCGGCAATACATTGTATTTTAGTCGGCAGCGCACTAGCAGCAGCTTTGGCGTTGCTTGTGTTATAGGCGACGGTAGCTACCTACCATCAAGTGGACCGTCAGCCTGTCTGCCGATCTTCATATAAAAAAAAAAACGCATACCAATTCCGGTTGCTGCTTATGTCCATCCAATGGTATACAATCACGCAACCAAAGATTGCCAGATGCAATACTATAGTTTGTGAGAGTTCAGGAAGAGAGTCTATCAGACTGAACAGATCTTCAAGTTCTAATTAACATATAAAGAAATAATGGTTACGTTGTGAAGAACCGGATTTGTTTTAAAGTAGCGACTTGTACGCTGACATGGTAAAATAACTTTATTTCTAAAAGTTTATAAAAGCCCTTTTTTAATATCATGATGGAAAATCTTGATGATATTTTTCTACAAATATTTCTTGAAGATCAAGAAACATCATTAAGATTAAGATTGAGATCTTTTAAAGATCTAAAATATTTATGTCTTCCCTCGTCTGCGCAGGCCCTTAACCCTTTGTATGCCGGGACGTGGATCCACGTTATTAATAAATCATGGTAGAACCCTCATGACTCCTTCTGGGAGAACAATTAGGTCAGTCAGAGTCAGTAGTTAAATCGCTAAAAACGGCTGAAATTTGAACAGCCTGTATATATCATGGCAAATGGCACTTGAAATGATAAATTTAGCGCTGGCAGACAAGGGTAATTCGGTTTCCGGCATACAAGTGGTTAAGATGATGCAGCGATACGGCTGTGATTGTATACGAAAACGAGAGCCCGCTTGCTTATGTCGTAAGGTCGTATGCGACAAAACGATTTTTATTAAAAAAAAAAACTATAATGTATTTTATGAAATCCAACCGTAAAATTAAAGTGTATGTTTATACTAACGTACATAGAAAATTTGGAGGTATAAATTGGTCCCGTTTGCCTGTAAAATGTAAATCTGTGTTTTAAAAGGTTTCTTTGAAATTTTTTTCTTTGTTATGAAAGTTTACCAATCGTGTAATCCAACTGAAAAAATGAAGTCATTAACATGAAGAAACAGATTAGCAAACATCTCTTTCATATGTTTTGTCATTGCTAAGAAAAATCTAAATCCCTGCCACCAAAATATCCAATTCGTCGCCATAAAAGTGGAAAACCACTAACCACCTGCTTGCTAGATTGAATACCTTAAGAGAGCGGATGGTAACAGATGAAAGCGATCGATTTTGGTGGCTCAATTAAAAAGGCCTATATCTCTAACAGTGGAACGATTTGGACTGATGAAGATGGTAGCGAATCATGCCGTGGTCGCCATGTTTTCGGTTCACAACTAAACTGTCAATAACTTCAGTGAGTCATCCGAGTATCCAATGGATAAACAAGTGTAATGATATTGGAGTTAAAAAGGGTACAAAAGTTATACATATGTATATGAGTTTACATAATTTCCAGATTCTATTAAGGTCTGCGCAGAAAATGTATGGGCGTGTACAGGAGTCGAGGATGTCGTATCCTGATTTGGCGGAGGCGGCTCTGAAGACAAGTCCCTTTCCGAAACTACAGAAAATGAGCAAATGCTTCAGGTACACCTTCAGAATCACAATGACTAAAATAATATTTGTATTGTATTTTAATTTAACAAGTAATTAACAACAACAAACAAGAAATTCATTACAATTTATTGTTTTTTCTCTAGAGTGACTCCGTCACTCCATGGACAATTTGCGCGATACATAAAAATTCTGGGATTCTAATATTTTTTTCAGGGATTTTAATATTCACTGTGGGATTCTAATATTTGCGACTATGCAGTCCCTACAAAACAGAAACACGCACACATTTTAGTCTCAGAAGTGCAAACCCGACCAACGCTGCATTTCGCAGTCGTTTTAGCGGCCCGTCTGACGGCAGTAAACATACACTGCCTAGAAGCCTGCCTCCAGAAGACCACCGTATAATAAAACCATATGTTATGTTCTATTATGTTGTTATGTTTCGTTGAATGAGTAAGGGATGCCAGACCTTATCCCTTATCTTTAAATCCTCCTAAGGTCGGCAGCGCACTTGCAGCACCCGTGGAGCACATACCCGTGCACCACATACATATAACATAATATTGTTAAGAACGGGAGTTGGCGTTGGGCCCATGGAAATAGTAGCAGTATTTCCCAGTTAGTAAATTTAATAATGCTTTGTGACCACGCCTCTTTAAACGAGTGCAAAAGGAAATTGGTCTTTACGGTTACGACATAGGGTTCATATTCCAGGAACCGAAGCACCATTCTAGAATCGATAGAATAACCGACGCCGATGTTTACTAGTTTGAAACTTGGAGTACTTTCTGTGACTATCCAGACTGTCTTTGCGCGAATATAAAAAGCGAATATCATGGGCGCTTGAGGAGCAGTGTGTTACGGTTGAGAGTTTTTGCGAAGACATCTGCATAGTGAGTTAGCGACACATTTGAACGAATTAGAGACAACATTGACGATTTTAACGGTTTAATCGAGAAGCCTTGTGATATTTGAAAGAAATCTTGGTCTGCAGGAATAAATCGATTCCTTTCTACTCACTCCACACAAAACAACATTAAAAAAAATAACCCACCTACCGTCAGCCTGTCTGTCGGCCTTAACAAATGTAAGAAAATAACTCCTGGGCTGATTGCATTTTTGCTTTATTAATACATTTAATTAACACGGGACACTATGTCTAAAATACAGGTACGCAGTGGACGTGTCTATCACCGTGGATCTGTTCGGTTCGTGCTGTGTGTACCAAGTTGTGATTGCGCGATCTATTAAGCAGCTCGTTGAAGGAGCGGAAACTGTTAAAGACGCAGCAATGGGTGAGGTTTCATACAGATATTTGAGCTGAACACTTAATATTCCTAAAAATTTGTCTTTTCGATTATGCATATTTTCTATAGCGAACGCCAAAGCTGTTGGCACACGGGGCCATAAAACGTTGGAGCAGCATTGCCAATATCGCATGCTCTCTCGCACTTACTGGCCTTATGGCGAGGACTAGTGATGCGCCGTGTTACTATCGATTATGTAAATAAAACTTTTGTTTTGTTATGAATAAATAAAATCTTATTTATTCTATTGATTGATTTATTTAATAAACAAAATCCACGGCACTAAAATTATACACAATTTAAAATATGAAACATCATGTTTACAATATTTACAATCGCTATATACTAAGAACGAAGAAATATCAACATGCTTACAGTCGATTCCAGCTGCAACAAATTTCATTTGCAACATTTTCAATTATTCTAGCAACTGATTGTAGATTAAATTGAAAAAATAAAAAAAAATCTATTACCAATACTCAATGAGTAGGTACTCAAAGTATCGACAATGCGTGCAGAACATGCGCAACCTTAGCGTTTGAATGATTTATGGCCCCGTGTGCCAATTAGCATTGGCGCATACAATAACAGTTTCTAACAACTTGATTCTTATATAAATATATAAAAATTATATCAATAAAACTAGCTTGGGAACTATTGTCAAGGACATAGTTTTAATTTTTTTATTTCAACTGTAGTCAAAGAAAGGTTTTTGACCAATATGTGTTCCCATTTGATGACTTACGGCGCTAAAACGGTGGTCGCTAACTTATACAACAATCCGATAGTAAGTAGGTAAATAAAATCATCAAATAGCTACATCTAGCGACAGTTGTAACATATCCTTATTTACTTTAATAAAACTGTTGCTTTACATTTTCATTTATATAGAAGACAAAGAATTATAGAGAGAAATTACATTTGTATCGCATTGACCGTTTTGTTTTTGCGTTACGGCGCCTGCGACAAATAGTCTCAAAAGAAGCAGCGATCAATCATCTAAGGTTCCCAGGTTCGATTCTCGGCAGGGTCAGCTTTGAAAAATGAACTTTTTAAATTTGTCTCTGGTCTGGATCTGGAAAGTAGTGGCAGGGCACACTGTGTTTCGCAGTCATTTGGGCAGCCCGTCTGGCGGCAGTAACCACCCCCTTACAGAAGACCACCGTGAAATAACAGCACGTGTGCTGTTGTGTTTCGGTGAGTGAAGTAAGGGATGCCAGAGCCCATTTCCCTATCCCCTCCCTATCCCTTATCTTTAATCCTACTGTAGTCGGCAGCGCACTGGCAGCAGCTTTGGCGTTGCTTGTGTTATAGGCGACGGTAGCCACCTACCATCAAGTGGACCGTCAGCCTTTCTGCCGATCTTAACATAAAAAAAAGATCAATGCGTGCTCTGGTCATGTTCATTTGATTTTATTCTATGGTTTACTGCTGTGGGAAAGCTCTGTAGATGGAGATAGACTTTTTAAAGTTCAAAAGAAATGTGTTCGAGCAGTAGGTATATGGGGCGAATTACATAGATAGCTGCAGACTTATATTTAAAATTTTCACCACTTCCATACTTGTATATAGAAACCGTATGTTGTTTTGTTCATTACAAATTATCATAATAATTATAATTTAAAAAATAATGAAATCATCTGCAGGACCTGCAGATGCAGGATATATGAAAGGGGATCGTCATAATTATTTTTTAAATTATATTTAATTATATATATAAAAAAAATTACTAATTTGTGGTCTAATATCGATGTTGTAACCGTGCGATTTGATTAATAATCAATATTTTAAATAGCTAATTCTTAAGATAAATTTTAAGATCCATTATCTGAAGGCTCATCAAAAGAAAAATTTGAATTATACTTTATTTAATTTTTAAATAGATATTTCCGAGATTTGCAAGTAGCGACTCCCCCTCAGAAGTCCCGTCAATTCAGTAAAAGACGAGTTTTGCGGCTGGAGTCGCCTTAAGAAAGAAAGAAAGAAAAAAAGAAAGAAACCATCTTTTATTACTCTAATGCAATATGTGAACAATACAAACAATATACAAAAATACAACAAACAACAAAATAAAAGATAAACAATTAAAGATAAAGGTGTTTTTTTTTCATAAAGGAATTGCAATTTTATATACTTGTGCGTTAAATCTTATAATTTTAGTCTCTATCATAAATCACTTTTGGTCCTTTAGGTTCGACCTATATTGTTATTAATATTTCAGGTTCCAGTCCAAGCATACGGGTCTACATACTATGCCTATTGGTGCCTTGTATACTCCTTTGCTTGATTAGAAGTTTAAAATACTTGGCACCGTTTTCTATTGTAGCAGATGTATTCATATGTAAGTTAAGCCTACTTGTACCTTTAGCTTAAAATAACTTAGATGGATATGTTTGTAACTTATAGTACCCTTATAGTAGGTACCTACCTACATATTATAAATCTACATTACGGGATACGGGGGCGAAGTCTTCGACAAAGGCTAGTATATCTATAAATATAATAAAATCGTAAACGAGCCTTGTCTGTACATTAATTTATTTTTCAAAAAAAAAAACAATTTGTACACGTTGTAGGTACTTATGTTACAGAGTTCAAAAAAGTAGTTTTAAAATTTTTGTCTGTATTAGTTTATATTATGAACTAGCTGAGTCCGCAACTTCGTACGAGTGGTATCCGGTACAGCGCGTAACTTTTTTGTTTATAAACCGATTAGAATGAAACAAACACTAAATGTTACTGGAAGCTTGCTGTAACACATCAGGAAAACCGCATTCAAATCGGTTAAGCCGTTTCCGAGATAAGCGTGCACAAATGCACAGACAAACAGTTAAAAATTTTAAAAACAATTTTTTTACCTAGTTAACATAAGTACAACGTGTATAAATTGTTTTGTCTTTTTTTTTTGAAAAGATATTTAATGTACAGACACAGTTCGTTTACGATTTTATTATATATTGTATAGAATAGATCAGTGATACCATAGCATTTAAGAGTCCGCAATTTCTTACTCTAAGTTTATCCTACCTCTGCCTTTTTTATGCAGTCAATGATGTCACTACAGGGTAGCTTCTCATAATCTCATCTGATGATGAATCGGGATAAAATAAAGCAAGATATGCTTTAATCAATAATTGTCTACATTTGTGCAAAATTTCATCCAAATTCGTTTTATGTTTTCCACTTGAATGAGTTAGAAATATAAAAATTTGTGAAGAAGAGAAGAGAAGCTTTATCGAAATCCAGTAAAGACTGCTTGACGGTCTACTTGATGGGTTGACTTGACTTGAGATGGTGAACTTGAGACTTGGGTTGAATTGAGTAGAAGTTTGATATTTTACAAACCCCTTGCTCGAGTGGTTAACACTCTGTCACTGGATTCCCGGGTCCGATTCCCGGCAAGGCCTGTTTTTTAAATAAGGTGCTATTCTAAATTATGCTATGAATAAGGCACCAAAAAAAGTGCTAGAAAACTAAAAGATGCTTCCTGTGAAAGAAGTCACGATACAATTTAAATGTTTAGATATCTCGAAAGATTTACAATTCAGGGGTGATTTCATGTTTCTTGATTTTTACAGTGATCGTCGGTGCGGCGACGATTTATTACGGAATTTTAAGGGTAGAAAAGAGCCCAATGGACTTTCCCAATTTCAAAACGGTAGAAGGGTTCTTTTCGTTTTTTGGAGCATGCGTTTTCAGCATGGAAGGTGTCGGAGTATCTATGGCCATCGAGAATAATATGACTTATCCGAAAAAGTATCCGATTGTAATTGTTGGTGGTGAGTATCAATTTGGGATTTTTATTCAAGACTTTTTCGTCTACTTAAGAGATCAACTGCCCTAAACCTGGGGCAAACTAAACCTGAGGGTCGAGCCGAATCTCATAATTATGGGGGAGAGGGGCAAATATTAGGTTTTTTTTTAAATTCCTCATGAAACAATGTTAAATTACTTGAAAACAAAATCTATGTCTGTGTGAAATGACTATGTTTTTTTTATAAACTGAAATAAGTCTTAACTAGTCTTAAATAATAATAAAGTAAATTACTTTTTATTAAATAAGGGATTAGGAGGGGATAGTGCATATTTCCCTATCCCCTCCTAATCCTTTATCCTTAATCCTACTGTAATCGGCAGCGGACTTGCAGCAGCTTTGGCGTTACTTGTGTCATAAGCGACGGTAGCCACCTACCATCAAGTGGACCGTCAACCTGTCTGCCGATCTTAACATAAATATCGCTCGCAATGAAGCATAGATTGATGTATTTACGTATTTTTAAAAATCTCACTTGATATTATGGGAGATTGAAAAAATCCTCCCAACGCCGCCTAAGTAGTTTTTCACAATAGACGTCCTTAAAACATGGACTACCTAGTGGTAGTGAATTTTTGAGATCATTTTTAATTTTTGATTTATCTATACTTAATAAATCGTTTGTTGTGATTATCAGTGCACAGCCAAAACTACTAAGTCTAGAAAGCTGAAATTTGAAACATAACTTTATTTTATAACGTAAGCTAAGAAAGGATTCTTGAAAATGTCACCTCGGTGCGAAGCCGGGGTCAGGTCTAGGGTTGCCAACTTTTTTTACAAGAAATAAAGTATATTCAGGTCTATGAAGAATTTTAAACAGCATTTTAGGAAAATGAACAGTATTTTATTTATTTATTGTTATAAATACATATTTTTAGAGCTTCTCGCACAACTTACTAATTTACAATCTTTTTTAAAAACTTCATAGGCCTCATCACAATTAAAACTGAAATTAAAATAAATGAGCAGCACATTTTTTATGAAATTAATAGATGCTCTATTTCTATTCTCCCGCCACTTAGCATTCATTACTGAAAAAACTCTTTCAGTAAATGCTGAGGTGGCGGGAACAAAAAGTAGATGTGTCTAAGTATAACACATAATAATATGTGTTTGCATTTTGATGCTGAAAACAGTATTTTGTATACTTTATTTTTGTTCAACAGTAAAAAGTATAATTTAGTGAAAAATAGTATAATACTGTTTAAAACAGTATGTTATAAGATGTTGTGATTTTACAGGTATGTCAATAGTAATTGGTATGGTGACATTAATCGGTTTCTTCGGATATTGGGGATTCGGAGAATCATCGAAGTCGCCGGTCACTCTTAACTTCCCGTTTGGCGTGTGAGTGTTATACATATTATTATCTATGAATATCTATTTGTGTTTTAACTTTAGGTTCGGAAGTGTCCGTAAAATACAAGGGTCGGGGCCCCCGGGCTACAGGAGCCCGAGATTTTTGTGTAAGCAAAAATTGGTAAAATGTTATCGACAATCTTGAATTTTTAGGTCTTACATAAAACTAAAAGTTTGAATTTTAGCGTAAGGCCTACGAGTCTGCGCAGTGCGTCTAAAAACGTGCGAGATTTTTTTGTTTCTTTTATATATATAAAAAATTACCACCCATTTGGGCCCCACACGGTCAGTTAGAAGAGCCTCTCGATAAAATATAAGACAGAGCCCATCTAGGACAAGCTGGACAAGCTATATGCCACTGGTACGGGTCCCCGCCAAAAATAATATCTGGTTTGGGGCTTATTAAAAAAAAAACATTAAAAGTACACCTTATTGTTAGGTATGTTTAACAAAAAAACTGTTCTAAACCGTCTGGAAAATTGGTAAAAAAATTCCAAATTATTTTAAAGCAAATGTGATGTAGATGTTATATACTTAACGTGTATTAAGGCTCAGCTCAGACTGAAAGGCGAAACTGCGACATTTTTAGGTAGCAATATAATATAGAACTAATTTAGGTGCCCAGTGCCCGAGTGGTTGCGGCGCGCCACTCCATGTACTCATTTACTCAATGAAATGCGTACCTTTTTGGAGTTTATTCCTAAGAATTGTGTTTCATATAAGGCCTCCGGTATGTAAATTTTGTGAGGAGTAAAATTAATACAAGCGTTAAATAAAAATCGTTACGTTATCTGTCACTTTGCCATTTGTGCGACAGCTGACGCATATATATATGTTCCCTAATTTTTTTCTCTGAGCTTATAAAAGCAAACGTCGAAATCTTGTATGAAAAGTGTAGTTCGCATTGAGGAACGAAACGATAGCGCGTTTTAACCTGCCGGCGCAGCACCAACGTAACTAACATAACTTTTGTTGGAACACGTGACATCTGAGTATCTGAGTATCTGAATGTAACTAAAAAATATTAAGTAACTAGCGGCCCGCCCCCGGCTTCACCCGTGGTGCAATTTTTATATACCTATATGAACATTCCCCGTTTATCGCTCTTTCCATTAGTGAAAACCGAATTAAAATCGGTCTGCCAGTTCACGCGTGATGGTGTGACCAAGGGAAATAGGGATTCATTTTTATATATTAAGATTAGGAATCCAGTTATCTATTGACACAAGGAAAATTTTATACATTTAATTTCACACGTTTAAAGGACTAAACCCCAGAGGCTCTAGTATGAGTTTACGATACTACACTCGCTAGCGAGAACGTAAAACTTTTGTATGGCAAATCGTGAACTGTCAATGTCAAATTATCAATTTTTCATATAAATGTTTTACGCTCTCGCTAGCGAGTGTAGTATCGTAAACTCATGCTAGAGCCACAGGCGTGCGTCGGTGCTGCACACACACTTTTTTGTGTAATAAAAGAGCTATATTTTATTGCTGTCTTAAATTAAAAGTACCGTGTCACGTTCCAGTGTGAACTGATCCTAGATAATTGTTTCACAGGTTCCCGTACATTCTGAAAATTATGATGGCGCTCATGATTTATGTAACATTTGCCCTCAACTTCTGGGTGCCCTTCGATCTGGTCTGGTATTACTTGAAGAGAAGGCATGCACCGGAGAAGTACTGGTTATGGGAGAGAGTGTATCGGAGTATTTTCGTCACGGGCATAACGCTTATTGCAGTCTGTTTCCCAAACGTCTCCAATTTTATTGGACTGGTGAGTTTTATATGTCATGTCACTATATTTATTTTGAGTGTCGCTTAGTAGCAAGGATCCGCTCGACTGTTGGTCTAAGAAGAGCACCAACTGTTTTTAGATATGACCTACTTGACTGTCAGATGAACACTAAATTACTTTCACAAATATTTCCTTAATAAACTCTTAATTTACATATAAAATACTAACAATTATGACATCATCCACTTCCTGGTGATGGACTATACGTGCCTGAAGATGCATCGTATACCACATTCCTATACGTCTTCCATAATGGACTGAATCTTTTTAGCAGATCAAAATATCTCTACGCGATTGCCTTCAATTCTTGTACCAATTGTTTTATTTCTATATGATAAGCAAATTTTCTAGACAAGCTGTTTTTCCCGTCTTTCCTTTATTAATAGATATAATGTACGTAACACCACAGGTGTAATCATACTTACCTCATACAGTCAGGCAACGAATGTACTTGCGTTCGGCGAACTCGCTTCAATTTGCAGCCTCGAACATTGAATCTTGCCCGACTATATGACGTAAGTATGGTTAGACTGTGGTAACACCGAACACCCTCAATTATCACATTTTTAGTAAATTAAGGCCAGGCTCTAGGTTTCCCAACCCTCCCGGAACGCCCGGCAGACTCCGGTAATAAGGGTTAACCTCCCGAGCTCCCGGGACGCAATAATATCTCCGGTTTTTTCTAAAATGAAACTTTACTATCATAAATTAATAAAATCAAATCTGCCGCCTTCGCTCTGCGCCTTGGAGCAAGAAAAGAAAACTGTTGAATATTTCATTAGTAAAAGCAGAGTTACAAATATGAACAAACTTCGATTTTTCATTTAAAACCTTTTATAATTTTGTGTCAAAAAACCCTTAAACATTAGATGCTGCTCGAAAGCAATGTAAATATAAATTTAAAAATAAAAATTAATAACTGTGCCTGCGCTTTCCTTTAGAATGTTTAAACCTTTGTCAATATAAGTCGGGTTAAATTATAAATGCAAATAGTAAAATTAAATCCGTAACAAAATTGATTTAATTTGCTTCCTTCAGTGCACTTGGCCTTATACAAATTAACAACTGACATTATACGATTCTTATTTAAGGACTCGCATCTCTTACAGGGGGTTTGAAAATGCTAAACGATGGTGTTTCAATTTGCAGCTCGGTTCCTTGTGTCTCGCCAACATGGGGTTCATTTATCCGGCGTTTATTGAGCTGTGTTTGGACTGGACCGACCCTGGACTCGGCTTCCTGAAATGGAGACTAATAAAGTGGGTCGCCATCATTGTGTTTGGTATTGTGCTCTGTGTATGCGGCACTTACGCAAGCGGAAAACAATTAATCCTATCTGTATTCTTCGAGGAGCAGTAATTGACAAATTTAATTCAAATATATAATGTAATAAAATAATGGTGTCCGCTTAATAATAAATTATTTTTATCTGTAATTATTGTATACATTATTTTCCCAAAATATGTTAAGAAAGATATTTTTAATTCAAGATTTTCCAAAACCAGTGTTATCAATTTCATCTCTTGCATAAAACAAATCTCATTTCGGAATATCAATAGAATTTAAAAAGTCCTAATTTATGAAAAGAAATCGGATATTTGTTAATAATTTTTATTGTTTACTAACTGACTCAGCAGACGTTGTCCTGCCAGAGCCCGAAAATAAATCCGTAACCCGATTGTGGCGCCACCTATCGGGTCCAATTTTATTTTCAAACCACATGTTAAAGTGACGCGTCACTCACGTCAATGAACGACGGACAAATTATTTGAATATTCTTCATACGAAAATACTAAAATCGCGACTAAAAAATGAAGGGTGAAAAATTACGACCTATTCTCATACCTCCCAAATATACAAAAGAAAAATCGGTGAAGCCGTTTCGGAGGAGTTTTGTTACAAAGACTGTTACACGAGAATTTTACATATTAGATTGTCGTTGAAATCTTAGACCATGGCAGTAAGGATACATCTTTTATCCAGGGCAGTAAGGTAACATCTAAATCTATGGCAATAAGATAAGGCACAATAATAAAATTGTGAGGAGAATCAATTTGGTTAAGTTTACGAGTCCGTTCTAAAGATCTAGAATCCAAATAGTTATCTATTAATTTAACCCAGTCTTTTCAGCAGCCACTACTTAGAACATGTTAAAAAAAAAACATTTGAGTGTTTTTAGAATCCTAACAATTTCAATCTCTGCACAGTTGGATTTGGAATAGAGTATATACATATTATATAAAAACATTTAATTTTGGGGCATTTTTGTATTATATAGACATAGAATGCCTTTCAAGGTTCTAACTTAATGGGATGTCCTAATCTCCAGTTTGAGTATCAAAAGATTTATTTATTCATACGATAATCGAACGATTACAAGGTTATTTATTCATTCGTTTAGCGGACGATTAAGATTATTTATTCATTCGTTTAGCGGACGATTAAGGTTATTTATTCATCCGATATCGGACTATATTAAAATGTTATTTAATCATCCGTTTAGCGGCCGACTAGACACTTTGATCAAAATTGGATAAAACTATATTTTTTGTGCAAATTTGTCTATATTTTCGTAGACGTATTGGGTTGGATTTGCTAATTTTTTTCAGAAGAAAAAAGTAGTGGTGAAAAAATACATTCGATTCATTTGGTATACTACAATTACAAAATACTAATAACTTTCTATCAGTATGAAACATTTACATAATAACAAAAATACAATATTGAATATTGGTGTCGTGAAACCATTATGCCAAAAAGTGTGCGTGAGCGCGCGGTAGCTGTGTGTGTAGACACACAGGTTACAACTTACAAACTCGGTCGTTCCGCATGTGAGGGCCTTAATAACTTTTCTGTTCGTCAAAATCTCAGGTAAATAAAAAAACATTAGTTATTTGTACAAGTTTTTTATTTCTTGTTAAAATCTCAATCAAAACACAAGCATTCACAATCAACTGATATAATAACTAAAAACTAAAAAAATAACTACATTATTGTATTGAACTGCTCGTCGGATGCAGAGAATTTTAAAGAAAATGGCGGATCATTATTCGGTACATTTGTATCACAGCCAATGTACATAAATGATTTTAAATGTCAAATGCAGACAATATAAAAAGAATAATCATTATCTCTGTCTGAAATTAAAACAACGAAAAACTTTTAAGACGTTAAAACTAAACATAATAAAGATTGCTCGTTTTGGCGCAACGCGATCAACCTTGCCACAGAACAAAAAAATCTTAATTAGGGCAACAAAATCTTAATGTCATAAATTTCAGTTGAGAAGCCCACTTTTCGAATTATTTCGATAATTAAGTAATCGTTATGTACTTATTGCACATTTTATTATGGAGCCGAAATTTTTTATTAAATTCCCATACCACTAAAACATGGGACACTAAAGCAGACTCTATGAACTTGTTTATTCGACGTCTTCCTCTTGCAACGCGTTGCCATCTCCCTTCATCGACTTGCGAAGACGTTCCGATACCTCTGGAAGCTTCTTCAGTAGCAGATGGAATATTGGTGCCGGCATGGTTTGTTGAAGAACCTGGTACATAAAATGTGGATTAAACCGAGTCAATACAATTACAGATGTGCTAAGTCTCTAAACAATACGAGATATTTAGTATAGAAAAACCAGAAGCCATATTCAAACATACTAAAAACAATGAACACAGCGACACAAAAGGGTACACTGCATACTGCAGTCATAGTAAGTAGTAAGGGGCAGTAAGTAACCACAATCTCAAATATGTTTTTTTTTGTGCGAATAAGGGATGCCAGGGCTCTTCGCTTTCCCCTTAGCCTACATCAAGTACGACGGTAGCCTAACATCAAGTGATATTGTTTGAAAACTTACGCTCAGCAATTGCTGTGTCTGGCCACAAACGGCCACGGCTTGGCCGAGGTGCTCTACGCCTGCCTCCAGATCTCCAGCTGCCAATAACTCCTCACCAAGCTGGATCTGTAAACAAAGCACAAACACTTTGTCAATTCCTTCCACAAGAGCAGATAATCTTAATTTAAGTAAGTTAAGTTAATAATTTATTTATTTACATAATAATTATGTGCTATAAGTTTTGGAGAATTGTTTAAAGACATATTTTTCTCCAGAAAAATATGTCTGATTTATTATATTAATTATAATCAGACATATTAATATAAAATATTTATTATATTAATTTATGATTTTAATAATTATATTAAAATCATAAATTAATCATAAATTAGTGATTACACTGGTTTGAAATTCTTTTTCTATGTAAAGGCTAAATTCAATTATAAAAACAATAAATATTATAAAAAACCTAAGACTAGAACTTCGCAGGTAAAGGGGCAAGGCCCAAGCTATCGGTGGTTAGGGCTGCAGAGTGAGGAACCTCCTGACAATTCGTGCCATGTCAAGAAGTACCTACCGCCTTTTGTATCTGTCCCTTGATCCAGCCCTAGCAAGAGTCTCTCGAGATAAGGCTCTTCACTATAAGACCATTCGTCGTCAACAAGTATCGTCCGGCGATGGGATCGGTCAATAACCACGATGTTAGGCTTATTGGCGACAATAGTCTTGTCCGTGATTATGGAGCTATCCCAGTAGAGCGTAGCAGACAATTTTCGAGAACGGGTGTAGGCACGTACTTGTAGTACATTATTATTATTAATACTAATAATTAAGCTTGTTATTTATCCATATCACAATAAATATATATGACGACAGATACTATAGCATAAAAGGCAGTGCATATAAAAACCAAATTATAACCATCTGTGGGTGTATTTGCTCAGTTTTTCTAAATTATTTAATAGATTCAGATACATTCTTAATTGTCTATTAGACAATTTCTTTTGGAAGATTTTTATTTATATTATGATATTAATAAATTTAAATTCAAAAAGATGATATTTTCATTTACTATTTTAACTTCAAAACAAAACAAGTAGACTATCAGCCTGTCTGTCGATATTAATATAAAAAAATGTACAAATTCTTCCAATATAAATAAGCATGTACATTAAGGTATTCTGAGGAGTTCTGGAAGTTGCTCTGCAAAGTTGTTTTAAGACAATTTTAAAGTAATAGTACTTAATGTACATATTGGTCAGTTACGTAAAAATATGAGACAAAGTAACTATTTTTACAGAAAATATTGACATACATATTTATCATTCAAAATACATGTAAACATGTACAATTTCAAATTGCTAGTGTCCACTTTAGCATTTAACAAATTGGAAATCCTTAATGGGTGGCCGGCAGGCTGATGGTCCACTTGATGGTAGGCGGTCACAGCAGAGCGCTCACTGCACAGTGGCACCTTATCAATATAATGCAGATGAACTCCGAATCTATATTATGCAGTACAGTGGTAAAACCTTGAGGTAGGTTTTAATTGGAACAACTCATTGTTGTACTGCTAAACAAACACAAAGCTAAACAAAAACTAGCTAAACCTAAATAATTATGGAAAAATAATTAATTGATTAAGGGGATACAATCACCTGTTGCAAGAAGAACCTCTGCATGCCCTCATGGTCATTCATATCTGGCACTGGACCGCCCAACGTGCGAGATCTTGATGCATTCTGATGTACTTTTTGTCTACCTATAAAAATTACTTTTATTCTTAATTTAATTTTTTAAATATTTTTAGTATAACCAATGAGTCATTTTTGGGAATGTAATAATATCTGGTAGCAGTATGCCTGCCAATGGCCATAGAATTCTCTAGAAAAGAAAGGGTATCAAAAAAAGGAATTAGTGAAATATTGGATGTATATTGTATATTATTTAGAGATACATTGTCAGTTATTTATGAACCATAAAGTATTCAAACACTGGCCATTAAAGTTATAATAATAGTATTAAGAAGAGGCCATTACCCTCTCTCTTCCTAATCTCTTATCCCTAATCCTACTATGGTCTGCAGCGTACTCGCAGCACCTGAGGTGTTGTTATAGGCGACATTTAGTCACGTACGATTAAATATACAGTCAGCCAGTCTGTCGACCTAAACCTAACCGAAGCACCTTAGGAATAAAATTATGCAAATCAGTACTATTTTATGTACAAATATGTTTTTACATGTATAATTTAATCGAACAAACACTTGGACCATATTATGTAGAATCCTCTAGTGACCTGCCCCTGCTTCAAACTGAGTTAAAATTTTATTTTATATCCTTGGTTATAAAATAAACCTAGGTTCCAAATTTCAGCTTTATAGAATTTAGTAGTTTTGGCTATGTGTTTATATTCAGTCAGAACAAAATGTTGTTTGTTGTTGTTAAATCTATGTTAAAACACATACAAATAACAATTTTTTTTTAAATCTAGTTTCATAATAATGAATGCAATTTTTACAAATCCATTCTACATTGCGAAAATGTGAAATTATAGGTTATTAAAAAAATTTAAATTACGAAACAGAATATTGAAACTATGTTGCTTACATGATTATAATTACGTAAAACTTTTATTATAAACAATAAACACTCACGTTCCCTCAGTTTCTTTTTAAAGAGGGGATCTTTGCGACGTTGTTGGTCAAAATATACACAATATCCCAGGAACAAGGTTCCCGCGACTCCAACAGCAATTCCTAAAGTGGTGCGACTAATTTCCATTGTGGTTCGTTCAAATGAAACAATAAATAAACTCACAAATCACTACAAAACAGTCTTTCCGTCTTTCAATATATTTAAATTTTTATGTAGACTGGGATACATGCTCCGCCATTTATAATAAAAAGAAAAGAAAGAGCAAAACGGAAGGAAAGAGAAGCGTTTGACATGCGGCGGATATCTGACAGACAGCAAAAGACAATCGACGTCGCATTCGACCATAGAATAATAACTCAAACATAGAACTGTGACCAAAATAAAAATCAATATTTATAGTGTGTGGCTCCTTATGCTCTTGCATTTAAGACCATAAGTCAAAAAGAGATAAACATACAAACTTTGTTCTTATTTTTGATCAGCGTAGCTAGGTCAAACGTCAAACTTGGTTCCTTTACGTATTTGGTGCCGTTTTATGATACCTGAAACGGCACCAAATAGCTAGCTAAACGTTAATAAATGATTTACGCAAAGTGTCAACTTAACTTCTTTCTTGATTTCTGTATCAAAATATAATAAATCTAGCATCATCAATTATAACACTATTATATTTGATATTTGTGAATTTTGTGTTTATAACAATGTCTTCTTCAGTACCAGGATGCAAATCCAATGCGTCCAGAAAACAAAATGAGGATATGTTTATAAGTTACCATCCGTACGTGATTTTGTTTAATTGCATAATCAGAGTCATGCAGAAAATATAATGATAGCTTCTGTTGTTGAAAATATAACGATAGCATGTATTGTTACTTATCATCTTGCACTTAGTTTGTAATCTTACTTTTGTAGCTTCCTTTTGCAATTTAATATGTCTCAGTGAGAATGTTGGAGGATATAAGTTTTTTTGTACTTATGTATTAGATTCTACGCATGTAACTATAACATAAACTTGTGTCTGTTAATTCTCCCAATAAATAAACAATAAATAAAGATCACTAATAAATTATGTTTTATTGAATTTACGCAATATTTTAAGGAAAAGATAAAAACAGTATAGTGTTGTGTCAACGATATATATGGATAATTTCTATAGATCACTCTGGTATGGAACAGCCAGACGAACATCTAGTGACAGTATATTTGTCTCTCTTTAATTTATGGCCTTAATGCAAAGGTGTACGAAGCCCTTTGCATTAAGGCCTATAAATATTAGTTTTTATTTTAGTCTGGATTCTATGCTTTAGTTATTATTCCATGCATTCGACCTAACGTTAAACAAAACGAACATAAAGTAAGAACTCCACTACGGAGAGTGGAGAATAGAGGAAGGAGGACCAACTCTGTACAGAAAGTGTTGGTTGGTTTCCATTAAATAGGAGGCGCTGTAGTGAGTGTGGCGCTGTAGCAGCATTTTATTAAAGTGGTTTCATGAACTTCATACTTTCAAACCAAATCCCAATGCATGGAGAATAAAGGTAACGAAAGGAGATCTAACTTATAAACGGGTGTTAAACTGAAAAACTGGCAAGCTACAACCATTGAATAGGTTTATAAATTTGTAATAGTTCATTAGCAAAATTGTTTTTGCTAATGAAACGAGCGATAAAAGAGGAAGTTTTGTATATAATAATATAAATTTTGTGCATATTGTTCGCGCTCGATGGCAGGAACTGCAGGGAATCTTTATTCCCAGGGATTCTTCTTGGTTCTCAATGAAACTATAATTTCCACCCGTGGAAGACAATTTTTAATTTTTCCCTTTTTACAATTTTCGTTACAAAATGTTAAATGTATTTGAAAAGAAGATAATGACAGAATATGACAAATGCACAATGCATGCATCATATATTTAATACTCCTATATTGCTATTCCCCGTAAGTGGAAGCGTTGCCGAGACGGAACTACATATTTTTTCTCATTCGTTGATACTTGACGCGTTATGCGCATGCGTTGTGACAGTAGTGGGAGTAGTGGGAGAAGCCTAGCCTATAAGATGCTTATAATGTAGTTCTCAGATATGCGCACAACGTTCGAAGTCTTCATGAGGGAGACAGACATATATATGTCTGCACCGTTCGGTCGGCATCGGTTCGGTGCACCCTACTAGCAATATAGGAGTATTAAATATATGGCATGTGTCTATGGTCATTGTGATGTTGAACGTCTTGTCAAATATGTCTATGGCTTAAAGAAATATAATTGCTTAAAGAAATATAATTTTATTTAATTACATCACCTATAATTAATACATGGTGTCAGAAGTAAGTGAAAATGCCAGGCGGAGCACTGGAGCAAGAAGTCAAAATGCAAAGAAAACCCGCTATGGGAATGGGTTGCATTTGTATGAACGTACACGGCAATATGGCGGAAAATTGGAAAAAATGGATACAATCTTTTAAATTGTATCTACGAGCTTCATTATTGGACGAAGAATCGGATGCACGGAAAGTAGCATTATTTTTACATTTAATTGGAGAACGTGGTGTTGACATATTTAACTCGTTTCAAAAAGATGAAGAAAAAATTTCGTACAAAGAATTACTAGATCTATTTCACAATTATTTCATTCCGAAAACTAATATTACGTATGAATGTCACAATTTTTTCACGTACAAACAAGACGAAAACGAAACATTGGAGGAATTTATTACAAATTTGCGTGCGCGGAGCCAATCTTGTGACTTTGGATCGCTGCAGGACAGATTGATTAAGTCAATGTTTATTTGTAACATGCATTCCAAGTACAGTCATATCCGAGAAAGACTACTCATGCAAGATGATCTGACTTTGGATGCAGCAATCAATTTATCCAAAAGCATTGTGATTGCTAGAAACCAAAACTTATCAATACAGCATGAAACAGGAGACGCTGTCATGTATATGTCTCAATCCAATCATCAGTCACGTTCATCTCAACAACACAGTCAAAAATTTCACTCAAATCGTCGCTCGCAAGCAGGAAACAGGTCGCCGTCAACTCAGAGATCACAGTCAAATCGAAGGTCACAGTCAACAAATAGTTTGCAGTCATCACAGAAATCTCAGCCAAGATATTGTGGTAAATGCGGTCAAATTCATCGGTACAAGTGTCCAGCCGCAAATGTCAAATGTCATAAATGTCTTAAGATTGGTCATTATCAAAGATTATGTAGATTTAATCGTGTGAACTATATAGAAGATACAAAGGAGTCCGAGGTCGGTATTGATACAAGTAATTTTTTCATAGGCCACATCAAATCAAGTCAGTTGTCACAGTCAGATTGGATAGTAAACCTTACTATAAATAACGTAAACATCAATTGCATCCTCGATACTGGTAGTGATGCTAATGTCATGTCTTTGAGTGTGTACAATAGTCTTAATGTTGACAATAACATAGTCAAATGTCAGGCCAAAATATCATCATACAGCGGTAATAATATTGAAGTCGTAGGGGAAACAATTTTGAGATGTAATTTATATGTAAACAATACTTACGTCACTAAGCCAATAAGATTTATAATTTCTGAGGTATCATCACCTACTGTCATGGGTAAAGATACATGCACGGAACTAGGTTTAGTTAAAAGGGTGTTCAGCATTGAACAGCCGTGTCATTCAAACCAGTCTTTAAATAAACCAGTCATTAAGCCTAACCAAAGCCAAAAACATGTCAATGTGTCTTTGCCTGAACAGTCACAACAAATGTCAAACTCACTCTCAAATGATAAAGATGTAAAAAATATACTTAACAAATATGAACATTTATTTAACGGTCTAGTTTGTCTACCAGGAGAGTGCAGCATCGAAGTCAATCCAAATATACCACCGAAAGTTGATGCACCGAGGAAGGTACCTTTTGCACTATATTCAAGACTCCAACAGGAACTGAACAGAATGGAGCAGATGGATGTCATCACAAAAGTCACGGAGCCAACAAACTGGGTAAGTTCTCTCATTCTGGTCGAAAAGAAAAAAGAAAATGGTCGAAATGCTCAATTAAGGGTTTGCCTTGACCCTAGAAATTTAAACCAAGCAATATGTCGTAGTCATTATCCAATACCAACTGTCGACGCAGTTCGCTCTAAAATAGCAGGCGCAAAATATTATTCGACTTTAGATGCCAGCAGTGGATTTTGGATGTGTCGTCTTAATGAAGAGAGTTCATACCTCACTACTTTTAACACTCCATTTGGCCGGTATCGATTTAAACGTTTACCGTTTGGAGTTAGTTGTGCTCCCGAATATTTTCATAGAATAATGACTGAAACATTTGGTGATATACCGGGTGTAACAGTATATAGTGATGATTTATTAGTATCTGGCTCAACAATAAAAGAACACAACGAACGTTTGAAAATGGTTTTCGAAAAAGCACAACAGGTAAATGTTAAATTTAATAAAGCCAAGTGTACATTTGCTGTCACAGAAATTAAATATTTAGGTCACGTATTCTCAGCACAAGGAGTTACTCCTGACAAAGAAAAAATCAGAGCTATTAAAGAAATGCCTTCGCCTAAGTGTGCTAAAGATCTTCAAAGGTTTTTAGGCATGATCAATTATTTAGGCCCATTTATTAATAATTTGGCTAAAGAAATTGGTCCTTTAAGAGACTTATTAAAGAAAAATTCTGTCTTTACATGGGATGAAAACTATGAGATTACTTTCAATCGTCTTAAAAGTCTTATTTGTGATGCCCCAGTCTTATCACATTTTGATGTCAATGTTCCAATTGTTATGTCAGTGGATGCTAGTAGTACAGCAGTTGGCGCTGTGTTGCTACAAAATAATCATCCTATATATTATGCGTCTAAATCTTTAACAGAGTCTCAGCAAAGAATGGCCCAAATTGAAAAAGAACTTTATGCTATTGTTTTTGCCTGTGTAAAATTTCACCAATTTATATATGGCCAAACAGTAACTGTTGAAACTGATCATTGTCCTCTAATAACTCTCTTTAAAAAGCCACTTTCAGAAGTACCTACTCGACTTCAAAGAATGATGTTAAGAATTCAAGCTTATAGCTTAAATGTCATTTACAAAAAAGGTTCATTAATGTTCATTGCAGATACTTTGTCTAGAGCTGCGTTATCTGAAACTAAAATAGATGAACTCGATGAAGACATAGTGGTTCATGTCAATATGCTTATTAAGACATTACCCGTGTCACCTGAACGTCTTCAGTGGCTGAAGGATGCTACAAATTCTGATGAGAGTATGCAAATCTTGAAAAAATATTGTTATGAAGGTTGGCCTGCTAACAAGAAACAGGTTTTGTTACAAGTACGCGAATACTGGCAGTACAGATATGATTTACATACTGAAAATGATATAGTGTTTAGAAGTAGCAGTATTGTAATTCCAAAAAAGATCCGACCAGACATACTTAAAATCATACACATATAGGGGTAGAGCGTTCTAAGTCTTTTGCTCGAGGAAATGTTTTCTGGCCGTTCATGTCAAGTGATATTAAAAATTTAGTAGATTCATGTCCTACTTGTATATCACATAGGAATTCAAATCCTCCACAACCTCTTATGTCACATGCGTTACCTACTCTTCCATGGAATAAACTTGGAATTGATTACATGTCATACAAAAATGATACCTATCTCATAGTTGAAGACTACTATTCAAATTACTTTGAGGTTAGTCGCGTTAGTTCAACTAGTGCTAATGTCCTTATAAATACCTTGAAACCTATATATAGTCGTCATGGTATTCCACACGAAATTGTGTCTGATAATGGTCCGCCATTCAACTCTGCAGACTTTAAAAAGTTTAACTTTGAATGGGATATCAAACATACCACTTCCAGTCCATACTTACCTAGATCAAATGGTTTGGTAGAATCCGGAGTTAAAATTTGTAAGAAAATATTTACAAAGTGTGACGAATCAGGTTCAGATCCTTATCTAGCACTTCTCCAGTACAGAAATACCCCAAGAGGAAATCTTGCCTCTCCAGCACAGTTGTTAATGTCACGTAGTTTAAGAACTCAGTTGCCTACCATTACAGAGAAGTTACGTCCTAAAGTAGTTAAATTCGAAGATCATATAGAATCAAAAAAGATAAATCAAGAAAAGGCGAAGAAATATTATAATAGGAAAACAAGATCAGTAAAAGAGATTAAGAAAGGAGAAAATGTATACTATAAGAGAACTCCTGAAAGCGTCTGGGTTCCTGGAGAAATAAAAGACGTTTGTCCAGAACCGAGATCGTATATAGTTAGTGGTTCAGATGGATTCATCGGTCGGCGAAATAGGGAACATATTCTGGTCCCAAGGTCAGTACCTACTAATTATGAATCTCAGTCGGTGTCCTCACCATCGTGTCATGCAGGAGAAGACGGGAGTCACTGCATTGCGACTACATCCCAGGTAGTACAAAGTACTTCTCCAGCTACACCAACACAGACTGCACCACAGGTTCATACTAGGGCAGGTAGACTAATTAAGCCACCCATAAGATTGAATTTATAATTTGTTCTTTTGTTAATTTCTTCTTGTGTAATAAGGGGGATGTTATAGTATCTATGGTCATTGTGATGTTGAACGTCTTGTCAAATATGTCTATGGCTTAAAGAAATATAATTGCTTAAAGAAATATAATTTTATTTAATTACATCACCTATAATTAATACAGCATGCATAGCATAGACACTATATAACACCACAGACCACAAAACCGTTCACTTGCAACTTGCATGGCGTCAGCCCGAGATGGGACTGACGCCACAGAGCACTTCGCGTTCGCGTTGGGAGCGCGAACATAATATAATTAACAAAAAAAAAATATATTTATTTATTTTTATTTTATTTAAAAAAAAAAATCATACAAGACCACATTCACTACGATATCAGAGCCCATTGCTTTATCCCTTCCTAATCCTCTATCCTTATAGCGCACTTGCACCGTTGCTTGTGTTGCAGGCAACGGTATGGATACCATCAAATGGACTGTCATCTTGTCTCTTGACCTTAACACAAAGAAAATATTATTATGGTAGGTATTATGTAGAGATTTTCTGATCAGTGGGTAAACCGTTGCTAAACGTGGATAGTTCTTAGGTGTAAGGATATAGGTATAATAAGAAAATCTATATAAATAAAAATGTATGTACGCCCATAACTTTGGAACGGGTAGACCGATTTTAATTCGGTTTTGACTAATGGTAAGAAGGATAAACGGGGAATGTTTTTGTATATAAAAATTGCACCACGGGCGAAGCCGGGGGCGGGCCGCTAGTTCACAAAAATACAGACGCGGGCAGCGATTTCAGTATGTACTGTGTAAAAGGGTTTTGCTTATTTTTTTAATATTTTTGTGCACTTTATTAACAAAGAATTGGCAATTTCTGCATTTATAACCATAATGTTTTCTTCACTGCACCCAGTGCCTCTAAGCAATCGGGTTCCTTAACCGTTTTGTGAACTATGCAATTCTTTTTATAATTACTCTGTTTTTATTACACTACCAAGATATGCCATCACCCTATTAAAATCTATTCAAATTGTAGCGGTAAATATGTACCTATAATATTATTTTTCAGTAACTTGAAATTCGTGAATTATGACAGAGTAGTATAAAAAAACAGGAAAATAAGTAATTTTGTTATTAAGAAACTGTTACGTACAAATCTTGTAATTTAATTTAATGTTTATTCCATTTTTTTTTCTTCACTGAGCTCAGAGGCCCCTAGCCGACGCGGGTTTTACACCTTTTTTTTTGTGCCGTGCGCTGCCGACTACAGTAGGTAGGGAAAGGAGATAGGAAAATGGGCTCTGGCATCCCGGCTCAATTTACACCGCCGCGGAATGGAACGGAATGGAAGCGTCAATTTCGCCTCATGACGCAGGAAGTCGCGGGAATGCTCGAGAATTCGCTGGAAAAAACGCCCCGCACTACTGTGACCGACCTGCGAGCGACTCCCCCGCTCGCGCCAGTTACCGCGGATTCCACAGACGGCACCGGAGAATTCTCGAGAATGCGCGAGGATTCCGCGGAAGACGCGCGTCAAATTTTTTGGCTCGTTTTTAGTTTGTGTGTTATGCAATTGATATAAAGTTCATTATGCTATGTACAATTTCGTCGCTTCCGTTCCATTCCGCGGCGGTGTAAATTGACCCTTTCACTCACCGAAACACAACAGTACGCGTGCTGTTATTTCACGGTGGTCTTCTGTAAGGGGGTGGTTGCTGCCGCCTAATGGATAGTCCAGCCCAGTGTCTGCACCTGATAGAATCTTCAACGTAATAAGAACATTTTACAGGTAAATAATTTACATTTTATGTTAAGAAATAACTAGTCTGGCCATAAATACTGTTACATAAAAACTTTTTCTTTTTTCAACTCTTCATTCATTTTTTATTTGGAAAATGCATATCAAGTGACCGTCTTGGATCGTGTTGTGAAACCTCTCAGCAATACACTTTTTAAAAATGTACCGTGGACTTTCCAGCAGGGTTCTGCGCCTGATCACTAGGCATGAACTACCCAAGCCTGGTTCGAAACCAACGTTCCGAACTTTATAAGAACCGAAGACAGGCTCTAGCCTAGCCTGCTCTAAACGACACGTCGACATCGAGTCTCTTAAGAAATCTCTGGAGCAAGCAGTGGTTAAATTTCCCATTGAAACAGTGCGTAAATCCATAGATTCGTGGCCAAACAGATTAAAGGCCTGTATCTATAGGTGTCCATTTCGAAGTTTTTTTTTTTTTTTTTTTTTTGGTGTGACTTCAATAAATATATAAGTATTTAAAGCTTTATTAAGATAACTTTACTTCATAAAAAATAAGCGCATTTTCATTTCAACAGCACTTTTGGCTGGACCTAGGTATTTCTATAATTAATTATTATTTTCTTAATAATGAATTTAAATAGGTTTTAGTTCGTGAGCGTTAATGATAAATGAAAACAGAAATGGTGGGTGATCTGTTTATTAAAGGTTATCACAAACTTTGTTAGTTGCCAGAAGTCGTACAATGTTTTCCTCGTCAGAATAAATTATAGATTCGCTATCATCAAAAACTAAATTTAACATTGCCTTTGTTGAAATTCTCTTCAGTGTACCCGAATCGCGCACTATTTTAAACACTCCATAGTGAGAGTAAACAAGGGGGATTTCGTTACCGGGATTTATGGTTAAGCCGTCGAAAGGCACGTCTCTACTTTCAGCTATGAAATCGAGACTGTTAGTTTTTAAATTACCATAAAAAAGTCCAGTCGAATTCCCGAAATAAAAGTTGTCTGCGCTATCCAAAGCGAAAGACTCTATGGCGCTTCCGCCGAAGACCAGTCGCGATTTAGTACCTTCAAGTACATACAAATCTTTCTGTGGATAGACGCTGTAGTACAGCCTTCCATTGTACTTATAAATATTATAAATTGACTTTCCCGTTAAAAGACTATACGGTGACAAGATTTTGGTGAGAGGATTGTAATTATAGACTCCATTGTTAGTGCCTATAAGGAAGTTTCCGTCTTCATCCACAGCGCTATCTACAGCGTGATCCAATTTTAACTCTGTTAGCTTCTTCGAAGCCAAGTCTATTAAATAAGTCTTCGTCGTGTGATACGCGTCGGTGTCTTCGTGGAATAATAGTGTATTCGTCTTTTTGTTATATGTCAATTCGAATGGTCGCATGAGACCCCCTTTAAGAATGTACTCTTTGTCAAAATATCTGAAATCAAAATTGACTAGATCGCACGGTCTACTTTTGTAACCGCTCGAGTTGATTATTAAATTGACAATAATAATTATCGAAAGGATTATTCTTGCAGATATCATTTTTTATTTTAAAAAAATGCGTAGTCAATCTGAAACGAAACCAAAATGAAAAGAATTAGACAATAGGTAGGTAATAATAAAATCTTCATGATAAATAACTTATTAAATGTCTTCTGATAAAATCAAAATACGATTTTATTATATGTATAGATGTAATATAGATAATATATTATGTTGGCGAAAAGTATTTTCACATATTAGTATTTGCTAGCTGTGCCCGCGACTTCGTACGCGTGGTATACGGAATAACGCGTAGCTTTTTTGTTTTTAAACCGATTGGAATAAAACAAACACTAAATGTTATGGGAATCTTGCTTCAATACATCAGTGAAAACCGCATTCAAATCGGTTAACCCGTTTCTCAGATTAACGTGCACAAACACACAGATAAAACCCCGTCTAACAGGCGGACCTGTTAGACGGGGTTTTCCTTTTGTAATCTGTAATATATATGTATATAAATTTTTATATATTAGTAAATACATTAAGTTTTTATATATTACTGTAAATATTTAATCAAGTTTAATAAACTCGAGAACGATGGCATCTCAAGAAACGATGGCAGGAGACCGGATGGGATGACCCTGATTCCCTGGATATTGGGAAGAGTGCTGGTGTGGGATGCTACCTGTGTAGACACACTAGCCCCTTCGCATCTCCATGGAACATCCACTAAGACAGCAGCCGCAGCAGAGGCGGCGGAAAAAAATAAAATTTCTAAATATAGTGGCCTCGGCGCCGAATATGGTTTTGTACCATTCGGAGTCGAGACACTCGGTCCGTGGGGCCCTGCAGCAATGAGCCTCTTCAAAGACATCTCGAAGGCTTATTGATGCGAAGGGAGACCGAAGAGCTGGCACTTTCCTCGGCCAACGTATTAGTTTGGCCATTCAACGAGGAAATGCTGCCAGCGTACTTGGTACAATGCCGCAGGGTCCATTTTTATATTATTAGTTTTAATCAATTTAGTATTAATTTATTTTTAGATTGGGTAATTTTAGTTTTTATTTTAATTTAATTCAAGTCTTTGTACAGTACGTCGAGATCATTAAAGTATTATATTAACTATATATTACAATGTATAATTAAAGTTTAATAAAACACGTTGTACATTTATATTCAATTGTATGAACTATACGTATTATTATAATTAAATATTAAATAAATTAAAATATAATAAAATAAAATTATACTTTTATAAAGGGGTTGTTAGGGGAGCAAAACAATACGAAAAACAGTAAAAAGTTATGGCGTGTTTTTGTCGATTTCAAACAATGTCTTCAACTTATTATTAAAATTTCTAAACAAACAAATATTTATATGAACCATTAATTGAACACCAAAAAAAACACATAAACAAAACACAGTTATAAACAAAACACATGTAGGCAAGGCATAACTTCCATTTCCTTAAAAAAGTGGTCCCTTAAAAATATTAAAAAACCATTTAAATCAAAGATTTACCTGTAATATTATTACTACAGTAAACGTTAGCGACAGAATGGTATTTTGTTAAAAATAATTGGTTTTATATAACTTTTAATAAGGGTAAAAGGCCACGATGATTGCATAGGTACAATCAAGAGGTCAATAGATTACGCGTTTTTTTATTGATAAAACCCAAACATTCATTGAAGTTGTTACTAAGAACCTACTCTGTTGCATTATTAGGTACTTCACAATGTTGAATAAAAATAAATAGAAAATTCACAAAAAAAACTATTTAAGGAACAACAAATATTTAAAAAAAATACAACGAGGGGCAACCATTTGACGAGCCCGTTGGTTAAGGTGCTTCTCTGTCTCAGTGGTCCCGGGTTTGATTCCCAGTAGTTGGCGCCCATTCGAGACTACTTCATGCATTCACAGGCCTTGTGTAGTGTTTACCTCTGGGTTTTATTCGGTGAGTAACGGTTGGAACGCTTGCGGAGCCCTAACGGCCCGCAGAGAGTTTCATGGTTACAATGTTAAAAAGAAGTCAAACTTTTCAACGGAATTGCCAGATGGCGCCTGAGTGTTGCCAAGGTTCAATACATAAGTAGCAACCCGAGTATGTCTATCAATAACAGTTTTTTGTTCAAATTAGTCAATTGAAATGCGGGTAGAATCAAAAGAGGATGACATTCGTATATAAATCCTTATCCAACTAAATCGTTTCTTAATCAAATTTATGTAGGTACATGTAAATTATTGGAACCGTACCTTTCCTTTCGTTTAGAAGGGTACAAAAATGGCGCCCCTCCAAGTGTAGGGCCGGCGGCGTAAATTAGACTCACGGCAAAGTATTCAAATGTTTTCATAGTATTTTATACCTTTATCGCTTTTAATATAATTCCAATTAAATTGCTCCGGCAACAATCAGTATTCCACCGTAGCATAATATATTTATATTTGAATTATATATTTTGATAGCTTTTAAGGTACTAAATACCATGAAAAAATTTAAATACCTTCCCATATTTAAAGGGCGGACTACCGACACGTCAATTCTCGCCAAATGGCTCGCGTCTACTGACAGTGTTGCCCGTGTGAGGAAGAAAGTAAATAAACGCAACATTACGCCACTGTAAAACGCTGGTATTTTATTGAGTTTGATTGTGGGTGGCCTTCACTCCAGGATGTACGCAAGGAAGGTCTTCCAAATTTTACCAGATACCATCGATCAACAATTTTCGCAGTGCACGCTAAATAATGAATTTTATAAGCAAATTTTTGACACCTTCGGTTATATTATTGTAATTTTGTAGGAATCTCTAACTTTGTTGAATATAAAATACATTCTACGTTATTTGCTAATAACATAGCTTTCTATAAGTGAAAGAATTTTTAAAAACAGATGAGTAGTTTTTGAGTGCATCTATCACAAACAAACATACTAAAAACATAAAAAATAAAATCTCTTTATAATTCAGTGCAGATGTAGATAAGTTATAGTAGGTATCAGAAAGTCGTTTGCGCGTGTATCTATTTATGAAAAACAATGTAATTATGCCAGAGATCGACAAACTCGATATACTTTTGGTGATCGAGCACGATGAAGTTGTGACCCAAGATCCCAGGCATGCCAGATATAACTTATTTTCTATGTAAATGCTTTGAATGTTGCGTATCTGTTAATAAGTTGGGTAGACCTCTATCTTAATGCGAAATGGGCTCGGGCATAAAAAACTGATTTTTCACGGTGGTCGAAATACGGTAAGGGCGATGGTTAATGCGTCCAGACTGGTTTAATGATATTTCGTGCACGGTTGTGAAATCACAAACATCTTTTTTAAGATCAATATCATTAGCGTAAAATAAGATTTGTCTAAAAAAGAAAGAATCAGATTTTCTTGCTTACTCTGTGTCTTTTAGTAGAGTTAGAAATTAAACTATTGATAATTTTTTCATAGATTTTTATTTTTTATCACCAGTTCCATTCATCAAAGCCTAACAATCTCTTCTGAGACAACATTCTTCCCAGGAAATTTCTAAATAAATTTGAAGCTTCATTGACTACTTGTTCTAGTTGTGATGGAAGTTTGAATTTTATTGGAACTGAAAAAAAAAGTATTGTGCAAATATTCAGAAATCTACGTATATGTAGAAATTGTAGAAAAAAAACTATGTAAGTAGGTGGCTTTCGTCGCCCATTATAACACAAGCAATCCCACAGGTGCTGCAAGAGCACTGCGGCCATAGAAGGATTAAAGATAAAGGATTGGGAAGGGTTAGGGAAATGGGCTCTGGCATCCCTTACTCGCTCAACGAAACACAACAGCACACGTGCTGTTATTACACGGTGGTCTTCTGTAAGGGAATAGTTACTGTCGCCAGGCGGGCTGCCCAAATGACCGCAGTGTGCCAGAGTCAACTTTGAAAAGTTCATTTCCAAAGTTGACCCTGTCGGGAATCGAACCCGGGTACCCTAGAACAAAGCATTAAGGCAAGCACCCTAACCACTAATCTAATGGGCTCGCCCATTAATTAATTTGGATGGCTTGTATATTAAAAATTATAGATTTTTATCATCTTTTCATTAGAAGATGATAAAAACAATGAGCAGGAGGCACACTAAGACAATGAGCCAGAGGCATAAGAATAAATAATAACAAGTAGAACGGAATCTTCTTTGTCCGAGTCCCACTTCCCCCTTCACGTCGTTACGCCCCTCTGTCGCCAGGGTTGCTTATTTTTAAATATTGCTTACGAATAAAGATAATTTATTCGTAAGCATGTTGACATTAGTATGTTTGTGAACAGGGTTGAACCGGTGATTTAGTTACGATTGCACAAATTGTTTTTGGGTATATTTCTACGCTAATAAAAACTAAATCATGTATTACTAATAAGGTAAGGTATAAGGCAGGGTAAGGTATGCCTTAATATTAATTTCTGTAAGTCATAAAATTGGCTCCCCTGAAATCTGTCGCTTCAGGTCAATTTGCAATTGGTGACACCCTTTACTTAGCACGTATCGAAATACATCAACGCACATACTGTTATTGTATTGACCTAAGAGAAAACTCTGTTTCCATTCAGACTTAAATCCTAGATCCTTTTGTTGCGGAGAAATTAAAAGCGGCTGCGTCTTCAGACAGCTTAGAATAATGAATTAATTTAATCTAGGTTTCCAATAAAATAATAAAAAGGAACAACCTTCCGCTGACTCGACATCCTTGTGATATTGATTTTCGTTAAATTCAATGTCATTTGTTCTAGCTTCAAGTAAGTGTAACTGTAAAAAAATTCTAAAGAAATTAAAATGGCGGCGTACGTTCCTTTACAATTGATGTAATTTAACTACTTAAACCATTGATAATATTATACATAAATGCTAAGAAAGTTTGTATTTTCCAAACATACATCACATCTTGTATTATTAGGATGTTTGGGTTTAGATTTTTGCATGTTTTCTCCTCAATAACGCAAAAACGGTTGAACGTATTCGGATGAAATTTGGCACACAGATAGTTTATTACCTGGATTAACATATGGGATACTTTTTATCCTGGAAAATGTTAGGTTCCCGAGGGATCGTCTAAAAATATATAAAAAAGCGACGCCACCGTCGCCATAGCGCTAAAGATATCAAGCGTTATCCTAATATTATAAATGAGTAAGTTAGTACGTTTGGATGTTTGTTCCTCAATACGCAAAAACAGGGATCCGTTCAGGGATTTGAATGAAATTTAGAAAACATATAGTTTATTGTCTGGATTAACATATACTATATACCTACTTATTATTCTGAAAAAAATTTAAGTGGGTTTGCGAGGCGAGGGATCGTTTAGAAATACGTATATTAAAAAAATCGACGCGAAAAACATGACAGGCGTTATTCTAATACAGCAGACACGGCTCTTTTACGATTTTATTATATGTAAGTATAGATAGATGATCGCTCGGAAACAGCACAATTTTTCTGGAAAAAAAGTACTGTTCCCGAGTACTATGTCCTATCTTCTGTATCACTGAAAAATGTATGCAAAATTTTAAGATGATCAGTTGAATAGTTAAGGCGTGAAAAGGTTACTGATCGATAGCTCACTTTGTATTGATCTCGGTTGGTCTACTCTAAGGGGATACTATTATAGGCAAATGATTTACTTATAAGGATAATAAGGATCTATGTATTTGAACAAAAACCCTGACCAATCAAGACATGATCAAGATCCTGAACTAAACAATGAACGTGACACGACAAAACCCTCGACAAAGACGCCTTTTGATTTTAGCAAAGACAAAAATTAATTGATTTAATATTCTTTTATTGCCTGCCTATACAAAGAAACGCAGACCAACTTCCATATCGTGCACATTCTTTGTAGGTAATAGCGACATCTAGGTGTAGATATGTCGTGAATTAGTCTAAGTATATTTCTTTTAACTATTTACTTACCATTAATAATAACAATGAGATTGACACTGTAATTTTCCAAAATACCATATTTATGTTGCGGTAAGACACAAATTTTTCGCCAATATGATTAGTTTTTTTTTTTTAAATAACGCACATATTTGTAACCATAGAATAGATAGATAAAACGTCATATTTATGTACTTATAGAGTATGCTTAGAGTATCTGAAATCTGAATGCAATAGTATTCTGAATTTACTCCATATAAAACTGGTTCCATCCAAGTAAAACTTGGTTTGACTAGGTGCAAATGAAAAAAAGATTTCTTTCATGCTTTCTCCGTTCAAGATCATGGAAAATGCGAATTGCGTTAAAAATTCAATGTTGTTTTAACTACAATATATTTATTTCGTATATTGTAATTAAATACAATTAGTACTAGTTTGTATTTAACTACAATATATTTCGTATATTGTAGTTAAATACAAAGTTGCTTGCAATGCTAACGAGCCCACTGGTTGAGTGGTTAAAAGGTAACTTGCCTTAGCACTGGGTTCGTTTTCAAAGTGAAACTTCTTTGCATTCGATGAGTAAAATAAAATCGAATTTTGTGTGACAATTTATTGTAACGATCACGTGACATTTCTTGTAACGGTTTCACTTCTGACACGCGTACTCTGTACACGTGCATGTTTTTTCCCTAAGTTGGCCCTCACGTGAATCTTACTCAATCATCGAAATCATTTTGTTACCGGCTAATGTACAAAAATTAATATAAGCGTTTGGCTGCGCAGCACGCTTTGGCTGACTGTGAAAACTGGCATTATCGTGGCGCAATATGATACGGCGTTTACGGTTATTTTTACGGAGTTCGTCAATAACTTCCGGCAAACGGTCGTGTACCAGTCGCTTGTCCAGTTTTGTTAAAAAAAGAAGCAATCATTCTGAAAGACCCATACGCTCGATTGATGCTTTGTTTTGGGATTGTAACAATAAAACCATGTTTCGTCACCGTTCTCACACCGAATTTGATAGGCATATACCTACCACCTACTAATAGTTACTTCGTTTCATAGACAAGCAAGGTTCACACTAACGTATGCTACCAAAGCAGGTTCTTGGTTAAACTACCAAAGCAGACTTTATAAAATTAAATATTTTTCTGATCTACAAACTACTAAGCACCTAGACTAGGTAGTTTTATTAGAATCGTTATTTTTTTGCTAAAGTAGAGTGATATGAACATAACTGGTAATAAAATATTCAAATTATTTTTTAAAAAACCATAACGTCATCTGAAGGGATAAGAGCAAAGAATATACGACTCTGGCGAGAGGATAAGAGTTACGGGATGGAGACAACTTCTAGGTGAATAAAACTGTAGGCTGCGACCTGAATTGCACTGTATTGTATCTGAGCAAGAAATATTTGAATGACTTCCCGGAATGAATCCTCTGTAATTGTACTATTCTGTAGCACAATTAAAAATGTGTCGACTAAAAGCTCACGTGATATTTAGAAAAAAAACAAGGCTTCATTAATCCGTATCATTTATTAAAACTAAATTTCATATTTAACCATTTTTCTTTTGTACAGGTAAAAGCATTCATTCGTCACCGGTGTTAAAGTGTAACTTAAAACTACCTACAACTAAAATTAATCGGCGAATACACGTAATGTGTAAACTACCCATCAAAACATAAAATCTAATGTACGGGACTTCGCCCATTACCCATCAAATCCTTAACAAACTAGTGCACGAACAGTAGATATAAACGGATACGCATTGGTTATACGTTAAATTAAATTAAAAGTTTTGCAGACGAAACTGAATCAGCTAATTGCAAATGTTTCAGTGTTCCGCGTGTATTTTAATTCTAAGCCAGTGAGTCAATATTTAACTCCCTTGCATAACATTTACTTTACAAAACTAGTTTCATTTTTGTAAGGTGAACATTCCAGGGGGTTATTTATTTTTCATTGAGTGAGTTTTAAGTAAACTCCTTAGATCTAATATAATTGAAAATGATTTCACAAAATTTATTCGTAATACACACATTGTCACGAACAGTTTATTTGTCTACTGTGGACTTTGAGTACAATCTAAATAAGGTTAAAGCATGGTCACTTTTTGGAAAAAATAAAATTTAAGCAATTTTACATGTTCAAGTACTTAATTATAGACAAACTCTTTACAAAACCACAATACATTCGTTACATAAGTAATTATAAAGAGAAAAATTAATTCTTTATGTAATAAACTTCTACATAAACCATTATGGCCGGGTATACATAAAAAAAAATGACATTGTAAATTCTTACTACTGTAGGATAGTTTGAAATAAAGGTGATAAACACAAAAATATCTTCTTGTGAATGCTTGAATTTCACTTTTTCTCGATTGCGGACGAGGCGTTATTTGTGTTGGCAGTATTTGCGTTCGCACCGCCATAGTTCTGCAAAATAAAATATGTTTACTTTTACCACTTTGTTGTGACAAAACATGGGTGGAGGGCATAGTCCATTTGACGTTCGGCGGCCACAGTCGTCTATAAACACAAGCAACAACACCTGGGCGATGGCAAGCTATAACAGATCTAATGAGTACTCATGACTTAGGGAGGATTCCTCCTTCCCTTCGTGCAGTCTGTAACTAACCAACAGCATGTGTGCTGTTGTGTTTTGATGAGTGAGTAAGGGATGCCAGAGTACATTTCCCTATTCCTTCCCAATCCCTTTATATGAATCCCACTATGATCGACGGCGCACTCCAGCGCACGTGGCGTTGTTGTTTGTATAAAGACGGCGGTTGTCACGCACCATCAAGTGGACCGTCAGCCTGTCTGTCGACCTTGACATTGAAAAAGTAATATAAGGCCACATTGGTTTTACATAATTCAACAGTATAAGGCTGCAATTAAACAGACGCGAAAAATTTCTTGCGTATGTGTGTTCATTTGCAACAAATTTAAATTCTACCGATTAGGCAATAACATTAAAATTACTCAGGTGTAGATACGGTTTGTCGCCACACTCTCCCCTACAAATAATAATATCCCGGGGAAGATTTTACCTTATTTTACCAACAACAGACTGCGCGTGGCTGTCTGACGTAATAATTCGTGTCATATAAACGCGCGTACGGAAATGAATGAAGAACAGTACCTGGTAATATTGGGCCCATGCTTGCTGATCGGGGGTGCCTTGCTGTTGCTGTTGATACTGCAAAGAAAACAAACAAGCAAACGTCAATAACGTCGTGAAGGATTTTACTGTCCATTTGTGCATGAGATTTTATGTAAAAAAAATTATAACCTAGAATTCACAAAATACAAAAAGAAAATTTATTTAAAGGTTTTATCTCTTGGAAAATATGCTTCTTATATATAAGATTTATTAGATTTAGGGCTTGTTTCACAATGTGCTAATAAAGTCCCGAATAGTAATTCGACGAATAAAATACTTGTCAGATAAATCCTTCCATTAACTTGCATTGCGTTTCACAATCATCCAACTCATAACTAAATCTGCTGATTTGGTAGTCGACAAGTGTGAGTTGGCAACGTCTTATTCTGTCGTTCCGTTTCGAGCGTTGATTAATGTTATACGAATTATTATGCCATAATTTTTTTACAATTAAATAACTATATTTTTTCTAATAAAATAATTCATCGTTTCAATCTATATAAAGAATATTTTTGCTACATGAACACTAAAAGAATACTTTGGTGCGAAGAATATTTTGCAGGTAACGAAACTTTTCTTCTCTATTCTGTGTTATTGACGTCCTTCATGTTTTGTTATTGTTATTGTGATTCGAAATTTCAAAGGTTATGAAATATTGAAGACGTTATTATAAAACGTAGTGTATATTATATAATGAATGGAATTATATAAAATATAAAAACAGTGATTATATACCAAAATATTATAAAAAGAAATTTCTCAGAAATGTGAAAACGTGAAAGGAGATAAAAAAAATTATCGTTTTCATCTTCCATTGCCTTGTAAATATCCATTTTAATTGCAAACTTAATGAATAATAGCAAAATATAAAAATAATATGTCAACTGTCAGTGCTATTCGTCGGTTAAGTATGATAGTGGCCACATGATCTAACCTATAACTTATTCAGTAGTTTAATAGCTGGATAGCGCTAGTCAACGACTGTGAAACGCACACAAAGCGTTTACTGGACAGTTAATCGACAAATAGCCTAATTGTAACTTTATTCGGACATTGTGAAACAAGCCCTTATAATAATAACTTAAATGTGCACTTTTTGTTAATATTTGACACACCTTTTTTGTTTACATAAAGTCTACCTCATTATATGATAGGATAAGGCAGTAGCTACATTTATTCAATTCAGCTTTTGTCTGTAGAAACCAGTTTTTTTATGGTTTAAATTTATTTTTAAAATTTTGCACATTTCCAACATTCAAATTTAAACAAAGATATCGAAAAAAAATTAAACGTTAAGTTCGACAGAGGCTGACAGTACACTTGATGGTATGGCTACCGTCATCTCTAATACAAGTAACGCCACAGGTGTTGCAAGTGCTCTGCCGACTATAGTAGAATTAAGGACAATATATTGGGAATGGATAGGGAAATGGGCTCGTCAGACAGTATAACACCCCGCACGTCCATTATAAATATGCGTTTAGGTTACTCTTGGAATTGCCAAAAGTATCTATACTTCGTTGCAGATATTAGCTGAATTTAAGGTAAAATAATTCTATGCAACTATAATAAAATTGTGTGTATCCTTGATGGTCAGCTCTAATAGGTATCCTCACAGCATTTGCTGAAAGGTTCATCTGCCAGGGTATCATTGCTGTATGGCTCAGTTAATGACCAATAAGGACGGAACTAAATCAACATAAAATTAAATAATTTCATAGTTTTACCTTTCGCAATATAGCTTTTGGTTAGACAATATTTTACCAACAAATGATCATGGATGGTCGAAATAAAAGAAATTTTATAGCGCTACTTGTGATTATTATCCACAGAAACTATTTAACTTTACTATATCTACATCTCATTGTGCAATATGAGTGTTTGAATATAAAATTTTTAGGTAACGTTTTATCATTATTAAAAAAAAAACGAACCTATCTATGTTACAATACAATATAATTAATATCCCTGCATAAAACGGTGAACGGTCTACAGAAACTTACTTAATAATATTCTATTGATCTTGTAAAACAATGGATTTTCATACGGTTTCTACCAATGTAAACAGCGAAGGAAGGTTTGTGTTTTGTATTTAATTTGCAGAAAAAATGTCATTAAAGACGATTCAAGTGTTCAGGTATCCCCGGTGGAATATCTTGCTCATGTAGAACAGACTAATTGAAATAAATGAAACTCACCCCAGGCCACTGTTGTTGCTGCTGCTGCTGCCACTGTTGCCACTGATACCATTGCTGAGGAGTCCATTGGGTCTGCTGTTGGCCTTGTTGGCCCTGTTGCCCTTTATTGCCCTGTTGGCCCCCACTAGCGTTGTTGGCGTTAGCAGCGTTACCCCAGTTGCCCCAATTGCCCCAGCCACCCCAGCCTTAGAAACAAAGAAATTACAATAAATAATGTTAGTAACAATAAATAACATAACACAGTGGAGTTCTAAACAAAGTGCATTTAGTCAACAGAAAAAACTTACAATGAAAAAATGCATGGTTATTGAAAATGTAAAATTGTTCACAAGTCTCAAACAATTACACAATTATAATCACCTTCGAAATGTTGATTCTATGAGAAAGAAACTGTGGCTGAATTCTATGATTTACAATATTTAATAAATAAATAAATCTTTATTTGCACAAACACATGTTCTACAGAATCTTAATTCATATACAGCTACACAGTACCTACAAAGAGAGTTCTGCATGACAAAGGCATGCAAATATTTGTATTTAATTTATTATAAATTTTTTAATAGCCGATATGTTGTCATGAATTAATGTGTTTTATTATAAAAAAAAATTTAAAGTCACAATTGCAACAGATTAATAAACCTTCTTGTAAATTTAGGATATAACAATATCTTTATATTATTGAGTAGTTTCTTATACTCGTATGCTTTAATTGACATTACATAAACATTTCTATTAATTTAATTATTTTAAATTAAATTAATTATTTTAGACCATATTTCGCTATTTTTGACAAAATAATTTGGATATTTTCTAACACATAATGTCTTTATATACAAGCAAGGTAAGGGAAGTATGTGTAACTTTTTAAATTTATTAACACAACTCTCTATATTTAACGATGAATAAATAAATGCCAGAGTTCACGAATCCTCTAAATTACCTGGGTTCTGTTGACCCCAGTTGCCCCAACCGCCCCATCCGCCGGCCCACTGATTCCAACCGGGGTTGTTTTGTTGGTTTTGATTCGCAGGGGAATTGTTATCCTGAAAGTGCACGTAAAATCTGTTAGCTGCATTAGAGAAATATGTATTATTACCAAAATGCTTCTTTTGTAGCGTAATAATATGGTGTCAAAGTATCAATACAATCTACGCATCATGCGAGCAGCACATAGGAGTATATATATGCGTTCTTCTGTTACAGTGGCTGTCCAAGGTATTTGAGTAATTATACCTGAGGCGCCTAAAAGGGGTCTTACAGCTGATGAGAAATGCGTACAATTTGGGTTTGTAACCAACAATAGAGCAAGTCCATAGAGTGGTGAACGTGATAAGATAATCGCTGGAAAGAAAAAATATTTCTCGGGCGTAATTTTTGGTGTTTGATTGTGTCCAACAGGCCTTTGATTGTGTCTGACACAAAGGGATTCTCTATAAGCTAAAACGTAATATCCCACACAATCACTACACCGTCATAAGGTCGAATTTTCCGAATTGTATTGAATGAAGACAGAAAAAAAAATCTACCAGGACTGCATGTCAGAAGTGAAAATTTCTCAAGTTTCAAAAACTGTATACAGGGTTGCCGCTTCAGTTGACCTAGATACTCTAAGAGCTTGTACTGATTGATTTGACTATGAAACACCATATCCCAAACCTAACCGTTTTCAAGGTATTAGACTTTTTAAATTTTTTATAAAAATTGACGATTTTTTTGTCTATTATTTCTGTTTCTTTAAATAATGCCTCCAATTTATTTTTTAAGGGTTTTTGTGTAGATAATAATATGCCAAAATTTTAGGTAACTGTACAAACTGCTAGACGGGCTGCCCAAATGACTGTGAAACGCAGTTTTGCTATGCCACTACTTTCAAAATCTAGACCAGAGCCAGTTTCGAAAAGATCATTTCCAAAGATGACCCTGCTAATTCGATTCCGGGGACCCCTGAGGGAAACATCTTAACCAATATAGTTTTTGTTGAATTAGTTTAAAATATAAAACAATACAAAATAAAATAGCAAATGTGTTGAAATCGATTGGTCACATTAGGATGTCACTAACTCAACTCGAGTACAGTCAAATGTAAAATAAATGGTTGGACGAAGTCATGGAGAATAGAGGTAAGGAGGACTAAGTTATATGTTTTTTTAGACGAAAAAACTATCAACCTACAACCGTTAAACAGTGGTTCATAAATTGGCCACAATGGCGCTTGTGTAGTATTGGTGTTTGATATGATCGGTTGGTTGCATAATTCATAAAACCACCGTAAATAAAATGCTACTACGGTGCCTCCTGTTTAATGGTATCCGACTGACACTTTCTCATTTATAGAGCATGGTCCTCCTTACCTCTATTCTCCATGGAGGAAGTATACGAGTACCGACCTTCTGTCCCTGTTGTTGGTTGTTGCGCTGAGCCGGCGGACCGGAGGCTGGTGGGGCCGGGCCTGGAGGTGGACGGGCCCCACCGCGACCGCCTCCCCCGATACCGGCGGGTCCGCCGCGGCCCGCACCAGGCCCTGATCCGCCACCGCCACCACTACCACTACTACCACCCCCACCGCCGCCTCCTCCTCCTCCACCTCCACCGCCCCTCTGCCACGAACCGGCCCCTGCACACAACAAATCACAGTTTGCTCATATACATGCCTGTATCTCGATTGACATTTACCTTGAAAACGTATTATAAATTACAGTAGGCCCAAAAATTCAAAATTTATATATATCCTCAGCAAACGCACCTAAAGAAGTTTTCACTTCAATAAATATCTTAATTGATGGTATTTACTTTTGCAGAATCGTTACATCCTCGCGGAAAAAAGTTTTTCTTCAAACTTTTTTCCGCGAGAGTTTACATTATTTTCATCAAGACCCAACAATTGTTACCTGGATTGGGTCCGGGAGGCGGGCGCTTGTCGAGCGCTGGTGGAGGTATTCCAGGAGGTCCGCCTGGAGGTCTGTTGCCGGGGCGGTCGTTGCGTCCGAACGGAGGGCCGCCGCCGGGTGGCCCGCGACCACCTAGGGGGTTGCCTGGTCTATCGCGCGGCCCTCCCATCATACCGGGACCGCTGGCACCATGTCCGCCGTGTCCTCCGGGCCCTCCGTGACCGCCCGGACCACCACCGCGACCGCCGCGGAAGCCGTCCCGGTCGCGTCCGTAATCGTTACTAAAGCACATACACTTAATTACTATAAATACAATATTCGTCCTCCATAGAAATAGTGCAAAGTAAACTACAATATTATTTAAAATTATAAAATGAGGTCGGACATTAATTAACCTCTCTTGCGATTTCTAAGAGATAGTTCCGCAAAGTAATATATTCATTCATTTCGTAAGTGAATTGAAAACAAAAATTTGCAATATTTATTATTCTATGCTATCTCCACTTTGCCTAAAGCAACATTACATGTATATTTAAATTGAATTAAATTAATTAATTATTAATTAATTAATTAATTAATTATTTAAATTGAATTATTATGCGATCCGATTCAACGAAGACACGAGCGGGGGGTCTGCCATTAAATTCAAATGAGTTTCGGCTAATTTAAACGTTTCTATCGAAAGTCTTGAAAAGGAAGTAGATTTTTATGACGTAGACAATAAAAATAGAACATGTATACCTTTAACAAATGTTTCAATGATAGAAACACATTTAAACACGTCAAAATTTCGCAAAAATATATTTGCAATGGAACCAAGTCATTTTAGTCATGAAAATAATGTATTGGAAGATACTTAAGAGCATTTACGATATGTATATCTATCTATAAGTTTTTGTTTATACTACTTATTAATTATGTGAAACAATTAAACGGTTAATTCACACCGGAAAGCGGCGCGGTGAGCAGTTTTAAGTTAGCAATATAATATAGACCTTATTTACTACAATAAAAGGTACACAGTTCAGTGAATATGCGAACGGTGTCCGGCGATTTCGGCTCAGGCCTCATCGGGCTCAGGAATAACCGAAAACATGAAATGATACTCGATGCTTGTAGTACACAATCGCATATTCCGATAATAATTAAAGTTACAATAAAAATATGAACAATTAATCTGCTGCAATAGGATTTAACTGGAAACGTGTGTTGACCGCGGCACTAGCTCGCGACACCTCTTCTCTTTGAACGCTATCTCTACAATGATCGTCATGGCCCTTTCCCGATAGAAAAGCATCGCCTATTATCGATAGAAAAGCAGAATCGTCATTCGCAAGCCAGATGAACATCACGGCTGCTAGTCACGCGTCGACCGCACCCAACCTTGATAGTGATCATACTGCTAGATGTTTCCGAGAAGAAAATTGTTAGATGGCGTTGTATGCTAACGGAATCAGATTCTTAAACCCTCCGCTAGTAAGTTCTCCAGGAATCTCCAAAATATGTATGTAAGTTCTATATTTTATTGCCATCTTAATAAGTGCGCGCCGCGCCGCTTTCCGGTGTGAGCTGACCCAAAGGAGGCAATTCATAATTAGGGTTTTTTTCTACTTATATGATAATTATAGAGCATGGAATCAATTAACTACGTAGTAACTATATTCGACGTTTACTGACATAGCTACTACTAGAGATAGGTGAAAGATGAATTCTCGATTCTACTTTCAATCAAATTATTAAAATTGTTTACCTTGGCAATGGTTTCACGAGTCTAAAAAACAATACAAAAATATGAGAAAAATTGCAACATAATTAGCAATTATAAAATAAAAAAAAAAATTCTTTTCAAATTGTTATGAACTAGTAGCTGATGGTGTGACTTCAAAAATAAAGAATAATAGCACCTGACGAAGTGTGTAAAGAAAATGTAACGCCTGATATCTTTATTGCTGTTATACGTTTGTGAGACACTGACAGTGTTATTACAAAAAAGTTAAACATACATTGAACAAGTGTCTAAAAAAAACTTTATTACAAAAGCGTGTTTAAGCAGTTAGAGTTAGGCACGGTTTAAATAATAGTTTTCATATTTAAATACAATGCTTGTCGAAGCCTCAAAGTTAGTCTAAACTGCTTTGTTTCTAATTTTCGCAAGTTGTATTTAGTGGTGTGGTGTGCATTTCAAATTGAAATAATAATAATATCAGTGATGGAATTAAACTTTGCAGATTTTATTGATGACAAGAATTGGATTACATATATAGAAAACTTTCGAGACAATCAAGTGAATTGTATACGAATTCCTTTTGAAGTTTTCGAAAAATAAAATATAAAAACAAATTATGAAATACGTTGTTGGCGGCGCACAGTGGGTCGAAACTGCTATATGATGGACATAGGGAACTTTTTACAAATTCCATTTTAAAAAAATACCTATCGAAATGTCTCGTCGATTTGATGAATAATTGTCATTAAACGTTTTTCTCTAAAACTGATAATTTGTCTGTAAAAAAATATTTTCAATATTTGTTGTATGGAATGAAACAGAAACTGCTAAAATTTGGCCTAGTCTTGAAAGGTCTTGCTTTAAAACTACTTCAGTCTTATTACTTGGCTTGTTGGCTATAATTCTACGCTATCAGCGCGCACCTATAGTTCAAGAGTTATGAGGTTCATTAAAATGAAAAAAAAAAAAAAAAAAAGTAAGTAAAAGCACTTTTTATTGATAACTAGCCCCCGGCTTCGCCCGAGGTACAATTTTTATATATATGAACATTCCCCGTTTATCTCTCTTTCCATTAGTGAAAACCGAATCACGCGTGATGCCGTAACCAAGGGAAATGGGGATTCATTTTTATATATAGAGATAGATAAAATAATTGCATTACATTAAAATACTTATAATTAAAAGTACAAAAAAGATATTTTCAAAATTAAAGCGAATAATAAATTTAAAAATTTTTTAAAACAAATTAGTAGGTAGCTATATATTATTTAAAAAATGGTTTTATAGTTATTTTTATTCAAAACTACAGCTAATACAATAAAAAAAAAAACGGGACAAGTGCGAGTTGAACTCGCGTGAAGAGGGTTCCGTACGATGTTTCCTATCCGCACAATATTGAGTGATTTACCATTTTCTTTTAATATCATGAACTTCTTATAGGTTTTCCTATAATCTATAAGTAGAAAACTAATTTCTGTAATTTTTTTTCAAAACTTTAGTTTCAGTAGTTTCGGAGATAAGGGGAAGAGGAATGGTCAGACAGACGGAGACACGAGTGATCCGTTTTTTTATTCAAACCTACGGAACCCTAAAAACCAACAAAACTCTAAAAAATTTATCACTATCACTATCTTGTAAGGTATGTACATCTATAAATTCCAATTCGGGTTCAGTTGGAAGAGATACCAAAAGCTCGACTCCACTTGATGAGGGAACCATTCTCCGTTATTTGGACATTCTTGGCCTTAGAAAGGTCAATTTTGGATCAGACGACAAGAGAAGATTATGCAAGATATCTTCATTTGTCGCTGTCCTACTTACTTTTCTAAAGTTGTTCTCTCCATATTTACGAAAGTCTTTATTTCGGACCTCCGATGCTTCTTCCGATAGCTTCCCGATCGGCAAAAGTCCAAAATGCTTAATTATTACCGTATCATGCACTAGTAACTTATGTACGCTAGCGAGCATGTAATACCATGGATATAACTGTACATGCAAAGTGGCAGGGTCTATTTGTTTTTTACTAATTTGTTTTTTAATTTATTATTTGCTTTAATTTTGAAATTATCTTTTTTGTACTTTTTTCGATAAAATATATGTTTTGAAAATATTAATATTCCTTAATTATAAGTATTTTAATGTAATGCAATTATTTTATCTATGATATTATCAATAAAAAGTGCTTTTACTTACTTTTTTTTTGTCATTTTAATGAACCTCATAACTCTTGAACGGGCAACTATGGGTGCGCGCTGATAGCGTAGAATCATAGCCAACAAGCAATGTAATAAGAGTAAAGTAGTTTTAAAGCAAGACCTCTCAAGACTTGGCCAAATTTTAGCAGAGTCTGTTTCATTCCATACAACAAAAATTGAAAATATTTTTTAACAGGCAAACTATCAGTTTTAGAGAAAAACGTTTAATGACAATTATTCATCAGATCGACTAGACCTTTCGATAAGTATTTTTTTTAAATGGAATTTGTAAAAAAGATCCCTATGTCCCTCATATAGCAGTTTCGACTCACCGTGCGTGGGGCATCATAATTTATGATGAAATATCGGATTGTTTTATCTCTTATTCTTGAATCCAATTTTCTTCACGTTTACGAATTTTTATTTTAATATTGCAATTGGCCATTTTCCGTATTACTTAAAATAATTTTTATTTATATTATACTCATTTGACATTGAGTAATGACGATTGACAAGTCATTCCATTCTTTCAACTGATCACTGTTCTATGTGTACAATGTACTCATTATATACGTAAGTTTTGGTGTCATAACATACTTATGGCGGTGTATTTAGAGCAATAATTAATTTATAATCACACACGGCACTGTTTTATTTATATATAGATAATTTTAAAATATTTTTCTGCGTAGGATATTCTATTAGCACATAACAAATTTGCATAGAAAGGAATGTTTCGGATTGAACCAAATGAAGTTGAACGAACGTTTTGTAATGTTGCTATTTTATTGTTACTATTTGCTATTTTATAATTTTAAAATAGCAACATTTGGTTGCCCATAGGTTGCCTAGCGATGTTTTGGTTAGTCAAAGGACAAACACGATTTTGTAATAGCGAAGGTTAAACATTATTTGAGGCAGGGTTTAAACTGTGAAATTGTATACAAATGTCATTAGACGCTGTTTGACAAAACACGTGTTGAGACATAGTTTAGTATTTTTTTTTGTAATAACACCCTGAATCTTTATTTTTAGACGATCTCCCGGGAACCAACACTTTTGCAGGATGAAAGTATCCTGTATGTCAATCCAAGTAATAAACTATCTGCGTGTAAAGCTGGAAACAAATATCGGATGCGTCCATGAGCCGACGCTGCCTGCCGTGGGCACGGTCGTTTGGACGCCATTCTCAGACGAGCTGTGTACCCACGATTCTTGCTCTAGAGAAGCATCTTTATACTGTCGACATTTCATATTATAGATACATTCGTGCCTACAAACACATTCTATTAATTCGGCTTCTATTGCGCGCTACACTAGTGATTGTATAGATCTTAACTCGCGCGCGGTTAATATCTTTCTGACACAAAGACGCGTCCGATTCCCGTGCATACTGTCCGCAAACGCGGCAGACGGACATGGCTGAAGAAAAACATCCAGCGCACCAGATTTTTATCGGACGTCCGATCATTCAAGGACGGCCCAAAGTCATGTCCGCGATTTACGTTCTATAGTTTGCACAGCGTAGTGTATTTGTACTGTCCAGATAACAGCGTCCAATAATTTGTTTCCAGCTTAAATTTCATCCAAATCCGTTCAGTAGTTACAACATCCATACATCATCACAAACTTTTGCATTTATATAACATAAATAGAAGTATTATAATAGAAGTAGGATATGTGTATCTCCCATCCTACTGCACTTGCCTGCCCGCCACTCGATGAAGTTGGACTACCCGTCGCATAAGAAAAGTGACCGCTATAGACATCGGTATTGTGCAATAAGATACTAAGTTCAATAAATACGCGAACTGATCCAATATAGGGGCTATGACGCGATGTATAGCCCCGCCCACTAGCTCAAGCGTTGTCTAACAAGCCCATGCCTTGAGCTGTCAGTACTCGCATGACTGTGAAGTTGTATTGCTGTAGCTGAGCCTCTAGCGTTTGTTTCTATTATGCTTGTTTTAGCTGTCTGTCGAAATGGAAATTGACGAAATCACGAGTAACGACTCAATATCAAGTTTTTGGTAAAGCTTGGGAAAAGTTCACAAGAAATTACCGATATGTTGAGGATTGTTTATGGTGATAGTGCTCTGAAGAATTTTTAAGTGAATAAAACGAAGATGGCCCAGAAGACGCCAAGGATGATGAAAGATCTGGACGACCTTCAACCTCTTGCGTTGATGAAAACATCAATCATATAAGGTCCCTTGTCATTAATGATCGTAAAAAAAATGTGCGGATGATCGCTGATGAACTAAACTTAGATAGATCAACAGTGCACACAATTCTAACTGAAAAATTGGGTTAAAAAAAAACTTTGTATTTGTTACTGACTGGAACAATGTTAATGAAACGATGACGGATTCTTAAGAAGGGTGATAACTATTAACTAGTGATGAATCATGGTTTTACGAGTATGACCTTGAACTGAAATCGGAAAGAAAAAAAAAACGAGCCCTGAACAAAAACCCAAGAAAAAGCAGATAAAAAATAATTAAAGTCATGCTGTTGGTTTTTATGTGCGAGGTTTAAAGATCGCGTTGTGTTGTGTGCGACCAAATTTGGCTCAAGGCGAAGGGCGGATCCTCCACCATGACAACGCACCTACAAATTCAGAGTTTGTTGTCCGTGAATTTTTGACGAGACCTTATTCGCCAGATCTTGCCCCCCTCTGTTCGATATAAACGTCCTCACCTTAACACTCACGCCTACGCCGTATCATAGATACTAATGATACCGATCCTGTGTCTTTATACATATTTAATAAACAAATATAAAATTACCCTCTGGCTGTAGGAGGAGGACCCCAGCGAGAGTTGTTGTCGAAACGGGGTGGGGGACGTTCGCGTGGGCCCCATCGACTGCCCCCTCCTCCTGGGCCGCCACCGCCGCCTCCTCCTCTTGTAGCTGGGCCCCATCGGCCACCGCCGCCTCCGCCTCCACCGCCGCCCCAACGATCCTCTATTCACGATCAAAACAAAGCATTAGGAAGTGACTACATTTATTAAGCTCAATTCAGCTTTAGTCCATAGAAAACGCGTTCGTTCAGCTTTCTGAGTTTATTCAACCTTAGCGGCAAACAGACGAAACTGTGAACCAGTGTGTTTTATCATTCGCATTCTAATCGCCGCGTTCAGCGCTGTCCTCGTCGACAAGTTGCGACTCATAGATTCTCCTCAGTCATTTAGCGCTGTACACGGCTGATAAAAGCAGAACTGTATAAGTGTAACCAAAGTGTCGCCTTTTTACTTTACGAGTACAATTTATTATACTAAATAAAAAACCGTACGAATTATGGCAATTTAGACCAAAAAAAGAGAACGATATAAAAAAATCTGTAGATCGGATGAGTGGGTAAGGTGCTTGTCTTAACACTCTGTCTCAGAGGTCCTGGATTGATTCCCGGCAGGGTCAACTTTGGAAATGAGCTTTTCCAAATTGGCTCTGGTCTGGATTTGGAGAGTAGTGGCAAGGCCACACTGCGTTTCCCAGTCATTTGAGCAGCCCGTCTGGCAGCAGTAACCACCGCCATACAGAAAAACCATCGTGAAATGAGAGCATGTGTGTTGTGTTTCAGTAAGGGATGCCAGAGCCCATTTCTCTATCCTTTCCCAAACCCTTTTTCTTAATCCTACTGTGGTCGGTAGCGCACTTGCAGCACCTATAGTGTTGCTTGTGTTATAGTCGACAGTAGCCATCTACAATAATGTGAACCATCAGCCTGTCTGTTCGCCTTAAAACAGACCTGCACGGTATTTTGTAGAGCATATTCTTCTATCTTAACTTTTTTGTTAGCGTTTAGAAGCAACAATACCCACTGACCATAGTGGACTGTCAACCAACCCTAATTTAAGCTCAGATGCGCAAAACAAAATGGAGCCTGAAGAAAAACAAGGGACTTGTACCTCTCTCCCTGACAAAGTCTCTGGGCCGCTTCTCTTCGCGGACGTGACGCCTCTCGTTGCCTCTCTGCCTCTTGGAGGGAGGCCCCTCGCGACTCTGCGATCGATCCCTCTTCTCCCTCTCGCGAGAAATCCCCGCAACCTTCGCTTCCTTATGCAAGGTTTCGACCACCTTCTTCGCTTCTTCCTCGCCCAGCTCCGGGTACAGAACTTCATCTATCCACGAGCACTTCTCTGGCAGGGTGATGTTCGCTGCAATGACACGACACGCACGATAATGCATCTTGACGCCCTCGAGTCACGGTCGCGAATCGCGGGCGTGCGCGTGCGCACCTCGTCGATTAAAACAACCCGGGGGGTCGGCGACGACGGCGGCGATGGTTACGAACCAGTTACGAACCTTTCATGTCGAGTATCGCCCCGTCGGGCACCTCCTTGCCGTCGCACTCCTCCCGTTTCTTCTGGCGTTCGCGGTAAGTTTCCTCGTCGGTGACAATAGCAACGGCGATGCGCCGGTAACCGTCGAACTCCCGTAACTTGCGTCTCTGAGCCGACGGGTACACGTTCGTCTATACCCGTTAGAGCGATACGTCACCCGGTTATGATGTGGAGCAAAACATATTTATATAGCATTACCACAGATAGAGCCACTCCACCATAACTGTATTGGCACTACGCCGCCCCCTACAACTATCGCCACTAGAACATAAATATCATTGAGAGTCGTGCACTGGACACGCATTAACTTAACTCTAAACTTAAAGTATTGCTTGCATTTACGTGATGCTCGCTGAGGGGACGAGGCATAACAGCATCAAAACATTTTCAATTCCGAAATTAGAAATAATTTCAACATTTTAAAATCGTCGTTTGTTTGAGCGTTTGTGCACGCTAATCTCAGAAACGGTTTAAACTTCCCTTAAAATTTAGTTTGCTTTTTTTTATTCCAATTGGCTTACAAACAAAAAAATCAAGCACTATTTCGAAAACCACGAATCGCGAATTGCGGGCTCAGCTAGTACATCAACCAGTACTCGGGGGGACATAGAACACCGGCTCTTCTAATAACGGATTTGAAACATGGGCCATTTATATTCATGTATTGGCTACGAAATGAGAAATTTCGGAACCCAGACTAGGGTGGGTGGCATCGACAACGATTTTTTCTCACCTGATCCAATATGAAATTCCTGAGTCTCCCGTGCGACAGTTCCATCAACTTGAGAACGCACTTAGCGCACTTGGAGACCATCGCGTCCCATCTGCCCTCGTAAGAAGCCCGGAACGGCGCACAGTCCGCCTGGATACGGAACAATCACTACAATACTTGAAGAAACAGCGACGAGGTGGTGTCTCGTATCTTAAAATCTTAAAAACTATGCCTTAAAACTATTGAGTATTCAATGTCTGATACCAGGGATCCTCGACTTAAACTCCCGCTGATAACTCTTCGCCTTCTGATTCGATGCTCCACTGGTATCAATGGTACAAATGTCATCTCTACATCTCGGTCTAAATTGGACCGGCTAAATTACTAATTTTTTTTTTATTTTTTTTTTAAGAAATGATGCTCATATCTGCCCTGTTGAAAACATACATGTGATTAGTATCATTTATGTTTCGAGGTTTACTCTTGAACCCAAACTTTAAAGCTGAAAGGAAATACACATCCATAATAAAATTATCAATATATAACAATTAAAAAGAGATTTTTTTTTAGAATATCACTCATAATGAATTAGTTTAATTTACATTCGGAGCTCATGACCCAAACCTTTTATAGCTGAAATGAACACACATCTATTACACACCATAAGCCCACAATATTTTCTGAAACAAAAAGAGGCCAGGAGTAAAACATTCCCGCGACATACCTTCATCTTATCGAAGAGTGCACCAGTGGACAACACGTTGTATCTCTTGTCAGGGTTGGCAGCCATGTGCTGCTTCACCCAGTGCGTCTTGCCAACTCCCGGCATGCCAACCATCAGAATCACCTGTCGGCAAATATTCACCCGTGAACACATTAAACATGATTCTCAAGAAAATAACTTTTTTCTTCTATATTTGAACTTTCTTCACATTGTGTGTTAGGAAAAGACAAAATTCTCAAACAGGATGTCGCTTATAGATTTGTTCAAAGATAGACTTCGATCAAAATTTCTTAAAAGTCGTAAGTATAAAATGGGGGCAAATTATCCATCTCACTTACTCACGTACCGAAATAAAACAGCACACGTGCTGTTTATTCAACGGGAATTTTCTGTAAAAGAATGTTGCAGAGAAAACATATCATGTAGTTAGTGCATGCATGTGATTGACAGTTGAAAATTTTAGGAAGCCCCACATCTTTCGCACCTTCACATTTATCACACGTCCTTAAACTCGGTAGCTGTTTTATTCATAACGAAATTGCCCATAAGAAAATGTAGTCAAACAAGTCTTCCCTAAACTCTTCCAAATACACACATATTATATGAAAAAAAAAAAACTCATGAATATTCTTCAAAAAATAAGATCTAATATCTTGAGGCTCGATCGAATCAAAAGTTAAGACCAATCTCTGAAATAAACAATAATGGAGGGGACAATTCAACCTCTTCAAAGAATCCCACATCTTGCTGTTTGCTCTTCTGGATATCCCACATCTGCATATTTCCTAGAAAAATTATACCTTCGAGTGAACCCTTGTCACTTAGGATTTGGAATAGTAATAAAAAAAAAGTCTTAATTTCTAATCTCCTTCCTCGAATTGAGACTATTAAATTATTTTGATAATTAACCGTAGAACGATGTACAATTAATTTGCTTTAACCGTAGAAAGAAAACATTGCATGGAAACTTACAATGATTGTGAAATCTTAAATTAATCAATTACACACCACTGATGTAACATGACTCTTTCACTTTTGTACAAGATAGTAAGTATACTTTGTACAGAAAGAGACAGAACAGTGTACGGGCAAACGCCACGGTATTCGATCGGTAGAAAAATCTAAGTATTTCTCGTTATAAATTTACATGTGCAATAGGGATGGCTCACCTCTTGTTGGTCGGCGATGGTTCGCACGGCGCGCGTCACGCCGCGGTTACCCCATCACCTAACTCCAAGTGAAACATTTTAACAGTCTCCACCTTATAAACGATAAGGAATTTTCTGTACATACACATTAGGGCACATTTTTGAATGCTGCTGCTTGCAGCCATCGCCACTCTTTGGGCCAGCAGAAACAAATCGGTTTCCTCTTCTCCATTGCATTTAGGTGCTACGCTTGAATGTTTTTCTGGCTTTTTTGTGCCTATATAGGCATCTACATATTACATTAACTAAGACTTTTTGGTCAATGTGTAGTCCGATCAATTATGCTCCGCTTTTGATACCACAAAATTCCCAAGACAGAACTGTAGTAGACCCATAACTCCAATAGAAGCCTGTACGATTTTCTTGTACAAGGTACCCAACAATCCCATAATTTCTTGTAGCTCCATAACCTGATGATATGGTAGTTTTTTGTAGAAACTACCAAGTAATCTGATAGTTTTTTGCAGAAACTACCCGGCAATCTGGTAGTGACCAGATTTGAAAGCAGTTGTACTGTTTGAAATACAATTACGCACTACAAAACCCATTTTTATTTTAGTACATATTTTGCCGCCTTCCAATTTTTGCTTTGGTTGGTTGGATTGTGAGATTTTTTCAGTTGGTATGTTCAAGCCTAGGACAAAAATTGCAGGACAAATTGTGTGCCCACAAGATGATTGCATCTTATGGAATCAAATGAATGGTACGAGAAGTCCTTCCGAAGCTCCAGCTGGTTCTAACTCGGTTGCGTACTCCCGTGGACTAGTCCATCATGTAGCCTTGTGTTTATGTGTATGTGTGTGTTTTTATGTGAGCTCGGATGTGTGTGTCTGTACATACCTCGCATTCAGCTTTAGTGGCTGGTCTTCGTGGTCCATCAACCAGGTCCGCTTGAGAAATAAGCACAAAACCAGGTACCAAATCGGCCTCGCAACCGTCTAGTTCTTCTTCCACAGTGTGTCTGATGATAATACAAAAATTCATATTTTGATATCTTTGATATAGCATTATTAATGGGTCTCCATTTATCTCTATAATATATCTACACAAGGGGTAAAATTTATTCGTTTATTTTTATGTAGTGCTTAACTGCTTAATTTTTCTTTCAATTTGATTGTATTTGTAGACTAGAACTACTACACTACTACTACTAATTTACTACTACAGTTATTAATGTGATTTAATATATTACGAATGTGGTGCAGGTGAATTACTAAATCATTATTGTAAATCGCGGCAACTTTCAAGAGTGAAACGAAACTAGTCGTAACTGTCACCCGCACCATGCTACAGCGCACGGAGTATAAATGTCAGCTTTCTGCCAGCAGACGTTGTCCTGTCCGAGCCCGAAAATAATTCTGTAACCCGATTGTGGGGCCTCCTATCGGGTCCAATTTTATTTTCAAACCATATGTCAAAGTGACGCGACAATTCACGTCAATCAACAATGGTTAAATTATTTGGATATTGATTGTTCATACAAAAATACTAAAATTGCGATTTTTAAATGGGGGGTGGGGGTAGGAGGGTGAAAAATACTTTACGACCTATTCTCATACCTACCAAATATACAAAAAAAAATCACAAAAATCGGTCCAGCCATTTGGGAGGAGTTTTGTTACAAATACTGACACGAGAATTTTATATATTAGAAGATATTAAAAATGCAAGCTAATAAACGTGTCAAGCTTTATTAGCTAGAATATACAAACTAATGTAAATTGTATTCGTTTAAATCCTAGGTTCAAATTTGAAAAAATGGAGCAAGAATTTGAGTATAAAGGTTACCTTGTAACATATTTGACCCTTGGGTCCAATGAAATGCCGCTCAGCACTTGGTCCTCAGTGACCTCTGGTACGGGAGTTTTGTCTGCAATAAAAACATAGAATACCCATAAACCAAAAATCTAATCAAGTTTGGTCATAGTAAGATTAGTCAAGTCATAGTAGATTGGTTCTACTCTCGTAGGCATATTTTCGTATTTTTCGCACGGTTTTCTTTCGTGACAAAGCTTCTTTATTATTGTTGATACTGCAAAAAAACCCCACACACACACACACACACACACAAACAGTTAAATAAATACTTTCTAATTTGAATTACTACTACTTGAACTTTTGAATTAACTAATTTAAAACGAAACTTCACTTTTAAGTCGATGGACAAAAGTTAATCAGAGAGACTGTTAAATTATATAATACGAATAGGGGAGAAATTTCACTTATTTTGGTTACTCTTATACAGTTTCGCTTCTATCAGCCGCGTACAGCGCTGAATGACGCGCGGTACCTTGTCAGGTCTCCTTCTGGAGGACACCATGGCATTGCCAGCGAAGGCTCTGCGGCAGACCCCTCAACGTAACCGCAGATCTGGGTATAATTTCCCTTGATTGCTATCCCATTTCACAGTGTACCCATGTTAATACATGTTACCATAGTCCTGTAGAAACTATAAGTTTCTTTTTCTTGTAAAGGCCTTCACCGCGTTGTATATTAATAAAGTTATCAGAGTCAGTCTCAGGCTGTAATATTGAGCTGTCGGTGGGTGAAGGCATAAGTAGGCCACAACGTGGCCCTACGCAGCAGTCACTATTACACGCTTTTTTGCGCGAAAATGCGCTTTTTTGCATTAGCATGGAATAAGTACTGTTTTTTTTTATTATAAATAGCGCGTAAAAGCTACTTGCAAAGCCACGTTGACTGCCCTGGTTTCTTTAAACGTACCTTGCGGCTCCTCCTTCACTTCCCCCTTTAGCGGCACGACAGGTGTCTCTGCGGACGCAGCGTCCGGATTTTCAGCAGGCACAGTGTCCGATTTCACGGTAGACGTTTCCGAAGTGTCCATCTTATCGCCATTTTCCTACGTACGCAAAAACAATCGAAAATTTCATTTCACCAAATCAAGTGTGGGTGAACAATAGCTCTTTCAATTTCATTAAAATTTGTTAACTGAACCAGTTTTTATGATTTTTATAATAAAAGTTAAATAAAAGAACCATATAATGTATTACGCCAAATGAGTTATCGATTTTTGTGTGAGCTTATTTGTAAATTGAATAACTTAAAAAATACTATGACGAGCACTTTTTCTTAATATTCTTAAAAATATTAAAAAGAAAACTCTCCCTGCGAATATATTATAAATAATATCACTCAACGTTTACGTCCTTTTAGAATACAATTTTGAATTATCTTTTATGAATTATGAAAATAAGCTTATTATGAAAAAATAAATTATAAAAGCTAGAATAAAAAAAATATTTATTTTCTATTAATGAGCAATCAACTACCTTCGGTTCTTCCGGCTTTTTGGGTTCCTCTATCATCTCGACGTCATCGTCCTTTGCCTGATCCTTATCTTTATCAGAGGCGCCCTTATCTGCCTCTCCCGCTGCTGAATCTTTCTTTAGTTCGGCTATTTCTTTGTCCTTCTTCTCGCGTTCCTGTCGACGATTGGACGTGACACATTATTATGTACAAACACTTTGCTATGACGAAATGTAATACTGTATTAACTGTATTTGGAACAAATAGTTATCAACTGCTACTTTCTAAAACGTGTTTCTGTATCACTCACTATTAATATAGGTAACTATTCCACTGTGATAATTATATTCATCATATTATCTATGCATATAAAATAGTTTGTCCTAACTGACTATCAAAGCCAAAACTACTAACTCTAGAATGCTGAAATTTGGAATATTTTTTTATGTTAATGTCGGCAGACCAGCTGACGGTCCACTTGATGGTAGGTGGCTACCGTCGAGTATAACACAATCAACGCCACAGGTGGTGCAAGTGTGCTGCACAGTCGCCTAATGAGGATTAGGATTAGGAAGGAATAGGGAAATGGGCTCTGGCATCCCTTACTAACTCACCGAAACACAACAGCAAACATACTGTTACTTCATGGTGGTCTTCTGTAAGGGAGTGGTCACTGCCGCCAGACGGGCTGCCCAAATGACTACGAAACGCAGTGTGCCCTGTCATTACTTTCCAGATCCAGACAAGAGCCAACTTTGAAATGTTAATTTCTAGAGTTGATTCTGCCTGAATCGTAGCGGGAACCCTAGAACAGAGCGTTAAGGCAAGCACCCTAATAATAATAATAATAATAATAATTTATTTGCCATGACCATGGGTATCGGTATACCAGAGATGACACTTAGCTTTTTTTGTTCCTACATGATCAACCGATAGATATTCGGTGTGCAAATTTTGACATTATTAATAGTCGACACATAATTGATAGATATTATTACTCAATTAACACCCAATCACTCATCAAATGGGCTCATCCCATTAGGTAACCTATGTTTACGTTATTAAACATAGGTTTATTTAATAATATAAGCATTATTGAAAATTTCAGTACGTGCGAAGTTGGGGGCGGGTCTAGGGCGAAGGATTTTTTTTAAGTATCAAGATCACATTTAGTGCCTAACATAGATACATATGATTGTTTACAGTCTTCATTGATTTGCATTGCTATGAGGTAGTCCTAAGTGTTTATGTTATTTTTAAAATTATAAACTATACTTGATGTTGTGAATTTGTCATTCCGCTTGCGATCTGACCAACAATTTGCTAATGGCCAGAGTAAATACAGAATCATTATATGCCTCCTTGGATATGCCTTTTCCTCCAATGCGTTAGAAGAGAGCATTGTAAAAATACAAAGAGGATAAAAGTTTTATATCACTGAATGAAAATTATAAACTAACCCCCGACATTCTATTGAGCCAAAACACACCATTCTAAATAGCCCTAACAAGCATTATCGACAAAAAAAAATCATCCGTTTGGGAGCTGTGATGCTACAGATACACAGATGCTCTATCAAACTTGTAACACCTTTTTTTGCGATGAGCGTTAATGAAACTGTTGATCTATTAATCGGACCAAAGCCAAACTAAAATTCATGAACATATTATATTTACTTATACATTCAATTCTACTTTAGGCATGTAAAAGTCTGCTAATTCAATATGCTTCACATTGAAGAAAAAAATCTATTAGAATTTTAAAGCGCGCTATAATAATCATGTTTATAGACTGAATTGCAAATGCAAAACGTTTGACAAATAGGGTTCATTATATTAAAATTGTAATAAATTTTAATGTTAAATTTATTGAAAAATATGTGTGATTTTAATATGTGTGAATGGGATATTTTTCATATGTTCTGAAGTTTTAGACGTCGTCGGCTCACGCCGAAATTGGAGGCGACTCAACGCTGGACGCACATTTTAAGGTAGCAATACAATATAGAACTTATTTACTACACAAAGGGCATATAGTTCAGCGAGTACGCGAAAGTGGTGTCGTCGGCTTCACGCTGCGAGATGCAGCGCGGCTGCTACTTTGCATAGCTTCACGATAGCTGGCGGCATTGCAAATACGCATCGTCATGCAACTTGCCTCTTCAAGCATATTCGCGTCGCGTCACGTCGCATCGCGTTTCGGTTTGAACTAATCCACGCGAATACAAATCTCGCAAAAATACCCAGTACAGATACCGGATATAAAGTTTTGAAATGGAATTCGATTTTTTTTAATGTTAACGTCGAGAAACCGGGTGACGGTTCACTTGATAGTAGGTGGTTACCATCGCCTATAACACAAGCAACACCACAGGTGTCGCAAGTGCGCTGCCGACCATAGTAGGATAAAGGACATGGAAATAGGAAGGGATAGGAAAATGAAGATTGCCATAACTCTCAAAAATGATCAGCTCCTCTGGATTTTTAACCTCTGAAGCCATGTCACAGGAAAACTAAGGGTGAAATAACATGCTGCAAGAGAAGTCTTCAACACATGCACCAGCTAACTGTAGAGCGAGAGCTAGGGATATAGACAAAACGAGTTTTGGTAGCTTACCTCTCTCTTTTTCCTCTGCCTCTCCTCCCTGTCTCTTCTGTCTTGATCTCTCCTCTCCTTCTCCCTTCGCGTGCGCTCTTCGCGAAGACGTCGCGCCTCTTCTTCGCGAGCTTTCTTCTCGCTAATCACTTGTTCCAATGGGATCTGGAAGCTCTTGCGGACTATCTTGGTCTTGGTCAGCATATTGTATCTGTTGGATGTTCATTTTATTTAAGACCTAAGACTTTATACACTAACATACTAGCAGCGCACTTATATACCTCCGGTATTAGTTATTACGAGATTTACCTGTCTTATCTGTCTAAAATGTAATATAGAGAGAAAGCGTATCTTTATTATGTGGAGGGGTAGGTAATCTCTGGAGGGGTATTTGAAAGGTACTTGAAGGTACATTATTTCAGATGGAATAACTCCTATAAATAACTAATCCCGCTAACTAACTTTGGAAATAATCTTTTCATAGTCTACTTTGGCCTGGATTTGGCAAGAAGTGGCAGGGCACATTACGTTTCACAGCCATTTGGACACCTCGTCTGGCAGCAGTAATTACCACCTTACAGAAGAACACCGTGAAATAACAGCATCTATTCTATACTTTTATAGCACCCGTGTCGAAGTGTTTTTTTCTTACTTTTAAAATGTTACAAACTACACACAAAAGTCAATGGAACTTTTGCAAGTTCAAACGATATCGTTTGAGAAATGGACTCACGTGTCGTAGCCGAAGTTGACGCTATAGCACATATTCTTGGTGAGAACGTGCGGGAAAAGGGCATGCCCGTTCAGGTCCGCGCGGTCAAATTCGTGGGCGACGCCCAACTCGATGCCGTTCAGCGTGTAGCACATCTTGCACGGACTCGACTCGAGGTCCTACCGCCAAACAAATTTAAACGTTGAAACATTGCATGTCAGTCCAAATCAACGCTCGAGACAATTTTGTCGTTAAATAACTTTATTATTTTAATTTAAAATATAAAAGGCGCTATTGTGTAGGGGAATCAAGGCGCTGGCTTTTCACTGAAAAGTTATAATTCCCGGGACCTATCCAATTGGGAATATGCATATATTTTTTGATATTTTTATACGATAGGTTATATTGTTATATAATCGTAAAAAATATCCAGCGCCAAAATCTAAAATTTAGTAACAAAAAAAATTCAAATTAACTAACAGCTAAGGGTACTTTAAACACCCGCTCTTTTGGCGCGCTTGTCGTGACGTCACAGACTACAATCAAATATTTAAAAAAATCACAAATGAAATAACTACGCGATCGTTGACAGTCATTATAGACTTTGACGTCACATTCGATCTGACCAATAGCGTTGCGTATTATTTTTATTTTTTTTATTATCGTATTATTTTTTTGCACTTTAGTCTTTATAATAATTGTAATTTCTTAACGAAAAAGAAATATTAAAAAATATTTACATAGACATCTTGCTACATAGAGCAACTATACAGCGACACGATATGATGATACAATATTTTAGCCGAATTTAAAAATACGAAATAAAATATCAAATTGAACTCACCAAATAAACACCAACTACATCCTTCTCGGTGAATTGTTTACCATACTCTGTGAACTGTGAGTTGTTCACAAATCGTCCCGTACTCTCGTAGCCGAAACCCAACTTGTCTTCGCCTGGAAAAAGAAAATTTTAAACCATTATAGTGACCGGCACATAACATGGCAAGATTTTAACGTAGTGGGGGAAAGTTTGCGCAACCTACACTCACGTACAATAAAAATGGTCACCGTTGTTTTCATAATATTTTAAATTGATGTTTAGGGTGAGGTATAAAAAACAATTAGTTAAACTTAATTAAGAAATTTGTTATAAAATTAAATACTTATATTATTATTAACATTAAACAACAATAGAACGCAAGTGTTCGAGGGAGTGAGCGGGACGTGTACAAGGTGCGGGAGGCAAGGGTCGACAGACGAACCAATCGCGCGCTTGGAGCTATGTTATCCCGCCCCCATCGTCCCGCTTGATACCCGATTAGATCTAAAAAACGACTTCTGCGCATCTCGCCATTCTTGCCAACTTAGGTGCCGGGAATTATCTATTAACTTTGAACGAGGAATTCGTGTACATATGTAACTACTAGCGGCCCGTCCCGGCTTCGCACGGGTGGACATTTATTTTTTAAACATTTTTGAGTTTATTCGAGCATTTTTGTATGGAGAGGGGGCGTGAAGGGGGGCGGGAGAGTGTGAGTAGCCTATGTTACTCACTGATAATGTAGCTTTCTATAGGTGAAAGAATATTTAAAATCGGTCCAGTAGTTTATGAGTTATAGAAGTAAAGATGTGTGTTCGGCATTCATCCAATAGTAACTGAGCGCAGCATGGTCACCTATGTACTTGAATGTACGGCATGTGTAATAATTATATTGTACTTTATAGCCAATGACTTGCCTCAGGCTTGGCAAGGATGCAATATTTTCAGCAAATACTACAGTGGAAGATCTCTGGAAATACCATCCGTTTTTTTGTAAAAAAAAAAAAACGTTCTCTACAACGCGAATGACCTTGGGCATCCGTTACTCGAGAATATGTAAAAATCTTTGTTTTTCTGAAACTATTGAATTAAATGAAAAACTGTTCGTGGCATTTATAATGTAAACGAAACTCTAGTCATTTGGTTATTTTTGTTGCATCGATTTTTGTAACAAAGTAAGACATTCAAATTTTATTTATTTTGTCGTAAACCATTATACTTAAAGTAGAAATTTGTCATCAAAAATATAAGACCAAGAAGTTATGTATCACATACACTTATATTTTTTGTTACATTGGCTTTAAGTTTCAACGAGCTGAATAGAAAAACAAAACAGTTATTTTTTATATCGATATGAAACACAAGGAAAACAATTTTGTTATTCCACTTGCGACCTCACCAACAATTTTATTTGGTAAGAGTAAATATAGAATAATGTTGTAACTGCCGTGAAGGGTTCATTCTTTTAAATTAAAAAAGAACAAAATACGTATATGTGTATATACAGCAGTATAAAGACAATCATATTAAATCGGTTCCACTTTTGTCAAATAATCCATACACTATTATATTATAACTAGCTGGTGCCCGCGACTTCGTCCGCGTTGAAAAATAAGAAAATATTATATAAACAATATAACGCCTGCGTCTGCATCAAGCGAGTCCCGTTGGTCACGTTGGTGCGAGACCGCTTCAATTTATTTTCTCGCGCGTAGTTTAATTTATTATAACCCCTAAGATATTAATTTAAATTGTATGGTGTACAGGGAGGGTTATTACATGAACTGCTTAAGGTAACTAACGTATTTAATTTGATAATTATTAATACTGTATAAACACTAAATAGCTTTTACCACGTCGTATGTGATCATATTTTTATAAGTTAGAATGGGTATAGCAAGCTATCCTTAAGGATAGACATAATCATGCCATCTCAAACGGATTAGGGAGCGTTTTCCATGACGGCTTGACATAATGACTGACTGAAGAAATAATGACGTTTGCGTTAGCGGTATGTGAACATTGCACAACTTACCGAGATGCAGTGAAGAATCATCCGTGGACCAACCGATCCTCAATCCATTGAAGCTCTCTTTCTCAGACTCCGTGGTGGACACAATGTCACCCACTCGCACCTAAGGTATTATCATCATTATCATAGTGAACTTTCCAAATGTACACGAATGGTCCAAAAGGTCAATGATTAGAGAATGCAAAAACTTTTAAAAAAAGCAGAGATGTTTTGATTTTCAGTCATTTGGGCAGCCATCTGGCGGCAGTAACCACCCCCTTTACAAAATACCACCGTGAAATAACAGCATGCTGTACTGTTGTGTTTCAATTTTCAGTGAGCGAGTAACGGATGCCAGATCCCATTTCTCTGTCCTTTTTCTTAATCCTACTATGGTCGACAGCACATTTGCAGCACCTGTGGTGTTGCTCGTGTTACAGCTAACGGTAGCCAGATACCACCAAGTGCACCATCAGCCTGTCTGACGACCTTACATAATAATAAAAAATAAAAACGAGCCTCCATTTAGGAGACCTGAACCGAGGTATCGGTAGAGTTAAAAGCAAACGTTCACCTCGTAACAGACTCGACCGGAGGTGACGCCGTGGGTGGCGCGAGTGCCGGCCCAAGCATGGGAGAAAGCTCCTTCGCTCTGTGGGACAACTGACTGGAGATCAGGCAGCTCCAGGTACTGGTTCAGATCACTGTCATCTAAAAATCGAAACATTTCACAATTAAAATACTACATTATATTATGCTGTTAAAAAAACTAGTCTCATGATTTATGTGTATATTTATTATTATTATCTATTAGCTGACTCAGCACCTTTTTAATTATTTTTTTTTTTTTGGATACTCTTATATAATATAGAAAGAAAGCATCTTTTATTCCTCTAATACAAACAACATATGAACAAATAATAATTACAAACAAATATATACGTATATTATAGAGTTTTAATGAAATGTATTTGCACCTCCCTAGGGGGTGATATTGAGACATGGTGTATTTTGCATTTCATTATTTGCACCTTAAGTATATTAAGTTTTTTTTAGTGAATATGTCCATCCAAAGGTGCTAATCCTTCAAAATAAAAATAAACAAATGTCACCCCTTTTCTCGTCTAGAGGGGTTGAATTTGTCAAAAATACTTACACCATGAGAGTGTAATTTTGTTGTCATTGAGCACTTCGGGTTCAACGATTTTCACAGCTTCGGGCGTCTCCTTTGCATTTTTTCCTTTGTTTTTGCCCTGAACTTCAGGTATCTGCAGACAAAAGTATTAGCGGATTACATATACGTATATGCATTTATTTCATCGCGATACTTTATAAAACATCTTATTTAACTAGCTGTGCCCGCGACTTCGTACGCGTGGTATTCGGAATACCGCGTAACTTTTTTGTTTGTAAACCGATTGGAACGAAACAAAGATTACATGTTGCTACAATACAATACGGTTAAGCCGTATCTGAGATTAGAGCGAACAAACGCACAGACAAACAGACCAAAATTCTAAAAAACTACTTTTTTGACTTCGGTAACATAAGTACAATGTGTATAATTTTTTTTTTTAAATATCATCAATCAATATGCATAAATGTAATGTATAAATCATACCTATCACGATGAAATTACGATTAATATTTTCAAATAACATATTAATAAAATAATCTTTGAATAATAAATAGGTAATGTGAAATTTTGTTATGTATGTTATCAAACTCAAAAGAATTCAGAATAAATACAACTAAAGTGCCTCAAATAATAGAAATCAAATGAAACACCCTCTGGAAACCCAAACTAAACAAAAATATATTATTAGCATTGACTTGGAATTGGTTTCAACAAACAAAAGTTTGTTTGTTTTATTATGTACTATACTATACTAGATATACTACCCTATACTACTAGATGTACTATCCTGTACTAGATATTGTTATACGATTTATGGGTTATCAATCATCACCTCAGCCGTAGGATGTCCACTAGTGGACAAAGGCCTCTTCCTAATTTTCCAAGAGGACTGGTCAAAAGCAGTCTGGATCCACCGTCGACCCGCGGCCCTTATCTGTCAGATCGTTTGTCCACCTTGTATGGACGTCCTAATGCTGCGCTTGCCAGTGCCTCCACTCGACAACCTCCCGAGCCCAGCAGCCGTAGGTTCTCCGTACTACACGTCCCGTCCACTGCCACTTCAACTTACTAATCCGGCTTATCAATACATCTAACATACATGGTGTATATGTATCGAGATAGTAACTGTGTTTGTGTTAATAAAGATTTATTTATTTTATCCTAATTTATAAACTCACCTCGGGTGGTGTTGCCAGTACTTTGTTGGCCCCCTCCACGTTTCTGTAGTAATGGGTCCAACGGGCCTTGCGATCTTGTTTGCGCTTCAAACGAAGCAGCTTCAAAGGAGACTGTATGGAAAAAAATCACTTCACTTAGCTAAGAAGACAATAAGAAATGTATAGGGCATTGAGAGAGTATCTATACAAAAATAATATTCCACGAATAGAACCGAGGTATCACTGATTATATAATTGAATATAGAATGACGAAATTTAAAGACTTAGTAGTTTTTAGTTTTGTCATAAAATTTAAAAATACAACTTATTAAAACTTATTTTTAATTGGTAAGAGTGTGGCATCAAGTGGTATCAGCAGGGTTAGCTGGTCCCTCATAGTTAAGTACTTTTAAGGAATTTTGTTTGTAAGACACGGGCGCGGCTCACCCCCCGATGTTCCATGTGACTGTTCCGAAGTCCACTCAGTACTAGAACTAAATCCATTCGGAAGGGTGGTTTTTGCATTGAATGCGGCATTTGTTCATAGGGTACCTTTTTGAAGATTTCCCTGCTCATTAAAAAAAAATCAGTTTCCACTTTAAGCTAATTGAACTTGTCATTTTGAAAAGGGCTCGAGTCACTTTATTTCAAAATTAATTTTTTTACGCCATCTTAATAAATAGGTGAATTTGAATTTCATCTTAAATATTGTATACACTTTCTTTTATCACCTCCTTTATTCAATTTCATCCGTAGCAGACTTTTATAGCATTGTTGTACCTAGAAAGTTTTGCTTGTTGGATGGAGTGAGGCGCTTTTCCAAAAGCAAATAGTTTAATATATTTAATCATAAATAAAATTGGTCGTACAAACCTTGCTAATTTCTTCATACTTTTGCGCAGCCTCCTCGGCAATCAATTTTTCCCTCTCCAATCTCTCTTGTACTTTAATTCGGATCCGTTCGTTGATCTCGTCCCATTCCTCTTCCTCGGTCGGCAAGCGCGGGTACTCCTTGAACTTTACACCGGCCGGATTTTAATATGCGTGAATAGACAAACTATATTGGTCTTCTAATTAATTACGAGAGATAATTAAATGTGAAGCTAATTTTTACATTTCTACTGCTAAGGAGTGACAGGGCACATGGCGTTTCGCAGTCATTGGGGCAGCCTGTCTGGCGGCAGTAACCACCTCCATACAGAAAACCACCATGAAATAACAGCATGTGTTCTGTTGTGTTTTGGTGAGTGTGAGATATCAAAGCTTATTTCTTCCGAATCCCTTATCCTTAATCATACATGGCCAGCAATGCACTTGCAGCAGCACCCGTGGCGTGGTTTGTGTAGGCGACGATTTATTTATATAAAATAAATAAATCGCGAATAAAAGCTTGTGAAACATTTTAAATAAAATTTGACCCAAATTACACACAATATTTTTTTACATTGCTTTTGAATTTCAATATAATATCCTCGACAAATTTGAATACATTGAATATATATAATACTGCAAACAAAGTCGCAGTCAAAAGCTGGTAATAAATAAACTAATGACAACGGAATTAGTCAATTTATTCATGGTCAAAGCAATAAATAAACGCTTGCATTGAAAATGTGGCGATGGCCTTAAATTTATTAGCAGTATTACCTTTTTCCTCTTATCTTTATCTTTGCTGTCATCCTCCACCTTTTCATCGCCTTCCTTATCTTTCTGTTTCTTGCTTTTGGTTCCTTCTCCTTCATCAACTGCAGCAGCGTCATCGGTCTCCTTTGCTACCGTTTCCGACTCCTTATCGGACGCATCATCCTCATTTTTTGATGGCTCTGTCTCCGTAACCTCCATTGATTCTTCTGCAAATAAAAAATAAAATAGTTTATTCATTTCAATAATAAGATAAAGAGCAAAATTTCATTTCTTAATTATCATTGGTGGTCTATTTACGAATGCAGCAGTGTTAACATAATAATGTGGAATGAACTTCGGCTTGTGAAGTAACTTGTCACTGAGAGTATAAGTCAGTATTCCATTCGGTTTTCCAAATCTATTCAGCTTTCGCGTCAAATAGGCCAAACTGAGGACATTTGCTAACGACAGCGAACAGCGTTGTACGCAGACTGTTCTCAACTACTTATCGACAAGTTGCGAGTTGCATTATACCGTGCCGCCCACTGGACCCCGTGTTTTTCTCAACGTGCTCCGGCCGGGTTTGCCATTCATCACCGTGCCGCCGCCGGGCCGTGCCCGTGCCTTGTCATTTCCAAGTACTATTATACTATTTTGTATTACTATTACTGTTATATAGTATTATACAAATATTAATTTATACCGCGAGACAGCCTCGCGGTTTTGGCTCGCGAGTCATCGGCAGCCTCGAGTAAATACTAATACCCCGAGCGGGCCTCGCGAAGCTATCTCCGAGTGCACGGTGATCGGCCCAGTGAAGTATTAATTGGTTCATACAAAAGCATACTATGAATATCTTGACCGGGCCCCGGCCGGGGCACGACACGGTGTAATATAAATCCAGCTTTATTCAGCTCTGTATATAGGCGGCCGATGATAGAAGCGCTTCAGCGGATATTGAGATAACACGCTATGACAGCCGCACGTGGATTAAAGAATCGGAACTTAGCGGGCTTAAGAAGCGAATAGAGAATTGAATAAGAATGAAAAAGTTAATCATATTTGATAATTGCACTCTACTGCTCAGACCTGTTATTTGGGCAAATTGTCTGGTAGAAGTAACCACCGTATTACAGAAAACCAACGTGAAATACAGCATGTGTGCTGTTTGAGTGAGCGAGTAAAGGGATGCCAGAGCTTATTTTCCTATCTCTTATCCTGCTATGGTTGGCACCGCACTTGCAGTGCTTGTGACGTTGCTTGTGTTATATATGAAGACTTAACATGAGAAAAAAAAAAGAACTTAACAAGTGCGAGTTGAACTCGCGTGAAGAGGGTCTATCGATTGATAGATTGTGTTGTGTTGATTGCTAATATCCACTGCACGATTATTTCAACATAACTGTTACTTCAAGCTTAGTCAAAACATCAGTTTGACGAGCCCATTGGTTGAATGGTTGAGATGCTTGCCTTGGCGCTCTATCACGGGGCTCCCGGGTTCGATTTTGGAAATGAACTTTTCAAAGGTGTATCGTCTTGTCTGTTGTACGATTATCCTATAACACAAGTTCTTACTTTTGGGACCATTGAATTGGTGTGTTTAGTGTTGTCGATTTATTATTATTTATTCTGAGATAAAAAACTATATAGATAATATTGACAACAAGCAAGCAAATCGTAAAACTTGTTTTTTTATTTTTTATTATATAATTATAACGCAGGTAATCGATTGCACATATTTATATAATATTATATGTTATACAAATTGACCACCTATAAAATAGAGAAATCCAACCTGGCAAGAATGCTCCCAACACAATGAAGTTTGACATGCCTTACTGTTACAGAAAACTAAGGTCATAACGTCTTACCACTACTTATACCTATATCAACAGAATTATTGATTGGACTGAAGACAGCTGTTTTATGAAAATTAGTCCTTTACAACTTTTTAGAAACGTAAAGTTAAAAACTAAGAAAACGAACACGCGTATATGCATGTACTATTATACGATATTTCCTGATAACGAAACAATTTTGCATAGCGTGTACCGCCTCCACTTCGATTCAAGGTAATGTTTTTACGAGCATTTGTACGCGAAATCAAACCGATAGCGAAGCAAAAATACGCAAGAATTCCTATTCCTTAGTTGCATTTGTTTAAAATATTTTTCTTTTTTCTTTTTCAAAAAATCGCCCCGTATTGCACCTTTGCAGCTGATATCTGTACGACTATTATTCGAGCCAGATATCCCCTTTAATAATTACCCGTCTAATAAACTTTCAGTCACAATTATGTCGAAAAAAATTAGGTATATTTGGATTCAAAATTCAAAAGTTTATTCTTCAAATAGGCCGCAGGGGGCTCTTTTACATGTCTTGGAGTCTACCAGCGCTTCGGAAGGACCATCATAGCCAAGAAGAATGCGCCGCAAGAAACTTGGCAGAGTCATAAAAAAAGTTACAATTTATATACCTATTTCAAAGTAGTTTTATTATCACAGCAAAACTAGAACACACTTAATTGTCGCCATTTAATTGACCACTCTGGTAGGTATTGTGAAGGGATGTATGAGGTCCCTAATAATAATTAAATAACAATTAAACAAAAATTACTTAGAGATATATAGTCTCTAAAGGTCAATATAAACTAAAACTATCGTCAACAGAGGTGTAAAACGCCTCCATGGTGGATGTCAAAATAAAAAATTTAGTAATTAATTTCAAAATTAGTAAAAACGCAAGTGGCGAACAACAGAGCCGGATAAACGAGACCTGGGTTTCACCTGGACACTGCAAGGTCACATTTGATATCCTAATTGTTTTACTGCCACTGCTGCTGCAACAGTACTGCCAGTTATGGCCAAGTCATTTCATCACATAAGTATTCCTCAACTTTATAATACGCTTTTTTCAAAAGTGCGTCTTAATATATCTTAATATAAGTCTTAATATATCTTTTAAAAGAGTTGTGAGGCAATTTCCATGTATCTACAGGCACTTTATTGTAGAATCTCATGCAGTCTCCCATAAAAGATTTGTTCACTTTTTGTAGATGGAATTTAGGGACTAGAAGTTTATGTTTATTACGGGTGTTGAATTTATGCAACTCTGACACTTTCTTAAACGATTTAATTTTTTTATGTGTATATAGTATCACATCGTATATATACTGTGAAGGTACCGTAAGGATGTCTATCTCTTTAAAGCGTTCTCTAAGTGAAACTCGGGATCCAAGATTGTAGTTAGACCGACCGAATCGCGATACCTTCCTTATCGGATCAACGATACCTTCCTTTTGCACAAAGAAGAAATTAAAAAATGGGCAGATATTTCTTAATACATATAAACACTTTTCGTTAACCAAATTAAACTTAACCTTCTCATTTGATTCGTCTTGCAACCTTCAACTTACCTGTGTATGATAAAATAAACAAATCTTTTTTTTTCATACATTGTTTAAAAAAGATGCCACAATTCCTAGATTTTGTTGTTTGATTAAAAAGCTTTAAAACTTTTACAGACCTATTTCAAGTATATTTTTTGTCCCAGAACAGGTTTACAACAGTATGCTTATATACCCAGAGTATATGGCCCAAATTCATAAGAGTTTAAACGCTTATGTGAGAACTAATCAATACAAAATTACAAAATCATATCAGTGGAGTCTTATCAGCTTTAAATACTAAAATAAGAGATTGTGCCTTTATCAAAGGTAAACGAAAAAAAAAGCTCACCTTTTTCAGCATTGTCATCTTTTTCAGCATTGTCATCTTTTTCAGCCATAGACTCATTGCTGCAAACGAAAATTAGTTTTTTAAAAACTTTACTGTAGCTTACAAAATAGCTTTACAAAATTTACAGTTTAGTGGTAGTACAAGTAAATTAATTTCAAATTCATAATCAAAATCATTTATTTTCTGAATATGGTATATACAATTGTTATTGTAATATTCCATATATTTTTTGGAATTTTATTATATAAGTGCGGTTTCATACAAACACGTTTACTTTTTTCATTCTGGTTTTTTACCAATAATTGTGACGCAGACGCTCCATAAACTTCAAAAATTCCATAACACAAGAAATACTTAAAAAATTCAATACTAGGACTTAAATTACGGTGTACCTACACTAAATAATATGAGACTAAGAACGAGGAACATGTTCCACGTCATATTTCTAAATATGTAGTCTTAAGTATACAAAAATAGTGCAAATGTGTTTTACTTCTAATTTTGTTCAATAGATATCTAAAATTTTTATTACATCTTTAGTTGATTAAATATAACTCACCTGTCATCGTCGACACTCTGAACCGCTTGTTGTGGAGAATTTTGATCTTGATTCAGAGAATGCTGCGATGATTCCTCCGGAGAGGCTTCCTGAACAGATTCCAACTCCTGATCAGTTTCTTTCTCCTCCTCCTCAATCGAGATAGGTGATCCCCTTCTACTTCTCTGTAAAATATTAAATGTCACTTAAATACTTGCTATAGCCAATCCATTATGTTGTCATTATGTCACTGTTATGGAGAGACAGTAGAAAATTATGACAAGAACAAAGCCTACCAGTACTTGCCAGATGTAGACCACCAAGAATAGAGTTTGAAGGCAAGCATCTTCACAACAAGATTGAGCAAGGTTTGTGTGAAATAATTTTTTTGGAAAATCCATGGAAAAAGTCTGAAATTTGGATAGTATTTTATTATATATGATATTGACAGTGCAATGAATGCCAGGTCAGCTAGTTTTTGTAATAAAAAATCATTTTGAAAACGCAAATGAAAAGAGCTTTTCCATGATATTTGTCTTGTTTTTATTGGTCATATATGCCACTTTTTTTTTCAAATAAATATTGTTGACACATGAAACATCAAGTTATTAATTTAATAACAATAAACAATTACTTTGATATGCTCACCTTAACAGGAGTAGACATTATACGGGTGGACGAAGACCTCCTCCTTGTCCTGGAGGCAGGCATACCGCGGCTTGGAGCATCCTCATCCGCATCCTCGGTTGTTGTATCCAATATTGAGGTATCGGGAATAGCTAATGAAGAGTAAGAAAATTACTCATAACTCAAGTAAGATTAGTATATTTATCAGTTTATTGCAAAACTTACTATTTTAAGTTTAAATACGAAAAGCCAATGTCAAAATAGTTTTGAAAGAATTCAAAACTATTATCTTCAAATATCATCAAATCTAAGCTTAATTGAATTTAAGTCTAAACATATAGTTATTTTATAATGAAGCAGTCTAATTACTATTTAGTATCCTAACTAATTGATTATCCTAACTAATCTGAAAGTGAGTTTGATTTTTTGTCATGCTTGCACAACTTAACTACTTGAGTAATCATCATTAAATTTTGCGTAAATATTGTCAGGGATACAGAAGAGGACATAGGGTACAATTTATCCAGAAAAAAGTAATGTTCACAAGGGATCACCTAAATATAAATGAGCAATAAAGATTGAATAAACATTTTATCAACGAAGAATATGTAACATGTAGGAACGAGAGAAGATGCAACTTCAAAAATAGTTGGTAAAGTTGTTTATTGGCATAAATTACAACTGAATAATTGAATTAATATTGTATGTTTATCTAACATAGGATAAAAACAATACATAAAAAACTAGCTCTCCAAAAATCTTTGGAAAAAAATCCAAATTGTTCATCTACAAATATCTTTTAGTACTTTTAAAGGTTAACACTTGGTTATCGTAGGAGTGGCCTAAAGCAAGCATCAGTCTCTCACTTGAACATTCAAAGCAAACTTCCACAAAAGTTCATATTCCGCAAGTAAATATTGTTGATGTATATCAATCGATACTTCTTGTGATAAGAAGTAGTGGCATCACAGCATATTAAGTAGTATCAGGGCACACTCTATTTTGCGACAGTAACCACCCCCTTACAGAAGAACACAGTGAAATATACAAAGTATTTGTATTTTGATGAGTAAATAAGCGATGCAAGAGCTATCCTTTCCTAATCGCTTATCCTACTATGATTGGCTATGATTGACCTATGGTGTTGCTTATGTTATAGGTGATGGTAGTCACATATCATCAAATGGACTGGTCAGCATGTCTGATGACATAACATAAAAAAAGAGTTTGTATGAAACAAATTTACTAGAAATTGCCTCATATATACTAATATTATAAAGCTGAAGAGTTTGTTTGTTTGAACGCGCTAATCTCAGGAACTACTAGTTCGAATTGAAAAATTCTTTTTGTTTTGAATAGTCAATTTATCGAGGAAGGCTATAGGCTTATATAACATCACGCTACGATATATAGTATTATATATAAGCAGTGTCCAGTACCACGCGCCCCATGCGCACACCGCCGCCTTATGGGCCACAGCAGAGTGACCGAGTTCAGCTAGTTTAAGTATAAAACAATCATGTAAAACATAAAAATACACACTATACTTTCTTGTGACAAAAATAGTTAAGAATTTCATGACAATGATTGCATTTATAATTTTTGTGAAGCATCACTCTTTGGCTACTGAATTAAAATTTGAATGCATGCTGAACACAAATTGTTTAAAGGTTGAAATTGATAGCCTACTTACTATTAGAAAGAAATCTCATACAATAACCACAAACAAACAATAAAAATGGACAAAAACCTCATCTATGTTATGAATCTATGCTACTCATGTTAAGTCAATAACTGGCTGCATGATTTATTTTTAGTATGCAATTTTTAATGATAGCTGTTAATTAGAATTCGAAATCCCTTATAGTTAATACTGCTATGGTCGGCAGCGCGCTTGCACCGCCTGTGGCGTTGCTTGTGTTATGGACGGTAGCCACCTACCCTCAAGTGGACTGTCAGCATGTCTGTCGATCATAACATTAAAAAAGTAATAAATTAGAATATTTAGGTAAGCGTCCCATGAGAGTCTATTACAAAGTTTATCATAATCAAACAAGGTTCATTATAATAGTAATAATTGGTCTTCGAATAATTTCTCTAAACAAACACGAGCAAGCGTTTGATTACAGCATTTTAAAGTGACGTCATAGGATTATACAGCGTGATTAGCCAAAGCGAGTTGAAACACATGTGCAATTAGCTCTTTTTTCCATTTATAATCATTGCTATTTCAAAATTAATATCAAAGTGTACATTTTATGTTGTTTTATAGTATTTACCTTTTCCAAATTTGGTTTCTAGAGCTTTTTTCAATCTTTCGACTAAAGCCGGCTTATTCCCCTTGGTGTCCAACCCCAAGGCGCCAAGCTCCGATCTTAGATCTACAACTTTCATTTTAGCGGGATCCATGTTTTATAATGTAGCACATAAACTGCACAAGTCCCAAAAAATGAAATATACACTTTTATCACGTATTCACGTAAAGTCTAACATTACTCATAAATTTTAGAAAACCACAGTCAGTTTGCAAATTGAACAATTGAATGCAATTCAAGATCAATATGGCGTCGATCGGCGTTCGGCGCGGCAGTCCCATAGACTATAAAGAATAAAAAAGATTTGGGCATAGATAGAGAACACAGAATAGTAATACAACCACAGATAATATATGCACTTAGATCATATATTTATACTTTCCTATATTGCTAGTCCCCGTAAGGGGGATTGTTGCCGAGACGGAACTACATATTTTATCTCACTCGTTGATACTTGACGAGTTACACGCATGCGTTGCGACAGTGTGGAAGTAGTGGGAGAAGCCCAGCCAATAAGATGCTTATAATGTAGTTCTCGGACATGCGCCCAACATTCGAAGTCTTCATGAGGGAGACAGACATATATGTCTGCACCGTTCTGTCGGCATCGGTTCGGTGCACCCTACTAGCAATATAGGAGTATTAAATATATGACTTAGATTTAGTTTTTGATTGATTCGCTCACATATGATACCACGATGCCACGTAAGGAAAGAACAATGGCGAACCCCCATACAAATTTTTGTTGACTTAAGCTTTTCGCGTCTACAAATGAAAAATATGTAAAAGTATAGACTTTTTATTACTAAACTAAGTGGTGTTAGATTTATTACTAAGCAAAGTCTGGAATTAAAGATATTTTAGTTTTAATATTTTGAGGTTAGGTATAATAACACCTACTATTTGAATTAAAATATATATTTAGGGTATTTTAAGATTACAATATTTTAACTTAAAACTGAATTCATAATAAAATAGTTTTAGGTAAATTGTGATTAACGTCTTGCTACGAGTATATATTGTTCTGTGGTATTATAATTTTTGCACATAGAATAATAACTGAAGCATTATTATTCTATAGGTACAGACTAATACAACATCTTTGATTCTAACCATATATTTAATACTCCTATATTGTTAGTCCCCGTAAGGGGGAGTGTTGCCGAGACAGAACTACATACTTTCACTCACTCGTTGATACTTGACGTGTTATGCGCATGCGTTGCGACAGTAGTGGGAGAAGTCCAGCCTATAAGATGCTTATAATGTAGTTCTCGGACATGCGCACAACGTTCGAAGTCTTCATGAGGGAGACAGACATATATATGTCTGTACCGTTCTGTCGGCATCGGTTCGGTGTACCCTACTGGAAATATAGGAGTATTAAGTATATGATTCTAACTGAAGCATAATTAAAGAATTAAAGGAAGATGTCACAGAACACTATATACTACTTCACAAGGAGATGTTTAGTCAGTTGTGTTTCTTTTAAAATTGATATTTATATCCGGACTTAGACAGACCATTAGTATAATTTGAAAAACCTTGGAAAATTTAGTTATTTCTCTTTATATTGATCACATTCAAAGACGCTTCAAAATTCTTTAAACAAAAATTTCGCCATTGTTCTTTGGTATGGAAAAGCAAAATTCATGAATTTTCTGCATTTGGCGATTGTTAAGAGCCTTTTGGGGTAGGCATTTTTAAAAAAGGAGTTTTTTTATACTTACATTAAGTATGGCCGGAAAATGTAGTATAACTCGCGTCAAGCAAAAAGAACGCTGGCGGTCAAGATGCGCTTTATTGGTCTAATTGGTGGGGCGCGGGGCGGGGCGGCAGGGTTATTTGGAACCAGGCCATAATGTCGCCAGCTTAGAGTAATAATTCCAACAAGTAGGTATAGAGTGCGAACGCTCAAGTGAGAACAGTAGGCACGGGTGAGAACATACAACTTGATGCCGTCTAGCTCTCCCAGTCATAACCGAACGCTTGTGACGAGCGTGATCCGACTGACGAATCGCGTGGTTTTCAAACAACAATGGTTAAATGTGCTATAAAATCTTGTACAAATGATACTAGGAAAGAATATAAACAGAAATCCAGCATCACATTTCATCGGCAAGCCGCTAATTATATTTTTAAGCCGATTTAAAACTACATTTCGCGGGGGTGAAGTAGGTGTAGGAGGGGCGCGGATGGAAATGACACCGCACTACCCCGCACCTACGCTACGATAATCAAACTTGCGTAGTGATTGACACGTTCGGCCCAGGAGTCGATATTTTTGGGTCATTAGATAGATAAATATTAGTGCTAGACGATGTTAGTCCATTATAGACTCCAGTAACTTTATTATTATTTATTTATTCGGAAACAAATAGTCTCTTATAGTTTATATACTTAATAAGAGTTATTATTAATCTAGACTTACAGTCTCCTTAATGAAAATATATTTATTCTAACTAATACTTATTTATAGGAAAAACTTACTTCGCGTCACGGGGAAATCTATGAAATCTTAAATACTTGTTGTATTATATTTTATAATGCACACCATTATAAAATATTTTTTAAATAAATTAAATACGTAGAAAACACGCTCGCGTCAGCCCTATATATCAAAGCCTGCAAACTGTGTGAGTTCGCCGAACGTGGCCCGCGGCGCCCGCTTCCCTGCGAGATCCCCGTCGTTGCTCTACGCTAGTACATTCGTTTCACAACGAATGTACTAGCGTCTGACGCCGTTTTCAAAAGGAAATGCGAAGTTTATGTTATTCAGGGTATCGCAGTAACATCAGAATATCGATAACACACGGATTGTGTCGAACGACTGATTCACATTCCTCGATATAACTATCTATAGCTTACTTGCCTACGACGCTCACTAAGCGACCGGAGCCAAAGAGTATATAATCACTACGTTTTAAGAGGTGGAACTCTCATATAAATGTCAATTCTGCAGTTTTATATGAAATCAGATCATTTTCAGAACCAACATAACATGACTCCAAAACACCAGAAATAAATACTGTTTATTGTCTGTACACAAAGAAATATATTCACAAAATAAACACTCACAAATATAAAGAATAAAATTTCACCATAAAAAAAATCAAATATTTACATTGAACACATCACTATATACACTTTATGTATATATACACAATACACTGTCACTAAAAATGTTCCTCAGGAATCTTCCAGAAATTGTGCTGATCAATGTGAAGATGAGAAAATCTTGAATCCTGTGTCTGCTCTTTCGATCCTCGCAGTCTGCCTCTGAAAGCTCGTCGTCCTCTCTCTGCACTTGTTTCTTTTTCATTGCGTGTCAACTTCTCGTTCGAATTTAAATATTCAAAACAAATTCGAATGCATGCCAGTACATCACGGAGGATGCATTACATGAACCTCTATACATAAATTAGGTTGTTTTTTTTGCGCCTTTTGCAATTAACGCGTGCACGTTTTCTCCTTGTTGTTTCTTACTCTACGATGCTCATTTTTGTTTGAACTTTCCTATAGCTTTTTCTAAAATAACATCGTACATACAATTCCCACAAACGTGCTTTATATGTACTTGAGGTACTTACCGGTATTCATCTAGTGGCAATCTTGCAAAAAAACAACTTCTCATTGCTGTCTCGTTCTGTATTATCACATATTACACAAATTCTGTGAAGTTTCCTCATTATTTACAAAGTTAAAAACACACCACAAAAAAGTTAATTTCTCAAAAAAGTCCTGTCTCATATGTAGCACACAATAATACACGGAGGAGATAAATCTCAACTCAACGCGATGAAATGTTGTGGAGTGGAAATATTACTTTATGAAAACAGAAACAAAATAATCAAACGGAATCATACACAAACAAATGTTTTCCGGAAAGGGGACGCCGGTACGCCGGTGACGGACATTTTGTATGTGGTGCTGCCAGATAATTTTTTTATTTTCTATACTTATTTTATCATTTCAAATATTTAAATTATCGAAATCTTTCGAGGTAAGTAAACTTTTATTTACATAATAATGTTTTATTGTTGATAATTTTTAATTCTTTGACTAGGTATGTGTAGATTTTTACATCATGATTACAGTTTTAGTATCTACTATTGGGGATCTTGTCTGTGATTATGGAAACACTGGGTTAATTCCGCTAAGTTGGCTGTAAAAATGATCTGGGTTCATACAAAAAAATATTTGTATGGAGTTTCAACCCGCTGACCGGAGCGAAACACGTGCTCTATAAACTTTACCTACTTGTTGGAATTATTACTCTAAGGTCGCCAGCAAAAATGTAAGTAATCTTACACGGATATATACCATAGAGTAACTTTTCATATAGATATTTTTGTCACGAATAATATTAGTCTGTACTTTGTACTTACTCAATAGACTATCGTACCACGTGGCGTGACGACAATGAACAGCAGAGTACTCTCGAAGCACTATGTTCGGTGTGACCAGTCGTTTGACATGCCATTGCCATGCTAGATTTTTTTTTTTCTGTGAATACTTTATCAATCCAACGCAAAGATATTTGTATGTATGTGTGCACTGAGCAGTGGCAAAATTTCGTCCATACAAGATGACCGACCCTGAAACTCACGTACAAAGTGTATTGAAATATATATATATATATAGGGACTGATAGGAACAAATGTCTTTTTTTAATGTTAAGATCGGCAGACCTACCACTTGATGGTAGGTGGCTACCGTCGCCTATAACAATAGCAACGCCAAAGCTGCTGAGTGCGTTGCCGACTACAATAGGATTAAGGACAAGGGATTGGGAAGGGATAGGGAAATGGGCTCTGGCATCCCTTACATCACTCACCGAAACACTGCTGTTATTTCACGATGGTCTTCTGTAAGGAGGTGCTTACTGCCGCCAGGTGGGCTGCCCAAATAAACTGCGAAACGCAGTGTGCCCTGCCACTACTTTCCAGATCCAGACCAGAGACAAATTTGAAAAGTTCATTTTTCAAAGTTGACCCGGGAACCCTAGAAGAGAGCGTTAAGGCAAGCACCCTAACCACTCATTCAATGGCTCGTCAAACATAGTGCACTTTTCATTTTATCTATAATACCAAGAGATACGTATAACACCTTTCTACTTTCTGCCAACTCAACAAATTAAATTACTCAATATAACTATAACTTTATAATTTTTATATTTACATGCAAAAAACAGTTTTTTTTCAACTTTTGATATCTGAAAAAAAAAACACTACATATCCAATTCAATCTTTACTCCATTAAAAACAAATCAACAAACAATAAAAATTAAATAACAAAATCACCAATAATTTTCACTATAAAATACAATTCTTTTTTTAAAATAAGTTGATCATGTTAGATGCGAACGAAATTTTATACAATATGACTATTCAACTTATTATCACATAAAAAACTTAATACTATTGGACAATTAAACGTTATAAATGTTTAGATGGTGTTTATATTGTCAATACACATTTAACAAATTTTGTAACTTCACAATAACAAGTAGTCCTGGAAAATTACTAACTAATCAAAATTGAAACAAAATTTGAATTTTTGATGAAAGTTTCTAGAAGATATATATGTTCACAAGTCCTTTTTTTTAAAATTGTAATTCTATAGTAGAGGACCTCCCGATACAGGTTTGCCTAGTGTGGGGCGGGGGTTTATTCTAGAAAGTGCAATGTGTTATGGTGTTCAATAAGTTATTTGAATTTGAATCTTCTAGAAACTTGGAATCACTATAAAGCGTTGCCTGGAAGAAATCGCTATAAAGCTAAGGCCGCCTTTTGTACTTTTATTCTATTGTACTTTTGCCTTGTTGTTATTTTCTTTTTTTTATTCTTTTTTATATGTTTATAGCACAAATAATTAGTTGAATAATAATAATAATAATAAATGTGGTTGATATTGTGATTTTTTTTAAATGTCAACCTAGCAACCCCCTAACTCTAACCTCCCTAACTCTGTTGATTTTAAGCCAAAAAAGTTATTTGTAAATTTTTATATGAACATTTTTATATGAATTCTCTACAATATTTGTCTGACATTTTTTTTTCTAACTCTTACTACATTTGTATAATTTGGAAAAAAACAGCTACTTACATATTTTTATTTTTTCGTACCTACTTCTATAGGATGGAATCGACATCACCTCCTAGAAGCTTATATCAAAAATGCCCTTGAGGAACTCAAATTTTGATTTGTTAATAATTTCTCCTGGACTAAAATAGAAATTTCATCAGATTATTGACAAATAATTGGAAAGGTATTATGGCGACAAACTTGCTCCATTTGTTTGTATTTAATAATACACATAATTTAATTTATTTCATCACCCCTCCCCTCGTCATTTGCCATAAGATGAATCCTAATTGGATTGTCCAGGTTGACAGACTTCCGGGGTTCTGGGGTATGGACATACCGAATTATTAATATTAATATCATTAAGTGATAATTCAGCTTATGAACTATTCATTAACAGTGCTGAACACAATTGAATCAGTCCATGTTAAAAGGATCTAAGTCAAATTTTGATCGTTAAGAGGCTGTAAAATTGTAGCATTTTAAAGCATATAAACTCGGTAACTAAGAGAAACAAAATTAATTAAAAAATACCAAAAAAATCTTTGGCTTTTCAAAAAGAAATTTAACTTTTTATATTTATAATATTTGTTTAGAATACCATTGAAATCTGCACCCAAAAAATACCTTATAATTGCAAATATCCTGCATCTACGTTGAAAGTAAAAGTTATTTTTAGTTGCAACACACACACCTGGATAGAGAATTTAATTACCTAAAAGTTGCACTAAATAAAATTCTTCGCAAAATGTGCAGCGAGGGGGTGCGCGGGCGATGGGAGGTAGAGTGCCGTCAGGCGTCACACGGGAAGGTTGTGTCCGACGGTACAAAATATTCCGATAAAAAGATATGAGATAAAAGAAGTGTGCTGTTAAATGTGAATGACTTACAGCGAAAAGACGTTTTTTTGTTTATATAGTTAGTTTATGTATTAGTTAATTATATCGTATGAACACAGAAGTGAGGCGGGGAAGGGAATGAGTGAAACGCTCGAGGCATCGACGTAATATCCAAACAGACGGCTAATACCTATTTATTCACAATGCAAACTTTTCTGGTAACTGAGGTGCGCGGGCGCGGGGTACTGAACGCCAATTGGTCCGATCAAGGTCACGACGAAATTCTATTGGTCGTTACTGCCCATAGTAACTTCTATTGGTCGACCATTACCGGGCGTGGAATTATATAATATCTATTTCTCTAATGTGTTGTCTGAATGCGTTCGCCCTGTACTAGAGGTCTAGTTGGATATTACGTCGATGGCTCGAGGTCATTGGCAATAAGAACGCTCTTAATGAATTTTATAGTAATGCAATTTTGTTCCAAAAACCCTTCTGCATTAGGTGCAAGTTGATATGTATTATAAGGAACTAAATTTCCTCCTATTTACATTGAAATTAATATTATAATTATGTAGAACTTTTTGTTCCATGCTAAAGAGATCCAAGTCCATGGACTTGACCTTTTTAATATGCACTGAATATGAGACTCTCCGATCGTACTAGCTCTCACAGATATGAAGAAATTTAAAAAAAATCATACACTATTTTCCTATTGGAGGACATTCATTTCTCCCATGTGATAAGAGATGTTAGCATAGATTAAAAAACACGAGCGTGTCTACACCCCTCATCAAATCACGGAAATCATAATAGAAGAGGTAAAAAATAAAGATATTTTAGCGTAATTAAAAAAAAAATGGTGCCCTGAATGCTATGAGAAATTGTAATAATTGACGATTATGTATTGAGTACATGAATTTTTTTATTACTTTTAACAGAGATAAATGTAATACGTAGCTGCAGGTACCTGTAATTGGCAAGCAAATGTAAATGTGTTAATTTATATGTGTGACAGTCAATTTTATTGTGCTGTTGGTAAAGATAGTGAGTGACACGAATATTCGCTTGATGTGAGCACAAATCGCTCGCTCGATGACGAGCAGCTGAGCGCACTCCACCCTACTGTCGGTTTGCATGGTGTATGTTGTCCAAATACGTTTTCTTTTCTTTTTTAAATAGCAATAACGGATTAAAAGGAACGCAGCATACGCTATATATAGACCGTATAAATGAGTCCTCGCCCGCGCGGTACAGGGGCGCGGGGTATGACGACAAAGTGGACCCCGCCGCCCGCACCTCTTTGGTCCCCCTTTTTCGTTGAATTAAACTATTAAATATGAACTAAGAGTTTTTTTACATATTTTCAGCAATTGCAGGTGTAACATTATTGTGATTTTGGTAAATGGAACACAGTCTGTACAAGTTACCTTTAAAAAACTTCTTGCTAAAAAAATACTTCTTAAAAAAATCTTCTTGTCTGCGATAGCAATTTTGCTATTTCAGGCAACAGGCTTACGTCGTCGCATACGTAACACCTATGGGTATGCCACTGTAAATATTGTATATAAGTATGGTAATTTTAAAATAAGGACATTCCTGTACAGTATACTACCTACAGAGTATCATCATTTCACCTCCAATTGCTCCCCAAAGTCATCGCATCGCAGATGCAGCCCCCTACTATTAGAGTTTAACAATTTTTAAATTTCGTGTACATTATGTGAATTACCTAATTTAAGTACTAAAGAGTTGAGCCTAGGAATTTATTGCATAATTTAAGGGGACTACATGCCGATTTAATTAAACTATGACATACAAAACTTGTGCTAAAATGTTTATAAACAAAAAAAAAATAACTAAAAAATTTCGTTAATATCCAATTGTATTCAAAATCACAATAAAATTCACAAGGCAAAACGATATTTACTACTGAAATTCGATCTAAACCGATAATCGGTTCATCTCGGTCTAATCGTCGGACCGCCTAGTGGTGGGTAGCTGCTCCCACGATTAGAAAAAAAACTGGGCAGTTTGCATGCGTGCGTTTATGTAAAAATTAACACGTGTCTATATTATCAAGGTTGTGTTTTTAAAGGTATAACTCACGAATCTTCTTGGACTCTGACCTTGAGCAGGTGTCTTTCGTTTGCGCGTGTACAATACGGTATTTGACTATAATGAAAATATAGAACAAATTGTTACTAGACTAACTGTAAATATTTTTTGAAACCAAATTAACTAACACAGTATTTAAAAATATGGACGATTTTCATAAGAAATCATTATTAAAATAATTAAATTTTCATGTTTGACCACGTGATTAAAAACGCACGCGATTGGTGGCACATAGAGTTGCGTCATTTGCTTTGTTTACAGTGGCACATGAGCGTTCTACGATTTGACAGCGAAATATTTGTTTGCAAACAAGTGACGTAGGAGTATTGATATTACGTGACTTAGCGTTTTGGCGGTCTTATTTATAACTTAAACTTTGATTGTAATTTTCATAGAAAATAAAGCAATTCACAAAGAATGAATCAAATTGCAAGTGTATTATAGTATAATTAACAATTTGAATAATTTTTCTAAAATCTGTCAAATACCCTATTGCGAGTCCGAATAAGCAATATGGCGCAACTGCTTTCTCTCTTGTACAAATATTATCGTTGCGTCTCGCTCATTCCGTGCCCCAACCTGCGTCGCAATACCACAAACAGTCCCAAAATCGGTTACTGCGCATATTTGTCACGTGATATCGCCAGAGCCTATGAAGATTTGCGCCGATTAGTATAGCTAATCAATTTAAGGAATGATTTCATTAACACAAAACACCAACATATAATCTTAAAAAAAAACACACACACACATTTTCAACTTAAAACTACAATGAAACACAAGCTTAACTAATTTCACAATTACTTAAATGCAGCAAAAAGGAAGACAAATCACTATCTTAAAAAAATTAATTATATTCAATCATGATTATTAATTTACATACATTTAAACGATTAAAATATCATATAACAGATTTTTTTTTACATTTTTTTACCACTTTATACACGTTTGACTCGCATTTAATTAATAATGAGAGATCTTAGATCCCAAAAAATAAATCTAAAAATTTATCTACAAATTCTATCAGTGACCACAGGTTATCATCTATTTTTGATTATCGTCGAAACAACTAGCATCGTGAAACTACCCATCAAATACAACATCGCCGGTATTGATGCGAGAAGTTTATATCTCTCCTCTGAAAAAGAAAAAAAATTTTTTACAACAGACCGTAAGAATATTGCAAAAAAGCGGAAATGAGATGGATTTCGAAATATTTAATTCACTGATTATAACATTTATAAAAACGCATGTTAATTTCGCATATTAGTTTAAGGATAGAATATTCAAAAATAAATCAATGTCTAACTTATCTTTTATGAACGCCGAGCTGTTAAAAGAGAATAAAATTATTTTACGGTGACCCAATTTGAATCTTAACTAAAATTATTATAGCTGAAAATTATTTGACACTCACTGGCAATTTAACACTTCAAAATGGGTCAGTATTTCTATTATAGGTTAATCGTACCAGATAATTATTTTTAAATGTGGTATATTATTGCTTTTATTTCCAAACGAGGTTTTATTACAGCCAAAAAGAGACATATTAAGACACGTGTTTGCCATGATATTTGAAATTAGAAATGTTAAAAAAATATAAATATTGTTACGACTAACTATGGAACGTTCTGGAAAAAGCTTTGCGCCGGCCGAAAGTCTCGAACGTCCCACCCTATCAATGGTAGCCAAGCCCCTTCCCTACTAGTGTCAAAGGAAATTGGTCCTTATGTTTACAACACAGAGTTTACATTTCAAAAGAAATAGCTTTCCCGAACTTTCAATGGCTTGTTTACGATCTTGTTTAGATTTTCTGGAAAATTCGAAATACATCGAGGCGTTTGGCCCAAGTATAAAAATAAGAGAGAGCCAGTGGCGAGATGAGTCAATGGTACGACAACCCGCGATACGAAAGCGACTGTTCGGAGCTTTTGTGAAGTTATTTGCGACAGTGAACCGGCGAAACGTTAAGGGAATCATAGACGACTTTTGCCAAGTTTAACGGTTTCATCGGACAAGTTTAGTGATTTTGGAAGTCACCTAGGTTTGTGAAAATAAATCGTTCGTTTCGCCCTTACACGGCATTTTAACTGACCACGCATGTAACAATATTCTATATCTGTAAATAATGGTAGTTTAATTATTACATGTAAGTTGAAAATTTCTCTATACTAATGTTATGACGAGGTAAAGTTTGTACATTTGGGTATATCCATTACGAAGTAATAGAAATTACTCAAAAAAATCTAAAAAAAATCTTTAAAAAAATCATTTACCAATAATAGTTAGAATAGACCATATATTGCACGTGGGCGAAGCTATCTAAAAATGAAGATTCAACCTTTGGCAAAGGTTTAATGTCAGGCGTATATTGCTTTACATATTTTATCAGGCGTTATATATTTCGTCAGGCGTCATATCTTTTATTTTTCAACGCGGGCACCAGCTGATCACACATAGGAGAAGACCGACTATTAAGGGTCAGCTGTGTGTGTCAGCTCCGACGCACGACCGGGTTTTACTCCTTAAGTACGATTGTCTTTGACTATGCAATAGGAAAAGAGGGCAAATATTATTACACTACAATTATTATTTATTATAAGTACTACAATAGAATAAGGCGAACCGGCGACATCTATCGCATTTGGGTAGAACTGCTTGGTGAACTCATAACACTATTGATGGCGATTTTTACGTCAAATAGTTCGTTTTTTGAAGACAGATGTCTTCAAAAAACGAACGCCTGCAGATTATAACGTGCTATCACTTCGTTTCTCAATGCGGACTACAATTTCATACAAGATTCATACGTTTGTTTTTATATTCATACGTTTCAGCTGTCGCATAGATTTCAAAGTGACAGTGACTAATAACGTAACGCTTGTATTAATTTTAGTCCTAATAAAATTTCCTTACCGCAGGCTTTATATTAAAATCGATTCACAAGGAGGTAAGCTCTGAAAAATATAGACATTATTAAGTCCAAGTCCAGTACAGACGTGGCTCATAAGCTAAAATATGTATTTTGCCTTCACAACGCCGTGGACTGTACCACTAAGTAAGTTCACATTTTTTATATATACATATATGTATGTCATATAATATGACATAATATATGACGGCGCTTTTGATTAACGAGAGTAAACAGCAATGACAACTGACAGTTGTCAACTGGACAGTAGGATCGGAATGTCATTGTCGCTGTCAATGACTCTGACACAACACCGAGCGCTAGCGCAGGCCAGAGGCATGTCGGCTGAGCAGTACCTCACGGGAAGGCAATCGGCTTACACCAAGGGACTTGTGCTACGTGTTTGGTCATTGGTGGAGTGTTAACTGATTTGGTGTGATTGGCTGGTGGACAATGCGATCGAGGACTTATTTTGTGCCGTGCGTTTTGTTTAGAATTACAACGCATGACCTAACGTTGAGTTTTATTCTCCGCGCCCGACTATTCGCGCCTATCTGTAATCAAATATGGAGACCAATGATACGGAGAACCCTAATATGTCCCTTCAAGACCAACGATACCGAGGACCATAATCGCGTCCCTTCATATATATTACTACTGGTAGCTGACCCGGTGAACTTTGTACCGCCTCAAAACAGTTCCATACACAAGTTATAATTAAATTATTGAGCCCAAACACGCTATATCTTCTGTAAGCTGCTGAGGAGTTAGCTGTTCCGTAGACTACTTGAAGCTGCAGCATCAGATCAAGGTTACCATGTAACGGTTACCATGTAAGGTTACCATGTAAGCTGCAGCATCACATCAATCGAAGCTGTGGAAGTTATCCTAGGCAGCTCCATCATATCATTATCACACTATTTAACGAGCTGTAATTAAAATTATAAACTAACCCCCGACATTCTAATGAGCCCAAACATGTAGTACCTAAATTGCGTATCACGCGGACTACTTGATGCAACAGCATCAGGTCAAGATTACCATGTCATGGAAATACCACCGAAGTAACAGTAGTACACCAAATTTCAAATCAATTTAACCTGTGGAAGTCAGTGAAATCCCTTCGTCAACTAAGAAATGGGCTGATGTTCTTCAAACGCCTGAAGAGGTCTTCATAAACTATGAACCATCTCGATCACGCCAGCTTTCGGTTTATCCGTTTGGGAGCTACGATGCCATAGCACACAGTTTTTGCATTAAAAATGTATGAGAATTTTTTTTTCGTGTATATTTCCGATGTCTTTAGGGACAGACACAAATTCAACAAATCAAAGAGCATAAAAAGTTATATATGAATAAAAGAACATCTAACAAAAAATATGTAAAGCAATATAACACCTAACATTATACTTTTGCTGAGCGTTGGATCTTATTTTTAATATATCTAGTGCCCGTGGCTTCGCCTGTGAGGAATATTCCTACATATAAAACAAACAATAATATTGTATATTAAATAAAGTCGCTGTCTCCCTCTGTCTCTTTCTCTACTCACTTCTTTTAAACCACCCAACAGATTTTGATACGGCTTTCACTATTGGGACGAGCGATAAACGAGAATAAAATTCAGAAAATTAAATTAAGACCTCAGCAAATTGACTCGAGGAAGTGAGCCCGTATTTTTTCTCCCAGAACTCAATATTTCCCCCGCAGTCATTTTTTTATTAAGATTTTTTTTAATATTTCCATTAAACCGTCGATAGCTATGTTGTCTGGCTGCATAAAAATCCTCGTTTAGAAACAAAGGGATATTATTAATTACCCATATTTAGCTGTTTATTAGACACTCTTGAGAGCCTGTACTGACTAATCAATTTTGTTGTGTGAAGACATTATGTAAATAATATAACGAATTTAAAAAATGCTGTTCTAAAAACAAATTTTAAGTTTTAATTACTATTGATTTTACGACAATTTATAATATGATAATGAAAAAAAAAAAGACATTTCCAGGCCATCACATCAATAAAATCAATTCTCAAATTCAGCATGTACCTATATTTCACTGTTCCAGAAACAATTATTGCATGCTGGAAAATTTAATGGCTTTTTAATGAAGTGGATGCATTGTAATTTGAAAAAATAAAATAAAATCTAGCTGAACTCGGTCACGCTTCGGTGTGGCGTACGCTTTGCGCGCGCGCAGTGGCACTGCTTATACACTTTTTTCTAAAATAAAAGTAGCCAGTGAAAGTCACGTCAAAATCGGTCCAGCCGTATCGAAGATTAGCCGGAACAAACAGACAGACATTTTTTTTTAAATTGTTTTTCTATTGAAATAAATAGTGCATAGATAAAAAAATATTTTTACATTATGTAACCAAGTAAAAATATAACCAAAATCATGCATGAAAATACCTTCAAACCTTGTTAATAAATGGTTCTTTACAACACGATAACACGATGTCTTAAAACAATAGCAATAAAGATTATTTTAGTACGATTTATTTACAATGTACATGCGATACAAAACGACATGCAAATGGAATAATAAAATTAAAGACTTTCAAAGGAAAAAATAATACTTTTATTTAAAAACTCAAATTAATTTGATACTTATCAATTAATGTTGGCGAAGTACATTTTTAAAAATAGTTACACATTGTTTCCTAAATACATCTAACGATCCCCTACTAGGAGTAACACAAATAATTTCTATCACAACAGTAAGTACCTAACAGATGCCACAAATAAAATCTAACGGTGAACGCGACGGTAATACTACCTTCATACAAAACAGTACCTTACACGGCGGTGGTCCAATTTCACATGCGTCAACCAATTACACTACACAACAGTCCAATGTAGACAATATTAATTGTACGCTATTAATTATACCTGTCAGCTAAAATTAATATAGGGGTAAAATAAATATACGTATATAAATTAGAAACGGGTGTGCGTTCACGACCATCACACGATAGTAGGATATCAAAAATTGTCCACAAGTTGCATGTATCTAGTAAGTTGTTGTAATGTCTTAGTAGGCTTTTCTTATTTTTTCTTTTCTTTTTTTATGTTAAGGTCGGCAGACAGGCTGACGGTCCACTTGATGGTAGGTGGCTACCGTCGCCTATAACACAAGCAACGCCAAAGCTGCTGCAAGTGCGCTGCCGACTGCAGTAGGATTAAGGATAAGGGATTAGGAGCGGATAGGGAAATAGGCTCTGGCATCCCTTACTCACTCACCGAAACACAACAGCAAACGTGCTGTTACTTCACGGTGGTCTTCTATAAGGGTTACTGCCGCCAGACGGGCTGCCCAAATGACTGCGAAAACGCAGTGTGCCCTGCCACTACTTTCCAAATCCAGACCAAAGCTAAATTTGAAAAGTTGATTTTTCAAAGTTGACCCTGCCGGGAATCGAACCCGGGAACCCTAGAACAGAGCGTTAAGGCAAGCACTCTAACCACTCATCCAACGGGCTCTTCCTTTCCTCCAACGGGCTTTTCTTTCCTTATTTCGTCAAGATTGTTATATTAAAATAGGATTTTCATTAAAAAAAAAGCCGCAAACGTTTTGATCGATGCGTCCTTCCAGAATGGTTCGCGAAAAAAGATATACTTTTTAAGTCCCGCCTACTCGGAGTTGCTTTGCATGGCTGTTTCCATAGATTTTCTAATTCTATGGGGAGGGCACGCTGCGTTTCGCAGTTGTTTTGGGCAGCCAGCCTGTCTGGCGGCAGTAACCATCACCTTACATAAGACCACAGTGAAATCGTGTGCTGTTCTCTTTCGACGAATGAGTAAACGATGCCAGAGCTCATTCCCCTTTCCCAAATTCTTTATCTTCTATCCCAGTGCTCATTTAAGATTTTATTATATGGATAAATATAGAATCTATATTATATCTATATTATAGATAAATAAAGTAGGTCCGCCTCGGTCTGTTCTCAGCTAACTTCTAAACCACTTAACGGATATTGATACGGTTTTCACTAATGGAAAGAGGAATTAACGAGGAACGTATAGAATTTGGATATAAAAAGTGCACCCTTGCGCTGCCTTCGCTAGTTAATAATAATCTATACCTATATATAAAAATGAGTCCCCATTTCCCTTGGTCACGGCATCACGCGTGAACGGGTAAACCGATTTTAATTCGGTTTTGACTAATGGAAAGAGGGATAAACGGGGAATGTTCTTATATATAAAAATTGCACCCTGGGCGAAGCCGGGGGCGGGTAAAAAATAATCGCTAGTAAAAAATAATTATGCAAAATTTATTATTTTTTTCTAGATTTTGAATATTATTTACATTGGACCATTTTGTAGTACAACCTAGCTCCATCATTTTTAGCTCATTTATTACGTAGTTTTAAACAATATTCTAAATATCTAAAGCATTACTGGAGAGAAAATAAATATTTCGAATGAATAAAATTCGATTTTTGAGGTTACACTCAAAACTTCCAAAAAATATCTAAAAAGAGATGTCCAATTACGTAACAAAATCATTTAATACCGAACAGTATCAGTCTTTAACTTCAAGTAATAGAGTCCAATTCTCATTATATAAATAATTAGCGACATTATTCTTTAAATATACAGTTTCATGTATACCCGAAAACATATAGGAGCAAATCCCAAAGCCTATTAGGGGTTAATCACATTTATTCAGCTCTATTCAGCTTTTGTTCATATAAAAAAAAACTGTCTGCAAATACGAACTACTAAAAAATCCCCATAATTAGCTTTTGGGTGTTACCAGTTTATTAAAAATAGCTTGGAATAGAGCCGGTATTTTGTCTACTTTCTTTTTTAACACCGCACCGGACACATTAGCGTCAGAGTCGAAAGTGCTCAACTCGTAGCTTTGCTCTATATCCCTAACGGGCTCTACCAAAATGGGGTTGTCGTGCACATCGAATATGATCTCCGGATCGTTCTCTATGGCCTCCTCTATCGATTCCCAATCTACGTGCTTCAATTTTGCAGTAGGGCAACACTCGCACATGCCATAGTCGCACTCCTTTTTGTTCATAAAATATTCCGCATCGTCCAAGATGGTCCTTTCGCTTTGCTTAACAGGCGCGACGATAGAAATGTTTCTCGGTTGATACTGATTCAAATCATTGAAATCCTCCCCGGGAATAATAGAACGGCTCAGTTCAGAATCGGCCTTGAGTACGTTAAAATCGAAAATGGACTCTTTCCGAGGAGCAAAGGACATCTTTCTGTCGGGCATGTGCGAGTGTTTGCCCCCCTCCTGCAAGTCAGCTGACGGTAGCATGCTACACTTTCTTTTGCCCTGACCTGTCATCACGATGGACTTCTTGGTGGTGGCCCACCCGAGTGACTTTTGCACGGCCATCTTCCATTTCTTGTACCTTGCGTCTCGATCTGTGTTGGAAGAAAAGATGCAAACAGTTTAAAGTAAATTCTATTCACCAATTAAATCACTTATGAACTATATCTATACTAGCTTTCGCACGAGACTTTGTCGGCGCCCGTTTTAATCTTTACTGTTCATATAAAGTCTGTTCATTCTTACGTTCTTAAGTTAAACAAACCTTACAGGACCACAAATCACGTCATTACGGAATCGCACAATGCAAGTTATCATAATAAACCGTAGTTACTGGTTCAAACATTAACGCATTGATTTTGTCTAAAAACCGCTTTAAATTCACTTGAAAAACATAATTATTTATCAAATATCGGAATTTCTGACTATTGACAACATGTCAGAGAGACATTTTATGTAGGGATGGGACTAAATGTACGAAAGAACCGTGCGAAAGAACGATTGGGAACGGTTGTGATATTCATTGTTATCTACTCTATGTTATCGGTGTATACATAAACTCTTGTGGTTTCATATGAGAATACTTGACATTAATCATTCGTCTTAACGTGTAATAGGGTTAGGTACGAGTGCTCACTTACGTTTTTTTGGGATTTGGACTGGTTTATTTATCTTATACTGACGACCTATTGGCTACTCTTCTAGGACATTGATTTTGCACACGATTAGAATTTTTAAATTTACCGATTTTTAAAAGTTACACCTTTTTATTTATTTTCATCATTATTTTAGTACTATGTATTTAAATAAATAAAAAACTATATCAATATGAACGATATATCGTATCCCGAACAAGACTAAAATTCGAAGAAAGAGCCCGCCCTTCACTGTGAACTAACAAAAGGTACTTACTAGCGTGATTTTAAAATGGCGTTGTAATATATGTTAGTATATATTAAATAAATTACACCTTCCTAAATAGCATATAAAACACAATTAGTTGTTTTAATCAATTTCTATCATTCAACGAATGAAGTTCATTCAATGACTCCCCATCACTAAATTGTGTGGGTACGCCATATTTGTTTACCTTTTTTATCAAGTAAGAATGAACAGACTATACATATTTTACGCTTTGATTTTTTAATTTTTTAAATGATCCCTGGGGAACAATACTTTTTTCTGGATGTAAAAAGAAAAAATAGTACCTTATTTTCTTTATTTTTGTACTCTTGTGGAAAAAGAATGATCACCATTTTTCACTTCAACATACGCTGTGACATTCAACCATTACAACGACAAATCGTTACGAATTTTGGCCAATCTGAACCGGTAAACATTCCTTTGTCCGGTCTCAGGCACTATTTGGGGCTTTCTACGTCAAATCGATAGGTAAAAGATGTTGATGTTTCCGATTTTTTAAATTTAAATAGAACATCTAAAACGATTATAGGACGGGCCTGCATTTTAAATGATCATGAAATATCATTCATGATTACACAATGCTTAATAAAAAAAATTTACAGATATTCAGTTTCAATGGTTAGATCACTATATATTCAAACCTAAGATTAGTTTTTATTTAAAAATTTTAATAGTTCCTTATAGTACACATTACATTATACGGCCAGCTTTAACAGTCTCAATTATCTGTAGTGTAACGCTTGGAGCTTACACTCCAAGCTTACACCGAGCAACGAGAGTAGTCTAAATAACTAGGCGGTCTGTAGGGGTAGCGAAAATATCGTCAGAACTTACCATCCAGGGTGGTTGTGGGCAAGAAAGTGTCCGTGTGGCATACGTGATGTCGCCACGAGTCCGCAGTCCACACTCCCACGCTGTGGCCAGCCACCATCGCGGCACCCAGCGCGCTCATATCCCACGAGTGAGAACGCACTGGAAAGAGTTTTTATTTTACTTAGTAAGGTCTCATACTCGATACATTAAAAAAACCATTTAGGCGTTAGATTTTGTAACTGGAGTTTATACCTAACTTTTTATATTATATAACAAAACTTAATGAGACAAAGATCACGTCATTTTAGGACTTATGATAAATTTTTAAAATTCATTCTAATTATGTATACAAAAGATAATTTTGACTTTTATGATACTGTTCGTAGTAGTTAGTATGAACATAGTTATCAGTATTTATTTGTTGTGTTTATTGTTGAATATTCTGTTGATAAAGTAAATTTTCATCAAGCATGTCAATCAACATTCACTATTTAATAATTTTCTAATAAAATCTTAAATCCAATTAGTAACCTATTGCTTCAGGTTTTTAAATAGAGTTCTTAGTTATAAATAGTTATTATTATATGGAAGCATCCCCCTTTGGAGTAAACAAGAGGTATATTAATTGCCATAAATAATAGCCTAAAGTATATGAGTTGGATTTATTATTTTAATGTGATGGTCAGGAGGCAGGCTGACGTTCCACTTGATGGTGGTTGACTGTATGAAGCAAGCAACACAACAGACTGCAATTTAGCTGCCGATAAAGGATTATCCTTAATCCTACTAACTCTGGCGTCCCTTTCCCTTACTAACTCACCGAAAAGCAACATCACGTGTGCTGTTATTTCACGGTAGTCTGCTGTAAGGGCGTCCAGATGGACTTTCAAATTTATGATTACCAAACGCTGTGTGTCCTCCGATTACCAATTAAATAAATTATTTAATTCAATAGAATAATTAAGGTCAATTACTCCGCAGAGTTTCGCATGTCATCAAAGATTGCTTCTCTTCTAGGACATTCCAATTCTCACTTGTTTTCGGAGACTACCGTCTACTCTATCGGTGGTGATAATGTTACAGCCTCAGCCATAGGAGGTCCACTACTGGACATAGGCCTCCCCATATTTTCCAAAAGAGCCGGTCAGAAGCAGCCTGGATCCACCGTCAACCTGTGGCCCTTTTTGGATCGTCTGTCGACTTGTAGATGGACCATCCTCCGTAACGATAGCCGAAAATTTTTTGTTTGAAAGGTATACTCACAGACTGGTATACCGATGAGGTCCGCTTGCAACTGCATGAGCAACTCGTTGGAAGTCATTCTACCGTCCACGTGAAGCTTCGACAAGGGCACTCCGCAGTCTTTGTTCATCGCTTCCAATATGTCCCTAATGATATCCATAAAAATAAATGAAATTAAAGAGTGTGATTTTCAATACAAAGACTTTTGCTTGGGGCATTATTTTGTGTTCCATTTTTCAGGTAGACAACTCAAAATGAATATACAATTATATTCAATAATATAAAAATCATTGTGTGTACATATTTATGTTTCGTGTGGACCACTAAACCAATTTTAATTTTCAGGATTAGCCCAGTGGGTGATCCCGTGAAGTTTAACGTCTATGTCTAGGAACGATTGGATAAATATTTTTTATTTTTGGAATACTTGCGTCATATTTTTCCTACAAATTAATATAAAAATTTACTAAAAAAAATTGCAAGGCTGACAAATATATATATTTTATGTTATGTCGACAGACAGGCTGACGGTCCACTTGATGGTAGGTGGCTACCGTCGCCTATAACACAAGCAACGCTAAAGGTGTTGCAAGTGCGCTGCCGACTACAGTAGGATTAAGGATAAGGGATTAGGAGGGGATAAGGAAATTGGCTCTGGCATCCCTTACTCACTCACCGAAACACAACAGCATGTATATGCTGTTATTTCACGGTGGTCTTCTGTAAGGGGGTGGTCACTGCCGCCAGGCGGGCTGCCCAAATGACTGCGAAACGCAGTGTGCCCTACCACTACTTTTCAAATCCAGACCAAAGTCAATTTTGAAAATTACATTAAAATTTCCAAACTTGACCCCGCCGGGAATCGAACCCGGGGCCCCTGAGACGTTAGGCAAGCATCCTTGCCACTCATCCAACGGGCCGTCCTACTAGAATTATAAAAGCGAAAGTTTGTGAGGATGTTTCGATGTTTGTAACTCTTTCACATAAAAACTACTGCACGAATTTGGTGAAATTGAACACACAGATAGTTTATTACCTGGATATAGGGATATTTTTTATCCAGGAAAAATGTTATGTTTATGGCGCTGAGTAAAATTGGGCGCCATTGTCGACGTGGTGGCGAAACCGTCGTCACAGCGATAAAGATGTCAGGCTTTATTTTTCTACGCAGATAAAGTTACGGCACCACACATAATATGGTGTTTTCTGCAAAGGGGTGGTTACTGCCGCCAGAGCAGCTGCCCAAATATGACTGCGAAACACAATACTCTCCAAATCCAGACTAGAGTCAACTTTGAAAAGTGTGTTTCTATAGTTGACGCCGCCGAGAATCGAACCCGGGACCCCTGAGAGAGAACGTTAAGACAAAAACCCTAACCACTCATCCCACGGGCTCGTCTATTCTGTAACTAATAGTTTTAAATTTTCCCTACAACAAGAAAATTAATTTTGCACGCTTTACCTGGTTTGGAAGCACACCGCCTCCAAGGCTGCTCTTATAATGTGATTTTTTGTGGTAAAGCCAGTCAGGCCACAGATTATTCTGAAAAAGAAAATTAAATTTTATTACTTTTATGATAAAAGGTGGATGACGGCATAATGATGGTATAATGTCGCTACCGCCCGCCGCCTAAAAAAATTAGCAAAACCAGTGGCTATGCAACAGCGCTGATAACCTTGAAAGGATGCAATGGACTCATTAGTAAGATAAATATTTTTTCGGTTTTTATCACTCCTAGCCGTCGATAAATTCTATGTCACTGAATAGCGAACACAGATGTCAACGCGGTTGTTGACTTATGACTCTATGTCTAGTTGAAAAATAAAAACATGATGGCGAAATTGATTTGAACGCGAAGCGCGTTTCTTTATCGGGAATAATTTTATTTGTTGAAAGTGAATAATATACGGATTTTGTGCAACTTTTGTAACGGTCTACTGGATGTAGTTTGGATCCGTTGTTGCGAGATAAAGCAAACAGGGATTTTAGTTTCGATTTATGTGGATCGACATCGAATGGGCAGCCGTTTGAGTTTTTTGGGACAATATTAGCACTAAAGACCTTTTAAATCGTCTGAGAGGCGAATCGTCTCTTGCAGCTACCTCTTTCAGATAGCAAGAAATGTAGCAGAAGACGGTACGCGAAGACCTTTAGGTGAGTCTTTTGTTGACTGGCATTCTGGCAAAGTCTGGCATTCATATTTAATGGCTGATTTGGCCTAACAAATCTGATAGCAGAGTTGTGCGTTTGTTTATTTTGGGCTCTACGAAACGTAGGTATTGGCGTTTATTCCGACAGGAGTAGACGCAAATAATGTTCCATCTGAAATTTATAACCTTATAAAATCCATAAAAGAGATATGGTTTTCTCTTTTATGGCGTTCCAAAAAAGGTGGTTACACTACATGATGTATCTCAGAATTTTTAAACTCAATTTATTCTGGTGGTAATTAACTAATTAAGACCTAAATAAATAACATAGATAATATAATGTTAAAACGTGTCTGCACACGGGGCTGCATTTTTGCCGGAAAGTATTTTTTGTGGTCCAGTTAATTTTAGTGGTAGCCTATGATTTTTTTTTTGAAGTATCCAAAAAAGGTTCGTTCGATGTTGAAATTCAGTTTTGTCAACTAAAACCGGTCACGGCTATTGTGCTGGAACAGCAAAAAAGCGAGATCGGCTGCTGGTAAGGCATATTTGGTCATGAGCGTGTTGCATATTATATATGGTTTAAATGTCTAATTTTTTATTTTGTCATTATAAATAAATCTTTTTTTTCTCTTCCACCATTTTCAATCTTAATAGTGTGTATTTAACGTATGAAGCATGTATTTACCTTTCTTTAGATCGCTCTCTAATCGATTTAAAAGATGATCAAAGTTTGACATAGACATCCGAAAGTAATTAAAAACTTGGATTCGTCTATTCACAGTAGACTCATGAGTGTTCGATAAGTCCCCACTGCAGATAGCTCCCTTATAATCGCTTGTATCCAATATCGATTATTTTTTCGTGTGCGACTACGGCGGCGTTAAATATACACGTCCATTCTTGTCGAAATTAAAGACAATATGCGAAAACTCACAAGCGATATCATTCTGCTATGCAACTTTCTACAAAATGCTGTCCCTGCACAACTGCCCCACCGTGTGAACGGGCTTTTACAATACGTTCAGTCTTACTTCGCCAGTCTTAAATTAGCTACGAGTGGCGTCGCGCTAGCGGTAAACAGTTTTTGGTGACGCGGGGAGCGCCACTAGGGTGAAATAGATCGCGTGCGACTAGAATAACCACTAAAAAGATGTATATATTGTTACCCTCTCGCATCTTTCCTCCAATAGGGCGCATACAGTCCATTGAAAGCTGGTACAAAGTAGACGTCTCCGGTGGAAAACACTTGTCCTGCTATATGTTCCGTGTCATGGGCCACATCTTTTATTAGCTTCAAATTGTCCCGGAGGAACTTCATGGCACCCCCTGCCACAGCTACAGAGCCTGTTGACACAAGGGTTTAAATTTAAAGATGACTGTACATTAATTAGTAGTGGAATGGCACTAATATTGCACAATGCGTTTTGCAGTTACATGGGTCGCTCGTCTGGCGAGGTTGCAGCACCTGTGACGTTGCTTGTATTATAGACGACGGTAGCAACTTACCAACGAGTGCATCGGCAGCCTGTTTGACGACCTCAACATTTTAAAAAGATGGCATGACATGGCAGCAGTAATCAAAGAACACCGTGAAATAAAGCATTTGGCTTCCGTGAGGTTAGTAAGGGATTCCAGCCTTAATAAATCGTACTTAGTAGTACTGGTACCCTCCTAATACCTGACCCTACTAAGGTCGGTAGCGCACTTGGAAGCACATATACATATTTATAAATTGCAGTAATGTGTATACATACTATTACAAAAATATAGATATACATACTAGCAAAAGTTTCTTAAAAAAATCTTTTTATTTTTATCTTTTTGAATTTACCCACATTTTAGATTTTGTAAGTATTTGTAACGTATTCATATTTTTTTTTTGTATTTTATAAATCTCACTATGTAGGTATTTTATATATTTCAGATTAGTTGTATGCTCATAATGCGAACTAATGTTTAGACTTAAAATTTATAAGTTTCCCATTTAAGTGTTTTTTTGTAATTCTTTTGATTCTAACCTTAAAATAGTCAATAAGGAAGTGCTTTCAATTTAGAGACCAAGTGGCAACGTCATACACAATGTGCTTGTATAAGGTTTCTGTTGTGGTGAACAAAGACAAATTGCTACCCAAAAGTGGCCATACATATACAGCGAAAATATGATACAACTAGCGACGGTCGTGCTATGAGCCAATGAGAAGCGAGTACGGCACGGTGGTCTCTAGTTTTGCTATTCAATTCTATATCTACAATTCATAAATTATTAAGGACGTAATTACATTTTTGACGCGTTCGAATTCAGCTAACTGCGCCAGCGCAATACAGCAAAGTGCCCACATACACATTGAAGCCGCACGGTGTACTTTGGAACTTTGTCGTTCTAATTATTTAGAAAAAAAGGCGATACACCCGTGCTTTCATGACCGCGTCTGAGCGGGGAATGGCGAACGAAACCTACGGCGAAAGAGGTCACAGTGCGATCCCTTAGAAAAATGTATGGAGAAAATATAGTGCGTTTTTTAGTGTCTATTCTTTCTCAGAAATGAAAAAGTAATTTATTTGAGTACAAAATAATAAGCTAGACGTATAGACGACTGTATAAGCTACAATTTCTTATTATTTTCATATTAAAATATGCAGCGGATTTAGCTATTTATGTACCTATCCAGACACCATTTTTCGATATTTTTAGCGATTCTTGCGATGATAAAAATGTATTTATGTGAAAATTTTGTATTGGGCTGCCCAGTTTTTATTAGCTATCTTTAGAGATGAACCTTTTATTTTATACCATGTGGTATCTCTACAGTTGTGCTTCCTGGATATATAAATGGTACCGAAAAACCATTGATATTTGTGAATACGTCCTTAAGTTAATTTGTTTTGTTACTTTGTACTTGTTGCTTTGTTTAATTACTAGTTATTCAATGTGCTGAATAATGAAATAGTGTTTGCGACAAACTCTATTTGTCGCAACAAAAAGTAGAGCTCCAACATGCCCATATGTTACTTTAGCCAACATCTCATACATAAATGGTGGTGGCAATGAGGTGAAAGCATACCTTCCAAGGCATATACGGCCGGCGTATTCGGCCCCAGCCTATAGGCCACCGTGGTGATTAGGCCGTGCGTGGACTGAACCTTTCTCGTGCCGGTGTTGTAGAGGAGGAAGCAACCGCTTCTATAAGTATTCTTAGCTTGGCCGGCCTGAAGGCAATTGTGACCCACCAAGGCTGCCTGTTGGTTGCCTAATATCTAAAAATCAAACACAAATCTGATCCTGTTTACTGAAATTAATATACGATACCTAACTAATATTACAAAATGCAAAAGTGAGTTTGTTTGTTTGTTATGCTTTCATGTCTAAACTACTCAAGCGAACATAATGAAATTTTGCATACGCATTGTCAGGAATACAGAAAAGTGAATAGGGTACATATTATAATACTTTTCTGCACACTACTTTAAAAAAGCACTTCAGCTTTTTTACTAGTGCACAATTTGCAACTCTCAAGCCTTGTTCGGTGCCTTTGAAAGTGTCACTTTTAAGAAATTTTATTAGTCGCAAACCAATAATATCATTATGGTCAACAAAGAGAGAGCAAAGGTAAAGACTCACCCCAGATATCCTTATGCCATAGAGAATAGAGTCGATTTTGATAGTTTCATAGACTTCTGAGCTGCTTCGTATTTGCGGCAGTGAATCGCGATGAATGCCGAACAATCTTGAAAATAGCATTTCATTCTTGTTAAGAAGCTTTACTTTAGAACAATAACAAAGAGTGTAAGGCGTCACGATTTTAAAAGCCTAATAATAGGGACTTTATATCGAAGGAGGATTTTGGCGTCTGTTGATGACAGTCACCTGTATACCTGTAGATTATGAATATTTTAAATAAATAAATAACGAGTTCTGTTGTTAGGATAGGATATATATATGTGTGTATGTATATATGTGTCATTTCCGCTGCGACGGACGATTGATACCTTCTAAAATAATAAAAGAGGGTGGTTCGAGATTACGAGCGGCCATCGATTAACTTTAGGGTAGTCTCTGCTATGATACCGCGCAAGGCACACAATTTCGGAACATCGACCAACAAAAGTTCTTCTTCTTTTTTCGCGACCAGCGGCCACGTTCGCGTCACCAACAGCGTCTATGGAAAAGGTCCGAAGCCTCACTAAAGGAAAAATAATTATATAAAAAATATTGTAAGTCCTGTAATGATTATAAGAAGGACAAAACAACAACGCCATCTATTGACGATTTACAGCAAAACGGTTGTAACATTTTATATGTTTAAAGCCCAATACAAACGTAGCTATCCTAATAATACTATAAATGAAAAAGTTTGTACGTTTTTTCCTCAATAACGCAAAAACGGCAGCTCGGCTGAGAGCAGTATCTAATAATATATTAAATTCTCGTGTCACAGTGTTTGTAACAAAACTCCTCCGAAACGGCTGGACCGATTTTTATGATTTTTTAATGTATTTGGTAGGTATGAGAATAGGTTCTAAATTATTTTTCACCCTCCTAACCCTACCCCCTATTTTTTAATCGCGATTTTAGTCTTTTTGTATGAAGAATATTCAAATAATTTAACCGTCGCTCATTGACGTGAAATGACGCGTCACTTTAACATATGGCTTGAAAATAAAATTGGACCCAATAGGTGGCGCCACAATCGGGTTACGGAATTATTTTCGGGTTCTGGCAGGACAACGTCTGCTGGATCAGCTAGTATATATTATAAGACAGAATACCGTCGTTAAATAACGGCACATGTGCTATTATGTATCGATGAAGGATTCTAGGAGCCTAGAGTCAACTCCAACAAAGATTGACTAGAAAGGTTACTCAGTAGGACGACGTCTATTACAAAATCATGAACCTTACCTACAAAGCATAGGGTCCCAATTCAATGTTTCCAAGTTCATTAGCAGCGTGCGGGAGGCGTTTGAGACGTCTGTTATGTGTAGACCACCTTGACAGCCGCCTGTTAGATTCTGAAAAGAAAATACACTTTATTAAAAATAATGTGAGTGCTTGGTTAGAATCCCTTACCGTATTCTGCAACTAGAAAAATACAGGAAAAAGTAGCAGAGGCAGGAGAAAGACATCCTGGTTGAGGAAACCTGGTGGTTTGGTATAAGCACTCGCTCCAAATTCCTGCTGCAGCCTCCAAGATTAAGATAGCCACGTTGGCGACCATCGTAGAGAAGCGGTACTTTAAGAAAAATAAATAAAAAGTATCACAATATGCACTCACCCAAACAATCCACGAATCGACAGTACCAAACAACAGTCTTTTGTCTCGACTGGCTCGTCTCACGGCCTTCACGTTATCCTTGAGCCATCTCATCTTTAGAGCGCTGAAATATGGGCTTATGGGCAGACCGGATATACTCTTCAAGTAATTCTTATTTCTATCCGGAACCTTCGCCAAAATCGCGTCCACTACGGAGTCTGTGCGGATATCGTTCCACGCTGAAATTCAGGTGAAGTAATGTACATTAGTAAAGAGCAGTGGTCGACACTGGTTCGAATCTTGATGGAATTAGAAATTATTTTGACTTCTTAAGGCAACGGTTATCACATAACATTTTAAAATTCAATACAAGTGTCAAAATACAAGATTCTTTATACATCTTAACAAATATCTTCTAAAAAAATCCATTAAAAAATTTTGTTCTTGTTTTACTTATTTTAAACTAAATGATAACAGCAAACAAATAAAAAAAAAGATGTTCTTCAATGTTCTTTCTTTTTCATAATGATTTTGGCGTTGAGTCAAGTAAAGACCAAGTCATTACAATACAGACAGCTTATATACAGGTAAAGGTAATCACTGGCAGCAGACGGGGCGCCCGGTTTATAATTTGTGGAATGCAGTGTGAAAAAATACCTTAATCAATTACCCTAAAATTCAAAACAACTCCTAACCTATGGCTGGATGTAGTGGTTCCCCCGTAAACTTATCCCAGGCTATCGTTGTCTCCCTCTGATTCGTGATGCCGAGTGTAATAATATCTTCCTTGGAGTAACCTGGAACATTATAAAGAAAAACTTCAGTTGAAAACATTAATCGTGCAATAGTAAGTACTTGGCTTCGATCATATTATATAAAAAATGGGACAAGTGCGAGTTGAACTCGCGTGAAGAGGGTTCCGTACGATGTTACCTATCCGCACAATATTGAGTGATTTATCATGTTATTTTAATATCATGGATTTTTTATAAATTTTCCTATAGTCTATTTCTGTATTTTTTTCAAAATTTTAGGTTCAGTAGTTTCGGAGATGGTCGATTTTCGTCTATTTTCTTGAATAACTTGGAAACTATTTATTTTAAAATTACAAAAAATACATTTAAGATCATCACAACAAGACCTTCCATTTGATATGTCACACGATGCAGTTTAAAATTTTTTTTTATTTATTTTCCACCTTCCCCCTAAAAATGACCTCCCTTATACAGATTTCATCTATTCACGTTACACCTCTGCGTTTGGGTCACAGAAATTAATATGTGTACCAAATTTCAACTTAATCGGTCTAGTAGATTCCGAGATAATAATTGACTGTGACCGACGGACAGACAGACACACGAGTGATCCTATAAGGGTTCCGTTTTTTTATTCGGACGTACGGAACCCTAAAAAGGTATCTAGGCAAATAGTGGCATCACACCAGAAAATATCCATTAAAGAATTCATTAGCCAACGGGTGCGGCTTACCAATTCCAATGACGTAATTCCATGATTACTCCATAGTTATTGGTCATATCAATACATAAAAAACATGACATTTGTGAACTATAATATGAAGGTTTGGGAGCAACTAAAAACTGAAATTAATTTCATATCCAGTACACAATTACTATCTAAAATGTGTGCCGCACTTGTGACATTTTCGCGGATTATTCTTGTAATTACTGACTACAAGCCAATTAAATTTTTCGAATTAAACGTCCAAGCTATAATGTGAATTTAAAATTGGCTTGTTAAAACGAAAATAAAAATAATCAGATAGCCCGATCTCCATACAAAACCGATTGATATCTTTCTGTCTTAAAAGAACATATCTTACCTAATTCCTTGAGCTGCTCGATAGCTTTTACTGCACATATTTCGATATGGTGTATTATTTCCATGGGATCTTGCTCAGACCATCCTTCTTTGGGCTGAACCTCTGTCTTATCGAGTTGATGGGACACCAATTCTTCCGAACGCTCTGCTTCATATATCTGTAATTAAATATAAGGAAATAAGTTGAAAATGTAAATTTTATAAAGTATTGAACTTCTAAAGTGTTTATATTTTAAAATGTAATGCTTGAAGGTATAAAGTTTTTAGAACTGGCCACTTTTAATAAAATAAATGAAAAAAAAAAAACAAAACAAAAAATACATTTGAAAATGTGACGCTCTGAGAATATATTATTAGTTTTAAATTTACATCACTATCTTTGTTTTGATCATTGTGGTGGTCGTTTTGAAAATTGTATGATCTGTCGGATTCTGGCATCAGCTCGTCACAGCAAAAATGTGTTTCTAACTGGTCATAATGGTAAAAGCAATATTTATTTACTTTAATCTGTCACTCGGCTTTGCAATGAACTTAAAAATTTTATACTGCAAATGGATTAGAGTGGAATAGATCAGATTTTTTATCTTTTTACTGTAATTTTTGTTGAAATGGTTAAATAATTTTCGAAATTGTAAAGACAACATGAGGGATGGTTACACTTTTTTAGAAGTCAAGTCTATTTATATATTTTTTTTTATCTGGAAATTACTGTATCGTACATGAAATTATTAACGAAAAATCAGGCAAGTGAATGTATGGAAAATTTGCTTATCATATAGAAATAAAACAATGGATAAAATAAGAAAAGCAATCACCTAGATATATATTAGCTGCTAAGCAGTTTTAAACATGTAGAGCCTTTATTGTATGTAATTAACCGAGTGAACTAAGATTATATTATCGAAACACAGTGTTCATCTGACAGTCAAGTAGATAAAATCCAACAACAGTTGGTGTCCTTATTAGACTAGTAATAGTAAGCGGTTCCTTGCTGCTAAGTGAAACTCACGGTATTGTATTAAGTGTCATCAGTAAATTAGGTCCAACACTTAAAGGTGGTTTAATTTGTATCCCTCAAGCGCACTTGTTGTCAACGGGCGGGTTAACAAAAGAAACTGACATTTGACAATACAATTCATATGTAAGGATTTACCTCCTACATAGTAAAATTATTGAGTTTGTCTTTATTTTAAGGTCGTCGGACGGACTGAAGGAACACTTGATGGTAGGTGGCTACAGCCGTGCTGTTATTTCACGGTGGTCTTCCGTAAGGAGGTAGCCAGATGGGCTGCCCAATTAATGACTGCGAAACGCAGTGTGTCTTGCCACTGCTTCAAATATTTTCAAGTATTAGAAAAGCTTTACGTATATGCATTTTTTAAAAAATCATCTAGTTTCAATAGTTTATATGAAGCCGAGATAGTTTATATGACGTCTGTAAGGTGGTAGTATCTGCCGGCAGACGGGTTTCCCGGTTTATGATGACTGTACACACTGTGACGACTATCGAAAGTTTTTACCGGCTATCGAAGTTGACGACAATACCACATACTTCCATTCTTTGACGCTTTAACACAAATTAATCCGTAATTAAAATGAATATTTAATTAAATAAATAAAATTAAAAAAAGAAAGATCTCATATAATGTGGTATTTAAAAAGCAACTTAGACAGATACAGTATATCAAATTAAATACGTTAGTTACCTTAAGCAATTCATACACATTATAATAACCCTGTACACAATACAATTCAAGTGGCTGACTTAAAAAGTTGAAATTAGAATGCTTTTAAAAAGAAATATAGAAAATGTCATAGTTAGAAAAAATGAGTTGAAGTAAAAAGACGAAAAGAAAATGATGTGGTTTTGATAGTGTTTAATTTATTTTATAAAATGTTGTATACGAAGAATATAATATAATTATGTGCACATAATATGGAGCAGAGTGAATCACAAAATCATATAAAGATTTAAATGAATATCTTAAAAGTTACCATCGCAATTAAAAACTACGCCCGAAAAAATTAAATGAAGCGGTCACGCATTAACGCGATTCGACGACGGGACTCACTTGATGCAGACGCAGATGTTATTTATCTATATCTATACATAATTTATAATAAAATCGTAAACCATTTTTACAAGTTGTACTTATGCTATCGAGGTAAAAAAAATTTTTTTTTTTTACAATTTTTGTAAGTGCGTTTGCATACGCTAATTTCTGAAACGGCTTAACCGATTTGAATGCGGTTTTCACTGATGCATTATAGCAAGCTTTCCATAATATTTAGTGTTTGTTTCATTCCAATCATTGGACATTTCTTGTGGGACATATTGGGAATAGACCTCGGTTTACAAACAAAAAAGTTACGCGCTATACCGAATACCACGCGTACGAAGTCGCGGGAGAGTATATCTTATATTTTCTCATTTTTCAACGCGGACGAAGTGACGGACATCAGCTCTAAAAAATTATCTATAAAAAAGTGCTCCGCCGTGACAGTGTTTATATCACTGCCGTGACCAGGATTCGAACCTGGGTTACTACGGCCACAACGTAGGGTCCTAACCACTAGACGATCACGGCTATCGGAGTTGACAACGATGACAAGTAAATTCCCAGTTACTTTCAATGCTGGGGACAGTATAAATTTCATCACGCTTTATTTTTTGCGGCATTGAATCGACGCTGTAATGAAAAAGAAAGGCATTAAAATGTTCGACAAACCGGTCACCAGCTCCGATAGCCGTGATCGTCTAGTGGTTAGGACCCTACGTTGTGGCCGTAGTAACCCAGGTTCGAATCCTGGTCACGGCAGAGAATATCTTTTCCATTTTTGTCATCATGATAATAATATAATCTATCCATATAATAAAATCGTAAACGAGCCGTGTCTGTTACATTAAATATTTTTTCAAAAAAACAATTTGTAAACGTTGTACTTATGCTACCGTCAAGAAAATAGTTTTTAAATTTTTCGTCTGTTTGTTTGTGCATTTGTGCACGCTAATCACAGAAACGGGTTAACCGATTTGAATGCGGTTTTCATTGATGTATTGTAGCAAGCTTCCCGTAACATATAGTGTTTGTTTCATTCCAATAGGTTTACAAACAAAAAAGTTGCGCGCTATACCGAATACCACGCGTCCGAAGTTTCGGGCTCAGCTAGTATGTGTAATAAACGAAATGAAATTTTATCATATTAAATACAATATATTCTCGAATACTTTACTACTAGATGGGAGTTTTAGAATTATTTACTAAGTAGCGCCTCACCTCCGGCTTCGTACGGACGCAGTTACGTTTTATTTTATACTAGCTGAACTCGGCCACGCTTCGCTGCGGGCCATACGGCGGCGGCGGCGTGCGCATGGGGCGCGCGGTACTGGACACTGTTTATATATATGCTATTTGTCGTAGCGTGATATTATATAGCCTTCCTCGATAAGTGGACTATTCAAAACAAAAATATTTTTTCAATTCGAACCAGTAGTTCCTGAGATTAGCGCGTTCAAACAAACAAACAAACTCTACAGCTTTATAATATTAGTATAGATTTACTAGCTGTGTCCGCGGCTTCGCCGGCGTGCAATTCAGATTGTTTCTCGGTATCACAAAAAATCGGTCTCTTCCCAGTAGTCTCATTGACTAGTCTTACCAGTTGAACTACTGGGAATTTCCTTCCTAATAGATTTACTGATAGTAAGACTTGCTGGTGTTATTTTTTCCCCCATTAGTTTTACTTTGTCAAAATTTATAAAACATAGACCTCGTAATTGATAGAGAGTAAATCATCTAACTGATAGACCGACGCGGACAGCGACTTCAATTTATTCTATGTAAGGAAGTATTCGCAAAAAAGGATTTTTGAAAATTTTAACTCTGTACGATATCGAAGGCGGGTAATACATAAGGTACATTTAATATTAAAAAATATATATCTTTAAAAGTCTAATTTACACGCTAAAAGTAGGCCTGCAAAGCGCCGCCATCTTCAATCCCTTTCTATTGATCGAGTCCTTTATACTTACAACAAATCTAACTGTCTTGGTTCCGTCGTCAATGACGCCGACCAGCGACTTCTTGGCGCCATCCTTCACCGGCATCTCGATCCCTGCAACAAATTACACACTGAAGTCTTATCACAGCGTTACATAAGAGTTAGAGGATATTTTACATATCTCGGGTCATATGCTACCGCAAAGAAGTATTACCGCCAAAAACTTAATTATAAGGCCTTGACCACACTATAAAGAGTTTCGCTTAGTGCCAAGATCCAAGCGATTCGCTTAGTGACTGATCCTAGTGAACAAAAACGCCGTGTCAAGTAGGTGCCTATAGTAACTAGTATGTACAAGTAAGTTAGGATATTCGCTAAATTACAGTCCAACGTCAATATATGTATGTATATTCCAGCACAGTAGTCGTACCTACTTTGTTGAGGTGAGTGCACGTTCGTTCGTACAAAAAATTAGTATTTCACGTTTTGAAACAGAGAAGGCGACTAAAAATGTTGTCAAATAAACTTTACCATAATGTTGTTACTAGCTGAGCCCGCAACTTCGTACGCGTGGTTTTCGGTATAGCGCGTAACTTTTTTGTTTATAAACCGATTGTAATGAAACAAACACAAATGTTACGATAAATCATTGAAAACCGCATTCAAATCGGTTGAGTCGTTTCTGAGATTAGCGTGCACAAACGCACAGACAAAACAGATAAATAGACAAAAATTCCAAAAACTATTTTTTTGACCTGGGTAACTTGTTTTTTTGAAAAAATCTTTAATGTCTGAGACACGGCTCGTTTACGATTTTATTATATGTATAGATTACTTTGCTCAGGGGATGATAGGGCTGGACATGCCTTTGTAAGGTGAAAGTCCTAAGTTTCTTAAGTAAAATATAATGTATACCGATCGCCTACTACAATTTTCTGAAGGTGTCGTGTCGCATGCAAGGAAATAATTTGTGTGCGAAACGACTACTAAAAATATATTTATTTTTAAAGTTGGCGTTTCGCACATTTCGTGCGAAATAAAATCGTGCGAGATGACTACTAAACCCTAAAAATGAGATCAGATGGTAAAAAAAACATTATCATGTATCAATCAACTTTATATCAACTTATTCGTGTCTATATAAGTTGTAAGAAATTCATATTTTCCTCATCAGACCACTTTTCGAAGGACATTTTTTAAAACTGGTTCACTGAATAAAGTGAGGCGTGGTTACTTTACAATTACGCAGTAGGTAATGGCGCATCGCTTTTAGTGCCGGCGCTGACTTGGCAAGTTAATATGGCTATAGCACGGCAAGCCTAGCCGTATTAACTTGCCAAGTCAGCGGACGGGATGGCTTTGGCATCCCGATTGGTATCCCTCAGTACGCAGCCGTGTCGTATTCAGTTTACCATTGCGTTACTCTGAAGTCGGTATTGTTTCTAGCTAGTTCTGTGTCCGCGACTTCAGACGCGTAGTATTCGGAATAACGTGTAGCTTTTTTGTTTGTAAACAGATTGGAATGAAATATACACTACATATTACCGGAAACTTGCTACAATACATCAGTGGAAACCACATGATAATAGGTTAAGCCGTTTCTGAGATTAGCGTGCACAAAGGCATAATAGGCAAACGACGATTTTATTACAGGTTAAATCGCGTAAGATTATATAGATCTGAGGTCAACTTAAATTGGAATTTCAAAATCACCTAAGCTGAATATTTTTAACTTTATATAAACTTTCAATCATCATCATTTTACAGATGATAATTATAGTTAACTAAAGTTTCAGCCAATTCAACTGAAGAGTTATTTTATTGCATTTTTATGGAAAAAATGTTGACGTGCTTCTTTAAATTTACATAACATTTTTGTTTGTAAAGCGATTGGAATGAAACAAACACTAAATATTACGACAAGCTTGCTATAATACAATCGCATTCAAATCGGTTAAGCAATTTCTCAGATTAGCGTGCATAAACGCACAGACAAACAGACAAAAATTCAAAAAACTATTTTTTTGACCTCGGTAACATAAATACAACGTGTATAAAATGTTTTTTTTTTTGTAAGAGATAGGGGAATGGACTCTGGCATAAGAATAAATAAGAATATTTCTTCTTATGGCTCTGGCATATTACCTACTCACACTTAAATACAAAAGCACACATGCTGTTATTTCACGGTGGTCTTCTGTTAGAGGCTGGTTACCAGACTTGACCAGAGATAACTTTAAAAGTCTCACTAGTAAAAACCATAATGAAATCCGTTGGGTGATTTAGAATAAATTAGCGGAGCAAAAGACAGAGGTGGACAGCGATTTTATCCATAGTCTTTTCTATATAATAAAGCTGAAGAGTTTGTGTGGCTGGTGTAACGCGTTAAACCTTTGAACTACCTGGAACTCAAATTCTTTTTGCATTTGATATGTAGCTCAATTCTTGAGGAAGATTATAGGCTATTTATCATCACGCTGTGACCCTTAGAAGCTGAGGAAGAGGGGGACGAGAAACGACATGTAGATTTAAATTATCTATTACTTTTTGACCTGTCTCAAAATATATCCGAAAATGTCTATGCTTATATGCTAAAATATAACACTACTCCTATGGGTTTTAATAATTACCTACATACAAATTTGGGGCACAACCACGACTTAGTTTTTTTTAAATCAGGATATTTCTTTGACTAGTTAAGCTGGCGGAAACTACATAAATATCGATGTTAAAAACAAGAGCAACATTTGTCCCGCAAATCTTGTTATGTTAAATATTTACCTTAATTTGTCAAGTCAGCTAACCGATTTCAATTTTTCAGAGACACGGTACTTAAAACGATACAATAACTTATGAACTAATTACTATAAGATTGTAGATTTTACATTATCAAAAATAACAACAAACGATAAAGATACGGAGATACTAAGGTTCTTTTCAGGAGACGAAGTTATTGTCTCCTGAAAAAAATCATTGAAATGGCTTACCAATTAAGGTAACGAAATTCATCATATGCGAAAGTTTTTTGTAGAATTTAGCGCTAAAGGAAATTAAGAGTTTTGTACTAAAAAAAGCCTTTAAAAACCAGCTTGTAAAGTAACGGTCGATACAGTTTTTCGACCACAATATACGGTAAAGGTTCAACATCCAACGTCGGTGTCAAGGTCTTGAACGTTGTTTGTTTGACGCTTAAACAAACCAAGAGTTGAGCTAATATGTTTACAAATCGTTTACAAAATAACAGGTGGATGGATATGTTATGAATAATAACGAAAAATATGGCAAAAAAACGTGTATTTTTTTGGCATATTTTTCGAGCATAAGGTTTTTTGTTTAGAAATAGCTAGTTTTGGAGGTAAGCACATGAAAAACCTCTTTTCATATGATTCTTAGATACACTATTTCGTATACATATGAAAGTGACTTTTCCCAAGTTATTAAGGCTATTAGATACATAGATTTTTATTTTTTTCATATTTATTATTTTTTTATATACAAAAAATATTAAATTTCGTGTATTAAATTGGATACATTCTTGACTTAATAAATTATCTTGGCTATGATTTATAATTACGAGAAACTGTCAAGCAGGGCTTACCAAATAATACTGAAAATATTTAGTTGCTTTGTGATGTTTAGTTATCGTGTTTTCTTATATTTTTAATATTTTTTCAAAATCACTAAACACAAATACTAAACATGGACATGTATGTATGCATGTATAAAGGGCAACACACACTGAAGCGGTACCGGGAGAGTTCTGGAGGGGAGATTTTTTTTAATACATGTATAAGCATTGATTAGCATTGCTACACAGAAACCGCCAGCGGTAGCGAAGCGAGGCGACGAACGCGTTCCGGTTCGGAACGGGGCGGGAGCGGCGTGGTTTACAGGCTAATTTGTAGGGCATATCGCGCCGTTTTCCCGCGGCGGTAGCGCGGTCTGTGTGTGTCTGTCTGTATGTCTCCTCCTATCCAAGGAGCGCCTAGCAGGTACACCTTTAGACGTAAGCTTAGGGGTTATTGTTGACGCTCCAAAATTCATAATTCTACATACAGTATTTATTACCTCATTAATACACCAACATAATATGTAAATTTTAAAGAATTTCCTTTTTCCACGTCTTGTCTCTGATCAAGGGATCGTTGAAGCAGTGCATAGTGTATAGATAAGTATTTTGTTTTTACCTATGTATTTATTTATTCGATGTATCTACATGTCTACATGTAGGTGCATATATGTATGTAGGTATGTGTATGTATATAATAATGTATATACTAATTAATTTATAAAGTATATTTGTATGGTGCTCCATTGACTCATTAGTCACATACGGTGCTGGCTGAAAATCAGCGCTGTAGGTGTTTGTCTAACACCTCAGCACAATGCTGAGCCAGTATCCGATTCGCTGCCGCGAGGACACACACACACACACACGTTTTTTATTAATTTCTGTCCTGTTCTTGTATATAATGTGTGTTACGTGCAGTGAATAAAAGTCTTTCTTTCTTTCTTAAATGCCCCAAAAATATTAGCTTCCAGCTTTCCCGTTCTCGGACTGCTTACCGCCCCTAGTGTGTTTTGGCCTGCCGCCTCATATCGGTTTTATTGATTAAATATTGTTATGCTATACAAAGTAACATGTATTAAAATGACTGTGTATGTACATAGGCAGTATAAATTACATGCTTGTGTCATGTCTTAAGAGTGTCAATTTCGTTCTTATGTTATACCTGAACTTGTTCACCGCACACATCTTTGAAATACATATTACTTACTTCCTTATACGGTTAGGCAGATTGGAATACGCATGTCGCCTACAGAAGGTTACAGCATTCTTTTTTATTCGCTTCATATTAGCAAAAGCAACAAAATATAGGTCGCGTCACGTAAAACACGTATAACTTAATATATTATTTTGTAATAAGTGGCGGCAAGGTATCTCTAGTCTATCCGGTTAATTGTTAACTAGTTATTCTTGTCTGTACTGGGCATTATTGTTTTAATTAAAGGTTTATAGTGTTAAAACTACTTTCATTATTAGAAGAACCCGTAATCCTAAGTGTTCAGGATACGCAATGGACTAAAAACTATTGCTACATTGACATGCGCCGGCGTCTACATCAACAGATTTAAAATTCAAAATCTATCCGTATGCATGACGGGAACAGTATTTACCCTACATAGTCTTTTTTAAAATATAGGTATGTATAAATACTTAATATTAAAATAAATAAAGAAACAAATGGTAACTATGGTATTCAACAATACGGCATTCATGTAGAAAAAAGTGCGTGCGTCAGCTCCGACGCTACACTACGTTTGACAAGTTCAAATAGTTCGTTTTTCGACAGTTTATAACGGCGCTATCGTTTCGTTCTTCAACGCGGACTACACTTTTCATACAAGATTTCGACGTTTGCTTTTATTAGCCCAGAGAATAGAATTAGGGAACATAAATACATGGGTCAGCTGTCGCACAAATGTCAAGTGACAGCTAACGTAACGCTTTTTAGTTAACGCTTGTATTAATTTTACTCCTGATAAAATTTCCACACCGGAGGCCTTATATGAAAACGTTTGACGGACCCGTTGGATAAGTGGTTAGGGTGCTTGCCTTAACGCTCTGCTCTAGGGTTCCCGGGTTCGATTCTCGGCGGGGTCAACTTTGAAGAATGAACATTTCAAATTTGGCTCTGGTCTGGAGCTGGAAAGTAGTGGCAGGGCACACTGCGTAACCACCCCCTTACAGAAGACCACCGTGAAATAACAGCACGTGTGCTGTTGTGTTTCGGTGAGTGAGTAAGGGATGCCAGAGCCCATTTCCCTTATCCTTAATCCTACTGCAGTGGGCAGCGCACTTGCAGCGGCTGTGGCGTTGCTTGTGTTATTAGGCGACGGTAGCCACCTACCGTCAAGTGGACCGTCAGCCTGTCTACCGATCTTAACATAAAAAAAAATCGATTCTTAAGGAGTAAACTCCAAAAATCACCCAAACTTTTTCCTTGCTTTTAAAATGTTAACAAACTACACAAATAATGTCGACAAATACGAAAAAAAAAAGCCACAATTCACATTATCAAACGGCGAGCTAAATGCACACAGGAATTCAAATTAAAGACGAAACCGCAAGACACAGCTTGTATGAAAGTGCCTGTTTCATGTGGAAAAATTCAATATATTTTCCATAAATCCTAGTCGTTCAATACTGAAAAACGATTCTGTAAGCAATAAAACGAAGTCCTCAGAACCACCTACGCGATCAATCTAGTTGATGGGTTTCCCCCGGCTGCAGCAAATCAACGATTTCCCTTCATTTCTGTGTGAGTGATACGATTTTCCTTAACTATTGACCAAGGTTTGCAATCTAGTCATGCAACCGCCACTTATCTAGGGGAGAAACTATAGTTTTAGCGCCTTTTGTACGCGACTTTGGGAATAGTAGTTTTTTTTTCTAGACAAAAAGTCTAGAACATGTCCTTTTCTGTACTGCTCATAATGTGTATGTAAAATTACATTATGATCATAGTAGTTAAGGCGCGAAAGCGTTACAACAAACAACTTTCGCATTTATAATATTACTAGATTTTGCCCGCTACTTCGTCCGCGCCTCTTCTTGTTACGTGTTAAACCATTTATTGTTCAATACCAGAATTTCAGGATGGACATACGATATAATATGCTATCCCATAATATGAAAATGCATTTTCGTGGTAATCGAATTTGCAAAGTAAGTAGACGAAGAAACGGTCGAACGAAAACGTTTCTTTCGAACTCTGTTTTAACGGTGAAAAATATATGTTTGATTTCTGTGGAAAAATTGTGGAGCTTGATAACTCCTACAAAAAAGTCAACGACAGAATATGTTTAAGCCAAAAACACTACCTTTTGTATTTAAAAGAAAGAAAGCATCTTTTATTCCTCTAATAAACACAATATACATATATGAACAAATAATAATTACAAACAAACAAATATATAAACAAGTAAGAAGAGGAAAAGGAACCCTGACTCAGTATACAGTTGTGGTGCGGACCACAACACTGATATTCTGCCAGGGACCAGAAATTCAAAGAAAAGAAAACAAAAAAACATTTACGCGGGACAATTCATAACACGATTACAATCCATGGCTGAAATTATTGCAAATTTTCTTAAAAACTATTGAAGGCTTTCACTATCTAGTTATCTATATGGCAACGTAACTGTAAATATACAATAGCACACGAGAATGTACAAAAAATGGACCGGCCACCCCCATAAACTGTCTCGTAAAAAAGTTGTTAGGTGATGTTTATTGGTTATATTATCAACAAAATCATGAATCATTATTCAAATCAGCATAAGTTTATCATCACAATTATTTAAATACGTGATTTTTGCTGTCCATCCTGAAATTCTATTCTATTAGTGACGGGATTTTTTTAAATCGGATGAGTACTTTTCGAAGATTACCTCCTACATACAAACTTTATCTCTTTATAATATCCGTATAGATGTAATAACAGCACTAAAACCGCTGAGGTTTAATGTTATGCTATCATGTTATAAAACACTACACAACATTTTATCGAACGTGCAGTGCAAACTGCAAACCTTTGTATTTTCACAAATAAAATAATGACCTTTTTAATGTTTAACACATCGCGTCACTGTGTATTCGGGAAAAAACCACACAATGAGACAAGGACACATATAATTACAATGTGTGTACATAGTAGGTATATTATATTATTAAGTGGTCGGAAAATGTATGTCTTAAATGTTTACAATACGCCAATAAAACGGTTTATCGTTAATGTTGCGAAGATTAAGAGGTGATAAGCCAAGGTTTTGCACCGTGAATCTAATGTAAATAATAATTAAAACAAATTGTACATAATACTCTTTTACAATTATGATAACTTGAGATATATATTATACATGTGTGTGTGTGTGTGTGTGTGTGTGTGTGTGTCGAGAACCGCTGGGACGGATTTTTATGATTCCGAATAGCAGAATAACATTAAAACATCTTAAATATTCACGAAAAAGAAAATTTGTGAATAAAATTCATTTTCTCATAATGATTTGCATGGAACGGTTTTTTTTTTGTTGATATGTCGAGAACGAATTTTTTTTGTTCGTCTCGGCCTGGAGAACTTTCCTCACGCAATGGAAAGTTTTAATGTTAAGGTCGTGAGACAGGCTGACTGTCTATGACACAAAAAGAGATAGGGCAATGGGCTCTGACATCCCTTACTCACTCACCGAAACACAACAGCACACGTGCTGTTATTTCACGAAGCGTGTGTGTGATTGCTGCCACCAGACGGGCTGCCTAAATGACTGCGAAACGTCGTCATTTGCATACACGATGTCAGGAATACACAAAAGGACATAGGTTAAAAAAGTATTGTTCCCGAGGGATCAACAAAAAAAAAAATATTGCTAATATAAATAAATTATATGAATAATCAAGATTGAAACAAAGATTGAATAAATCATTATTGAAATATTTTTGTCAGGCTTTGATTTTTTTATTGGCTGACAAAAGCTAGTTTCTTATATTCTAGTCAAAGAAAGGGATTGAAAATCGCGACACTTCTATTTGCTTCTAGCTCGCAAAATATCGTTGTCTATATTCGCACGGGTCGGCATGGTTAGTAAAAGAACATTAAAAAAAGATTTTTTAATTTATAAAAAAAAATTAATATTGACTTTGAAGGTTTTTTTTTATTGCACGATATTTAATCATTGATTCTCTTTCTAAACTTTGTAATTTTGGCTGTGCGTTGATCGATCAGTCAGTTAGTAGTGACCAACGATTACCATTATCTAAGATAGGCAATGGTTATATCTTTAATGCGTTCTAATTATCCAGTTTCTATATAATATAAAAGGACAACATGGACATTTATTTCAAAACTAGCGACCCGCCCCCGGCTTCGCCCGGCGTGCAATTTTTATATACCCTAAAACATTCCCCGTTTATCCCTCTTTCCATTAGCGAAAACCGAATTAAAATCGGCCTACCCGTTCACGCGTGATGCCGTGACCAGGAGAAATAGGGATTCATTTTTATATATAAGATTGCACATAAAGTACATTCAATAATGAAACACAGTATTAATGTATTTACATGCTAACCGTACTGCGTCGGCAAAGCATCCCTTATTATGCAAAATAATAAAAACAAAAGATTTAAACTTTTCTCTTTTTTTTCAAAAATTGTCCAGAAATCCAAACAATGAAAAATTCCAATATCACTTACCATTTTCCATCTTTGAAACTCCTTAAAAAAAACACTGCTCATAAAATACGCGAATTCGATATTTAAAATTTAAATGAAGAACGTAGAACAGCGCGCGCTTTCCCGCGTAAACAACACATTATACTGATAGGTCGGCTTGCTCACACCCACTTCGTCGCCAACTTATCAATTTCGTACAGACTGTGTGTGACGTAGCATTCGTTGACTGATTACGAATTTACAAGTAGGTATACTTACGTGTGAGTACTTGTAGTTATGTTTTTTTTTGGTTATTGTTAAGGTCAGCAGACAGGCTGACGAAAGGTGGCTACCGTCGCCTATAAAACAAGCAACGCCACAGGCAGCGCACTTGCAGCTATCGACTACAGTAGGATTAAGGATAAGGGATTGGGAAGGGTTAGGGAAATGGGCTCTGGCATCCCTTAGTCATTCACTGAAACACAACAGCACACGTGCTGTTATTTCACGGTGGTCAATGCCGCTAGATGGGCTGTCCAAATAACTGCGAAACGCAGTGTGCCTTGCCACTACTTTCCAGACCCAGACCAGAGCTAAAATTAGCCCTGCCGGGAATCGAACCCAGGAACCCTAGAATAGAGCGTTAAGGGTATTCTGTGGCCATACTTAACTAGAATATTAATATTTTTCCAATGACCTTTAATTATTATTTAAAAAAATAAAAATAAAATTTAGAATATTTTCGATAATGTTTTTAATTTATTTTAATGAATTCAGAACAAATGGTTACAACTTTCTTATGACCTCTGTGACGGCAACGGAGCTATTATGCCAAGAAATTATTTTATGGGTTTAGAAACTTTTTAAAAGACAAATAAAAATGAATAGCTAAACGTGTTGCTAATCGCTAAACTCGAGCTGTATCAATTTGGCTTTTTTTTTTCAAATATTCGTTGAAGTCCGAGCAAGGTTCTAAGAAAAAATACGGCGGGGGCGCAGTGACACAAGAGGCGAAATGCGCCCGCCGCGCCGCCCGCACCGCGCACCCCCTTATTTATCTGACATTTCAGATAAATAAGGGGCCATTCATTTATTATTACGTAACACGATTTAGGGGGGAGGGGGGTCGATCAGTCTTATTTTTTCTTACAAGGGGGTGGGACTTGGGAGGGAGTCCTGATCCTGATAGTTCTTACGTAAGATCACAAAATCCATGGACTGATCAAAAACTTATGTAAATATGAAAGATAAAGAAAGGCTTTAAAATAAAACCAAAGTTGATTTACCAAAAGATAAAAATTACTAGTACCTTTGTAGTTACAAATAAAGGTTCTTAAAAATTTTCATTGAAAAATAAAAATTAAAACAAACGTTTATTCATTTTTACTTTAGATTCTAACGTAATAAATATGAAACAGGGGGGAGGGGGTCGGCCAATTGTTATTTTTTTCTTACTTAGGGAGGGAGGGGGTCAAAAAACTGGCAAAAATCGTCTTACGTAATAAATGGCTGGCCCCTAATAAAAAAGGACAGAACGACGCGGGGTCAGTTAGTAATCTCTATCCTACTTGTAAAAATAGTTTATCCCATTTTAATTTTTTTTAACTCCGTGCGAAACCGGACGCGGGCCACTAGTATATATTAGTTTCCTTATGTAGTAGACCACATTTTTGTAAAAAAAAAACCGTGTTAAGTAGGATATATTTCTCAAACATAGATTATTTGTGGATTTTTCCACAACGGTGAACGATGAACTAAATCTATATGTTATTACAATGTATATACATATTTGCAATATACTTTAATATCGAGTGGGGGGGATCAGTCATTGGACTTGGGACGATAAAGTTGTCATTGAGTGATAATAAGTTTTTATATCACTTGTATGTAAACACAATGGTTTTGATCGGTTATTCTCGTTAATTAGTTTAAAAAAAAAATTGTAAACTTTTGGTGCTATGGCTCTGTTCCTCTGGATAGTTAGCAAAATAGTTATTCTGTAGTTTTTTTTTAATCGCAATGGTTTATTTTTCTCCCACTTGCATAGAAATGGCTTCATTATTTAAAGAAAAATCAATATCCAATATTAACAGAAATTGCTGGACAATTTTAAAGCGTGACCAACTAGATTACTGAGACGCGACTAACTAGTAATCAGAGTAAGACGATCGCCATTTTGTTTTATTAAGTCAATTGAATCAAACATAGCGTAACGTAGTATCAATAAAAGAAACAACTTAGAATTAATTTTAAAATGGTTTTAAGGGGCCATTCTTTTTTTTTACAATTGTTTTTTAATAACTAGCTTAGCCCGCAACTTCGCACACGTGGTATTCGGTATAGCGCGTATCTTTGGAATGAAATAAACACTAAATGTTACGGGAATAAACACTAAATGTTACGGGAATAAACACTAAGTTGCTACAGCACATCAGTGAAAACCGTATGCAAATAGGTTTAGCCGTTTCAGTGATTAGCGTGCAGAAACGCACAACAATTCTTAAAAATATTTTTTTGACCTCGGTAACGTAAGTACAACCAATACAACGTGTACAAATTGTTTTTTTTATTATTATTATTTAATGTAGACACGGCTCGTGTATGATTTTATTAAATATATAGATATAGATAGTATTTCATAATAAAACGATTTTTTTTAAATAAGTACCCTCATTTGAATATACGAAAACAACATAGTGTAATTTTAAAAAAGCAATAAAAAAATTAAAAAACAATATGTGTACATAAATAAAATCCCAACTCTTTACGTCATTAATGAATGGTCATTAACTCCTTATATACAAACAAACAAACCTTGCAGTAAATAAAGGTAATCTATAGATATATTTTCTATGAACAACAAAACTTTATCTGTACAGTGCGTTATCAATAAATGAGTTGGTAAGGGCTTCTATTACTGCGCAGGTCCGTGACATAATTACCCAAAATACACTTGATAATAAATCGTTAATTAATGTGTCAATTTCATCACAATATATCAGGTATTCAAATCTCTGCCTTCTCTCTCTCTCGAGCCTATATTCATCACTGTTTATTAACATTAAAATTTGAGCAGAATACATTAAAATTGTATCAATTACTCTTTAATTACCTATACTATAATCCCTACTTCCCTAACTACTCACGCCTTAACTACTCGACGGATCTTCATGAAGTTTTGCATACACACTGTCATCAGCCCTCCACTGCTGGATGTAGCCCTCTCCCAAGGCTCGCCATCACGCACGATCCTATGCGCTTCGCATCCAGCTGCTTCCCGCAAACTTTTCAGATCTTCTATCCAGCTGAACAACGCTGTTCAATTAGTAGCCTCCATTCGAGAACTCGTTTACCCTACCGAAAGATGCGACCGACCCATTGCCACTTCAGCTTGCTAATTCTCTCGGTTATATAGACAACTCGATCAATTACAGATCTTACCCACCAAAGAAACTCCAAGCAAAGCAAAGGAGCACGCTGAGCGACTTTGAACTTTTGGACCAGTCTTGCCACCATACATTATTTCTGGCAGGACGCACTTACTTATTGTAGACCTTGGTAGTTCTCGAGGAGAGGTTTGTCTACATTTTTAGGATTCCGTACGTCCGAATAAAAAAACGGAATCCTTTAAGGATTACTCGTGTGTCCGTTTGTCCGTCGGTCACAGTCAAGTTGAAATTTGGTACACATATCAATTTCTGTGACCCAAACGCAGAGGTGTGACGTGAATAGATGAAATCTGTATATGGGAGGTCATTTTTGGGGGGAAGGGGGAAAATTAAAAAAAAAAATTTGAAAACTGCATCGTGTGACATATCAAATGGAAGGTCTTGTTGTGAAGATTTAAAATAAATAGTTTCCAAGTTATACAAGAAAATAGACGAAAATTGACCATACCCCCCCTTATCTCCGAAACTACTGAACCTAAAATTTTGAAAAAAAAAAAAAAAAACTAGTTTTTTACTTATAGATTATAGGAAAACCTATAAGAAGTCCGTGATATTAAAATAACATGGTAAGTCACTCAATATTGTGAGGATAGATAGCATCGTACGGAAACGCTCTTCACGCGAGTTCAGCTCGCACTTGTCCCGTTTTTGAAGAAAAGAACGACTATACTCTCACTCCATGACTCCCGTGTGATTCCGCTATGTATAAAGGGGTTGAAAGCTACTGAAGTTCTTTGGAGATCAAATATAGCAAGCGGCAGATGTCATGGAGAAACGTTACAAGAAGCGTCACGTGATCGTTACACACTGAAGCGTCACACAAAATTCTAACTTGAAATTTTATTCATCGCGCGCAAAGATTTCACTTCATAAAATCCACAACAAAAAAAAAGTTACATAACTCACTCCAAATGCTCTTCCGTTTGCTCCTAAACAACATCATTAACACTCGAAAAAATAATCTCAAAATTAATGAGCACTATATTTATTCACTTAATTATTCTTCAATGCGATACAACATACAACGGCAATCGGTCTAATAAAATCATTAATGGACTAGACAAGATCTGCCGTCAAAATAGGGCAAGGGTATGATAAAATTAGATCATGAATGAAACAGCAAAGCCAAATTGAAGACGTAACTTAATTCCTATGTTTATTTATATATGTTTATTTACTTACATTATATTAAAACTGGGCCTCGCTCGTCTTATGGGACTCATATGAGACAAAACAGGAATTTTAGAGAAAAAAAAAACAGTAAGTTAATGCCCTAGTATCCCAAATATTAGTGTTTTTTTTGCATAATTTACAGAATTTTTTTTAAAGTTATTAAGAGGCCTATGGTGATTTTGCAACGATTTCAGTCAATTTATTTTAGAGATTTTTCATAAAATAAACAGAGTTGAGTACTTTGTAATATGTCATTAGAAAGATTATTTCAATAGTAATGGAATAAATGAGCCACATTTTTGTTTTATTTCTGTAATTTCGATTTATCCATCATGTTCTAACATCCGTTTCAGAAAATTTGATGTTCGGGGACTCAATTTTTTTGCTGTTTTCAGTCGACATTGTAGTTTAAACTTAACGAAAAAAATACTGTGCATTGGCATAGAAGTCTTCTAAGGAATGAATGAAACAATTTTTTATTTTCGTACAAAATTTTCGAAAAATAAAATATAAAACGCAGTGCAATTTTCGAAAATATCCACCCAAAACTGATGATTTTTCTGAATAGGCTAAATGTTGTTTGCTAAAAATAAAAATACCACTGTAAACTTTACATCATCAACTACTTGTGTGCAAAAAATTAAATAAATAGATTTACAAAAAATACTAAAAAAAAATTTCGTAAAAACACGCAAATCTTGCAATATATTAGAAGACACATTCCCTAGCCGATCAGTCCGCGCCAAGCGCTTCTAGAGGGAGGACGTATCGCTTTTCGTTGTGCGCCCACGTGACCACATCGAGCGATCGAACGGCGAACCGGGCAAACAATATAGCGCAACCAAAATGTTTTGACAGTTTTCTTTTTATATTTTTTTGTTGTCTACTAAATATTGATGAAAACTATGTTTTTGTTTATAAAGTATAATTGCGATGTATATAGTATGTAATTTATATTTCAGATATTCGTTGCTTTTTCTTTATTACGAAGATAACTATATATCGAAGAAAAATAGAATAGAATTATAAGTAATCCAATATTTTATTGATCTAACAATGACGCGTGAGAGAAAAAACAGTGCCTTTGGCATTGTGAAATGAAAAAAAATTCATGAATTGAGAAGGTTGATAGGTGCAAAAAAATATTTAATGGACATAATTTTTACTACCTTTAAGGATGATTTATATTACACCGGGCCGTGCCCCGTCCGGAGCCCGGTGAAGATGCTAGTATGCTTTTGTATGAACCAATTCATATTACATCGGGCCGTGTCCGTGCGCTCCAATCGCGAAATTTCAAAAAAATATTTCTTTTCACCGTGCGCTCGGAGACAGCTTCGCGAGGCCCGCTCGGGTATTAGTCTTTTTAGTGGTATCATTTAATGTATACTTAGTTTCTTTTTTAAATTGTTAAAATTATAAATAAATTAATTAATTAATTAACCCGAGGCTGACTGCCTCGAGGTATAATATTTTTTCAATAATATATGTATATTAATTTATTCCTGGTAGGTATAATATATTTCTGCTTAAATATTTTTTCAAAAAAGAATTTCAAAAATATCTCGGGAGCGGTGCGTCACAGACCCTGCGTGTTTGTGCTCATTTAAGGGGTCTTGGGGAGAGGAATTTTTCGGTGAAGACGAAATTTCGAAATTCGCATTTTTGGACTTTTTCAAAAATATCTCGGGAGCGGTGCGTCGCAGACCCCCCGTGTTGGTACTCATTTAAGAGGTCTCGGGGTGAGGAATTTTTTGTTCACGATGAAATTTCGAAATTCATATTTTCGTTGAAAAACAAAAAAAACATCTGTTTAAAAACAAAAAAGTTACGCGTTGTTCCGAATACCACGCATACGAAGTCGCGGGCACAGCTAGTATAGTAATATTAATACAAAATAGTATAATAGTACTTGGAAATGAAAGGCATGGGCAAGGCCCGGTGGCGGCCCGTCGGCGGCACGGTGACAAATAGCAAATCCGGCCGTTGAGAAAAACACGGTGAGCGCCCGGCCCGGTGTAATATGTTTCATCCTTTACTTTTGGTCTGTCTGTCTGCAAACAAAACTGAATCAATTTCTCAGCCACTTCACGTAAGCCTAGCGATCTGAAACTTGGCCAACATAGACTAAGACTGCAGGTGGAACAAGAAAACAAATTATAAGCGCGAAAAAGCTACAAAACTTTTTCTTTTTTCAAGTCTTTATTCATTTTCAATTTGGAAAACACTTATGTCAAAAACTTCTTTTGATTTCTCGCTATTTCACATATTTTTTTCGTGTTTATTATCAAATTACAATATGAAATGGGGTGTTAAATAAAATAGGATTGCAGCCTTACACAGAGTGGGTATGGAGCCGTCGGTCATATTCAAGACACTTCAGAAGCTTGGTATCAGCTGTATGTTCGTATATATCGTACTATCGACAGATATACTAACACTTCTTCTGTCGATGACCATAAAAGATTGGGACGGCCGCGTGCTGTTAGAACTACAAAGGCTGTTAATGCTGTTAAAGCCAGAATTCGCCGAAACCCCATAAGGAAATAAAAATCTTATCGCGAGAAATGAAGATTCCGGGTAGGACTCTGTCGCGTATATTAAAACAAAACCTGCTCGGTGCTATTGTCGATATACAGGACATGCCCTAAATCAATCCCTACAGATAAAGAGAGTGACTCGATCAAAACGCCTTCTGTCCCGATACGACGGTGAAAGACACAGAAATATCCTCGTTACTGAAGAAAACATTTCCACGATTGAAGAACACTACAACAAGCAAAATGACAAAATGTACGCTTTGTCATTGAACGCTTTGTCACCTCAACCCTATATGAACCAAAAAGAATTTTGAAAATCGGTTTACAATTGGCGAAGATATCACGTAACATACATACAAAAAAAGACATCAAAATTGAAAACCTCCTTATTTTTGGAAATTGGTTAAAAAAACCATGTATTTTCATTGTACAGAGCTCATGAGGAGGTCAAGTTATAGGGAATTAAATTCTCTAAAAGATCTTTACTGTGCCATTACAATAAAAAATTTATTACGGCTTTTACACCATTTTCAAGACGAGAAAAATTTTGAATTTTTTTTTTAACATTGATTTATCTGACTATTACTCATAAATCGCCAACGAGAAAAAAATTTGAAGCTTGGATTCAAGAACTAGAAACTTGAAGCTAAAATTTCCTTTTTTAATGAGCTCTATACGACCATTTTCTTCGAAGTTACAGCCTGTTGAAAATCACCTAAAAATTTGGAACTTTTTTTTATATCCTTTAATTGTTGCGTTTAGTGTAGAATAAAGACCTTTATCAAAGCTAAAGGTGGCCATTTTGAAAAGAATTTTTTTTTGCTGAGGCTTCAATAAATATGTATACGTAAGTTTAATTATGATTACCTTACTTCATAAAAAAATAAATGCATTTTCATTTGTAACAGAATTTATGGCTTTATTAGGTACCTTCCTTAATTTTATTAATAGTTTCGGATTTCCGGCATTATTATAAAATTTTCAAAAATAATAAATAAACAATCACAATAAATAATAATAATGAATGAAATAATAGTAAACGATAAATAAAATAATAATAAATAATGAATTGGCTTTCTCTACGATTTTACTATTAGTGATTTACTTTTTCACACATATGTATCAGTAATGGAGGTACATACTCAAAAATATTTAATATTTAAACTAATATAAAGTAACTAACATTGTATAATTCTTAATAAATATAAGAGAAAAAAATATTGAAAAAAAGACATTATAGTAATTAATAAATTAAATTACTATAAAAATATATGGAAAGGATCAAAACCGTTTACACCGACTCAACCGCTGTCCGTAGTTTAGTTCACGAAAGATCACATGGCGGCGCCACCGCCGCGCGTCAAATACCTATTGTCGAGCGGCGCGATATCACCTACGGGGCCTTAACAAAGAAATAAATGAAATATATTTTACAAATATATTTCATTATATAAAAAAAGCACATGCTACGTAAAAATTATAAAAAAAAAACACGAAATATATTCAATTTACATTTGTTGCGATAGCTGACAATAATCTAAATTGGAACAAAAGTTGTAATTTCACGAATTTATCCACTGCAAATAATTTTTTTTTGAAAAACTTTTTTACCGCAGTCGCTAAATTAATTTTAACAAGTCTATGTACTTTTTTAATAATTGCAATTTATAAACAAAAAACGCGTGAAAATTTGCTCAGTTCTGTTTGCTAAACGTAAAGCGAGACCGCGGTCTTAATAATCCATACTAACATTATAAATGTGAAAGTAAGTCGGTCTATCTGTCTGTTACCTTTTCACGCCTAAACCGTTGAAATGATCATCATGAAATTTTGCATGGACGTTGTCAAGGATGCAGAAAAGGACATAGTACCTTTCATCCAGAAAAAAGTACTTTTCCTGATCATCTAATGCCTGGCAAAGCTATAACTGCAATAAAGATGTTAGGCGTTACATTGCTCAAATATTTAGTCTGGCGTTATTTTTTTATATTTCAACGCTGGCGAAGAGGGGCACACCAGCTAGTTAAATTAATATTAATACAGTGTTGTGCAACTTGGTTAATACAATAACATTTTTACCAATTACCGTCATAAAATTAGGGCCGGGCGCGTCTAGACCCCCCGACGACCGGTGACGTTCGAAGTCCCCTGTGGACTAGAACCACGCCCATTTAGAGGGGTGTTTTAGTGCGGTAAAGTCCCACATAACCCTATGCACAATTGCATTGCATGGTGCATTTATTCATAGGATAACCTTTGAGGATTTCTCCCCTCGTAAAAAGTCATAAAATTAGGTAGGTATTTAAATAAAAAACATCTGCACTTGTTTGTTAATTTTTTTGTACAATTTTGTTCATAAAATTGTTTTATTATTATGGGCATTTATTTTTTTATTTTTCATTATTTTGTAAGAATTCATAGAGAAAATATCTGGGTAGTGAAACAGCACTGTATATTGTACATAAACAGTATTATTTTATACTGTTATTTGAAAAAAAAAAAAAAAAAAAAAAAAAACATTACATACCTCACAAAAGAATTTTAATACAAAATAAGTGGGTTGATTATTAAAAAGAAAAAATTACCACTTACAACACTATTAATATAATTACTAAACTTTTGCCTCAAATTTTCAATTTATAGTTTTAAATAAAAAACATCTGCACTTGTTTGTTAATTTTTTTGTACAATTTTGTTCATAAAATTGTTTTATTATTATGGGCATTTATTTTTTTATTTTTCATTATTTTGTAAGAATTCATAGAGAAAATATCTGGGTAGTGAAACAGCACTGTATATTGTACATAAACAGTATTATTTTATACTGTTATTTGAAAAAAAAAAAAAACATTACATACCTCACAAAAGAATTTTAATACAAAATAAGTGGGTTGATTATTAAAAAGAAAAAATTACCACTTACAACACTATTAATATAATTACTAAACTTTTGCCTCAAATTTTCAATTTATAGTTTTACTAGCGACTTGGACCCCGGCTTCGTACGAATGCAATATTTTTCTGCAAATTATATACACAAACCTTTCTCGTTTATCGCTCTGTCCATTAGTGAAAACCGTATCAAAATCCTCTGAGTGGTTTAGAACAAGTTACCGGATGCAGACAGAAACGGACAGCGACTATATTTTATAACTAGCTGAACTCGGCCAAGCTTCGCTGCGGCCCATACGGCGCGGCGGCCGGCGTGCGCATGGGGCGTGCGGTACTGGACACTGCTTATATATAATACTATTTATCGTAGCGTAATGTTATATAGCCTGTAGCCTTCCTCGATAAATGGACTATTCAAAACAAAAAGAATTTTTCAATTCGAACCAGTAGTTCCTGAGATTAGCGCGTTCAAACAAACAAACAAACTCTTCAGCTTTATAATATTAGTATAGTTATATGTATAGATATTATGGATTTTAAATAAGCAGTTATGTGTTTTTATTTTTCATCTAAAATTCCTTGGTGTCTCATTGCAAAGGTCTTTCTTTGAACAGTGTGTAAATGTGTCTCTGTGACATAGAAGGGATTACCCTTTCCTTTCTCTTGTAGTGTAACAGAAAAAAAGTGGTCTATGGCAGCGGCAATTACGCCAGAGCTGTGCACAAATACAACGAACTCACCATTGAACCAAGACACGTGACGGTCACTACATTTTCTGGTAAATGAACTTATTGGCAGCGGTCGTGGAGAGTCTATCGTGGGTTTTACTCGTGTTAAAAATAATAATAATAACTTCTCTTTTAGCGTTCGTCTGTAATGGCATACCTAGTTTGTAAAAAAAGCAACAAAAACATTTAAGGCGAGGACTCAGCAGAAAAGAGTTATTTTCGTCGCATAACTTGGCTTGTTAGAGTAAAATTTAAACTTAGATAAAAATAAAGAGCATAATAGACTATTGAATGGGTGTTCGCGACATATCCACGCCTAGATGTCGCTATTGCAAGGAATGTTCGTGGTATGGAGGTTGGTCTGCGTTTCTGTGTATAGGCGGCAATGAAAGATATGAATGGGGGTCTTTATCAAAATTAAAAGGTGTCTTTGTCGAAGGTTTTGTGTCAAGTTCATTGTTCAGTTCAGGTCTTGTTCTGTCAATAGTCCAAATACATAGATCAGGATACGTTATAAGTAATTCATTTGCCTATAACAGTATCCCCTTAGATCAATTGAGATCAATATAAAGTGAGCTATCGAACAATGGGGCAGATTTATACAATAAATTATTTTTCAGAGAAAAAAATAGTGTGTAAGGGCGAAACGAACGATTTATTTTCACAAACCAAGATCACTTCCAAAATCACTAAACTTGTCCGATGATACTTGCCAAAAATCGTCAATGATTCCCTGAATGTGTCGCCGATTCACTATCGCAGATAATTTCGCAAAAGCTCCAAAGTGTCGTTTTCGTATCGCTTGTAGTCGCGCAACTCCCCTCTCGGCCGGCCGCATTCTTTGTACACGCACTTTTGTTACCGAGGTTAAAACAGTTTTTAGAATTTTTGTTTGTTTGTCTGTGCGTTTGTGCACGCTAATCTCAGAAACGGCTTAACTGATTTGAATGCGGTTTTAACTGATGCATTGTAGTAAGCTTCCAGTAACATTTAGTGTTTGTTTACTTTCAATTGGTTTACAAACAAAAAAGTTACGCGCTATACCAAATAGGTATCACGCGTACGAAATTGCGGGCTCAGCTAGTTTTGGTAAAAGTCTTTCTTAATTTCAGTAATTTTCTGTGAATATTTCAGATTTTGAAAATGGGTATAACATTTAATAAAATTAAGGCAAGGACTTGGCAAAAAAGCGATATTTTCGTCGCCTAATTTGACTTGTTAGAGTAAAATTAAAACTTAGATAGAAATACAGAGCATAATAGACATAAAGAGCATAATAGTTTGAATCAGGCAGATTTATACAAAAAACAATCCGAGAAAAAAATAGTAAATTACTGCCAAAAAAAAAAAGCTTTTGTGTCACAGTACTAAAAATTTTCAGCGACACCTATATAATTTTTTAAGCTTATTAATTAACTTAAGTTCTGTAAGTACTAAAGTTTTAATCGGCTACTTTAATTTCTTTTTGTCATATTTTACACAATATTTAGGGAAAACCTTCAAATTTTAAATCTGTTTAGCGTCTCGTTATTTACGAGACGCTATAAAAAATTGTGCAATATTGCACCTTAATTCGTAGGTTATTAGGTTGAGCTCATTTTTAGTACTTCTCTTAAAAAGAAACGCGCAATTCAAACAAAAATTTATAATACTTTCAAACTATGAAACCCTATTACTTACCAAATTACACGATATTTTCCCAGTAAAATTTATAATTTCTTCATATCATAATAGTACAAGTTTCAAATGCTAAAACAAAGCTAAAACGTAAATAAACTGATGGCTTGATGTCCATACAAAACTGATTGATCTCCTTTAATAATCACTAACCTTTAAACATAAACATACGTAATAAACAGGAAATAATAACTACCTAAAGTGAGAATATTCTTTTAGGTATATTCTCACTCCTTTGAACTATGAACTCTTATCTCATTTACTTAAAATTTAAGTATTAAAGGTTTTTATTTTATTTTAATCTATTATCTAGTCTAATATAATAAAATCGTAAAGGAGCCGTATCTGTACATAAAATATTTTATATATATATATAAAAAATTGTGCTGAGGTCAAAAAATAGTTTTTAAAATTTCTGTCCATTTGTCTGTGCGTTTGTGCACACTAATTTCTGAAACGGCTTAACCGATCATAATGCGATTTTCACTGAGGTATTCCGTAACTTTTAGTGTTTAGTTTCATTCCAATCGGTTTAAAAACAAAAAAGTTACGCTCTATACTGAATACCATGCACGCTCAGCTAGTAACTAATATCTTAAATTTTCACAAAAAAAATTTCTTATTCATTTTGTATATATGCTATGCTGCTGTTGCAGGATGATGTCGCAATTGGACATTTCCTCTACTGCTACAACTCTATGCTTAATATGGAAAAAAAAATTGCTTAAAGTTAATATGGAAAATTGTCAAGTTGTCAATTTTCCATATATCAAAATGTTTTATGCTCTCACTAGCGAGTGTGGTCATTATAAACTCATGCTAGACCCACTGGTTACTAAGAAATTACTACTTTATTAAAAGTAATATAACTTTTTGTTTAATCGAAGTGTACCTGTAACATCTAAGTATAGTAAAATGCAACTACATACTTCAAAATGGTGTTGAGATAAGGAAAGTGTTTTTCTGTCTTTAATACTAATATTACTGTGCACTGTTATGAAATCAGTCTTCTTACCTTCACACTAATATTTGAAAAATATCAGTAAATCAGTAAATTTACATCCTCACCATCACACCAATGTGATGAAGCAGTGTGAAGGTGAGTCCGGTGCACATAAATGGAAGTTATACCTTTTACAGAAACACCGAAGTGGTAAATCTCATAGGAAAGACTAGACTTCAAAACAGTTGAAAGGTATCAGAATGGTATCCCAGAGAGTGGAAGAGAAAAATAGAAAGAGGGATCTGGGAGTTTCATTTCATTCCCCTGATTACAAAAGAATTATTTAGTAGTCTAAGACAACTATCTACAGTTAACTGGGCTAAGGATATATATCTCCCATATATTATTTTCATAACCTTAGTCAAAGATACACATAAAGTGCAAAAAACAATTCAAAATAGATTATTCTACAAGGATCATATAATACAAAATTGATCCCAAACCCGTAATATACCTTTAGGCTGCCATTTGAATTCGCTTGACCAGTAAATACAGTATTTTTTGATAAAGGGCAAAGACATTATTTAATTTTGGAGAACTATGATCTGATAGGTGCAGATCATTTTTTGACATATGCATTTTGTTCGATTCTGAGATTTCTAACAAAATCCGGTCATAAATCTTTTAAATTATGTAACCCAAATTAAGATGTGTATATGCCTTCACAGCTGTAGGGAACTACTTTTCTTATAGTCTATACTCTCGCCCTCAGCTTTGTGTGGAATTGAAATATTATAAAATATTTTCTAAGCAGATGCTTGTTATAAAATAAAGTTTGGTTCCAAATTTCAGTTTTTTAGATTCATACTCCGGCCATTACAAGAGTGCTGTTCTGACAGGGGTCAATTCCATACATTTTCTGTATCGTTTATTCGGAAATGAACTAAGCAATGGACATAAAGAAATGTCAAAAACGCATTCATAGAATGACCGTACTATAGTAATATTGGCTGTGCATTGATAGTCGGCCAACAAATGAGTTTATACCAACGAGTCAAGTAGAAGGTAGGTCTTATAAAGAAGTTACTGTGATTTAATTATTAATTGTATGAGTATTGGTATTAATCATAAAGGTCTATGATTAATTCTTAAAATATAGGTCAAATGGATTATTATGACATTTTAAGAGAAAAAAAAACTGAAATTAATAGTAATAATGCTAGGTTGCTAATTTGCAGGTGTTGTATGATATTCGCATGTGTCCCGTAATATATCGCAACGGAAATCGAATCTACCTACTTGTAAAATAAATACGATACGACTGACGTATCTATTGTATTCTACTTTAAGAGAGTTCATAAAAAAATTACAATTACGAGGAATATTTGCATTATAATTTATAAATCATATATTTGAAGAGCTAACAGAAAAATTGCAACTGCATTGATATAAAATAAAAATAACTTACCACTTTTGTGCTGTTTTCTTTTCACAATATTGACGAATATAGCTTCAAATATTTTAAATGAAGACACAATTTACATAATGTTACATAAACAATTTCATTAATTTTTATTTATCACTGATTCATTTATTTATATTAAATGCAAATGAAAAATGCAATAAATGAAACCACGCAGTGAACTGAACTGAAGCTGAAGAATCTGTAATAATCTGACTGAAGTCTGACTGTCTGACTTGACTGAAGTTCTATGCTCTATGCTCATATTAGTTATTTTTCGATGGCTCTATATAATAACATAATAAACTGTGGTCTGAGTCTCCAGTAAATGCTCAGAGTGGCTCAGAACCATACTCAGAACAGAGTATTATATTCTCAGCACAATAAATCACCACAAAACACCACATTGACTGCCACAGATTATTATGTTAATATGTATGTTCCAGAGGCTCTAGTATGAGTTTGTTTACGATACTACACTACACCAATACTACACTCGCTAGCGAGAACGTAAAACTTTTGTATGGAAAATCGTGAACTGTCAATGTCAAATTATCAATTTTCCATATAAATGTTTTACGCTCTCGCTAGCGAGTGTAGTATCGTAAACTCATGCTAGAGCCACAGCAATCTTTCGCCCCAGGCTAATTTGCTCTAACCACGGATGCATGCCGTTCCATTCGAGCTTTCATTGCTCTGGACAAGATTTGATCATAATTACGCTCTGCCTGACCACAATTTTAGTACCTTTTAAATCTGCCAAATCTTGTCCAGCTGTCAAATGTGACAGCTTTAATGTCAAATTATGTGGCTATCATCATCATCCATCAACTCGGAAAAATCCTAGAAAAATCAAAACAAAACCCCCACCCATGGAAGTAACATGTACTACGTACAACCGGAATGTGCAATGAGTACAAGTGTGTACACAAATATATACTTTATTGTCATGGCAGAAGATATATATTTAAAACGAAAGGGTAAACGAGCCGAAAGAGAACGCGAGCACGAGGTCAATTTGTCTCTTTCTGTCATTGCCAGTACACATAAATAATACTTCTTAGTATATTGATAACGTTGTCAAAGTTAATATTAAATATTCAATTAATCTAATGTACACTCGGGTGGGAATCATTTTTTATTTATCACACATATGTACACATCGTAGAATCGCCGGCACATCGTAGAATTGGGCATGGGTTATTGGATGGTTTTTGGTAGCACTTTGGTAGGATTTAGAATTCTAATGTGGCAACATTCCAAGCTGTAAAATACGTAATGGCGGCTGTCTGTCTTTAGTGTCTTGCATTTTGCGTTATTTCAATATAATCCTGGATTCTACAAACCCTATATCTTGGTAAAAATAAGGCCTGGCCGTTCCTATATTTGAGAGTGTGCATCGGCCAAGCCATATTTTTACCAAGTTAAAGGGTTTGTAGAGTCCAGGATTATCTACACAACTTGGTACCTATTTAAATCTCATTCATTTGTCAGCGAAGTTGGCTCACGGATTTTAAATTTTATGTTTTGGATAAGATTTTAATTGTCTATATGAATAATCAAGTTAATCAAGAATTTCCCACGTGATGAAACTTTCGATTAGGTAGTAGAGATGACAATTCTACTTGTTGCCAAACGTGTGGCCATCTTAGCAGAGAGAGATAAAAGCACCTCGTTGTCGCTACCTCACTCGGACTGTTTTTTATAAACAGTGCGTGCACATTCCAGTTGTACGTAGTACATGCTACTTCCATGCCCCCACCCCACCCAAGAAAAAGTTGAAGTAAAAAATGTAGAGTAAAATAGTATATACCTCTATTTCTCCATGAATGGAAGATAGACTGTGGACCACAGACCACAGGTTAAGCAAGTTAATGACAACGAAAACAAAAAATGTGATAAAAACAGTACTTGTTCCTAGATAAAAACATTCAAGATAAGTTGTTATATCGCGACGATTTGTTTCTCGAACTCTCGAACATACTATTAAAAAAAAGTAGATGAATTTAATAGAATTTATGAAATATTAAGATGTGAAATTGCGAAGTTTTTAATTACATTCGTTCATCCTAATTGGGATTTATATAATATTCTATGGTTAACTATGGTAGATAACAAACGTCAAATTCACGTGAGTTTAGTTTAAAATTATGTATGTATGTATATATGTGAGCGGAGTAACTTAACAGCTGATGATAAGAGTATTTAATTTTATGTATTTATAGTGAATCTGGAAAGTCAAAGGAAATTAAATTGTTGGCACATTTAAAGTTATGAGTAATATTAACCAATTGCCTTTGGAAGCTCTAATTGAAATATTGTTAAGAATCGACGGGGTCAGTTTGGGTAAATGTAGAAGGGTATGTAAAAAGTGGCAAGAAATTTTAAATGATTGCGATCAACTTTGGCATAATGTTTGCCGGAATGAGTACAAATACTCGTCGAAAATAGCTAAAAGGAAATCCGGAGAAGACTGTGACTGGTATCACATTTATAAAAACCTCTTTATGTGGTCGAAAATAGGCAATTTTGAAAGAAGTGTTTGTGAATTTTACAGTTTTCATACTGACGATAAAAATCACGCTTTGGAAGTGGATTACAGCGTCATGCCTCTCAAAGACAAGAGGGGGATTGTTCTATATGATACTTCAACATTAAAATACATACCTGTTGTAGTGCCGACGCGGGATTGCTTAAAAATATCAAACAATGATAAAAATACAGTATTCCTTCTCAAGTCTGGTTTGTTTTTGCAGAGAAATGTCGATGACTCTTCTTACATGAGTGAAGCATTTTTCAATGCAGACAATTTCACTTTATGCCCAGACACACTATACTTTTATAATAACAGAGATGTCTTTAAGTGTAACTTGTTTGATAAAAATTTGTATTCAAAATTACTGTTTCATTGTCAGTACGACATTAAAGAAATGCAGTTTAGCGATGGTTTTCTACATTTATTCACAGACTGCGGTAAAATTGTAACCTTACATAAAAGTTACACTAGAGAAAGATCAATAAATTGCCCGCCGGAATGGGTCCGACAGATCAAACGCATTTGTGTGTTAGATGACAGAAATTATGTGTGTTACTCGCGCAATTTGTTTATCATTGAAACAGATAAATACAGACACACATATTTGTCTACGACTTGATTTTCCACCGATCACGGCCCTTTTTTTTTATGGCGAAGTAGTGGTCTTGGGCACAAAAGCTGGAGAGATTTTACTTTATAGATTGTCGGATCAGAAGCATGCAACTAAGCCTATATTTGAGAAACTAGCTAACTTGGAAAACGGACAATTTGCTGTCAATTTGGATGTGTTTGAAAGGAGTTCTGGGCCGACTATAGTAGTTGCAACTCTTTTTAAAATAATACTATTGGAAACTAAATTTTTTCCACATGTAAGTTATATTTTTATTCATCATTCTATTCTGTATCACTGAAGTGGAAAATGTGGTAAACACAGACAGGCTGATGGTCCATTTAATCGTCTATAACACAAGCAACACACATGCTGCAAATGCATTTCCAACCATAGTAGGATTGAGGATAAGGGATTGGAAAAGTATTGGGAAATGGCTAAATTTGTAATTTGTGATTCAGACATTTCTAGGTTTTTTGAGTTTGTAAATTTTAGAATTTCATAGATTATTTTCTTTATTGGCAACATTAATAAAGCCTCACCGGACTGACGCTATAGGATTGATACAGATAATGTTACCATTTACATTTATATAGAATAACTATTAGTGCTCATCTTTATTATATAAAGACTAGCTGGCCACACTTTGCTACGGTGTCCTTCTTTGACAAAGACTATGATAACTCTGCAAATATAAATAAGATATTCATGAATTATACACATAAAGCATCATCAAAAATTCCTCTTTCCATTGACAGCCAGAGAAAAAGGAGGCCTTTAACTGATAATGTTACTGTCCGCCGCTGTCTGTTTCACTTCTTCTAAACCACCCAAAGGATTTTGATTTGGTTTTCACTAAACAAAAAAGCAATAAACAAGGAAGGTTACTGTGTATAATTTGCAGAAAATTATACACACTGCGTTTCGCAGTCATTTGGGCAGCCTGTCTGGTGGCAGTAGTCACCCCCTTACAGAAGACCACCGTGAAATAACAGCACACGTGCTGTTGTGTTTCGGTGAGTGAGTAAGGGATGCCAGAGACCATTTCCCTATCCACTCCTAATCCCTTATCCTTAATCCTACTGCAATCGGCAGTGCACTTGCAGCAGCTTAGGCGTTGCTTGTGTTATAGGCGACAGTAGCATCAAGTGCACCGTCAGCCTGTCTGCCGACCTTAACATAAAAAAAAAACAATTATATTCTGGCGAACCCGAGGGCGGGTCACTGGTAAGAAATGAAGTAGAATACCTAAGAAAGTTATTGCAGTTTAGTTGGAAAAGAATGTGTACAGCTATAAACATTGTTTTTTAATTTCAGGAACGAGCAATAACTGGAAAATTCTCAGACAACAAACTTCTGATGTACAAAAGACTATTGAGACTCAAAGATAGGTTACAACTGTCAAATTTTAATACTTAATTTAAACCTCAATTAAATGTCAAATTTATTTATTTATTTATTTGTTTATTTATTTATCTATTAGTCTAAATTTGTGTAAAAATGTGTAATATTAGAATTAATTGAGTGAGCAGTTTTGCAACTTTGACTGGATATTTTGAATACTGGAAGGACCAAAATACTATGACGTACAATCAATGTAGTGTTCTGTGGTGATTTTTTTTAAATTGTTTGGAAATAAATTATAATGTTTTTATTGTTATCGATTTATAATAATAATATTATAATTTATTTCAAAACAATTATGTATTAATTCCAACGATTATCGATTTATAATAATAATAATAATATTGTAATTTATTTCCAATCAATTACAATGGCCATAAGTTATCGTTGACCCCCACACTAAGCTGTGCTTATGTAGTGGGAGTCTACTGCAAATACATAAATACTGCATACAATTAATCTACAATACTTAATATACAATTATAAATACAAAACAAGATTTTATAGAATAATTAATAATAAATACAATGTGGAACATATATGTACATATAAAATTAAAAAATGTAGAAAGCAATATAATTTATGAACCCAATATAATTTATAATCACTTCTTACAGAAGAACACTGTGAAATAACAGCATGTAGCCTGTTGTAATTCGGTGAGTGAGTGAGGGATACTAGAGCCCATTTATTCATCATTTATCGTATAAATGTCGGCAGTGCACTTGCAAACCTCGGCCTGCTCTGCTTGCCGAGCTTTACATAAAAAAAATTTGGCTCTACCATTGGTAGTTAATGGCAGTTAGTTCCATTGTATCGAATCATAAAGCATCGCTGTCGTCACGTGATGAATACGTTAGTTTATCTAAAAAGTTTTCACCTATAAAATATTGAATTTGAACACTATTCAGACGACTTAAAGTCCATTGTTATCTCGTATTCACTGTCTAATCCCGACGGGTGTAAAAGCTTCAATTATGAATCTTTGTTTTTAATTTATTGTTAATTGTTTACTAATTTATTGTTACCAATAAAAACGCGTTTGACGTTTTGATGACGTTTTTAATTTATTAGAGTCTAATGTAAATTTAAAAGTAATTATTATGAAATTAATAAGTTTATTTTATTGTAAATTTAAGTGAAAGAAGGTTGCTACATATCTTTATTAAGTACTAGCTGAGCCCGCTTCGTACGCGTGGTATTCGGTATAGCGCGTAACTTTTTTGTTTATAAACCGATTGGAATGAAACGAGAACTAAATGTTACAGGAAGCTTTCTACAATACATCAGTGAAAACCGCATTTAAATCGGTTAAGCCGTATCAGAGATTAGCGTGCACAAACGCACAGACAGACAAAAATTCTAAAATCTATTTTTTTTGACCTCGGCAACACAAGTACAACGTGTACAAATTGTTTTTTGAAAAAAATCTTTAGTGTACCGACACGGCTCGTTTACAATTTTATGTTCACAAATCATAGCTTATATGTTTTTCTAATGTATAAACTATATTAATGTAAAGATTCATTAAAATCCATTCAATAGTTTTTGCAATGAAAGAGTAACAAACATCCATACATCTATCCTCGAAAGCTGTCACATTTATAAAATTTATAAGATAGATACTTTAAAATAGTCCTTTTAAAGTGCCGCTTCTCTACGGAAGTTGGCTATCTCGAAACCTTTGAAGCTGCTGCACGAAAGAGGGAGCGAGTGCTCATACTAAGCCATTTTCTTAAATTCTTCAACCAAAATATCTTTCTCCTACAGAATGCAATAGATACAGGCAGCCAATTTGAATTCTGACCAATTCTTTATAATGCAAAAATGGCGCTGTGGAGCAATGGGAAAAACGCGCGTGGCCTATCATGTCGAGAGGTCCGAGTTCGATCTCCGGTCATGCCTTGTGCCAATAGGTATTAAAATGGCTTTTTTTTTCTAAAAACTAAAGCGCATTTTCTGACTTCTTTCAAATGGCAAATCATTTATAACACATGCCTTTACTTTTATATTTATCTTTATTAATTAAAAACAAAACTTTCCATAGTCAAACTGCTTTCCAATTTTATGGGACAATGTAAAGATTAGCTTAATTATTCCATGTATAATAAATAAATAAGCAAAATAAGAAATAAATGAAACTTATTTTATAAATATATACCATGTCCTGGATGTAGAATACTTACTTTTTATTCATCTACAACACTAAGTATATTGTAAAAAAGAAGTTACTCCTTAATAATCGATTATCATATATGCAAAGTTCATGAGTAGTAAAATTTATATAAACGTTAACTAAAAAGCGTTACGTTATCTGTCACTGACATCTGAGGTCAGTGATTTATGTAGGTATTTATGTCCCCTAATTCTGTTATAGTATAACAAGCAACACCAGAAGGTTTCTCTGGGCTTATAAAAATATCTGCTTGTAAAAATATATGCTGTTGTCTGCCGGCGGGCGCAGCTACATTTGTCGTCAATGCGATCGTGTATACCGAATGTAACTAACATAACTTTTGTTGGAACACGTGACATCAAAGTGTCCAGTTATCTATTGACACGAGGAAAATACACAAATCTCCCTCGTTTATATGTTCCAGAGTCTAAATAATCTGATGTTTATCTATCCAAAGCGTCCAGTTCTTTCTGAGACCATCTGAGCACGCCAAATGTATAAAAGAGAACGGACATGACCCAGCCGTTGAAAGCTCGGATCTTGTTAGCCCCGGATAAATAGCTCCTAAGAACTTTTGCCAGACGCTACCAAAATCCTCGCAGACTGACTGTTTCACAACCGTCTCCCTCACACCCAAAGACTCCGACATACCCGGATGTCGATAGGTCTCAGTCCCAGAGAGCGACGTCATCTGTCCCGATTCAACTTCGACATCAGTCGAACGAGCAACCCGTCCTCTTTGCACATGAAGGACTGCACATTTGTCAAGCCCGAACTCCATCCTGATGGACCTGCTGAAATTTTCAGTTAATCCCCAGCAGCTCCTCCAGACGATGAGCGTTCGGTGTAAACAACTTGAGATCATCCATGTAGAGAAGGTGCGACATTCGATGGCCCCCTCTCCGAAACTGAAAGCCTATCGCCGAATCCTCCAAGACAGTACTCAGAGAATTCAACGCCAGGTAATATAGACGCAAAGTTGCCTGTCTGTTTGTATTCTATAAGATGTACTTCGGAGAGTGTGCTCAAGAGCTGCATGATATCATACCGCCTTCCCCTTTCTTCTATCGGACAAGCAGACGTACGGCTGGTTACTATCTTCACCTTGTCGAAATCCCTCTAATTCGGACCAAGCGCTTTAAAACATCTTTTGCACTGCTAAGGATTGGAACTCCCTGCCGGCGTCTGTATTAACGAGCTCTTATAACCCAAATCTTTTCAAGGTTCGAGTGCTCAGCCAAAGCACAGCCAGGGCACGGACAGGCTTTACGGTTTTTTTAAATTAAATCAAGGTAGCGCTTAACCACTATCTCACCTGATGTGAGGTGCAGATGCGGCCGAAGGTGGAGCACGCTTACCCAGTGAATGCCCATTTACCCTGGTTTTGAAGGCCAAAACGGTCAATATAAGGCTCTTCATGAGAGTCTTTTAAAACCGCCCGTGTAACCCTCCCTGACAGAGGGGCTCGGTATAGGGATAGACCGGTGAGTCCGTTGTCACATTCTACGATCACCCTACGGAGTAAGCAGTCCGGATGTCACCATTGACATTATTCGAATAAACGCCGCGCGCAATCTCCTACGTTAAACGCGTTTCATTCCGATACATGAAAACAATTCAAAATGTATATTGTCATTCGCCACAGACTATAGTCATATGCATCTGCACGCTTGTGCCCAGCAGTGGGAATTGGGATATAATATTGTTTATAAATATTGGCTTGCCCGGAAGAAGCAGTCATTCCAGAATTTTTTCAAAAAAAAAAAAGATGATGTCAGGCAGTTGTTTCCTAAACAAAAACGCTCCCCTTTTTTGAAACTTCTAAGAAACATACGCATGCATATTCATAAAAGGTACACTTACGTACCTACATAAACAAATACATTAGCTACATGCTACATGTCAAGAGTACTGAATAGTTCGTGCACACCCACTCACGGCGTCTGGATGTGTTGTGGTCCAAGTTATAAGTTATTAGTTGTTTATGTTCTGCACCACTTATATTTATATGCATTGTAAGTATTGTATTTATAAGTGTACTAGCTTTTGCCCGCTAATTCGTCCGTAAAAATATGTGAGAAATAATTTATTCAATCTTTATTGCTGACATATTTTCTCAGACGTTGAATTTTATTTTTATTTTTGTTACCACGTTAACAGTACTTTTTTTTGATGAAAAGTATCCTATGTCCTTTTCTGCATTCCTAACAACATGTTTGCAAAATTTCATGATGATCGGGCATGAAAGCATAGCAAACAAACAATCTCACTTTCGTGTTTATAATATTGGTTAGGTTAGGTCGCGTTTATAATATGTATATTTCTATTTATTTTGTTAAATATTTTAAAATCAAACGTTTTTTAAAAAATATTTTTTTTGTTGTCATTGTTTGGCCAGGCGATGAATATTTATTTTCAGATGATCCCTCGGAAACAGTACTTTTTTGGATTCATCTATTTATTTATTTATTATATGACACGTATTTAAACACAAGATGTTAACAATGTCTGTAAACCATTATTGGTTTGTCTAGACATTATATTTCACGCCAATACAACATTACACTATATAAAATTATAACAATAATCAATTCAACAATAATCAATAATCAAATTATAACAATAATCAATAATCACTATATAAATTCATCAACATCCAATGCCTAACCAACTGAATCGCATACAATATGCAAAACTGGTCGAGTGAGCCATCGGTACGCTTTGTGTGTGTGCAACTCGCTACATAGTTATTTATTTTAGGTAACATTTTTTTAAGGTACGCTTTATGTTTTTTGTGTCATTCCATTTTTTAGATTGATAGGTATTAATTAGGTACCCTATGTCCTTTTTTGTATTTTTGACAATGTGTATACAAAATGTCATGATGATTGGTTGAGTAGTTAAGGCCTGAAAAAGTAATAGACAGACTTGGCACCCACTTTCACATTTATATATTAAGTAGGAAATAGGAATTATCGACTTTACTTACTATAAATGTATGGAAAGATATGGAAGTCACGAGTAAGAGCTACTAAGATAATGAAACTTTTTCAAAAAGGGGACATCCCGTTTTAAAATAATGTCCTTTATCGTTTTCACAATTTAACAATTTCAGTAGAAAAATTGAAAATGTGACAATTTCTCTTCAACCGTTTAGCTTTTTAAAAATCGCTCACAGCTTTCAACTTGCACTACAAGTTCCAAGTGCTATGTAACGACACATGGCTGTCTCTTCAGTGTTGAGCGCGTCGGGTTATAACCACCTGAGCAGAGGCACAAACACTCCGCCGCGGTTTGAGTGTGTTTTTACATGTTTTCTACTTTTATTTCAGGAGGTTTTCCAATTGACTACTCACTGAGTTCGTCTGCGAATGCGACACGAAACAACGCTAAACTATTGTAACAAGGAATTTGTTCAATGTTAAGATCGACAGACATGCTGATCGTTCACATGATGGTAGGTGGTTACCGTCGCCTATAACATAAGCAACACCACAGGTGTTGTTAGTGCGCTACCGACCATAGTAAGATTAAGGGATGAGCTCTGGCGTCCCTTACACACATCGAAACACAACAGCAAACATGCTGATATCTCGGTGGTCTTCTGTAAGGGGGTGGTTACTGCCGTCAGACGGGCTACTCAAATGACTGCGAAACGCAGTGTGCCCTGCCACTTCTTTGCAGACCAGACCAGAGCCAACTTTTAAAAGTTCATTTCCAAAGTTGACCGTGCTGGGAATCGAACCCGGGAACTCTGAGACAGACTAGCTACTCATCCAATGGGCTCGTTAACGTGCAAGTTTATATTGTTATTATTCATGTTGGAATATGAACAACAGATGTCTCTGTTATTGTTTTGTGAAAGTGATTTTATATGAACCCAAATGTCTCATAAACTAATCTTGTATTATAAAGGGCTCTTCATACCTTCATGTAGGTACTCCAAGCATATACATACCGTCAATTCCCCTAACTTGTCCATCGAAACCAATCTTCGCCTAAAATACAACTAGGTTAATTACTATGTATTTCGCATATGTGAACTTAATAATAATACTTATTAAACTAATATCTAAACTAATATGTATTGCGATTTACGACGTCGCATGTCGCCTGTCGATGTAGGTACCATTCAAACTCGCTCCGATTGTTACAACATTAAGGCCAGGTTCACACTGCAATCCATCACCGTAGGTATTATAAACACGAAAATTATACAATAAATCGGAATTCATATAATAGAGAAAATATCTGTAAGCCTACTATACTACCAAACAATAATAAAGACATTTATAAGTAGTGATCGGATAATTTACATACTTATTTGAAATTGATTTTACTATTTAACTACCTACATTCATTTAAGTATACCTAACTGACATGGTATTACCTGCTTACGCACGAATTGTCTAGATGGCGTTATGTTATGTTATGTTTAATACAGTTCAAATACAGATATTATACAAAATTATCTACATACGTAAATGATAAGATTATTCCGCGGCATGTAAAAATATAGTAGTTGATATAATTGATTTATATTTTATTTAATATTTAACCACCTACCGGCAACGAGCGCATCAGTAGGTACAAACTTTCAAGTACGAGCCCTAACAATACCTTAGGTATACTATGTCAGTTACATATTTTTCATTATCACTCTATTTTTCCTTGTTAGATATATTTAATAATTATAAATACATCGTTCTTATATAATATTAATTGTAACACATTATAATATGTTAAAATTCATCAAGCCGTTTAGTAAATTAATACATATTCTAAAACATTAGGAACTCTCTCCTTCTGGGGCAGTTTAGTATAATAAAGACACCTACATTAATTTCTAGATTCACATTAATATTGTCGCTTTGCTGCTGTGACAACCCTACGCGCTCTATATTGGACGTGTCAGGCGAAAGGGGTTGTCGCGAAGAGCGAGAAACATAGAACCTAAGCATAGAACGTTAGCGCACAGAGTACAACGTTCGTGTTGAGAGCAATGTTTACTTTATGGTAAAACAAAGACAAGCTAGAGTCGGGCAGAGTGACATAATGGGAGAGCGCGTACGGGCAAAGAGGTAAAGAGAGAAGGAGTAGTGTTTTGTGTTTGTGAGGAGAAAGAGCTAACTTAACAAATTACAAAACCCTCAAGGGTGGCGGTAAGATGTAGACTTAGAGAGACATACGTAGATAGTAAAGATGACCTAGAGTTGGAGGTAGAGGATGGTTGTAAGGCGAGAGGAGGAGACCATCGTAGGGGCTTTAGGCCCTGCCTACTACTGCTTGAGAATATAATTATGTCCTAATGTAGCTGGACAAGACGATCGTCAAAGAGACTCGTCGAAACTTGTTATGTGTACCTACTTATGTATGTATATGTCGTGTACTAACTATTCTTATATTACAGCGAAGCAGATAATAATTTCCGGTTGAACCCAGTTAATCTCGCTAACGTTGCGACAGGGGTTTCGCGGGGAGAGACGCGCTCTAGGTGATTATTTTGTCGGCTTTTGCACGACATCAAAAGAGATTTTTTTCTAGTTAGTTTTTAGTTTTCTATGCCATGACGTGTTCTGAGCATTAGGTGTTTTATAATTTCTAACACCCATAATATACCTACTTGTAAGAAAATTATATTTTCACTATTTTCGTAACAGTTTTCAGTGATAAATTTCCACCATAACATCAAATGGAAAAGCACACTGTATGCAATTAGGGCCGGTGTTGACTATTCACGTTTCATCGCAGGTGTGTGCCGCGGCCTATTGTGCGCTTCAATTCCTTAGCTAAAATTTTTATGCATCCCTGTTATTTCATGTGTTTTTCTTCAGTTATATCAATTATAAAGTTATTTATTTTAATGTTAAGGTCGACAGACAGGCTGAAGGTCCACTGAGGCTGACTACTGTCGCCTCGCCAACACAAGCTACGCCACAGGTGCTACAAGTGCGCTGCCGACTATAGTGCGATTAACGTCCTCTACTAGGCGAATGACCTTGGGCAACTGGGCTCTCTACAACCGGCCCTCGCTAGGGGCATCCGCTACTCAAAAATATAAAAAAACATTTGTTTTTCTGAAACTACTGAATTAAATGAAAAACTGTTCGTGTCATTTATAATGGAAATGAAACTATCATTTGATTATATACACATTGCATTACCTCTTGAAACAACTAAGTTGAATAGATTTTTGTAACAAAGCAAAATACAATAAAAAATTTTATTTAATTTCTCGTAAACCATATCTAATACTTAAAACAAAAATGCCACGTCAAAAATATTTTTATTTATTATTTAAATAAATAAAAATATAGACCAAGAAGTCAAAAAAGTATCATATTATATATTTTTTGTTACTGTGTCTTTATGTTTGAACGAGCTGAATCGGAAAACAAAGCAGAGATTTTTTCTTATCGATGGCGTGGAGCCTCTTAAGGATAAAGGATTAAGAATGGATAGGGCAAATGACCCTGGCATTGAAACACAACAGTACATATTCTGTTTTACCTTTATTATTGCCGCCAGGCGTGTTACACTTGACAAATTCGAAAAAATTTAACACTTTCAATGCCCACAAAGTGAGTATGACTTCTTATTGGTTTTTAAAATAATGCCTCCACTGCGTTTTGTGATCTAAAGATCAGAATTAAATAAAAAACACTGTTCCAATATTAATGTGCACATTATATTATCTTCTCTGTATGAGCCTTCACTCACTGCGACCGATCCGTGCCGCCGATACGTTCTAGAACGCGTCTTCAGATCGGATCGTTGGATCGGATCGCAAGGGTGTTTATACTGAGTGCGATACCGGTGACGACCCGTTCTGCGATACATCAAATTATCCATTCCACTAAAGATTATTTACAGACGGTCGCGTGGAGAATTAGCCAGACCCAACGTCAACATACCTACGAAGTTTACGAATTAAAAAAGAAATTAATATGAGTACAGATGAGCAAAGTGAAGACAGTTCGGATGAAGAAAGAAGAGAAGAAGAAGTTATTTTATTATCTTTATTGTTGAACCGAAAAAGAAAAATTTGGGTCCATAACATTAATAGAAAAAGAAATGTATTTGGTGAATATCATCACTTGGTAGACGATTTGGAAAATCGTTTTTATACCTACTTTCGAATGAGCGAGGAACATTTTGAAGAATTGCACTGCTTGTTAAAGAATAAACTTCGTAAAAAGAATACTAATTGGAGGAAATCAATAGGAACAAGAGAAAGACTTGCAATTTGCTTAAGGTATGTTTATTGATATTGACAAATGACTACAAACCTAATGAACAAATATTTATTAATCATAATCATCGCGTTCTCTGCCGCCGGAAATAGATCGCAACTGATCGGCGTGCGATCAGTGGAACGCGTGCGATATACCGCAGGCAGTGGGGAGGCATACACGGGCGACCATTAGTTACAGAGAACGCATGCGTTCAGATCGCATCTTTGATCGGATCGGTGGATCGGATCGGGCGCAGTGGGTAAAGGCTCTATAATACATTTTATGAAATAAAATGAAAACTATAAAAACACATCATTTCTGTTCGTCTTTTTCTTCTATACTATTTTTCTCACAATGACATATTCAATCTAGCTTTTTAAAAAACATTCTAATTTCAATTTTTTAAGTCAGCCAGGATTCAAGTTCAAAATACATCAACATGTCTAATTTACCAATACCTAATTAATTCGGAAACAAAACGTCCAATTCGAATGTGTAAACTTATTCACGTTTCTAATGAGACGGTTTGAATACTATTCAAACACAAGTGCGGAATGGTCTACACAAGTCCTTACAGTAATTAATACGCGTCTCGACACACGGCTTTGTCTGCGTCTCGCCTTTCATGCCTAAATCCAAAGAGAAAACACGGGAAATACAAAGATGTAGAATTTGCCGGGAACTGTTCTTCATAGTTTTTTTAGTGCGTTCAACGCAAATCAGGGTTGTCAAAACGGTAATTTCAATTTTAACGTTACTAGACATTATTTTGCGAAAGTGTACCCGCGATTTCTTCGTTTGGTATGATAATTTCCGAAATTAATTATTGAATTATTGATACGGCTGTATTCGTTTAATGTTTTGTATATTAGTCTACTAGCTGGATCTTGCGGTATCACCCGTAACTTAATTTAAATTGACATTTTGACTGCTCTCAGTAATGCAGTTCCATCGCACGACGTTTCATGTGGTTCGCAGTGCGCTACTGCGCTCGCAGAGAATGGCCTTAGTTTTGACTAAGGCCTACCGGTCCACCAGCACCGCGGCGCTCCCGGTCTTGGCCGGAGTTTTGCCCGCTGATCTGGAGGTGAGCCGTGCTGGTCGCGTGGCGGAGGCGTCCGAACGCCTGGTCCCACGGGAGAAGCGGAAGCTGAGACGGGTAGAATGGCAGCTAGTGGTTGATGAATGGCAAGAGCGTTGGGAGAATGAGGAGAAGGGACGAGAGCTCTATCGTTACTTCCCGAACGTGGCGGATCGACTCCGGGCAACCTGGGTCGAACCGAACTATGAAGTCTCGCAGATCCTCACCGGTCATGGATGTTTCAGGAAGAGATTGTGTGATATGAAACTGTGCGAGGAGAGTATGTGTGAGTGCGGCATGGAGGATGAGGACTTGCACCACATTCTGTGGTCTTGTCCTCTGTACGATGACCTGCGGAATGAGATGATGGATGGGATCTGCCAAGATAGCGGGGGGGCCGTATACTACCGGGATCTCGTTTCCACGGCGGCGAACTACGCTAGGCTTGAGAAATTTGCGCAGAAATGGCATAAGAGAAGGAGCACACGCAGATGAGAGGGAGAGTGAGCGAAGCCCGAGGCCCGCGTGTCACTCTACTGTGGTGTGTGTGTCGGCCCCAGAAGGGGGAGATCCGACAAAGGGACAGGGACGAAGAAACAATTTGTATACGATTCGGCCCGTATGACTAGATTGTCGAAAGGGCCATGGGTTGGTGGAGGGTCTGCTCTCAGTAATGTTCATTTTTCCTTGACAGTTAAGTATATTGCTATTATATAATTTTCGAGTTCTGGCAGGACAACGTTTGCTGGGTCAGCTAGTATCTGTATATTATTATGTGCATGTATAATCATCGTAATAGAATTATCAATCTTACTTTAAGTTTTTATATATATAAAATCATTCAATCTAGGAATAGTCTCATCCAGTTTTCTTTAATTCTCCAACACACTTTCCTTCTAACATAACATGGCTCCGTATATGTGAGATACTTCAACAAGTTTCCACCATTCCTGAGTCTTCCTTTGTCAATTTACATCTCTGTGCACCCCACTTCGTTCGTCCTTTCCACTGGAAGTTTTCCAAGTACCTGCACACTAGAAAAAAGAAAAGGTATTTTTTTTCTGTTTGTTATGTATTCTTCGTATCCTTATTTAGAGGCATTGTTTCTCCATTGTGTTGGTCTCCCAGTAACAATTGTCGGAAAAATAGTTTTGGGTCTTTTCAACAACTTCATAGTAAATGTATGTTTTTGTGATAAAGTTGTTTTAGCCCACGACTTTATAAAATTGTAACCTAATCTGATTTATTAGATGCACTAACGAAATTAGCTTATTCATTTATTTATGTTGTACCTACAGTCGAGCAGACTTTACATTACCAATTCGTCTTACTCTGAGTCTCTTAATTATATTTAATTACATATACATATACACACCGAAGAGGTACTATATAAATGCAATATTATACATAAATAAAAAGTATGTAGATGTACCTATACCCCGGATTCGCCCGGGGTGTAATTTTTATATATATGTATGAACATTCCCCGTTTATCCTCTTTCCATTATGGAGTGAAAACCGATTTAAAAACGGTCTACTCGTTCATTATTTTTTATATATTTATTTATTTATTTACACACCAACAGCTTAACATAACTATAATTTCATAATTAACTTTAAAGTACTATATAGAGATATATAATAATATCGTAAACGACCAGTATGTACAATAAATATGTAAAAAATATATTACACGTTGCACTTATGATACTGAAGTAAAAAAAAATAGATTTTAGAATTTTTGTCTGTTTGTCTGTTTTTTTTTGTGCACTCTAATCTAAGAAACGGCTAAACCGATTTGAGTGCAGTTTTCACTGATGTATTTGTAGCAAGATTCCCGTAAAATTTAGTGTTTGTTTCATTCCAATCGGTTTACAAACAAAAAAAGTTACACACTATACCGAATACAACGCGTATTTGCAGTCTCAGCTAGTAAAAAATATAACTAACAAAATATACATATAAGCAATATAAAGCCTGACAAACATATTAATTGCTGTTATACTTTTGCCAGGCGTTGGATGTATATCTTTAAATGTTCTCTCAGGAACAATTCTATTTTCTGGATGAAAGGTACCCTATGTTCTCTTTTCTGGATCCTTGACAACGTTTATGCAAAAATGACAACGTTCAGTAGTTAAGGCGTGAAAAGTTGACAGATAGACAGACAAATTCCACATTTATAATAGGTACTAGCTGGTCCCCGCAGCGTCGCCCGCGTTGAAAAAAAAATAACGCCTGACTATAAGCAATGTAACGCCTAACATCTTTATTGCAGTTATAGTTTTGCCAGGCGTTAGTAGGTGTTCCCTCGGAAAAAGTACTTTTTTCTGGATGAAAGGTACCCTATATGAATCCTGCAGTCCTAGATAGCTAGCTGGTGAAATCCTGCAGTAGTTTTTAAGAAAATTGCGATAATTGATTGTAGCCATTGATTGTATAATCGCGTTCTGAATTGTCCCTCAAAAATGTTTCTCTTTAAATATCTGGTCCCTGGCAGAATATCAGTGTTGTGGTCTACACCACAACTGTATACTGAGCCAGGGTTATTTTTCCTCTTTTTGCTTGTTTGTATATTTGTATGTTTGTTTTGTTTGTAATTATTATTATTTGTTCATATATTGTTTGCATTAGAGGAATAAAAGTTGCTTTCTTTCTTTCTTTTTTCCTGCATCCTTGACAACGTGTATGCAAAATTTCACGATGATTGGTTCAGCGGTTTAGGCGTGAAAAGGTAACAGACAGACAGACAGAGTTACTTTCACATTTATAGTATGGGTATCTAGCTTGCGTCTCTTAGGCAGGGTTCCAAGTAGGTATATCTCGTTGTATAGAGCAAGGCTATTTTCTGACTGAGGTCTGAGAATAAGTCGCCATTGATGTCAATAAAGTGTTTTGTCAAATTTAAGCGCGTTGGGACTCGGAGATTCGACACCGAAGGGAATAAAAATGTAATCGAAAATAATAATTAAAAAAGAAATAAATTCTTAATTATTCTGTTGAACATTTGATGAATTCCTTTTAGTGGCAACTTTATCTAATATGGAGTTTTTTCAGTAAATTATCTCATTCCATTCGTGAAGACCGCATCAAAATCAGTTGCATTGTATATAGTATGCTCCAATTTGCAAACCATCGGGAATCTAAGGATAAACCTTACGAATTATACACCTACAGATTCCTCAGAAATCACTCTATTGATAGATGAAGATCGCATTAAAAATCGTTCAGTAGTTTTTGAGATTATCACGAACATACATACAGACAAACTTTGTTTTATAGTATAGATATGTATGGATTTGCAGTATAAAAAAAATCTAAAGAAATTTTATACGAATGGATTACCTTAAGATAATTGTCATGATTGCATGATCTGAATCATTAGATGATTAATCGCTTCCCACGCACAATAGACAAAAAAATCTAGTCTCGTGTCTTGATTTTTTTTTCATTTTAAGATCGGTAGACAGGCTGACGGTCCACTTGATGGTAGGTGGCTACCGTCGCCTATAACACGAGCAACGCCAAAGCTTCTGCAAGTGCGCTGCCGCCTATAGTAGGATTAAGGATAAGGGATTAGGAGGGAATAGGGAAAGGGACTCTGGCATCCCTTACTCACTTACCGAAACACAACAGCACACGTGCTGTTATTTCACGGTGGTCTTCTGTAAGGGGGTGGTTACTGCCGCCAGACGGGCTGCCCAAATGACTGCGAAACGCAGTGTGCCCTGCCACTACTTTCCAGCTCCAGACCAGAGCCAAATTTGAAAAGTTCATTTTTCAAAGTTGACCCTGCCGGGAATCGAACCCGGGAACCCTAGAACAGAGCGTTAAGGCAAGCACCCAAACCACTCATACAACGGGCTCGTCATTGCACTAATGAGTTTATTTTAGATGGACACTTTTTTATGTGTTGGCTAGTCAGACAGGCTGACGGTCCACTTAATGGACCATTAGATAATTGCATTATAAAAGGATTGGAGCAATTCCTCTTCGTGAATTACGTGAACCAGTTTTGTTTGTACCATAAAATTGAATGCCCTCATATTTGGCTCGCTGCTCAGCCTTATGCGACTGGATGCACGCAAACTGCAGTTTTCGCTTGCGGAATGCACACCGTGTTTTCATAATACACATTGCTCTGTGGAACATTTTCAATAAACTCAATATATAAAAGAATAGCTGTTGCACGCGTTTCTTTACAAAATTCTATGTAAATCGCCGATAATGTAGCTTTCTATAAGTGAAAGAATTTTTAAAATCGGTCGAGTAGTCTTTGCGTTTATTTTTTACAAATATATATTTGTATGGAGTGGGGTAAAAAGGGGAAACGGAGGGAGGGTGAGTAGCCTATGTTACTCACTGATAATGTAGCTTTCCATAAGTGAAAGAATTTTTAAAATCGGTCGAGTAGTCTTTGAGTTTATTCATTACAAACATACATACATACAGTATACGAGTACATACAAATCTTTTCTCTTTATAATACGTATATATGTATTAGTATAGAAGTATAAATATCACGACAACGCTAGACCACACACATTTTTAGCCATTCAGCCAAAATTAAGAGAGGTAGGCTGAGAGGTGTTAATGCATCCGCCAGATAGCCCTGATCTTGCACCTTCAGATTTCCACCTGTTTCGGTCTCTTCAGAATTCTTTAGGCAGTGTCAGGTTAACATCTCGAGAGGACTGCCAAAACTATTTGTCGCGTTTTTTTGATCAAAAGTCCCAAAATTTCTACAGCAACGGGATCACGTAACAAAATGGCACATATACATAAATTACGTAACTTTGAAAAAAAAAAATGTCTGGAGTTTTCATATAAAATGCGATGAAACTTTTTCCCCGACCAACGATTGATTGATTCCACCTTCCTTGTTCGGACTGCTAAGGAGTGGAACTCATTGCCTGCGTCTGTGTTCCCACAGGACTACAACCTCGCAAAGCCAGGGTAAATGGGCATTTACTGGGTAACGTGGTCCACCTTCGGCCGCATCTGCACCTCACATCAGGTGAGAGAGTGGTCAAGCGCTACCTTGATTTAATAAAAAAAAAAACTATTATAGAATAAAATATAGGAACATTCCGTTGTCCCATCGGTCTGTGTGTACCTACTCACTAATACTTGTTATCTTCATACTGGGATGCACATCGGGAAATGGGGTGGATTTCAACGTATTACTTTATTCATAGTTGTTAGCGTTTCGCTTGACATTGAAATTCAACTGTAGGTATATTTGTTAAAATTGTGAATTGGGTAAACTTACCTCAAGCGGGTCACTGTGTTATATTAGCCGTATTTGTAGTTACAACTAAATGCCACTCTCTGACACAGTTCTACTTATAACGTGTTTGGAACCGAAGCAATTTTTATCTTTCGGTTCATCTTTGCTATGCAAATATTATAGGCGTTAGGTATTTTTTATTTTCGTGCCGGAACACGAAAATATCGTCGTCGGTAGTAAAATATCGTCATCGAACAGCATCGGGACGCATGTGGCGTGATTTTGAGTTCGATATTTTGGCTAATCCTTTGGCTAATTTTGGCTATCTATATTCGAAAAGGACATGCATCTTTTTTGTTTTCTTGTTTTCCCGAGTAAAAACAATTTGCGATGAGACTAGTGAGAGTGAACCAGCATTTATGGTGGCGGGAGTTTGCGTCGGGAAGCTAGCAGTTGCTTGAAGGACACGGTACTTCCTAACACGTACTAGATAGGGACCGTCTACGCGACGGACGAAAACTCGACGACCTCCTGGACTCTTGGCTGTAGGTATAGGCTGATAGCTAAACGTCCGGACCCCCCCCCCCCCCCCCCTGAATGTTTATATATGGGCTCTGGTATCCTTTACTCACTCACCAAAACACAACAGCACACGTGCTGTTATTTCACGGTGGTATTCTGTAAGGCGGTGGTATGAGTTCAGAAACATTTAAATGCAGGCTTCATTAACTTTCGTTTACATAATTAATCGCGACCAGCCCGCGTCTTCGCGGCATTTTTTTTTCCTGAAAATTAAAACACAAACTTCCTCGTTTTAAATCGCTCATTCCATTAGTAAAAACCGTTTCAAAATCAGACTTTATTCGATATTTTTATAATACTCTCGTTGTATATCTGATGGAAAAAATCTGTTGCTTGTCATTTTTATTTGTCTCGGCACGATGTATTAGATTGCCAATCCAGTCTAAGCTCTCTTTTAGATCATTTCATGCCTTCTTGACTCCTCTTGATTAGATTATCACTATTGTAAAAAAGAGAGCAGCACTAAAAATTTGACACTGAGGTAATAAGAACTCGTCGATTTCAAAGCAATGTTTCTCTTTGATGACTCGAGAGCTCTACGTATAGTCAACAAATATGTAGGAAAGTACCGCTATTACGTTATCCGACCTTGGCTTGAATTTATCTAATCAAAAACAAATTTATATACAGTTGTATCATCGTTATTCACTCATTAAAATACACATGTTCAGTGTCTCAACAAAGTTTGTGCCGTTAAAACGTTTGTAGCTATGTTTAAAGACAAAGTAATTTTGATTACTGGTGCCGGTTCTGGCATAGGTAAAGCAACTGCGTTGCATTTCGCTGAAAACCATGCCAATTTATCTCTAGTTGATATCGATGGAGAATCGTTGACGGAGGTTAAGGAAGTTTGCAAAGAATTTGGAAATAAGGTGGTAACGCATGCAGTTGATTTAACCTGTGATACTCATGTCAAAACAATGGTCGATGAAACCGTGAAAGCCTTCGATAAAATCGATGTACTCGTCAACTGTGCTGGGATCTGTAAAATGGCAAAAATTACTGATGTTAATTTCGTGAAAGATTTCGATAGAATGGTCCAAGTCGATTTAAGGGCGGTCGTCGTTGTCACTGCTTGTGCTGTGCCGGCTTTAATTTCAAGCAAAGGGTGCATTGTAAACATAACAAGTATTTCAGCAAAGTTCAATACGTCTAATTACGTAGCGTATGACACAGTCAAAGCAGGTTTGAATCATTTCACAAAAACATTAGCACTCGATTTAGCACCATATGGAGTGAGGGCTAATAATGTACTTCCAGGAGCCGTTCGAACTAATATACTTAAGGAAAATGGTACGTATGTTCTTAAAATTCTATTTTTAAGTGGAATATTTTCTTTCAAACTATATTGGTTGTTTTTCTTTATTTTCTTCTATTATAAAATTAGCAGAACAACAAATTGGATATGCTCCATTAAAATTATTCGAGTTCAATCTGTCACACTTCGATTTTTTTTGTTCAATTGGTGTGTGTGTGCGCGTGCGTGCGTGGGTGTATGTATATATGTACGATATATATACATACAATGATGTATGTATATACATTGTTGTAATTGTATATACAACAACAAATCCATTGTTCCGCAGTCATACGGAACAATGGATTTTTTTTTCTTTCACTGACTGCATTAACAGTGTGATTTTTTTAAGGTATGAACGCGGAAGAAGAGGAAAATGCATGGAAAATAATAGTCAACTCTCCCGCATTGAGGCATCTAATTGAAGCGAAAGATGTGGCTGGAATGATAGGGTACTTGGCCAGCGATAAAGCTAAAAGTATCACGGGATCCGATTTTGTAATAGATGCTGGAATGCTTTTAACAGGTCCCTTTAAAATTTCGAATTAGGAATAAACATTTATCAAAAAATAGCTGCAATAATTAAATTTATTAAGAAAAGTAAATTTTATCATTTCAAATTCGAATCATTTATTTGCCTGTGTTAGAATAATTTTGTTTCGGTTTATCTTCTTCTTATACATAAAAATGAATCCCCATTTCTCCTGGTCACGGCATCACGCGTGAACGGGTAGACCGATTTTAATTCGGTTTTCACTAATGGAAAGAGGGATAGACGGGGAATGTTCATATATATAAAAATTGTATCCCGGGCGAACCCGGCTTCCAGTCCAGACGGGGCCGCATTAGTGCCGTGTAAGTTAGGAAAATCTCTGATGTAGACACCTTCGCTCAGTCCCATATCAGAGCGTCTAGCAAACAAGCTGGCGCTGCTGCTGACCAGGCCCAGATTCTCAAGCGCCGCAAATAGTCATCCTTACTCAAGGACTACGAGCTTGTGGTGCTCGCAGTAGAGACACTGGGCCCCTGGTCGATAGACTTGAAGGCTTTTGTAAGGGCACTGTCGGCACGGCTGGTCGACTCTACAGGGGACCACAAGACTGGCACATACTTCTCTCAACGCATCGCCCTAGCGGTACAAAGAGGTAACGCTGCCAGCATAATAGGGTCGATGCCGCAGGCCAGGTCGGGGTTTTCCTTTTATATTACTATAAATACATGTTTACTAATTGTCAGTATGAATAAATATTACTACTTAAACAAAATTAGATTAATTAATTTGAAATAGATTAAACTGAAATGAGCGAACAGTTAGCAGAAGTTAAAGCTTTCCAACACTAATATTAACTTGAATATTCATCAAAACGGGAATCCTTAATGAAGTTAAATTTTTCAACTTTAATAGTCGTTGCTTTTAATACCCAACAGGATTATTTTATTTCCGTTTTAATAACTGTAACTTTGTTAATACGAACCAGATAAGTTCCATCGTTAGTCCGTAACTAAAAGTAGAGTTCAAGTTTCAAAAGCTTTTTAATTTAGTTTTTTTAATCATTGTTTACATTTTATGAGATAATTTTTATTTTTAATTTAAAGACCTATTACGTAGTATTGGGAGGGGACATTGCGTTTCGCAGTCATACGAGTAAATTGGGAAACCTCTCTGGGTAACCAACTACAAAACGAAAGACCACCTTGAAATAACTGTTGTTGTGTTTCTGTGAGTGAATAAGGGATGTATTTTTTTTTTTAATGTTATGTCGACAGACAGGCTGACGGTCCACTTGATGTTAGGTGGCTACCGTCGCCTATAACACAAGCAACGCTACAGGAGTTGCACGGACGGTTTTACAAGGCTCTTCACGAGCCTCATATCGACCGTAAAGCATCTGTGTACTGGCTGCGCTTCGGTGATCTCTTTGGAGAGACCGAGGGTTTTGTCTGTACTATACAAGATGGGGTTGTCAAGACGCGGAATTACCAAAAGTATATCATAAGGATGGCACAGAGGACATATGTCGAGCCTGTCGCCATCCTGGAGAGACACTCCGGCATGTTACTTCTGGTTGTTCCGCGCTTGCCAACACTGAGTATCTGCACAGGCACAACCAAGCAGCCAAGATCCTGCATCAGGAGCTCGCTCTGAAATACGGCTTCATTGAGGAGAGGATGCCTTATTACAGGTACTCGCCGGAACCAGTTTTTAAGAACAGCCGTGCCAAGCTCTACTGGGACCGGCTTATCACCACAGACAGGACTATTCTAGCGAATAAACCTGATATTGTGTTGATGGACCGGGAGCAGTCGAGGGTGTTTTTAGTGGACGTAACTATCCCGCGTGATGACGGGTCTCGTGAAAGCTGAAACCGAAAAGAAGAGGAAATATATCGACTTGCGCGCTACGAGAAACATGTATTTATGCTCCCGTGCAATCTTTTAATCTTGCGAGATCTCGTCCGATTTTTGGCCGAGATCTCGCGAGAACGAGATTGCATTCCCTAGGTACTACATACTAGAGAACACATCTCAAAGCAAGTTATTTCGCTACGCATTGCGGTCCTCTGAACTGGATCACAACGCATCAGATACAACGCCTGTGCATAAAATATTGAAGTTGTCAAAATGCTCTCATACGTCGTAAAAGATTGTCATACTCGTGATTAAAAATAAGTACACTTACCGGGGAATAAACAAACAACCCTGTTCGCGCCACTTTGCTGGCTTTATTTAAATTTATAAGGAATCGCTCTGATTGGCTAAAAGGGGGCACGTCATTGTGGGCCAATCAGAGAACACCGCCCGTTTCGAGTCCACCGCCATAAATAAATAATATAGTGTAAGTCAAAAAACCCGCTGATAGAAAGACCCGCCGTCTTTTTTCTGCTCCTATCAAGTGAGCAAACCCGCAGATCAAAAAGACCCGCTGTCTTCTTTGATCATCCATCACCCGTACCTATCTCTATTACCAAAACTGGAGTGATTCGCGTCGCGAGTGCTGAAAAGAAGAATCCAAAGCTTTGGAGGAAGACTCAAGCCCAGAAGAATCCCGCGGATCACAACAGTAAGTAATAGAATAGAACTCCCGCATTACCAACATTTGCTATCGGCAGCCCTTACAAACCCCTCGTTTTATGCTCATTTTGATTTTTTTTAGTGTCACTAATCAAAAGCCTAAATCAAAGATTAGCAATCCAGCGCTACATATATCGTATATGCGTAGTGTGTTACATGCTTAATAGGATTATTTTTTTCGCATAAAAATAGTAATGATTTTTAGTAATCATAGAAGGGCCGACATTGTTTTCTCATTAAAAAAATATTTGATCTTAAAAGAAAAATGTAAACTAATTACTTTTTCAAATTTTCCAATTACGCTATACATAAAACCGAATAAGCGTTAGGATCTTCAAAAAGATTTTCAAGATGCTCGCTCGACTCGAAACACAATTAACATGCTAATTATTTTTTGCGTCTTCTATTTAGACAACCAAATAAATGAGGGAAAAATTAGTTCATCTGCTTTCTTTTATGTGTATACTAGCGACACATCCCGACTTCACATGTATGCTATTATTATCCGCAAATTATTATAATATATGTATAGACGAGCCCGTTGGATGAGTGGTTAGGGTGCTTGCCTTACCGCTCTCTTCTAAGGTTCCCGGGTTCGATTCCCGGCAGAGTCAACTTTGAAAAATGAACTTTTCAAATTTGGCTCTGGTCTGGATCTGGAAAGTAGTGGCAGAGCACACTGCGCTTTACAGTCATTTGAGCAGCCCGTCTAGCGGCAGTAACCACCCCCTTACAGAAGACCACCGGGAAATAACAGCACGTGTGCTGTTGTGTTTCGGTGAGTGAGTAAGGGATGCCAGAGCGCATTTCCCTATCTCCCTCCTAATCCTGCTGTAGTCAGCAGCGCACTTGCAGCACCTATGGCGTTGCTTGTGTGATAGGCGACGGTAGCCACCTAACATCGAGTGGACCGTCAGCCTGTCTGACGACCTAAACCTAAAAAAGTAATCATTGGTCTCTGATTTGAACTTGTTAATTCTAAATCGTTTTCAGTTATTCTACGAAGTTTTCATAAATTCTTGTAAAAGTAAATGCATTTGTTTGCCGAAAATCCGATGAAGCCACCGGCGAACACAAAAGTCAATAGATACTATTTTTAAAGCAGGAAAAGATTCTGTTTTCCATAAAACAGTAAATGTGCATGAAAAAATATTTTAGTTTATTCTAAAAGTCATGCGAGGCGACGAAAAATTACCTTTTTTTCTGCCGCGGTCTGACAATAAAAGATAATTCAAAATGGCCGCTTGAATATTTTATGAATCGCTTGTTAGTAGGTGGGCATTCGTTAGTGCTTTGTTTGTTTTGTTAAAATAATGTTAGGCTTTCCACTTTTAAGAAACGTTTCGTTTAACTATAATGTTTTTTTTATGTATAAGGTAAAATAAAAGTGTTCACAGGTTCGATTCCGTAACGTAATTAACCGCGGCCATACCAGCTGCATGGGATCGCGAGGCAGCCTCGGGTAAATACTGATACCCCGAGGCGGGCCTTACGAGGTAGGTTAAGCCAGAAGCTCTGAAACATTTAAGAATGGGCAGCCATGTATTATTAAAAAAAAAACCTTTTTCCGTTTATTATTTCGTGGAAAATTGCTGTTTTCCAGGAAATAATATTTTATAAAGAGACCCGGAAGAAGTCGTGCAATAGCTGGTGAGATATACTGTGAAAATAATTTAGATGATTAATATTTTTTTCATAAATTTTATAAAACATAATTTATACATATTATAAAACAAAGTCTCCCGCCGCGTCTGTCTGCATGTATGTTCGCGATAATCTCAAATCGCGATAACTTATAGATTCCTGAGAAATCTATAAGTGTATATAATCCTTAAGTTCCCAAGTTGCAAATTAGAGCAAATTGCACAGGTGTATCACCGAGCATTGCTACCAAAACCCGAGAGATGTCGCCGCTTCACCAATTTTTTTATTAAATCAAAGTAGCGCTTGACCACTATCTCACCTGACGTGAGGTGCAGATGCGGCCGAAGGTGGACCACGCTTACCCAGTAAATGCCCATTTACCCTGGTTTTGAAGACCCCGAGGTTGTGGTCCTGTGGGAACACAAACGCAGGCAATGAGTTCCACTCCTTAGCAGTCCGAACAAGGGAGGTGGAACTGAAACGATTCGTGCGTGATCGAGGTACATCGACTACGAAGGGATGTTTTTATATTTTTTTATTTTTCAACGCGAACGCAGTTCAGCTAGTTAATTAAAAATAAACTGTTCTCCGATAAATTCTGATCGCTCTGATTGGTTAAGAGGGAAGGGGGGGGGGGGGGCACGTCATTGTGAGCCAATCAGAGAACGCCCCTGTTTTCTAATCCGCCGCCATATAATTAAAAAAGTTAGTGTTAACAGTTTATTAACAGTATTAAAAACAAGAAAGACCCGCGGTCTTCTTCGTTCGTCCATCACCCGTGTATATAGTTATTTAGTCCCGCTAAGACATCGAGAGATTGTCACGCGTCGTCTCTTCTGTGTGTGTCCAATATTCCGTTTATACCCAACCGCCTTTCAAGTACCTATTCCTATAAACTAAACTGGAGTGATTCGCGTCGCGAGTACTGAAAACAGAAGAATCCAAATCTTTGGAGGAAGACTCAAGCCACGAAGAATCCTGCGTGTCGCAACAGTGAGTAATAGAATAGGTTTCTTTAATTTCCAATTACCTTATCCCGCATACCTATACCACAGTCTAACCATACTTACGTCATACAGTCAGGCAACGAATGTACTTCCGTTCGGCGAACTCGCTTCAGTTTGCAGGCTCGACTGTATGACGTAAGTATGGTTAGACTGTGCCTATACAGTACACACCCGCCGTATTGGGCTCAAACCCGAATATTTACTTTCGGCAGCCCTTACAGTAGGATTAAGAAGGATAAGAGATTAGGAAGGATTAGTGTGTTGTGTTTCGGTGAGTTAGTGAGGTAATGCCAGAGTCCATTACCCTATCCCTCCCTTATCACTTATCCTTAATCCTACTATGGTCTGCAGCGCACTCGCAGCACCTGTGGCGTTGCTTGTGTTAGAGACGACGGTAGCTATCTACCATCAAGTGGACCGTCAACCTGTCTGTTGATAACACACAAAAAGATAACACACAAAAAAGACACACACAATTTTTAGGGTTCCGTATGTCCGAATAAAAAAACGGAACCCTTATAGGATCATTCGTGTGTCCGTCTGTCCGTCGCTCACAGTCAATTATCTCGGAATCTACTAGACCGATTAAGTTGAAATTTGGTACATATATCAATTTCTGTGACCCAAACGCAGAGGTGTGACGTGAATAGATGAAATCTGTATATGAGAGGTCATTTTTGGGGGGAAGGTGGAAAATTAAAAAAAAATTGTGTCCATTGTGTGACATATCAAATGGAAGGTCTTGATGTGAAGATCTTAAATGTATTTTTTGTAATTTTAAAATAAATAGTTTCCAAGCTATTCAAGAAAATAGACGAAAATTGACCATCCCCCCACCCCCCTATCTCCGAAACTACTTTCGGACTTTTCTACTTATAGACTTTTCTACTTTTCTACTTATAGATTATAGGAAAACCTATAAGAAGTCCATGATATTAAAATAACATGGTAAATCACTCAATATTGTGCGGATAAGAACCCTCTTCACGCGAGTTCAACACGCACTTGTCCCGTTTTTTATATATACGTATGTTACGATTGTAATAATCTAAGAAGAGAAATCTAAAATTAAAAACAAAAAATTTAACCCCTCAATAAAATAGGTACATAGGGCCCACTATATGTTTCCGGAACTGGCCATAGGCCGCACTGAAAGTTTTTAAACAGACCCAGTAAGGTTTTTAGGGTTTTTACTAAAAGAGAGCGATAAACGAGAAAGTATTATGTAATTAGTAGAAAAATTTTTCATCCGCGCGAAGCCTAACGCGTTTCACAAATATTATATTAAGAATTCGGGTATATTATTCGTGTATTCGCTTTAGCCGCGTCCTTGAGAGGTGTATGATGAAATTGAAATCTACAGTTGAACAATCACAAGGCGAACAGTGATATCAAAATAAATAATTACAATTCGAGTGGCACCGAAAGTTGTGAAGTCAAAGGCGTTGTTCTCTCCCAATTCGAGCAGACTTTGTTAAAACTTGTAACAGATGTTGTGTTCAGAGTTCGACTCCATTCTTGAACAACATTTGCGCCTTTGAGATTTCGTTACAAAGCCCTATTGGATGTAGGCTCCATTTCTCGCTTGCCATTGTCTCAAGTTGAGTCTAGGACACGCATACTGGGACAACATATTTGTTACGAGTACACACCTTGTATTCATTAAGTTATTTGTGTCCCAATTAATTAATAAGAAAAGACAATTTTCCTTTAATAAAAAGACTACTTTTTAAAATGTTTAAAATGTTCGTTATTACGCTAGTACTATTATTTATTCTGTGGTTATAGTAGTTGTGTCGACATTAATACTACACACAAGTTATTGCGAGTGCGCTGCCGATCACTGAAGGATTAAGGATAAGGGATAAAGGAAGAGATAGAGAAATGGACTCTGGCATCCCTTACTCATCCACCGAAACACAACAGCACATATGCTGTTATTTCACAGTGGTCTCCTGTGAGGGGGTGGTTACAGTCTCGTGACTGTGTGCCCAATTTATGACTACGAAAACGAACCTTAACTTAAACCCTTTTTTAAGTTTAGGTCGGTAGAGAGGATGACGGTTCAGTTGATGGTAAGTGGCTACCGTCGCTTGTAACACGAGCAACGCCACAGGTGCCGCAAATGCGTTGCCAATTGGGAAAGGTTAGGGAAATGGGCTCTGGCATCCTTTACTCACTCATCACTTTACTATTATTTCAGGGTGGTCTTCTGTAAGGGGGGGGGTTTACTGTCGTCAGACGGGCGCCGGGCGGGCGGCCCAATTGATTGCTCAATAAGGGTGCTTGCCTTAACGCTCTGTTCTAGGGTTCCCGGGTTCGATTCCATGCATGTTTAACTTTGAAAAATGGGCTTTTCAAAGTTGTCTCTGGTCTGGATCTGGAAAGTAGTAGCAGGCCAGTCATTTGGGCAGTCCGTCTGGCGGCAGTAACCACCCCCTTACAGATGACCACCGTGAAATAACAGCATATGCTATTGTGCTTCAGTGTGTGAATAAGGAGTGCCAGAGCCCATTTCCCTATCCCCTCCCAATCCCTTATCATTAATGCTACTGTAGTCGTCAGCGCACTTGTAGCAGCTTTGGCCATCGACCATCAACATAAAAAAAATACTTTCAAATTATTCATTTATTTCAAGAAAGGTTATCGACTTCCGAAGAACATTTAAATATGGAATATGTAATTTTTTTCACTTCAATATCATCTACGTATAAACAGACATGTGAAGGTCTTTTAGAAAATGTGATGTCTTTTTTTTACTCGGTATTATCACAGTTTTACAAAACTGTGGTATTATTCAACACATGTATGTTTGACGTTAATACATTAGTTAGAGATCCTTTCTTAACAAGAACACGAGCCTGGGTTGCAGAAGACTTACGAAATAGAATTCCCTACGAAATACAAATAAAACGCCGACTTGGATTCGCAAAGAGTTATAAAAGAATTATAGGGTAAACGTGTTTGTGTTTGGGGGTCATTTGCGTGGTTCCTTATAGATATCAACTCCATGCTTATATAATTAGCTACTAGAGAGCTGGTACAAATTGTACATATGTAAAACAGACATGATTGAGTAGTTACGGCGTGAAAAAGTAATAGACAAACAGACAGAGTTACTTTCACATTTAAATAAAATGTAGGCTCGCTGCGCGATTCACCAATCGGAACAGGCAGCGGCGCGTCATCATGGCGTGTTGTGATTGGCCGAATATAAAATAAGTGTTTTTTTTGTAAATTTATGGCCTGGTAGCTAGACCTTTAAGCCAAGTCTTTATTTTACATAGAAAACACTGCATTTCCATTCTACACTAAAAAATTTAGGCCTATAACGGCCGTTCAAAAATTACACAAGCAAGTCACATCGCCATGTTTTAAACTCTAAAATAAGTGTATAAATGATAAAAGACCACAGGTCAATAATAAAGTCAAATAAAGTTTAGGTTTTTTTTTTAAATTCATATTCAAAATTAATTAGGGATAAAAACGGACAGGTCCACAAACTTTTATCTCACAACATATTTCTTAGTAGTAATATAATCAAACAAAATTAATCACAAAATATAAAATAAGTACCAATAATAAGAAGAATATATCATACATAATAATATAGAATATCAGTCAATTAAACTGCTTTTATGCCTTTGTCCCATTGGTCTATTCAATTTTCACAATATGTCTATGGAGCGTTAACCATAGAATCCTCTAAAACATTACTTAGAACTATATTCATAAATATTCATTTTTAAATCGGAGATAGATTTCAACATTAGTGTTAAAATAACGCTAATTGTAATGTAGAAATCACGCTAAATGGAAGCAGGTAATTCAGTGAAATAATATGTATTGTATTTTTCTTTTTTTCTTTTTTCAACTTTTTATTCATTTTGAATTTGGAAAGCGCTTATTATGTCAAAAACTTCTTTGATTTCTCGCCATTTCACATTATTATTTCGTGTTTATTATCAAATTACAATTTAGAATGGGGTGTTAAATAAAATATGATTGCAATGATTGAGTTACATATTAAAGACATAAGACGTCGGTCATATTAAAGACACTTCAAAAGATTGGTATCAGCCGTATATTCGTATATCGTACTATCGACAGATTTACCAACAATTCTGTCGGAGCGGCCGCGTGCTAATAGAACTACAAAGGCTGTTAATGCTGTTAAAGCCAGAATTCGTCGAAACCCCATAAGGAAACAAAAAATCTTATCGCGAGGAATGAAGATTCCCGCTAGGACTCTGTCGCGTATAACAAGACCTGAAGCTCGGTGCTTATCGTCGATATACAGGACATGCCCTAAATTAATCCCTACAGATAAAGAGAGTGGATCGATTAAAACGCCTTCTGTCCCGATACGCAGGTGAAAGGCACAGAAATATCCTCCTTACTGTGAAAAATTTTTTATGATTGAAGAGCACTACAACAAGCAAAATGACAAAGTGTACGCTCACAGTTCTAAGGAAGCTGCCCTAGTGGTAGGAAAGGTACAACGTGGTCATCGTCCTGCGGCAGTTATGGTTTGGTGGCGGGTGTTTTATCAAGGATTCACAAAGCTTCATTTTTGTGAAAAAGGTGTGATTGCTTCAGCCAAAGTGTATCAAAAGACCGTCTTAGATCGTCCTGTGAAACCTCTCAGCAATACGCTTTTTAAAAATGTACAGTGGACTTTCCAGCAGGACTCTGCACCTGGTCACAAGGCACGAACTAACCAAACCTGGCTCGAAACCAACGTTCCGGACATTATAAGAGCTGAAGGCTGGCCCTCGTTTAGCCAAGATCTGAACCCCTTAGACTACAAATTATGGCCAACCTGCTCTAAACGAAACATCGACATTTTAGTCTCTTAAGAAATCTCTGGAGCAAGCAGTGGCTAAATTTCCCGTGGAAACACTGCGTAAATCCATAGATTCTTGGCCAAACAGATTAAAGGCCTGTATCAAAGCTAAAGGTGGCCATTTTGAATAGATTTATTATTTTTTTGCTGAGACTTCAAATAAATATGTAAACATACATTTTATTCAGATTACCTTAATTCATAAAAAAATAACTCATTTTCATTTGTAACAGAACTATGACTGGACTAGGTGCATATACACGTAACAATACAGACTTTCACATTTAAATATAATTATTAGGATTGCTGATATCTCCTCCATTTCAATTCGTCGTTCTCTTTCGCAGACAGTATTAGATGCGATGTAGGTTGAAAAGGGTGTTGGCAATAGACATTTCTGATTAGGACAGGAATCCGCTCAACTAGATATATTGTCTACGTAATAGGTTTTTCTTTTATTTCTTGATGACATTAACTTGCATTTAAGGAGACCATATCTCAAGTCATTGTTCAGTAATTTACATGATTAATTAATATTTCTTTTTTGCCTACACTAAAACTGAAACGCCGTTTGCGAATGTAATATTCTGTGAATATAATAATTTGCGAATATAATATTATGCTCACAAAGGGTAGGTTCATTTGCACCATTGACCCGCACCAAACGGGTGTTAGCTATATTCACGCTCTATGACATAATTATCAAAAAATAGTTATGTATTTGTAAAAGTTCCACGGATTTAACAGTAAGATAGATAGTAATTTTAGGATTAATATACTTTTTTTACGTAACTGAAGTTCAAAATCAGATTTTTTTTTCATTATTGAGAAATTCCTGAGTTATTGAAAAATACTTAACATCGTTAAATAATCACTCTTTGGAAACACATAACAGAAAACAGATTGTAAATATTCCTTCTTTTGTGGAAACGTTTTTTTTAAAAAAAAAAACTAAAATATTTAAAAATCTCAAAATCCGTGGGATTTGTACAATATACAATTTTTTGATAATGTGATGATAAGCGCTATTCACGCTAATACCAGGTTCAGTTTTAATAAAGGTTTGTGGGACACCTGTATACGAATACAAAACGGTTATATAAACAGTTTGTTTAGTTAATGTTTTTGTACGAATGATTTAGTTAGATATGTATACCAAAAAAAAATGATTTTTTTAGTATAATTTGAACATAAACTAAAAATCAATAAATAAGAAAACATTTTTTTAGTATTCTCTGACTAGAGGCGTAGCTATATTAGATATTAATTAATTTATAGTAACGCATATACTAATAAACAAAATTATTGAAATATGTTATAAGGAATTATTAAAATATACTCTTATTTTATCTCTTAAATATACTTTTTTCGATTCACGGCGGGGTCAAGTTTGGAAATTTTAATGTAATTTTCAAAATTGACTCTGGTCTGGATTTGAAAAGTAGTGGTAGGGCACACAGCACACTGCGTTTCGCAGTCATTTGGGCAGCCCGCCTGGCGGCAGTGACCACCCCTTACAGAAGACCACCGTGAAATAACAGCATATACGTGCTGTTGTGTTTCGGTGAGTGAGTAAGGGATGCCAGAGCCCATTTCCTTATCCCCTCCTAATCCCTTATCCTTAATCCTACTGTAGTCGGCAGCGCACTTGCAGCACCTGTAGCGTTGCTTGTGTTATAGGCGACGGTAGCCACCTACCATCAAGTGGACCGTCAGCCTGTCTGTCGACATAACATAAAAAAAACTTATTGTTAATTATTATTATTATTATTAAAAATTAAAAATGATTACTTAATAATTGAATATTGTAAAGATTGTAAACATAATAAAGTATTTACTAACACATTATTAAAAGCGCAAAAAATATATATTGGGAAATTCAAAATACTTGAAACGGTCAAATCGAATGTGACGTTAAAGTCTATAATAATAGTGTCAACAAGGGCGGAGATTTTTAACATTTGATTGTTGTTGCAGACTGTGACGTCACGACAAGCGCGCCAAAAGTTTTGCCTTCAGCGCTTAGTTGATTTTAAATTGTTTTTTTACTGTTCTTTTTACTATTTTTTTACGGTTATATAACCCCTGGTATAAAAATATTTTTCTAAATGTGCATATTCCGTACTTTCCGATAAACTTGTGTTGAGCTTTATTGAACTTTTCACTTCGTTAGAAAGCCAGCAAGGACTATTCTGAAATTTAATAAATGTTGAAAGAGACAGACACCCACTCGTGTATAACCGGCAATGTAAATGCCTGGAGACTGTTCCGAGCCTTAAAATAAAACGAAGCGCAAACTATTTGACTTATGAAAATACTTTCGCAGTGAAGCCTCCCTGCAAACGATTTCCTCTTTTATTTTTGCCACTAACAAATTGACCAACTCATCCTTTTTTTCTATTGTTACGTGCGGGGTGAGTTAAAATGCCGTGTAAGGGCGAAAGGAACGATTCATTTTCACGAACCGACTGCCAAAATTACCAAACTTCAGTCGTCAGTGAATCCCTTAATGTATCGCTGGTTCACTTTCGCAGGTAACTTCGAAAACGCTCCGAAGAGTCGCTTTCGTATCGCTGATTATCGCACCACTCACCGCACCACTATTGACCAACCGCACTCTTATTTATACTTGGCGCCAAACGCCTTGATGTATTTCGCATTTACCAGAAAATGTAAACAAGATTGTAAACAAACCATTGAAAGTTCGGGAATGCTATTTCTGTTGAAATCTAAACTCTATGTTGTAAACATGAGGACCAATTTCCTTTGACACTAAGTCGGGAAGGGGCGTGCTTACCATCGATAGGGTGGAACGCTTTTTCCAGAACGTCCCATAGTTAGTCGTAAAAAATTGTAAAATCGTAAAATTTTGTCGTTCACTACAAAATTACATTTTAATAGTGTTTTTTTTTACTAGTTTCTTTATATATACTAAAACTACCTATGTATAAAGCTAAACACGCATGCAATTTTTTTTTTTTGAAAATTATATACACATATAATGTCTGATAATTTAGTTGATAACAGTAATTAATTAGTACTTTTGACACCGTGCTGAGTCATAGACAGAGCTGGCTAAGTAACTTAGAGAGCTATGGAGTCTTGCCAACCACCTGCTGCTTGTCAATAAAATTAGAAAGGCTATATACATTTACCTATATATGTAGATATACTAGTATATGTATGTAAATGAAGTTCACTTTATTTAAATTCATGTTTTAACTTTTTATTAGATATTTATATGTTTTTTCTCTGATTTGGGTAAGTCGCCACTTGTCTTTCAATTTAATTCTCAACATGCTAGGCCATGCTCAACAACTCCATATACAGCTTAGGCTGTATATAGGCCTTGTAAATCAGAAATATTCTATGAACCTAGTCAACTTCACTAGATATATGAATAAATCATCACTACCAGAGGGCGATACACTGCACACGTAGACCAGGGTCAATTTTGAAAAATTCATTTCCAGAATTAGCCCTGCCGGTAATCGAACCGAGGACCCCTGTGTAAGAGTACTATGGGCCAATGGGCTCGTCAAAACAAGATCATCCTCAAGACCAAGATAATGAAGAAGCACTATTTTCATAACATTGGAACGAGAAATGAAATACTCCATAGTAGTATAAAGTATAAGCGAAAATGTTCTTGTGGACGTAGAAAATTATATTAAGAGTACAGTCGGCATCGTCAAAAGTTGCAAATTGAATCAAATATTTAAAATGTTTAAATGGATATTTAATTTCTGGTTCTAAATAATCCTACTAATATTAAAAATGCAAAAGTTTGTGAGGCCGGATGTAGGATGTTTGTTCCTCGATAACGCAAAAACGGCTGAACGTAATATTGGTCGCGAACTTAACATTTTGCAGGATAAAAAGTATCCTTATCCATAATCCAGGTAAAAAATTATTTGTGTGTCAAATAAAAAAAAAAAAAACAATTTGTACACGTTGTACTTATGTTATCAAGGTTAATAAAATAGATTTTAAAAATTTTGTTTGTTTGTCTGTGCGTTTTTGCACGTTAATTCTGAAAAGGCTTAATCGATTTGAATGCGGTTTTCACTGATATGTTGTAGTAAGTTTGTTTGCTTCTTCCAATCGGTTTAAAAACAAAATAGTTACACGCTATATCGAATATCACGCTTACGAAGTTGCGAGCTCAGCTAGTTTAAAAATAAAAATAAAGAAATCAACGCCTGACAAAAATATATGAGCAATAAAGATTGAATAACTGTTTTAATATCTTAGAAAAAAGGGGTGCGGATGAAAACTAGAAAAAAGTCGCGAGCAAAAACCAGTCATATTTCGCCACTAGTTTCCTTCAATATCATAATAGTAAATATAAATTGTAATAAAATTATTTGCTCAACTGTACATTTCGAAATGTTCTAACTAAATGGGCGCAATTAAACGTTTCACTCAAGCAACACGAGGAGAGTAAGAACTCATCGTTCCCTTATGTTTGCTTGTCTCTAAATACCCCTATTTCAGATCGGACAAATTTTCAGAAAGTGTTTTAAATTAATCTTCATGGATATTTATTCCCATAAAAAATACTATTTTATTTATTTATAGCCTTTTAGGTACTCAAAATCATGTTTTAATATTGTTTGTTTGAAAACGCCACGATAGTTCATCTGAGAGCGCGTAACGTCATTTGTGGTCATATCATAACAAAACAGCTGCATTGGCATAAGACAATGATTGCCCACAAATGACGTCACGCACTGTGATTGGTGTTTCAGTATAGATTAAAAATATTGTAAATAATAAAATTTTATTTCTTCATTTAAAAATATTTTTAATGAATTATATTAAATTATTATTCGATAAATAATCGTAAGAAATTATATATTTTCTTTCTAAGTACATTTTAGATTTTAATCTGATTACTGTCCGATCCCCTATTGAAACAAATTTTATTTACATTCACATTTCTTTTAAATGTTTTATACTAATACTAGCTGTTGCACGCGATGTCTCTTTATAAAATATTACTTGCTAATAATTTAGCTTTCTATAGGTGAAAGAATTTTTAAAATCGGTCCAGTAGTCTTTGAGTTTATTCATTACAAACATACATTTGTATGGAGGAGGTAAATGGGGAGAGTGAGTAGTCTATGTTATTCGCTAATAATGTAGCTTTCTATAGGTGAAAGAATATTTAAAATCGGTCCAATACTTTTTGAGTTTATTCATTACAAACACACAAAAATACATACATACAAATCTTTTCTCTTTATATTATATTATTAGTATAGACTAGTACAGATTTAGTTAAATCATAATTCATTACTAATATTATAAATGCGAAAGTTTGTAAGTTTGTTTGTAAACCGATTGAAATACGTGTAAATGTTACGCCAAGCTTGCAACAATACATCAGTGGAAACCGCATTCAAATCAGTTTAGCCGTTTCTCAGATTAGCGTGCACAAATATATACGAAAATTCTAAAAACTTTTTTTTGACCTCTTGAACATGTACAATGTGTACAATCTTTGAATGTCTTCAGCAAAGATTCAAAGATTTTGGAAAAGTGGTGGTCAATGGAAAAATGATTTTGACGAGCCCGAGTGGTCAGCGTGTTTCCCTTAACGCTCTGTTCTAGGGTTCCCGGATTCGATTCCCGGCAGGGTCGACTTTGGAAATGACTTTTCAAAATTGGTTCTGGTCTGGATCCGAAAAGTTAGCTACAGGGCACACTGTCTTCCGCAGTCATTTGGGCAGCCCATCTGGCGGCAGTACCCACTCCCTTACAGAAGACACGTGTGCCTGTTGTATTTCGGTGAGTGAATAAGGGATGCCAGAGTCCATTTTCTTAGCCTTTCTCCTTAATCCTACTGTAGTCGGCGGCGCACTTGCAGCACCTGTGGTTTTGCTTATACCGTTAGCCTGTCTGCCGACCTTAACATTAAAATAAAATAAAAATTCAGCGGGAAAAAGGACAATTTTCACGTTTTGTTTTTATGGCGCCAATCGATTCTGTTACTTATAAGGATTAATTGATCCTGTAGGACCACCTGAGGTTAGAGTACTAGAAACGTCAAAAATTATCTTTTCACGCAGGCGAAGCAGCAGGCGAAAGTTTAACAACACTTAATTTAATGGTTTATTGAAGACGACGAATATCATCAATTAGAAGCAGGAGAGATAAAGTTTATAGTATTCCACCCATTCCATCGATTCCATCATTCCACCCTAATGGAAAAACTATTAAAAGGCAATAATCTCTCTTTTCATAATTATTCAATATCAGTTTAAAAGTACGTTAATTGATTTCGCAATTTACTTATCAAAAGCTGCCCGTGCTGGCTGGCGCCTTGGGTTAAGTACACTCGAGAAAAAAGATTAAAAGTTTTTTTTTTTATTTTTTTTATTATAGATGGGTTTGCTCTTGACCAGCATCTGTCCATGTAGGAAGGATCAGGCCGAAGATGGAGCGAGCTCACCCAGAAGATGCCTATTCACTCGAACCTTGAAAAGATTTGGGTTATATGAGCTCGGAAATACAGATGCCGGCAGGGAGTTCCAATCCTTAGCAGTGATATCATTAATACTTTTTTTTGGAATCGATTTTCATATACGGAGTAAAATTAATACAAGCGTTACGTTTTCTGTCACTTTGACATTTGTGCGACAGCTGACGCATGTATTTGTGTTCCATAATCCTGTTTTCTGGGCTTATAAAAGCAAACGTTGAAATCTTATATGAAAAGTGTAGTCCGCGTTGAATAACGAAACGATAGCGCGTTATAATCTGCCGGTGGCGGCGCAGCGACATCTGTCCTCGAAAAAATGAACTATTTGAACTTATACAACGTAGTGACATCGGTGTATCTGAACGTAACTAACATAACTTTTTTGGGAATATGTGACATCTGAGTATGTAACTAAATAACATAAAGTATTATGTTATTTAAGTATCCAGTTATCTATTGACACGAGGAAAAATTTATACATTTAATTACATACATTTAAAGGAGTAAACTTCAGTTGTGCGCTGGAGCTGACATACACACTTTTTTTTATTTTATTATCGACAGACAGGCTGACGGTTCACTTGATGGCAGGTGGCTACTGTTGCTTATAACACAAGCAACGTCACATGTGCTGCGAGTGCGCTGCAGGGCATAGATGGATTAAGGATAAGGGATAAGGAAGGGATAGGCATCTCTTACTCACTCACCGAAACACAACAGCACATATGATGTAAGGGGTTAATTACTGCCGGCAGTTTTTTTAAATGTTAAGATCGGCAGACAAGCTGACGGTCCACTTGATGGTAGGTGGTCTACCGTCGCCTACAACACAAGCAACGCCACAGGTGATGCAAGTGTGCTGCCGACTAAGTAGGATTAAGAGTAACGGATTGGGAAGGGTTAGGGAAATGGGCTCTGGCATCCCTTATTCACTCACCGAGGCACAGTAGTAATCGTGTTGTTATTTCGCGGTGGTCTTCTGTAAGGCGATGGTTATTACTGCCGCCAGACGGGATTCCCAAATAATTGCGCCTGCCACTACTTGCTAGATACAGACCAGAGCCAACTACGTACATGAAAAGTTCTTTTCCAAAGTTGGCGCTGACGGGAATCAGAGCTTGCCAGAGCTTATCCTTAATCTTTGAACTTGGAGCATTATAAGCGACGGTAGCCACCTACCGTCAAGTGGACCATCATCAACCTGACTGACGACATTTACATAAAAAATCTTTGAAACGAATCTGAATCTGAAATCTGACAAAGAAGTTTAACAATATTCAGTACACTTTCTCTGAAGATCTAAGCGGATCTTTATTGATAATAATGTAATTTCAAGTAGTTGGCTTGAATTCATAAAGCATTTAGATGCTTCGCAGTTTCGTAAGAGTCAATTTAAATTCTGCTAACATCGCTACCATTGTGCAAAATAGCTTCTTATTTCACTACACTATTTAATATTCGCCGCGATTTACTACACAATATAGGGGTGTCTCTAATGTGCGTCATTTACAATGACCTGCCCTTATGCATACGAAGAGATATTTCACATTTCAACACCCTGTGTTTTGTTTTCCTCTGAATAATTACACTTAGCTCGTGGGTGTTCAGTCGTTTCATTAAACTCTCTATTTGCAGTCGTTTTAGCTTTTTGCTATAATAACATTTTATCTATAGGCATCTTTTGACGAGCCCGTTGGATGAGTGGTTAGGGTGCTTGCCTTAACGCTCTGTTCTAGGGTTCCCGGGTTCGATTCCCGGCATGAGCTAATCAGTAACGCGAGGAAACCTGCCAAAGAAGAAATTCTAAGGCGCATGTGAAGACCACCAACCCGCAATGGGCCAATGGTGGACCATGTAGCCGATACGCCCTTGTTAAGAAGATAGGCCTGTGCCTCTGCAGAGGGGACTTTTATAATAGGTCGTTAATGAATGATGATGCCACACAAAAACCGTCAGCGGCAGCAGGGGGCGCGGCACGGTGCGTGAAACCACTATCATAAATAGGCGGACGCGTTCCGGGGCGTTTTCCGGAACGCCCCGGAACGTTTTCCCGCTTCGGGACTGCTTACCGCTCAGTGTGTTTTGCGCTTTAGGGATGCCAAGGCCCATTTCCATATAGCCTCCCAATTCCTTCTGCCTTATCCTATTAAGGTTGTCAGCGCACTTGCAGTACCTATGACATCTACCAATAAGTAGACTTCACATAAAAGAAGAGAAGTAGACATGATCTCTTAGCCATTTTTAACTATTAAAACAGCAACTCATTGTGATTTCGTTCAGACGCCATAATCTCATGAGACCTTATATCCTAAATCCTATAACACGCTTGAGTTTTGTGCCGTTGACAGGTGGCGTGCGTCACCTAAATCATACGTCACCCTTCCACCCCAATCTGTTTTCTCATGACAAATGGGAGATAGAAAAATATACGTTACATATCTCGGTGTAATCGATGCGATAGTTCGTTCACACCGATATGACGCTATGTAAGGTTGGGTTATTTATTGAACGGTCCCCGGATTCGCTGTTTTTTCTGCAATTTGTATACAAACATTCCTCATTTATTGCTCTTTGCATTAGTGAAAATCATTTTAAAATCCGTTGGTTTTTTCAGAAGAAGTTAGAGGCGAAACAGGCAGAGGTGGATAGAGACCTTATAATATATGTAAATACTAGCTGAGCGTACGCGTGGTTTTCGGTATAACGCGTAACTTTTTTTTGTTTGTAAACCGATTGGAATAAAACAAACACTAAATTTTACGGGAAGCTTGCTGTAATACATCAGTGAAAACCGCATTCAAATCAGTTGAGCCGTTTCTGAGATTAGCGCGAACAAACGTACAGAAAATAATTCGAAAAACTATATTTTTCATTTCGGTAACGTAAGTACAACGTGTATGTAATTGACACGGTGCGTTTACGATTGTATTTATATGTATAGGTGTATAGATAGTTATTACAATTAAAGACTCCGTTAAAACTAGAAGGCTGCTAAAAAACAAAGCCTCCATGCACTTTTTTTTAAACACTATTTATTAGAAAACACTATTATACATGACATATTAAGTAAGTATCTAAGATATTTAAGTAGTGGCGTTTCACAGTCATTTGGGCGGCGAAATGCCCTTCTAGTGGCAATAGCCACCCCCTTACAGAAGACCACAGTGAAATACAGCACATGTGCTGTTGTGTTTCGGTGAGTGAGTAAGGTATGCCCTTTACCCTATCCCTTCCTAATTCCTTATTTTTAGTCCTACTATGGTCTGTAGTACACTCCCAGCAAATTTGGCGTTGCTTGTGGTATAGGCGACGGTAGCCACCTACCATCAAGTAGACCGTCAGCCTGTCTGTCGACCTTAACATAAAATAAAAATAAAAGAGTATATAATTTTTAAAAAGGTTTGATACGCCTTTTAATTAATATGTTTCACATCAGAAAATGATCTGTTTAATGATCGAGCATGCTCAATTTTTCTATTATTTATTTAGTAGCAATCCTAACAGTTTATATAATTGAAGAAACCTATTACTGGGTTTGACAAACTTATAATAATAACAAAAACAATGATTATAATTAAACAACTCTAATAACAATATCAGTACGTTCGGAAGGAATATGAGGAACCTCTGTATAAGAATTCTCTTAAAAAGACGCAAGTGCACTACCGATCTTGGTATGATAAAGGATTATGCAACGTTGAGCATAGGGCAATGGAGCTATGGGTTCTCTACCTAACCCACAGAAATACAAACACTCGCATGATGATATATCAGAGTTTTTTTTATGTTAAGATCGGCAGACAGGCTGACGGTCCACTTGATGGTAGGTGGCTACCGTCTCCTATAACACAAGCAACATCAAAGCTGGTGCAAGTGCTCTGCCGACTACAGTAGGAAGGGAAAGGAGATAGGGAAATGGGCTCTGGCATCCCTTACTCACTCACCGAAACACAACAGCACGCGTGCTGTTATTTCACGGTGGTCTTCTATAAGGGGGTGGTTGCTGCCGCCAGACGGGCTGCCCAAATGACTGCGAAAACGCAGTGTGTCCTGCCACTACTTTCCAAATCCAGACCAGAGACAAATTTTAAAAGTTCATTTTTCAAAGTTGATCCTGCCGGGAATCGAACCCGGGAACCTTATAACAGAGCGTTAAGGCAAGCACCCTAACCACCCATCCAACGGCTTCAATAAGAAGTAACTGGGGAGCTTGAGTCAGTCGGGTGTGTTTGAGGGGTATGTCACGGGGTTTAGACAATGGCTTGGCGTAGTGGGCCCTAGAGAGGCCCTGTATCAAATTTTGGTCGTCACCTACAATAATTTAATTAGGGGAACTGGTGTAGATATCTTTCAGTATTCCTCTGCATGTTTTAAAAGAAGGGTTAAAAAAATTCTTTTATCACGTACTGCATAATGGTTTGTTGTTTTATGAGTTTTTGTTTTTTTTATTCCTTTATTATTGGTTTATTTTTTTAATTTTAATTTTTTTTGTTGTTTTCGTCTTAGTGCATGCCAAGTTAGCCTATAAGTGGAGTATACGATATTGTAAATTAATTTTTGAATGTGTTTATGTATAAGGATGATTGTATACTGCGTTGGCTTCCTAATAAAATAAATAAATAAATAAATAAATAAATAAATAAATTTTGTCGAGCGGCCTTTCTACTCAAATGGTTGGTAGCTATTTTTTTACAAAATGAACAAAAAATGTCGCATGTTTCTAAACGAAATTTATTTAGACTTTAAACTCTTAAAAACTAAAACTCGTAGGCCATACGCTAATATTAACTTACTTTTACTTTAATTCAAACTTACAGCCTAGAAAAAGAAATTAAGTAATCACCCCCTTACAGAAGACCACAGTGAAATAACAGCACGTGTACTGTTGCGTTTCGGTGAGTGAGTAAGGGATGCCAGAGCCCATTTCCCTATCCACTCCAAATCCCTTATCCTTAATCCTACTGCAGTCGGCAGCGCACTGGCAGCAGCTTTCGTGTTGCTTGCGACGGTAGCCACCTACCATCAAGTGGACCGTCAGCCTGTCTGCCGAACTTAACATAAAATAAATAAGTAATATTTTACGAATTTTTGCTTACACACGTCGGGGGTCCCTATATAATTGATACGGTTGTAGCTACGCCCCTGGGTGTAACAGTATACGTAGTCATAATTATATTAGCGATTTTCATACAATACGTTTTCGCTTTTTAAGCGCGACTGTACTCCTTTGGTCACGGCAAGTTATATTTGTTACAGATGTTTGTGCCGTAAGTATTAAATATTTTCTTTAATATAAAATACAACAACAAATAAATGTATTAGTCTATGTTCGAGTAAAATTCGGAGGAGTATATCTGAAATTATAATTAAAAATGGGTCTAGTTATTTGAATCGATATTTCTTAAAGGCATATTTTTTATGTTGATGTATTGCGCGCCCGATTCCATTAATACGAAAGTCGTCCATAGACCTAAGTGTTACTGTGTTACCTATTTGTGTAAGAATCGTGTGATCTAGATCACGTGAAATAAGTAGTAAGAGAAGTATTTTTACGTTGACTGTCCATTTGATGGTAAACGATTACCATAATAACTAATATTATACTTGCGAAAGTGGCTTTATGTGTTATTTACGCTTTCACGCCTTTTACTCAATCGATCGTCATGAAATTTTAAATACACGTCAAGTGTTCTTTCATCCAGATAAAGCACTCGTATCTAAAAGTAATTAAAAGAAAATCAATTTAATCTATACAAAAAAAAAAAGAAAAGAATTTATAAAAAGAAAAGATTTGTATGTATGTATGTATATATTTTTGTGTGTTTGTAATGAATAAACTCAAAAAGTAATTTTAAAAATTAAAAAAAGCTACATTATCAGCGAGTAACATAGGCTACTCACCGTCCCTATCTCCCCACTTTAGCCCCCTCCATATAAAATTGCCGTTTTCCACGAATAATATTCTTTTTTTTATGTTAAGGTCGGCAGACCTTAACCTTTTTTTATGTTGGGTGGCTACCATCGCCTATAATACAAGCAACGCCAAAGCTGCTGCAAGTGCGCTGCCGACTACAGTAGGATTAAGGATAAAGGATTAGGAGTGGATAGGGAAATCATCCCAATAATAACAGTCTATATAAAAATAAATGAGCATCAAATGTGACCCCAGGCTAAGTCGCAGCAAAAACCTAGCTGTTTTTATTGACCTAGTATTTCTTACTCACTCATCGAAACGTAACAGCATCGTGCTGTTATTTCACGGTGGTCTTCTGTAAGGGGGTGGTTACTGCTGTCAGACGGGCTGCCCAAATGACTGCGAAGCTCAGTGTGCCCTCTGCCACTACTTTCCAAATCCAGACCAAAGCCAAATTAGAAAAGTTCATTTTTCAAAGTTGACCCTACCGGGAATCGAACCCGGGAACCCTAGAACAGAATGTTAAGGCAAGCACCCTAACCACATCCAACGGGCTCGTCAAAGCTCTCTTCGAGATCTATTCATTCACACATATTCACGTAAAACAGACGGCATTGTCAACGATACTTTTTTTAACTTTAATGTCTACTAGCTCTATTACTTCGTCCGCGTCTCTATAAAATATTATTCGTGGAAAACGGCAATTTTGTATGGAGGGAGGTAAAGGGGGAGATGGGGGGGGGGGGGAGTAGCCTATGTTAGTCGCTGATAATGTGGCTTTCTATAGGTGAAAGAATTTTTAAAATCGGTCCAGTAGTTTTTGAGTTTATTCATTACAAACATACATATAAATCTTTTCTATTTATAATATTACTAGCGTTCCGCCCCCGGCTTCGCCCGGCGTGCAGTTTTTATATACCCTAAAACATTCCCCGTTTATCCCTCTTTCCGTTAGCGAAAACCGAATTAAAATCGGTCTACCCGTTCACGCGTGATGCCGTGACCAGGAGAAATGGAGATTCATTTTTATATATAAGATTACTAGTATAGATGTACATAATGAAACTCTGTAACTTGTAATGTAATCAGTAATGCTCTTGTTGTTGTTGTTGTTGTCTTGTTGTTGTTGTTGTTGCGTGTTGTTGTTTTCTTTGTTTCTGTTTTTGTTCAAAAGAAAATAAATTAAATCGCTGTTAGCTTATAACTTACGCGAGGCGTTAATTAAACAGCCCTCTATCAAGTTCGATACAAAACGTCCATCCAGTTAATCTTAACGTCTTATTGATGTGAACACCAATTACTGTATCAAGTTTTGCAATCTACTCTGTTCAAATGTCGAAGCTGACTGATAATGCAGACCTTGCTGTCTTGTAAAACTCCAATACTAAGTTATGGCTGGTTGGAATAGCTCTTTTGTTTTTACTTAGTGGTCCATCGAAATTCGATGGAAATTAATTTAATTTTTAAGTATCATATCAATCTCTCTCAGTTTGATTATAAACAATAGAGTACACATGTTAAATGTGTGTGTGTGTGTATTAAACACACGGTATTGTGTGTAATGTTTAATTTATTTAATGTATTTCTAACGCATATTATACAAAAATAATGGCTTTTAGGCACATAAAAGACATTTTTTGACAAGCCCTTTGGATGAGTGGTTAGAGTGCTTGCCTTACCGCTCTGTTCTAGGGTTCCCGGGTTCGATTTCAGCTCTGGTCTGGATCTGGAAAGCAGTGGCAAGGCACATTGCGTTTCGCAGTCATTTGGGCAGTCCATCTGGCGGCAGTAACCACTTTCTTACAGAAGACTACCGTGAAATAGCAGCACGTATGTGCCGTTGTGTTTCGGTGAGTGAGTAAGGGATGCCAGAGCCCATTTCCCTAACCCTAGAAATCCCTTATCTCTAATACTACTGTAGTTTGCAGCGCAGTTGCAGCACCTGTGGCGTTGCTTGTGGTTGTGTATATAGATAGGTGACGGTAGCCATCCATCGTCAAGTGGATCGTCAGTCTGTCTGCCGATCTTAACATTAATAAAAAAGTGTCTTTGCCTTACAAAAGGTAGAGACAAATAGTTTTGACATATATTGTTTAGATCCAAATTTTAGACCTCTGGGCTTGAGCCGCCATTTTGAATTAATTGTCCCAACATTGCTTTTTTACTAACTCCTTAACTCTCAAAGTGTATAAAGAAGACAAAATTTCTTACATTTTTGTTTGTCTAACAGATAAAAAATTACAAATTTTAAAAAACTAAAAATTTCAAAATGTATTTAAAAAAGAACCTTTTTTAATCTTCTTTTATGGTTTCGAGTAGTTTAATGCTGACATCATTATGTTCACTATCACAATATCTCTCATTGTCCGTCTTCGAGTTTGAAAATCTGAGCTTTCAAAGATGAAATTGCGTACTAAGTGTCCTCGTATCTAAAGGAATTTCTAAGGTTAAGGACAGTTAAGAAGTAATAAAGGTTGGAGACCTTTATATATATTAAGATATTTTATTTTAATTTTAACAATTATTATCACATCCATTTTGTTTTCAAACACAGTTCACAGTTGGTTTTGTGTTCTGAGCGCTAATGTAACTTTAAGATAGGCAACTAAGTTACATCTCCCCCTAGGTGTGCTAGGACCTTGTCGTGGTGGGGGACTTAACCCTCGACAATCCGGGCGGTTGCAGGGGGCGGTGGGGTCACCAGCTTTCGCTTGGCTGATTTGATTGTCGTTGGGAAAGAAAGCACACCCGGGAGTAGTGCTCCGAGCGGGCTCCGAACATCGGAGCTCGTGGCGAAGCAAACTGCCAGTTGGTGCTTCACGGGTCACAGCTCTCTGGCCCGAAGATACGTACTTGGCCCACGCGGGTGTTGGCCGGTGAGAGACGGTAACCCCTGTCCTTGTGCGTCGGACTGAGGTATGGGTCTCGGTTCTGCGCTCGAGGATCGGCACAGGTCGTAGCGGGCGGTTTCTCTCGGAATCCGGTAACTCTCGCTCAGTGGTAGTTGGACAACGCACGCGAAGACGGAGCTCTGCGGCAGGGAAGGACCGTCTGGCTACCGCAATCGTGGTTTTGTTGAGGGTGGACAAGACCCGTTTAGGCTCGCCGGCATGGTGTTTCCAGCCGCCCCGCTCCTCTCGTCTCTTAATCGCAGCCGCTTCCGCTATGCTGCGTCTAAGTGCTGGAACAATATCTCATCGCCGATTAATGACCTGTAAACTATTCACAATTTTAGAACTAAAGTGAAAAGCGTTTAGAAGCGTGGAGCAACTGCGGAACGACACAAGTGCCTTCTGAATTTATATTCATTTAGTAATTAATTAATTTAGTTCGAGTAGTTTAATACAATTATTTATAATTATTTATTTCATGTGCGTTTTAATCCATTTTTTTTGTTTATTTTTATTTCATAATTGAGTATATATTTTTCATTTTAATAAGTGACTCACTATCAGCTCTAACGGAAGATCAGAGTAGGTTTTTGAAACCTGCATTATGCTGAGTTGGTGCCAGATTTGTGCTAGTTCCTGTGTCTTTTCTGTGTATTTGTGTGGTTTTATTTCCTGACTCTCTCTCCGCGATTCAGATTAAAATAAAATATAGATCACGTTCTCCCCACTCGGGCGCCTTTTCCATTCAAGCATATAAGAATAACACCTCTTACTGCAATCCTCTGATCAGGATGTGTCGAGCCTATAATGACCTGGTTGTCGGACATGAGGCCGAAATAGATATATTTGACAGTAGGTTTTCCATTTTGAACCAGAGATTAGGTTCATTGATTGGGTGTGTTTAGGTAATGTTTAAAAAAATTGTATTGCAGTAATAGTTAATAACTATATTCTGTATTTAGTATTTAGTTTTTTTATCGTACGTTTTATTATCTTAAGTTAGCATAAATTACATTTAACTATTCTATGTACACTAGTTAGGAGTGTAATTTAGCAATTGATTTTTACACATGCACTTTTTTTTGTATTATTAATTGCATTCTGTTTGTGTACTTTACTAAAATAAATAAATAAATAAATTTATTATATACTGTGTTCTTTGTCTCAAATAAAATTTATTCTGTTCTATTAATTGGCAGGACAAAGTTTGTTTAAAGGAATTTTTTTGAAAAATCTACTGGAAAAGTCGGAAATATGGCTGGTATTTTTATATGAAAATTAACAGAGCGGTGACTGTCGGGTCAGCCAGTAATTCATAAAATACCCCGACGAACTCACGGGTTAAAGTTTAGCTATTTTAACTTCTGTTTAAAAGTAACCTACTTCGAATATTTTATGAGTTGAACCCGTGTATTTTGCTTTCTCTTATGAAAAGAAAATTATATTTGAACTTGCCTACAATGTTGATTCCATTTCTACATACGTATGTGTGTAAATCAGTTATTTAGCTGTGCTCTCGTTAAGACGGAATCTGCTGAATGGAAGATGATTTTCAAAGGAATACTCATATCATATTTTTATTTTTTACTAGCTGTGCCCGCGGCTTCGTACGCGTGGTATTCGGAACAAAGCGTAACTTTTTTTTTTTGCAAACAGATTGGAATGAAATATACTCGAAATATTATCGGAAGCTTGCTACAACACATCAGTGGAAACCACATGAACATCGGTTAAGCCGTTTCTGAGATTAGCGTGCACAAAAGCATAATAGGCAAACAACGATTTTATTATCTTATCTTATATATAAAAATGAATCCCTATTTCTCCTGGTCACGGCATCACGCGTGAACGGGTAGACCGATTTTAATTCGGTTTTCACTAATGAAAAGAGGGAGAAACGGGGAATGTTATTAATATAAAAATTGCACCCCGGGCGAAGCCGGGGGCGGGTCGCTAGTAGATTATAAAAATTCTTCGCAAATAATGCATTATTATAGAACAAATTTGATTACCATAAAAAAGATTATAGTGAGTCAAAAAAGATAGACATATGCTGTTGCGGACCTTTTTTTTAGAACTTTTAAAGGGGAACAATTCCGTGACTTTTAAAGATTTTTTAAAGACTTTTTAAGACTTTTAAAGACTTTTAAGAACTTTTAAAGATTTTTGCGTAACTTTATCCGTTTACGCAGCGCACGCAACGGAAGCTCTCAAAAGGGATAATTTTCCCGTTTTTGCAACATTTTTCATTGAAACTCCTCTCCTGTTGGTCGTAACGTGATGTTTCATAGCCTATATTCTTCCTCGATAAATGGACTATCCAACGGAAAAAGAATTTTTCAATTCGAACCGTTCAACCATACAAACAAACAAACAAACTCTTCAGCTTTATAATATTAGTAAAAGTATAGATTTTTTTATGTTAAAGTCGGCAGACAAGCTGACGATCAATTTGATGGTAGGTAGGTCGCCTATAACACAAGCAACGTCATAGTTACCGCAAGTGCGCTGCCGATTACAGTAGGATTAAGGATAAAGTATTGGGTTAGGGAAATGGGCTCTGACATTCCTTACTCACTCACCGAAACACAACAGCACTCGTGCTGTTATTTCGCGGTGGTCTTCTGTAAGGGGGTGGTTACTGTCGCCAGTTGGGCTGCCCAAATGACTGCGAAACGCAGTGTGCCCTGCCACTACTTAAATGTTATGTGTTTAGGTTCTAAAATTATCAATTAATTATGCGAAGTCCTGCATAAAAGTATCGTAATAAGTGTACATACATATAATAAGGTTGTTCAAAATCATCATTACTTATTAATGAGTTTTATTAAACTTGTATTTATTGCTTTCATCATAGTAAAGCTTGTTATGTTGTTTTACGTTCTTCTTCGTGAACTAACTCTCTTCTTTGATTGTCTAATTAAAAATTTCAGTTCAAGTGCTTCAATAGGCAATATGAATTTTGAATAATAAATAAGTATTCCGACAGCCAGAAACAAAGATTTCGTTAAGTATGTTTACATAAAGAGAGTGAGGCGGACAAGTATTGGATTTCCTGAAAATAGTCTACACAATATTTCACGGGCACCGAGCCAAAGATGAGCGGTCAATATCCGAAGTGACAGCCCTGATATGAGAAGATATTTCACCAAGATTATATCAGATATATCTGTAACTAGCTGGATCACGCGGTTTCATACACCATTTAATTTTCCGTAGACGAACAAAAATTACCGGCACAACCCTGTTAAGTTGAAGTGGCGACCAGTTATCAGTAGTCCGATGATCGGACTGATGAGACTTTTTCGTCTCAGTAGTCCGATGATATAGAACATCGGACTACTGAGCCTTTTAGTCAGATGATAACACATTTTTATTAAATCAATTGCCTGGGGAGTAGGAGTGATTAAGCCAATTGCAGTGGGCAGGACACATAGTACGGAGAGTCGACGCTTCAGAGGCCGGAAGGTTCTCGAGCGGAGGCCACGAACCAGCAAGCTCACCGTTGGATATGTGGACAGACGACCTGATAAGGGCTGTGGGTCAAGGTCGAGGGTGGATCCAGGCTCCTTCTGACTGGTCCTTTTGGAAGATTAGGGGGGAGGCATTTGTCCAGCAGTTGACATCCTATGCCTGAGATAATGATGATGACATAGTGAGTTACCTATACATTCACACATTTTTTATTTATCTATTTATTTATTTTAACACAGTTGATATACAACAACCACAAGATCTCCACACTAAGTGCTTAGTGCACGTGGAAGTCAACTGCGAGTACATAAACACAACGATAAATTTTAATAGTAACACAATAGAATACACAATAGCAATATATAGTAATTTAACGGGAAACATACATAAGATCATGTACAAGAACAAAGATATATAAATTGTACAACAAAGATAGGGAATTGTTCCCTGGCCGCCAAGCATAAATTCGCAGTGGGATTGCTTTTTTAAATATTATCCCAAATCTTGTGCCTAGCAGGGAAGGGATATACCACTTTGACGCGATAAAGGAAAGGCTAAAAAAAAAGAAAAGGCTAATATGTTTAAAAAATACTTTACATTAAGTAAAACTATCCTACCCAAATAATATTTTACATCATACAGTCACCTGATGGTAACGAGCCCTGTTTTTAGACAAAAGCAGATTTTTATTTCACCAAAGTGGTATATTGGTCATTTATTTATTTTTTTGTGACTAAGAGGATATTTTTGTGTTGGTATACCCTCAACACTGTTGGGTTAGGCCAAGTGCCAAGGTCATTAATGAGTCGCAGCTACAGTACTAGTAAAAGATTAAGTGATTTAAAAAATGACGACATGGTTTTACAGAGGTTTTACAGGTCTTTTAAAACATTTATGTCGTTAACAAATACTGTCTTTGAATATTTACTAAATATCATTGGTCACAGAATAGCTAAACAAGCTAACAAAAACACATCAATAACACAAAAAAAAACCTTCTTTAAGTTAATATATAAAAAAGTGTGTGCTCCGACGCACGACTAGAGTTACCTACTCCTTTAAACGTATAAAATTTCCCTCGTGTCTTCTTTATCCGGAGGAATTTAATTGTTAAAAGTGTATAATATACGGTTTTTGTGCGACTTTATATCGATTTCACTGTATGAGGTTTTGCATCCTTGTCGCGAAACAAAAGAATCTGTGATTTTAATTTCGATTTATGTATAAGCGTCAATGGCGGCCGTTTGAGTTTCTGTTGGAACAATATTTGCACTAAAGATATTTCGAATGGTCTGAGAGGCGAACGAACGGTCTGAGAGGCGCGTAATATTTCTTCTCTTGCAGCTACCTCTTTCAGATGCCAACGGGGGCCCTCAAGGTTAGAAATGTAACCGAAGACCGTACCGAAGAATTTTGGTTGGTCCTTTGTTTTAGTAGCAAAGTCTAGTATTCATATTTAATGTCTGGTAGCAAAGTTGTGTGTTTGTAAACGCAGACATACTGCATCCGTGCGAAACCGGGGCGGGTTGCCAGTATATTAATATATGATACTGTACTGATATTAATTAGAAAAGTTACTTAAGCAAAGAATAGCATGTATTTTTTCAATAATAATCTCTATATAATGTCAATATAATGTCAATATATGTCAATTATTTTCAATATAATGTCTGTGTATATTCTATAAGAATTAAGATGTACTTCGGAGAGTGTGCTCGAGAGCTGCATGAGATCATACCGCCTTCCCCTTTCTTCTATCGGACATGCAGACGTACGGCTGGTTACCATCCTCACCTTGTCGATATCCCTCTAATTAGGACCAAGCGCTTTAAAACATCTTTTGTGATGCGCAGTGCTAAGGATTGGAACTCCCTGCCGGCGTCTGTATTTCCGAGCTCATATAACCCAAATCTTTTCAAGGTTCGAGTGAATAGGCATCTTCTGGGTGAGCTCGCTCCATCTTCGGCCTCATCCTTCCTACATGGATAGATGCTGGTCAAGAGCAAACCCATCTATAATAAAAAAAAAATATATATATAAAAATGAATCTCTATTTCCCTTGGGCACGGCATCACGCGTGAACGGGTAGACCGATTTTAATTCGGTTTTCACTAATGGAAAGTGGGATAAACGGGGAATGTTTATATACATAAAAAATTACACCCCGGGTGAAGCCGGGGACGGGTGGCTAGTATTTTAAAGAAAGCAAAATAGATAACGTCAGCTCTATTTGAAAATTCTGCTCGCCCTTCAACTTGGACATATCCACTCTAAGATAACGTTGCAAAAATGTCTTATCTATGGTTAATATTTCTACACAAGCGTACATTGAATATCCATAAAAAAGAATTAAGACATTGGCCGATATCGCCTTTACAAATAAGCATAGCATTATCAGATGCATTTCGTAATTTATTATTCAGATAAAGCATAGACTAGTATAATCACAGGCAGTCGATGCAGTTGATACGCCCACAGTCGTCCGATTTGCGACTGTCTATATAAAGAACAGAATTCTTATCTATGATATTCAAGTATGCAAACGTGTAATTCGCCTGCGGTATCTATACGCTGAATCTTTAATTCGATCGTGTCAGTTATTTGCGAATATTGTTTAAATATGGCATCAAATGTGCAGTCATTAATTAGAAGAGGTCGTTTTCAAAATTTTATTAGTCGATTTTTACCATGTATTACAAATGTGAGTTGGTTTGTTACCTTTCACGCCTTAACTAGTCAACCGATCTTCATGAAATCTTGTATACACGTTGTCAGGGATATGTACTTTACATAGGGTACCTGTCATCCAGAAAAAAGTACTGTTCCCGAGGGATCATCTAAAAATAGAAATAAAAAATTAACGTCCGTTGAAATATATCTCTATATATAAAAATGAATCCCCATTTCCCTTGATCACGGCATCACGCGTGAACGGGTAGACCGATTTTAATTCGGTTTTCACTAATGGAAAGAGGGATAAACGGGGAATGTTCTTATATATAAAAGTTGCACCCCGGGCGAAGCCGGGGGCGGGTCGCTAGTGAGCAATAAATAAGGATTTCATAAATAAAGGTTGTGGGCAAAAACTAGTACAAAATAATTTCGCTGTCCGTCTCTGTCTGTTTCTTTGCTAACTTCTTCTGAATATCGGAATGGTTTTTACTAATAGAAAGAATGGAAAATTTGGGAAAGTTTGTATAACGGAATTTGCTACGGTTTTCACTATTTGAAAGAGCGATAAACGAGAAAGGTTTTTTATCTTTTTTTTTTTATCTTTTTTTTATTATTACAGGTCCGCAAAACTGGTATACAATTCCATATACAAGTAAGATGATAATAAACATACAAAATAACACTTAACTACAAATGGACACAACATACAAAATAGACTCATACGAGAGAAAACTAAAAATTTAAAAAGATACATGGTTAAAAAAATGATTTCCTGGCCGAGACCACAGAACCACAGAATAAATCAAATTTATTTTGAATGCCATTATAGACTATGTTGACCGAGATTAGTGCGACACACAGGTAGGTGAAATGTTTTACGATATTAATACAATATTAATATCGTAAAACTTGTATGTATCGTAAAATTTGTTATTTATTAATACAATAATGTTTCTGGTGTAAACAGAAACTCATTAGAGTTTTACCGGACACCATAATATATTTGACGAGCCCGTTAGATGAGTGGTTAGGATGCTTGCCTTAACGCTCTGTTCTAGGGTTTCCGGGTTCGATTCCCGGCAGGGTCAACTTTGAAAAATCAAATTTTCAAATTTGGCTCTGGTCTGGTTTTTTTTTTTTTTTTTTTTTTTATATCAATATTTATTACGTAACGAATATCAATTGAAAAGTAGTGGCCGGGCACACTGCATTTTCGCAGTCATATGGGCAGCCCGTCTGGCAGCAGTAACCACCCCCTTACAGAAGAATATCGTAAAATAACAGCACGCGTGCTGTTGTGTTTCGGTTAGTGAGTAAGGGATGCCAGAGCCCATTTTCCTAACCCCCTCCTAATCCCTTATCTTTAATCCTACTGCAGTCGGCAGCGCACTTGCAGCAGCTTTGGCGTTGCTTGTGTTATAGGCGACGGTAGCCACCTACCATCAAGTGGACTGTCAGTCTGTCTGCCGACCTTAACATAAAAAAAAATTGATAACCATTCAAATTAAACAAACCGCTGATATTGTCTGAAATATCTTCTGTAAGAACAATTATTACATCCATACATCTTTTTGCAGTTAATATACATTGTTCCATAGTTGAATTTTTTTTATTAGAGATCTTATTATTGTAATGTATACACAGTAGGTTCAGATGCATATTTGGGATATTACTCAGAAAACAATTTATATTTAAACGGTCCGATAACTCAACTATAGACCATAAGTTAAGATGTATATAAGTTAACCACTTGTATGTGTTTGTGTTTGTTCAAATTTCAACCGTTTTTACCGATTTAACTACTGACTCTGTCTGACCTAATTGCTCTCCCAGAAGGAGTCATGGGGGTTCTATCATGATTTATTAATAACGTGGATCCACGTTCTGGCATACAAAGGGTTAAGATGGACGGTTATGTAGGTTTTTAATTATACAAATTATAGGTAAATTATGCATTACTAGTAATAAGTACCCTTCAATCATCTATACTTTTCAAGGTGTAAATTTTTGAATCATCATCCTTTCTGGTTTTTGCATATCCCTTTTTAAACCATAGATACTTAAAATTCTGCTTGTTTTGAAGCTCCTGTTTTTCCGTCCATAGAATAGTTTTATTAGTTTTAGTCATGGCCTCTCTAATGGAAACGACGTTGTTATTGTTCCGCTCGGAAGCAAAAATGTCTGATACAATTATCTTTGTCGATTTAGCTACCGATATCCATCTTAGTTGAGAGGACTCATCCTGCAGTTCCACTTGAATGTTAGCCGGTCCTTCCTTTCTTTTGGTAATTTTAACTTTTTATTTCATCTGGGGGCTGTTTGAGTTTAAAATCAACAGTTTTGGTCAAATTCTCAATCTCTTGTAAGCGTTGTTCAAGAACCCCCACTCTTACGCTTGCTAAATCTCGCTGGATTTATGACGGACTCTATCCTGAAATTCTTATGTAACTATTGGCGAAAGCTTTTTTAAATACAATGAGTGGCTTCGAAGATTACCTCCTATATAGGTACAAACATATATACAATCCTTACCTCTCTAAAATAATAGTATAATTTGGATACCTTCGATCACCCACCACTAAAGAAATAGTAAATATAAAGAAATAAGAAAGGGAACCGTCAGAGCATCCTGATTTATAACTCTCGCACATAGAAGAGGGGTAATTAGACTAAAAGGTTTATTCGTAACATAAATATACATTAACTTTTACGAGCAACCTCAATATATTGTTTTGGACTCCATCGCGACGCAAAGGATAAAACCGATGGGATAGTTATTTTACAAATATGTACATAAAACTTTATTAAGGCGGATTTATGTTTGTCCGACGTGTTGTGTCGTGAATCGTGATGTACTCTGACGCGATGGGCAGCATTCACATTTGTATGTCGTCTTCAGACGGCTTCTGATGATATTTTACTATGTGAAATATTATTTTATAGACTCATTGAATTTAAATTTTAATACCTACTAGCTGAACCCGTAACTTCGTACGCGTAGTATTCGGTATAGCTACAATCAGGCAACAATAATTCGGTACAAATCAGGCTATGTCGCTTAGCAGGAGCAATTTGTGTATGCTATCTAGGGCGCTAACAGGGCACTGCCGCCTCAATATGGGGCTCACTAGTACGGGAGAGCGTCGCTTCTGCCATGAGGCAGAAGAAACACCAATGCATATCCTGTGCGAATGTGGCCCCCTGATGCACAAGCGCAGTCACATCCTAGGAAGCCACACAATGGCTTGTGAAGATGTGAAGAATGCCTCTATCAAAAAAGTACTACAGCTCCTTAACGTGGTAGGTATAGGTAGAGAGCTTTAGTTCACGTGGCGATCACAATATTTCAGCAATGGACGAAGTGATACTGGTACTCTAGCAGACAGAACTAGCCACTAAGATAAGATAAGATAAGATAAGATAAGATGAGATGAGATGAGATGAGATGAGATGAGATGAGATGAGATGAGATAAGATAAGATAAGATAAGATAAGATAAGATAAGATAAGATAAGATAAGATAAGATAAGATAAGATAAGATAAGATAAGATAAGATAAGATAAGATAAGATAAGATAAGATAAGATAAGATAAGATAAGATAAGATAAGATAAGATAAGATAAGATAAGATAAGATAAGATAAGATAAGATAAGATAAGATAAGATAAGATAAGATAAGATAAGATAAGATAAGATAAGATAAGATAAGATAAGATAAGATAAGATAAGATAAGATAAGATAAGATAAGATAAGATAAGATAAGATAAGATAAGATAAGATAAGATAAGATAAGATAAGATAAGATAAGATAAGATAAGATAAGATAAGATAAGATAAGATAAGATAAGATAAGATTCGGTATAGCTTGTAACTTTTTGTTTGTAAACCGATTGAAATGAAAAAAAACATTAAATGTGTGTTTATAAATCACTATAATTTATATCATAAATGAAATATCAAATAAATGAATATATGTAAACGCTATAATATAACTGGTGTCCGCGACATCAACCGCATTGAAAAATAGAAGATTCCACTTTCTAGATGTAAAGCGGTGGTCACAAAGTGGCTTAAGAGTTTAGACCCTTAGTTCTCAAAGTGGTTAATCCCCCAGGGGTTCACGGGAGACTTTTTTTTTTTTTTTTTTGTTATGTCGACATACAGCCTGACGGTCCACTTGATGGTAGGTGGCTACCCTCGCCTATAACACAAGCAACGCTACAGGTGCTGCAAGTGCGCTGCCGACTACAGTAGGATTAAGGATAAGGGATTAGGAGGGGATAAGGAAATGGGCTCTGGCATCTCTTACTCACTCACCGAAACACAACAGCACGTATATGCTGTTATTTCACGGTGGTCTTCTGTAAGGGGGTGGTCACTGCCACCAGGCGGGCTGCCCAAATGACTGCGAAACGCAGTGTGCCCTACCACTACTTTTCAAAATCCAGACCAGAGTCAATTTTGAAAATTACATTAAAATTTCCAAACTTGACCCCGCCGGGAATCGAACCCGGGGCCCCTGAGACGTTAGGCAAGCATCCTTGCCACTCATCCAACGGGCCGTCAAAAGTCAAAAGGGCCGGCCGGAGTCTACGTTGGCGTGACAAAAAATGAGGGTTTACAATTATTCGTAAGCGGGTGTCCACGAAAATTTATCTGCTTTCGATAGTGAAGAACTAAAATTTTAATTATATTACGACTGTTATTACAATATTACAATGTAATATGATAACAGTAATAATTAATAGTGTAATTATTACACAAAAAATATACTATTTTTCTTTTTATTTTTACTACTCCGAATGGAGAGTTTTCTAAATGAAATGAGTGAGAATTGATTGGTTCCTTGTGCTATAAGTAGATGTAAAAAAGTAAAGTTAGATGGAATCATTTTTACTTTTTTGACATCCACTCACAGCACAAAATTAATTAATCAATCAATACTCACTTATTTAATTTAGAAAACTCCCCAGTAGACATGTAGCTGCAGGGGGTCCACCGGAACAAGCTAAATTTTAAAAGTGAACTATGAAAAAAAAAGTCTGGGAACCTCTGGTTTAGACTATGAAGAAACGAAAAAAATATCCGTCCATGCTTCAATAACTTTTTAGTAGTTATGTCATATTTATCCTCTATATATTTTAGTATATATGATTCGAAGTTACCTCCTACACACAAACAAAAATACATATACAATCTTTATCTCTTTATAATATTATATATATAAGTTAATGTTTGCGCAATTTTTAATTTTAATTTCATTTCGTTTCAACCTCATTATTTTCAATTATTTTGTACTTATCTACTTTTTATTCAACAAGAAGATTCTAAGAAATTGTCATTTATAAAAGTTGTAGGATAAAATCAAATTAATTAATAAACAACGAATTAGAATAAGAAAGATTATATAGAACATATAGAGAGGGCATTGGGAAATTTTTCCTACAAAAATATTGATCCTGATCGCCGTAAACAGGATGGCCATGGCCTTGTAAATATGGTGACCCGTAAGATCTGAAGACAAAAGAATCCGTAATGTGACATTTAGGACCACGTGGTACAAAATCGCTCAGTGCATCGCCAACTTTACGAGGCTATTTAGCTACGCCATGGCCATCTTGATTACGGCGATCAGCATCATTATTCTTGCAGGAAAAATTTTCCAATGCCCTCTCTATTATATTCCATATATTTAATCTTTTCGTTCGCTGATAATGTAGCTTTCTATAGTTGAAAGAATTTTTAAAATCGGTCCAGTAGTCTTCGAGTTTATTCATTACAAAGATTCATTTGTATGGAGGGTGGTAAAGGATTGGGGAGATGGGGTAGGGTGAGGAGCCTATGTTACTCGCTGATAATTTCAGCTTTCTATAGGTGAAAGAATTTTTATCGGTCCAGTAATTTTTGAGCTTATTCATTACAAACATACATATTTAGATACAAATCTTTTCTCTTTATAATATTAGTATAAATAGTAGTTACCTACTAAATATTTTTATTAAATAACTAGCGACCCACCCCTGGCTTGGCATGGGCGCAATTTTTGGATTTTATTCCTCAAGAATCGATTTTCATATAAAGCTCCGGTATAGAAATTTTATTAGGAGTAAAATAATGTGTGCTTTTGTGTTTCGGTGAGTGAGTGAGGGATGCCAAAGCCCATTTCCCTATCTCTTCCCAATCCCTTATCCTTATTTCTACTGTAGTCGACAGCGTACTTTTTTATGTTAAGATCGGCAGACAGGCTGATGGTCCACTTGATGGTAGGTGGCTACCGTCGCCTATAACACAAGCGACGCCAAAGCTGCTGCAAGTGCGCTGCCGACTACAATAGGATTAAGGATAAGGGATTAGGAGGGGATAGGGAAATGAACACAACCGCCCACGTGCTGATATTTCACGGTGGTCTTCTGTAAGGTGGTGGTTACTGCCTCCAGCCGGGCTGCCCAAATGACTGCGAAACGCAGTGTGTCCTGCCATTACTTTCCAGATCAAGACCAGAGCCAAATTTGAAAAGTTCATTTTTCAAAGTTGATCCAGCCGGGAATCGAGCTCGGGGTCCCTAGAACATAGCTAAGGCAAGTATCCTAACCAATCATCTAACGGCACTTGCAGCACCTATGGCGTTGTGTCTGTTATGGGCGATAGTAGCTACCTACCATCAAGTGGACCGTCAGCCAGCCTCTCTATCGACCTTAACATTAAAAAAAATGTTAAATTAATATTGGTTGTTACATAAAACAACAAGGGGTAGAGCCTAGTTGTGCATAGTTAGAGACTATGTTTCAGCGCCATATGTTATATCATCACTGGTAACACACATTGGTCGAAATAATTTGTTTTAGACACTGAGGAATTTTGGACGAGAAGATGTCTCGGAGCTTCCCGAACGCTGCTCATCCGAGCTGGATTGACTCGAAGTGGGCTCTACCAAATTGGAATAAAGAATATCATAAAGAATACATTGTACGGGCCTGTAAGCTCCCGTACATTGGTTTACGGTACGGCTGTGTACCGCGCTAGTGGGCAACGCTCCCGTGAAGAAGCGTCGCTGATCTAGCCGATCGGTGGGTCAGATCGGGGAGAGTTTGTAAGGTTCCAAGACAAAGTCCGTACTAGTTACATAGGTCAATGCGGTGAAGCGAAGACAATTTATTCAGAAAAAAGGTCGATTTATAATACAATTATTTACATCCAACTAGCGACAATCGTGCCCTGCGCCGAGACAAATGCGCCAATAACAAATGGGTGATGACACGATTGCGCAAGTTGTGCAATATTATGAAATAATATTAAATGTTGTGCAATAACACTATTTACAGTATTTTCTGTCCCTATCACTTTCTATTGTTGTCTTTGTTTGTTCATACGTATATATGGGCCAACATTTCACTACGTTGGCCCATTTCTATGCGAACACTGTACGTATGAACACTGCACAATCACTAATTGTTTACACAAACTGTAGGCTGTCCCGAACATTCTCCCGCCGATGCGCCGTCGTCAGGTCGACGCATCTTCTGTGTGCTGGAGGGCAGCCGGCTCCGTTGGCAGGATGACCAGCTTCTTAGCCGGTCGGCGAAGAGTCCCCGCCGCGGTAGCGACGTCGACTGTCCTCACAGCGCCGTCGGGTCCAGGATAAGCCGCGATGACCCTTCCTCGCGGCCATGTGTTGCGAGGAAGGGTGTTGTCCACGATGAGCACAACGTCTCCGATGGTGACTTGCCGCCCTCTTCCTTGGGGCTCCCGCCGGTGCTGAAGCTCAGGAAGGTATTCCCTGAGCCAGCGTTGCCAAAACAAGTCGGCGAGACGTTGTGAGGCGCGCCAGTGCGTGCGCCCGATGGTGTCTTCCTCGTTGAAGACGCCGAGGTGTTGATCACGGCCCGATCCCATCAGCAGGAAGTGGTTAGGCGTGAGCGCCTCGGGATCGTCCGGATCAACCGAGACGTGTGTGAGCGGCCGGCTGTTGACGGTGTACTCGACCTCGGCGATCAATGTGCCGAGTACTTCTTCTGTGGGGCGCCGCTCATGTAGCACGTTGTTAAGGGATGTCTTGACGCTGCGAACGAGGCGCTCCCAGGCCCCACCCATGAAAGGGGCACCGGGAGGGATGAAGCGCCAATTGATCCTCTTCTTATTTGCCTCTTCTTGAAGAAGCCGATCTGTTTGTTGCCGAAGTTCTCGTTCGGCGCCGTGTAGGTTGGTGCCGTTGTCCGACCATATTTCTATGGGACACCCGCGACGCGCTATCATGCGTCGCAACGCCATCACGGCCGAGTCTGTGGTTAGCGAAGCTGCGATTTCGAGGTGTACGGCGCGTGTCGTTAAACACGTGAACAACGCGACGTATCTCTTCTGTGTTGTGCGTCCCACCGTCACTGCGAGCGGCCCGAAGTAGTCGAGCCCGGTGTAGGTGAACGCACGTCGATGGTGTGCTAGCCGGCACGGTGGTAGGTCCCCTGTAGGTGGCACTGGTGGCAGCGATCTTCGAATCCTACAGTGGAGACATCTGTGAATAATCATACGCGTTACCGGACGTAGCCGAAGGATCCAGTAGTACTGTCGACATTCGTTTATTGTAGTCTCGACGCCAGCATGATGCAACTGCCTATGGACGTACTCTATGTAGAGCCTGCACACGTACTCGTTCCCATCGAGTACTGCAGGGCTCTTCTGTCGATCGGTGACGTCACATGCAGCGCCGATACGTGGTACTAACTGGATTATGCCATTTTCGATCTTCACAGCTAGGTGGCGCAGTCGGCTCTGCGCTGCTATGTTTCTGTTGTTTCGGAGATCACGTAAATCTTCTGAGAAAGTCTTTTGTTGGCTGTTTCTAATGAGGAGTAACTCTGCTTCGTGTAGAAGGTCTGTGGGGATTGGTAAGTAGTTCTTCTCAAGCTGTTGGGGTTGTGTGATTTTCTGTTGTGTGGTTTTCTGCTTGATTTTATGTTCCCGCCACAACGGGTCTTTCTCTGTGCGTTTCTGTGTTCTCTTGTAGTTTACGTGATCCCGTTTTCTTCGGCAAAGTCGAATGAAATGTAGCACACGTGCCGTGCTTCGAACGAGCTTTTCCCATTTCGAAAATCTATTGCTATTCGGGATGCAATGCTCCAATTTCGATTGTTCTTTTACAACAGTCACGTGTACTTTTTCTTCGCCGGTCGGTGAGGTGGTTACAACTTTTTCCTGTGGCCATCGATCAGGATTTTCCAGAAGGAAACTAGGCCCGTTGAACCACCTATGTTGCGAGTTGAAGTCGTTGGGTACGTCTCTGGTTGCATCGTCCGCAACGTTCAATTTGGTAGGCACCCAACGCCACTCGCCGATCTTACTATTTTCTTCTATTGCTGCTATACGATGCGCGACGAATGGTTTGTAAGACCTCGCGCCTATTTGCAGCCAGGTGAGCACGGTCTTGCTATCGGTCCAGAAGATCTTCTTGTCTGGCCTTCTATCGTGCTCTTCGATGACTGTAGTTGCCATCCTGCTCCCCATCACTGCAGCAAGCAGCTCGAGACGCGGGATGGTCGTCAGCTTGAGAGGTGAGACTCGCGCTTTCGCTGTTACGAACGCCAACGACACTTGTCCGTCTGGCCTGATGATGCGCCAGTATAGGGCTGCGGCGTATGCTGTTTCGCTCGCATCCACGAACACGTGTAACTCGATTGTGGCGGCGTCACTGTAGTTCGGGTAACAGCGAGGTATGTTGACATCGCGGAGTCTTTTCAGATGTTCTAGCCATACTGTCCATTGGCTAGCGAGGTCTGCATCTATTTTTTGATCCCAATCTGTTCCTCTGCGCCATAACTCCTGAAATATCTGCTTGGCTCTTGTAGTGACAGGCGATGCGAGTCCAAGCGGATCGAAGAGAGACATTATAATTTTCAAAGTTTCCCTCTTCGTCGGTTGAGTGTTGTGGATGGCGCCAGGGGGTAGTCGAGCCATGTTGAGATCAAATGTAAGTTCGTCGGTTGCAGGCCTCCATATGACTCCCAAGAGACGCTCTATGTTTGAACTATTGTCGAGATCTATACTCCTTTTATCGATCGGTTCGGAGTTTTCATTGAACGCTTCGAGTACTTTCTTCGAATTGGATGTCCACTGTCGCAACTCGTAGTGGGCCTCCCGATTAATTTGTTGTACTCGAAGGGCTGTCTGTATAGCTTCTTCTTCTGTTTTGAAGCTCTGAAGGTAATCATCAACGTAATGATTTCGAATAATCGCCGTGTATGCCTCCGGATACGTTGTTTTGTATCTTTCGGCATTTCTGTTCTTCACGTATATAGCCGTTGCAGGTGACGATGTGGCTCCGAATATGAGAGAGGTCATCCTATATTCTATTGGAGGATCTTTACCTCGCTTTCTGCCTCTCCATAGGTACCGAAGCGCATCTCTATCCTGCGGTCGGACTTTCACTTGCATGAACATTTCGGCTATATCGGATGACACGGCGATTCGATGTTGTCGTAACCTCATGAGTACCCCGGGTAACGACAGAATGAGGTCAGGTCCGGTGAGCAGGTAGTCGTTGAGCGAATGTCCCATCGTCTTAGCTGCTGCGTCGTGTACTATGCGGACCTTTCCTGGTTTGGTGGGGTTCAGCACGGGAAAGTGCGGCAGGTACCATGTTTTTCCCGGCGTACGATGGGGAGGCGCTCGTTCGGCGTATCCCTTTTCTATGAGCGCGTTCATCTGCTGCTCATAGCGATCTCGAAGTTTAGGATCTCTATCTATCCTCTTTTCAGTATGGTGGAGTCGTCTGAGCGCGTTGTCGTAGTTGACGGGCATCTGAAAATCGTCCGATTTCCACAGCAACGATGTTTCGTAGCGTCCGTCACTATTTCGTCGAGTATGTTCGACAAGCGTCTTGACGGCCCTTTCTTCAATGTCGTTGGACGGTCTCTTTGGAGTGATCATCAGCGACTCCAAAGAGAAATACTGTTTCAACTGTTGGTCCATACTGTCTTCGGTATGATTGGTGAGGTGATTGATAGAGTCCACACGGCGCCCTAGTAGGCGTGTCTGTGTTCCATGTAGCACCCATCCGAGCGGTGTTAGAGACGCGACCGGCTGATGTCGCTGTCCTCTCCTGGTCTGTGTGGCGAGCAATAAGTCCCAGTTGTCTTGACCGATGAGAAGCTTCGGTCGGACACGTGGATATTTGAGGTGTTCTTTAATGTTCTTGAGGTGTGGACAGTCTGACAGGTCTCGCTCCGATACTGTTTGCGCAGAGAGCTGTAGATTGTTCATGGTGCGTGCTCGAATGGTGCGGTGGTTTGTCGCGCCGTGTAAAGTTATTTTTACACGACGTGACCGATTTGCGTCCACTTCGGTATTTGCGATTGCTTCTATGTGGAGCGGATCAACGGGCCCTTTCGCGCCTATTTGTTGCGCCAAACTATTATCGATGAGGGTCACCGTTGAACCGTCGTCGAGTAGTGCGTAGGTGTTGACGCTTCCTTGTGAACCGGAGACTCGAACGGGCACAAATTTCAGAAATGAATGTGTCTCCTTTGGTTGCCAGGCGGAAGCGACAAATTCGAACTTTTCACTAGCACGTACCTTTTCTTCGAAGTGGAGCAGTCTATGGTGCGAACGCGAACAATTGTTTTCATTACAATTCGATATTTTGCACTTGTGTGTTCTATTTTTGTAATGTAGACACTTGAAACACAATCGTTTGTCCTTTGCGATGTTCCAACGTGTCCTAGTGTCTGCTTCTATGAACTTCGAACACTTTTCTGTTTTGTGTCCGGTATTGGCACATACCGGACAGGCAGACACTTTTCGATGTTGACTTTCCGTTGCGGAATAGGTCTTCTGAGTTCGCCTGGGTGCGTAACTCGTCTCTATAGGCGGCGTGAACTCTGGCTGTGCGTACGAGCTGCAGAGTTCCGCCTCGATTTCGAAGAATCGTGAAAGTTTCAACAAATCGGGTTGCTCTTTTGGTTGTTTACTTACGTACTCGAACCATCTGTAACGAAGTCCTGAAGGGAGTTTCTCTATTGTTGTTCTGGTGATTTCCGGATTGAACAGGTAGTACGATTTTTCTAAAGCTTGTAATGTTGCGACGGTGTTGGTGACTCGAGTGGCGAACACACATATATCACGCGGCGAGTCTGTTAGCCGCGGAAGTGTCCTCAACCGCTCCAGTTCCGTTATGGCGATAGAATCCGGTCGGCCGAACCGGTTTTCTAACGTTTTCAGAATCTTACTTGTTTCTACGTTGTATATGAGGAGGCTTTCGACTGCCTCTTTGGCTTTTCCTTTAAGGCTTCTTCTTAAGCGAGCTATGTTTTCACTTTCACTGTGATTTTTATGCGATTCTTCGTAGGCCGCTTTGAATGATAGCCATTCCTGATGCGACCCGCTATACGATGGTAGCTCCGTGAAGTAGCGCGGAGCAGTTTGATGGCCTGTTTTGGCGGCCAAAGTTATCGCTGCAGCCAATTCCGTTAGCCCGATACTCTGGCTAACGGGCGCTACAGCGGGCACTATGCGATCTGTTTCGGGCTTACCGTTATCTTGCCGATCTTCAATTTGTTGCACGGGGAAAGGAGTCGGCGTGGTCGGTGACGCCTGGTGAGTCTGCGCTATGCAGACTTCTCGAACTATGGGGGGTGGCGCACCAGCCGCGCTGAGCGCTTGACTATTGACCCATGTGTCGACCCTCTCCTTCGTGATTTCGAGGTCTTCGACGGTGTTGTCGTCGATGGTGTCGGCGTCAGATTCTTCGATTGCCTCTATCTGGGCGGTGGCAAGCTCGATCTGTAGCTTTAACAGCTCTATTTTAGCTTTCGCTAATTTCGTCTTTCTTCTAGACGAGTGTGACGTGCCTCTTTTGCTTGAGCGCACGTCCGAACGATGCACGGCCTCTGTGCCGTGTGTACCGGACGGGTGACGCTTCACGCCGATCTGACTTGCGTCTTCTCCCGCCGGTACCGAAGTCAACGTCGCGGATGCTGACGTTGATGTTGCCGTTACGGCCGATGACCCCGCTGACCATGTGTCCGTGGAACTGGCATGCATGGCCGCGGGGGTGGACGTGGAGGTAGTTAGCCTCTCGCCGTCCCGAAGTGTCGACGCGGCGTCTCGAACAGTTGACGCGGCGTCGCGAACGATTGACGCGGCAGCGTCGCGAACGGTGGACGCGGAAGTTGTAGGCCTCGCGGCGTCCCGAACGGTGGACGCGGAGGTTGTAGGCCTCTCGTCATCCCGAGCGGTGGTGCTACGTGTCACCGGCATTGCCAAGGCACTCTCCTCGACCAACCAACAGCGCTATACAATCGGCTATATCCGGCTCGATTGGACCATAAATGTACGGGCCTGTAAGCTCCCGTACATTGGTTTACGGTACGGCTGTGTACCGCGCTAGTGGGCAACGCTCCCGTGAAGAAGCGTCGCTGATCTAGCCGATCGGTGGGTCAGATCGGGGAGAGTTTGTAAGGTTCCAAGACAAAGTCCGTACTAGTTACATAGGTCAATGCGGTGAAGCGAAGACAATTTATTCAGAAAAAAGGTCGATTTATAATACAATTATTTACATCCAACTAGCGACAATCGTGCCCTGCGCCGAGACAAATGCGCCAATAACAAATGGGTGATGACACGATTGCGCAAGTTGTGCAATATTATGAAATAATATTAAATGTTGTGCAATAACACTATTTACAGTATTTTCTGTCCCTATCACTTTCTATTGTTGTCTTTGTTTGTTCATACGTATATATGGGCCAACATTTCACTACGTTGGCCCATTTCTATGCGAACACTGTACGTATGAACACTGCACAATCACTAATTGTTTACACAAACTGTAGGCTGTCCCGAACATACATAGTACGTATTATTTTAATTAATATTAAAATTAAAATTTTAATAAGTACTAATTTAGTTTATTACGCAAAATTGAATATAATTAAGAATCTAATACTCCAGTACAATATTTAGGCCGTAGTCGACGTTGCGTTTTAGCAGTAGAAGCTCTCCATTAAGTCTAATTGTTAGTTAGAGATGAATCGTCTCACTGCCTCTTGGTACAATCAACTCTATATTAAATTTCTCACCGAAAAAATTATTAATTTTTTTTTATAATTGTTGCATTAAATATTGTATATACAGGTGAAAAAAATCAAAAGGGCCTGAAGGGATAACCACTTTAAATCGGTAAAATAGATTATTTCACTTAAAGGAAACATACCTTTATTTTTAAAAAGAAACAAAACTGCATTCACAGATTTCGCGAAAATTACCTGAACCGGAATCTAACCGGCTAAATTTTCAAAATATAAACACTCGCTATTTTATTCCGCTAGTCGATACAGACAATGTTAAAGATAAAAAAATTCCATCCTGTACATTAAGTATGGTACCGAAACGTGGCCTCTCACGTTAGGGCTGCTCCACAAGTTCAAAATTGCTCAGCGAGCTAAGGAGCGGGCTATGCTTAGAGTTTATTTGATGGACAGGATTATGAAATTTGCCATAGAACCAAAGTTGTCAACATAGTAGAGAGAATTACTGAGCTGAAGTAGCAATGGGTCGGTTACATTTGCCGTCGAGCCGATAACCGATACAGTAGACGAGTACTTCAATGGAGGCCTCAAATTGCAAGGCCCCGCGGCTAGGTGGACAGACGACGTAGAAGTCATCGCAGGAAGAGGCTGGATGCGAAGGGCAGAAGACCGTGCGTGATGGCGAGATCTGGGAAAGGCCTGCATTTAGCAGTGGAGTGACACGGGCCGATGATGATGATAAAGTCTTTTCCTATTACCACGTCTAATATGTAGCAGGTATCATGTATGTAGTGGCTGTGCTAAACTGGTTTTCAGTAAGGGGTGCAATGACTACCTCTTGCAGAAGACCACAGCTTAAAAATAGTCTACTCTTTATGCCCCCAGACGTAAGCTCACCCTATTTGTCATGATTTATTAAAAAATATGCTTACATAATATTATAAAATTATACCAAGAAAGATATAATATATCTGTTATCTTTTTATGTAAATTAATAATAATAATAATAATAATAAAGCCTTTATTCAGATGAACAGTTTACAATTACGTATAAAATTTAAAGTTCTGTTATTTGTTTCTTGCTTGTTGCCTGCAGATCTGTTTGCCAATCGGCATAGGCCTCCTCCAACCTTTTCCATTCGCGCCTATCTTGAGCAACTCTGTTCCACGTCGTTCCAGCTACTTGTTTGATGTCGTCATCCCATCTTTTCTGTGGTCTCCCTCTCTTCCTTTTTCCTTCTCTGGGGTACCATCTTGTGACCATTTTACTCCATTTGTCTTGTCCTCTTATTGTGTGTACTGCCCATCGCCATTTCAGTCTTCTGATTTTGTAAGTTATATCTTGGATCTTTGTCTTGTTTCGGCTGACACGGTTGCTTAATCTATCGGACTTCGTCACATTTATGTAAATTAACACTGATAAATTAAGAAAATATATTTCCAATAGGACCCGTCAGCAGCCTGCATTAATTCGGCAAGTTATATCGGTGACTTTCATTCGCCTACGGATCATCTCATACCTGATTCGATCTCGCTGAGTAACTCCGAGAATAGCCCTCTCCATGGCTCGACGCCCATATTTAGAGACCATGTTTCAATGTGTCTGCAGGGCCCTGATAACTATATTACTTTACTACAACCCTCAAACGTTACTCACCGACCAAAACTCATCGATAAAACATGAGTTAGTGATAATAGTGATAACTTAGGATCTCAGCGGGGCCTTCCACTCGAAGAAAGATTTGTGCAGATATACATATAAACACCAAACTTGCCTCACAACACTTTATCCCTAAGTCCGATCTTTGGCTGCGTTGCCAAGATATCCGATATCCAAGTCCACAAGAAAATACACATATACACCAGCAGAGAATTATATACTTAGAAAGAAAATACTTATATATACTTATATGCTAGTTACTGTTTTAACACCGTTTACTTAAACGTTTAGAGATGTCTAATATACGAGGTGACGTTGAAATACACTTACTCCACTCTTTATTATTTTGTGCCGCAGGGACGTAGGCGTGATGTTACTTGACAGATAAACTAAGGAAGATTCGACGTGACCTAGGTGGATGTTAAAAACCAGGAGAACCGCTTACATGTTGCGGGAACACATGCAGAAGGGTGGGCTTTCTAGGCACCACAGATGACGATCCTGCGGCTACACCGTGTAGTATTAGGGCTTAGGGCAAATATCGCACTTAGGGATAGTTCGAGTTCATTAAACTCGCGAGGTTGGAGACAGCAATGCAGGATTTATTAGATTGACGCGGATGTATAACTCCTTCCCTCAAAAAGGTTCTTCTGTCGGTGATCAGAGTTACTTTAATTAGGTACTCTATTCTTTACTTTAATTAAGATGGGCAATAAAGCCTTTGAAAAGAAAACTTACTTGATTAATCTGTGACTTATATAATTTTACGTGGCTTCTTCTACGTGTCACGGACAAAATAAATCTTTAATTCATTTCTTTATTTCAATACCAAGAGTATTGACGTCGCGGCAGTGAAAGAGTGCTAAAATCATTGCTTGCATCTACTCTTCCGATTTAAAAAAATCTTTCAGCAATAGAATAGAATTTCAGAATGAACATTGGCTATATAATATTCCTTAAAATTAAAAGGCTTTTTTGTGGTAATCAAATTTGCAAAGTAAGTCGACGAAAAAGCGGTCGAACGAAAACGTTTCTTTCGAACGAAAGAATTTCTTCGATTTCTATGGAAAAGTTGTAGAGCTTGATAATGCCTACAAAAAAGTCTAACTTTTATATTTTAGCCATTTTGTATTCAAAAATAATAATTAAATCTTTAAGTGATGTTTATTGGCCATGTTATCAACAATTATGAGTCTTTATGAAAATCAGCAAATTTATCCTCAGAATTAATTAATACATGTGATTTTTGCTTTTTACTGCATATGTTTTGGAGGTATGGTTAAAGAGATACGATATATATAAAGCGCGACCGCGCCGTGAAGCCACAGAGGCACGCGTACGCTACGACTCCGAGGTAGTAGGTACCTGATACCGAGAAACAATCTGAATACTACGCGGGCGAAGCCGCTGGCATAGCTAGTGTTAAATATGCTAATATGCATTAATATGTTGTAATTGTGTTAATAAACTGTACACGAAACTTTCGAGCTTGTTCTTTTATAAAATACTAGCTGGAGCCCGCGGCTTCGCCTGCGTTGATAAATAAAAAAAATAACACCTGATTAAATATGTATATGAGTAATGTAACATCTAAAATCTTTATTGCAGTTATAGCTTTGCCAGGCGTCAGATGATCCAGGGAACAGTACTTTTTTCTGGATGAAAGGTATCATATATCCTTTCCTGCACCCTGACAACGTGTATACAAAATTTCATGAAGATCGGTTCAGCGGTTTAGGCATGAAAAGGTAACAGAGTACTATTATACTAACTAATATTATAAAGCTGAAGAATTTATTTGTTTGTTTGAACGCGCTAATCTCAGGAACTACGGGTTCGAATTGAAAAATTCTTTTTGTTTTGAATAGTCCATTTATCTAGGAAGGCTATAGGCTATATAACATCACGCTACGACAAATAGCATATATATAAACAGTGTTCAGTACCGCGCGCCCCATGCGCACGCCCGCCGCCGCCGTATGGGCCGCAGCGTGGCCGAGTTCAGCTAGTTTCTAATATTAGTACGGATAAAAATGATTTATATTATTTCATTCCCTAGTTTTCTTTCAAGAATTTTAGTTTTAGTTTCCTTTTCTTTATTCACTAATAAAGAAAACTACGCCGACTATACAAGAGACAAACAATTTGCCAAGCGATGTCGACAAGCATTTCAACGTCGGAATTAAATGTAATGAGCTATAGATGCGTACAACTACATGTCTTCGAATGAATTTACAAAAATAAACTAAGGAAAAAGCTGTCAAGACACGTATACTCTATAACTAGTGACTTCTCACATTAACAGTAGATTGATTTACCATTTTCATATAATTTTTATCATTAGAAAGGCTGATGATTCATTTGCTGCAAGTGCGCTGCCAAAATTAGTGTAATTAAGTTACACTTCAAATTCAAATTCAAATAATTTATTTACAAGTAACATGGGTTACTGTGAACCAGTTCTTGTTGGTTTTAAATATGCATCCACATGTACTGCCACGTCTGGCGTGTAAAATAACATGAATAGGCAATTAAAATTTATAAAACAATAGAAACAAAAAAAAGAAAAAATCCCATCCCAGTTATTGGGATTAGGAAGGGATAGGGATATGATGGGCTCTCGCATTACTCATCTATACACAACAGAACACAGCATGTGTTGTTTCACAGTAGGTAATCCTCTTCACTGGTTACTGCTGTTGGCGGACTGCGAAACACAGCGTGTCCTGCCACTTCTAAAATTTATTTCCTCTATTTTCATTCCAATAAATCAGATTCAGTGTATTAATTGTATACTATATACAATTAAATACACATGTTAGAATCAGCCTAAGACCAGAGCCAACTTGGAAGATTTTTTTCCCCAAAGTTAGCTTAATCGGGAATCAAACTCGAGACCTCTGAGACAGAGCACTAAGGAAAGCGTCTTAACCATTCGACCAATGGTCTCGTCAAAAATTAATTACTTACTTTATAAAAAAATAGTTTATTACTTTATTAAAATTATAAACTTCTGACTTTGACGAGCCCGTTGGATGAGGGGTTAGGGTGCTAGCCTTAACGCTTTGTTCTAGGATTGCCGGGTTCGATTCCCGGCAGGGCCAATTTTAGAAATAAACTTTTCCTAGTTGGCTCTGGTATGAAACTGGCAAGTAGTGCCAGGGTACACTGCCTGTCGCAAACTTTTCGGCAACCCGTCTGGCGGCAGTAACCACCCCTTTACACAAGAACATTGTAAAATAACAGTTAAAGTTGCTGTTGTATTTCGGTGTGTAAGAAGTGGCAGAGCCCATTTTCCTATCCCTTCTCAATCTTTTGTCCTTAATCCTACTATGTTCGGCAGCGCACTTGTAGTACCTGTGACGTTACTTGTATTACAGGCGACGTTTGCCACCTACCATCAAATGGACTGTGTGGACTGATATGATTTTGGCATTTTGCCAATTATTTAAATTGTGGACATTTTTGTTTATTGTTTATACAATGTTCCAAATGTATTCCATATGACTCACACTATCAACTACGATAATAAAAATAATTACGATTTTTAGAGCGATTTGACCAGGTACGATTCTCGGTTGCGTTTGAGACTAATTTTAAATAGTTTGAATGAATGTAACATTTTGCCAATTATTAAAATTGTAGACATTTCTGTTTATTATTTATACAAGGTTCCATAGCAAAATTTATTCCTTATGACCTACATTATCAACTACTATAATAAAAATAATAATTACGATTTTTACAGAGATATGACCGGGTTCGATTCCTGGTCGCGTATGAGTGTAATTTAAAAAAGTTTAAATGCAGTTTCTATTTTTTTAAAAATTCTTCGTTCCTAAGAAAATATTTTCGTGTCTTTTATGGTTTAAGATTTCCTCTCACTGACCCATTTGGATCGATCATCTGTATAGTAAGCAGGATATGTCAGATAGAGATAGAGATAGAGAGAGAGAGAGAACTTAAGTAAAATAAATATTTTATATGATTAATAGTATTTACTTTTATAGAAACGTTACAAGAAACTGTACAAGCAGAGTCACACAAAATTCGTCCTTGAAAATTTACTCTCATCGCGTGCAAGTTTTACTTCAGAAGCAAAATATATTATGATTTTTCTTTGCAATAATAAAACGGTTAATCCACGTACACACCCTCAAGGAGCGAGCAGAAGAAAGCAATGTCGTCACATATTTACCTCTGTTGACACGTCGTCTCTAAAAGCTTTAGGTAACAACTTAATAAAATGTTAATAACTACCCACCGCTACGAAGCTCGAAGCCTCGTCGCTCTGCCCTGACCTATTTACAAGGCGATGGAGTTATAAACACAATCACATAAACATATTTGTATAGGAATATATAACTTTCATATAGGAAGAAAAAATTTGTTTTTCTCTACCGATAACAGTGGCATTTTGTTTGGTAGAAGTAAAATCAGAGCACACTGCGTTACTCAGTGTGAGCAATTTTTCAATATTGTGGGTAGTTTTTATTTATTATCTACCTACGTGTGTTCTAAATGTTAATATCGGTCGATATTTGTTTGGGTCAATGGAGCGGAACGAAGGAAAGATATAAATAAGCTGGCTCGTTGGCGATTTGGGAGTCTTGACTAAATCTTCGACGAGTAGAGTCGCTAATGAAATATAGTTTTTAATAAACGGAGTGTGAATTAATGTTGATTAAGAGTGTCAGTAAAATAGCGTGAATATTTGTAATTTCAGAGTAATAAATGTGTGTAACCTAGAATACAAGTGAATTATAATGTAATTGAAGTCAATTATTCTAATATTGAGTTTTATTCAAAGCAACTACCCTTCTGAATTCTAATATCAGTCATAATTACATTTGCAATACTTTGCACATAGACGCAAAGTGGCCTATGTGTATTCTATAAGGTGTACTTCGGAGAGTGTGCTCGAGAGCTGCATGAGATCATACCGCCTTCCCTTTTCTTCTATCGGACTTGCAGACGTACGGCTGGTTACCATTCTCACCTTGTCGAAAACCCTCTAATTCGGGCGAAGCGCTTTAAAACACATTTTATAATGCGCACTGCTAAGGATTGGAACTCCCTGCCTGCGTCTGTATTTCCGAGCTCATACAACTTTTCAAGGTTCGAGTGAATAGGCATCTTCTGGGTGAGCTCGCTCCATCGTCGGCCTCATCCTTCCTACATGGATAGATGCTGGGCAAGAGCAAACCCATCTTTAATAAAAAAAAAATCAAGCGGCAGCAGTATGATAAGACTCATTACCATCATCATGTTGGAGAGTTAGGCCTCCCTCTAACCCTCCAAAAGGCGGAAGCAGCTTGGATCGTCCCTTATCAGGTCGTCTCACCTTGTGGGTGGACGACCTACACTGCGCTTGCTTGTGGGTGACCTCCACTCGAGGACCTTCCGGTCCTGCCCACTGCCACTTCAACTTACTAATCCTCCGGGTTATGTCGGTAACTTTTGTTCGTCTACAGATCTCCTCATTGCTGATTCGATGTTCCAGTATAACCCCGAGCATAGCCCTCTCCATAGTTTGGTGAGTGACGTGAGCTTTCTTACGAGATCCATACTTGAGTGCACGTTTCAGCGTCGTATGTCGTCACTGGCAACACTCATTGGTCGAAAACATTTGTTTTAAGACACTGAGCAATTTTGGACGAGATGATGTCTCGGAGCTTTCCGAACGCTGTTCATCCAGCTGGATTCGACAATTGACCTCCTTCTCGAAGTTGGCTCTACCTAATTGCACTGTTTGTCCCAAGAAGATGTACAAGTCAACAACTTTGAGAGTTGAATTTCGAGGGAACATGAACATTAGACATATCTTTCGTCTTGTCTATATTCTTGTTAAGGTCCACCCTTTGAGAAACTCGGTTGAGGCCATCGAGCATCGTGTTGAATTCTTTTATCGCTGAAGACTATCGTAACATAATAAAAACTCATATTCTATTCTGTTTCGGTGAATGAGTAAACCAAAGCTAATTTCCCTATCCCCTCATAAATATTTTGCGTCGCCTGTTAACGGGCCCTAAGAGCTCACTCTCCGACGGGAGCCGCTTATCAATTCTAAACTTCGTAATTCCATAATTACTCGTTAGTTATTGGTCGGTCGTTAGTTATTGGCAATACATAAAAACGGGACAAGTGCGAGTTGAACACGCGTGAAGAGGGTTCCGTACGATGTTACCTATCCGCACAATATTGAGTGATTTACCATGTTATTTTAATATCATGGACTTCTCATAGGTTTTCCTATAATCTATAAGTAGAAAACTAATTTCTGTATTTTTTTTCAAAATTTTTATTCAGTAGTTTCGGAGATAAGGTCGGACAGACGGACACACGAGTAATCCTATAATAGGGTAATGGGGCTCACTAGTACGGGAGAGTGTCGCTTCTGCCATGAGGCAGAAGAAACACCAATGCATATCCTGTGCGAAAGTGGCCCCCTGATGCACAAGCGCAGTCACATCCTAGGAAGCCACACAATGGTTTGTGAAGATGTGAAGAATGCCTCTATCAAAAAAGTACTACAGTTCCTTAATGTGGTAGGTATAGGTAGAGAGCTTTAGTTCACGTGGCGATCACAATATTTCAGCAATGAACGAAGTGATACTGGTACTCTAGCAGACAGAAATAGCCACTAAGATAAGATAAGATAAGATAAGATAAGATAAGATAAGATAAGATAAGAATCCTATAAGGGTTCCGTTTTTTTATTCGGACGTACGGAACCCTAAAAACATGACATTTCTGAGATATCATATGAAGGTTGGGTTGGAAACAAAAAATTGAAGTTAATTTCATATCTAGTACAATTAATTTCTAAAGTGTGGAGAATATGTGACATTTTTAGAGGTAATTTTTTTGTAATTACTGACTAAAAGCCTATCGCCTTTATGGATGGTATTAGCTATTGACAACACAATCTTAAATGTGCGTTATAGCTAGGATGTTTTCATCGAAAAACATTATTACATTTAAAATTGTGTCGTCAAAAGCTAACATCCATAAAGCTTTTTCTAAAAAAATGCAATTGCTGGCGTATTTTTTATCATTTTCATGAGTACGATAAGCGCTGCGAATGTCTTGCGTCGCATTCTATCTCGCGGTCATTGAAGTTCAATAAGTTGAGACAAAAAAATCTCCCAAATACCTATTAATGACTTCACTCGCTCTTACAGGTGCCCTTAAGTGTGACGTCAGCCTCTTTGGGAACCTTTACGCTAAAAAAGCAAAAACACACTGCTTCCTTTGAAAATTCACAATCAAGTAATTTTTTTATCTATATGTACTTACTTACTAATATATAAAGCTGAAGAGTTTGTTTGTTTGAACGCGCTAATCTCAGGAACTACTGGTTAGAATTGAAAAAATTTGTATTGAATAGCCCATTTATCGAGGAAGGCTATAGACTATATAACTACGTTACGATCAATAGTATTATATATAATCAGTGTCCAGTACCGCACGCCCCACGCGCACTCCACTGCCGTGTGGGCCGCAGCGAAGCGTGGCCGACTTAAGCTAGAAAAGAAATATTTTTATAAAATCACAGCAGAAACCCCGGGAAGACATAAGGAATAATATAAGGGATGAGATTTTTGAAATCCCACCTACCGAGGATTAATAACTATGTATAAGTGAGAATAGGGTAGAATTTAAACTTTAAAATATAATGAGAAATGTGACCCTAATTTTTGATACTTAAACTGTGCTTGCACCCTCCATTATCATAACAATGTTTAATAAATAACCGTACTTATCATTAGACACTGAAATATCCACATTCCGCTTATCTCCTTGTAACAAAATCTTACGCCTAACGTTTCATCTCGAGCACACCTAAGTTGCTAATATTTGGATGTGGCGTTTTCGGGGAAGTCGATATCCGGAATTATTTTCAAAAACAACTCAAACCTAACCATCGTCCCTCTGTGTTAACTTTCGGAGCTTGAATTTTCAAAAAAGCTATTATTTTGATTCGTACCTTAATTAAATCAAGAGTAGCTATTATCGTTAATAATTTATTGACCAAATGTCAAATTGGGAATTTTGAAGTAATGGATAGTAAGCTTGCGTTTGTTGAACATTTCGATAACATTGTTAAGAGAATATATAGGACAAGCAGTCTCATTGCTACTAAAAGCTTTGAGAAACATAACTTTTGACTTTTGACAAAAGTCAACACGAACTTTTTAAAGTAGAAACTTCTTAAAAGGTTTCTATTTTAAGGGAAGAAAAATAAGTAGCGATATGCTATTTCCACACCAATTATAGTTTCAAGAATATAATTATGTCCACCGCATATTGCAACTATCGTGACAGAGATTGATATTCTTTTTCATTACAAAAGTTGATATCATCTCTTCGGCAGTAGGACGTCCACTCTTGGACATTGAGCTCTTATGTATTGTTAGCAGGCTCATCTGCACCTTTAACGACCGGTAGCTTGGCCTACCAGTTTAATATATTTTTAAATCAAAATTTCAAATTAGGAAAACAAATACGACGAGCCCGTTGGATGAGTGGTTAGGGTGCTTGCCTTAACGCTCTGTTCTAGGGTTCCCGGGTTCGATTAGGAACTTTTCAAATTTGGCTCTGGTCTGGATCTAGAAAGTGGTGGCAGGACACACTGCGTTTCGCAGTCATTTGGGCAGCCCGTCTGGCGGCAGTAACCACCCCCTTACAGAAGAAAACCGTGAAATAACAGCACGTGTGCTGTTCGGAGCTACGCAACCGAACAGCGTCGCTCTACCATTTTTATGCCTTTCTTGCATTTTATAATTTGCGGCCATTTAAATGCACGCTTCAACACCAGTGCGCGATCGACTACCATAGCGACCACACTACGCTAACCAATTGACCACCAGTGTTAGGCGCGTACTCACATACCATATACCATATCATACCATACCAAAAGACCATACAATTATAAGTGTAATAAACCATAAATGTGTTAAGATAAGTGTAATAAAACTAGTGTTAGTGGATTAAGTAAATATAGTGTGAACAATTTAAAAGATCTTTATAAATATTTCTATCTCTGCCTCCTCCCCTTCTAACCAAACGGTAAACCAGCACCACCATAGCGTGCGAGCCGTTTCATGGTCCTTCGAGCCGGATTTCTTCGAGGAACGTTTCATGGTTCTTCGAGGATTTAAACCAGTGTTAGTGATCAGTACCAGTTTTACTGAGCGCCATCGTGAGGAGAGAACCAGGTCAGACCAAACCATTTTTTTTATACAAATTGTAACTACATTTCAGCAAAATGGAAAGCTACTTCCTTAACCAGACTGAAATTCATGAAGCTTTAAATAAGCTTCTCACCAACATAAAAAAAGATGGGGCCGATAGAAAAACCATTGATTATTGTAACCGAAAATTGGAACTTTTAGAGTCTTATTGGAAAGACTACGAAACCAACCACCAAAAAATGTGTGCTATAGCAGAGTTTGACCATATTTATTTTAAAAAGGGTTGTTTCGGCATAGCCGAAGAACTCTATTTAACTATTAAAAAATTAATTACGACCACAATGAAACAATTAACATCAGAACTGAGAAAACCAGAGGAGGAAGCAGGAACTTCATCGCGTACTGAAATACCCCAAAAGCAAGATAAAACCACGGCGTCTTGCAGTCGCTTAGACTATATGTTTAAAAAGCAAACTATTAACTTTAAAGCCTTCATGCACACTGTAGGTACCATAAACGTGAACCAGATGCAAAACAAGTGGGAATTCGAAGATGCTCTTCATTCCATTCAAACCAGATGGTCAATAATCGACAGCTTTCATTGGGAGATTGAAAGCGAGTCTAATGAAGAAAATTTGTGGTACCAAAATGAGTTTATCAAACACGAAAAGTTATTCAACCAGATAAAGAAGTCGATCAACACCGAAATGTGCAACATGTCTCATAGAGAGAAGTCAACACCACAAATGGATATACCAACTTTTAGCGGTAACTACCATGAATGGATGTCCTTTAAAGACTTGTTCAATGAGACGATTCACAAAAATCCTTCTGTATCTAACGCCCAAAAAATGCAATATTTAAAAGGAAAAATTACTGGAGAAGCTGAGCGTCTCATTCACCACCTCCAAATCAGTTCCGAAAACTATGAAGTATGTTGGGAAATTCTAAACCACAGATATGACAATAAGAAATTAATTTTTACATCGCATATTAACATCATGTTAGGTCTTCCCAATATGCAACACCAGTCAATGACTGCCATCAAAAAATTACATGACATCACTAAAGAAAGTCTTCACACGATTAAAAGTTTGGGTGTTGATATAACCACATGGGACCCACTTTTGGTTCACTTATTATCTCAAAAATTAGACAGTGACTCATTTTCAGAATATATAGAGTCAGTAAGGCAACCAAGGGAAATGCCTGTTCTTCGCGAATTTTTACAGTTTTTAGAAAATAAATTTACAGCTTTAGAAGCTTCACGTCGAAAACAAGATACCATCTACCAAAAAAATAGCATTCAACCACATCAATCTTTTCAAAGAAAATCTTATTCTAACCGAAGAAATCATCCCAATTATCCTATTGACTATAAACCAGATTATAACAACTTTAATAATAACGCAAAAGTTATGAAATCATTACATATGTCTCAGCCGTTTACGTGTACATTGTGCAATGCAGAACACGGCTTATGGAAATGCGTCATATTTCAAAGAATGTCTGACGAACAAAAATTAAATTTAATAAATGAATTGAATTATTGTAAAAACTGTCTAATTAACCATTTTAATAAACAATGCAATTCTAATAAACGATGTCGCAAGTGCCTCGGATTGCACAATACCTTATTACACGAAGCATTACTAATAAAACCAGAACAGACTACGTCATTGAAACATAATAGGAAATTTGCACCCAATCTCCCGAAAAAGGAACAAGCAGCTCGTACGTCTTCCACTCACGCGTCATGGAACGACACGTCCGAAATTTTGTTGTCCACAGCCATGATTAACGTTACAGCAAAAAATGGGACGCAACTTACCATGAGAGCTTTAATAGACCAGGGTTCTCAAATTTCATTGATAACTGAAAATGCTGCTCAAAGATTAGGTCTAAAGAGATACCAGTGTAAGGGGAAAATATTCGGTGTTGGGGAAAAGGAAAACCATTGTAAAGGAAAAGGGGAAATTGAATTGTGGTCGTTATATTACAATTTCTCATTAAAAACAAACGTTATCATCATGAATAATTTAATAAAAAACTTACCAAACTCCACTTTTATAAAACCATCGTATCCGCACATTCAGAACATTAAATTAGCGGATCCCGAATTTAATGAGAGTAGACCTATTGACTTACTTCTTGGAGCCGAGGTTTACAGTAGAATTTTATTGGAAGGTATCCGTAGGGGAAATACGGAAAACGAACCAATAGCACAGCAGACTCAGCTAGGCTGGCTGCTTTGTGGCCCTATGACTACGACGTTTAATTGTAACGTAGTTTTACAAAATATCGATGACTTAAGAAGATTTTGGGAGACTGAAGACATAACTGATCATCAAATGGAGATATCAACGGAAGATCAGGAATGCCTGCAATATTTTTTAAATACCACCAAACGCCTTCCAAACGGAAAATATGAGGTTCGGCTTCCATTCAAGCAGAATCTTAAAGAAACTTTAGGATCAACCAAACACCAAGCTTTAGCTCAATTTCGAAACTTAGAGAAAAAACTTCAAAAAGATACACAAATAAAAACCGAGTATGAAAAATTTATGAATGAATATTTACATTTAAGTCATATGACACCATCAAAGGCAGAAGCGATCCCTGAATATTATTTACCTCACCATTCAGTTAATCGATCAGAGTCAACAACCACGAAATTACGGGTCGTTTTCAATGCATCTTCAAAATCTACTTCGGGAGTTAGTTTAAATGATATTATGCACAGAGGGCCTAATTTACAAAAGGACTTGCAAGAACTTATATTGAAATGGCGAACGTACAAATTTGCTTATACAGCCGATATAGAAAAAATGTATAGACAGATTATGATACATAAGGATGACCAGACTTACCAAAAGATATTTTGGAGGGACTCGCTTAACCAACCTATTCGTTCATTTCAGTTAACAACCGTTACTTACGGTACAAAACCAGCTCCATTTTTAGCAATGATGTGCTTAAAACAGCTTGCGCAAGACGAAAGAGACAATTTTCCAGAAGCAGCAAAGATTTTAGAAGAGTGTTTTTATATGGATGACTACTGCGGAGGATGTCACAGTATGGAGAACGCAAAAAAGTTAAGAAACCAGCTAATAATCTTACTAAAAAGGGGCGGTTTCAATTTAAGGAAATGGAACTCAAATGAACCAGAACTTCTAACTGATTTAGGAGTGAACCAATATAACCAACAACCATATGAATTTAAACAATCAGGTTCAACCAAAACTTTGGGGCTTGGGTGGAACCCTCTCAAAGACATATTTATCTTTGACTCGAAAATAGACTCGCAGTCAACCATAACACCAACCAAAAGAACATTATTATCAGACATATCAAAACTGTTTGACCCTCTAGGTTGGCTAACACCTATAAGCATTTCAATGAAAATGCTTTTCCAAAAAGTTTGGCTATTGAATTTAGACTGGGATGATAAGCTTCCAGAAGAAATCAGTCGAAAATGGACACTGTTAAGACAAGAATTACAACAAATAAATACCATAGAAGTAAAGAGATGGCTTGGTGTAAGTGAACATAACCAGAGTATCGAATTACATGGCTTCTGTGACGCATCCAGTAAATCGTACGCGTGTGTAATTTATTGTAAAATTATTAAAAACAATGACATAACCGTAACGCTAGTAGCGGCGAAGGCTCGAGTGACGCCTATAAACAAAGTTATTTCCGTCCCTAGACTGGAATTAATGGGCGCATTACTATTATCAAAACTTATGTATAAAGTTCATCGAACCTCCTTCTCTGACCACAACGTTGAATTGTTCTGTTGGAGCGACTCAACTGCAGTTTTAGGTTGGTTACAAGGCCCTCCATCACGATGGAAGGCATTTGTTGCCAATAGAGTGAAATTAATTACCAAAATAATACCACCTGACTGTTGGCGGTATATAAATACCAACGAAAATCCCGCCGATTGTGCAACACGAGGAGTGTCTACCAAACAATTAAAGAACCATGAATTATGGTGGCAAGGCCCAAAGTGGCTGCCCTTACATAAAGAACCAATCAACAATGAAATCCAATATGAAACCAATTTAGAAACGAAACCAGCTGTTTTAAAACGCTCATATGTCGTTATCAACCAAGGAGAATCAAATAATAACATAATAAACCACTTATTAAATAAATATTCTTCGATTAATAAAACCGTACGTATAATTGCATGGATACTACGTTTTGCAAATACCAAGAAAAAAGTTCGCCGACCCCATCTCACCTTACACGAGCTGCGAAGCGCAAAACGACTGGTCATCAAATTCATACAACACATTGAATTTACCAACGACCTCGATTATTTACAAAAACATAATAAGGTGCATTCAAAAAGCAATATTTTAAATTTAAACCCAATATTAGATCAAGACGGGATTTTGCGTGTGGGTGGTAGACTCAAAAACGCACAGATAAATTTACAAATGAAGCATCCCATCATCCTACCACACAACCATCGCCTTACTACACTTTTGATTCAAGAAGCTCATGAACTAACCTTTCATGGTGGGGCTCGCCTAACGTTAGCAAATTTACGACAAAAATATTGGATAATAGGGGGATATATGGCTACCAAAAAATTTATTAGGAAGTGTGTAATATGTGTAAAACAAACTCATAGAAAACAATACCAGCTTATGGGTGACTTACCAACATTCCGTGTAAACCCAGAGAAGCCCTTTTACCATTGTGGAGTAGATTACACAGGTTTTGTAGAAGTGAAAGCTAATAAAGGACGGGGAATAAAAACATCCAAGGGATACATAGCAATATTTGTATGTATGGTTACAAAAGCGGTCCATATAGAGCTTGTGTCCGACCTTAGCAGTTCAGCTTTTTTGGCGGCACTAACCAGGATGGCTGCGCGTCGTGGAACACCACGTCATATTTACAGTGATAATGGAACGAACTTTGTAGGGGCAAATAAGATACTACAAGAGGAGTGTACTCAACTTAAAGAAATATTTGACACAAACTTCTTAGCCGAAATCACAGAAATGGAAATAGAATGGCACTTTAATGCACCTTCATGGCCAAATGCCGGAGGACTCTGGGAGAGGGCAGTTAGAAGCCTTAAACAGCACCTGAAAAGAGTTATAGGTGTCCAAAAATTAACATTCGAGGAGTATACGACTCTCTTAAGCAAATTAGAAGCTTGCCTTAATTCTCGGCCCCTGTGTGCTATGACCGAAGACCCTGAAGATATTGATTTTCTAACACCTGCTCATTTCTTAACAGCACGTCCGGGATTAACTGTCATTGAAACCGAACGAGATGCTAGAACCAGGTGGCATCTCATCACCAAGCTATTTCAAGACCTATGGAAAAGATGGAATTGCGAATATTTAACTCAGTTATCAGCACGAAATAAATGGATGGAAACCAAGAAAAATATTACAATTGGTGACCTTGTTGTTATCCATGAAGATAATTTGCCACCAGGAAGGTGGCTTATGGGGCGCGTATTAGATACGCACCCAGGCGACGATGGCTTAGTACGAGTCGTCACTCTAAAAACCAAAAATGGAATAATAAAACGACCTATTATTAAGCTGTCAATATTACCAATAAACCCATCCGGTGACTCATCGCAACCACAATCCAGTACACAACCAAATAACCCACCAAACAGACTTTGAACCAGAAGTGCGAAGTTCTTGTCAGTGGCCACTTCTATATTGCTTTGCATGACCTTTGTTTTACCACCCTATGGTATGCATAAAGTCAACCAATTTCCTAATAATCAAACTCTGGACTTTGACCCAGCTCATCAGAGATAAATGGAATTTAGTTATTTATTACGACATGGAACCATATTGAGCCGGCATAAAGGCATATAATAAATTAAAACATTACTTGGAAAGCTTGTGTACTACCATTGAAAAACAATCGCCTTGTAATATGATAACACGACAAGCTTACAACGACCTTGAGTTGGAATACTACAACGAACTTTTACTAACTCAGCATTTCAATGTTCACGATAGTATTAGACTCTCGTTTCGCGGAACAATACGTAATGGACATCGAAACCATATGATCTAATTATAAACATTTAGCTAATCTGTAGAAGAACCAGACGCCCGTGATAGAATCCGAATTTAATTTAATGAAGGAGATGGAGGCCACCATTGAGAAACCATTCTACCAGGAGGCTCAAATCTAAGCACACAATTTAGATCCTCAAATCAAAACAAATCACTTTGGACATCGAACAATGCGGAATGGGACGAATTGAGTTCACGTGACATCCACCATTACGCCATCAGCTACGTCCTAGTTGCCGTAGCCTTGAGCGTGGCAGTAGCTTGGCTGTGGTGGAAGGGATGCTGCCGTCAGGGTTCGAGAGCTTCTGGGCGGCGAGAGAATCAACAACAAGGGTCGGTAAGGCCCACTCCGCCACCAAGTTCAACGAGTGTAACTGTTAAGTGTGTGTCGCGAAAGCAGAGTACAGCTGACCCGTGTCAGCTGAGTGTTGTGCAAAATAGTGAGCAAAATAGTGAAGTTGTCCCTAGTGAAAGTGCAGTGAAATTACAAAATCTGGCCTATTGGTGGCCTAGTGTTAGAATTATGAAAAAGACCATTGACTATACCATAGTTTAATTTAAATTTATTAATCCATTTGTATAAGTTAACCAATAACCATTTTAATTTGTATTTTGCTATCTAGTTATTTTTTCGATGTTTCTGTATTTTTAAGATCATCTTCATCTCATGCTTGGGAATATGTTCGGAGCTACGCAACCGAACAGCGTCGCTCTACCATTTTTATGCCTTTCTTGCATTTTATAATTTGCGGCCATTTAAATGCACGCTTCAACACCAGTGCGCGATCGACTACCATAGCGACCACACTACGCTAACCAATTGACCACCTGTTTTAGGGCCGTACTCACATACCATATACCATATCATACCATACCAAAAGACCATACAATTATAAGTGTAATAAACCATAAATGTGTTAAGATAAGTGTAATAAAACTAGTGTTAGTGGATTAAGTAAATATAGTGTGAACAATTTAAAAGATCTTTATAAATATTTCTATCTCTGCCTCCTCCCCTTCTAACCAAACGGTAAACCAGCACCACCATAGCGTGCGAGCCGTTTCATGTGCTGTTGTGTTTCGGTGAGTGTGTAAGGGATACCAGAGCCCATTTCCCTATCCTAATCCCTTTTCCTTAATTCTACTGTAGTCGGCAGCGCACTTGCAGCAGCTTTGGCATTGCTTGTGTTATAGGCGACGGTAGCCACCTACCATCAAGTGGACCGTCAGCCTGTCTGCCGATCTTAACATTAAAAAAAATTAGTCTATTGACACTATACTACTCACTATAATTAGAAAAATATTTTTGAATTGCGTCATCGCATGAAATCCTTGTTTTTAAGTTCGCTCTAACCGCATCGAAAGAGTGCAAAAAAGCTTCTTGCGAAACGTAAGCTTCAGAGAGCATATACTAAAGAGCCACAACACATATACCATAAATAACTTAAGATATAAATAGCCTCAGCCTTTAATACGTTGAAATTGTGCTTCCTATACACAATAATAAATAATGAAATTGACTCTGAAGATCTCGTCGGCATGATAAATAAAAAAAATTGTGTGATCAACAGGATCGCAAGGTTATATAATCAGGTAGCCAAGGGTATGAAGCTCGATATTTAAAATGACAGTTTGCCAAGTTTTTGTCAAATTAAAACTTTCTATCTAGCAAAACATATGTAGTAATATCTTCTTAATAATTATGTACCGGTGAAAAGTTGTAGAAAATAACAATTTTCTATGAAAATGCCATAGAAAAGACACCGTAGATCGGTAGATAGGTGTAACCACCTATCATCAAGTGGACCGTCAGGCTGTCTGCCGATCTTAACATAAGAAAGAACTTGTTGATATTGTCAAACCATATCCATAATAATTATCCACCATATTATTCTTCCATCGATGTTCCTAAGTAATTTGCTAATAGGCTTGGAGGCTGTTGAATCTTTAACACATATCTCTAAATCTAATTCAGTGTGTGCCCTGGGGTTATGAGACGTATCTGTATGTAGATTACACATTAAACATTATATAAAAAAATATTAGTATTAAAATTGCTATTTAAAGGAAACAACATTACAAGTTTCTTCATTCTTAATGTGCAAAATTGGATTTCTAAACACTTATACTTATACTTATACTTATACTTATACTTATACTTATACTTATACTTATACTTATACTTATACTTATACTTATACTTATACTTATACTTATACTTATACTTATACTTATACTTATACTTATACTTATACTTATACTTATACTTATACTTATACTTATACTTATACTTATACTTATACTTATACTTATCAATAGTATCGTTTTATCGTTTTATAAAATCAAATAGTTCATTTTTTCGACGACAGATGTCGCTGCGCCAGCAGGTTATAACGCGCTATCGTTTCGTTCCTCAACGCGGACTACACTTTTAACACAAGATTTCAACATTTGCTTTTATTACCCCAGAGAAACCCTCTTGTGTTGCTTGAATTAAAATAAAACTTTAAAATCAACACATAAATTGGTTTTTGCTATTCGTATCGGTACAGTTAATAGTAAATACACGCGTCAGCTGTCGCACAAATTGCAAAGTGACAATGACAGTTAACGTAACGCTTTTTAGTTAACGCTTGTATTAATTTTACTCCTTATAAATAAAATAAAAAAACCGTAAATGCTCTTCAATTTTTCATGTATATTGATAATTCATTCCATTAGAAAAAGGGACGTGGACGTAGTCACAAGCAAAAGCTCATATTATATATATTCCAGGCCAGCTATCTTATAATCAATGAAGCTACATAAAAATATATAAACTATTATTTTTAGTCTTATTTATATCTGAATTCGTAAAATAAAAAAAAAATGTAAAAATTAAATATACTAGAAAATTTATTTTTTAAGGCAAAATTACAAGGCTAGTTAGATTCTTAGCCTTATAACATTAACTTAAATTATTATTTTTTAACTTTAAAGCATAACGCGGCGAGCGTTATGGGCACAATACCCGATTCAGTCACTCTGGAGGAGATATTCTACCCAAACTCCTAAGTTTGTGTAGATTCCGGAGCCTCGCCGTGTTCTCACTAAATCACCGTTGTATTTTTCATTATTTTTATCATTAATTTAGCAATTGTTGTACTGTTATTTAAAATTAATAAGTTAATATCAGATTAAAAAATTGTATTACTTTAAAGCATACATAAATATCTCCTATAGCCTATTTTATCTAGATAATATATCTAGATCTAAAATTAGCGATAGACTGAAAATAGATTTGGTTTTGACATGATACGACATACACGTTGGTTGTAAAAATGGACAATAGTAACTTAATATAATGACATCAGATGCTCCATTAACTCAAAGGGAAAACTTGTGTTCGTGTGCTATTGTTAGTGACAAGTTTTTTGAACTTTGTGCTAATATTTACAACACATTTACTTTGGGGGAATAGATTTTATACAAAGTTAACATATATTTTTACCATAATAGCTGGTGCCTGCGACTACGACTTTTGGGGATTCTTCTTCTTATTATTTCGGTTAAGGCTTCATCAGATCTTCTCCGATGATTTTTCCAGTGTCACTTGTAAAAATAGCAGTATAAAAAAACTCAAAATTCAAATTTAAAATCAAAAGATCCCGAAACTAGTCAGTCAAGTCAAGTACAAATTTTTTTCTTTAAATTTTCCAAAAAAGGTCCATAGCAGTCAAGCCCAGGAGTAAAATTAATACAAGCGTTACGTTACGTTATCTGTCACTTTGACATTTGTGCTACAGCTGACGCATGTACTTATGTTTCCTGATTCTATTCTTTGGGCTTATAAATGTCGAAATCTTGTAAGAAAAGCGTAGTCCGGGTTGAGGAACGAAACGATAGCGCGTTTTAACTTGCCGGCGCAGCGAATGTGAACTATTTGAACTTATAAGACGTAGTGATATCGACATATCGAGATACCGAACGTAACTGACATAACTTTTGTTGGAACTCGTGACATCTGAGTATGCAGAATGTAACTAAATAATATAAAGTGATTAGTATCCAGTTATTATCTATTGAGACGAGGAAAATTTTATACATTTAATTTTATACTTTTAAAGGAGCAAACTCACACACACACTTTTTTAATTATTATATTTAGATGATCTCTAGATGACGATGATAGACATCCTGGTTGAAAATTTTAAGAGAGTGGTTTTAGTAATAATACTCGCTCCATCTTTCGTTCGGCAGCTTCGCCAGTTGGATGAGTTAGGATGCTTGCCTTAACGCTCCGCTAGAGTTCCCGGGTTCGATTCCCGGCTGGGTCAACTTTGAAAAATGACTAAGTTGACTTTACATTTATGTAAAGTAGATCAAACATAACAGTCCATGTTAACACAATTAGCAATTAGTTAAATGTTTGTTAATCAAATGAACACATTCGGCTTTACAATCAGCTGCGATAATTTTACAGCACTCTAATTTCAAATATACTTAATTTTGACAGCTTACCTATTTTTTTTGTACCCAGCTTTTTTCAAATGGGTCAAAACTGTTTTGTGGTCAATTCTCAGTTCTTTAGCTGTGCCGTAACTACTGATATGGCGATTTTGCTCCACTTTTTCAAAAACGGCGTCCATTTCATCCGTAACAGGGCAGCTAGAGCGAGGTGCATCTTTGACATCAAAATTCCTGGATTAAAAACGCTTAAACCAACTTTGTGCTACTGCATTAGGTCCATAAAAGTCACAAATCTTTTTCGCAGCGTATCTTTATAAAAAATAAAAAATATGGCAAAATCCTCCGTATCTGATTTATACGTTAGTAATTGATAGCAATAAATCGTTCATATTGCAAAAACAGTGTTGCCCTATATTTTGGTACAATAATGTTTAAAATTAAAAATTTGTGAACTGTTTAAATTTTAAAATGCCGTATTTGATATTAGACCCCTGATATGCATATATAAACAAAATTTTATAAAAAAAACTAATATTATAAAATAAACATAAAAAAAAGTGTAGGTAACTAATAGACTTGGCGTAGCGATGTTAGCTCAAAAGTGTGCCAGGACTTTGTAATGGAGGGGGGGCTTAACTCTCGGCAATCCAGAAGGTTGCAGGGGCAGGTGGGGGTCACCAGCCTTTGCTTGGTTGATTGGATTGTCGTCGGGGAACAAAGCTCCGAACATCGGAGCTCATGGCGGAGCACATGTTGGGAAGGTCCAACTGCTAGTTGGCCCGAGGCTCCGTACTCGGCCCACGCGGGTGTTGGCCGGTGAGAGACGGCATCCTGGTCCTTGTGCGTCGAATCGAGGTATGGTCTCGGTTCTGCGCACGAGTACCGGCGCGGCTCGCAGCGGGCGGATATTCTAGGTGGCTTTGTCGCTCAGTGGTAGTTGGGCAACGTACGCGACGACGGAGCTCTACGACAGGGAAGGACCTCCTAGCAGAATACCACAATCGTGGCTTTGTGGAAGGTGGTGAAGACCTGGTAACCTCGGCTGGCTTAATAACCACCCTGCGTAGTCGTCCGGAAGAGTGACCACCCGGTCTCGCCACCAGGCCTAGTAACACTTCCGCGACGACAACACGAGGTGGAGTCCGCTCCTGGGCTGCCGCGATTGCTATGGAAATGTCAGGTGGAAACCCAATATGTAAATAAATTTGATTATGAAACTATTTAGTTGGATAAGGACTAATAACATGATTTGAATTGTCCATCATCTTTCGATTCTATTCGTGTTTTGATTGCTTAATTTAAACAAAAAACCTTTATTGTAACTTAACTATAATAGTTCGACATAAAGCCTTTAGAACTTTTTGTTGTTAATGATGAGCACTATAAACAAGTAGTACATTATCTATATATATAAAAATGAATCCCCATTTCCCTTGGTCACGGCATCACGCGTGAACGGGTAGACCGATTATGATTCGGTTTTCGCTAATGGAAAGAGGGATAAACGGGGAATGTTTTAGGGTATATAAAAATTGCACGCCGGGCGAAGCCGGGGGCGGGCCGCTAGTATATATATAAAAATGAATCCCCATTTCCCTTGGTCACGGCATCACGCGTGAACGGGTAGACCGATTTTGATTCGGTTTTCACCAATGGAAAGAGAGATAAACGGGGAATGTTCTTATATATAAAAATTGCATCCCGGGCGAAGCCGGGGGCGGGTCGCTAGTCACTAATACGATACGCGCCAAATAACGATTTTTATAGGCATTTTTTTAATATCTCTAATTTTTTGCAAATTAAATATAGCCTACGTTACTCGCCGATAATGTAGTTTTCTATAAGTGAAAGAATTTTTAAAATAAGTTTATCCATTACAAACATACAAAACTAAAAAAAAAAAAACCGTTTTATATTAGTGTAGATGTAGATATTGTATTAATTCTTATCATTTCAATTTTGTTTTTTATCATGTCGCTACAAAAAACAGTATCGCCCTTTCATGTCGTTGTTATTCATTTTGTAAAAGCGTATTTAGTATTTATACGGACCCTATAGGTACTTTGTGACACTATAGTCAAAGTTTAATTAAACGTCTAAAAATAGCTTTTCTATTCACAAACGCAAAAGGTAACGAGAACTTATTAAATGTTCCATAATTTAAACCAATAAGGCTTCGACCTATATAGAATTTTAATATACTTCTGTGTAACTTCAAATTCTTGTTATTGACTTCCACGGCTATACTGGCGTTGTGTAAGTATCGAGAATAAAATATGTAAATAATAACAATTTATTTTTTTATTACCTAAGTAGAACGTATTAAAATAAAATCCAGCCCGTGTGTGTGCGCCGGGGGTGCTGGAGACAGTGGGAGCACCTACTCTCCCCAGGTTGGCACTCGCAAGACTCGGGTTGGTAAAGGTAAAAAATTAGAGAAAACCTTATTGAAAGAACTAATGACAAAGAAAGACAATGGAAAATTTATTGAATTTTGTAAAAAGGTGGTTTTGTACAAACGCGACAGCTTGAGGCGACCCTGGGAAGGCCGGCGTAATAACACACAGAGATGAGAAGAGACGAGGGGAGAGGAAAGAGGATAGATTGTGACTGATCATGTGAAACAATGCACATACATGAGATGGAAGATAGCGCATTACGCGGAATAAAAATGTTATAAATATTTTTATATCATTAATATTTATTAATTATTTATTAACGGGCTTAATTTAATTAAATAATAATAATATTTATTGATCCAAGTTACATAGACTCATTTTTTTTATTATTAAATTAATTTATTATATACATACACATAGTTTTGAGTAGTATATATAATTTGAAATATATACTACTCAAAACAAAATAAGGGCCACTAAGATTTTTTGTTTGTACCATGAAAACAATAAAGACATTAAATTGTTTAACTTATGTAACTACAAAATAATGTTATTGGTTATAATATAGGCTAATAATTGTTTAAAATAATGATCATGAACTGTTTTTTTTAAGTTCATAATGAAATTGGCCATTTTGAATGAAAAACATGAACAAAAGAAATCACCGGAAAAAGACAAAATACTGTTCTTGTCACTTTTGTTTCTTCTTTTTAGTAACGAGTATGTCCTCCTCTCTTAGCAATACACTCCTGAAGCCTCGTATGCATACTCTGTATCAAATTCCTCACGTTTTCATCTGGAATCTCCTCCCAGGCACGTTTTAAAGCGTCAATCAGCTGCTGTTGGTTGTAGACCCCTTGCTCATTCTCCCTAACCCTTCGTTTCAATTGGTCCCACAATTGCTCGATTGGATTTAAATCCGGACTGTTAGCTGGCCATGGTAATACCTCAATATGAGACCCTTCTAGGACAGTTTGTGTCGATCGAGCTTTGTGTGCACGGGCATTGTCTTGCACCAGGATGAATCCAGGCCCCACTCGCTGTGTAAATGGGATCACTTGAGGCCTGATGACGTCTTCGATGTAACGTTTTGCAGTTACGGTACCCGCATTTAAAATGGTGAGCTCGGTTTTACCGTGTAAACTAATCCCTCCCCAAACCATTACGTTGGGACCACCGAAACGGTCAACTTCGTGGATGCAGGACTCCGAAAAACGCTCGCCGCGTCGTCTCCACATCCTAACACGCCGATCATCATTAAAAAAAATTACTTTGCACTCGTCTGTAAAAAGCACCTTGCCCCACTGATTAATCCCCCAGTTCAAATACTGACGGCAGAATCTTAAACGGTTTGCACGTTGAACCCTAGTCAGAGGAATTCGAACAACTCGACGTCTTGACATTTGCTGGTCTTCCTACAATCGATTACATATAGTTTGATCACTGACACAGGTACCCGTTGTCAGCCGTAGGTGATGTTGTAACTTACGGGCCGTTGCTGTACGATCACGACGAGCACTTAGTTGGACGTACCGATCCTCGTGCGCCGTTGTTACACGAACTCTACCTGAACCGGGTCTCCTGGCAACACTGCCGGTCTCTTGGAAGCGATTCCATACATTTTGGACAGCTCTCCGAGAAAACCCAACTGCGAACCCACGTAACGCTGAGAACGTCCTTCTTGAATCATAGTTATGGCTCTGGTTGCTGTAATTGTATCCATGTGCCTTCGTACTGGTGGCATGATTGACGCGAGATGAGAAATGAATCAATTAAAATTGAAAAAGTAAAACTTTTTTCCTAAAATAACCGAAACAAGTTAAGAAGACAATCGGAGAAAAACATAAGAATAACTTCCAATTATTTTTTTTCTTAAAACGATGGCCAATATTTTTCAAATTAGGAAGCATAAAAGAGATCAAACACCAAAGAGTTCGTAATATCAATATAATGCTACTTATCAGTTACTTTCAGTTTACTAAAGTGCACTTAAATGTAAATAAACCAGTGGCCCTTATTTTGTTTTGAGTAGTATATAAATATTTCAAATTAAATTAAAAACTATTTTGTGATGCCGCTGGATTTGGCACAGCAGTGGTAATGTGCCTACAATCCAGCCTACTTGCAACCATATTTAGAATGACTCGTAAAACTACAATGTCAAATGAAAAATTAATTAACAAAGGCTTAGATAATCTCTGAAGTGAGATTACTATAATTTTTTAGGTTTGTAATATGTGTCATTTTGAAAATAAAACAAAAATGAGAGGTAACTTGGTGATTTCGTTCCATCGAGAAAATTTCATTGTAAAAGGTTTGTGTTGACATTTAACTTTTATTTATAATGAATTAATCTATATATAAGTATTTTCTTATTCGGACTTTATATATTTAGACAAAATTCGAATTTATATAGGATTAGCTATTTCTATTAGTATTTATACGCGCTCTTATAAGCAAACCCTATTTCCTGTGGTTATGTGTTACATAGATATTGCAATATAGACTTATATAAATAATCAATAAAGATGACATTGCAACTAATTTACACACCTGTTGGTCCGCCTACAAAGTGAAATTGTAAAAAAATAAAAAATAAACAAATTTATTCTCAAAACGCATGTTCTTAATAATATACCTGACATCGCTACCGCGGTCTTCCATTTTTTTTCGGCGGGAAGCCGCAGCGCCCCGCCATTTCGTTCTTTTTTTACTATAAAATGGCGCCGTAATTGACAGAAGCGGCCTGTTCGATTTGCACGTTCGACCTTTTTGCTCATGCACACAGCGAATTTATCCCCTTTTTAATCCGAAATGACAACCGGAAAGGCACTTTTGCGTTTATGAAGATTACGCGGACTCCGAGACCTCGTTAAAGGAAAGTTAATTGGAATTAAAAAATTACAAGTGTCACATTTCGAATGCAGAACTTAATTGACAGGCTGCACGTAATTAGGCTCGCTTTATATTCATATAAATTAAAAGTTTGTTAGGAGTCTGTGGAGGTACAGTCGCGTTCATTAAATATTTGCAAGTTAGTTAATATGATTATTCACTAACTTGCATGCTGAACCAGAGCATGCACCACAGCTGTGCAAGGATGCGTAGCGAAGCTGTGAAACGACGAGTCATGTCTACGATCAACAATACACCTAGATTAAAGGTCTCATACAAAATCAAAGTGAAAAACAGTCCGTGTTGATCTTGTGTTGATTATACTTAAAGCTATATCTGTTTATATCTGTTAAATTAACTTACAATATACCTTAAGTCTAAACGCTTTTTAACAGTTTTTAAACGCACACTGTGGCATTTTAACGCGTCCGAACGTTGGCTTTGGTTGAACCGTACTGTCGCAAATAAGAGCACAAGCTTATTTTGTGCTCTTATTTCTCGGGCCGTTTTCAGAGCTATCACCTTTAATCTAGTTGTATTGTTGATCGAAGAGTCATGTGTATTTATTGAGAAACATTTGTTTATAAACATTGTTTCAGACACTTATCTACATGTTTGTGAAACAGATTACCGCCATGAACGTGTTTCTGTAGTCCCCGCTGACGGTGGGGAGCAAGCGAAACAACTCATTTTCGCAACAGATGCATACTTATTAATTTTATTTATTTCTATGTGGTACACAAAACAGGATACTGTGGTTGAATTTTTTTTTTTTTTTTTTTATGTTAAGGTCGGCAGACAGGCTGACGGTCCACTTGATGGTAGGTGGCTACCGTCGCCTATAACACAAGCAACGCCTAAGCTGCTGCAAGTGCGCTGCCGACTGCAGTAGGATTAAGGATAAGGGATTAGGAGTGGATAGGGAAATGGGCTCTGACATCCCTTACTCACTCACCGAAACACAACAGCACACGTGCTGTTATTTCACGGTGGTCTTCTGTAAGGGGGTGGTTACTGCCGCCAGACGGGCTGCCCAAATGACTGCGAAACGCAGTGTGCCCTGCCACTACTTTCCAAATCCAAACCAGAGTCCAAACCAAATTTGAAAAGTTGATTTTTCAAAGTTGACCCTGCCGGGAATCGAACCCGGGAACCCTAGAACAAAGCGTTAAAGCAAGCACCCTAACCACTCATCCAACGGGCTCGTCAAATTTATTAATCGTTAATTGTAAATTTTTATTTACAAGGCTATTTAGCTACGCCATGGCCATCCTGATTACGGCGATCAGGATTAATATTTTTGTAGGAAAAATTTCCCAAATTTTTGTTTAACACAGGCTTAAAATGTATTGTTTGTATATTATTGTTTTATCTATGGTATTGTCTTCTTAAATATTTATTTTTAAAGTGCTTTATTCGTCATCCTGTAGGTGTTTGTGCTGACGTAATTACAATTTTTTTATTAAAATTACTCAAAATGAGAACCATAGCCCCGTCATAAACACATAGGATTGATGATTTAACGAGTCCATTGGATGAGTGGTTAGGATGCTTACGCTCGGTCTCAGGGAACCCGTGTTCGATTCCAGGCAGGGCAAACTTTGTAAATTAATTTTTCAAACTTATCTGGATCTGAAAAGTAGTGGCAGGGCACACTGTGTTTCGCAGTTTGGACAGCCGGCGACAGTAATCACCCCCTTCGCACAAATGTCAAAGTGACACATAACATAACGCTTTTTAGTTAACGATTTTACTCCTCATAAAATACTTGTACTCCACACCGGGGGCCTTACATGAAAATCGATTCTTAAGGAATAAATTCCAGTAAATAAATATATTTAATAAAATATGTAGGTACCTAAGTATTTGAAACATTCGAGAAAGAATGTTACTTACAACAAATTGAATTGCCAGACGTCTCGAGTTGACGTCGATAATTCCACGAAATTTATAAATATTCATTTACAAATGAACGATTTTGTGTAGTTACGCAAAGTTGTTTAAAACATTAGTTAGACTGTGAAGGGCATACGGACAACGATTGTTCTATATTTATTAATTGGAAAGAAATACCTATTATTTTCTATATATAAGAATTCAAAGCACTTCTTTTATATTTTGTCATTAATGTCTTTTAGTATTATAATTGTATGGTTCTAATGACTAATTATATTTAAAAGTGACTAATTATGTGTGTGTGTACATTTAGTAAATTGTTATTATTGTTAATTTTAATGATTACTTCTTGGCGCGCAATGAGAGTAAAATTTCAAAGTCGTATTTTGTGTGACGCTTCAGTGAAACGATCATGTGACGCTTCTGTAAAGTTTCTGCTCGACATCTACGGCTTACTATATTTTATATTTGAGCTCCAAAGAAGTTTTACTTCTGACACACGTACTCTGTAGTACACGAGCATGTTTTCGATGTGAAACATCTTTTGTGGCGGGTGAGACCGGCTGTTAACGTGGCGACGCCAATATTCGGCCAAACTTTGGCCAACACTCTGGCGGAACTCTCCAAGTAAATCCCCACTCCACCGCAATGAACCCTCTATAGCGTATCTAATATGGAGACTATACTGTGTATAGCCGATGATTTTAGCTGGAGATTTCAATGTTGATTGTTACCTTAAGAGCGTTTAACAGTTTGAACGCTGCTTGCGTTGTTTTATACGAATTTCTGAACATTATTGTGGTTGACGTAAAAATAATACAAACAAAACAAAAATGGAACAGGATAGCACAATCCTATTTCCATTATTTGGTGCAATTAAAAATTAAAAATTATTGTTTATGTATGTAAAATCCTGTTTTTAGCAACACCTGTTTTCCTAAATTTTACTATCGAGTCACTTTTTGTCATCTATTTACTTTAGAAAAATTGTTAGAAATGTGTTTTGAAAAATATTACAACTACAGGAAAATTCTCTACTTTTATTTGTTGCACTCAAAATTTAAAAATTTAATTCAACAATAGTGTTAAAAAAATAATGAAATCGTGCATTTTGTGCTTTATATTTTGCGCTATTTCTACAAATTCAGACCGTTCATTGAAAAAACAATACATGTACATGAAATTGCAATGCTTAATATCTAATAAAATAAATAAATATTATTATAAATGGCTACTATCTCCTTTGTATGATTTTTTTAAAAATACACTATAAATGCTCCGAACAAATACTGCTGCGCTCATTACGCGCGCAGCGCTCACGGCGGGAGGGTGTATCGCTCGCCGACAACGCTCTATAGCTATACATTTATTGTAGTTTGAACATCGCCACGGCAGAAAATTAACGCGACCGACTCATTTTGATCTGGTAAGTATTTATTTTGTTGTGATATTTTATGCACGGAAAATTTTATTTAATTTACTATAGCGCATTTGTTTATAACGTATTTCGATCACGAGTAGTTTTAAAATTGTCATAATGGTGCAGGTCCGAGTATCGATTCTGTTTGTAATTTTTGATAGCAATTTTTACCTTTATAATTATGTCATATACTTGATATTGTACACGTTTAGTTAATGTTGCTTATTTTCAGATCTGGACTTCGATTAAAATGGCTTAAACAAACAATATCAAATCTATGGTATATGGTAATAAAAGGAAGAGGAAATATATAAATAACTAGCTGAGCCCGCAACTTCATACGTGTGGTATACGGTACAGCGCGTAACTTTTTCATTTGTTAACCGATTGGAATGAAACAAACACTAAATGTTACAACTTGCTACAATAAATCAGTGAAAACCGCACTCAAATTGGTTAAGCAGTTTCTGAGAATAGCGTACACAAACGCTGTTTGTTTGTTATTTGTTATATTGTTTGTTGTTATTTGTTTGTTTATTGTTTGTTTGTGTACACAAGAATAGTGTACACAAACAAACAAAAATTCTAAAACTATTTTTTTACCTCGGTAACAAACGTTTATAAATTGTTTTTTTTTTTGACACGGCTCGTTTACGATTTTATTATATGTATAGATTTAAAACTAGCAAATGAACTTAAAAAGTAATAAACTAAATTTCAAAATGTTATTTATATATTAAATAGTAATATTGCTGTGAAAGTGATTAACAAAATAATCACTGTACCACAGAATGTTGCACCAGAATACATTATGTAGAGCTGAATTGCCGTCTCTTCCAGAACAGATGTGACAAATCTCTTTGTATTACCGTTTAGAACTTTTTTGCATATTATTATTGTGTGTTTTACGAGACCTATAAACTATAATAACTTTCATCGGTGGCCTAGCAAAAAAGGCCACCGAAAAAGAAATTATCCAACTTCCATAAAAAATACTCATGCAATTTATGGTGAAAATTGTATGTAATTGCGAAATATTGACATTTTTTTATTTTTATGATTTTTATTAGTGAGTCATACTCCTTATAGTTCCGACTTGGCGCTATATTATTTCTATTTATTCCCAAAAATAAAAGACAAATTAGAGGAATTCGCTTTATAAGCCCTGAAGATGCAGTGAAAGCATCCAAAAACGCCGTGAAAGACACCTCTAAAGAAGAGTGGGCCTACTGCTTCAGTCAGTTGTTCCATCGCATGCGACCGTGCTTACAAAGGAATGGAGTCTACTTCGATTTTTTTTATGTTAAGGTCGGTAGACAGGCTGACTGTCCACTTGATGGTAAATGGTAAATGGCTACCGTTGCCTATAACACAAACAACATCACAGGTGCTGCAACACGACATACGTTGACTACATTAGATTTGTAGTCATGCAATATGAACAGGAAATATAATTTCTATTCAGTCAAACCCATATATTATGTTTTTTTGCGGTGTGGACAGGATACGACTTTCTTTTGAAAATTACAAAAATCGCAGGAGACGGCGTGTTTTGGGAAAGAAAAACGGAAGAAAGTTTAATCATCTTTTACCAAAATTTTCATTTGTCTGAAATGGTTGACCCTAGAAAAAGTAGCTCAATGCCTATCATGAACATCTGACATCTGCTCAAAAACAGAGATGGCAGGATGAAAATGGTTCAGAATTCGTCTTACATGAAACAGGCCTGTCGGTGCCCCCATCATTTCTGCAATATTTGTCAATAAAGGATTTTTTAAATTATATTCTTTTTATTTTCTCTCCCTAAGATAAAGATACGTAGGTCTTACATTTATGTCATATATAAATTATACGTACACAATCTTTATAAATAAAAAAAATAGATGTGTGTATACACACGTGGACGTCAAAACTTATTGCTAACTCTGCTTCTTCTTTAGCTGCTTTTTTCATTCACAACTTTGCCGCATTTGCCCACCAATAAACGGCTTCCCCGTTTATTGTGTATAATTTGAAGAAAAAAAATTGCATTCGTACGAAGTCAGGACCGGGTTGCTAATATGTATAATATAACACATGTAAAATAATTATAATGCTAAAAATTAATACTAAATTTATAAAAATAAAACTAAGTAAATAAAAAAAACGAATCCTTAATCAATAAAACTAAGTATCAAATTATTCGCTCCTCCTACGTTCGTCGTTCAACGGTCACTCACACAAAGACAAGACTTGTACGATGCTCTGTAATCTTTGTGGGAGTGCGTAAGCGCGGCGCGATCTGGAGATCGTGAACATTTTGACTTGCCTTAAAACTGTTAAGCGCTCTTAAACTGCCTTAAATAAACCAACCTTTCATGCAGATTTTCTATACAAAATATGTAGTTTCGTTGTTTCACATCAGCCTGGCGTCCTGCGACGGCTCATTTTTTTAATGTAAAGTGGCAGACAGGCTGACGGTAGGTTACACCCGTAGTCTATTAACACAAAAATATGTCACAAGGGCTGCAAGCGAGCTGTCAACTCTAATACGATAAAGGATAGGATAGGATGGGAGAAATGGCTGTGGCATCCCTTATATTCACCGAAATACAACACGCATACGTTTTCATGTCTGTCTGTAATAGGCGATGGTAGCCACCTTCGGAACACAAAAAACAATGTAACAGAGTTTTTACAAATATACTTAATACTTCTATATTGCTAGTACGGTGCACCGAACCGATGTCAACAGAACGGTGCAGACATATATATGTTTGTCTCCCTCATGAAGACTTCGAACGTAGTTGTGCGCATGTCCGCGAACATTATAAGCATCTTATTGGCTGGGCTTCTCCCACTACTGTCGCAACGCATGCGCATAACTCGTCAAGTATCAACGAGTGAGAGAAAATATGTACCTAGTTCCGTCTCGGCAACGCTGCAACTTATGGGGACTAGCAATATAGGAGTATTAAATATATGAGTTTTTAATATGATTTTCATTTGTATTTAGAATTTTTTTTTGTACACTTCATATTTAAATATAATACCTATCTCAGTTTTTTATAACAAACTAGCGACCCGACTTCCAATATATAGATGTTTGGTTTATTGTAAAAACTATTAACAGTCTACATCATGACAATTTATCTGAATAGAGCAGCTTCCTTTTTTAATACAAATTTTAAATAATTTCCTGACCTATGTAATTTTTCGTAAAGGGTACTGTGAAGTAACTTGCTCTAAGAGCCATCATACGTTAAAAGCTGTAATTTCCATGGGATTAAAGGTTCTGTTTGTTTTAAGCGAAACGTAACCATAAATTAACGACGTTTTCGTTTTAAACATAACATAGTTTAAGGAAGTGAAGGGTTATCATGTTAAGAGGTGAGCAAACGCGGATTGGCTGAAGCTAGAAAACTAGGAAACATCGTCTTAGTGTCTACGGACTGTCACTCAGACTGTCACGACATTTGAAAAAGAACATAGATATAAACCAATGGCCTTATATAATGTAAATGTGTTTTGAAGAGAATTAATTGGTTTTCTCTCCGTAATAAGATTATTTGTGCACAAGACATCCTGAGGAGATCCATACCAGCTTCAGACAAAAGTTCTTTCACATACCTGTTATAAGACTTAAAAAAAATATATAACTCATTATCAATAAGAAATTACATATAACTATAACTCATTCTACTTAAAAATTATAACTTTTACCTACTTATTATGTGTCTATCCTATAACTGTTTCTATAGTATGCTGAGAAAACTTTAACATTTTAAAAGTAATAGTCTAAAAAATATAATAGCTTTTCGACCTTGAGATAAGTATTTTGCGTGAAAAAATATATAGTAATTTCACTTTTTTTCAGTAGATACGAGGGGCACACTGAAATGATCGGGAATAAGAAAAATCACATGCACGGTATAGCTAAATTGTATTTTATTGTTTTTCGAAGTATTCTCCGTTCAACTTAATGCACTTTTCCATTAGTGCAAACCAATCATTAAAACAGTAATTCCACTCTGAAGTTGATGTTGACAAAATGGCTGATTTGTACGCTTTCACAGCTGCTTCGGGGTCTTCAAACCGTTGACCGCGTAATAAATCTTTTATTATAGGGAATGTAAAGAAATGGTTTGGGCTCAGGTCAGGACTGTACGGAGGATGGCTCATCAGTTCAACGTTTTCCTGCTTCAAAAAATCATTTGTCTTCCGAGCCGTATGGGAGCTCGCATTATCGTGATGTAAGATGATGCGACGTTTTGGGGTTATTTTTTCGGAGTTCGGCTATCATTTCTGGCAAACAAACCGTGATATACCACTCGGCGGTAACCGTTCTGCGTTCCTGTAAAGGAATTGTAGCAACATGCCCCTTTTTCGAGACAAACGTAGCGACCATTTTCTTTGACACGCTGCGGGAGCGAACCACTTTCGTTGGCTTGACCTCGTCTTCGAAGACCCAAACTGCTGACTGATGTTTTATTTCAGGTTCGTATGAATAAATCCATGATTCGTCACCTGAGACGATATTATTCCTTCCGTTGAAGCGTTGCAGAGTATTCCGGCACCAATCTACATTTGTGGGCAATCATTGTCTTATGCCAATGCAGCTGTTTTGTTATGATATGACCACAAATGACGTTACGCACTATCGTGGCGTTTTGGCGGCATTTTCAAACAAACAATATTAAAACATGATTTTGAGTACCTAAAAGGCTATAAATAAATAAAATAGTATTTTTTATGGGAATAAATATCCATGAAGATTAATTTAAAACACTTTCTGAAAATTTGTCCGATCCCCTATTATGTATATATGTTTATGTGATCACTTGTTTTCACTCAAAATGTACCTTTACAAGTGAAACATATGAGTGAGGTATAAAGGTTAGGAAATAAGAGTATTTCCCTTTTGAGGGTCTGGAATATTAACAAGTACTCGTACTGATTTTCATATTTCTCGGCAGTCCTTTTTTATAATAAAAATGTGGATAATTCTAACTTACATTATAAATACGGAACCTAACATCATGAAATTTTGCAAACATATTGTTCGGGGTACAGACCAGGACATAGGGTACTGTTGATCACCTAAAAATAAAAAAATATCATAGCCTGTCAAAGTATATATATATATATTTATATATATATATATATATATATATATATATATATATATATATATATATATATATATATATATATATATATATATATATATATAAATGAATCCCCATTTCCCTTGGTCACGGCATCACGCGTGAACGGGTAAATCGATTTTAAATCAGTTTTCACTAATGGAAAGAGGGATAAACGGGAATGTTCATATTGTTAAGTGTGGGGTGAGTCAAATTGCCGTGTAAGGGCGAAATTCAACCATTTATTGCCACAAACCAAGATGACTTCCAATAGGGTTAAACTTCTTCTTTAAATCCGTCAATCTTGCCAAAAGTCGTCCGTAATTCCGTAATGAGTCGCAGGTAAGTTCCGAAGTATTATCGCTTTCGAATCGCAGAGTCGAACTGTCTCGCTAGCTCGCCACTTCGCCTATTTATACCCGCTGCCAATCGTCTAGATCTTTCTCGAATTTAGTACAAACAAACAACAAACAATTAGAAGTAAACAACTTTTGTAAACACGTATTGTAAACAAGGTCATTGAAAATTCGGTAACGCTATTTCTGTTGAACGTGAACTCTATGTTGTGTGCATAAGGATCAATTTCCCTTGACAATAATTTTTCCAGAAATTGTAGATAGGCGAAGTCGTTTTTCTAGAACGTTCCATAGTGAGTCATAACAATATATATAAAAATTGCACCCCGGGCGAAGCCGGGGGCGGAACGCTAGTGAGCAATAAAGATTGAATAATTGTTTTAACACCTAAGAAAATAGAATATTATCGTTGATGGTGACACATACTGAGCAAACGATGTGGCTCCAACAGACTTCTGAAGCTCCTGATTGTGTTTAGGAATTCGAAAAAAGCTGAAATAAGCTGAAACTCATCCCAATTGAGTTGTTTCGGCATCCATAGATACAGCAATGATTACCATTGGTAATCTCTCAAAACAATGGCGATTGTGAAATTATAAATGTATAAAACGTAATGTAGTACACGGATATTCGGCAGCGTTGCAAAGCTCTTACTATAACCACAGGATAAATAATAGTACTGTTGTAACGAAAACAGGTACATTCGCGGCCGGAGAGAGGCATCTATGTATATTGTATAATATTGCCTTGTCTATGGTATCACTTTATGCGGCTATCGAAGTTCGCAGCCGATGTTGAAGAGGATGCCCATATAATGGGGGGATAGGTGAAATCATCGAAACACAAAAGCACACGTGCTGTTATTTCACGTTGTCCTTCTGTATAAGGTGGATACTTTACCACCGCACACACATCATCCGCATTACTTGGATGAGTACGGATAAGTAGAAACTTTATCCCATGAAAACGCAAACTTTGAAACAATCTTCCTTCTGAGGTATTTCTATGTGGCAATAGGGGCTTCTTCAAGCGTGCCGTAAACAAATTCTTTCAGGCTGTGTTGCAAGGTGTTGCTAGTGTCCTTAGCGAAGGTAACCACTTACCATCAAGTGGACTGTCAGCCTGCCTGCCACCCTTTATAATAAAAAAAAAAACGGGACAAGTGCGAGCTGAACTCGCGTGAAGAGGGTTCCGTACGATGTTACCTATCCACACAATATTGAGTGATTTACCATGTTATTTTAATATCATGGACTTCTTATAGGTTTTCCTATAATCTATAAGTAGAAAACTAATTTCTGTATTTTTTCAAAATTTTAGGTTCAGTAGTTTCGGAGATAAGGGGGGGATGGTCTATTTTTTTTTTCGTCTATTTTTTGAATAACTTGGAATCTATTTATTTTAAAATTACAAAAAAATACATTTAAGATCTTCACAACAAGACCTTCCATTTGATATGTCACAAAATGCACACATTTTTTTTAATTTTCCACCTTCCCCCCCAAAAATTACCTCCCATATACAGATTTCATCAATTCACGTCACACCTCCGCGTTTGTGTCACAGAAATTGATATGTGTATCAAATTTCAACTTAATTGGTCTAGTAGATTCCGAGATAACTGACTGTGAGCGACGGACAGACGGACACACGAGTGATCCTATAACGGTTCAGTTTTTTTTATTCGCACGTACGGAACCCTAAAAATCAAATTAAATTGACCGTCCGCCTGTTTTTCCCATTATTACGCAAAAAAAATCTTCTAAACGAATTGGCGTAGGACTTTTGAAGCCGAATAAAGCGTACACAGTATTTACAAAAAAGGAAATATACAGAGGAGTACAAAATAAAATAAAAAAAATGGTCGTCGTTATGCAAATTCGAAAACGTGTCCGCATATTTTTAATGCTCACTTGTAAAAATATTGCGCGTCGTGTATTCCTGACGATAAACTTAATTTGACAGGCCGATCATTTTCTTATTAGGAGTCGATAAATGGATGCCCTGACACGCGAGAGAACCAATTAATTAATAATGAAGTGTCAAGTGGCAAGAAAACTTGCAGATTCAGTTTAGTTTTATCCGTTAAATCTAGATAGCCTAATATATCTAATCTAGATAGATTCTAGTCTGTATATACAAAAAAAAAACGGGACAAGTGCGAGTTGAACTCGCGTGAAGAGGGTTCTGTACGATTTTACCTATCGACACAATATTGAGTGATTTACTATGTTATTTTAATATCATAGACTTCTTTTCCTATAATCTATAACTAACTGTGGGGCTGGGAAGGCTATATATAACTGTGGGGCTGGGAAGGCCCCTGGTATGGGATGCCACATGTGTAGACACCCTGGCTTCTTTTCATCTTCCAGGAAGCACGTCACAGGCTGGTGCTGCCGCTAATAAAGCCGAAAATCTCAAGCGACGCAAATATGTAAACTTAGATAGGGGTTACATGTTTGTGCCATTCGCGGTAGAAACCATGGGTCCGTGGGGGCCAGCCATGAACTTTACAGGGAGTTGGCTAAACGTTTGGTAGAGGCGTCGGGTGACCAGAATGCTGGCTTTTAGTTGCCCAGAAGATAAGCATATGCATTCAACGGGGCAATGCCGCCGTCTGCCAAAGGTTCAATAGGGTTAAATTATTTATAAGTATTTATAATGTTTATAGAATATATAGATTTATATTTAGATTATAATAAAAACTATTATATATTTTAAACTATTATATGTTACTAATTCTAATTAAAGTAGAAAACTAATTTTTCTGTATTTTTTCAAAATTTTAGGTTCAGTATTATAAGGGGGGGGGGATGGTCGGACAGACGGACATTTCTCGGAACCTTACATTTTTCCAATATCTTATATGTTAATTCAGGTAAATCTATTTATAATATTAAATAGGTAGCTGAGCCCACAACTTCGTACGCGTGGTATTCGGTGTAGCGCGTAACCTTTTTTATTTTTAAACTGATTGGAATGAAACAAAACTAAATTATACGGGAAGTTCGCTACAATTAGTGGCTGCACCAGATATATTAATTTGTTTATTTTTTATTTATTTTTTATTTAACTCCTTTTCAATACTCACTAACTGAACGCATTTTCATACACTACTCATTCTGGCAACACTGTTCCTCTCTTTCCTTTTCCCCGCTAGCTCAAGTGAAGTTTAAGTGAACGCAAGTCGCGAAATTACGCAAACTATTTTTACATCAATTAAGAAAATTAATTGATTAATTGTGCAACTCAATTTATCGTGTGTGTACATATGTGAACATTCAAACTCTTTTTACAAGTGGTTATAAGTGTCTCGGACACCAATCTTCAAAGAAGGAAAAAACGCAAAGCTGGAGACAGGCGGCTCCGCCGGTGTACGAGGTAGGTCCTGCCCCTCCAATTAGTCAGTGAAAATCTCATTCAAATTGGTGCAGCCGTTTCTGAGATTACAAACAATACACAACGCACAGACAAACAGTCAAAAATGCTAAAAACTATTTTTTTAACCTCGGTAACATAAGGACAACGGGGATAATTTTTTATTATTTAATGTACAGACACGGCTCTGTATATGTATAGATAGATTGTATAGATAGATAGGATAAATATAGATAGGATAGAATGGATAGATAAGATAAATATGGATAGGATAGGATAGATAGATAGGATAAATATGGATAGGATAGGATAGATAGATAGGTTCGTAAATAAATATCGTATTTATATCACAAATATGTTGATGGATGAATGTTTGCTTTTTCTTACAAAAAGTACTGAACTGATTTTTACAACAATATCAGACGAATTCAGACGAAGTAAACGTTCAGTAACAAAGTGTATTTGCCTTAGCGCACTGTCTTAGGGGTCCCGGGTTTGATTCGGCAGGACTAGCTTTGGAAAAGGCTCAGGTCTGGATCTGGCAAGCAATTGTGCTAGTTTTGATCATGCGAATCAAATCCTTGAAATTACCACACCTTTCAAATGGAGGGATCGAGGGAAAGCAATGTGAAAGCATTGTGTTGTGTTTTATGGAGGGTGTTTTTTATTAAATAGTGTATAAACCTCTCTATGTCTCAATTGTTGTCGATGGTGGTATACTATTAAGTCACTTAAATTACCTAAAATACTGCGTTTCGCAGTCATTTGGGCAGCCCGTCTGGCGGCAGTAACCACCCCCTTACAGAAGACCACCGTAAAATACAGCACGTGTGATGTTGTGTTTCGGTGAGTGAGTATGGGATGCCAGAGCCCCTATGCCCCTATCCCAATCTCTTATCCTTAAACCTACTGTAGTCGGCAGCGCACTTGAAGCACCTGTGGCGTTGCTAGTGTTATAGGCGACGGTAGCCACCTACCATCAAGTGACCTTCAGCCTATCTGCCGATCTTAACATTTTAAAAAAACTTACAACAGATATAGCGTGTTTAGGCTTGTATAGAAAATCAGAGGTTAGTTCATAATTTTAATTATAGCTTATCACTAATGAAAAATACCGGAGGCGAGTCGGGGATATAATAAGAGACCAATTGGTGTAAAATTTGTTAAAAAATGGCGCTTTATCTGATAAGTTCTTCCGATTTTTTATAAAGATTGATATGCAACCCAAAAAACCACAAAAAGACCATTTTTTATTAGCAAAACACACGGATTTATTTACAACATACTTACCCATTCGTGTCTTACAACTTAATTTTCTTTATAAGTATTTACATAAAGTTTTGGGTTAAAACGTTTCGAATATTTTATCCGCTCATTTTTGAAATTTAAAAGTCTCGGCGTCTAGAGTTTGGTAGGAATATTATTATGTCAAATTAAGTAGTACTTATACTTACTTATAAAATTAAATTTGCACAGAGAAAAGTTACACTGCCTTAAGGGTTTTAGAATATTTATCGTTTTTGAAGTGAAACATCTTTGCGAGCTATGAGAATGTGTAAATCAAATCAAATAGTTTATTTCTCGAAAATTGTATGACAAGTTCACTTTTTTGAAGTCGAAATACTGCATTTTTGGAAACAAAATGTCGTTCTGGAAAAGAAGAGACGGCGAAAGAAATTCTCTAGGAATCGCTGCATTTTTGTCTGCTAAATATCTTTCATTGTAGGGGAGACCGGGGTTGATTGTGACAGGGGTAGGTAGTTACAGCGGCAACGGTGCCTAAACAGAGAATGCTACATTGACCTTAGAAAAAGACAAATGATCACGCCATCACCGGCCGGCACGCCGCGCGAGCTGGTGACGACAGCGCTTTCGTGAAAGGTGTCCGTGTATGGTGCCGTCAAAACTGCAGGTTAGTAAAATTTTCGTTTTTTCGTAATATTGGTCTACAACCCCTTTTCCTTAAAACATGATATGTGTGTGTTATGATATTTGTGCCCTAATCCTTTCTTTTTGCAATGAATCTACGTTTATACAGCTATATCTATTTGCGTTTTTACTACATAACCTTGAATGGCCAGTTTTGGCGTTGGGGCTAAAAGTTACATTTCCTCGGGACAGGTTGTTACTCGTCAATACCTGCCCCGTAGTGCTACTTGCCGACTTATTTAATAGTAGCTACATAATTTGTTGTTTTTTGTAGGATGAGGAGTACATATAAAAGAAAATTTGAGCGTGGAAAAATATCCAAAGAGACTTACGAAAAACCAGCAGTTAGTTTAGAAGAGGTTGAAAATAACAAAAATCGTGGCATCGTAAAAGACTTTGGATTATTTCGCTAACAAAATATTTAAAGAAACGAAAAGAAGCAAAAGAGAAGGACACACCTATGGAATTTCTCAAAGTGGGCTACCAGAAGAATAAACACGTTCTCAACTACGGACAAGAAGCAATTTTGATGGGATACTTAAGAAAACTGGAAAGATTGCTGTGAATAGGAAGGTTTTACAGGACTCTGAGTCAAGAAAGTGTAGAAAATGATTATTTTTGCCTGATATGTTGTGAACCGTTTGTTCAGAGTCGAGTGGGTGAGGAATGAGTACAGTGTGTTGTTTGTAAAAAATGGTCACATGTAAGATGTGCTAAGGAAAATATTTGCTACATCTTATGTTTGAATTGCAAAAGTTGTTCAGACTATAGTGACTCAACTTTTTTTTTTCCTTTTAGGATCTGATTGTTTCTTTTTTCATTTCAGAGAGACATTTCATTTATTTTTTGTTCATGTTATGAGGCATAATGTACGTTTTGTTCATTCATACGTTTTGTTATTTCATGTACAGTTTTTCTTTAATAGATAGTTTATAGGTTTTAAGATAATTAAATTTTATTTTTAAGGGGCATAAGTCTGAACATAAGATTTTTTATAAGATTATAATTTTGTTCAAATCTAGAAGTTACTATGTTTTGTTTTAACGAAGCAAAAGATTGCTTTATAGGCATTGTAGTTTGACAATGTAGACATAATAATTTGTTATTAGTAAAATTGAGATAAGAAACTGTGATTTTCCTTAATAAAAAGTCTTATATTAAGTTTGGTTTATGTTGTAACATTTTGCCCCTTACAGTGTAACAACCAGCCCCTGACGCGGGGCTAAAAGTTACGCCCATTCTTTCTCAGATATCATTCATTCATGTCACTTGTAATAGCATTGTGCCTAAAATTGTCATTGAATTAAAAACCCAAATAGTTACTTAATCAAACAAACCTGTATTCCGGTAAAACAATCAAACAAACAAACACTTTGTAAAAAAAATGTCACAAACAGCCCTGGTCTCCCCTACAATACAAAATTCGATCTTGAGATTAGAAATACCGTGATATAGCAGCGGAATACCTATCCTTCATGCTACTAATGTTTGGCAGCGCACTTGCAGCAACTGTGGCATTGGTTATGTTATAGGCGACGGTAGCCATCAAGTGGACCTTCAGCCTGTCTGTCGACCTTAACATAAAAAATTATATTATAATAATAACAACGAAATTCAAATACTATTTAAATAGTAATGTATTTATTTTTACTTTCTCTTCGCTAGGAAAGAAGTTGGATAAGTATGCAATATACAATAAAGTAGATTCGTATTTCTGCGCTCCGAGTACAGTATAATTCTTAAACAATAAAACAACTGTACAGTTTAAAATCATAAAAACAACGGACCTCCATAATAAAGTCATAACCCAGCTATTTTACTAACCGAAACGTGAACTTTTACCGCCATATCGTTAATTTAGTTTTAATTGTGTTTGGCCGCGGGAAGCGCATTCGAATTCAGATGTAGTTTATTGACTTTAATGGCACAAATTCCTTTGGCACAATAATTAAGGTCAGTTATATTTACAATCGTAAATGGGTAATAGTAATATATCTGCCACCTTACGACTTTTAAATTCCATAGCAATGATATAAGAAAGAGTAAGACAGACGCATAAAATGTAATTTGTTAAGCAATGTGGACCATATAAGGGCTTATTTTCATTCGCCCGGTACAATCGCAAATAGTTGTAATTGTTGATCTATGATAGGTACGTACCCTTATCAGTTACCATTCTTTCAAAGCGAATGCTCTTCCCGCACCCCGCATGCGATGACCATTGGCCAATAAAAATGAGCCCTAATGGTGGACTATGCAACAATCAAATAAATAAATAATTTATTTTTATTTATCTAAAAATATATTTTTATCTGGCAGTGTGATGTGCAGATGACAGATGACAGGTGATATTTGACATAATGACGGGTGACGTGGGGGGAAATCTCAAACCGTTGGATGAGTGGTTAGGACGCTTGCCTTAACGCTCTGTTCTAAGGTTCCCGGGTTCGATTCCCGGCCGCGTCAACTTTGAAAAATAAACTTTTCAAATTTGGCTCTAGTCTGGATCTGGAAAGTAGTGACAGAGCACACTGCGTTTCGCAGTCATTTGGGCAGCCCGTCTGGCGGCAGTTACCACCCCCTTACAGAAGACCACCGTGAAATAACAACACGTGTGCTGTTGTGTTTCGGTGAGTGAGTAAGGGATGCCAGAGCCCATTTCCCTATTCCCCTCCTAATCCCTTATCCTTAATCCTGCTGTAGTCGGCAGCGCCCTTGCAGCAGCTTTGGCGTTGCTTGTGTTATAGGTAGCCACCTACCATCAAGTGGACCGTCAGCCTGTCTGCCGATTTTAACATAAAAAAATCCTCTTTTTTATAAAAGAATTTATTATCAATGTAACAAAATCTAATAGTGTATTCAATAATTCCGCCGACTGTACAATTTCTGTTGCTGAATAAATAATAAAAATGTTCCGTTTCGAGGACAACTAATGAGGTCTGCGTTTGACGAAATTGTTTGTCGAAATAAAAGAGAAGTGCTTCCAATTAGATTGAGAACGAAGTAAATCTTAAGGCCTGTGCACAAGACGTTCTTTAAACGAGGCGACGACGTGCGTTTTTGATTAGCGCATTCTCTACGCGTCGTCAACGCGTATTATCAGATTGTATGCGCTTGTATCATTATAATCGCTAAGGAAATTTCATTTCCTTTATTTTCATTTGTCGCCGTAGATGGAGATGCATTACGAAAATCATCAGTGATATTGCTGCGACTACTCTATCAAATTCACTGAACCGGGATCGAAGTCAAAAAATAGTTTTTAGATTTTTTCTGTTTGTCTATGCGTTTGTTCGTGCTAATCTCAGAAACGGCTTAACCGATTTGAATGCGGTTTAGTGTTTGTTTTATTTTAACATTTAGTGTTTGTTTTATTTCAATCGGTTTACAAACAAAAAAGTTATTCCGAATACCACGCGTACGAAGTCACGGGCACAGCTAGTCTAAAAATAAAAAATAAAAAATTCAACGCCTGACAAAAATATATGAGCAATAAAGATTGAATCAATGTTTTAACATATAAGAAAAAAGTGAGCGCGGAAAATCGCGGAAAAAAGTTAGGTCTTACATTATTATAAAACAAAGTCCTCCGTCGCGGATGTTTGCCTGTATGTATGTACGTTTGTTATAATCTCAAAAACTACTAAACAGATTTTCATGTGGTTTTCACTAATGTAAAGAGCTTTAACCGAGGAAGGTTTTACGTATAAGAGGTTTGTAGGAAAAAGTCCATACGAAGCCGAGGGCTAGGCGCTTCTTTCATATAAGAAAAAGTTCTTCGAATGAAATCTTTAGTTAACAATCAATAATTGTTGTCCAGTGAATACATCTGGTTAAAAAAAATAAACGCGAGTCAAAGTTTGCATAAAGCTAATTTTTTTTTAATTCCCCTGCAAACCGGTTCTTGGCCGGATTCCAAAAGCCAGAGATGGCTTTGTTTTCAGCGATCCAATAATATTATGCAAATATGTGGCGTTTGAAAAAAATATATCCCAAAACTACATTAATCCAACCGGTGAGCGCAAGTACTAAATTGGATCAAAATTATATCATATCGGGGAAAAAGTCTTTTCGCATATAGTTATAAACTTGTAATAAAATCTCTTTGGCTGTACTATTTGTATGTGGCTGGTTTTAACCACATTAAAAGGGTTACATATCAAAAAAGGAAACAAATTTGTAAAATGTTGTTTCCAGTTAAAAATGTTCTATCAAAATGAAGTGAATCTTATGAAGAAATTCGATACATTTTAAGATTTTATTACAAAGAAGGAAAAAAAATGCAACGCAAGTTGCGAAAAAATTGCGACGTTTATGGACCTAATGCAGTGTCAGTCAGAGTAGCACAAATTTTGTTTAATCCGGGAAGATCGGCATATCAGTAGTTACGACATAGCTAAAGAACTGGGAATTGACCAAAAAGCAGTTTTGACCCATTTGGAAAAAGCTGGGTACACGAAAAAGATTGATATTTGGGTGCCACACGAGCTCACTGAAAGAAACGTTATAAATCGTGTACTCATTTGCGATTCTTTATTGAGACGTAATGAAACCGAACCGTGTTTGAAGAGATTGTTAACTGGTAATGAAAAGTGGATCATGTACGACAAGAACTTTCAGCAGAATTTTCAGGCTCTCAATAAGAAAGAAAGAAAGAAAGACTTTTATTCACTGCACGAAGGACACATTATGTACAAGAACAGGGAAAAAATTAATAATAATATAAAAAACGTATGTGTGTGTCCTCGCGGCAGCGAATCGGATACTGGCTCAGCATTGTGCTGAGGTGCTGACAAACACCTACAGCGCTGATTTAATCATCACCTTATTATGACAATAAGGTGATGCTGTGTGTGTGGTGGGATTGGAAGGGACATTATAAGTTACATATAACTTACATATAAGTTTACATTACAAGTTACATTATAAGTTTTTACCACCGGGCAGAACCATCAATTCGGATCTCTACTGCCAACAACTGATTCCCATCAGCATCATTAAAGCAAGGAGTTAAGAGAAAGCGGCCGAAATTGATCAATTTCAGCACGACAACGCTAGACCACATATATGTTTAGCCACTCCGCAAAAATTAAGACAGTTTAGCTGTGTGATAGACACTTTAAAAGTCGTAAAAAAAGAGGGAACTTACGTCATTTTAGGAAGGCTGAATTTTATAAATATTGTTATCTAAGTGTAATATTTTAAAATTTTCCAATGAGCCAGACAAATCTGACGGGCCAAACATCCTCCCAGACTCGTTAAAAGTTCCGCTGTGCGAGGAAGCGCGTCCCCGTAGGTAAAATATTCTACAGGATTTACTTCGGAGAGTGTGCGTTGGACTTGCACCAGCTAGTCCCCCCTAGCCCCTTCTACCATCGGACAACAAGGCGCACATTTAAATGTCACCCTTATATGGTTGATATACCTAAAATCCGCACGTTGCGGTTCGGGTCAACTTTTTTGATTCGAACTGCTAGCGTGTGGAACCAACTTCCAGCACCCTTGTTTCCACAACACTACAACCCTGGACTCTTCAAGTCGCGAGTGAATCGGTTCTTAATAGACAAGCATGCTCCATCTTAGATCGCGTCATCACTTACCATCAGGTGAGACTGCGGTCAAATGCTTGATCTATCATTATAAAAAAAAAAATATTAAACTTTTTTGATGTTGCCTACTTATATTAATATTAATCGAAACTGTGACAATAGTGTCATTTGTGTCAAGCTAATTGATTTTATTCTTATGTGAATTTCGTAATGAAAATGATTTTATTGTTTAAAAAGGAATTGGGGAATAATAAACTTTAATTGTCATTTCTTTGATTACCGGTAGGAATTTTATTGTAATTCAGTTATAGAGTTTATAACTAAGTCACTTATATAAGATAAGACCGCCTGTACTCACTTATTTGTAGTATTTATTTGTTATTTTTATTTATGTTGTGTGAGTAATAAAGAGTTTGTCTGTCTGTCTGTCTGTCTAAGTCATATACGAGTTTATAACTAACGTTCCGCCCCCGGCTTCGCCCGGTATACAATTTTTATATACATAAACATTCCCCGTTTATCCCTTTTTCCATTAGTGAAAACCGAATTAAAATCGGTCTACCCGTTCACGCGTGATGCCGTGACCAAGGGAAATGGGGATTCATTTTTATATATAGAGATGAAATAAATTCTTTGATTACAGGGCAACACAATATTTGCCAAATTTGATTGAATAGGAGACGAATAGTCTTAAATTTATTTTTAAATTATCCCTCTAGAACAGTACTTTTTCTGGACGAAATGTTATTTTCTGTATCCCTGGCAATGTGTATGGCAAAATTTCATGATATTCGGTTGAGTGACTAAGGCGTAACAAACAAACAAACAAACTTTTGCTTTAATGATATTAAGTTTATTATAAATAAAAAGGCACTGCCAATTACAGGCCTGTCTTGCCAGATGGACATTTATGTATATGTAATAAGAAATGCATTTATTTTTAAAGAATTGCATTATATAGCGCATAGGGTGATAGGTTGGCAAGCGGCCTGCGAAATTTAATACCATTTCACTTATGGGAAAGGTTCAACTGTCACGCTTTTAGATATATGGGGTCGGAACCAACATTATTTTTTATGTGTAATATCTATGTACGACTTCGTACAAGGACAGTCAACTGATTTATTTATCTAGATTGAATTGTACATTACCTCGCTTCGTAAGCAAGTTTCGTATGTAAGTAAAATTGTTCTTAAACGTAAACTCCTCATATTTATGTTGTTAAATGTTAAACTCATGTTGCAGTTTATGTTACACAATTTATCTATACTGACTATTAACGCAGGTCTTGTATCAGTAGTCCGGTTACTAGTCCCGTTGACCGAACTAATGAGACTTTTCAGTCTCAGTAGTCCGGTTATACACGTCACCCGGACTATTGAGCCGTCCCTTATCCCTTATCTTTAATCCTACTGCCGACTACAATAGGATTAAGGATAAGAGATGGTGTAGGGTTCATCATCATTCGCTTCTCATTCATTAAAAACCTTTTTGTTTCTTTGTTATAATGTAACCTTTTTTTTATTTACTTATTATTACATGTACACTGGCCGGCGGATTTTGAACAGAATGGAACGAAAAAGGGAGCAGGAAAAAGATTGAGAAATATGGATTGACAGGTTTTTTTCTGAAGGGAGAAAAAGGCATTCTGGAGGAATTTTGCAAAAGAGAAGGTTTACTGGTTACAACTGAGACTCAGATATACTTCAAAGAAATCGGAATAAACCAATCCGAAACTTGTTTTGTTAAGTCGACGAGTTCTGCATAAACCTCTTATTTTTACCGAAGATCCTGTTCCAACGCTGTGCACAGCATCATCTTCATAACTGTTAGCTCAGAAGACGTGCTCATCGAAGGACAATTGTATATATATATTTACGAAAATTAATAAGGACTGCGGTGACTTCCAGTGTACATATAGGGACTTTAGTGGAATTAAAGTGTGGTGTTTCCTCAAGTCTCTATCTTTCCTTCCATCCCGCCACCCCTACAGTGATCTAGTGTTGTTACACTACAATGGGAAATGAGCTCTGGCATCCCTTACTCACCCACCGAAACACAACAGCACACGTGCAGTTATTTCTTCTGTCAGGCGGTGGTTACTGCTGCCAGACGTGCTGCCCAAATTACTGCGAAACGCAGTGCGCCCTGTGTTCTCGAGTTTTACAATTCTTTTTTATTTATTATAAATAGATGTGTACACATACATAATTGATATAGATGAAGAATGTTGATATAACTTATACCGTAAAATATTGCATATAAGTGAAGATATCTAATTTAAAAATAATCAGATAGTGTGTCGGTTTATTCCGTCGCCTTGGATAGTATAGAGGGCTTATTGTAAATTCACCACAAAGTAAATTCGCCCACTTTTCTATAATTCCATACATTGAAAGTAAACTCGCCACAATCATAAAAAAATATTATAATTTCTCCATAGGTATATACGAGTTATTGTAAATTCGCCACAAGTCTCAATTTTATAAGTAGTGTCAGCAAACAGTATTCTATTTCTTAATTCTAATATTTTTAGAGCTTGTAACATGGAATGTCACTCTTTTAATTTGTAGCAAATCGTTTGATAGAAAACGACCTTTTAACAAGTTGTAGGATTAGGCAAAAGTTCAGTGCTTTTAAAACAACAGATGCTAAGATCCTTAATTACATAAAAAAAAATATGTAAAAAAAAATTAAAGGACATCGCAGTACTAAATATTTTTAGTAATCAAAAATGTATACCTAAAAGCTGTTTAATTGATAGTAGATGGTTATCGTTACCTATTGACGCAAGTAATGCCATAGGCATTGCAAGTTCGCTACCGACCGTGGTAGGATTAAAGATAGGCAATTAGGTAATAGTTTCGTTACATAAAAATATATATATTTAAATTCTAAATTCATACTAGAAATTGAGATCACACGTCATCGAAGAGAGAAAATGTAACGTTTCAAAAAATTTCTTACAAATATGTTAGCAGATCGTACTATTTAGGTATAGAATACATGGACATGACGGTGTTGTCAAAGATTAAACATAAATGGATGTGGCATTTCTATATTATAGTTGTTCGGCTAAAAAGTACATCGAAGCGAATGATTGCCTGTTTCTTCGGAATTACCGGTCATGTGACGACAGTGCCATTGGAGAATCATAGGATTATCAATTTTAAATGGTGCACGACCATTTGTTTGCCAGAAGTCTTAAGAGTAATCCGGAAAAATTCGAAACTGAGGGGAATCATTCTTCGTGATGAAAATGCCTTGCACATCGTAACATCAGATTAATCCTTACACATCAGATTAATTAAACAAAGAAATTTTTCACCGGCCAAAACATCGAATTGATAGGTCATCTTCCTAACTTGGCACCTAATGATTTCTATTTGTTCCAAAAATTCAAAAATAAAATGTCAAGTCGTTTCTTGTGTCAATAGCCTGCCGCAGCCAACTACAGCCAACACCAACTACTCTTGACCTTTACGTGGTTTTTTATATCAAGGTCGCCAGACAATGCGCTGTCAGCCTTAGTAAGATAAAACCACAGACGTAGGTAGTATAGATACCGCAAGCCGTTCACCACTACGTGCCCGCAATTTGAGCAATGGCATCAATTCGCTTTCGACTGTGTTCGCGGAAAGTCGACTTTCGAAAAACAAAAAATGACTAATTGCGCTGTTGTTAATTGTAAAAATACGTCAAAAGTGGTTTATCGAGTGAGGGGAGACGTTTTGTATCATCGCCATCGGTAAGTAGTTTTGTTATTTATAATATGTGCTGTAATTTAATTAAAACGAATGTTTGGAAAATGTCGTAGCCATCTGCGTACGCGCGTCCTCCCACGTTGGACGTAGGTGGTATACTAAATTGGCGCGCGTAGAGTTGGGCGTTCAATATTCGATATACTAGTCGTCGCGTCGTTGCATTGCGGGGTGAGGGGAAACGATTTAGTTTGTGATTTAACATCACTAAATTGTGCTCGTGACGTCATGGTAGGCACTAGAATGTGGCACGCTTGGTTTTCATACAGGTTGATGAAGACGTAGGGATATAAAAACCATAATAAATATAAACACTCAAATAAATGCATGGTCTGTTAAAATTAAAAACTTATAAAAAAGTGTCGTCATATCCATTAATTTTAAATCCATGTCGTAGTGGGTACGTATGTCAGTGGTGAACTTTACGAAATCCCATACGTCTTGCTAATTGACGTTATCGCGGCGGCCCATGGCCTGCGTTTTTCTTTATTTCTCCTTATTTTATGTCCCCGTGTTGCGGCCACTTTTTGATGTTACGTTTTTTGTCCACATTATTACGTTAAATTTATTTATTACAGTCTCGGGCTAAGGCCGACTCTACTGAGCTGGGACGTTGCAAACTTTTAAGCAATATAAGAAGATCTAATACTCTAAATAAAAGTGAATAATATTAGTTTTTGTTTATATATTGCACTAATAGGCAATATGCACATATTTTTTAATATTTCCATACGATAGGTTTCCTTATATAACCGTAAAAATATATTCAGCGCCAAAAAACAGGAATTTAGTAACAAAAAAAAAGTTAAAATTAACTAACAAAATGGCGGTTGTTTAAAGTGCTACGGGCAATTTAAACAACCGCCATTTTGGCGCGCTTCTTGTGACGTCACAGTCGACAATAACAGTCAAATGTTAAAAATCACAAACATCTACACGCCTGTTGACATTTCATAGACTTTGACGTCACACTCGAACTGATCGTTTGAAGTATTTTGAATTTCTCACATTTTTTTTGTACTTTTTAATAATTATTTTCTCAATGAAAAAGAAATAATATTAAAAAATATTTACATAGTCATACTTAATTCTAAAGCAAAAATGTTGATAAAAAATATTTAAATTAGACGCACATAGTCCACCCTGAAAACGTATTCTAACTAGAGGTGAAAGAATTTTTTAAATCGGATAAGCAGTTTCGATGATTCGAAGTAGTTTTTAATCTGATAAAAAAGAAAAAGACTTATTTTTAGTAACTAACTAGACATTTACACTATATTTGAAACAATTTAATGTTTACCCAAATTTTACAATGAACAAAACTGAATAAATATAATGACAAGGAGAATTGACTAGCGAATTTAGAAAATCAATGACAAGAATTATTTAAATATAAAAAAAAAACAGCAAAAAGGCTGTGTAGCAATTGGTTTTTTTTTAAAAGTGTTTTTATACGATAGGTCATATCGTTAAAAAATATCCAGCGCCGAAAAACTAAAATTAAATATTAAAAAAAAGTTAAAATTAAATAACAGCTACGAGCACTTTAAACACCCGCCATTTTGGCGCGCCTGTCGTGACGTCACAGTCTACAATAACAATCAAATGTTGAAAAAATCACCTCTTCGGCTTTATGAAATTGCGTAGTTTGGATAAGGAATCCCTAATTTTAAGACACTTATATGCTTGCTTTCATTAAATGCTGGTTCATCTGAATAAAATATAATGTAATATATATTTTTAATAATATAAATTATAGAGGGTTCGGACATATCTCTCTTGTGCACAATTCAAACTATGTCTTTGACATACTTTTATATGTTTTATTTGTTGTTCGACACTTTCCGATGGAGATATATATGACGGACGAGGCCGCTGTATTGAGTTCAGAATCGCGATTAGATCTAAATAGGTTTGCAGAAAAATAAGGCACGTCTAAGTAATATATCTTTTTTACGTGATAAAGTACTCGACGAATTTTTTTTACACAGATTCAAAAAACAAGACTTATTAATGTGGAAGATTAATGTCTTTCATTTGTCATAATCAATATGTCCTATTAAAATTCGCAAAAGTTATATTTTTCATAATAAAAACATTATTTTCGTCATGAAAATAATTTTTGAAGAATAGTTTCACCCCATCTTTTCTCTCTTTTGATTTGCTCTGAATTGTCCACAAGCATTTATTTTTTATTTTATTTTGTTTAGAAAAAAAAAAAAAAATTTAACAATAAGTTTTAAAGTAGAATTTCTTAGATATGTACTAGGTAATTGTGCAAACATTGCACGCGACGGCAAGCGACGGTAGCCACCTACCACTTGAGGCCTACCACACAGGCTGCAAGTTTAACTGCCGACCATAGTAGTATTAAGTATAAGAAATTAGGAAGGGATAGGGATGCCACCCTTACAGCACAGATGCTGTTATGTGGTCTTCTTTAAGGTTACTGCCGCCAAACCACCTGCCCAAATGACTGCGAAACGCACTATGCCCTGTGACTATTAATAATGCTAATTTGCCACAAATAGAAAGAGAAAGAGGAAAGAAGGAAGAAAAAGGAAGAAATAGAAAGAGGAAAGGACATCGTTCAAAACCAGGCCATATTATTTATATTATTTAACACTTTTTTTTTGTTTTGGTAATAAAAGTCTTTCTATAATTTTTTGTGAATATTTTAGTTTTTAGGGTTCCGTACGTCCGAATAAAAAATCGGAACCCTTATAGGATCACTCGTGTGTCCGTCTGTCCGTCGCTCACAGTCAATTATCTCTGAATCTACTAGACCGATTAAGTTGAAATTTGGTACACATATCAATTTCTGTGACCCAAACGCAGAGGTGTGACGTGAATAGATGAAATCTGTATATGGGAGGTCATTTTTGGGGGGAAGCTGGAAAATTAAAAAAATATATTGAAATCTGCATCGTGTGATTATTAGGTACACACTCTTTTTCTAGAACAGCATTCAAAAGGCTTATTTCATACCTATTTTAAGGAAGTTAGTAAATACCTAGGCCGGTTTTTTAACTACACTAGAATTTCTATGCAATCGTTTGATAAGAAATTCAGAAAAATATAAAGAAAAATTCAATTCAGAAAAAGAAAAAAGAATAACATGAGAAATTCAATCGAACGTCTGGCTGCTACAAGTGCGCGAAGACCATCGACGTAATATCCAACTAGACTTCTAGTACAGGGCGAACGCATTCAGACAACACATTAGAGAATAGATATTATATAATTCCTCGCCCGATAATGTTCGACCAATAGAAATTACTATAACGACCAATAGAATTTCGTCGTGACCTTGATCGGACCAATTGACCGGAACAATCGGACCAAAGTACACCGCGCCCGCGCACCTCAGATAGTTGCCAGAAAAGTTTGCATTGTGAATAAATAGGTATTAGCCGTCTACTTGGATATTACGTCGATGGCGGAGACTGACGGCATCCGCCGTCAGCCAATATACATTCGCATACTCACTCTGGCTGCGCGCAGCCACTGCCGTGTAATCATGCGCGTTGTAATGGCTGCCGCAGCCAGGAATTTGCGACCGCCTAGTGCGCAGACTCCCATGCGCCGTCATATGTAAGACTGGCTGCCGGCATCCAGGCTGCCTAGTGCGTGGGGGCTCTAATGGCCCGCAACACTAACAGATGGAAAATATTATCTTAGGGTTTTTATTGCACGCTGGCATAAAATAAGGGCATCTCGAACCTTAGAGTGACCCTTGACAAAGTTTGAAGATCGGTCAGACTTAGCAAACAACATCTTCATTTGTAGTTCAACGAAGGTTTACTTTTTCACTAGGCGATGTATCCCCATATTATCGACTTGCCCGCGCCTTCGTACGCGTGATATTCGGTATAGCCCGTAACTTTTTTGTTTGTAAACCGATTGGAATGAAACATACACTAAATGCTACAGGAAGCTACAATACATGAAAATCGCATTCAAATCGATTAAGCCGTTTCAGAGATTAGCGTGCACAAACGCACAAACAAACAGACAAAAATTCTAATTGACAATTATTTTTTGAAAAAATATTTAATGTACAGACACGAACCATTTACGATTTTACTATTTCTATAGATAATAGATATAAGAAGACTAGATTTATATAGAAAAATGATACCTACAAAAAAGTCAGCGACTACATATATGGTTATATAACTTTCATATGTATATAAGCCACAAGAACTACTTTTTTGTATGAAAAAAAATATTAAAATCGTTACGTGATGTTTATTGGCCATACTATCAACAATAATGAATCATTATCGTCAAACGTAATTAATACACTTGATTTTTGCTTTTTACTGCATACTAGCGGCCCGACCCCGGCTTCGCCCGGCGTGCAATTTTTATATACCCTAAAACATTCCCCGTTTATCCCTCTTTCCATTAGCGAAAACCGAATTAAAATCGGTCTACCCGATCACGCGTGATGCCGTGACCAGGAGAAATAGGGATTCATTTTTATATATAAGATGTTTTGGATGTAGGGTTCAAAAGATAGTACATACAATATAATAATAGAAAGCGCGACCGCACCGTGAAGCCACAAAGACAGTGCAAATAGGTCAAGACGCGTACGCTGCGACTGCGAGTTAGGTACCCGATACAGAGAAACAATCTGAATTCCACACAGGCGAAGCTGCGGCTACAACTAGTAATAGATAAAGGTATTTCTATTAGCATAGAAAATGGACTGTATCCAGATACCTTCAAGTGGGTAGTCTGTCCTATGCATAGAAAAAATTACATAAATGAATTCTGTGAACTCGAAAATGAAATCCTTAGTGACGTTGTTAGCACAAACTCGACGCACTTCACATTGTTAAGGAGCTGTCGATCGCCTGATGTTGTGGACATAGCTTTTACATCTATGTCTGCAGATTGAGGTGGATCGAGGGTACTTGTTACTAATTTTGTTTCGAAAAAGCCTTCCGAATCATTCAAGGGTCATTCACGGCCGTAACTGGAAGTCTGAGAGATATCGATATCATAAATGATGTACGCGAGTTTTTTTTAAATGTTAAGATAGGCAGACAAGCTGACGGTCCACTTGATGGTAGGTGGCTACCGTCGCCTATAACACAAGCAACGCCAAAGCTGCTGCAAGTGCTGCAAGACTAAAGCAAGATTAAGGGAAAGGAGATAGGGAAATGGGCTTTGGCATCCCTTACTCACCTACCGAAAAACAACAGCACGCGTGCGTTGTTTTTCGGTGCACGCACGCGTGCTGTTGCACGCGTGCGTGCACAGAACAGTGGGGGTCCTACGCTGCGCTTGCCGATTCGTGTTTTTCATTCGAGAACCTTCCGCCCTCAGCGTCGACTCTCCGTACTATGTGTCCTGCCATTTCAACTTACTAATCCTCCTGGTTATGTCGGTAACTTTTGTTCATGTAAGCATTGCATGTAAGCATTAAATTATATTGCATTTTTTCCCAAATGAATCTGAACCGTAATTCAATAGAATATTTATGTATCCGACTACATAGAAAAAGTCTGTCATAGATACTGTCACTCGTAGGACTAGAAACTAACATTAACATTTTTAACATACTATGCCAAGGGCATAGTACTTTTTTTTTTTTTTCAAAAACGACGTGTTAAAGTTGGCTGAAAAAAGATTTTTAAATATGATTCGATTAAACATTATTTCTTTGTACCAAACTTAGAGAATCAATCAGAATCACCGCAATCAAGAGAATATTTATTTAGGATTACACAAAATAATTAATAACTGCAAAATTGGAAAATTTGTGATTACAATACTCAAAAATTTCTTAACCAACTTACCTATTTTATTTTTTTATTTTTCCAGAGCTCTTATAACCTAGCTAGACTATTGCTTAAACATATACATATCTATTTATATATTTTTCGCCAGAATTCCAGAAGTGCACAACGCGCCTAAAGAAGTTTTTAATTAAAAAATATAAAAAACACAGCCGTTCTATAAAAATATTATCAGTTCAGTAATAGAGGGCAGAGTCAGAAACACAAATGAGTGTATTTTATTTGAGTATATAGTTAATTTCTTAATATGCATAAATTCCATATACATATTCAACACATTAATGGCCAGTGACGCCATATCGCTTCCGGCCTCTAAGTCACGTGTGGACATCGATTTCCGGTCGCGTGTCACCGGAAGTCGTATGAAAGCTACCCTAGTCGACTTCCGGTTGGCTTTTAGTCATGTTTCAGTTGTGATTCTTGATTTCTATTCTGTATACTTTTGTAAACTTAAACGTGAGAATTATTTATAGATTCCCTAATTGCTAAATGCTTCTTAAAAGGTTTCTATTTTAAGTGAAGAAAAATAAGTAGCGATATGCTATTTCCACACCAATTATAGTTTCAAGAATATAATTATGTCCACCGCATATTGCAACTACCGTGACAGAGATTGATATTAGATTTCATTACAAAAGTTGATATCATCTCTTCGGCAATAGAACGTCCACTCTTGGACATTGAGCTCTTATGTATTGTTAGCAGACTCATCTGCACCTTTAACGACCGGTAGCTTGGCCTACCAGTTTAATATATTTTTAAATCAAAATTTCAAATTAGGAAAACAAATACGACGAGCCCGTTGGATGAGTGGTTAGGGTGCTTGCCTTAACGTTCTGTTCTAGGGTTTCCGGGTTCGATTCCCGACAAGGTCAACTTTGAAAAATCAACTTTTCAAATTTGGCTCTGGTCTGGATTTGGAAAGTAGTGGCAGGGCACACTGCATTTTCGCAGTCATTTGGGCAGCGCACAGAAGACCACCGTGAAATAACAGCTCGTGTGCTGTTGTGTTTCGGAGAGTGAGTAAGGGATGCCAGAGCCCATTTACCTATCTACTTCTAATCCATTATCCTTAATCCTACTGCAGTTATAGACTTGCAGTAGCTTTGGCGTTGCTTGTATTATAGGCGACGGTAGCCACCTACAACCAGGTGGACCGTCAGTCTGTCTGCCGACCTTAACATTAAAAAAAATAAAAATAAACTAATAATAATAACAATTCAGCCAACGGTTTCCTAGCGAAGATCCTCGTCTAACGCCTCGAGAAGATAAACAGTTTTGTCAAGGGACTGATACAAAAGGCGGTAAACGTGGTAAAAAAGAAAAAAAAATGAAGTACCAGCCTTTTCTCGCCACTTCACGCTTCTTTTTCGTTTTGAAAAATAAAAAATCAACGCCTGATAAAATATATGAGCAACTAGCTGAGTCCGCAACTTCGTACGCGTGGTATTCGGTATATCGCGTAACTTTTTAGTTTATAAACCGAGTGGAATAAAAAAAAAACATTAAATGTTACGGGAAGCTTGCTACACATCGGTGAAGACAGCATTCAAATCGGTTAAGCCGTTTCTGAGATTAACGTGCACAAATGCACAGACAAACAGACAAAAATTCTAAAAACAATTTTTTTTGACCTCGGTAACATAAGTACAACGTGTACAAATATGTTTTTTAAAAAAATCTTTAATGTATACATACGGCTCGTTTATGATTTTATTATATGTATACTAGCGACGCAAATAGCAATTTTTATATAAAAACATTCCCCGTTTATCCCTCTTTCCATTAGTGAAAACCGAATTAAAATCGGTCTAACCGTTCACGCGTGATGCCGTGACCAAGGGAAATGGGGATTCATTTTTATATATAGAGATAAGAAGATTATATATTTAGATAATTTATTTAATATTTATAATTATCGTTGATATGTTTCTGTCAGGCGTTGAATTTTTTAATATTTTTAGATAATCCCTCGGGAACAATACTTTTTTCCGAATGAAATGTATCCTATGTCCTTTCCTCTATCCCTGACAAAGTGTATACAAAATTTCATGATGATCGATAGTTAAGACGTGAACAACAAAGACACAAAATAAATTATCTCACTTTGGCACTTTTAATATTATGTAGTTTGGATGTTTAATTAAATATGTATTAGGGATAAACAAACAAATAATTCGGTTTTTTTTTAAATGTAAATGTCAATAGACAGGCTGACGATCCACTTGATGGTAAGTTGCCACCGTTGCTCTTATAAACAACACAAATGTTACAATTATTTAAATAAAATTAAAAAGTTAGATAGAGTTCCATCAACAAATGGCAACACTAAAAGGGTTTTATAACCGGTGTTATCTCGTATAGACACTCGAGTGAATCGATTTTGGTCCCCGCTAAACTTTATCAGAGGCTCATTGCCAAATTATGCGGTCTTACAATCGCGTTCATATTGCGTTATCTTTACGAAAGGAATAAAATTTGTGGTGTATTACCAAACTGAGGCAAAGGTTTATGTAATAATAAAATCACAATAATAATGAAAGCAAGGTAAAAATATAGATTGGTTTGTAGGTTTGTTTATACGAGTGTATGTCAATATTTTATGCACGTCTGTCTACCCAAAAATTTCAACATCGTACTGGCATCATATGTAGATTCGCATTAGGACCTTTGCCTAAGGTCACAAGCATGCACATTGCACAGCAGACCCTGCAGGAATTCGTACGCCTTACTTGAAGAAAAGCTCAGTTGTAGTTGGGTGAAAACACTGAGGGAGATTGTTACAAAGTTTCGCACTTTCGCGGAATCAAGTTTTCTGCTTATCCGCACTATGTTGTAACGACTAACAATAGAACGTTCTGGAAAAAGCGTCCCGCCGGCCGAAAATCTCGAACGTCCCACTCTATCGATGATAGCCACGCCCCTTCCCGACTAGTGTCAAAGGAAATTGGTCCTTATTTTTACAACATAGAGTTTACATACATAATAGAGTTTACAGAAATTGCATTCCCGAACTTTCAATGGTTTACTAACGATCTTGTTTATATTTCTAGTAAATTCGAAATACATCGAGACGTTTGGCGACAAGTATAAATAAGAGGCGGCGGGTCAATTGATAGTTAGTTGTTCGGTAACAGCTATTCGAAAGCGAATCTTCGGAGCTTTTGCGAATTTACCTGCGACAGTGAATCGGCGACACATTAAGGGAACCATTGACGACTTTTGGCAAATTTAACGGTTTCATCGGACAAGTTTAGTGATTTTGGAAGTCATTTTGGTTTGTGAAAATAAATAGTTCGGTTCGCCCTTACTCGGCATTTTGACTAACCCCGCACGTAACAATATAAATAAAAATTAATAGTTAAATGTGTTGCTAAGCGTAAAACTCGAGAACGGCTGGATCAATTCGGCGTTTTTTTAGGGTTCCGTCCGTCCGAATAAAAAAACGGAACCCTTATAGGATCACTCGTGTGTCCGTCTGTCCGACCATTCCCCCCTTCCTTATCTCCGAAACTCCTCCTCCTTAGTCATTCACTCTTAACAGAGTAGTCGTGGTTGAACAATCATGCGTCTCGCCTTTGGATAACGTAGCTCCGGCAATACGCCTCCACTTGCCACGGTCTTCAGCGTTGCGGGAACACTGGACTACTAAACCGAATCTACTAAACCTAAAATTTAAAAAAAATACAGAAATTAGTTTTCTACTTACAGATTATAGGAAAATCTATAGTAAGTCCATAATATTAAAATAACATGGCAAATCACTCAATATTGTGCGGATAGGTAACATCGTACGTGTTACCTATCCGCACAAGGTAAAATGTGCAACCTTTAACTTTTTTTTATATTAAAGGCATTAGACTAATGGCCCACTTGATGGTAGGTGGCATCGCTTATAACGCAAGCAACGCTACAGATGCTGTAAGTGAGTTGCTGACGATAGTAAGAATTAGGAGGGATAGGGGAAATAAGCTCTGGCATCTCTAAAGGCCGGAGAACATTGGAGGACAGCAAGGAAAAGTTGAAGGCAAGCAAGTTTTCATAGAAATTTAAACCTTAAGCTATTTTAATTTAATTCAAATTAAGTCCGCAGCACGTCGATTGAAATTTGAATTATATTGAAAGCACTTAAGGTACAAAATTCTATAAAAAAAAAATTAAAAATACTTTGCTGTGCTGGCTGTCCTCCAATTTGCACCGGCTCTAACTCACAAAAACAAAACAGCACACGTGCTGTTATTTCACAGTGGTCTTCAGTAAGGGGGTGGCTGCCGTACACTGCGAAACGCAGTGTGCCCAAGTCAATACTTCGTATTTCGTAAAATATGTCTCAACCAAAAAATTTAAATATGCCTTTGATTGTAGGACATAGGGGCTGGTAGTTTTCAAAATCTGTACTACCAGAACTTGTCAATAGCGAAGTTAAATTCGTGTTTTACAACGGTTATAAATTAGACGATCGCTTGGTGATATTTTACATTTTCCAATATAATTTGATCTCTATTGTCTTGTCAAGCTTATTGTGTTCCGGCCGGTTAAAGGGGTCTCCAAACTCTGGCCTTTGGGGTTGGTTTGTTCGTATTAAGTATTTCTGCGACTTAGGTACAGATGTTCCGATGTTAGCAATAAAATTTATATTCTATTTGGTCTAGTTTTGACTAGATCATGGATCTAAGTAAATTAATGTCGCGTGACCTTTTTTTTTACTCTAACTATATAATACAAAACTCTACATGTATAATAAATCTTATAATGTATAATGTATATATTATGTAAGGGCTGCCGATAGTAAATTATCGGGTTTGAGCCCAATACGGCGGGTGTGGACTGTATAGATACGCGGGATTCTTCAGGGCTTCTTCCAAAGCTTTGGATTCTTCTCTTCAGCACTCACGACGCGAATCACTCCAGTTTTGATAACAGAGATAGGAACGGGTGATAGGAGATCAAAGAAGACAGCGGGTCTTTCTGATCTGCGGGTTTGCTCACTTGATGGGAGCACAAGGAAGACGGCGGGTCTTTTTAGCAGCGGGTTTTTACACTTACTATTTTGTATCTATCTATGGCGGTGGACTCGAAAGAGGGAGTGTTCTCTGATTGGCCCACAATGACGTGCCTCCTCTTAACCAATCAGAGCGATTCCTTATAAATTTAAACAAAGCCAGCAAAGTGGCGCGAACATATATATATATATATAATAAATTAAATATTAAAAAAAAAAAAACAATTTCTACACTTTGTACTTATTTATGTTACCGAGGTGTGCTTCTGTACGTATGTGCACGCTAATTTCAGAAACGGTTTAACCGATTTGAATGCGATTTTAAATGATATAAACACTAAATTTTACGGGAAGCTTACTGTAGCAATCATTCCAATCGCTAGAAAACTAATAAAGAAAATCACCAATTAAATATCGGCAAGCTTTCGGACTCGTGCGAGAGAATAATCCCAATGTATTCAAAAGTTACGACCTACTATGCACCTATCTTTTAGCTAAATATAAAAAGATAACACAATAAAATAAAGTTTTACTTTACATTCACACAGAAATTTAACTTTAAAGACTTGATATTTAATAATGGAATAAACTGTATCGAAATAAAATATCATAGTTGATATTCGGTAACGAAGAATGACATATTTATTAATGTCCAGAGATTCATGACAGCATGGTCACCTTCATAATTCACCTCTGCTTGGGACTAAAGGTTATTGAAATATGAGATGTGTTAAATTTTGTCATTTCAGACCAACCTTCTAATATTGCATTACATTATCCAAAAATTGCTAAGGGTTGGTATTATAATATCAAAACATTTAAATCACCCCTTCGTAATCTAAAGTCTAAAACAGCTTTCAAAAACTATACTAAATTATTAATTGAGAGGCAAAAGGTACATGATTTATCTTTTGCCAAATAGTATATTTTGTAGTATGATCATTGACTAAAAGCAGTTCTAAGGCTAAGACTAAAACTAAAGCAAAGTATGCTACCATTTCGCGTCATTTGGGCAACCCGTCTGGCGGTAGTAACCGTCCTCTTACAGAAGACCACCGTGAAATCAATGGTGTTTTGTTTTGGTGAAGGGATTCTAGATTCTATTTTCCTATCCCCCATCCTAATCCCTCTCCTCAATATTGCGGCACCTGTGGCGTTGCTTAAGTTATATATGCGACGGTAGCCACCTACCACCAAGTGGTCCGTTAGCCTTGTTTTTCGAGCTTGACATAAAAAAAGTTAAATCGAAATTTGTGTAATGTTATTTTAAGAATATATTAATTATAAAATTTCTTCTCTGTGTTTTACCTTAAACGGGTCCATGGGCCATGACCATAAGAACAAAAGAACATGTTCTTATTTATTCTTATGCCATGACTCTAAAGTTGATACCTGGCAGGGTAGATTCTTAAGGTATGGTAAGGAATTCTGATATAGTAAAGTGCGGATCGGAGTTGTTGCCTCGGCAGAGCCCGGTCCATCCCTCTCGAAGGGCAAGGAGACACCGGAGAATTTTAGTGGGTAGTGCCAGTGCCGCTATGACCTAGAGCATAGCTAGAAGCACTGGTGACCCCCACATACCCCTACCGCCTAGCCAGCGGTAGGAAATCTGTAAATATGGATATAGTAAAGTGCGGCGATTCACTCTTCTTCTTCTTCTTCTATTTTAAAAGATGGCGATTCGGCTCATCTTGAGGATGGCCATTGTCCGCCAGTGTCAAGTAAAAAGACAACTCTTCTGTTGGACTCCGCCACGAGCTCCGTTTAACGGAGCCCGCTCGGAGCCCACGTCGTGTGGACCTTCTTTGTCCCCAAAACCAATCCGGTCAGTCGAGCAAAGGTCGGTGAGGAAAAAAGCACCGCCCGGATTGCCAAGGGTGAGCCCCCCCACCACGACAAGGTCCTGGCCCACCTAGGGGGGGCGGCGATTCACTCGCATTGGATGTTAGTTTTAGAGTGTTTGTCAAAAAGTTTGACTTTGACAGAAGACTGTATGTCTACAGGTTTTTGCTACGTTTTCTCGGCATGGCTTGTGTTTTACTATTTAGATTAAAATAGCAATGCAAAGCTTATTTTTTACAAGTAAGCCCAAATTAGCTTCATTGCAGTATTTAATTATTCGCGCGTCCCTGGAGCAGTCACCCTTCAAAGCACTCGAATTCAACGTGACCCTGAACGTGCGACCCTGGGCATCTTAACTGTAGATGTCCTACCCTATAGGCGTCCGATTTCGGGCTCCTGTAAAGACAACGATAACGCATTAAATACATATCCTGCCTACATGAATTTATTTACTAGGACTGGAATAATATCGACTGTGTGTTTTGCCTCAAGTTATGCTGAACCAGATACCTCTTTTTTATGTTAAGGTCGGCAGAGAGGCTGACTATTTTTTTTTTCTGTATGAAAGATATCCTATGTCCTTTTCTTTAGCCTCGCCACAACTCTTTATCATTAAAAGCCAACCAGAGAGTAAAGAGTGACCAAATAAATAATACCTATTCACTCCCGAGTAGAAAAGAATTCAACTTAGGTATTATACCATGAAATACGGTGAATGAACGCAGTCTCAATGCAAACAATGTATTGATTAAGGAATTGTATCTTTGTACATTTCCGAGCAGAAATCATAAAATTAACTGTCAAAGATATCAGAGAGGGTTTCGCTATTTTCGTGTAACACCCGAGTCTCTGTTGAATTATTCATTCATTGAATTTATTCGCGAATATATTCATACAAAAACGCTCATTGACTCCGTACACTTTGAGAGAGTCCTGGAGTCGGTGGCCGTTTTAATTTCTTTTTAGATTATTATTTAAAATTATTTAAATATATGAAATTTATAGAGAATAACAGTGTTCAGTACCTTAAGCAAAATCCTTGAACGTTTCATAACTCCTCGTTCTTCATGGAAGAATATTAAGTTTGCTGGTATTGTAATGACATATGGCACTGAAAGTGGTCGTAAGAAAGTTCAACGTCGCTCAATGAGCTATAGAGAGGGCTATGCTCGGGGTTACACTGCGAGATCGAATCAGGAGTGAGTAGATTCTTACATGAACAAAAGTTACCGACATAACCAGGAGGATTAGTAAGTTGAAATGGCAGGACACATAGTACGGAGAGTCGACGCTGGGGGCGGAAGGTTCTCGAATGAAGAACACGAATCGGCAAGCGCAGCGTAGGACCCCCACTGTTCTGTTCTAGGGTTCCCGGATTCAATTCCCGGCAGGGTAAACTTTGAAAAATTAACTTTTTAAATTTGGCTCTTGTTTGGATCTGGAAAGTAGTGGCATGGCACACTGCGTTTCGCAGTCATTTGAGCAGCCCGTCTGGCGGCAGTAACCACCCCCTTACAGAAGACCACCGTGAAGTAACAGCATGTGTGTTGTTGTGTTTCGGTGAGTGAGTAAGGGATGCCAGAGCCCATTTACCTATCCCGTCCTAATCCCTTACCCTTAATCCTACTGTAGTCGGTAGCGCAGTTGCAGCAGCTTTGGCGTGGCTTGTGTTTTGGACGACGGTAGCCACCTACCATCAAGTGGGCCGTCAAGCTGTCTGCCGATCTTTACATTTTAAAAAAAACTCGGTCCTTTTGGAGAATTAAGGGTGGAGGCCTTTGTTCAGCAGTGGACGTCCTACGACTGAGATGATGATGATGTAATGCCTTAAAATAGTAGTACTGTAGTGCTTTAACCAAATAATATAATACCTTATACAGCTTTTAAAACAGAATTTAAAAAAATCCTTGGAACTTGAGATATTCCAACAATTGCGAGTGTATTGCCGATCACAGAACTATCTACCAGTACTTACAGAAGGCCACCGCGAAATACAAGCAAGTGTACTATATTGTTAAGAGTGCGCGAAAAGACTCCATTTGTCTATCCCATCCTAATCTCTTATCCTTAATCCTACTACGGTCGATGGAGCATTTGCAGCGTTGCTTATCTTATAGGTGACAATAGCCTCCTTCTCCTAGTGGTAGAAAACACGCATGATATAGATTGTCGTGTGTGTTTCCTAACCATTTCTGTCGTTTTTCCTATAATTACCTTAAAAATAAATTCATGAATACATCTATAAATAGGAAACTTAAAATTACTTATGAATAAAAGCTGCGATATAAAGCAATTCAGATAAAACTTGTGAATTCTGCCATTCAGTTGTTAGTTCAAAAGGACAAAGGCTACACCCACCACTAATAATGTTTTTCGAAGAGATTTTGTTTCGGATACAAAGAAAACCTTTTGATATATCGTCAAATAAATTTCACCGTATCTGAAAAGTCATAAAAATTACATTTTCTTTATCATCCGTACAAGCATTTGCTTTTTTAATATCGTTTTCGTGTAGGTACCTAATTCTTTTAAATAATTTAACTAAAGAATAGGTTTCATATAAATTTTTGTCTTAATTTGCAAATCATTAATTACCATGGTTAATTATTACAGATATAATTTATTACCATGGTGATATAATATACTAACTATTACCCGTGACCTTGTCTGCGTTGAAAAATAACCCCTGACGTCTTTATCGCTGTGACGACGGTGGCATCGGCAGCGCCATGACGACAGTGGCGCCCAATTTTTTACATTTTTAGACGATCCCTCGGGAACCTAACAGTTTCCAGGATAAAAAGTATCCTATGTGTTAATCCAGGTAATAAACTATCTAAGTTTGCCAAATTTCATTCAAATCCGTTCAGCAGTTTTTACGTGAGAGTGAATTGCGAAAGTGAGTTTGCTTGTTACGGTTTCACGCTTTAGGTAATTAATCATTCGATCATCTTGAAATTTTGCATACATGTTGTCAGGATACAAAAAATATATAGAGTTAACATCTATGTACGAACCTATTTTTTTAAAAAAAATAGAAGACGTTCTTAAAAATGAAATTGAATAATAGAAATAGCCCCTGGTGCTGTAAGAGCAGCGCAGTACCTTCATCCAGAAAAACGGTTCTTAAGGGATCATTTAAAATTAAAATAAAAAATCAACGCTTAACAAAAATATATGAGCAATAAAGATTTTAATTAATTTATTAACATCTAATAAATAATAAAATAAAATAAATTTATTTTATTTTATTTGTTAGCGAGTACATGCATGATGTGTGGCCGTGTGTGTGTTAAACCAAGGGTTCCTTTTTTAACTTTCTTTATTTCTGCTATCTATTGTTAATTTTTCAGTGTTCTTTAATCGTATGTTTTTATAAGTTACAAATAAATTGATTGATTGATAATAAAAAGGGCACTGGCGAAGTCGGCTAGTGTTTTATAGGAAAACCTCAAAATTAACGAAATTTGACTCCTTACTACTTATTGCCTTACTATTACAAGGATTAAAACTTTTTAATTATTATTCTTTTAAGAATGTTTTAATCAGATTTTTACAAAACATCAAAGAAAAATTTTGCGAGTCGCGCTCCGAGACTAACAATCGCGTAGAAGTCCCGAGCGCCGTTTCATAATTCATTAGATTCGACCAAGGAAGCCTTGTTGTAATAAGACGGTACACGATTCTTTTAATATAAATTATTTAACTAAATGTTCTATTTTGGAATCAAATTATAAATATAAGCATTTGTGCTGTTCTTTTTCTCTTGGGGTATTAAAAAGAGTTTGGTAGCGGGTTTGATGAAGTGGTCTGTGTACGATTGGAGTCTATAATTCATCACTACGCATCTGACTGATAGCCTTTTATTTGACATTAACTTTGACTTTAACTGACCATGTTTGAGCGGTTACGGTTACCGTCAACATTTTATTTTTTGTTAAATGGTGCAATTCAATTTTTGCCCAACCGGTACGGTCTTTGTCAAAGTTAAAGTAAGATGGTGTAACCCAGCCTTAAAGTAGTGGGTTGCGGAAACGCCACTGCGCTTGCTATATAACGTTATACAAGTAATGGGCAACAATAGGCAGGTAGCCTGCGTGCAGAACGTTACGGAAAAATGTATTTTATCCCATACGCTCTATGTTTATCCCATTTTTATCCTTAAATATTTTATGATGCTAAGGTCGATAGGGAGGGTGTCGGTCCACGTGGATGTCAAATTGTTTTGATAAGTGAGTGAGGTATGCCAGAATCCATTTTCCTTATCCCGTCCTAATCGTTTATCCTGTATCATAAGAGGTCACCAGCGCACTTGGAGTACCTGTAGCGTTGGTTGTGTTAATAGGCGACGATGGCCACTTACAATCAATCAATAGCCTTTACATTGAATATCTTACTTACTAATATTACAAATGTGAGGATGAATGGATGTTTGTTACTCTTTCACGTAGAAACTACTAACTTTTTTTTCTGAATATCTGGTCCCTGCTAGAATATCACTGTTGTGGTCTGCACCACAACTGTATACTGAGCCAGGGTTCCTTTCCCTCTCGTTACTTGTTTATATATTTGTTTGTTTGTTTTATTTGTAAATATTGTTTGTATTAGAGGAATAAAAGATGCTTTCTTTCTAAACGGACTTGAATGAAATTTAGCAACCGGATAGTTCATTACCTGGATTAATATATAGCATAATTTTTATCCTGAACAAATGTTAAGTTTCCGAGAGATTTTTTTTTTTTTTTTTTAGATCAGGGTAGCGCTTGACCACTATCTCACCTGATGTGAGGTGTAGATGTGGCCGAAGGTGGACCACGCTTACCCAGTAAATGCCCATTTACCCTGGTTTTGAAGACCCCGAGGTTGTAGTTCTGTGGGAACACAGACGCAGGCAATGAGTTCCACTAGTAGAAAAATATAAAAAATTCGGCGCAACCGTCGTAACCGCGATAATGAAGTCAGGCCTTATTTAATTTTTCAACGCAGTCGCGGATACAGCTAATATAAAATGAAATAAATACAATATAACCTAATCGTATTGCTAGTATATCTCGACATCATACAGGAGTACGAAGGAAATTCATGTCATGTAATTGACAGGTCTTATCCGGAATAATCCCAGATATCGGAGTTTCTTATGGCTCGGTTCCTTGATTCTCCCGATACTCGCTTCCTATTGAAATATTAGATTAATAAAAATGTTACACAATTTTCGTGTCTTTTCAGAGTTCGATGAATAGCATTAATACTCATGGTTCAAAGGCTTCGAACCATGAGTATTAATTAGGATTGTCTTGCGTTCCCGCAAAGGCCGCCCCTTTTTTTTGCGTGGGGAAAATCTGCGAGCCAGATCCCCATCGACCATGGGGAGATCGGTGGGGTATGTGGGACTTCTACCCACTAAAAACCCACGGTGTTTCCTCGCGCCGTCTTTGGGCGGGGGTAAGGGATCGTGGAAAACATGCATCTGCCACCCCCGCCAGACGAGGCCCGCGCACTTGCGGGCTCCATCTCGATTAGGCGCGGAGTTTGATCTCCGCGCCGTGGAGAGACGTGCCGGAAACACATAGCACGTCTTCCCTCGTTGCCCGGTGTTGTGATGACGGCGGACGACCCCATGTCCACCGCCCCCGGGCGAAGCGGTACGAGCCGCCCATACTCACCTCACGGCGGGCAGTCAGCCTCTTCTCTGCGGCACAACCTACCACAGAGTCGGAGGCCGCTTCCACCTGAAATTCTCGGATAAACCCCGCTCATGTGGCCGCTCATCTCTACGGCGCAAAGGCCGCCCCTAGAGCTTTGCCAATCTTTTCTATCATAAGTCATCCTCTTCCAGGTAACACCTGCATTACAATAAGATGTAAATATTATTCCTATAAGATAATAATATTTTATGAAAAATATTATCAGATATAAATAATTTTGTAGGATATATTTTTTTTATTTAATTTTTAGAAACTTCACAAGTGTCTAATCCGACATTGTATGATATTCTAGTGTTTGTCCCATCGTCAATTTATCTCGCCGAAAACATCTAAAGAACTTTCAATACAAGATTAATCGGTTGACAAATAGTGGACTAATGTGTTGATTAAAACTCGACATGTAATTAATGTAATTAGTCTTAAACTACATATTGATAAATTCAACGATTAATCGTGTTGATTGATTCATTGATCAATTTTGACGACATTGTGTGTTACTAAGACCTTCAAAGTCGACGGGAACTCACAAATAAAAATATCTTCAAAAATGAATGATTCGTTTTTTTTTTTGTTAATTGTAATTACTTTTAAAACGTTTTGTTTGACTTTTCTAAATTGTTTTCATCTAAAATTTTCTAAAATTTTCATATTCGTACCGGTTAATTGACACATAACTTTTTTAATCTTTCGTAGCAAGGAATCCTCTTTTGTTACTTTTATTGATTATATTATTGATTTAAAAAAAACTGTATTAATATATACATCTTATCCTTACACTTACATAGTATAAATTGAACTCTGACTGTATGTTCTCTAATTCCTACTAATCGTCGCTTGCTTTGATTCGGTTTTCGAAAGAGCATTAGACGATAAAGGTTTAAATATATAAAAAAAACCGATCGAATTACAAATTAAGTCGCTAGCCGCCTCTGTCAGTTTGTCCGCTAACTTGTCTCATTATCCAACCTATTTTGATGTGGTTTTAGGTACTAATAAAAAGAGCGGTAAAAGGTAAAAGGTTTGAGTATATAACTTTGAGAAAAGAATTGCATCCGTGGGAAGCCGGGGACGAGCCGCTAGTATTTGGTAATTTAAAAAATACATTTAATTTGGATTTTGGAAATAAATAAAAAAATTAACAAAAAAATTATTCAGCTCTTTTCCGCGAAACCCGGCGACCACCAAAATAAAATTAATAAAACGTGCTTTACATTTTGCATATGAGTTGTAAATTTTGTTTTTATTAAGTTACTGCTATCAGAATTATTTATGTGGAAGTTTTTTCAAATTATTATTATTATTTTTATTTTTATTAATAGTAACACTACGACTTGTGTGGTCCAAATTTGAAATAAAATTAGAACTATGTAATGATAAAGAAATACAAGTTAATAAATTGTTTCAATTAGGTATTTTAAAAACTATTCATTTGCTTGTCCACATTAAAATCGCCTGCGATTTTTTTTTTATTTTTTTAATGTTATGTCGACAGACAGGCTGACGGTCCACTTGATGGTAGGTGGCTACCGTCGCCTATAACACAAGCAACGCTACAGGTGCTGCAAGTGCGCTGCCGACTACAGTAGGATTAAGGATAAGGGATTAGGAGGGGATAAGGAAATGGGCTCTGGCATCACTTACTCACTCACCGAAACACAACAGCACGTATATGCTGTTATTTCACGGTGGTCTTCTGTAAGGGGGTGGTCACTGCCGCCAGGCGGGCTGCCCAAATGACTGCGAAACGCAGTGTGCCCTACCACTACTCAGTGATTTCGTACGCTTTGTATTTTATAATAGACATTTTCTCGTCCAAAATTCCTCAGTGCCTTAAGACAACAGTTTTCAACCAATGTGTGTTGCCAATGATGACGTATGGCGCTGATACGTGGTCTCTGTGTCAGACCGATCATGACGTACGCTAGCGTTGTCTTTGCGCACGCTGCTCCCTCCCATATCGAATCCCTCCAAATCATCCAAAACCGATTCCTGCGGAGAGCCGTGGGCGCCCCATGGTGCACGTCGACCTCCACCACGACCTTAACCTCCTCTCAATTGTCAAGTGCATCAAGGACTTCGCCTTGAAGTACTACGACAAACTCCCTCGCCACCCCAAGCAACTAGTGGTCAGTTCTCTCATTTACACTCCCGATCCTAATAATACTTTTTGTCGTTTCAGAAGAAGACCTCGAAACATTCTGTTGGACCAGGATGACCACATCACGGCAGCAAACGCGGCGCTTGCTGGTGATGACCATGACGTGCAGCTACCCCGACACCTCGAAAGAAGAGGAAGACCGCAGCGCCGCTTTTCACCTCCGAGACGCGACTAGGATACGGCGCCTGCGAGGGACCTCCCGGCCCGGCGACCGCTTGTTCCGGCCGCGGCCAACGCCGTGGCTGTTGCAAGTGGCCCTCCAGGGCTAGCCGGTCCCTCATAGTTAAGCTTTAGTTAAGTTCTTTTATTAGTAACGGTCGAGCGCTTCTCGCACCCCCGACGACCGGGACGGTTCCAAAGTGGGTGTGGACTAGAACCACACCCATTTCGAGGCGAGTTTTAGTGAGGTAAGAATCCCACATAACCTCTATGGGCATTTGCATTGCACGTGGCATTTATTCATAAGGTATCTGTTGATGACAGTCACCTGTAGACCTGTAGATTAAGAACCTATATAATATAAATATTTTATATAAATAAATAAATAAATAATGAGCTTTGTTGTTAGGATAGGATATATATATGTGTGTATGTATATATGTGTCATTTCCTCTGCGACGGACGATTGATACCTGCTAAAATAATAAAAGAGGGTGGTTCGAGATTACGAGCGGCCATAGATTAACTTTAGGGTAGTCTCTGCTATGACACCGCGCAAGGCACACACTGTGACCTAGACCGAGCCGCTCGTAATTTCGGAACATCGACCAACAAAAGTTCTTCTTCTTTCTTTCGCGACTAGCGGCCACGTTCGCGTCACCAGCAGTATCTTTTGAAGATTTCTCTCCTCGTAAAAAAAGTGGTCTCTGTGGGCCTCGTAAGGAAGCTCAACGTCATTCAAAGAACTATGGAGAGGGTTGTGCTCGAAGTTATACTGCGAGATCGAAACAGGATTGAGGAGATCCGTAGACGAATGAAAGTTACCGACATAGCCGGGCTGATTAGTAAGCTGAAGTAGCAGTGGGTAGGACACATAGTACGGAGAGCCCTGGGCCTCTGAGGCCGGAAGGTTCTCGAGTGGAGACCACAGAGCGGCAAGTGCAGCGTAGGACGCAACTGATAGGATGGACAGACGACCTGATAAGGGCCGCGGATCGACGCTGTTTGAGGCTGCTTCTGATCAGACCTTTTAGAAAATTAGGAAGGGGGGGTGAGTATTTTGTAGAGCAGTGGACTTCCTACGGCTCATGTTGATTAACTATTGTCAAAATGAAGCAAAACTTGTACTTAGGATAGCTTCTCTACTACGTTAAATCCTCATTGGACACGTATTACTTTTGACATAATTCTCTTAAACTGTACTTATTAACTGTACAACAAAAACACGATACGAACTTATGGGGACCATAAAATTATGATAACATCTCCTTTTTTCTGATAGCATTGAGGAGGCTTGAAAAAAATCGTAAAGAGGTCGGGGCTTGTCGTAAAACAAAGTAATTTTTGGCCGTCGACAGACGCTTTAGCTTGTTTATTAGTGCTATTTTGAACCTTAATGCATAATATATGGGACCGTTTATTTTATACAGCCTCAGTGTTTTAAGATTTTATGTGCATTTTATGACAGGGTTGGTGTCCATCGTATTTTATACTCTTATTACAATATCATTAAGCCATAAAGGCTCTATTTACCTACACCACCCTACAGTATTCCCTTGAAAAATAATAAAGTTAAGATGTCTTAAGCTTTTATCGTCTATTATATACCTCTATTACAAAACCTAATTAATATTGTACTCTTTTTTTAAATGTTAAGTATATCAGCAATATTCGAATTAGAGTTTATTTAATACAAGCTGATCCCCGCAACTTCGTACCTGTGCGTTGTACTCGGTATAGAGTGTAACTGGTTGTTTGTAAACCGATTCGAATGAAACAAACACTAATGTTACGGGAAGCTTGACAATACACGAGTGGGAACCGCATTCAAATCGGTTAAACCGTTTCGGAGATTTGCTTGCACAAACGCATAAGACGAACAGACAAAAACCTAGATAACATAAGTATAACATATACAAATTGCTTTTTTTCTTAAATATTCAATGTACCAGACACGACTCGTTTACGAAATTATTATACGTATAGGCTAGTTTTTATCCACGACTTTGTTTGCATATCTTTATAAGTCATAGTATATTTTTTACTTAGTTCTAGTTTCTGAATGTATGAGCTACATTACTTGAGTTTTTATCCAAATTCTTTCAGTAGGCAATTTTTGATATGGGCCGGTGCCCACAGCATCTTGAAAACTGTTGCTGAGACATACTTACTACTCTTCATATTTTAAACATTTTACTAATAAGTAAATCGGCTTTGTAAGTATATCCTTAAATAGTTTAAGCTGACGTCTGTCGAACGTACGAATAAACACAATACTCTATGGACCACGGCACAGCGAGGCTGACGTCCGCGGCAGTTTTATTGCTACGCGCCGCTGATAGCGCGCGTCGGTCTCGCTCGTCAGCGCCGAGTGTGTCGGTGCGCTGACGCGTACACCACCATAGATAAGTATGTGTATATTAGGAAATACACCACTATCGCGCGCTCAGTGCGAAGCTGACCGTTTAACAATTCATCATAAGTTTTGACCGACATTCTAAAATAGTTAAAGAATTTTTCTTCACCCGCATGTAGCGTTTCAAACAACGTGGAAAATTCACCAGCCACCGCTCTCTTAGCAACAAGTGGGTGAATGTGATATCTTTTTCGCTGTTTTCTTCGTCTGCGTAAGTATGCTGCAGAAATTAAACAGATTATAAACGGGTTCATTGTCAAAAAAAATTCACCACGTAATTTTGCACACGACTGTTCCGTTCAGCGATCGGTTTCGCACTGCGGGATTTTTCTTTGCTTCAAGCCTAAACTTGCTTTTTTTTTCTTTGCTTCAAGACTGCCCGCGTCTGTCTGTATATCTGCTAACTCCTAAACCACGCAATATATATGTATATACACTGACGGACTCATAAACTGCATCAAAGTAATAGACGACTTTGAAATAAATATTTTAACCAAGTATGCAAACTTTCTATACAGATTTAAATTGAAACCTCTAGATTGGTTCGTGAACTTTAAAACAGCGTATCCTTAAGTTTAAGTTTGTGTACTGGAAAGGACCTTAAGACTTTTTTGAAGAAAAAACAGAAATTTAAGGAAAATTGGTTTAATAAAAAAATTGGTTTTAACAATAGACACAAACTTTATGCAAGGGTTTATTTATGTTTTAATAGGGTGTATTACCCCCACGTGCCCTTATTACGGATTCTAATCGGTTCCGCATAGATTTTATTAGGGTTATTAAAAGATCTTGCGGAATATTGTCCCATTCTTCTGAAAGTGCTGTTCTTAGTGCTGCCACTGTCGTGGGCACAGGATTTCTCGCATATACAGCTCTTTTTAAATTGTCCCAAACATGCTCAATGGGATTAAGATCCGGGCTGCGTGCTGGCCAATTCATTGTACGTATCCCAACCTCTTCGCAATATTGTCGAACTTGTGCAGCAGCGTGCGGCCGGGCATTATCCTGCATTAAAGTAAAATTTTCGCCTATGAATCCCATGTAAGGCACCATGTGATCTTCTAAGATCTCGGTTATGGAGCGATGTGCAGTCAAACCCCCTCTATTACCGTTTTGACGGACCATGTCTATGAACACAAGTTCTGTTCGCCCGTTCATCGATATGCCACCCCAGACCATACACGAACCGCCTCCAAAAGGAACACGCTCCTCAATGCAACTTTGAGCATATCGCTCCCCACGTCGACGATAGACTCTTCTGCGACCATCTGCACCATATAAACATGTCCTACACTCGTCCGTGAACAATACGGAGGCCCATTGCTCTTCTGTCCAATTTAGGTGATCACGCGCAAATCTTAAGCGAGCTTGTCTGTGAGCTACAGACAACTTTGGACCATTTGCTGGTCTAAAAGGGGTGATATCCGCTTCCTTTAACCTTCTTCTTATTGTTCGTGCACTCACATTTACTCCACGCACTTCATTAAGCTCTGTTTTGATGTTAACTGACGTGAGGAAACGATTTCGCAGGGAAGTTGTAACAATAAATCGGTCATCACGACCGGTGCTTGCTCGAGTCCTGCCTGTACCACGTCTCCTTCTGTAAGAACCTGTCTCCACAAACCTTCTGTATATTCTAGAAACCGTAGACTGGTTTAAATTTAAATTTCTACCAATCGTTCGTTGATCCAAGCCCTCCCGCACCAGTGCTACAATTTGAGCCGCTTGTTCGGACGAAGTATCCATATTATGGTTCAAAAACTCTCGATGAGTTAAAAAACTAACCCAACAATTCTGCTGGTAACAATAATTCAATTGACAAAAGAATAAAAAATCAATGCGAATCAATTTAAAACTTTGCTTTAAATAACACGCAAATCTGATACTACGAGTAAATTTTCTTTTCCCGGCTATATTCATTTGTTTTACTGCAGTTCTATTTTTAAATTTTGCTTTTTTTTAAGATTAAGAGCCAGTCTCTCCATATTTATATAATTTAATCTAAAAAGTTTGCATACTTATTAAAAAAAATCATTTCAAAGTAATCCTGAACTTTGATGCAGTTTATGAGTCCGTCAGTATATATAATAAAACCTAATAGCATCCGTGCGAACCCGGGCGAGCCGCTAGTATTTATATAAATTAATAAATAATAAAAATCTTGTTATCTGAAATAAATAATTAAAAAAAATATTTTTCCATATTGAGGTAAGTACAGAGAGCCCCTGGAGCTGGAAGGTTCTTAAGTGGAGGCCAAGGCTCAGCAAGCGTTAGCGTAGGACCTTCACCCACAGGGCGATCTGATAAAGGTCAACGGTGGATTCAGACTGCTTCTAACCGGTTCTTTTGGAAACTTATGGGGTAGGCCTATGTCCAGCAGTGGCCATCCTACGCCTGAGGTTAATAGGTTGCTTTCGTCGCTTATTAACACATTTGCTACAAGTGAACTGCCGACCTTAACAGGATAAAGGGTAAGTGATTGGGAAGAGATAGGGAAATGGGCTCCAGCATTCCTTACTTACTCATGAAAACACATTACTATACCGTGAAATAACAGCCTATTATTTCACGGTAACTTTTTACTGCCAAATTGGCTGCCCATATGAAGACTGCGAGACGCAGTGTATCTTGTCTAAACTACATAAAATGCCCAGACCAAAGACAATTTATTTCAAAATTGGCCCTACCGGGAATTAAACCCAGGTCCCTTGAGCGCCCTAGCGCTAACCTTACTACTAACTGTTATTATTTATTGTTTTTTTTTTATAATTTCATATTTATAACAATTTTAAATTAAAATTAACAAATGAAATATAAATAATAAGAAAAAAATTAGTATCTATTTCTATTTTATATAAGTTTCAACTTATAAAGTCCACTTTTTCTCTTTATAATATTAGTAAAAACCCCTCAAATTGCAAAATTGCCTGGCCGCCATTTTTATGACGTAATCTAGTGACGCACCCAGTACCATTAGCAACACTTGCCGATGAGTTTTAGTCGCGGATGACGTCACGTGGGTGATAAAATTACAAGGTTCCTGTGAATTACCAATTTGCAGGGCATATAATATAGATTGCTGGAGGTTTAATAATATTAGCCAATTTGTGAACATTGTTTTGAAATCTAACCATATAAGTTGAGGTAAGAATTAGTCATCAAATTACAATCGAAATTTCACAAATAAGTTACAAATGTGTAACATAGTTAGCCTTATATGAAAATTTTAATTGACAGTGTTCCAAAATGCTTATACGGTCCAACCGTAAGGCTCCGCACACATTATGCAGGCTCAAACACACGCAAAGGAAAATGGGTAGGAAATTTTGAAAAATTTATTTTGTGTTACAATACAAATTCACACCTAATTAAAATCTTACTATTTAAATGTGTTGTTAAAATTATTAAACAAATTAAATGTAAGTACATGATTAAACGCGTTTTTCACGATTAAAAATCAATTATATTGTCTGAAAAAAAAAATCCTACTATATTATACCACATAAACTTCGTATATTTCCTACTGATATATATCAAAATATAATATAATATATTTTGCGCATTTTTTAAGAGACTCAATGTCGGCACGTCGTTTAGAGCAGGCCATGTCCTCTAAAACTGACCATAATTTGTAGTCTAAAGGTTTCAGATCTGGGCTAGACGAGGGCCAGTCTTCAGCTCTTATAAAGTCAGGAACGTTGATTTCGAGCTAGGCTTCGGTAGATCGTGCCTTGTGACCAGGTGCTGAGTCCTGCTGGAAAGTCCATGGTACATTTTTAAAAAGTGTATTGCTGAGAGGTCTCACAACACGATCCAAGACAGTCTCTTGATACACTTTGGCTGAAGCACAGTCTAACCATACTTACGTCATACAGTCAGGCAACGAATGTACTTGCGTAGAGCAACGATCGGCAAACTCGCTTCAGTTTGCAGGCTCGAACATTGAGCGTTGCCCGACTGTATGAAGTTATGGTTAGACTGTAGCTGAAGTCTTCAAACCTTTTCATAAAAATGAAGCTTTGTGAATCCTTGATAAGACACCCGCCACCAAACCATAAATGCCGCAGGATGATGACTGCGTTGTACCTTTCCTACCACCAGAGCAGCTTCTTTAGAACTTTGTCATTTTGCTTGTTGTAGTGCTTTTCAATCGTGATTTTTTTTCATCAGTAAAGAGGATATTTCTGTGTCTTTCATCTGCGTATAGGGACAGAAGGCTTTTTGATCGATCCACTCTCTTTATGATTGCTCAAACTGTTCTATGAATTATCTAATGTATTTCGCCAGCGAGGTGGCATATATGTCAGCGTATTGCAACCTGGACTGTGCTACACAGTACATATTACCCTATCCAAAAACAGAAGGCAGGTAATAAGAGAATATAAACAGTATAAGTCGTAATAACAAGGCGAGGTTTTGAAAACAGTGATATCATGATGTATGTAGATATTTTAAATTTCAGAAATAGGCATGATGACAGATTTTGAAATTCCCTTCCATAATGTAGATACACGTCTACCATATCCGAAAAAAATAATATTTCAGCAAAAAACTAAATTTCAACGGGAATTATTGAATGTTTTTAAATCTATTTTGAATTACGCGCGAAAACGCTCTTAGGTGTCATGGCGTCGCGTCTGATGAACCGTGACGTCACCGACATCTCATCAGATTTTTCATTCTATCAAAGCAAAGTCAAACAACACGATGGCGCTTACCTGGGCGTGACGTCATTCGCTCTGATTGGTGTTTCAGTTAACATGGCCGATTGCAGTTATTTATACTTCTATTTTATTGAAAATCTTATTAATCTCAATTTTAATACAAAAAATGAGTAATTTTTTAGACTCCTTTCAACATATATTTTTCTCCAAAGCCATTTATTCTTTGATTCTTTAATACCGTCATCATGCCTATTCTGCTTACCGATGTCATTCAGTAGACTTTACACCATATGAACTGAACTCGTATTTGAAACTGCAAAGTAATTATGGAATTCATTGTTGCTTCTGTGCTAGTTATATGGCTTTTTCAAACAACTAAAAGCAGTAGCTGGAATTTCCGTATGATTAAGCGTTCCTGATGCAAGAAGCTAGTAACATGTCCTCCTTTATTTATGCTATCAACGGCTATATGGAGAGGAGAGAGAAAATTGCTTGGGCATACGCTTTGTTGGTACGTGTAAAGAACCCAATACACACACCAATTTTTTTTGTACAAATATGATATCACAACAACATCTAAAGGAACACTTTAATTTTTTAGTCTATCAGTATCAGTTGCGATGACGGACACAGGCATATTTCCCTATGCCCTGCTAATCATTCGCACCGTTTGTTCCAAGCATCGCTGTCGTTTATGTTAGGAGCTCTGGCATAAGCATAAGCTGCACCTTGTCTTCTCAAAGTTGCACATATCCTCCAAGATACTTATTCTTCTCAAACACGCAGTTTTCTCATCGTGTTTGCGCCACCGTTAGCACAGTAAATCGAATAAAGTAAGAGGTGCAGGCCTGTCGGGTTTTAAATCTGCTGTGCAAACAGAGAATCTTCTTAATGATATTTTTTACATATTTCAACTAGTGGCAGGGCACATTACCTTTTTCAGTCATGTGGTGGCAATAATCTCCCCTTACAGAAGACCACCGTAAAATAACAGCATGTGTTTTTCGGCACCTGTGGCGTTGCCTGCGTTATAGGCTGCGGTAGTGGAGTTAGGTAGCTGAAAATTATATTTGACATCATCATTCATTTAGGTATTATGAATCTAAACGATAATGTCAAATATACTGTTGGAAAACGCGTTGGCTCACTAACAATATATAATTTTGGTGAGACCGTTGGATGAGTGGTTATTTTGCTTGCCTTAACGTTCTGTTCTAGAGTTGCCGGGTTCGATTCCCGGCAGGGTCATCTTTGAAAAATAAACTTTTCAAATTTGGCTCTGGTTTGGATCTGAAAAGTAGTGGCAGGGCACACTGCGTTTCGCAATCAATTGGGCAGCCCGTCTGCCGGCAGTAACCACCCCCTTACAGAAGACCACCGTGAAATAACAGCTCGTGTGCTATTGTGTTTCGGTGAGTGAGTAAGCGATGCCAGAGCCCATTTCCCTATCGCCTCCTAATCCCTTATCCTTAATCCTACTGTAGTCGGCAGCGCACTTGCAGCAGTTTTGGCGTTGTTTGTGTTATAGGCGACGGTAGCCACCTACCATCAAGTGGACGTCAGCCTGTCTGCCGATCTTAACATAAAAAAAGCCAGCTTCATGATCTGCAATAATTGAAGCTCTTTCATGGATACTTAAATTCCTCGGCATTTTAATTACTTAATATTTATCGCAAGAAATACAAGATATAATTATATGACACACAATGACAATTAAATAGAACATATTTGACATAAACTTCGTAATGACAAACCTCACAAAAGGTTTGATGGTGATATCAAACTATTTCATTGGTCAGAGGTGTAAACCATATTGATCTTTGTTATCATATCTAGTAAGTTTACTTTCGTATGCTTACTGCTTTTGTTTCAGAAGGTACTAAGAGTCCATCACTGAATAAAGGAATGAATTTGATAACTGACGAAGCTATTTCTACTCCCACTGTACAACAAAATTTGTATGTGTAAAGACCCTTACATTCTAACTATTCTAGTAGGTGTATTAATTTATTCTAGCTAACTACTACTTACGTTTCCGTCTATAGCAAGCTTTGTTAGAACTATTTTTCGACTCCAATTTACAACACAAAGGGTATTTAAAATTCATAAGGTAAAGCATGGAGTCTTCAAATGCGTCGTAACGAGTTACGTATTGGGAGTTTCGTGGGCAAATTGTACAATTAGGAATTATTATTAATGCAGGAGAAGAATGGATTTGAATAAATGATTGATGGGATTTTATCCACTTACGACTATGAATAACTCCGCCGTTTGCCGGTCCCAAGCCCGGATGAGAAAGGAGGAGGGTTGGCTTGAGAAGAGGGTAGCCTCGCCTTAAAGCTGTCAACGCCGAACTTAAAGCTGTCAGGCAGCGGCAAATAACCTGACACTGTAACCTAACCAGCAGGCCTAACCAGCAGGTTCACTAGTAGACGGAAATAGCCACTAAGAAGATGATTAAAAAAAACCTATGAATCTTGTGATGACTATCGATCCCTCTGGCTCCTCAGTAGAGATATTTCACATAAACGTAGTAGGCTAATTCTGGTGTAATTAATTAGTTTAGTACGCCAAAACGCATATGGGCGGGACATGGCAGACAAGTCTAAAACTATGTCTAGAAGTCATCGGTCTAGCAAGCAGGTGGTCTTCCCATGGGGTGTTTCGACCGTAACCTTCACTACATCCATAATATTATAAAGCGGTAAAAAATTGTATGTTTGTTTGTATTTCTGTATCTTCGATTTTCCTGTAATCTTCGAAGCTGTTCAACCGATTTAAAAAATCTTTTAAATCGGAATTAAAATTTTAATTTAATTCTATTGAGTTAGAATAAAACTTCAGGATGAACATAGGCTATATATTATCCCGTAAAATGAAAACTCTTTTTCGTAGTAATCGAATTTGCAAATTAAGTCGACGAAAAAATGGTCGAACGAAAACGTTTTATTTCTTTAGAACGCCGTTTTAAGGGTGAGAGATATATTTTTGATTTCTATAGAAAAGTTGTAGAAATTGATAATTCCTACAAAAAAAGTCAGCGACAGAATATGTCTAATTTTTATATTTAAGCCACAAAAACTACTTTTTGTGTTGAAAAAATTATTAAAATCCAATTTTTGCCAAGCTTACAAAAATCAAATAAGGGAACGGGCTCTTACTACTCCTACTCTTACTCAGGCACCAAAAAATTGTATTTTATTATTATATATTTTTTTAAATATTATTAAAGGGGGTCACTTGATGGTAGGTGATGGCTACCGTCGCCTAAGGACACAAGCAAAACCAGGGAGGATACATATACGCTGCCGGCCCTGCAGGTATTTGTTTACTGGTCGCTTGAAGAAGTCCGTATTGAAGCTAGATGGAAACACCTTAGAAGAGAGATTGTTCCAATGTTCGCGAGTCCGTGGGATAAAGTTTCTACTCATCCGACCTGTGCGCAGCGGCACCTTATCCAAGTAATGCGGATGAACTTTGCATCTATAGCGCGCAGTGCGCAGAGCACTCACCATTGTACAGCCGGTACATCTCTTCTTAAACTGAGTGGTTTATGAGCATTGGATCGTCAACAATTCGAACAATTCGACGCTGCAAGGTGTCAAATGGATCTAGCTGGTACTTAGGCGCGACAGCCCAGCCAATTATTTCAAGGGAGTGGTTACTGTGGCGATATAACATGTTCCCAATTTTTTTGAATAGGTACCAACTATTGCCCGCTACTTCGACCGCGGTCATTTTTCTTAAAACTTGAAACATTTATTCAAACTTTATTGCTCATATATTTTTGTCAGGCTTTGAATTTTTAATTATCCATGTCCTTTTCTATATTCCTGACATCTGTGTGAAATTTCATAATGATCGGTCGAGTAGTTAGGCGTGAAAGCTTGACGAACAAAAAAACAAACTCACTTGCGAATTTATATTATTAAAAGAACGTGCTTTTTCACTATCAAACTTTAACTGACTTCTAGATTGTCTATTGGTCAGTCCTTATCTAAAGCCTAGAATCGAAGGAAAAAGACCAAGAAACTGCATGTCTACAATTAGACCAAAAAAGACGAAGCACTCTTGTTCTAACGACAAACATGGTCGGACAGTAATGGCAAAAACAATGAACATTCAGTTGCCACTTCTAAATGCTATCCTGCCATTAATTACTACACCGCCTCCGGTATCGATCGCGTTTCCACTGTTATAAATAAACCGTTTAATAATTATTCTCATATGTATATGCAGTTTTCCGTTATCCTGTAAGCGTTATTCGATGATAAAATATTTATAATAAAGTTTGATGTAAATAGAAAATCTGATATTTCTGCTCGCACGTCAGGATTGGCGACACATTTGTATTTGCAGCAGCTGTTACTTGTTTACAGACGACGGTAGTCACTTATAATCAAGTATACCATCAGCTTACCTGCTGAATGAAAACTCATCCAATACAGCTTCTTTCAGGGGAAGAGAGCGTTAAATGACGGAGGTTTTTATACATAATTTGCAGAACAAAATTGCACCCGTGCGAAGCCGGGAGCGGGTCGCTATCTTAAATATATAACATTAAAATTCTGTGATTTTTATATGCTTCTGCCACGTACAAAAATTGTTGATGTAGTTCCAATAGTTCAGACAATTTTTATCATAAAATCTAAACAAGCCGTCTAACCCGTTGGATTCGGAGCTCATACCTTGTTTAGTATTGTATATGTACTTTGATTTAAGTATTAAGTGTATATAATTGTGTAATTTTTATATTTTAAAGATGACAAAAAGAATAGTATCCTCAGTTTCTTTCGGGGTTTCTTCTCAGGATCGTCATCTTGGCTTTTTTCCGAAACCCTCGTAAATTGAAATGACGATCATAAGAGTTTCTTGGAGAAACTTAATTGATAAATAAATATTTTTATTTGATTTTAATTTGATTTCGATTGTAAAACACACAAATACTGAACTATGACTACTGGCGACATCCAGTGACCCTTTCAACAAACTCTTATTTTTGTTTTGAATCGATAATTAAACATGCTTGTATTTCAAAAGAACATTCAGCCTGTCTGGCGGTGTTTATCACACGACGTCAACATTTTTTCCAACATTTACAATGAAAAAAAAAGAATCAACTTTATCAGAGTACGTCGAAGGAATCGCTCCGCCCGCCGTCGCCGAATCGAGTTGTTAATTTGAAATTAGCTACCAGATCAATGGAAACACGTCAAAGGGACTAATTGGTTCAGTAGTTGCACGTGTTCGAACGACTTACTGCTTTATATACCCACCTACATAATTGTTGTATCAGTGATCTGTGCCCGGTTTTAATTTCCCGGGCTTTTCCTATTCGATTTGTTTCCCTATTTAAAAATACCTACTCGTATGAAAATATTTTCTCTAAGTCTCTCTCTCTCTCTCTCTGTGTGTGTGTGTGTCTCTCTGTAATCTTGTAACAATTCCGGATATTTTAATAATAAATTTTGCTAAGGAACGAAGTCTTCTGTTCTTTGATATGTCTATTTTTACAATGCTCTGAGAATGCAATTTAGAATGCAATGCAATTTTATACATTGAAATTATATACATACACACACAAACATAAGTGATTTATTTTACAAATAAATCATGTAATGTAATAATAAATCATATTCCGCCCCAATAAATGAGGGCGGAATATTGGAATTTGTAAAATAAATAAGTGATTGTAAAATTCTTTTTTTTTCTTACGTTGGTGCACGTTTTTATTTTATGTAAAACTAGCTGACCCGGTGAACTTCGTACCGCCTCAGAATCAATATATTAGCTGAATTAAATTAAATTCCTTAATAAATGAATATAGTCAAAATGAATTAAGTTCCATAAATGTATCAAAAGGAATGTATACAAAAATCAAAATGATATCTAATTTTAATTACATTTAAATGAATGTAATTCTCCATTACATTCATTTTAATTACATTTAAATGAATGTAATTCTCCATTACATTCATTTAAGTTCGTGTATCATTATTTTTGTGTCTCTTATGTATCAGACATGGCGTTGTATACGATTTATTTTTGTGATTTACTTATTGTAATTATTGACAGGGCATGCTGCATTTGACAGGCGTTTATGGTTGCGTGTCTCAACGATCCCTGACCCATAGACGGCGCGAGGAAACACCGTGGTTTCTTTTGTGAGCGTAAATCTCACATATCGTATCATACAATATGAGATCATGATCACCATGGGGAGATCGGTGGGGGACTGGTTCCAGATGTTCCCACCCAAAAAAAAAGACCACACCGTGTTTCGCAGTCATTTAGACAGCCCGTCTGACGGCAGCAATCATCCCCTTCGTGAAATAACAGCAAGTGTGCTGTTGTGTTTTGGTGTGTGAGTAAAGGATGTCAGAGCCCATTGCCCCATCCCTTTCTGAGCCTGTCTGAGCCGGATTTGGGTAGAACTGCTTGCTCCAATTTGCAAATCCTCAGGAACCCAAGTATAAATCCTTAACGAATTACACACCTATAGATTCCTCAGGAATCACCCTGTTGCGGTGGAGCTGCGGAAGAGTGTTCATCCGACCTCGCAACTTCACCAATAGCGGATGAGGAGGACGCCAAGAGGTTTAGTCGGTAGGTCTACCCCACTACCATCTCGGGACAGGAGTCCGACATAACCGCATTAAAATCCGTTCAGTAGTTTTTAAGATTATCGCGAACATACATATATTTGTTTTATAATATGTAAAGATTAAAAAAGACTGCTGCTAAGGGATAAATGTATTCAACCGAACAAAAAGAATAGGCATGGTGACAGATTTTGAAATTCCCTTCCATAATGTAGATACACGTCTACCATATCCGAAAAAAACAATATTTCAGCAAAGAACTAAATTTAAACGCTAATTATTGAATGTTTTTAAATCTATTTTGAATTACGCGCGAAAAGCTCTTAGGGTCATGGCGTTGCGTCTGATGAACCGTGACGTCACCGACATCTCATCAGATTTTTCATTCATTCAAAGCAAAGTCAAGCAACACGATAGCACTTACCTGGGCGTGACGTCATTCGCTCTGATTGGTGTTTCAGTTAACATTTTTTTTTTTATTTTTTTTTTTTTTTTTTTTATAATGATAGATCAAGCATTTGACCGCAGTCTCACCTGATGGTAAGATGGCCGATTGCAGTTATTTATACTTCTATTTTATTGAAAATCTTATTAATCTCAATTTTACTACAAAAAATGAGTCATTTTTTAGACTCCTTTCAACATATATTTTTCTCCAAAACCATTTATTCTTTGATTCTTTAATACCGTCATCATGCCTATTGTAAGTGTTCGGACACTATAAGATGAATATTATAAATTTATTTTATTTTAATTCTAAAATGAAAATTGGTCTCCTGATGCCTTTCAGATATGCAGACTTGTCTCGCCAGGCATATGCATGCATCGATGTATATCTATAATCCATCTATTTTGAAAGTCCACATATATTTGTGTGTAAACATCTCTTTTGACTGTACAACCGTCCAAATTGCCTATTCATAGGCACCGGATGTGTGAATCCAGCTATACCGCCATAAATCCAATCAGCGCGGCATACAATTTAGAATTGGTAATATTTGATTGGATAATGAACTTCAGAATGAAAAGCAAAGAGGAAATCTGTCCAATGAAGATCATCCCTATCAAATACAAGGTTTAGATTTGACAGTAAAAGATCAAAAAAGAATATGTCAATCCCCTCTTTTCTGTCCGTACGCAGGTAATGATAAAAGAAATAAAAGAAACAGTTTTGAGTTTTAAAGTTTGAAGAGCCCGTTGGAGGAGTAGTTAGGGTGCTTGCCTTAGCGCTCTGTATCAGGGTTCGCAGGTTCTATTCCCGGCAGTAAATGAACTTTTCAAAGTTGGCTCTGGTCAGGATTCGAAAAGTAGTGGCAGGGCACGCTCGCAGTCATTTGGGCAGCCCGTCTGACGGCAGTAACCACCATCTTACAGAAAACCACCGTGAACAGCATTTGTGCTGTTGTGTTTTTGTGAGTGAGTAAAGGATGCCAGAGCCCATTTGCTAATTCCTTCCTAATCCCCATCCTTAATTCTACTATGACCGGCAGAGCACTTGCAGCACCTGTGGCGTCTACCATCAAGTGGAACGTCAGCCTGTCTGTCGGGCTTAACATAAAAAAGACAATTGAGGTATTGAGGCGATAAGCAGAAGACAATTGTTATTTTGTTTTATTCATACTGAATTAATGAATACTTTCATCAATTTACATTTAGAAGCCATTATACAAAAAATAATTAGTACTTCAATCGAACAATTTTTTTTTTATTTTAATATTTTATTACATATATTTTTGGACCAAGTTAGAGAAAAGAGAAAAGATACAATGCAATTTTGTATTTATTTTTATAGTATTTAATAAAATGCATAGGTAAATATAACAAAATCTTCATTAGTAATACAAACAGACACTTTCACAATGATATTACTATTTCACGAATATAAATAGTCGTTTCCAATTTTATTGTGCTGATTTTAGGTGTAGGTATATCAAAGAAGACTCCATTTTGAAACTGTAAGCCCAGCCTTTGTAGCCTGTAGCCGTACATAAGTCTTATAAGCCAGCGTGACTGACATATAGGTACAGAGATTGGTACATTTTTTATAGGAAATATCCCTTTTTTATGCTAGTGTATGTCAATAGGGAAATAATAGCACGAGTGCTGTTGTTTATGTGAATGTGAGCATAGTGAAATAATGAGTGCTTATTGTCTATGAGAAAGAAATATTATACAATAAGTAAACCCTAAGTATATAGGCTACATCCGTTGTGTATAAACCATAAATGATTCAAAGAAGCTTGCTAAGGCAATAAATTCTCGTCAAAAGGGCTTCAGAGCGTCTATGCTCAATATGTCAAATAAATCATATCAGTAACTGTTGATTTACGTCAAACAACAAATATTGGCTCAAACGTGACAAACATTGCTCAAACATAAACAAATATAAAGTAGCTGGGATCCTCCGGAGAATTCGTTAGATTCTAATTAAGACATATTATGTACATTAATATACATATGTATAACGTGGAAGCGACATTGATAAGCACATAACCATTCCCTTTGGGATTGAGACCTTATATTGATCTGACTGATTAATATAATTACATACTATAATTTTAATTGAACCTAATTGACGCAATAGAATTAAATATTTAAAATATTTCTATACAATTTTATTACCTATTATATTGTAACGCGTGGGGTGAGTTAAAATTACGTGCAAGGGCGAAACGAACGATTTATTTTCACAAACCAAGATGACTTCCAAAACCGTTAAACTTTCAAAAAGTTTTTTATTTATTTTTTATTAAAGATGGGTTTTCTCTTGACCAGCATATTATATCCATGTAGGAAGGATGAGGCCGACGATGGAGCGAGCTCACCCAGAAGATGCCTATTCACTCGAACTATGAAAAGATTTGGGTTGTATGAGCTCGGAAATACAGACGCCGGCAGGGAGTTCCAATTCCAATCCTTAGCAGTGCACATTATAAAATATGTTTAAAGCGCTTGGTCCGAATTAGAGGGATTTCGACAAGGTGAGGATGGTAACCAGCCGTACGTCTGCATGTTCGATAGAAGAAAGGGGAAGGCGGTATGATCTCATGCAGCTCTAGAGCACACTCTCCGAAGTACATCTTATAGAATACACACAGACAGGCAACCTTGCGTCTATGTGCCAGGCTCTGCAGCTTAGTTCTTATTAGTGTCTGACTATTTGCTACATTTTTACGTCTTAACTACTCGACCGATCATTTTGCATACACATTGTCAGGGATAGAGAAAAGGACATAGGCAACCTTTCACCCATAAATATGAACTGTTCCCAAGGGAACATAAAAATTAAAAAGCAACGCCCGGCAAAACTATAACAGCAATAAAGATTGAATAAATAGTTGCTCATATATTCGGTTTGACATTACATTTTTTATTTTTCAACGCGAAAAGCTTGCGGGTAAAAGCTGGTACTACAAAAGTTATAATCTCATTCTGCGATTGGTTTCAGAAGGGTTCAAACAGGAAAGAGGTAAAACATAGTATCGGAATTCAGTTTATTGTTAATTTTCACCTAATTCGGACCAAGCGATTTAAGAAATCTTTAAAATGCGCACTCCTAAGGATTGGAACTCCTTGCCGGCGTCTGGTATTTCCGAGCTCATACAACCCAAATCTTTTAAAGGTTCGAGTGAGAATAGGCATCTTCTGTGTGAGCTCGTCGGTCTCGTCTTTCCTACATGGATAGACGCTGGCCAAGATCAAACCAATTTTTAATAAAAAAAAAAAATAGTTTCCAACTTTGACCCTTCATTGCAAAGAATATTTTCATCAATATTCTCAATACAAACTTGAATTTTAACACACGAATTTGCAAGTGATTGCTGTAACATGATTTGAATAAAATTCAACCTTATTTCTACGCGACAATAAAGACAAAAGTCCGTTGAAGTGGATTAATGAATCAAAAATTTTCTCCCAATTGTGTTTCTCTTTTGTTTCCCTACACATTCGTCTTCACTGATGGGTTATCCTGTCTTATACGTAACACGGACAAAGCAATTTAACTTAAATTCATTCAGTAATCAACTAAGTTGAAGGCACACTTGACACGTTCCAAGTAAAAACGTCAATTGCTACGTCCCGAGACGTTTCATTCACGGAGCTCTTTCATCCGTTCAAACATTCATTCATTCCATTCACGTTTGTTCACCGCGAGCAAGTATTTTAACAAGCAAAAAGCTGGAGCCACGCGACCGCCTCGCACGCGAATCGAATTATTTCTTTGAAGGCGCATTGACAATACATTTACAAATTAAACAGGACGTCAATACAGCGGCCTAAATTGTATAGAAATTGCAGACTGTATTAGAAATACTAACTAATATTATAAAAGGCAAAATTGCATACACGTTGTCAGGGATAGAGAAACTTTAATCCAGAAAAAAGTATTGTTATACCAAGAGGTCATTTAAAATTACAAAAATTTCAACGCCTCTCAGAAATGTATGAGCAATAAGGATATAGTTTTTTTTTTAATGTGATGTTACGATCGGCAGACATTATAACGGTCCATTTGATAATGGTGGCTTTCGTCGCCTATAACACAAGCAACGCTTCAGGTGCTGCAAAGTGCGCTGCCGACTATAATAGCATTAAGGATAAGGGATTGGGAGGGGATGGGAAAATCAGCCGTCAGACAGGCTGACGGTCCACTGGATGATAGGTGGCTACCGTCGCCTATAACACCAGCAAGGCCAAAGGCTGCCGCAAGTGCGCTGCCGACTACAGTAGGATTAAGGGATTAGGAGGGGATAGGAAATAGGCTGTGGCATCCCTTACTCACTCACCGAAACACAACAGCACACGTGCTGTTATTTCACGGTGGTCTTCTGTAATGCGACGTGAGCCGACTTGGTCTCATTGACCCTAATAGATTATAGTGTAAGAATAGAGAATAATTGTTCTATACTTCAAATAATAACACCTTAAATAAGTAAAGAGAGGCGATTATTTTGTTGAATCGTTAAGGATTTACTTTCGGTTGATCCTGGTTAAGATTGAGACCCTAAGTTCAATTTGTGATCACAAAAAGACACACCTGCCGATCTGGTTTACAATCGAGACGACCACAGTATATGCACATTGTTAAATAAACAGAATGGAATATCTAATAATCACATATTTTTATCTTTTCCTAATGTCCTACAATGTTCCATTCATACCTATAGTCCTATATTAATATTATTTAATATAAGGTTATTAATAAACTGAGTCAATTTTATATTTTAATAAAGAAAAAAATATTTATTACAAAATTCTCATAATTATGTGTAAAATTTAACTTAGAGTGTACTATTTTATAATATTGTGTTAGCTTATAATAAGCTAACACAATATCATTTATTGTTAATAAAAATATCTATCTGGAAAAATATGTACATAATGTATAAACATATAAATGTATGTACATATATAATATGTATTTTCACGAGCAAAAGTGCTTTTAAGTATAATTTTATACTTAAAAGAAGGCAACATCAACAAATACCTGTTTCTCTAAATTGTTAATAAATAAATAATTTCATTTTTCATTTAAATTTTTTCTGCAGAGAATGAAAAAGAAGGCCGAAATATTGAAAATCATAAAAGCCAAAAAACTGGAATACTTTGGGCATATCATGAGCGGCGAGAAGTATGATATGCTGCAACTGATCATGTAAGGGTAGACGCAAGCCGGGCAGACGACGTACTTCCTGGCTCAAGAATCTCCGCGAGTGATATGGTCGCTGTTTCGAGTCGCCGCCGCCCCGCCTCGAGGGCTAGGATAGCCATGAAGATAGCTGACCTCCAATAGGAGATGACACTAATTTATATTTACATGTATATAGTATTAAGAACATAGTTATTATTTATTTTAATTAAATTTAAGTATGTTATATCAATAACATAGAATTTATATTTGTACACCGAGTTTTTTTCGGTTGATCATGCTTGGGGCAAGAACAAAATGTCATCTGGTATTTACCATACACATGTTCATAACAAATAAAGATTAAAGACACTAGGAGAAGAAGATTTTCATTTTTACTATGTTTTTTAAAAGTCCGTTATGTTTTTCCGTGTATATTTATAGTATCTTCCACTAACAAATGATTGTCTCACATCTATTCGGTAATAGGTATATTATGGTAAAGTTAATGTACTTAGCTCTATACAGCGATATCTGCTACTTAAAGGCATACAGCGATTTTGATGACACTATACAGTAATATAGTTTTTATATATATAATAACACATAAACCATAATTTATAAAGATACGCTAACGTAAGTCGCGGTAAAAGCTAATGGTGTATAAAATTTTAAGCCATCTAATTCATGTTTGATCACTGCGTCTATGTTTGTACTATGTGTTTTTTTTTTAATGTTGTTATTTGAAAGAGACGTGGGATCCGGAGATATGTTGTTTTATTTTTGTGTTTCTGTATAATTTAAAGGCGTAATATGTCTTTTATATGTGTTTTTTATATATGTAAGTCCTGTTAAACAGTGAATCACTACATAATTGTATTGAAAGCTTTCGTGGGGCTTACAATCATTGCACTATTGGTTACTATTTCGTCCGCTTTGAAAAATGAGAAAATATATATAAGCGACTAGCGTACCCGCCACCGGCTTCGCCCGGGGTGCAATTTTTTTTATATATGAACATTCCCCGTTTATCCCTCTTTCCATTATTGAAAACCGAATTAAAATCGATCTACCCGTTCACGCGTGATGCCGTGACCAACGGAAATGGGGATTCATTTTTGTATATAGAGAAGAAGATAGATATAACGCCTCCATCTGCATCAATGCAATCAAGCGGTATTTATTTTCTCACTCGTAGTCTTTAGTTTGCGATGTATTAAATTGTATGGTGTACAGGGCTATTATAATGTGTATGAACTGCTTAAGGGCTATTATCATGTGTATGGCGGTGTGTAAGTAACCACCATTATAATGCATGTGCGGGAGCGACTTTATAGGTATCCTTTGATATTGGCTGGCATTTCACACAAAGTTAAAAACGATCCAGTAACAGTACCTGCTCGAAGGATGCATCCAGGTCCTCCAGATGAGCAAGTTCAGCTCGGCACCAGTCACCAACACCACTTTATAGTGGTGCTAGGTTCATAAAATTATAGTCCGTTGTTAGGTTCACAAAGCGTTTTAAGTAAATTGTTGTTTATAAGCGAAGCGAACGGAGTAGCGTCCGCAATGGACGGCGACAAGCGAGCAACTGCTGCCCTCTCTCGCCCGAAACTGCGAGAAGGCCAGCACAACACACACGCCCAACCAAGGTAACTAACATATTTAGTTTGATAGTGATTAATACTGTATCATCCGTCTAAATAGTTTTTTAAATATCATTTTTAGAAGTTAAAATAGTAAGTTATCCTTGAAAGATAGACATATGCCATCGCGGATTATTTAAAAAAGACTATTTAAAAAACTCTATAAAAAAGAGCCAATAATAATAATAACATTTATTTATTTTCTCCACAATTTACAAAGTTTAGGTACAGGTATCGTATTCAGTGCTACATTGTATGTGGGAGACTGGCGCCTGAACCAGGGCTCCACCTTCGATGACAGCGTCTATATTTATATTTTATTGTTTGTGCAACACTTGAAATGCGATCGATAACAATATCTGTAGGCAACCATAAACAAACACGGAAAAAAAATCCCACCATACATTGTTTTGTTATATCTTAAACGGATTAGGCTGCGCTTTCGATGAAAGCTCCCATGCAGCTTGACATCTTCAACAGTCATCGTCAATTTTCAACCAATTTACACATAACCTTAACGAATTATACATGTGAACCTTCCTCAGGAATCCCTCTGTTGATAGATTGATAGCTGCCGGCGGCGTCGCGACTGGCAGCACAATAAATAAGCCACGGGCAGAGGCTTTTGCCGCCGCCACGAATATGTGCAGAATGTCTTTAATTATTTCTACATTGCTTGAAAAATAGTAGTGTTGAAAATGCATTTTTATTTCGGTCTATTTCCACTATGCCCCACAAGAAATGTCCAATTTTGCCGTGCAATTTTGGACATTTTGTGAATTACAAAAAAAAAATATTTTTATTGTTCCCAAAATGTCCACTTTTTGCAACTTTCAATAAATATTTAGTTTACTATTCCCAAAATGTCCCATGCTTAATTTTTGTACAGACATGTACAAAAATACTAGCCGAAATCGCCTATTTTTTCATGGACGGAACTTTCCGTTCATGGAGACCTAGGCAGTAACAAAAACGAGACGAACATAGCCCATAGACGAACATTGAATATGCCTTGTGGCCTAATAAAAAGTTTTAAAGTCTCGAGTACCTGCTTGGAATCCAGTAACAATCTAAATGAACTTTGAAGCTGCTGCCATGACCGCTGTGACCAATATTTTTTTTAATGTGGAAATTAAAAAAATGTTTCTACTTTCTACCATCTCACTAGATGTTTGTGGAAGAAAGCTAAAAAATGTTGTTTGATTTCAAAGGTCGAAAAAGTTCACAGTTGTCCAGCAGTTGACAATTGGACATCCTACGGCTTAGACGATGATAGCCACTTACCATCAAACGATGGTCAACAACCCTGCTGAAAAAACCGCAAGAAACGACGAAAAACCTTGATTTAAGTAAAAAACTGGTAGCTTATTTCACTTCAGTATGCAGATATAATTAAAACTTAACATATCTTAAGTTTATCTATACGGAAACTTAAACAACCCAATCGTATGTAGCTGTCGAAACAGAAGCCTTGTTAAAACGGTACCACCCATAACTCAAAAATAAAACGACTTAAGAACCAAAACAATTTTCAACCTTACCTCTATACAAACAAAGAAATAAATTCGCGAAAATTGATATACCTAACCGCGGTCCGAAATTCTTGACATGTTGCGCTCGGAGCCGCCACTCCAGTAAAATGTTTAATTTTAAACTGTCATAGGTGTGGATTTATTCTGAATTAAATTTCGAATTTATTACTAACTTAGTAAGGCATGTTTTCGGTTGTATTTAATGAGTTCATTGATTATTTTTTCTGCTCAATACCACCCATTTTCTCGTCAATGAGTAGGCGCCACCGACCGGTTCGAATGCAGTGGCGCGCATATCCTTTTTTGTTTTTTTTTTTTTTTATTTTTTTTTTAACGGTTGTCCAAGGCTTTTAAGTTTCCGTCTTAATGACATCGAGCGAGAGTATCGATACGTCGCGTCGTGCGTATCGCTCGAATAATGATCGAATATTAATTTTGTACTAACGAGCTCTTTATTTATTAGGGTAATTTTGTTAAATTAATGCTTTATTGATATCGAAAGAGGGGAGATGTGAGCAATGAGTTTATTTCATTTCGGTTTCATCCTTAACTTTTTGTAGCGTTTTTCTGTTATTAAGAGTGGCAGGCAGTCTGACGGTTCACTTGATCGTAGGTGGTTACCGTCGCCTAAGGACACAAGCAACACCAGGGGGGGAGGTATATGTGCGCTGCTGACCTTGCAGGAATTTGTTTACTGCTCGGCAATATCGTATCGTCCAGATCATATCGTCCAAATGGAAACACCTTAGAATGGAGATGGATCTAACTGGTCCTCAGACGTGCCAGCCTATTGAGAGCAGTACTCCATGTGGGGCCTAATTTGGGCCTTATAAAGAATAATAAGGCGTAACTCCGATGAGAAAGACTGTTTTGCTATGTTCAACACGCCATTTTTTTAAGCCTTTTCTTCCAAGTGACACCTAAACTAGACCTTGCTCGAAATGTCCACGCCCAGGATAACAATGCTCTTTGATATTTCAAGGGGATTGTATAAATCAAGGAAAATCTAGACTTGATTACTGTTCTAGTTACTGCAGCATACTTTAAAATTAGCTTATATTCGTTTTTATATAAAAATCGCCTGGCAGTTGTCAGCCTGCCACTTGATGATAAGTGGCTACCGTCTCCTGATAAAACAAATAACGTCACAGGTGCTACAAGTGCGCTGCCGACCATAGTAGGATTAAGGATAAGGGATTAGGAAGCTATCCCTTCCTCTGGGCATCCTTTACTCACGGTATACATGCAGTACACATGCTGTTATTTCACGGTGGTCTTCTGTGGCCTGCCGCTACTTTCCACATCCAGACCAGAGCCAACTATAAAAAGTTCGTTTAGAAAGTTAACCCAGCCGGGATTCGAACCCGGGATCCCCTGAGCGTTAAGGCAAGCACCATAACCACTGATCCAGGAGGCCGTAACACCTGGTGTTGTTGCATTTCGGTGAATGAGTAAGGGTTGCCAGAGCCCATTTTCTTATCCCTCCCAAACCTCTTCCTTACTATTAGTCGGTGAAATTCCCGGATTGAAAACACTGAAACCAACTTTGTGCTACTTTTACTGGCACTGCTAATAGGTCCATAAACGACACATTTTTTTTTCGCATCTTTTATTTTTTATAATAAAATTTTAAAATATGTCGAATTTCTTCATTAATTAGACTGACTCACTTGACAGAAAGAAAAACAAATGAAAATTAGCTGGAAACAACATTTTACTAATTTGTTTCTTTTTTTTTTGAAATGTAACATTTTTAATGACATCAAAATTCAAAACCAGACAGGCAGTCAAAAAGATTTTATTACAAGTTTATACATAAGTACCTACTATAGGCGAAAAGAGTTTCTCCCCGACCTAATAAATAACATACTAAACTTATCTATTTTGCATAGTTCTTTACTTAGTTCCACTAATTAAGTGCTTAACCGAATGCAGCGCAGCATTATGAACATAAAATGTTCCAATTTGTAGTTTATTCATTTTTAAGCCTTACTTAAGTACAATATTTAAGTAAAATACAGTAGTGGCAGGGCACACTGCGTTTTCGCAGTCATTTGGGCAGCCCGTCTGGCGGCAGTAACCACCCCCTTACAGAAGACCACCGTGAAATAACAGCACGTGTGCAGTTGTGTTTCGGTGGGTGAGTAAGGGATGCCAGAGCCCATTTCACTATCCACTCCTATCCCTTCCTTAATTCTAATACAGTCGGCAGGGCACTTGCAGCAGCTTTGGCGTTGCTTCGTTATACGGCGACGGTAGCCACCTACCATCAAGTGGACCGTCTTCTGCCTGTCTGCCGACCTTAACATAAAAAAAATGTAGAAAATACGGAGTAAAATATATTTTAAATATTCTCATAGGTAATATTTGACACATTTTTTTTTTGCGTTTATAATATCTCTTGCGGCGAAAATATTATTAAATTACTAAATTTTTAGTCAAAACTACGAATGTTATCTATATCTATACATACCTTTTATTAAATGAAGTCTCTAGCCACTTTTTTTGTACCATCCAAAGGACTTTGATACGCTTCTCACAATGGAAATAGCGATGAAAGAGAAAGGTTTTGGTATATAATTTTCAGAAAAAAATCTACTTTCTTATTTTTGAAAAAAATATAAAGAATAACTTGTAGAAGAAACAATGACACATTCTATAAATGAATTTAGATTACAAGTGGCCAGTATTATTCTTAAATACCAATCTTAAAATCTTAAAATCTTGTATGCGTTTTTATATTTTGTGGTATTTCAATTAATTTGTATAGAGAAGATAGCATTTAAAGTTGTGTTACATTAAAATTTTCAATCAGCTATAATTGTTTCTGCGTCGTGTAGCTATGCAAATTCAGTCAGGCGTTTTGTTCGTAGTGGATTTCAATCTATTAGAAGGCGTGTCGTTAGGACGAGAGGGGGTGAAGAGGGACGCAGGGCGGAGGTCGGCGAGTTTACGCTCGCGAGAGACTTCGCTTTTTTCCGTCTTGGAGCTCGGCGAAGACACATCTATATTCATCTGCTCGTCAAGCGACGCCATATTGGGCACGAGTGCTGTTGACAAACTTGCATTTTATTTAATTATCCATTAAATTTTGTTACGATCGAAGCCCCGAAGTAAAATCGGGGTGTCTATGAGGAGTATCCAGTAAGGGAATCCTGTGTGAGTGACCTGGTAGTGTCCTAAAGGACTGGCCGTGAGGATACGATCTGGGTGTCCCGTCAAAGGTCCTGCCCTGCTGTCCGTCTGGTCCTGATAGGATCAGCTCGTCATCTCTTACGGTGTGGAGGAGTCGGCTCCCCTCGTCTTCACGTCGTGTCGAGGCTCGACTGCAGTCTGCGGGCTGGGCTTCCACGTGGTCGTCGGAGAGGACGACACTCCCTGGCTACCACCAGAGCCACCACAGATACGTGTTGATCATATCCTATTTTTTTTTCTTAAACCGGACGCGATATCGAACCCCACGCGGACAGGTCGCTTACCCTTAGATTACGGTTCGAAAGGATTCAATCGGTTATTTCTCCCTTTTTCTAAATTAGTCTTCTCGTCGGCAGTAGAACTCGATTGCTTCACGAAGACCCTGTTTTATTTTTTTTATTACGTGTACTTTGACTTAATTTTAATTAGACTTAAATTAGTGCTTATACAATTATTATTTAATTTTGATTTTTTTGTGTAACTTGTGTTTCCATTTTTTTTTATTATTAAATCGATATAGCACTAATATTTCTTTTATTTAATTGTTATTTATTATTTTTTATATATTTTTTTTTATTGTTACCATCCCACCACCATCAGTGGGGGATAGAAAGGTAACAGTTGTAAGGCCATCTACGTATATTGATGCTACCTGTGTTTCCGTTAAACAAAAGTAATTATTAACATGTCTCAGGAGTAATAAAAAGTTAATTTACGATACAAATTCGCACTCGTTAACTGGCTCCGAACACCAATTAAAGAATTTCGAAGCGCGAATTCAACTAAATGGTTATTTATTTGGATGCGTTATGATCAAATTTAAAATATATCTAAGTATGTATATTATATACCTACATATTGTAATATAAAAACGCTGTCTGCCTCTCTCTGTTGCTCCTCTAACCTCTTTTAAACTACCCAAAGGACTTCACTGTTACACTAGTGGAAATAGCGATAAACGAGAAAGGTTTGTGTATATAATTTGCAAAAAAAAAGTGTCCAGGCCAGCCGGGGGCGGGTTCTAAACCTCCCTACGTATTGATACGGTTTTCACTAATGACAAAGAGCGATAAGCGAAGAATATTCGTGTTGTGAGATGCGTGCTGAGTTAAAATGCCATGTACGGGCGAAACGAACGTTTTCACAAACCAAGATGACTTCCAAAATCACTAAATTTGTCCGATGAAACCGTTAAACTTGCCAAAAGTCATCAACCCTTAATGTGTCGCCGGTTCACTGTTGCAGATAACTTCGCAAAAGCTCCGAAGGATCGCTTTCGTATCGCTGGTTGTCGCACCACTAACTAATCTCGCCTGCCTTCTGTCTATTTATATTTGGCGCCAAACGCCTCCATGTATTTCGTATTTTCCAGAAAATATAAACAAGGTAAACAAGCCACTGAAAGTCCGACAACCTATCATCAAGTGGATTGTCCTCTTGCCTGCCATCACATTTAAAATATATTTAAAATACAGAATACATTTACAAAAGAATACATTTAAAATTTTTGTGTTTAAGTTTTCGAAGTTACGCGAATCGCACGATTGCACATATAATCACGCGAGTCTTTAACGCCTGAAGGCATAAAGAAATTACACCGGCACCATAATTTATTAAAGATGGCCGATGTTTTCAATTAATGATAACCTCCGGGTGTCTGTCAATTAACACATATAAGTCCGCGTTTTAAAACTCACTTGAAAATCGTCCTAAAAATTTCAAAGCAAGATCCGAAATGCTTTGACTCCGATAAAACTTGCAATGAATTGACTTTAGGGTTAAGACGCAAATAAATGTAAAAGTCAAAATTTTTTATGAAAATATATAACAATCGAAACGTCAAAAAAATCATTTATGTACATTTCAGGCATATAAAAATGGCGTAGATTATAAGATTAAGGTGTAGATTAAGGCGTAGATATAATATGTAGCTTAAAATGTAAATCGATTCAGTAGTGTTTGAGTTTATTCATTACAAACACACAAAAATACATAGATTAAAATAAATAATTAAGTCAAAAATTAATGGCTATTACGTTATGTTAAATTTGTCACATTTTCAAATCCTCATGATCGAGATCTTAATACATTAATCATCATAGTTAATTCTAGAAATCCTTACCTTAGCAGGTAATTATGGTGCCTTTAAATTAGTATGTCTCTCTGATTTTTTGCTGTGTTATTAAAAGAAACGAGTTCTTTTAAACCCTTTTTTAGTTTTATATTCAACTACTGCTAACATTTATTTTATTTATCATTTTGCAATTTTTCGCAATATTTATCCTGCAAATTGCTATATTTTACGTTACATAAACCATTAATTTGTACGTAAAAATCTACAAAATTTACCTGTGATTATTTTTTATTTATTTTATTTTAATTGGGAAAACAATACAGTTTTATTCTGTATTATTTTAGGCTTCTCCTCACAGAGGACAGCCTTTCCCATAAATAAAATATATAATATTATTGTTACTTATTATTCTAATACATGTGTTCAGCGTTAGTATGTAGGTAATATCCATTGTTTGTATATATAGATACACGTGTGTAGATAGAAAGAGGTCGGGTGTTATTGTCATTGACAAACAGCGTTTCTTAACTTCTCCATGAAATCTTATATATATAAAAATGAATCCCCATTTCCCTTGGTCACGGCATCACGCATGAACGTGTAGACCGATTTTAATTCGGTTTTCACTAATGGAAAGAGGGATAAACGGGGAATGTTCATATACATATATAAAAATTGCATCCCGGGCGAAGCCGGGGACGGGTCCCTAGTTACTTATATTTTAGGGTGTAAGAACGACAAGCTACCTGATAGTCCAATCGATGGTAAGCCTTTGCCTTTAAAACCACTCAACACTAGACCATGTATCGCGGCATGATGGCAGAATTTGAAATTCCCTTCTATAATTTCCGAAAAAAAAAAAGCTTTTTACACAAATTATGGTTTTTTTTTCTATTTATATTATTTGTACTATGAATTACGCGCGAAAACGCCCATAGGTGTTATGGCGCCCGCTTTTGACGTCATGTTTCAATATTTATTTGTATACTAGCTTAGTAATACAAAAAATTACGTACTAGCTGTTGCGCGCGACTTCGTCCGCGTATCTTTATAATATAACACGTTACTCGCTGATAATGTAGCTATAGGTGAAAGAATGGTGAAAGAATGGTGTTCTATAGGTGAAAGAATTTTTAAAATCGGTCCAGTAGTCTTTGAGTTTATTCATTACAAAAATACATACATACATACAAATCTTTTCTCTTTATAATATTATATAGGATAGACTAGCTGAGCCCACAAGTTCGTATGCGAGGTATTCGGCATGGCGCTTAACTTTTTTGTTTGTAAACCGAATGGTATATATCAAACACAGAATGTTGCTGGAAGTTTGCCACAATACATCAGTGAAAACCGCATTCAAATCGGTTGTGCCAATTCTGAGATTAGCGTGCACAAACGCACAGACAAATATATGAGCAAGTTTCTGGGCAAAAAAGAGATATTTGCCTTTATAAAACCAAGTTTCATTATTGATGATTATTATTGGTGTTTTTATTTTTATCACATTACCACAAATAGACAACAAATCAACCACTTAAGAAAATGATACAAAAAAATCAGTTGAAATGCCTAATCCAAACAAAAAAGTGATATTTACGAAAGCGTGATGTCATTCGCTCTGATTGGTGTTTCAATTAATATGGCGTTCAGTTACCTGTCACTTTGACATTTGTGCGACAACTGACGCATGTATTATGCGTCAGTTGTCAGTTATTTTATGCTTTTATTTTTAAAAATTAATAAGATTTTAAAAATCTTTTTAATGTTAATGTTTATATTAAAGCTATTATTAAGCATTTTATAGAAAATTTTCAACATATATATTTCTGTAAAATCATTTATTCTTTAATTCTTTGATACCGTCATCATAACGATATAATATCTCCACCTGGAGATATATAGTATATAGTAGTATATATATTCTGATAGTAATTTCTGCAATTTCTGATAGCATATAGTAGTGACTAGATCAAGCATTGGGGTAGCGCCGAGACATCTTGTTGTCTCATCAGTGCCTAAATGTCTGTTGCCAATGATAACATAATATGGCGCTGATGCATGGTCTCTAACTATGGGCCTTCAAAGTTAAGCTATGTTCAGGGTAACTCTTCGAGACAGAATCAGGTGAAAGGACATCTGTAGACAAACTAATGTCACTGACATAACCCGACTGATTAGTAAATTGAACTGGGAATTGAAAGTACGGAGAGCCGATAGCCGCTGAGGTCGGAAGGATCTCGAGTGGAGATCACAGACCGGCAAGCTGAGCGTCCGACATCCACGCACAAGATTGACTAACGACCTAATAAGGGCCGAAGGTCGACGTTTGATCCAAGCTACTTCTGACTCTCCTATTCTGTCTATTATTTCAGGTCATTTTAGGAAAAGGAAAAATATATTATGTCTATGTATACGCATTCATATATGAATTGTATAATTATAATGAGTCTAAAAAAAAAATTTATTAACAAAAAAATATGAAAAAAAAAATAGAACGTCTATCTATCGTTACAGCTAATTTCTTTCAGGCATTATTTGAGCGGAGGAAAAAAAAAAAAACAAGGTGGTCGTTCAGTCAGTACTCTGTACCATTGTTAGCGTTACCTAATCTTTATAGAGCAAGTGAACTTAGTTCGTTTACTCTACTAGCTATATAAGATCTCTGATCTATGTCAGAGGAACCCTAGCCGGTAGGACAAAAAAAAAACTCTCCTATTCAAAAATCACATGGGGGAGCTGTGGATAAATTACAGCTGTGGCCGTTTTACAGCTGAGTTGATGATGGTAAACTAAATGAGGACGGATATTGTGGCAATTTGATTTAATTTTTTTTTTAACTTTTTATGTTAAGGTCGGCAGACAGGCTGACGGTCCACTTGATGGTAGGAGGCTACCGTCGCCTATAACACAAGCAACGCCAAAGCAGCTGCAGGTGCGCTGCCGACTGCAGCGACAAGGGATTAGGAGTGGATAGGGAAATGGGCTCTGGCATCCCTTACTCACTCACCGAAACACAACAGCACACGTGCTGTTATTTCACGGTGGTCTTCTGTATGACTATTTACTCTATTGTTCGTCCATTCTGCCACTATTTGACATACCATTCACTCAGCGTTCGCCATTTTTTCCGCTCTAATTTTTACGCTTGCAACGTCCAAATGCTTTCACAGAAAAATTTATATTCCGCCGTTGTCGATACCAGATATGCAGTCATAAATCGAGCCGGTACAAAGGCTCGTTTATTTCGCGACGATTCTGCTGACCCTACCCATGATGTAAACATCCTGTTTTTTTTTTAATAATACATTTAAAACTGAAGCTATAATTTACAGATACAACATGAGTAGCAATTTTTCCAATTAGTCAATCAAACTTCTATAAAAGTGGAAAGTACAGGGTAGACACAAGCCGGGCAGACGAGGTACTTTCTGGCTCAAGAATCTCCCTGAATGGTATATGGTATGGCCGAAGTACCAGATCGCTACTTTGAGTCGCTATCTCAAAGCTATCCGAAGCTTTGAGACAGCGACTCAAAGTAGCGATCATCATGGCGATTGGCCATGATGATAGCCAATCTCAGGTTGAAGCTAACACCCAAAGAAGACGACGAAACTTTCCTGAATTTTTATATAATTTCGTCATTAATAGTTAATGTTAACCATTGTATGAGTGGTTAGGGTGTTTGCCTTAACGTTCTGTTCTAGGGTTCCCGGGTTCGATTCCATGCATGTTTAACTTTGAAAAATGGGCTTTTCAAATTTGTCTCTGGTCTGGATCTGGAAAGTAGTGGCAGGGCACACTGCGTTTCGCAGTCATTTGGTCAGTCTGTCTGGCGGCAGTAACCACCCCCTTACAGAAGACCACCGCGAAATAACAGCATATGCTATTGTGCTTCAATGTGTGAATAAAGAATGCCAGAGCCCATTTCCCTATCCCCGCCTAATCCCTTATCCTTAATCCTACTGTAATCGGCAGCGCACTTGCAGCAACTTTGGCGTTGCTTGTGTTATAGGCGATGGTAGCCACCTACCATCAAGTGGACCGTCAGCCTGTCTGCCGATCTTAACTGTTTGGCGTAGGCGTTTTTAACTGAATGGCCCTCCACCCTCCAGCCCTTTTGACAACAATCCAGCCACCACGCAGCATATGGGCTGTATGGTAGAGCGAACTGTCCGGGTAGCGACTATCTGCGAAACAAAAAATTTAAAAAAAAATACATTTATTTTTAGACAACTAGACCCATAATCATACATTATGATTCTAACCAATTACTTACACCTATTAACCTATTATAAATAATAATAATAATAATAGTAGTGATAATAATAATAATAATATTAATTAAGACTCATGATAAAATTTACAATTAAATTCAAAAAGAAATCTCAAATGAATTGCTAAAAAATCTACTAAGAATCTATCTATCTATCTAATCTATCACCAAAAATCTTTCTATCTCAACAATGCCGAATATTAAACAATCTAGCCTCTCAGCCCTTCGATCAACAATACAACTAGATTAAAGGTGATAGCTCTGAAAACGGCCCGAGAAATAAGAGCACAAAATAAGCGTGTGCTCTTATTTGCGACAGTACGGTTCAACCGAAGCCAACGTTCGGACGCGTTAAAATGCCACAGTGTGCGTTTAAAAACTGTTAAAAAGCGTTTAGACTTAAGGTATATTTTAAGTTAATTTAACAGATATAAACAGATATAGCTTTAAGTATAATCAAAACAAGATCAACACGGACTGTTTTTCGCTTTGATTTTGTATGAGACCTTTAATCTAGGTGTATTGTTGATCGTAGTCTCAGCCAGTCTCAGCGATCATCGACACAATTTTGTTAGAACTGGCTCGCATTTGCCTAACGAGTGATGGACATTTCTTAAGCATATAAACAAAGAATTACAATAAGTTTAACCATCCCTGGAGCACTACTGAAGCGGGAACCCCAACACCGCCCTAAATTGGACACAAAATCTATACTAATATTATAAAGCTGAAGAGTTTGTTTGTTTGAACGCGCTAATCTCAGGAACTACTGGTTCGAATTGAAAAATTATTTTTATATTGAATAGTCCATTTATCGAGGAAGGCAATTATAGACTATGTAACATTACGCTACGATAAACAGTATTATATATAAGCAGTGTCCAGTACCGCGCACCCCACGCGCACTTCATGGCCGTATGGGCCGCAGCGAAGCGTGGCCGAGTTCAGCTAGTGGTAAATATGGTTTACACGATTTTTTAAAGTAAACATTTCGATGTTCTTTATGAAACTTGAACGCGTGTATTTCACATTTTCAGACGTGTGTCGTAAACACTGACACTTCACAGCATTGAGTAAGACATTTTCGATACGACGAAGGCTTCGGTATGTTCACATTCGTGACGCTACAAGTCACAGGCATTTTAAGTATAGGGGATCGGACAAATTTTCAGAAAGTGTTTTAAATTAATCTTCATGGATATTTATTCCCATAAAAAATACTATTTTTTTTATTTATAGCCTTTTAGGTACTCAAAAGCATGTTTTAATATTGTTTGTTTGAAAATGCCGCCAAAACGCCACGATAATTCATCTGAGAGCGCGTAACGTCATTTGTGGTCATATCATAACAAAACAGCTGCATTGTCATTAAGACAATGATTGCCCACAAATGACGTCACGCACTGTGATTGGTGTTTCAGTATAGATTAAAAATATTGTAAATAATAAAATTTTATTTCTTCATTTAAAACAATTTAAATGAATTACATTAAATTATTATTCGACAAATAATCGTAAAAAAATATATTTTCTTTCTAAGTACATTTTAGATTTTAATCTGATTACTGTCCGATCCCCTATTCTGTAAATTGTGAGCTAATATTACAATACTAGTTGAACTCGGCCACGCTTAGCTACGGCCCATACGGCGGTGGAGAGCGCGTGGGGCGCGCGGTACTGGTATATATAATACTATTGATCGTAGCGTAATGTTATATAGTCTATAATAGCCTTCCTCGATAAATGGACTATTCAATACAAAAAGAATTTTTCAATTCGAACCAGTAGTTCCTGAGATTAACGCATTCAAACAAACAAACAAACTCTTCAGCTTTATATATATATTAGTATAGATAATAAAATCGTAAACGAGTCGTGTCTGTATATTAAATATTTTTGCAAAAAAAAAAACTATTTGTACACGTTGTACTTATGTCACCGAGGTCAAAAAAATTGTATTTTTAATTTTTTGTCTGCATGTCTGTACTTAACCGATTTTAATGCGGTTTTCTAAGTGTTGGAACGACTTGCCTCCTCCCATAAGAGAGTGTAGTTCACTGAAGGTTTTTCGTGAAAGGGTTAAGTTAAATCTTTTGAAGGAGCAAAAACAATTGTGAACACTAAGGGCGGCATAGATTGCACTGTTGAATGCCTTAGGTACTTTTTAAGGGGGAATACTTCCGTATGCCTAGGTTATTAATTATTGCGCACGTGATCGCTGCACCCATTTGTCGCACAGTGCTACTATTAATAAATACTTGCACCGCACTGCTGGCGTGGTCCCAGTGCGTGTCATGAGACATCGGCAAGGGCACAACTGAAAATCAGTGCTGTAACAATGTTGCAGCCTAAGCTGAGTTGTGTCCTTTTGGTGTTTACTTATAATATTTTTATTTTTTGTTGTGTTCATTTTTTTTCTTTTAAATGCCAATAAATGTTTCTTTCTTTCTTCTTTCTTTCTTTCTTCTTTCTCTGATATATTGTAGCAAGTTTCCCCTAACATTTAGAAGAGTTCGTAACATCGATATTATGCTACTTATCAATTAACTTTGTCAAACAAAATACGTATAAGTTGTAAGTAAATAGTGGCCTCTATTTTGTTTTGACTAGTATATTTAAGTCGCTTATTTTAAAACCAAGTAAATTTGTGAATAAACAGAAAGATAATAAATAGTCTTGAAAAAAATGTTATTATCTGTTATGTAGATTAATTATTATGTAACTAGCGACCTGCCCCCGCCTTACACATATCCAAATCTTCCTTATAAATCACTCCATTAGTGGAAACCAAATCAAAACCTTTACGATCGTCTGAAATACAAGTCTTAGCCCGTTTAAATTTAAAAGGTTAAGCTTGTACCACAGCCTAAAAGTATAGGTAGGCGAAAATGGAAGCTTTTATTATAACATGTCATTTTAAACAATTTTAAAACAAGTTCAAAAGTTTAAGCTTGTCCCACAGTCCAAAAGTATCGGCAGACGAAAATAGAACTTCATACTACATACCATTTTAAACAACTTTATCCTACGAACAGAATGAAAAATTTATATACTTATGTGATTTTTTGCGGAAAATCCAATATTGGAATACATTGGATGGAAAAATTATTGAAACAGTAAAAGTATTATTTCGCAAGACCTTTTAATCATGTCTTGAATTCTTTGTATTGTTGTATTGTCAATTTTAATAGTTACATAAAATATGTTTTGTTTGATCATTATGATAATTTCACTGCTGGACATAGGCTTCCCCCATAATTTTCCAGTAGGACTAGTCAGAAGCAACCTGGATCTTTCAGAGTTAGTCAGAGTCAGTCGATCTAGTCAGAGTTTAGGAAGTCTCGACAGTTTCAAAGTCCCGGGACACGCACGATCAAAATGCCGGTACGTCCCGGGACTTCGAGCCTTTACTAAACAAATTATATGTTTAATAAATCTAGATTCAATTTTTGGCAGTAAAAGCTTATAACTACTTATAACTACTTATACTTACTTTAGTGGATATTAATGATGAGTAACAAATCAATCATCATTAATATCCACTACTTATCATTTATCAAAATATTGTATGAGGATTCATAGATTCATTTATGTGTTATAATTTTGTTACATATCAATTTTGTTATCAAATTTGTTTACATAACTCCTCATTCGATTCTAAGCCCGAGCATAGCTCATTGATATACATTTAATTCTAAAAATCCCGTTCTGCCCATCTAATTTTATACTAAGTTTCATCTTAATCTGTTCAATTGTAATATATTCAGTACATAGTATAGTTGTTAATCAGTTGTTTTTACGGTATAGCGCGTAACTTTTTTGAACGTAAACCGATGAAATGTTACGGGAAGCTTGCTGCAATACATCAGTGAAAACTCCATTCAAATTGGTTAAATTGTTACTTAGATTAGCGTGCCTAAACGCACAGACAAACAGATAAACAGAAAAAAATTCTAAAAACTATGATAAATTAAAGTGGACATTTTGGGAACAGTAAAAATATTTATTTTTGTAATTCCCAAAATGTCCCAAATTGGACATTTCTTGTGGACATTTTGGGAATAGACCTTTTTTGACCTCGGTAATTACAAGGTGTACAAATTGTTTTTTTTTTTATATTTGATGTATAGTAGCGGCTCGTTTACTGTTTTTATATGTATAGATAATTGTCAGACATGAGCATCTCTCAACCATAATATTATGGCAATAACTTAAAAATTAAGCCTAATTACATCAGCAGTAAGGTCGATATATTCGTAAATAGCTTAAATAAATTCAAAAAGCATATAGAGCAGTTCAAGCAATTCAAGCAGCATATATATGGCCATATTAACTGCGCGTGACATTGCACCGCAACACCGTGCCATTGGGTAAACAAAATGACCTATATGAAGGTATTGTGGTTATCAACATTGTCAATAATGCAATAATCTCATTACATAATATTTCATTGTACTTTATAAATTGCAATATCTCTCATCTCAAAGTAACTCTTTATAAAATATAGGTAAGCTTGTTTATGGATACAGAGTACAGAATAGGATCTTTCGTCCAGAAAATGTAGCTCCCGAGATATCATCAAAAACAAAAACAAAATTTAACGCCTGACAAAAATATATGAGTAATAAAGATTGAATTCATTATTGTTCATTTAAAAAAAGTCTGTAACTGATTTTCAGCCTTTAATCGTCAGAGACTTTAAGAGTGATTTTGCAAGAAACAGCTCATTTTCTGTTAGAAGGCATCTTTTTGTATGAAAATAACTTGTAGGTATCGCCAACGGGGAGATTTAAAAAGTGTAGTGTCATCTTTTATTCAAGTGTAGAATTAAACTTGTAAGAGCCGAGACGCCATTAACTTGATGTAGCCATGTACAGTCGACTGAAAAATATATAAAGAAAAAGCTTTAGAATTCCATTAGTTTTTTTTTATGTTAAGATCGGCAGACAAGCTGACGCTCCACTTGATGATAGGTGGCTACCGTCGCCTATAACACAAGTAACGCCACAGCTGCTGCTAGTGCGCTGCTGACTACAGTAGGATTAAGGATAAGGGATTGCAAAGGTAAATGGGCTCTGGCATCCCTTACTCACTCACCTAACACGTGCTGTTATTTCACGGTGGTCTTCTGTAAGGGGGTGGTTTCTGCAGCCAGACGGGCCACACAAATAACTGCGAAACGCAATGTGACCCTGCCACTACTTTCGAGATCCAGACCAGAGCCAAATTTTAAAAGTTCGTTTTCAAAGTTTACCCTGCCGGGAATCGAGTAACAGTACTTACTCGATGGATGCATCCAGGTCCAGGTGTCCTCCAGTTGAGCAAGTTCAACTCGGCGCCATTAACCAACACAAATTATTGTCCATAATGAAAACACTCCTTTAAAATTATAGTGCTTTGCTAGGTTCATAAAGCGTTTTTAAGTAAATAATTGTTTACAAGCGAAGCGAGCGGAGTCGCATCCGCAATGGACGCCGACAAGCGAGCAACTGTTGCCCTCTCTCGCACGTAACTGCAATAAGGCCAGCACAACACAAGCGCCATACCAGGAAGGAATTGATTTATCTACATTTTATTTTGCGAACAAGCACGCAGGGTTTCAATTCAGATTCACAAGGCATACGAATAAATTAATATTTTACTATTATTTTTTATGAGTCAATATGGCAGTTAAGCTGATTATACAATCGGCCGCCGACATATATATCCTTACATGGTAAATTGAAGTCGCTGCCTGCGTCTGTATATCCGGTAACTCATCCTGAGCCACTCAACGGAATTTGATGCGGTTTTCACAAATGCAAAGCGCGCAAGACGAGGTAGATTTGCGTAGAATAAAATTAAATAGGAGCGAGTCAGAACATTTAATTTCAGTCCTATAATCTCACCGGAATTTAGAAAAAGAATTATTAAGTTAGACTGTACTAACGCACAAATGAAAGTGGAAATGCATTACTACACCTGGGAAATGATGTAAAATTAATGTAATGTTAGGTAAGTAATGGAAGTGTTTTTATATTCAACTTGTGCACTATGACGAGTTTCTAGGACTCACTTTTTAGGGTTCCGTACGTCCGAATAAAAAAACGGAACCCTTATAGGATCACTCGTGTGTCCGTCTGTCCGATCATCCCCCCCCCCTTATCTCTGAAACTACTGAACCTAAAATTTTGAAAAAAAATACAGAAATTAGTTTCTTACTTATAGATTATAGGAAAACCTATAAGAAGTCCATGATATTAAAATAGCATGGTAAATCACTCAACATCGTACGGAATCCTCTTCACGCGAGTTCAACTCGCACTGGTCCCGTTTTTTTTAAAGAGACAAAAAAAACGGGGCCAGACATTTTTTTAAACACAAAAACATTTGACACAAACATTTTTTTAAACTGACTTTAAAATAGCTCATGAAATTACTATCGAAGATAATGAAATTGAAAGATGTGTTAAATGGTACTTCATAAAATTAAAAGAAAAATTAAAATCTTAAATTGAGATCTGTTTTTAATTAATAATAATAATACATACATAATCACAATAATTACAAATGAAATAATTAAAGTTAACATTCATTGAATTAAGTTAACAGTCATATATATACTATATAATATTATAAAGCTGAAGAGTTTGTTTGTTTGTTTGTTTGAACGCGCTAATCTCAGGAAATAGTGGTTCGAATTGAAAAATTCTTTTTGTTTTGAATAGTCCATTTATCGAGGAAGGTTATAGACTATATAACAGCACGCTACGATAAATAATAGTGTCCAGTACCGCGCGCCCCATGCGCACGCCGCCGCCGTATGGGTTCAATTAGTTAGTCATACATAGTTATAATGTCAGATAGTCAAGTATAATAATGATAAAATTTAGTTTTTAATGTATTTTAAATATTAATGATTTGGTTATTAATATGATATTCATAATTTATCATTTATTCGAGTCTAAAATTTATACAATTTACTAGCAGTGCAAATAGGTCAAGACGCGTACGCTACGACTGCGGGATAGTTACTGGATACGGAGAAACATTCTGAATTCGACGCCGACGAAAATCAGTTTAAAGTTGAAAATTTGTAGTAAAATGGCATTTTATTAATACAACTTAACTAAAAAGCGAAGTAATTAGTACAAAGTCAATATATAATTTTTTTTTTTTATGTTAAGGTCGACAGACAGGCTGACGGTCTACTTGATGGTAGGTGGCTACCGTCGCCTATAACACAAGCAACGCCACAGCTGCTGCAAGTGCGCTGCCGACTACAGTAGGATTGGATAAGGGATTAGGAGGGGATAAGGAAATGGGCTCTGGCATCCCTTACTCACTCACCGAAACACAACAGCACGTATATGCAATTATTTCACGGTGGTATTCTGTAACGTGGTGGTTGCTGCCGCCAGGCGGGCTGCCCAAATGACTGCGAAACGCAGTGTGCCCTACCACTACGTTTCAAATCCAGACCAGAGTCAATTTTGAAAATTACATTAAAATTTCCAAACTTGACCCCGCCGGGAATCGAACCCGGGACCCCTGAAACGTTAGGCAAGCACTCTTGCCACTCATCCAACGGGCCGTCAATATTAGAGTCAACAAATGCCTACTGGCGATTTACGCCTTCCCTAAAAACTAGGCTTTTAGGGTCATAGTGTCGCTTTTCAATATAAACTAATTGAAAATCTTCACAATAAGAACGTCTCTCGGTTCTGTCGCGGCCGTTGAATTTCTGGACAAAGTAGCATGACTAGTGAAATCCATTCTTTTCGTGGGCTTTTTATATTGTAGGACTACCTACGGTTAGTCTTGGAGGGTATTAGCGGCCATCCCAACTTAACTTTCTAACATAATACCTCAGTGCTTAGGAATTTTAGCGATTTTATTTTCTACAACAGATTTCCGAGGAATGGATGGTATAATTCTTTTCATAGATTGCTTTTACTACAATCAACTACAAACGATTTTGAACGAGAATCAACCGTTTAATTTATATTTTTCAAAAGTCGGGCGCCGACATTTTTTCAAGTCCTTTTAAAAAAAATTTGGCGCAACTACAAACGAAATTACTTGAACTACAATCAACTACATTCTAAATACTATAGAATAGAAAAACAAAATTCCGGATCCGAACAGGTCGGGTGCCAAGTTCACATAGGTCTATTATCGTGCATTCGTGCCGTACATAATGTTATACGTATTCAGGCTGGAAAAAATAAAATCTTGCAAAACTTGCGGACCCCGCACGTGTTATACCGCATTTGTAATCCCGCTAATTTCAAGCGGGATCCCGCATTTGCGGGATTGCGGATCCGCGGGATTGCATTCCCTACTTCCGAGATAAGGAGGTCGTAACTTTAGTTTTAATTAATTTAATTTTTATTTAATGTAGTTTTAATCCTTTCGTTCGTTTAGTTTCGTTGAGGAGGCAAATCAACACCGGTTTATTTTGTCTTCCGTAACTATAGCGACTCTGCCCCGGCTTCGCGCGTATTTTGAGCTGAGGATTTATTTTATTTTGAGCTGGGATTGAACCCACAACGTTTAGCACAGTAGGTAGCTATAGTTGAGCCAACGAAGTCATCGGTTAATCAATTATTTAAATCTTGAAATTTTAGTATAAGCGGATTTATTTATTCCAAAATATTTTCAATATTATAACAGGCGTTAGGCAAGTCTGTTTATAGATTTTAGACGCTTGGGTATATCGGACGAGAACATATTTAGTTATTAGTATAAACTCATACACGCAAATACACAAACATACACAACACGCAAACATATACACAAAGATTAAAATGTAAACTAAAATGTAAATGTAATCTTTGAAATGTAAAGATTACATTTATTGCAACATAAAACCATTACCTACATTTATTTTTCTCTTTTCAGGGAACGTTGAGAGCACAGTTAAAATGTTCGAAAACTATTATTGATATATCGTGTGTATAAGAGCGTTATATTCGGGACAGATTATGAAAGTTAGTATCAAAATGGGCCATTAGGGGTCGTATCATGGCCGATTATATCTAAATTCTATCAGGAAATAGGATTTGGGGCAAATACGACACCGTTTAGAGTTTAGAAGAGATATTTGTTACTGCAAGCATGTATTTACGTATTAATAGAACATCTATCAACAAAAAAATAAAATAAATTTGGCTAAGGCCTAGCAAAAGAGTATGAAATAGTGCTGATTAGTAAACATTAGATTAAATCATTTCATATATTTGTTGTAATGACAAACATACCTAAACATTGGAAATTTTGGTGGCAAGGTTTTAGATTTTTCTCAGCAATGACAAAACATATGAAAGTGATGTTTGGTAATCTGTTTCTTCATGTTACTGACTTCATTTTGTCAGTTGGATTACACGATTGGTAAACTTTTATAACAGAGAAAAAAAATTTCAAAGAAACCTCTTTTAAAACACAGATTTACATTTTACAGGCAAACGGGACCAATTTATACCTCCAAATTTTCTGTGTACATTAGTATAAACATACACATTAATTTTACAGTTGGATTTCATAAAATACATTATAGTTTTTTTAATAAAAATCGCTTTGTCCCATACCACCTAACGACTTAAGCAATCGCGCTCTCGTTTTTGTATGCAATCAGAGCCGTATTAATTGTTTATCGCCGCGTCGCCTTAATTGCGAAAACTGTTAAAAAATTGACATTCCAATTGAAACTAAATGTTAGGTCTCAGGTCTAAACCTTATCGAAAACTCACAGGTAGCTTAAAGTTTTAACTAGACCAATAATAACTTACCCTGTAACATTGACGAATATATTTACTAGCGTAAGGACCGGTACAACGACGCAGTAAAATGGCACCAGCGCATTGGCCCTAAAATATCAGTTTTTTTTTTTATTAAATCAAGGTAGCGCTTGACCACTATCTCACCTGATGTGAGGTGCAGATGCGGCCGAAGGTGGACCACGCTTACTATTTACCCTGGTTTTGAAGACCCCGAGGTTGTAGTTTAGGGCCAGCTAACTTCCCTCATCCTCGCAAGATTATGGTTGAGAAAAGTTTTGTACTCAATTGTTATAAAAATGCCTAGTTGCTTAGTAAAAGGCTGCAAAAACTATGATACGAAGGTTAAAAAGGAATATCATATCATCGGTAAGTAATTGTTTACGTGTAAAATAACTAATTTTAACACATTTCATTCATAATGGCGGCCATGTGCTGCACGTGAATTAAAATAAACGTAGCCTTGTATTGACGTCATTCTTTTATTTGTTTTTCTTTTTTTTTAGGAATTTCATGTAGGTGGAATTATATTTAGTGTAGTGTAAGTCTATAAGATAAGTTTGTGTAAAATTAATATTAGTTAATTAGTTAAAGGAGTAACGGATCGCATAGGAAAAATGTTACAGAGCAGAAACATCAAGGCCATATATAAGCCCACGAGCCAAATCAGAAACCTGCTCGGTTCAGTTAAAGACCCAAGGGATCCATTATCCTCGACAGGGGTATATAAAATACCTTGTGAATGTGGCGCAGTATATATCGGCACCACAAAACGCAGCATTAACACCCGAATTAAAGAACACAAGGGCAACTGTCGCAGAGGAGAGACCGAAAAATCGGCAGTAGCTGAACACGCCTTTTCTAAAGGCAATCATAAAATCCTTTTCAAAAACACATTAGTTCTGTCATCCGAGGTACACTATCACTCACGCCTTAATCGGGAAGCCATTGAAATTTTCAAGCATCCAAATAATTTCAACAGGAAGGAGGAAAATCTAAGGCTACACAAGATTTGGTATCCGGCACTACGCAGAAATAATAATAATAATGAAAGAAAGAGAGGGCATTATAACCCCTCTCCTAGTGACCACACCCCACCAATTCAACCACGGGGTGGGGATATAAATTTAAGTTTAAATATAGACACATTCCAGTCGACAAATCAGTCTCGCTCGAGAAGTCGAAAAGTGCAGAAGTGAAGTGCAGTGATGTGATGTCCTTTTTTTTCTTCTAACTCGGACTACACCACTGAGGATGTCAACCGCAGTTGTTGACGAAACGTTTGGAAGAATTTCCAACAGACCTGGGCCGTCATCCCGAAAACCCACAACTCATATGGATACCGGCCGAGAAAACCTACATTCTACTATTTGTGTAAAATGCTCCGTTGGGCGTATCCTTACTTTTAAAATCATTGCCCTGTAAATTGAAAGGCGCAGCTTGGGGCGCCCTGTAGCCATGGAGGACAAACGACCAGAAAGGTTTAGCAGGAAGCGTTTGGATGCGAAGCGTAGAGGATATAGGCTAATGATGATGACGATGAACTATGAACTTTCCTTGAGAATATAATATAATTTTGCTGAACAAACATCCGAAATACACAATGAATAATTATAACTCTCCCAATAAAATATAGTCCGAACCCGAAAATCACTTTCACAAGATTAATAGATACATTTAATCAACTTGGATTTTCGTAGATCCTCCATAGCAAAGTGTAAGGACGGCACAAATTTGCCAAATCTTAATGACGTCCATTAATAATGTTTAGCAGTGTATGGGGTCAGCATTATTGGAAATTCACGGAGTTTAATTATCAACTTCGGCGTCCGGTTTAGCTACAGATTTAACCCTAGCTTTACATGAAATACCTCTTGCCGCATTCCAAATTTAAATGGTTCCAATTATAAGTACTGTTCTAAATTTTCAATTGGATTTGAACTCGTAACTGAAATCTGCATTGTCTATGTTAAAATAGTAACTATCGTTTGAGAATTATTGGAATCTAGGTAAATGATTTTTATATTGATTATGTCGTCTTTTAAGAATAAAATTTGTTTACTAAATAATACAAATATGTACAGCAAAATTATGATATTATGATGTTGTATAATGTTGTGTGTGTCTAAATATGTGTGTGTGTAAATAAAAATGTTACATATGTTACTGATGATTAAGTGTTTCTTTGAAACCTATTTACAGAATAAATGACTGAATTTAAAATTTATAAATTAATAAATGCCTATTCCAAGTTTTTATGCGAATTTCATCCGCATTTCTTGAATAAAGTGCCGCTGCGCACTCTCCGGATTAGTAAATTTTATGTAAACGATGCATAATGCAGAATTTAAAGAATATTTAAGGCAGACATGGATATGGCGACTGAGTTTGAAACTTTTTTTTCTCTATATTCCAGTTAACATTTCTCGGACACTAAATTCATCATCAATAGGGTATTTGACAGATTTTAGGAAAATATCTCAAACTGTTCATTATACCATAATACACTTGCAATTTGATTCATTCTTTGTGAATTGCTTTATTTTCTATGAAAATTACAATCAAAGTTTAAATGATAAATAAGACCGCCAAAACGCTAAAGGCGGCATTGGGTTACGTGTTATTAATACGTCACTTTTTTGCAAAAAAACATTTAGCTGTCAAATCGTATACTAAAAACAAAGCAAATGACACAACTCTATATGCCAAAATCGCGTGCGTTTTTAATCACGTGGTCAAACATGAAAATTTAATTATTTTAATAATTATTTCTTATGAAAATCGTACATATTTTTAAATACTGTGTTAGTTAATTTGGTTTAAAAAAATATTTACAGTTAGTCTAGTAACAATTTGTTTCCTATGTTCATTATAGTCAAATACCGTATTGAAACTGAGAACACCCTTTGAATTTACGGTTGTTATCCCAGTTGACATAGTAACGTTATTTAAGACTTGGATATTTGGGGCATGGCAGTGAAAACAGTTGCCTCTGTAATAAATATAATTGCACCTTCCTTAGCAAGCCTTTGTTTAAGTAAGATGATACAACTAATCCTGCTAATTATAGACCGATTCCAATATTCCGACCCTTAGTAGTCTTTGAAAAAAAAAATTTTGAGTCAATTACTCAAACATTTTTAATTATCCTAATTTACTTTTTAAAAGGTAAATTGATTTCACATAGGGTCGCTCTATTACGGACGCAGGTATTGAACTCTTGAAAAATATATGTATATGAAGCATGAAAGAAGTCGCAGGATGCGATTTGTCCGAAGCCTTTGACTGCGTACACTTTAATAAGAAAATTGCACTACTATGGAATTAAGAATAAGGCTCATGAATTTCTGATTTTTTATCAGAGCTCAATTCTGATTTCATTTAAATTTCTGTTTCATTTCTGTTTTAATTTCTGATTTCATTTATATTAATAGATCTCATGTTCTATTAATTTAAATGGTAAGAAATCTCTGGGTACTTTACTTAAAATAGGCGTCTCTCAAGGCTCGATTCTCGGCCCGTTTTTATTCTTAGTTTATATGTATTAATGATTTATCTTTTCCTGTGAACAAACATGGACTTCTTCGAGCGAGCAGTAAATAAGTTCCTGCAGGGTCGGCAGCGCACATGTACCTCCCCCCTTGTTGTTGCCTTTGTCCTTAGGAGACGGTAACCACCTAACATCAAGTGGACCATCAGCCTTCTTTCCACCCTTAATAATAATATATAAAAAGCAAAATGAAACAATAAACTTTGAAGTTGTTTTATCAGTTAATAATTGTTGTATAAGTATTAATTGCGTCCTACCTTGGCTTCTACTTAAGTATAATAGCGTGACGGTAAAGTGTCATAGCCTTCCCTCAAGAAAAGTGCTATCAAATGCAAATCTGACTTGTAGTTCAAGAGTTTAACGCATTCAACCAAACAAGCAAACTTTTCAGTTGTAATATATTATAGACTAGCTGTTTCACGCGACTTCGTCCGCGTCTCTTTATAAAATATTACTATAGGTGAAAGAATTTTTAAAATCGGTCTAGTAGTCTTTGAGTTTATTCATTACAAATATACATTTGTATGGAGGGGGGTAAAGGGAGAGATGGGGGGAGGGTAAGTAGCCTATGTTACTCGCTGATAATGTGGTTTTCTATTGGTGAAAGATTTTTTAAAATCGGTCTAGTAGTTTTTGAGTTTATTCATTACAAACATACATACATGCAAATCTTTTCTCTTTATAATATTTGTATAGATAGGTAAATTTCACATAACCACATACTTTTTTAAGAAAAAACTATTAAGTATAAAATAAAACGTTGGATGAGTGGTTAGGATGCTTGCCTCAATACTCTGTTCTATAGGGTTCTCGGGTTCAATTATCAGCAGGGTCAACTTGAAAAATGAACTTTTTAAATTTGGCTCTGGTCTGGAGCTGGAAAGTAGTTAGTTGCAGGGCACACTGCGTTTCACAGTCATTTGGGCAGGCCGTCTGGTGGCTGTAACCACTCCCTTACGGAAGACCACCGTGAAATAACAGCACATGTGCTGTTGTGTTTCGGTGAGTGAATAAGGGATTCCAGAGCCCATCAATCCCTTATCCTTAATCCTACTTATGTATTCGGCAGCGCACTTGCAGCAGCTTTAGCGTTGCTTGTGTTATAGGCGACGGTAGCCACCTACCATCAAGTGGACCTTCAACCTGTCTGCCAACCTTTACATTTAAAAAAAATTAAAATCAGCAACTCCGTTAACAATTTTTTTCTAATTGCTTACTCAAAGGTGACATCATCTCTTCATTACTAATGCCTAGCTTTGAACAAAATAGGTTTGTTATCATGAACAAGATTTAATAAGGAGAATTTATCTAACCATATCAACGTCAACAAATATCGCCGTTGGTACTTTGCCAAACACGAGTTATGATAATATTGCTGAGAACTTCTCTTTTTGTGTGGCTCAAATTAAGAGCAAACAGCGATTCTTGAAACGTCGTGATGTCAAATGTCACAAAAAAAAAAAAAAAAAAAAAAAAAAACGGGACAAGTGCGCGTGAAGAGGGTTCCGTACGATATTGAGTGATTTACCATGTTATTTTAATATCATGGACTTCTTATAGGTTTTCCTATAATCTATAAGTAGAAAACTAACTTTTGAATTTTTTCAAAATTTTAGGTTCAGTAGTTTCGGATGGTCGTACAGACGGACACACGAGTGATCCTATAAGGGTTCCGTTGATTTAATCGGATGTACTGAACCCAAAAACATTAACAAAATTCATTACATACAATTTAAAAAGATTGCAGTAAAAGGCTTCAATTGAAAAGCCTTTTACTGGTTTGTGTAGATGACCTTTTTAATTAATAAACTGTTTTGTTTTTAATTAAGAAATAAATCAATATTTATTTCTAGAAAATAAGTCAAAACGACGTTTGTACAATAACAGCAACTCCACTGGTGCGACCATAGGATTAAGGATAATGGGATAGGAAAGTAACAACTCGACCAGTGGGCTAGTCAATATTATCACTACTTTGAAATTAATATTACGTATTCAAGAACGAGCCGTGTAAACTATCTGTGCCCCGTGACTTAGTAAGCGTGATATTCGGAATAACGCGTATCTTTTGTTTTCAAACAGATTGGAATGAAATATACACTACATATTATCGGAAGCTTTCTACAATACATCAGTGGAAACCACATGAAAATCGTTTAAGCCGTTTCTGAAATTAGCGTGCACAAAGGCATAGTAGGCAAAGAACAAATCACCAGCCTAAACTGAACACTACTTAATATGACTGATCATATATATCTGAGGTCAACTTAAATTCGAATTCCAAAATCACGTAACTGAATATTTAATTTTATTTCTAACTTTTGATCGAAAAAATGTTGGACGTGATTCTTTAAATTTACAATTTTTTTTATTGGAATGAAACAAGCACTAAATGTTAGGGGAAGCTTGCTACAATACATCAGGGAAAACCGCATTCAAATCGGTTAGGCCGTTTCTGAGATTAGGCGCAAACAAACGCACAGAGAAATAGACAAAAATTCTAAAAACTGGTCTTTTTTACTTAGGTAACATAAGTACAAAGTGCATAATTTTTTTTTATTTTTAATGTACAGACAGCTCATTTACGATTTTATTATAGGTTTAGATATAGATATTTAGTTGGAATCACGTCCGATGAGGAGGGCGAGAGGACAGTATTGCCATCCCTAACATCTTTCCTTTTTTATAAACAAAGAACAAATTATCTAATTGTTAAACGCTACTATCCACATGTTCTGACATTAAAGAAAGTTTTCATTGCTGTGACTACTGTAAATATAAGATTTTAATTTAAGGTGGAGACAAACGCTAAATACTAAAAATATCCATTGTTTAATGAAGATGTTACAAGAAATAGACAAGACAATTGCTTTGAAAAAAATATATATTATACTTAAACATGTGAAGAACCAATTGTATTAATTAGAATTTTCGTTAAAGTAATAGAAACTCCACAAAAAAAGTTAGAACACAAGAAGAATTTGACTTTTATTGAAAATTCTCTCGAAAACGACTTATTGCGCGCATATAAATCCTGTACCTATTAATAAGTTAATGTCAGTTTAAAAAATTGTATTAATACAATTTTTTTTTGCGTATTGTTCTAATGGTAAAAACAAAAAAAAAAAACATTTCTAGGCCTGTTGAATTGTCTCCGCCGCCAGCGAATTCTCATTTGCCTAAGTGAAGCCCTTAACAATTTCTAGACCATGAATTCTGACCATGAACATTCTGATAGCTATTGATATCAGGGTAATTTAATATTAGAACTTATAATTATATTTTTAACCTTGTGTTCTAGGTATACACAAGACAATAACTCTTTTGACTTGCACCACAACTAGCCCAAAGGAAGTGGTTCATCCGAGGGAATCTAGTTTAATGCATCGTGATATACGAATATACGCAATGTAAGAGACAGTTCACACTTGTGTGCACTTTATCACCGATTGCTTCACATCAGGTCTCTCGTTAAAACACGATCTCTGATTTCGGTGCAAATACTTAGTACCAAAATTTGCATTATGAAAAATTTGATATTTATGAATTGTTATTTTCCGAGCTTATGGTATTTGAAGAATAGGGGATCGGACAAATTTTCAGAAAGTGTTTTAAATTAATCTTCATGGATATTTATTACCATAAAAAATACTATTTTATTTATTTATAGCCTTTTCGGTACTCAAAATCATGTTTTAATATTGTTTGTTTGAAAATGCCGCCAAAACGCCACGATAGTTCATCTGAGAGCGCGTAACGTCATTTGTGGTCATATCATAACAAAACAGCTGCATTGGCATAAGACAATGATTGCCCACAAATGACGTCACGCACTGTGATTGCTGTTTCAGTATAGATTAAAAATATTGTAAATAATAAAATTTTATTTCTTCATTTAAAAATATTTAAATGAATTATATTAAATTATTATTCGATAAATAATCGTAAAAAAGTATATATTTTCTTTCTAAGTACATTTTAGATTTTAATCTGATTACTGTCCGATCCCCTATTGTCTCGCCCTCAAATTGAAAGTCACTTACTTGATATGCAGAACGATGCAGCATTTCTCACACAGAGCAAATAAAATCGGAGCTTACTAGAGACGGTAGTAATAATATGTAATAATCGTGACCAAGAAGCCAACGAAAGCATGTAGGTAATCATGAACCTTTAAAAACTTTAGTTAAGTTACACTTTAAACCGTCCAATGGCTTTTGATACGATTTTCATTAATGTAAAGAGTTATTAACGAGTTTTTGCATAGTTTTCTCTATATTATTATTAGTATACAATTATTGTATAGTAATTATTGTATAGTAATTATTGTAAGTAATTGAATTGAATTGTGTGTATTGGAATTTTATTCAATTTTAACTATTCTTGGAAGCCGTCCCAATTTCTATTAATTTGTATTTTTTTTTCTTATCTTGTATTTGTGTGTGTTTTTTTTTCTTAATTGTTCTTAAATATGTATATATGATTAATTTACTCAACTGTACCTATAAGTATTCATGATTATGTATGCTGTGATAGCCTATAAATGTAATGTGTACAAGCTGATCTATGTTATGCTTTTTGTTTTGAGCTTTATGTACATTATTACGTTGGCTGTCCATAATAATAAATAAATAATTATTGTATAGTTTTCTCTATAAACCAACTTTTATGGAAAAAAAATGTAGTTCCCACGCTATCGCACTTTGACACTGCGTGGGCTCCACAAACCGTAAGCTACAATATTTATTGATTTACTTCTCTTATCACCGAAGGGAATCACAATATTTTATGCAGTCTATTGTGAAACTCGTTTTTGATATATTTTGATTATTTTTCTTTAAATTTAAATAAAGGTTTATGTAGCGACTACATACCATCACGTATCTGCAAGTAGGAAGTTTATAATAATCACGTCGGGGTCACCAATTTGCCTAATTATTATGACAATAAGTACAACGAGACGTTATTACACCTTGTCTCGTGATGGTATGTAGTCGCTACAGTTTACAAAATAGAAATAAAACAGTTAAATTTTTGTATTTACCTTGTCGAAATCTACATTCAGTTAACTTTGTAGACTATAACTTTGTAGACTATAATGAACCATATATGAACCATATAGGGTTCATTCTAAAAATAATGATTGTAAATACTGACGTGACTAATTGACTATCCATCGCTGCGTGCGCCCCCCAACCGGAAAAAGTAGTGGGTGGTCCGCACTTCTGGCTCAGAGGGCTAAAAGCACTGGGAGCGTCAGGACGTCGCTCCACGTCAAGCGTGTTTTTACAAGTTGTAACTCGGCTTGCTAAAATACATCAGTGGAAACTACATGAAAATCGGTTAAGCCGTTTCTGAGATTAGCGTGCACAAAGGCATAATAGACAAAGAACGATTTTATTATATAATATGAAGAATCACAAGCCTAAGCTGAACTAGCCTACTTAATATGACTGATCATATAGATCTGAGGTCAACATACATTGGAACTCTCAAAAATCACTTAAACTGAATATTTTAACTTTATATAATATAAACTTTCAATCAAAGTCGTTTTACAGATGATCATATATAGTTTACTAAAGTTTCAGCCAATTCAACCGAAGAGTTATTTTATTACATTTTTATTGAAAAAATGTTTCACGTGATTCTTTAGATTTAAATAAATTGTTTGTTTGTAAACCGATTGGAATAAAACAAACACTAAATGTTACGGGAAGCTTGCTGTAATACTTCAGTGAAAACCGCATTCAAATCGGTTAAGCCGTTTCTGAGATTAGAACGAACAAACGTACAAACAGATAAAAATTCTAAAAAAAACTGTTTTTTTTTCTTTGGTACCATAAGTACAACATGTATAAATTGTTATTTTGAAAAAATAATTAATCTACAGACACAGCTCGTTTACGATTTTATTATAATATATGTATAGAGAAAACTTATAAAAGAAAAAAATTATAATGCAATATTAAAAAAAAACAATCAAATTTAAATTTCAGGGTTCTTGAGAGAAGCTGAAGCTTCACCGCTGAAGGAGAATATTGAAATAAGTAAAGAGGTCCCGACCGGAACTATATCGAGAAACGACCTAATAAAAAAAAATACCGAAACTACAGGGTAAAAAAAAATCAAACTATTGTCCTGTCCACGCAGACGTCCGAAAGGCGCACGTTGAGCTGTCTCACGAGTACAGGTGGGGTGCTCACAACTTTGGAACATTCATAGTTGGCTCTGGTCTGGATCTGGAAAGTAATGGCAGGGCACACTGCGTTTCGCAGTCATTTGGGCAGCCCTTCTGGCGGCAGTTAACACCCCCTTACAGAAGACCACCGTGAAATAACAGCACGTTGTTGTGTGTTGTTGTGTTTCGTTGAGTGAGTAAGGGATGCCAGAGCCCATTTCCCTAACCCTTCCCAATCCCTCACCCTTAATCCCGCTGGTGTCGGCAGCACATTTGTAGCATCTTTATAGTTATAGGCGGCGGTAACCACCTACCATCAAGTGGACCGTTAGCCTGTCTGCCGACCATAACATTACGAAAATCGAAAGTCCTTAAATTTGTAAAAAATACATACCATTGATAAGGACCTCAGATCGACAATCCAGGCTGCTTTTGACTGACCCTTTTGGGAAATAATGGGGATGCCTTTGTCCACCAGTGGACGTCCTATGGCTGAGATTGTGATCCTATAAATGGTGTCGCAGTATTTTAGGTGATGACGACAACAACCTTTTATCAGTGTCATCAACCTGCCTACCGTTCATAATCTTAATAAACAGAGAGATTAAATAAGTATTTATTTTTCATCGAAACAGCTTCTTGCAAATTTAAAAGCACGAAGATACTAATCTACATATAAAAAAGATGATTAATATACGTATTTATGTGGGTTAATTATGAAAACGTGGTTTTGATCATTAATATTAATTAGACCCCCATCACATCATGGGGCATGTTATGGATTATTCGTGTGTACTTAATGGTATTGTAAACATCAGGGTCATTTTAGAAATAATGCGAATGATGAATAAACTATAAAATATTCAACAAAATTTTGTTTTTATTGTCATTGTAGAAACATTCTCCTTAGGATTAAAATCAGGAAAGGATTAAAATATTGTAATTTTTTTTTAATAATACTTATAATTGAACGATACTTATATGTATATCGTTGCAACCACTCGAGCCGTGTCGGTGCCGTGTCATCTCAATGAAGAAGTGTCCATTGATGTAGTACAATTCAAATGTTGTTAAAATGGCGCAGTATCTTCAAGCTGCACAAATAAGGCCTTACTGTTCTTTAGATTAACTAAAATTAACTAAAACTAATTTTAGATTAACTAAAATTCACTAAAATTCACTAAAATTAACTTGAGTCACACTTACATTATCTCTCTATGTATTTATATACGCATACTAACTGAACTCGGCCACGCTTCGCTGCGGTCCATACGGTGGTGGAGTGCGCGTGGGGCGTGCGGTACTGGACCTGCTTGTATATAATGCTATTGATCGTAGCGTGATGATCTTATAGCCTATATCCTTCTTCGATCAACACAAAAATATTTTTTCAATTCGATCGCGTTCAACTATACAAACAAACAATCAACCTCTTCAGATTTATAATATTAGTATATATGGAGTATATTTTGAAGGATTTGCTATATTCGTTTTGATAAGTATTGCCATAGATAAAATATTACTTAACCAGTATAGATGGTCACTCACGTACATTGAATCCGTACCCTATCAAATTTCGCTTATATCTAGATGCCGCCTGTGTAGTTTGTCGCTTATTTGTTGTCATTAAAAATCCGCTAGAGTCGCTGCAGTCGACCATTCAGTCAATTCTCATGTACAAGAGATGGCACTACTAAAATTTATTTAAAATATAAAAAAAGTGGGCACGAACAACGATAAAAGGGCCGTATGAACGGTATAGGTTCTGTTCTAAAAAATAGGGCAATAATATCATACATAAAAGTCACAGATTAATGATAAAAGTACCTCTCAGCAACGTCGCCCTCTAGTTATTACCACGATAATAAGGAACTATAACTGCGTGATTGAATTTGTTGGTTATAATTTTTAACAAAATACACATTAATGTTAAATTCGAGACTCTTAGTGACATCTAGGGAGTGGAAATCCCAATATGAAATTGGCTTCAGATCGTTATATGGAAGTTGACCATCTATACTGGTTAAGTAGTTATTTATCTATGGTATTGCATTACAACGCTCTTTGTTATGTTGTTGTTGTTGTTTGTTGCTGTTGTTAAGTATTGCATTACACCTACTCGTATAATTTTTATGCTACGCAAATTTGTAGGCACTTCCCTCGAAATATCTCCAGATTTGAGCTCATGTAAGTACTGCCTCTGGGCTGGCGCTCATACAACAATTGTTAGAGCGCCTTAATTTAAGAAGAGATCTAGCCTCTATTTGTGTGTTCTACCGACTGTACAACAGTTAGTGATCTGATGAGTTGTTCCAATTAATGCGGTTACTGCTCTGATACTTCAAACTTTACCACCTTGCTGTGCGCTATAGATGCCGAGTTCTCCCACGTTAAAATTTCCGGTCTGCGGTTTTTCCACCTAGCTACAATATGGGCTTCTTCGAGCGAGCAGTGAACAAACAGTGCAGGGTCGGCAGCGCACCTGCACCCAGTGTTGTTTGTGTTCTTTCTTAGGCGACATTAACTGCCATAAGCTAGATTAACTAAAACTACTAATGGCGGCAGTAATCACTTATGTACGGGCCTGTAAGCTCCCGTACATGTGGTTACGGTACGGCTGTGTACCTGCTAGTGGGCAACGCTCCCATTTACAGAAGCGTCGCTGGTCTAGCCGATTCGGTTGGTTAGGCCGAAGAGAGTGGGTAAGGGTTCCAAGACAAAGTCTGTACTGGTTACCTGGTCATGCGGTGAAGCGTAGACAGTTTATTCGAAAAAGTGGTCGATTTATCATACATATTTACAGATGCAACTAGCGGCAATCGTGCCCTGCGCCGAACAATACGCCAAGGTCAAATGGGTGTTGACACGATTGCGCAAGTTGTGCAATATTGTGCAATAACACTATTTTCTGTCCCTTTCACTTTCCGTTGTTGTCTTTGTCTGTACACACGTTTATATGGGCCAACTTTTCACTGCGTTGGCCCATTTCTTTGCGAACACTATACGTATGAACACTTTGCACAATCACTTACGTTTACACGAACTGTAGGCTGTCCCGAACAACTTACTTATGTACTCAAAAACTTTGATAAAACAAAAAAAAAATATATAGTTTTGTGATTCTAACCACAAAATACCACAATAATAGGCACATACATACAATTTATCAACAGACTAGAGTGCATTAACAGTCAAAAGCTTGGAGCCCCAATTTCGGCAGTTAGCACCTCTTAAGCACTTGAAATAACTTCTGTAAGCAGAATAACCGTTAAATAACAGCACGAGTGCAGTTGTGTTTCGGTGAGATCACATTTTCCTATCCCTTCCTTATTTATTATCCTTTGGTGATTTTTGTGTTCACATGGTGGTTATCTATCAAGTATAGGAACTATAAATAAAATAAATCATATAAAAATGCTGTTTTTTCATTTATTTTTTTTTTATTATTATTACAGAATCAACAGCTCTCATTTACTTATAATTATAATAGAAAGTTATAATGAATAATAATGAAAATAAATAATAATAATAATAATAATAATAAATTATAATGAAATTTATAATGAAAGTTTTACTCTTTATTTTTGAAAAAAATCTTTTAAATTTTAATTAAAAAGCGCTATTTTATGACTTCAGCATATTAGACGTTATAATTATGAAAGGTTATATGAAACAACTAAAGGCTCGCTCATATTTCACAAAACTCAATTTCAACAACACCGTTAATAGAAATAGGTTTGTAAGTATGAAAATTAAAGAAATAAATATATATGAATGTATTTGCTTAAAATGTGAGTGCAAAATAAGATCTTAGCTTATAATAGCCTATACACATTCTGCCATTATTTATTTGTTATAAATAAAAATTAATATTTTACATTACTAATATACGAGTAACTATTTCATAATTATATATCTATCTTAAACTAAAATATTCATTTGACGATTAAATTTGACGAGCCCGTTGGATGAACGGTTAGGGTGCTTGCCTTAACGCTCTGTTCTAAGGTTCCCGGGTTCGATTCCCGGCAGAGTCAACTTTGAAAATGAACTTTTCAAATTGACTCTGGTCTGGATCTGGAAAGTAGTGACAGGACACACTGCGCTTTGCAGTCATTTGGGCAGCCCGTCTGGCTGCAGTAACCACCCCCTTACAGAAGACCACCGTGAAATAACAGCACGTGTGCTATTGTGTTTCGGTGAGTGAGTAAGGGATGCCAGAGCCCATTTTTCCTATCCCCCTCCTAATCCCTTATCCTTAATCCTGCTGTAGTCGGCAGCGCACTTGCAGCAGCTTTTGGCGTTGCTTGTGTTATAAGCGACGGTAGCCACCTACCATCAAGTAGACCGTCAGCCTGTCTGCCGATCTTAAAATAAAAATAAAATAAAAAATCATCTAATTTGTGCTAATTTTTGTATAGAAGCCATTTGTGCAATGGTGATAATAAAGTCTTTGAAGGTGATAATTGGCTGCGATGTGCACGTATTCTCTACATGAAAGTATGTAGAAAAAGTTTGCTGAGTCGACCCAATTTCCAAAGAGGTCAAGCTTAATTATTTTCTTATCAACATAGTCCTTTCATATAAATCATATTAACACTAATTCCTGCGATTTATTGTTTGTCAGATAGGAAAGAAAGAAAGGGGTATTTGTGGGTAAATCATTTGCGTCATATTATAAATCATAACCAAACTTGAAATTATTTTATCCAAGACCGCGGCTTCTTTCATTTCCAATTTGGATTGCATATACAAGTTTTCTACATATACAAGTACCAGCTTTTACTTATTTACTAGCTGAGCCTGCAACATCGTACGCGTGGTATTCGGTATAACGCGTAACTTTTTCGCCAAGTATAAATAAACCCACTCTTATTTATACTTGGCGTCAAACGCCTCGATGTATTCCAAATTTACCGGAAAATGTAAAAAGATTGTAAACAAACCATTGAAAGTTCGGAAATGCTATTTCTGTTGAAATGTAAACTCTATGTTGTAAACATAAGGACCAATTTCCTTTGACACTAGTCGGGAAGGAGCGTGGCTTCCATCGTTAGGGTGGAACGTTCGAGACTTTCGGCCAGCGCGAACGCTTTTTCCACAACGTCGCATAGTTTTTTTTTTTTTTTTTTTTAATTTTATCATATTGCAATCTGTCACATTAGGACATTCAGCAATAATTGTAAAAATAAATTATAAGCGTTTTGTGGTCCAAGCTCAGTGGCTTAACCACGTCAAATACTAAGTTGGCCCTTTTATTCAAGTGGGGTTTTCCTCTTTAGCCTGGAGAAAGTGAATTTCTGTGCAATTAGGTCTACAGCAAGCTGATTTATGTGGTTGGCTATGCGGTCCTTGTATTTCGGTATTCTAACTCTAATTTCATCTTTTACTGTAGGGATCTTAAGATCTCGGTGTATCCTCTCGTTGGTTATATACCAGGGAGCGTCAACTATAATTCTAAGCAATTTCGATTGGAATCTCTGTAGTTTGAGTTAGCAGAGGTGCCCCAGAGTTGTATACCGTATGTCCACGTCGGTTTTATTATGCACTTATATATAAGTATCTTATTAGCCAAAGACAACTTTGAAGCTTTGTTCAACACCCAGTAGAATTTTCTCAGCATTTGGCCAAGAGCTTTGCGCTTGGTAAATATATGTTTATTCCAAGTCAGTCTTCTGTCTAAATACACCGTCGTAGGAGTGGGTGTTAAAAGTTATAACACTTAATTTAACGTGTTAAATTAAATTTAACATTAACACTGTTAAAACATATAACTGTAAAAGAATATTTTTAACGACATGTTATATTTAATTTTCAAACATTTTATGCTTGTAAAAGTATGAAGGAATTGAATTAATTGAATTATTTCTAGCTCAATTTAAGCGTTTTTTCTTCAGTTGTATGTATGTAGTTCATACATACATTCCATTTATTTAACGGGTTACATTATAACAACATACATTATAACTAGCCATAGATAACATTCAATTTTTTAATGTGTTATAATAATTAACCCTTTGTATAAAACGTTATATTTTTTAACATTAACAATTTAACTCGTTGCAGAATTATAACTTTTAAACCCACCTCTACATAGTTACCTAGTAGTAACAATAATTTAAAAGATTTTTTTTAAATAAGTAAATATAATGAAAGATAATAAACCCTTACTAATTTATTTAATTGGAATTATTAATTGTACTCATATTTTAATCAAATAATATAACTTTCTTTCTTTTTTAAAGATAAGCAGAAAACGATTTTACATTTTAAATAAAACAAGAAAACATGATTTTTCATAAAAATTAAGTTAGCGAATCTAATAATGCCTGTAGTCACGATGTAAAATGTTTTAGGATTAGTCTACATCGTCTGCCCTATTTAGATAATAAAGGGCCACAATTTATATTCAAAGCCGGCAATAGTCCGGGAACATTCGTGGTCAGTCTGGCTCACCGCCGCCTAGTGATGTCATCCTACGCTAGTAAATCTTCAAGTTATCGATTAATTTTTAAATTTATCGACAACATGAAAGCAATAAATGTACTAGACTGTATAAAATTTTTACTATAGCCAATCATAAAAAGGAAGTCAGTATGGCGGCAGTAATAGCGTATTTATTTAAATTCGCCGTAAAATAACTAGATGTACCTCAATACGTGAGCAAGGGATGCCATACATTTCTTATCTTCATAATATCCCTTACCCTTTGCCATTCCTAACGATATATTAGGCAGCCCTTCTAGTAGTGGTAGCAATTTCCACCCCCTCACTGATAACCACCGTGAAATATCAGCACTTGTGTTTTGATGAGTAAGTAAGGAATGCCAGAGCTTAATTCCCTACCCCCTCCTAATCCTTTCTCTAAATAAGGCAGGCAGCCAACTACATTTAAGTGAACCGTCAACCTGCCTGCCGAAATTAACATAAAAAATCATACAAGACTCGATACCACATCCGAGTATGGTATTACTCTTGTTCCTGGCCATAAAGTGGACTATCAACTTGTCTTTCGCTCTATATCATGGAAAATACTTCTCACACCATTATTCTAAATTAACTTTTTAATTATCATTCAGAATGAACTCTTTGAAACGCATTATTGTAATTTTAAAATGGGATATTAAACTCCATTCTCCAAATAAAGTATAGGTAAATTTAATATTTAATAGTAGTTATATATTTATTATATAAATAGTTGTTATCAACTATTGTTATAAATAGTTGATAAGTTTGTAGTAGAAACAGAATTAATATAGGTAAATATTTATAGTATGTAATAATGTTTTATTTATTATTTAATGTGAACATTAATTGTAGGTATAATGGGACCTTTTTTTACGAGGAGTAATCCGCTTACAGATCTCCTGCCGCTGTCTAGACGGCAGGAGTATGTGGGGGTCGCCCAGTGCCTGATCATAGCGGCACTGGGAATACCCACTAAAACTCCCCGGTGTCTCCTTGCCCTTTGAGCGGGGTGGACCGGGCTCTGCCGAGGCAACAACTCCGATCCACCCCAGGGCAGCCTAGCTATTGCTGACTAGGCTAACTCCAAAGGGGGATTGTCCGGAGGCACCGAGGCAATCCCCAGACGGGGTGACCTTGTGCAAGCACACATAGTTAACCAACCATGTGCGCAAGTCCCCTAAGACATTTGAAGACGGGCTTCGTAAGCCCGTCTTCTCCTGCCCAACCGCCTACGTCTGAGGGAAGCGAGACCGGCCTCTTCCTCTCGCTCCCTTTCAACTGCCTCCTTCTGCAACATCAAGTGTTCGCAGAAGGAAGCAACTGCTTTCCAGTTGGTCACACTATCAAGCATGGCTTAGGTATAACGGGTCTCCGGCCGTAGTGAAAGCTATGGTCGGCAGCAGAGCCGCTTGGCAAGCGACTCAATCCTTCTGCGAAGATGTCATCTCGCAGAAGGAGGCGGCGGAAAGAGAGCGGGAGGACGACGTCCTGTCCCATCCCCTCCGTCGCCGACGAACAGGACGCAGGCGGCTGGCGCACGCCCGCCACCTGGACCCCTGACAGGACTAGGGCGGTAGATGGGGACTCTACCGCCCGCTTCATCCTGAGAGGCACGTCGCACCTTGGCAGTTCGGGTGCGCCGTCCAAATGAGCCGTGTCCGGATGCGGACCCCCGCGGTGGAGTTGCGGAAGAGTGCTCGTCCGACCTCGCAACTTCAGCAATAGCGGATGAGAAGGACGCCAAGAGGTTTAGTCGGTAGGTCTACCCCACTACCATCTCGGGGCAGGAGTCCGACATAACCCACCGGTCTGTCCCCAGACGGGTGGGTATCCATGATGGATTACTCTTGTAAAAAAAAAAAGGTATAACGGGTCTGACCGAAATAATTAAAACCAAATAATACACAGTGATGATATTGCACCACTTTATATGACTTCGTTTTTGTGTGGTTCTTAAAAGCGACTGTGGTGGTTCTTAAAAAAAAACTTTGTTAGCCTTTGTCCCGAGAGGCACGATCGCACAAGCACTTTTTTCAGCAAGAGACGCATTGTGGGCTACGTTCATTGGCTACACCATAGAAAAATAACTAAAGCAAGTTCGGAGCTTCGGAGTCTACCTTAGCATAAAAATTTAAAAAATAAATAAACATTTAAAAAATATAAAAATTTAAAAAATAAATAATAAATAAATAAAAAGTATCACTGATAATCTCGTTGTTGATGTGTGGAATAATCTCGTTGTTTCAATAACCGTCTGACTCATCAATTACAATTAAAGCGACACAATAATGCATTTACAAATTAAAATCAATAAAACTAAATTTAACATGCCAATTTCAGTGCCGTGACGATTTATTGCCTTAACAAACATCTCACCTATTAACTGAATTGCAAATATTTACTACCAATAAAATTTAAAATACGAACATAAAAGCTCCATTATGCAGAAAGGGGGTTAATAATGATAATTGATTTAAAGCATATTGCAGGTTTGAGAAAGAAAACTAGGAGACATATGAGAAGTATTTTAATGTGAATATTAAATGTTTGATATTGAATCTTTATACAACCTACTTGTAATCTGTATAGAAGCTTGTTCGCAATTTCCCATTTCGTTTGATAGAGTTATGAAGACGCGAGTTGTCAACATTTCCTATTTCTATGTATACATAATCTCTATATATAAAAATGAATCTCTATTTCTCTTGGTCACGGCATCACGCGTGAACGGGTAGACCGATTTTAATTCGGTTTTCACTAATGGAAAGAGGGATAAACGAGGAATATTCATATGTATGTATATATATATTTCTCCGATAACTTCTAAACCACCCAAGAGTTTTTGATACGGTTTTTACTAAAGGAAAGAGCGCCAGTGATAAATTTTATTGTTTTTCTATTTATTGTACTGTTAGGTTTGCCGTAATCAAATAAATAAAAATATAACGGAATCAGACGTTTCTTTTGTTTGCGTTGGCAAATCCTTATGGATATCAGTCAACATGGGATCGCTGACAGATTACACCTTAGGTACTCTTACCGGCTAACACCCAACGACTTTCTTGCGCTGTATCGCTGAAATGTTGTGAATCGATTTTCTATCGTCTACACTATGGAGATTGTGCATAATTATATTCTGTACGAATTAATCCAAGCGGTATCGTTCCACTTGTTGGACCATTAGGCGTGGGCGAGGGTTTTCCCTTCGTGGTCGATCACGCACGGAACGTTTCAGTTCCACCTTCCTTATTCGGACTGCTAAGGAGTGGAACTCATTGCCTGCGTCTGTGTTCCCACAGGACTACAACCCTCGGACCTCTGCACCTCACATCAAGTGAGAAACCTTGCTACCTTTCACTACCTTGATTTAAAAAAAAACGACATCCGAGATCACAGCATCAGACATATAGTCATTTATCAACTATGACATCAAGCAATTTTGGCTTTTGACCTAAAATAAAGTTTTCTGTTTCTTTGTGCATACTGAAGGAACTACCGTAACAGAACATCGTTCCAGAAAGAACGAATCTCATGAATACCATCATCCATCCGGTGAAGAACTGTAAAATTAAATACAAGTAAATCAAGAAGATCGAGTGTTGGTATTGTGTTATTTTCAGTGGTCTCTAATATATATATTATTCACTAGCTATTTCCAACGGTCATACAACGGATTCGTTGGATGAGTTCATGTGTGTGTGTGTGTTCAAACAAGTTACATTGATAAACAACACTACTGAAACTTAAATTAATATATCGATAAACTTTTATCGACATTGTTCACATCACTAACGACCGGGTGCCCGCATGAGTTGCCGTATCTCGGCGATTATATAGAGCAATTTATGCATCGTAAGTCAAAATCGATGGCTTAATTACTTACACTACTTATTCACATCACTATCCTTGATACAGCACTACTTGTTTATTTTGGTTTTGATGTCCATATTTTGACAGGCGATCCGTTATCCAGTTTTATTTGGATTCTGTTTAAAAAGGTCGGATTTAAAACAGAATATTCCTTTATTGGGACTGGCTTCCTGTGAAAGGTTATTTTAAGTATTCTACGAATCTATACGAGTTATTTGGAAAGAAACGAGTGATATAAAAGAAAGAAAGAAAGGATATTTACTTTACTCGTTGAAAAAGTTACACAACACAAAAATAGTGTCCAGACTCAACGAATATAATTAGGTATTTATTAGTTTTTTCTTTTTTTTTTTTTAAGAAACCCGCCCCAGACTTCACACTAACACAAATTTCTTTTTGCAAATTATATGCTTACAGGAAGCATTGTCTTTTACGCTTTTTAGGGTTCCGTATGTCCGAATAAAAAAACGGAACCCTTATAGGATCACTCGTGTGTCCGCCTGTCCGACCATTATCCCCCACCCGTTATCTCCGAAACTACTGAACCTAAAATTTTGAAAAAAATACAGAAATTAGTTTTCTACTTATAGATTACAGGAAAACCTATAAGAAGTCCATGATATTAAAATAACATGGTAAATCACTCAATATTGTGCGAATAGGCAAACCGTTTTTTTTTTCTTCTATTATTGAAAACCGTATCAAAATCCGTTGGGTTGTTTTGAAGAAATTAGCGAAGAAACACATAGAAGCGAACACCCATATTATCTATATCTATACATATAATAAAATCATAAACGAACCGTGTCTGTTACACTTAATATTATAATTAACAAAAAAAAAAAAAAACAATTTGTACACTTTGTACTTTTTTTTATGTTGAGGTCGGCAGACAGGCTGACGGTCCACTTGATGGTAGGAGGCTACCGTCGCCTATAACACAAGCAACGCCTAAGCTGCTGCAAGTGCGCTGCCGACTGCAGTAGGATTAAGGATAAGGGATTAGAAGTAGATAGGGAAATGAGCTCTGGCATCCCTTACTCACTCACTGAAACACAACAGCACACGTGCTGTTATTTCACGGTGGTCTTCTATAAGGGGGTGGTTACTGCCGCCAGACGGGCTGCCCAAATGACTGCGAAACGCAGTGTGCCCTGCCAATACTTTCCAAATCCAGACCAGAGCCAAATTTGAAAAGTAGATTTTTCAAAGTTGACCTAGCCGGGAATCGAACCCGGGAAGCCTAGAATAGAGCGCTAAGGCCAGCATCCTAACCACTCATCCAACGGGCTTGTACTTATGTTAGCTAAGTCAAAAAAATAGTTTTTAGAATTTTTATCTGTTTTTGCATTTGTGCACGCTAATCTTCGAAACGGCTTAACCAATTTGAATACGGTTTTCACTGTTGTCACATTTCGAACTGTAACTACGCCTTTTTATAGGCTTCGTTTAGAAATATTTAAATAATACTATGTATCTTATACATATTAAAAATTAAAGTCGTTATCCGAGTTCGTCTGTTTCTCTGTTAACTTCGCCTACCGGGTTTTGATACGATTTTCACTAATGGAAAGATCGATCAACGAAGAAGCTACATTATCTATTATAGAAAGCTACATTATCAGCAAGTAATCTATATTAATAATTTCGTCAAGGGGTACGGTAGACTCGATTGAAACCTTACCTACTTGAATAATAAAACATAAAAAATAAAGATTTCGAGTCGACAACATATATCCGCAAAATTCGGATTGTCAAGTATTTTGTTAAATTCTAATGCTAATGGTGCTGACCAAAGACTAATAAAACATCTTTGGTGCTGACAGACAAATCGCAGTCGCCATATTGGCCACTCTACCGAAACGTCACTCACTGACCTGTGACATCTTAGAGGTTAATAAACGTTCCGTTTCATTCATACTAGCGCACATACGCCTCGCCACTCAATACGTCGTCGCACCTCGCCCCATTCATTTTAAAAACAAAGTGTCCATTACAAAGAACTGTGACTCATGTGACTGTGTAAAACGAAACGTCTTGCCGCAAACATTGAGCGAAATCTATGCCGCTTTGCCTTTAATATTCCTTGAGAACCGATAACTACAGAAATATCTACCTACATTTTGTACCTGATTACATATTATAGTCACATTACACCCGAGCGAAGCCGGGTTTTCATCTAGTATTTTATAAAGAGACGCGGACGAGGTCGCGTGCAACAGTTAGTATTAAATAAAGTGACCCAACGTTCTTATTCGAAGAACGCTGGATCAATAGGATGTCTGACGGGATACGTCACTGTGTCACAACACACAATATTCTATTCAGTCTGACACAGTCATTTACCTACATGCACACTTAAAACCAAAGATAATTGTACAGACTAATACAACATCTTTGCTTAAAACACCATTATTTTATGACCCACGGACTACGTCCATTGACGTGAAAACACGTTGTTCGCGACATTGAAACACGTATTGGTTAATTATGTCATAGAATCCACTAACGTTCACGTTTAATGCCGTTTACGTTTAATGCGTTATATAGCGATATTAACAGAAGGTTAATAATTAACCTATTAACGACACACATTTTTTGTGGATAAATAGCGTGCCTAAGACGAAATTTTAATTTTGTTCCGCTCCCGCGAAAGTGTACGAATAGGTTTTCTTGCAAACCATTCAAAACAAAGTGTTCGAATAGCTGTGGTAAAAAAAAACAACCATAATATTATGAAACAACATCCAAAAATCAGATAAAGAGGTGAACTCCTCGAGATAAATTATTTCACTTAAATTAACCGGACAGATCTACACAGTAAAAGTTATAAGCAGTGGAAAAACTCCGTAAAAACTTTTTTAATACAGTTGCTCAAAAAGTGGCGTATTGCAGGGACGTATAGCGTTCGGGAAGTGGGCTATTACACACTCGTGCTTTTTTTTTACCTTTCCCGCACTCGTGCGTTCTCTTTCCCAACTGTCAAAATAATGTCTATTAAAAAGAAAAACCAACCATGAAGTTTTTACTAAAAAGTTTTTATGATTCATGCAAATACGTATATTTCTAAAAAGAAGCTACGAATTTGTTTCAATATCAGATTTAATGATTTGAGTTAGGTTAGGTTTCATTTCATTTCATCTCATTAAATTTCATTTTCATTTCAAATCAATAAAAAAATTCTACTGAAGACTTGGCTGTATGGGCATAGTTTCCTTTGCCTACCAGAATGGTTGAAGAAAAAAAATCTCTGCTTATATTCTACGGTTGGCGCCATTTTCCAGAAATTTTCTTTGCGAGTTTAGTTGTTTGTTTTATTAAATTGCTTCATTTTTTCGCAACTGTATTAAAAATAGTCGTTTAGTACACGTGCGGAACCGTCATTGCAACTTGTTCCGACTGTCAACCCTCGCCTTCGGCTGCGCCTCGGCTCGGGTAGACATTTGTCGGAACTCTTTGCAATGACAGCCTTTCCGCACTTGTAATGAAATATACTATTAACGTAATACAAAGGTCGTAAAGCGGGGTAATAATTTTTCCAAATTTTTCCTGGTAGACAGGGAAAAGCAGTAGACTTTTAAAAGACATAGTTTCTTTAAAAAGCTGTAAATGACTGAGTTATATTATATTTACGAGTACATAAATATACGTATTATAGTCAGTGTGATTAATTGAAAATTATTTAACAATTACCAAGATTGAAGATGAAAGTGATTAATTATTTACTTTTACCGGTTATCAATAACAATATTATTTTAGTATACGTTTATTTACTTTTTATTGTTCACGCGGACAAATTGATGTAGTCTATAACAGTTTGTAGTACAATTGTTCACGGTTGGTGAACACTACGGTTGGTCACTATGTCTAGTAAGAACACTGTAAGGTTTTCCTATAATGTAATACTACAACGACATTTATGAGTTTTTGCGTTTTGATATTTTTAATTACAATTTTATATATTTTTGTAGGTAACCTTAAATCAACTACACTTGTCTGGGTCGGCGCACGGTTTAATCCATATCGCTGTTGACCAATCTATTTTGCAAGATTTTGTAAGTATTTACGAAAAACAAAAAAAATTACAAGATTACGAAAAACTTTATATAAAAAGAAGCATTTCAAACTGATGAAATAAAAGAGAAGTATTTACTTGCTCGACTATTTATTAACTATCGAACCAACAAATGTGGAGGCAGAAAGAGCCCTTTCGGCTGCTGGCTAATGTAGTTTTATAAGAAGTAGATTGGGAGATAACACTATTGATGCTATTTGCTTTTTAAGATCATTATTTCCAAAAAGAAAAGTGACTTCTTATTTGATATTTAAAAATTTGTTACATTTTTTTATTGTTTCTTTACTTTAATACTAAATATTGATATTTGCTATTTTTTATTAATAAATAAGTAGTCAAACAGTAAAATAATTAGTCAACTAGATGTAGTAAGATATTGTTGATTTTAAAAACTCTTAATAAACATTTAATTATACCATAACAAAGAATATTTATTTGAACTCCAAACAAAACTATAACCTTTGCGGGACTATATCCCGCTGGAATGAAATCAATCCAGCAAAAGTCCCGCTGGATTGAAAACAGTGCTGGATTGCAATCCCTATGGAGGACCCCTATGTTCAGCAGTGGACATTGGAATCTCGGCTAAGGCCAAGATGTAGATGACGGTATAATAGTAAATTAGTTTTCAAAAATGAATTAGACATAACATTTTTCACTAGAAACGGATTAACTAGAATTACGATGAGATTTGAAGCTCAGTACACTTACTCTTTTCTTTTTTATACTGTGGTTAAATTAAAGTGACGTACCTCGCGGTGGCCGCTTAGCCCCTAGTAGTTGAAATATTAATTGCTCGGCTTAAATTATGTATAAACCTAATATAGACGAAACGGTTACAGGAGCCAAGTTTTATCGCGTGAGATATGGCCGGTATTATAACCTTCACTGCAGTCAGAATATGATAATATTTTAGTGCTCATTTGACTCGCATATAGGAATTATTTAACATAAAATATTGTTAAGTGCGGGATGAGTTAAAATGCCGTGTTTTTTTATGTTAAGGTCGGCAGGCAGGGTGACGGTCCACTTGATGGTATAGGTGGCTACCGTGGCCTATAACACAAGCAACGCCAAAGCTGCTGCAAGTGCGCTGCCGACTACAATAGGATTAAGGATAAGGGATTGGGAAGGGTCTCTGGCATCCCTTACTTCACTCACCGAAACACAACAGCACACGTGCTGTTATTTCACGGTGGTCTTCTATAATGGGGTGGTTACTGCCGCCAGACGGGCTGCCCAAATGACTGCGAAACACAGTGTGGCCTGCCACTACTTTCCAGATCCAGACCAGAGACAAATTTGAAAAATTCATCTTTCAAAGTTGACCCTGCCGGGAATCGAACCCGGGAACCCTAGAACAGAGCGTTAAGCCCCTGTAAGGGCGAAACGAACCTTTTATTTTGACAAACCAAGATGACTGCCAAAATCACCAAACATGTCCCATGAAACCGTCAAACTAATCAAAGATTTTATAAGTACTAATTAATTAACACCTATCATTTATTATGCATTTACATTTACATTCTTATAAGATTATTAGCAATAAATAATTTTAATCTAACATCTATAATTTATGTTTATATAACATAGTGTGAATGATAACTCATTGTCTATAGTATAGACAATGAGTTATAGACTCTATATGGTTGTAGACTCTATACAACCATATCAAAAGTTTAAATACAAAACTGTGAAGTACATCCCGTGAATAGAGAAAATGCCCCAAAAGACAAACACAGTATCAATGTAATTACTGTGTATTGCAAATCGTGCATAGAATATCACTTAATGGGTGCGTAATACAAATTGTAAGGACTCTACGACCTTGTTATGATCTCATGTGTAATGTTATGTCTCGCTTCGCTAGTTCACAATACACACACGCTCTATTTAAACGCCTGCATGCCTGTACATATCATGTATATTACTGAGCTCATTTTTATTACCTACTAGTTGAATCTGAGCTGGACACAGCTTAAAAATAAAAGTAATCCCTAAAATAAAAGTAGCATAAAAAAATTAAAGTTACTCCTTGTAACATCAGCTATCTGCCAGTGAAAATCTCGTCAAAATCTGTTCAGCCGTTTCTGAGATTAAATGGAACAAAGAAACAGACAGACAAAAAAATAATAGTTTTTTTGACTATAATTAGTGTATATAATTTGATATACATTTAGTTAAAAAGCAGCTATTTTGACATTACAAACAGGCACTTCCATTTTATTTAATAGCACAGAGCAAAGAATCGTCGCACCGCTACTAGAGACGGTAGTAATAGTAATATTGATGCGACGCAATTGCGCTGAGCGCAAATCATGGCACATTTGGCCGCCAGATTCTGTGTGGAGTATATTTGGCACAGTTTATTATCTGGATTAACATATAGAATACTTTCTATCCTGGAAAAATGCTAGGTTCCCGAGGGATCGTCTAAATATATAGGTATAAAATTGTGTCGGCGCCACCGTCATCACAGCGATAAAAATGTCGGGCCTTATAATCTATACTAATATTAAAAAGCTGAAGAGTTTGTTTGTTTGGTTGGTTGAACGCCCTAATCTCAGGAACTACTGGTTCGAATTGAAAAATTCTTTTTGTGTTGGATAGACCATTTATTGAGGATGGCTATAGGCTATATAACATCACGCTACGACCCATAGGAGCGGAGCTTCAATGAAAAATGTTGCAGAATCGGGAAAATTTATCCCTTTTTGAGACCTTCCGTTGCGTGCGCTTCGTAAACGGTTAAAGTTACGTGAAAATGATGTATGACGGAATTGTTCCCCTTTAAAAGTTCTAAAAAAAAGTCCGCGACAGCATATCTCTATCTTTTAAGGTTGACTTACTATAACCTTTTTTATTGTAATTAAATTTGTTCTAAAACAATGCATTATTTGCGAAGGTGTTTTTATAAACATGCCATTAATTCTTATCCAAATAAATACGTTATTCATCAAAAGTATTTAATTTTGAACAATATTGCCCTTGAAATCTTTAGATTTCAATGAATATCTTAGGAGATATATCCTAAATTAAAAGGTACGCGGGAGAAAATAAATTGAAGCGGTCTCGCACCAACGCGACGCGAACGACGGGACTTGATGCAGACGCAAGCGTTATGTTACACATTTATATTTTTCATTTTTCAACGCGCATTCGCAGGCACCATCTATATAATCCTAAGTGCCTTGGTCATCCTAACTAATATAAATGAGAAATTGAATTTGTTTTTTTGTTTGTTATGCTTTTACACCTTTAGCTGTTCAACCGATCATCGTGAAATTTTGCATCACGTTGTCAGAGATACATAAAAATATATAGGGTGTTATGAAAAAAGTGATATTCCCGAGGGATCGCCTAAAAATAAAATAAAAAATTTAACGCCCGACAAAAGCTAGTTTAAAAATGCGGGCAGCAGCGACATAAAAATGAAACCTATATTATAACCTTTATTAATTATTTTTATGTACTGCAACAGTCGTCCTGTCAATTCCATATAAAAATACCATCCAATTTTATTATTATTAATATTATTTATTTTGAAATTTTGACTCGTCTTCCCCTCTAAAAGCCAAAATGAGGGGGAGACGGTGTAACCCCCGACAGAAGCACAGTCGGTCGGGGTTCAGGGCGACAAGGACAGAAACCGACGTACTATTCTGGCCGTATCGAGCAGCACCGCTCTCTGCATCTGGCCCGGGAGGGAACCGCCACGGAATCCTAACCGCCTCAGGTTGTCCCTGAGGCTGATCGGGATTAAACCATTCCCGATCAGCCTCAGTTATTATTAAAAGTCTTTATTTGTAATATAAACATAAAAAAGAATAAAAAAAAGAAAGAAACAACAAGCAATAGTACAAAAGGCGGCCTTATCGCTTTATAGCGATTTCTTCCAGGCAAAGGGTAAGGAAAATTATATGAAAAATAAAACAATGTGGGTGGTAAAAATCATAGTAAGGTCATCATAAACTTACATTCTAATAACTAAATACTAGTACATAAATTGAATATAAACAAATATTAATAACACAGATTAATAAGATAGATTAATAAATATAATATATTAGAAGATAAACCAGAAAATGTGTCTTGAGTGCTTTTTTGAATAGGTATGTCCAGCGATTTAGATTGTCTAATGATCAAAGGCAATGCATTCCAAAGTTTAAAGGCACGTACAGTAAATGACCCCTCATAGAATTTTGTTTTGTGTAGAATGCATTCCAGGGTAGCACGGTAAGGTCTTATGTCCGCCTGCACACCAAAAAACTTGAACTTCTCCTTGAGATAAGATGGAGTCTTGGCGTGAAACAGCACACCGTACAGAAGGGATTTTCCGACTTTTCCGAAAATATTCTTTCATACAAACTTTGTCCAGACAATTCCAACACAACAAAATATATAAAACGATAGATGATAATATTTTATGCATTTAAAGCGTATTGTATTTATGCCCAAAAATGTATTGAGATTTTCCCCACTTATAAAATTAAAGGTATTTGGTGTTCTGAATAGGTATTATTAAAACCTTTTTGACCAAATAGGAACAGATTCGAAATACCGAGCGAACAAAGAGCGTATTAACGCTCTATGCGAGCGAATCATAAAATATTTAAAAAAAAAATAGTAAGAGCAATTAATGTCCCCCGTTAAATAATCTCAAAAGTGATACTGCTGGTTTTAAAAGAGTACATAACTATATTTTACAGAAAAATTGTGGTACAAAGAATGCAAGGTCATTAACGAAAAAATTATTTTATACCTCTGTTTATCCTTTCACCTGTCGCGGACATATTGCAAACGGCAAACATCAAACCTATTAATGTAAACAAAATAGTTGAACTATTATAATTATAAAACAGAAACACGCGGATACTTTTTATTTTCAAATCTGCTTTTGCTTGCTTTTACAACTTTTTTTTTAATGCTGCCGTCAGACAGGCTGACGGTCCACTTGATGGTAGGTGGCTACCTAAACGCCAAAGCTGCTACAAGTGCGCTGCCGACTACAGTAGGATTAACGATAAGGGATTAGGAGGGGATAGGGAAATGGGATCTGGCATCCCTTACTCACTTACCGAAACACAACAGCACACGTGCTGTTATTTCACGATGGTCTTCTGTAAGGGGGTGGTTACTGCCGCCAGACGGGCTGCCCAAATGACTGCGAAACGCAGTGTGCCCTGCCACTACTTTCCAGATCTAAATTTCAAAAGCTCCTTTTTCAAAGTTGACCCTGCCGGGAATCGAACCCGGAAACCCTAGAAAATAGCGTTAAGGCAAGCACTTTAACCACTCAAACAACGGGCTCGTCAATTAAGTTACAACATATCAATTACATTGAGTGCCATAAAAAATTCAAGCATGTTTTTTTAACATAGACGTTTTTCTGGGAATAATGGAGGCAAAATTGGGCATTGCCCTTTGGTATTCAATAATTAATATTAGTTTACACCTTTCAGTTGTAAGGTATAATTTAATAATTAATATTAGTTTAATATTAATTATTGATTAAATATTTAGAATCCAAATAGGTACGAACACTTTAAATCTTTATTTTAGTGTGTTGGACCTACATATAATGACTCAGTCATAATTACCTGACTAATTGTTCTATATTTGTTCGCTTTTCCTTCTTCACCTAACCCATTAACTTTATTCGAGTTCGTTCAGTTACAGCTCAGCCGCCTCTGATCATAATTACTTTACTATTAAATTATATTTCCCCACAGTAACTGAGTTACCTACCTATTTTAATAGGAAAACCAAGTAAACATTTCACTTTGTAATAAACGAACGAAATTTTACCGAACTAAGCGAGGGATAACACTGGGGTTTCTAGAAACTCGAAAACTAAATAATGAAGTAAACTGTTTGTATTCATATTTTTTTTCGAATTAGTCTCAACTCTTTTGTAAGCACGGTCGCATGCAACGGAATCACTGAGTGGAAACAAGCCCACTCTTATTTAGGGGTCTCTTTAACGGTGTTTGAATTAACTCAATTGTTTTAAAAGATTAGGCACTTGCAGCAGCTTAGGCGTTGCTTGTGTTACAGGCGACGGTAGCCACCTACCATCAAGTTGACCGTCAGCCTGTCTGCCGACCTTAACATAAAAAAACATTCAACGAAAATCCTACAAAAATTTCAAGTGATATTTTTTAGAATAAATAAATAAATAGATATTTATTAACAAAAGACACCTGAGAAAAGATCAATTATAAGACATGCCAAGTCAGAGGTGGCGCAAGTGCAATGCCTACCTTGGTAGGATAGAGGATAAGGGATTAGAAAGGACCCCTGACATCATTTACTCACTCACCGAAGCACAACAGCACACGTACTGTTATTTTACGCTGGTCTTCTGTAAATGGTGGTTACTGCCACCAGATGGACTGCCAAACTAATAATAACTTAGTTATTAGTTATAAGGCACTTTCAGAATCATTTATTTAATTATTTATCAAATTTAAATAATACTAATTTAAAAAATAAAACTAAAGTCTAGTGCAGAATTTATTCAAACTAATTTTCATAGATATTGTATAGTCTGTGGTTAGTGATAGTCTGTAAGAAATAAGTAGGTAATAATGGAGTCATAAAAAAACTATTATTTATAAATTCTTTAAATAAAGAATATAATACTAATATGCCCATCAACTTAATATTAATATAATCAAACTCAGACAGGCAACTTTGCGTCTATGTGCCAGGCTCTGCAGCTTAGTCCTTATTAGTGTATCATCGCCAGTGAGCCTCCTAGCTCTGCGATCCACCGAGTCGAGTGCGGCAAGTTGGTATTTTGCTGAGCCATCCCATAGGTGACAGCAATACTCCATGCAAGATCTAACTTGCGCCTTGTACAAAGAGAGGAGCTGTCCAGGTGTGAAGCATCGCTTCACTCTATTTAGGATGCCCAGCTTTTTGGCCGCAGTTTGGGCTTTGGACTCGATAGAAGTACCGAAGTTGAGATTTGAGCACAACCTCATGCCAAGAAGTTCAAGATCATTGGCCACAGGTAAGGATGCACCTCGGAAAGTTGGAGCCAAGTCGAAAGGGCTCCTTTTTGCAGAGAACAAACACGCTTGCGTTTTGGTGGCTTTAAAATCACCCAAATTGTAGTCTTACCATTGGGATACATAATTTAAGGTTGAGTTAATTCGCTCAACTGTCAGATGGTTTGGAAGAAATTAGTGAAGAAACTGACTGAGGCGGACAGGGACTCTATTTTAAAAAACATTAGTCACCCGCTCCCAGCTTCGCACATGTGCATTTATTTGTAAATTATATATAGATTGATGCGGTTTTCACCAACGGAAAGAGTATTAAACTAGGAAGAGTTTAATACTCTTTCCGTTGGTGAAAACCGCATCAATCTCCCTGGCGTGGTTTAAGAGGAATTAAAGAAAGGAAACGCCTTTCTGGGAAAGGAATTCTAAAAGAACATTAGAAGAGCCCATTTCCTTATCCCCTCCTAATCCCTTATCCAATCCTACTGTAGTCGGTAGCGCACTTGCAGCACCTGTAGCGTTGCTTGTGTTATAGGCGACGGTAGCCACCTACCATCAAGTGGACCGTCAGCCTAACATAAAAAACAAGAATTCATTTCTATTTTTTCATCACTCATATTATCAACTCATCACTCATATTATGATGTTTATTGGTCATATTATCAACAAAATTATGAATCCTTATCAAAATCAGCAAGTTTATAGTCACAAGTATTTAAATATACGTGATTTTTGCTTTTTACTGCATTTTTAGACGTATGGTTAGAGAGATGATAATACCACAGTTTAATTTAAGTAAACCAATATTTCAGTCGTACAGTCAGGCAACGCTTAATGTTCGGGCATGCAAATTGAAGCGAGTTCGCCGAACGTTGCTCTACGCAAGTACATTCGTTGCCTGACTGTGATAATACGATGATGTAAAGCGCGACCGCACCGTGAAACCACTGAGGCAGTCAAGACGCGTACGCTACGACTGCGAGGTACGTACACCGAGAAAAATCTGAATTCCACGCGGGAAAAGCTGCGAGCACAGCTAGTATTTTTTTTATATTAAGATCGGAAGACAACTGACGGTCCACTTGATGGTAGGTGGCTACCGTCGCCTATAATACAAGCAACATCAAAGCTGCTGCAAATGCGCTGCCGATTACAGAAAGATTAAAGATAAGGGACTAGGGGATAGGGAAACGGGCTCTGGCATCCCTTACTCACTCATCGAAACACAACAGCACATGTGCTGTTATTTGACGGTGGTCTTCTGTAAGGGGGTGGTTACTGCCGCCAGATGGGCCGCCCAAATGACTGCGAAAACGCAGTGTGCCCTGCCACTACTTTCCAAATCCAGACCAGAGCCAAATTAGAAAAGTCAATTGACCCTGCCGGGAATTGAACTCGAGAACCCTAGAACAGAGCGTTAAGGCAAGCACCCTAACCACTCACCCAAAGAGCTGGTATTATAAAATTAAGTCGCTGTCAATTTGTCTGTCACTGAGGCAAATGACATTTACTATAGAACTCGCTGGCGGCGGATCCAATTCAACAGGCCTAGAAATGATGTTTTTCTGTTTTTACCATTAGAACAATACACAAAATAAAAAAAAATTAATTAATACAATTTTTTAATCTGATATTAACTTGTTAATAGGTACAGGATTCATATACGTGCAATAAGCCGTTTTCGAGAGAATTTTCAATAAAAGTCAAATTCTTCTTGTGTTCTAACTTTTTTTGTGGAGTTTCTATTACTTTAACGAAAATTCTAATTAATACAATCGGTTCTTCACATGTTTAAGTATAATATATATTTTTTTCAAAGCAATTGTCTTGTCCATTTCTTGTAACATTTTCATTAAACAATGTATATTTTTAGTATTTAGGGTTTGTCTCCCCCTTAACCGATTAAGCTACAAGAAAATATAAAAAGGAAACATAGGACCATCATAGTTGTTGAATTGGCAACGAAACCAAGCCTTAAATATATTAAAAGAAGGTTTGCTCTGTGGTCAAGCCGGAGTTTTTCGTGTGTGTGTTGTCTGTTGTATATAGCAAAGATATACAACATCTTTGGTATATAGTACTTATTACTTCCATGGTTGTCTATGACACAGACAAAATTGTCATTCAGATATATAGAGGAAAATAGGATTTTTGTATACAGAAGGGTTTCCAAAAGTAATTTAATAAATAACAGTCAATCAAATAAAGAGGTGTATCTATCGAAATCTCCTGCTCCCCATCAATAGTTTCATAAATGAAAAACTATTAGTTGAACGAAGTAATGATGCCTTACATCCCATACATATGCAAAGAACGCGTCGTACAGCTAAAATTACAACAGTTTTAAGAATGAGAAAGCACACCAATGACAGAAACATAACAGTACCATTCCATGAGACATCTCTCTTCCAGTATTATGTGGGTGAGCTGGTTGTAGAAATATTCGATCTATATTTTTGCTCGCGCGTCACCGAAGATATAAAGAATAAAATGGATGAGACACATCTGTTTTTTTTGTCTGTTCTCATATATGCTGAATCAACTTTTGTCAAAGGCTTTGCTCGATTAATATTTTTTTTTATTAAGTAGGTACTTTATTTTATTTTTATTTTATTTCATTAATGAAGGAGAACTAACGGCTAATACAATGGTTGTTAAAAAAAAGAAAATACATCAGAAGGCCACTTAAAAGTTTTCACAAATATTACTATGTAGGTATTAAATAATACATAACATTAACATAATAATAGTACGATTTAAGTACGATTTTCTTTGACTACGCAATAAGAAAAGAGGGTAAATAAGAATTTCCAACAGACCTGGGCCATCATCCCGGAAACCCACAACTCATATGGATACCGGCTGAGAAAACCTACATTCTACTATTAGACGCCTCTACGGGGAGGAGACGTCGAGATTGATTAGAAGACTGGAAAATTTAAGAAAAAAGAAAAGCAAGAATAATAATAATGAAAGAAAGAGAGGGCATTATAACCCTTCTCCTAGTGACCACACCCCTCCAATTCAACCACGGGGTGGGGATATAAATTTAAATGTAGATACATTCCAGTCGACAAATCAGTCTCGCTCGAGAAGTCGAAAAGTGCAGAAATGAAGTGCAGTGATGTAATGTACTTTTTCTTCTAACACGGACTACACCACTGAGGAATTCAACCGCAGTTGTTGACGAAACGTTTGGAAGAATTTCCAACAGACCTGGGCCATCATCCCGGAAACCCATAACTCATATAAATAAACGCGCCATCTACTATATTACATTAGAATTAAGTGAAGCAGCGACATCTATCGGATTCGGGTAGAAATACTTAGAAGAACATAACGCTTTTTAGTTAACGCTTGAATTAATTTTACTCGTCATAAAATTTCCACGCCGGAGGGCTTATATGAAAATCGTTTCTTAACGTCCTCCAATGTGCGCCAGCCTTATATGAATTCTAATACGACTAACTATGGAACGTTCTGGAAAGTCTCGAAAGTCCCAACCTATCGATGGTAGTGACGCCACTTCCCGATTAATGTCAAAGGAAATTGGTCCTTATGTTCACAACATAGAGTTTACATTCAACAGAAATAGCATTCCCGAACTATCAATGGTTTGTTTACAATTACAATATAGGCGTTTGGCGCCAAATATAAATAAGAAAGCAAGCGGGCGAGATCAGTCAGTATTGTTCGATAACAAGCGATTCGAAAACGAAAATCGGAGCTTTTGCGAAGTTACCTGCGACAGTGAACCGGCGACACATTAAGGACATCATTGGTTCATTCATTTGGCAAATTTAACGATTTCATCGGACAAGTTTAATTATTTTGGAAGTCATCTTACACGGTAGTTTGACTCGCCCCTGCACGTAACAATATTGTATATTGAAAAATACTGTATTGTATACTTTACATAAGACAGGCTAATGGTCGCCCGATCATTTTGCCAACAGAGTACTCCTGAAAGTGTGCGTGTCATTAAGCGTTTGAATAACTTTATATCTGCACTGTTAGATCAGTCCCGCTTTCAGGACGCGGTCGGCACGGGAGCACGTATGATCCTCCCTCGTTTGTCTTATGACACGGTTATTGAACTTTCTCCTTTCTACGCATTTGCTTTACAACATGCGATGTGGCCACGAAGTAAGCATATTTTGTATATATTCTACGCTTGTGAGAGATCTTCTTGAGATTTTCGAGAGAAAAATAATAATAAAATAAAAAGTGTATATGTCAGCACGACTCGATTTTGCTCCTTCAAACGTATAAAATTAAATGTATAAAATTTTCCTCGTGTCAATAGATAACTGGATGCCTAATTACTTGATATTATTTGGTTACATTCCGCATACTCAGACGTCACGTGTTAGTTAGATAGTTACGTTCGGTATCAAATGTTATCTCCATTTACAAAATCTAAAAATACTACCTGTTGCACGCGAATTCGTCCGCGTCTCTTTATAAAATATGATTCATGCAAAACGGCAATTTTCTATGGATGGGGGAGGGGTAAAGGAGGAGATGCGGGGAGGGTGAGTAACCTATGTTACTCGCTGATAATGTAGTTTTCCATAGGTAAAAGAATTTTTAAAATCGGTCGAGTAGTCTTTACGTTTATTCATTATAAAAATACATTTGTATGGAAGTGGTAAAGGGGGAGAAATGGGGGAGAGTGAGTAGCCTATGTAACTCGCTGATAATGTAGCTTTCTACAGGTGAAAGAATTTTTAAAATCAGTCCAGTAATCTTTAAGTTTATTCATTACAAACATACATTTGTATGGGGAGACGGTAAAAGGGGGAGATGAGGGGAGGGTGAGTAGCCTATGTAACTCGCAGATAATGTAGGTTTCTATAGATGAAAGAATTTTTCAAAATCGGTTTTTAATTTAAGAATTTTTAAATTTTAGGATTTTTCAAAATAGTTTTTGAGTTTATTCATTACAAACATACAAAAATACATACACACATACAAATCTTTTCTCTTAATAATATTAGTTCTGCAATTAAGAAAGACTTTTATTGCCAGAATCTCTAAAGTATAAGTTAAAAAAAATTTAGAAGATTTGGAACGCCTTTGCAACATAGGCTTTTTTATTATGTAAGCATTCTTTAAAAAAAGATTTTTGAAAATTTCAATCCGTGCGAAACCGGTGGCTGGGTGCTAGTGTTGCTATATACTATTTCTAGTTATTTAATGTTATTTGTTTCAAAGTAGCAAGTAACAGTTTTTGAAGCCTCAGTTTTACGTTCATTCCGATTCGTTCAGTATTCTGAGGCAAGAACTTTCGGAAACCGTCTTCAATAGCAAAGTTTAGAAGCGGATGTGGTCCGAAAGTTCTTAAACAATGCGTTCCCAAGCCACAGTTTCTAACACTGCGTTTACAATACAAATAAACGTTCGTGTAACCCCTGTGTCTTTAGTTAGCAGAGTTTTGCAACTTCAGGAAAGGTTCCAGATTTTTCTTTGTAATTTAAAACCAAGTGATATTAAGTGTTCTTTTTGTTAGGGTAGTTACCCTATGGCAAATTTTCATTCAAAGGAAAGCACTTTGAACGCTTTGTATCGAAAGCAAATCGAATCGCAAAAGCTAAAATATATATATATATATATATATATAAAGACAAGATGACCTACAAGATGACTTTTTGCCATCTTGTAGATAGTTGACACGATTCCGTTGCTGTAGTTTTGGGACTTCTGATCAAAAAACCGCGACAAGTAGTTTTGGCTGTCCTCTATTAATATTAATCTGACACTGCCTAAATAATTCTGAAGAGACCGAAACAGGTGGAAATCTGAAGGTGCAAGGTCAGGGCTATATGGTGGATGTAATAACACCTCCCAGCTAAACTCTCTTCATTTTTGCTGTCTAGCGTTGTCGTGATGAAAGATTTTTTTTCTATTGATAAATTCCGACCGCTTTCTCTCACCTTCTTGCTTTCATCTCATCAGTTGTTGGCAGTAGAGATCCGAATCGATGGTTCTGCCCGGCGGTAAAAGCTCATAATGAACAATGCCCTTCCAATCCCACCATACACACAGCATCACCTTATTGCGAGCTAACCCGGGTTTTGGCACAGGCTGTGAAGCCTGACCGACCATTGACCGCGACGTTTTTCGCACATTCTTGTCGTACGTGATCCATTTTTCATCACTAGTTATCAATTTCTTCAAAAACTATTCGATTTCATTACGTCTCAATAAAGAATCGCAAATGAGTAGACCATTCGTAAGGTTTGTTTCATTGAGCTCGTGTGGCACCCAAATATCGAGCTTTTTTGTGTCCCCAACTTTTTTCAAATGGGTCAAAATTCCCATTTCTTCAGCTATGTCATAACTACTGAGATTTTCAATGTATATATCGGGCAAGACAAAAGTATCCGTAATGTGACATTTAGAACCACGTGGTACAAAATCGCTCAGTCCATCGCCAACTTTACAAGGCTATTTAGCTACGCCATGGCCATCCTGTTTACGGCGATCAGGATCAATGTTTTTATAGGAATTTCCCAATGTCCTCTCTATATATTCTATATATTTAATCTTTTTCGTTCTGACTGACGATCAACGTTTAGCCAAAACTACTATGTATAGAAAGCTCAAATTTGGAACATAGCTTTATTTTATAACATAAGCATCCGGTAAGAAAGGAATTTAGAAAATTTTAACTTAAATAGGGACTTTGTCCCCATTTAAGTCCTCCAGCGTAGATGGGTAGTTGAATGCAATTTTACACACGCGTAGATCAAACTGATACAACAGTGCTTTTTGTAAGGGAATATTTACTGCCGCCAGTTGGCCTGTCCAGTTTTTAACTGCGAAGCGCGATTTTCCCTGCAATCGCTCTGAAATTGCGGATAAATTGAAATTCAGCACATTTTGATTTAGACTTTGATTTGAAAAAAGAAAAGCCGATTCCATTCGGCCGTTCTCGACTTTTGACAATTTAACAATTCACTTTTTATTAAAAGACTTTGGTGTATAAAAGAGAGGAGTCAAGACAGACTTACCGTTAGATGTAAGTGCTTCTTCGCCTGCTCGACTCGCGCTGGTTCGTTGTCCACCACAGTACTCGAAGAGTTTTTGGTTTGTTAAAAGCGTTTATCCGGAAAGCCCGTTTTTTGTAACACAACGTATAGGCATTTGGCTATGTTATCACACACAAGAATAGTGGATAATCTTAAAAATGCGTGTTGCGAGCGTTGCGACGACTTGTAATGATCTGTCTTGATTTAGAAGGTAGGAAAGGTAAGAAAAAATAGATAATATGTAGGTAGTCAAGAATGCCTACATTCTTGTTGCATGTGTGTGATGTGTGTTCGGGATGTGTGCGGGTTTATATCAGAAACGGCGCCTACAGACATCATACATAAATTCGAAAAAGGGCTGCACCAAATCCGCAATTAATATTATTATTATTTTCAATATATTTTTTTTGACGAGCCCGTTGGATGAGTGGTAAGGGTGCTTGCCTTATCCCTGGTTCGATTCCCGGCAGGTTCTTTAAAAAATGAACTTTTCATATTTGGCTCTGGTCTGGGTTTGGAAATTAGTGGCAGGGCACACTGCGTTTTCGCAGTCATTTGGGCAGCCAGTCTGGCGGCAGTAACCACCCCCTTATAGAATACCACAGTGAAATAACAGCACGTGTGCTCTTGTCTTTCGGTGAGTGAGTAAGGCATGCCAGAGCCCATTTCCCTATCTCCTAGTCCCTTATCCTTAATCCTACTGTAGTCGGCAGCGCGCTTGCTGTTGTGTTTCGGTGGGTGATGCCAGAGTCCATTTCCCTATCCCCTCCTAATCCCTTATCCTAATTCTGTAGTTGGCAACGCACTTGCAGCAGCTTTGGCGTTACTTGTGTTATAGGCGACGGTAGCCACCTACCATCAAGTGGACCGTCAACCTGTCTGCCGATCTTAACATAAAAAAAATTCGTTAAAGTCCATTCAAATATTCGAAGAAGAAACGTAACGCAGTACGCCCTGCTACTAAAATGCTCCTTTGAATTAAAAAAACTAACAGATTATGAAGTGGATTAATTAAGTTACAGCTAGGCTGTCATTTTTAATTTTCCACGTATCATCTGAATAAACTTTGCTCCCATAAACTCATAACAACTTTACATTTCTCATTACAAAATATGAAGTTGGCTGAACTAGAAACGAGAAAGTCGTCCCAATAAAATGTCCAATTTATCTGTTTACCAGGCAATAATATTACTATTACTGTTTGTGCGATGCGCCGCAGTTATTAACTGGTTAGACATCGATTACACTGCGGGATGTAACATATTAGTTTTATTGGTGACAGTTAGTAGTCTTCGACTATAATTGCAAATGTAGTTTTAGACGCTGTTTTAGGCAGCAGCATTGACTAAATGTCTTTTTTTTTAATTCGAGTGAGAAAGAGAATAGCGATAATAATCTTCTCTCCGCGATTGAGATTAAAATAAAATATAGATCACGTTCTCCCCACTCGGGTCCCTTTTCCATTCAAGCATATAAGAATAACACCTCTTACTACAATCCTCTGATCAGGATGTGTCGAGCCTATAATGACCTGGTTGTTGGACATGAGGCAGAGATTAGTTCATTGATTGGGTGTGTTTAGGTAATGTTTAAAAAAAATTGTATTGCAGTAATATTTAATAACTATATTCTGTATTTAGTATTTAGTTTTATTATCGTACTATTATCTTAAGTTAGCATAAATTACATTTAACTATTCTATGTACACTAGTTAGGAGTGTAATTTAGCAATTGATTTTTACACATGCACTTTTTTTTAGTATTATTAATTGCATTCTGTTTGTGTACTTTACTAAATAAATAAATAAATAATTAAATAAATAAGGAAAAATACAGGGCAATACTGTTTGAAGAATGGTTTAGTATGAGCACTCACTCTCTCTTTCATGCAGTAGCTTCCAAGGTTAAGATAGCCATGATGGCCACCAACCTTCGTAAAGAAGTAACTCCTTAAGAAAAAGAAGGACAGGAGTAATGTCAATATTTCCGCATTTGCAGGTGACACTGCATTCCACCGTCACAAATAAATCTGTTCGTCTGGTTGCAACAACAACCCCAACAAAGACCACTGTGAAATAACAGTGACGGCGACGGCAGCCACCTACCATCAAGTCGCTACCGTCAGCCTGTCTGCCGATCTTAAAAAAAAAAAATTAACAACAAAATTATGACAGACTTCAATTGGCCTCGTGCCATTACCGTGCCAACAGTGGCCTGTCCCGTGCTACTGTTTATAACTAGGTAAGTGAGTTTAGACGTGATCGTAGTAAAGGACGTCCATCTACGGTGAAAAATGAAAATAACTTAATTAAAACAGATAAAAACAATCAACATATCAACAGATTCGATCAAGTTTAGCCATTCGCATGACTCAAGTGTATAATATCTTACACGAACATCTAGCCGTGAGGAAGCTTTTCGCTATATGGATATCCCATAATTTGACAGAAAATTAAAAAGGCCATTGCTTAGAAAATAAATAAATAAAAAATAAACTCCATTAAAAAAAAAAAAAACAACTAAACTTCCTTAGTGACATTGCGAATAACTTCTCAGGTGGTTGCCAAGATGCTTCTAATTTTGTTGTCAAAAGAATTCTTTACTTATGTGTAATGAAGTGTTAAAATATAGGGCTCTTTGACGCAGACGTCTCGACTCTTTGAAGGCTACATTGTACACACGTTTACATAGACATTAATGGAAGGCTTTGTTTGTGTAATACCAGAAGTCTGCTGTCTGTCTGTCTATAAATAACAGCGATAATAAAACATAGATGTTTATATTATATATCGAGGTAAAAAAAATTGAATTTATATTTGTACATAAAACTAACGGATGCAAATATTTTCTACAAATTATATTCATAAACGCTCGCTCTTACCATTAGTGAAAGCCGCCAAGCCTCTTTTTTTTTCAAACAGAATTGTATATAAACGAAATAATAAATAATACAGTATTAAAAGACATCGTTCGAAACCATGATATATTTTTATTAATTTAACTTATATATTGGAGATTTTAACAATAAAAGTCCTAATTTCAGTAATTTCCTGTGAATATTTAAGATTTTGTAAATGGGGACAACATTCCGAAAACGGGACAAGTGCGAGTTGAACTCGCGTGAAGAGGGTTCCGTACGATGTTACTTATCCGCACAATATTGAGTGATTTACCATGTTATTTTAATATCATAGACTTCTAATAGGTTTTCCTATAATCTATACGTAGAAAACTAATTTCTGTATATTTTAAAAATTTTAGGTTCAGTAGTTTCGGAGATAAGGGGGGGGGGGATGGTCGGACAGACGGACACACGAATGATCCTATAAGGGTTCCGTTTTTTTATTCGGACGTACGGAACCTAAAAATTAAAAAGACATTAACATCTAGAGTGATGTTCGACGCTCGATCAATCGATTCAAACATATGTTTGCCTTGATTTTTATTCTTATTCAAGACAGACCTGTACGTTTTAGTCTGTTCAAATTGTTTTATTTTCCCACGAATATAAAGTAATACATTTATGTTCTCTCCCAGTAATACCAAGTCGTGCCCTTATGACCCGAACAGTTCTATATTCAAATTTTATATCAAGTATTTAAACAGTCTACAGTCTAGGCCTAAGATATCCGTAATTATAAATTTATTCTACCTGGTGTTAGAGGCGTGAGTAAGGTACAATTTCAATTTTCTCAACGCATATATATACTAATATTATAAAGCTGAAGGTTTGTTTGTTTGTTTGAACGCGCTAATCTCAGGAACTACTGGTTAGAATTGAAAAATTCTTTTTGTTTTATAGTCCATTTATCGAGGAAGGCTATAGACTATATAACATCACGTTACGATAAATAGTATTATATATAAGCAGTGTCCACTGTCCAGTACCGCGCGCCCCATGCGCACGCCGCCGCCGTATGGGCCGTAAGTCAGTTTCTCGCAGAACGCTAAGCGAATTTAAATGATTGCATTAAATATATAGGTTTTTTTGTTAAATGCCCTACGATATATACAGTATATCTAAAATCTGTAACTATGATTATTAGAGTTTACTACTTAAGGCCCCCGGTATGGAAATATTATGAAGAGTAAAATTAATACAAGCTTTAACTAAAAAGCATTACGTTATTTGTGCAAATTTTGATTTCCGTCAGTTACATAGATTTGAAGAAAAAATAAAATAAAACAGTTTTCGATTTAACTGGGTGTCGTAGCCTCCTGAGGGGTTAGAATTTTGTACATCATGTTATCTCTATATAAAGTATCATTTGGTCATAGTTTCTATCCCTAGGCTTTGGGGGCACTTTTCCCAAGGCTATCCTGCTATACCCTTTTCTCCCATGAAGGTAAGGAAGCCTAATGTCAAGCTACAACCATTAAAAAGTCAGAATGGCGCTTGTGTAGCATGGGGTTTGGTATGAAAGTATAAAGTTCGGTACTTCATACCGTAAATAAAATGCTACTCACTACTTCAGCGTCTCCTCATGTAAAGAGTTGGCCCTCCTTATCTTTATTGTACATGGTGTCTCTGTAGAGGCATAAAATAAATTATGAACAGAAGTGTTGGAAAATTAGGAAAAAATTGTCGAAACGGAAATCGAAATGCTAAGAAAGTGAAACTCCGTAATTAGAAAAATAAAGAAGGCGTGCCAGTTCATTAAATCGTGTCGGGCAAAGCGGATGGGGCAGGAAATTAAACCGGTACTAATCCAAATAGTTCCCGACACCTTAACGCGAAATCACTGCCAGCTTTATTTGCTGTAATTAAATGAAAACACGAACAGAGACTGGCTGAGTTTTTTACAGTACAGAGACGCAGGAGATTCATCAAAAGAAAAGCAACAGATAGGTCTTCAAAAGTATATGTAACAAGTATTTCAGTAAGCACCAATTACAGAAATTGCAATTCAATGCAATGGTAACGCGGTGAATAATCCTGCAAGTGCAATACTGTCAAACCGCAGTGTGTTCAAAGGTCCCAGGTTCGATTGTAGGCAGGTCCAACGGAACCGCATTTTAGGAATGCATAGGGAAATGGACTCTGGCATTCTTTACTTACTAACGCACCGAAACTCATTAGCATACATGCTGTTATTTCATGGTGGTCCTCAGTAAAGGGGTGGTTACAGCCGCCAGACGTGCTGGCCAATTTAGGAAAGTAAAGACAAATAAATAGCAAAAGTAATTGCATTGTATTGGAATGAGTATTTAAATTTATTAGGGAATAATAGAGCGACTCGCTTGTATAATCCTTTGTAAATTTAAATGAATATTTCCATATTCAATTTTAATCAATAAGTACAATTTTCAATAACGAACTTAGAATCTATATACAGCCAAATTAAAAATTAATATTGGAATTAATATTATAGAATTTTTTGACATGTTATTTCGAATAAAGATGATTATTATTTTGATGTAAGTACGCCCACTGAAATTGTCCGATGAAACTTCAAAAATTAATTTTGGATTGATTTTTTTTGGTCGTATTATAGATTGGATAATTTCGGATGAAAAATAAATAAATAATAATAAATTTAGTATTGCTTTAATTATTTAATAATGAAAAAAGTTTTAAATTACCGATTAATAAACAAAAATAAAGAAGATTATAAACTAAAACTTTTTGTTGATATTAAATATTATTTATAGTTTTAAATATCATTAAAAGTTGTTTGTTTTGTTTATTTACTTTGTTATTAGTTGACGAGCCCCTTGGATGAGTGGTTAGGGTGCTTGCCTTAACGCTCTGTTCTCGGGTTCGATTCCCGGCAGGGTCAACTTTGAAAAATGAACTTTTCAAATTTGGCTCTGGTCTGGATCTGGAAAGTAGTGGCTGCACACTGCGTTTCGCATCTGTCGGCAGTAACCACCGCCTTACAGAAAACCACCAGGAAATAATAGCAAGTGTGCTGTTGTGTTTCAGTGAGTGAGTAAGGGATGCCCATTTCCCTATCCCCTTCTAATCATTTATCCTTAATCCCACTGTAGTCGGCAGCGCACTTGCATAGGCTTTGGGGTTGCTTGTGTCATAGGCGACGGTAGCTACCTACCATCAAGTGGACCGTCAACCTGTCTGCCGATCTTAACACAAAAAAAAGTTTTTTTAAATATTATATACCTATAAGATTACATAACTATTATTTAAACAATAATATCGGATTCAATATAAACGAAGTTCGCAAAATAATAGTTAATGCCATGCCCAACTTTTTTAAGAAATTTTTTTTCGACGGAACTGGATTCTAGGAAGCGTTAAGATTTTATTGACATTTAATTTTAATAGGTACTCTTAAATATTATTTAATGTGATACTTAACTACCTATATATGTTAAGGGATTCACTGAGGCAAATGACATTTACAATAGAACTCGCTGGCGGCGGAGACAATTCAACAGGCCTAGAAATGGTGTTTTTTTGTTTTTACCATTAGAACATTACACAAAAAAAAATTTTTTATCAATACAATTTTTTAATCTGATATCAACTTATTAATAGGTACAGGATTCATATGCGTGCAATAAGCCGTTTTCGAGAGAATTTTCAATAAAGGTCAAATTCTTGTTGTGTTCTAACTTTTTTGTGGAGTTTCTATTACTTTAACGAAAATTCTAATTAATACAATTGGTTCTTCACATGTTTAAGTATAATATATATTTTTTTCAAAGCAATTGTCTTGTCTATTTCTTGTAACATTTTCATTAAACAATGGATATTTTTAGTATTTAGCGTTTGTCTCCCCCTTAAAAGGCGGCGCGCGCGTCCCGTAGAGTCCGTTTCAACTTTAAATTAGATTATAAATAGTGGAGATAGAGTTCCGGGGGTAGAGTTTTTTTATTTCAAATTTCCTCCTCTTTAAAAACCTTTATCGAGATTTTCATTATCGCTTATAGTTTTTCAGTTATTAGCGAAAAACGAAAAACCTTGTTTTTCTCGTTTTAATTTGTTTATAACTTTTGCAATATTTTTTTAAATTTCTGGTAAAACATCTTAAATACACTTTTTAAACAATAATTCGGCTACATTGGCCACCGCGCAACGCATTCCTCGACTCTGTTCACGCACAACGACGACTTCACGTTAGTCGAGCTTTTGCGCTCTCGTCGTGCGGTTGTGTATTGGTCTTTTTAACGCCCAGTCAATACAATGAATTACGTACAATCGTAAACCCATTTGATGCAGTCCAGGCATCAACTTTTACGGTTCAAATTAAACACGACTTTCAGTGTTTTGTATACGTGATTCGGCAACGTGTTTAGAAAGGGTTTTTTTTAAACATTTTTATGGGTGTACCAGCGGTGTGATTAACAAGGGTTTTAATGTGACTATAGTGAGATTTATGGTGTTTTGTGTATCTGTGTAATGTAAAATTTTGTGTGTAAACTGTGCCTAATGGATTCACGGAATTAAATAAAGCGGATAACAGGTTAGTTTTATATCTTCATTGCAATGTTTACGTTGGGAGGAATTCCTTTTGCGTCCGTAAACGTTTGATAATTTGTAAGAATTTACGAGCCGCATAAACATTTATAAATGGATTTTGGTATATATAGACCCGTCCCATAACCTTCCTCATTTATCGCTCTTTCCAATAGTGTAAACCGTATCAAAATGTGTTTGTTGGTTTAGAACAAGTTAACGGTGAAACAGTGTCGGAAATCGATTTTATTTCACAATATAGAAAGAAAGAAAGAAGAAAGAAAGACTTTTATTCACTGCACGAAAGACACTGACATTATATACAAAACAGGACAAAGAATAATAAAATAAAAAAAACGTGTGTGTGTCCTCGCGGCAGCGAATCGGATACTGGACTCAGCATTGTGCTGAGGTGCTAGACAAACACCTACAGCGCTGATTTTCAGCCAGCACCGTATGTGACTCATTGAGCACCATACAAACATACTTTATAAATTACTATATACATAATTATACATATACATACACACACATACACATATAAAAACATACAAACATATGCATACATACATGTAGACATGTAAATATAACTAGCTTTTGTTCGCGACTTCGACGGCATATCTTTAAAGTCGGTCTAGTAGTCTTTGAGTTTATTCATTACAAACTTACATTTGTATGGAGGGGGGTAAAAGGAGAGATGGGTGAGGGTGAGTAGACTATGTCACTCGCTGATAATTTAGCTTTCAATAGGTGAAAGAATTTTTAAAATCGGTCCAGTAGTTTTTGAGTTTATTCATTACAAACATCTACATACTTACACACAAATCTTTTCTCTTTATAATATTAGTAAAGAATGGATAATTGTATATTTGTACATATGCCTAGATAGATACCTAGCAGTAAATATAAATTCTAAACACTTCAAAAAATCTAGTCCCGTTGAAAAAAAAAAAATTAAAAGTCATTACAGGCATTGTTTCATTTATTTTCCAAAGCTCGGTTTGCTCTTCAGTTTTTTTTTATGTTAAAATCGGCAGACAGGCTGACGGTCCACTTGATGGTAGATGGCTACCGTCGTCGCCTATAACACAAGTAACGCCAAAGCTGCTGCAAGTGCGTTGCCAACTACAGGATTAGGATAAGGGATTAGGATTTAGGATAAGGGATTAGGAGGGGATAGGGAAATGGACTCTGGCATCCCTTATTCACTCACCGAAACACAACAGCACACCTGCTGTTATTTCACGATGGTTTTCTGTAAAGGGGTGGTTTTATTAGTTATATTTTATATTAGTTTTTCATTTTTTAAAATTACAGTGAAATCCGTCTGTTGTTTTAGAAGTTAGTGGGCAACTGGAAAAACAGACAGAGGAGAACGGCGACTTTATTTCATAATAATTATATAGATATTCTATTAATAATATTAAACAAAGTTTTTATTTTTGACATTTAAGGGGGAAGACAAACGCTAAATACTAAAAATATCCATTGTTTAATGAAGATGTTCCAAGAAATAGACAAGACAATTGCTTTGAAAAAATATATGTTATACTTAAACATGTGAAGAACCAATTGTATTAATTAGAATTTTCGTTAAAGTAATAGAAACTCCACAAAAAAAGTTAGAACACAAGATTAATTTGACCTTTATTGAAAATTCTCTCCAAAACGGCTTATTGCACGCATATGAATCCTGTACCTATTAATAAGTTAATATCAGATTAAAAAATAGTATTAATAAATAAAAAAAATTTGTGTAATGTTCTAATGGTAAAAACAAAAAAACACCATTTCTAGGCCCGTTGAATTGTCTCCGCCGCCAGCGAGTTCTATAGTAAATTTCATTTGCCTCAGTGAATCCCTTAAATCTTTTTGCAGTGCAGCCTTTCTGGAGGCAATAAAAGGCCCATCAAGAAATAGAAGCACTTGTGAATAGTGTTTTGGTACACGAGTAAAGAATTCCATATTCACAATATGTTTCTTTCTGATCTACATTATTTATCAAGCCACGGTAAATATTACCTCCAAGTGGACTGTCAGCATATTTACCGCCTTTTATTGTATACCTGCTTTTGTCCGTCACTTCGACCGCGTCCCAAGGATACCTTACTCGTTAGGTATCCTTTTCTGTACCAATAATGTAACAAACAAAGAGTTTGTTTGTTTAATTAATTAGAATTTAGATAATTATTAGTTTAGGATTATAATATTAGTTAAGGATAAGGGACTAGTGACCCGTTTCCGACTTGCAAATTATAGGTACATATATAGGTATGTTACCGGAAATGTGTGAAATCTAGGAAATCTATACAATTCCAACATTAATTTGAAAATGCGTTAAACAATTTTTCAAAGATTCTGTCATACACACATTTCGACAGTATTTTTGCCAAAAATAGAATTCCGGGCGTACTCAATTCCAACCTTAATTAGGAAATGCGTAAAACAATTTTTCAAAGATTCTTTAATACACACATTTCGACAGTATTTTTGCCAAAACCAGAATTCCCGATGTAACCTTTCCGATCGCATTTAATTTCATAGAGATTCCAGAACCTAACCTAACTTTGTTTCCAGTAGGTACAAATGGCGCTGAAATGGCGATATCCCGAATGTAACACATTTCCAATTGCTATTTAGGAAATTTATATATATTTCCTAGAAAAAGTCCATATTGAAAGTAATAATTTAAATATAATTTAAATAAATATAATTTAATGTGCATATTTAAAAATATATCATACATTTCATATCTATTTTAGGAATTGTACACTTACACATTTCCTAGGAATTGTTTACAATGACCGATCACATACTTTTCCGTTAACTATACAAACCTTCCACGTTTTCCTTTCTATCCATTAGGGAAAACCGTATCAAAATTCGTTGTTTCAAGAGAATTTTAGAAGAAGTTAGCGAAGAAACAGACAGAAGAGGACAGCGACTTTGTTATTAAGTATAAATTTTAAAGAGAACATGGAAATGGGAGTGTAAATAATTTATAACATATGTTTTTTGCAGGCAACACTCATTCGAATTATTTATACGAGTACAGAACTAGCAACCCGCCCCAGGTTTTACACGGATTCAATTAGGTTTTATTATTATAATATAGCATAATGAAACCTAATTAACCTATATTACATATACCTATATTACATACTACTGCCCGCAACCTCCGTACGTGTGGTAGGTATTCGGTATAGCGCGTAACATTTTTGTTTGTAAACCGATTGGTATGAAACACACTAAAGCTTGCTACAACACATCAGAGAAATCTGCATTCAAGTAGGTTGAACCGTTTCTGATAATATTAGCGTGCACAAACGCACAGACAAACAGACAAAAATTTTAAAAATTATTTTTTGACCTCTGTAACGTGTACTTAAGTCACACAACGTGTACAAATTGTAAATGTACAATTTTTATAATATGTACAAATTGTAAACTTTTAATGGGCTCGTTTACGACATTATTATATTATAGGTTATATATATGTATAAACCTTTCCGAAAAAAAAAACTGATCAAAACGTGAAAACCGCATCACTCACCGAAACACAACAGCACTCGTGCTGTTATTTCACGGTGGTTTTCTGTAACGGGCTGCCCAAATGACTGCGTATGGTGTTGATTAATGTCTAAAACTCCATTCCAACCCCATTTAACACTAGTACAACCTCGAAACGTTGTACAAATCAACTGGTCCAGTTTTTTGTATCAGAAAAAAGGCGCGACCCTTCAAAAACAATCGCTAACAAAGGTGTCGACGGACCCGGATCATGTAAAAACCGTTGGTGGCCATTTTTCATCTCAACCCGTGTGTTCTTGAGAGATAAACTTTTCGGGATGAGCCAATGGGCAATTCTTTCCCGAATCGATTTTATTGGCTCACTTTTTCTTTTAAATATGGATCTTATTTAATAATTACTTAAATATCTTTTTATATTTTAATTCTTTAATCGGACGTTCAAATGGATGAGTGGCCAGGGTGCTTGCCTTAACGCTCTGTTCTAGCGTTCCCGGGTTCGATTCTCGGCAGGGTCAACTTTGAAAATCAAGTTTGGCTTTTTGGCTCTGGTCTGGATTTGGAAGTAGTGGCAGGGTACACTGCGTTTTCGCAGTCATTTGGGCAGCCCGTCGGGCGGCAGTAACCACCCCCTTACAGAGATCACCGTGAAATAACAGCACGTGTGCTGTTGTGTTTCGGTGAGTGAGTAAGGGATGCCAGAGCCCCTTTCCCTAACCCCTCCTAATCTTATCCTTAATCCTACTGTAGTCGGCAGTATTGACGTTGCTTGTGTTATAGGCGACGGTAGCCACCTACTATCAAGTGGACCGTCAGCCTGTCTGTCGACCTAAACATGAAAAAAAAATCCAAAAGAAGTTCTCTAAATGATATCGTAAACCGCATCAAAATCTGTTGCATCTAAATCTAACGTCTGACCCCTAATCGCAAAATCTAAGCCTTGCTAGAAATTGTTAGATCTGTATTTGGTTATCTGTATAGATCGGTCAAGACGAAAGAATCCGTAATGCGACATTTAGAACCACGTGGTACAAAATCGTAAGTCCATCACCAACTTTACAAGGCTATTTAGCTACGCCATGACCATCCTGATTACGGCGATCAGGATCAATATTTTTCCCAATGCCCTCTCTACATATTCTATATATTTAATCTTTTTGTAAAAATTGAATTTGGAACACCCACGATATATACCAGTTTGTATCAACGTACACAGGTTTCTTATCAAAACATCTGCCCGAGTTTCCTGTGCTTATCGTTCTGTTATGTGTTTGCTAGAACCGTTGGGGATCCCTTGGTAGGCATTAGGGGACCCTTATCTGCATAGGATACAGGGAGCGTGTTCATTTTTGACTTTAATATACAGACAGTCTCTTCGCGGAAATAAAATATGATGTCCTAGAGAAAAAAATAAAGAATTCATAAGATTCTTCAAAATAAACATTCAAAATAGATCTTTCCGCATATTTCTTTGGTACTTGTTATTAACAGAAAATATTCGCATTGTTAGATTTTGTTTAACATGATACAATTATATTTATTATCTATTACATATAATAAAACCGTAAACGAGCAGTGCCTGTACATTAAATATTTTTTTCAAAATAACAATTTGTATATGTTGCACTTATGTTACTACGGTAAAAAAAAAAATAGAATTTTTGTCTATCGGTTTGTCTGTTTGTCTATGCGTTTGTGCACACTAATCTCAGAATGACTTGTATTGTAGCAAGCTTCCCGTAACATTTAGTTATTGTTTCATTCCAATCGGTTTAGAAACAAAAAAGTTACGCGCTGTACCGAATACCACGTGTATGAAGTTGTGAGCTCAGCTAGTGTTGAATGTTACATTTAATTATTTACTCGCTGTTCCTATCGACGTCCAAGTTTTTTCTAAACATTTATTGAACCTTTATTGCTAAGACATTTATATTTTGTATTTTTTTAATGTTAAAATCGGTAGACAGGCTAACGGTCCACTTGATGGTAGGTGGCTACCGTCGCCTATAATACAAGCAACGTCACAGCTGCTGCAAGTGCGCTGCCGATTACAGTAGGATTAAGGATAACGGATTAGGAGGGGATAGGGAAATGGGCCTTGGCATCCATTACTCACTCAGCAAAACACAACAGCACACGTGCTATTTAGATAATCCCCCATCTAAGATATACGAAAAGATAGTATTTTTGGAGTTTTTTTTCATATAAGGCCCCCGGTGTGGAAATTTTATTAGGAGTAAAATTAATACAAGCGTTACGATATCTGTCATTTTGACATTTGTGGGACAGCTGACGCATGTATTTATGTCCCCTAATTATATTCTCTGGTCTTATAAAAGGAACGTCGAAATCTTGTATGAAAAGTGTAGTCCGCGTTGAGGAACGAAAGGATACCGCGTTATAACCTGCCGGCGCAGCGACATGAACTATTTGTACTTATAAAACGTAGTGACATACCGAACGTAACTAACATAACTTTTGTTGGAACACATGACATCTGAGTTTGCAGGATGTAACACGTAACGTAACGCTTTTTAGTTAACGCATAATTTTAATCCTCTTAAAATTTATATACTTGGGTCCTTATATAAAAATCGAGGAAACTACAAAAAAGGGTTTTTAAGTATTTTTAGTTCTTTAACTTTTATTAAAATAGAGTGACAGAGTGATTTCCGCGGACGGAGATATGTTAGTAACAACCAATAAGATTTCGTTTTATTTACTTACCTCTGCTCGGTACGCATCTCCGCTTCTGTGGAGTCACCCTAACGGAGTAGTGTAACAAAACATCTCCTCTCATATCCGCTTTGGTGGAAGCACGGGCCTTAAACGGCCTGCCATTCTGGCGGCAGTGTACCCCTACAGAAGGCCAATAACAGCAGGTGTGCTGTTATTGTGGGAGTAATAGAGTTTGTTTATTTGTTACGTTTTCTTTCTTTTTTTTATGTTATGTTGACAGACAGGCTGACGGTCCACTTGATGGTAGGTGGCTACAGGGGCGGATCCAGGATTTCATTTGGGGGGGGGGGGGGGGGGCATTCTGACAAAGTTCGGAGTTAGCGTTAATATCACAAGTAATTTTTTTGTGTATTTTTTTTACTAGTTGAGATGCATTATGGTTGTATTGCAAATACTTTTAACCCGCGTAATCGCGTATTTGAACTGTCTCAAATGTCTGACATGAATTATGAAACTTTCGATAACTTTGATTGATATGGATTATATTATTCTATATTCAGTTCATATATGAATTGAATTGTACTTGAATTGAATTGAAAAGTTAAGTCAAAAATATGGAATTCCTGGGTCTTTGGGGGGGGGGGGCATGGCCCCCATCCCCCCCCCCCCCCTGTATCCGCCAATGGGTGGCTACCGTCGCCTATAACATAAGCAACGTTACAGGTGCTGCAAGTGCGCTGCCGACTATAGTAGGATTGGATAAGGAATTAGGAGGGGATAAGGCTCTGGCATCCCTTACTCACTCACTGAAACACAACAGCACGTATATGCTGTTATTTCACGGTGGTCTTCTGTAAGGGGGTGGTCACTGCCGCCAGACGGGCTGCCCAAATGACTGCGAAATGCAGTGTGCCCTACCACTACTGATCAATACGAAATTTCACATACACCTTGTCAGGTTACAACAAAGGACACAGGGTAACTTTCATCCAGAATAAAGTTTTGTTCCCGAGGGATCATTTAAGAATTAAAAAAATCAACGCCGGACAAAAATATATGATCAATAAAGATTGAAAAAAATAAAATATATTTTAATATCTAGGAAAAAGCGACGCGGACGAAATGGCGGGGAAAATTAGTTATTTTAAATTTATCTTATCGTACGGAACCTAAAATTAATTTGAAATGAAAACTTGTCCCTAAGATCAACACACAGGGCGATTACTAATCTTTTCAAATGAAAGTTGATAGGACTCAACATTGAATCAAATATAAACTTTATCCCAATACTTGTAAGGACTTTATTTCCGTGTTTCACGATAAGTTATTGTAAATACAGAAATCAATGTTATTCTTTTGCAATAAAGAATATTATTGTTTGTAATCTGTTTAAAAGAGCTTAAAGTAAATATTTGGGCAAACTGCACGCGGTATTTATGGTGTTTCCAATGTGTTTCTCTATATTTAAAAGCATTTACAGAACAAGTTATTTTTAAATGAATGCTCTATCGATTCTAATTTCTTTTAGTTTCATTATGAGGTGTCATTTTTTTAAACAGTTGTATCGAGTAATGTCTTTCTCAGGATATTATATTAAGATTAAATTTAATTCTTTTTGAAAAAAAAAATAAAGTAATTTTGATCGTGGTTTAAGAGATTAAAAATCTCAATAGAAGGAGACCGAAAAACAATAAAAAAATAATATAAACTTTTTTTCTTCTAATATCTGTACAAATACATCATCAGTACTAATAAACGCGAAAATGAGTTTGTTTGTTACGTTTTAAAGTATAAACTGCTCGACCGTTTATCATAAGGTTTTGCCCCGACACATTGTCCGGGATACAGAAAACTTTACTTGAAATCTTTACTTTGAAGCTATTATTTTATTCTAGTTTTATAAAATATGAGATTTGTTGGAACATTATTATGTTACGTACCTAAATTAAATATACTTATAAATAATAAGTTATTATAAGACAGTACCATACCAAATGAAGCCATTTAAGTAAGTATTACTTACCTAAAAATATAAAGTAAAAACATACAGGCTCACGTAAATCTATTAAGTAAGTTTATTCGTGCGGCCGTAACAGCCTGGCTGAGTATCCCGTTTAACGTGTAAGCTAATATCGTGACCTTGAGCGCGTCCCGAGCGGGAGTTTCCGTTCTACGTGTTCTTATTTATTCTTATGCTTCCGTAACGAGCGCTCGAGCCGCATAAGAAATAGGGTCACGCTCGAAGTACGCAAGCAAAAGCTAGTTCAAAATTAGTCTCTTATTGCGTCCCTGTACGTTAATCATAACTATTTCTACACTTTTTAATAGCTAAGTCATCAATCAAGTTTGACTTGCGTAATTACTCTTCGGACGATCTTATTACATTATTAATTTTAAACTTCTATGTTAATTCTTTCTTTAACAGTCATTTTGTTTGAAGTAACGAGCGTTTAATTATAAAGTCTAAAGTTTCATGTCGGCGACTATTAGACGTCTCCGAACTTTTACCACCTAATGACCAATTTAATTGATTAAGAATAGTTGGTATGGTAAATGTATTTGTAATGTTTGTTTGGAAGAGTGGTGACAATGGCTTTTTTTTGCATTTTATCAGCATTTTTTATTTAAAGGTAATCCGACAGGCTGTCGGTCCTTATGGTAGGTGGCTACCGTCGCCTCTAATACATGCAACGCCAAATGTGCTGCAAGTTCGCTGCCGACTATAGTAGGATTAAGGATAAATGATAGAGAAATGGGTTCCGGCACCACTCACTTACCGAAACACAACAGCACAAGTGCTGTTATTTCTGTAAGGGCGTGTTACTGCCGCCAAACGGGCCGCCCAAATGACTGCGCAACGCAGTCTGCCCTGCCACTACTTTCCAGAGCCAGACGAGAGCCAATTTTAAAAAGTTCATTTTCAAAGTAGAACCTGTCGGGAATCGCACCCGGGTACCCTAGAACAGAGAGTTAAGGCTCGTCCAGTGCTATATTAAAAAGACGATAGAAGCCACGGGTTAAGTATAATATGTAGGTAGTTTTTTTTATTGTTAGAGAATGTCACCTGTAACCCAACGGAGTATACGAGATTGGGTATGCATGCGAACTTTAAAGGACTGCCCCGATTACACGGGTCGCGTGGTTAGATTATGTGATGCGAGGCATGACGCTTCTTAATTGAAGTGGTGATTTTTAAATAAGTCAACAAAAAGTGAACATATAAATAATACATCTTTTTATTATTTAAGCTCTTTTTTATGTTAATAATTACTAAAAAGCGAATAATTATAGTTCAAATGAATAAATTAATAATAGATTAAAGTTTTATTAATAAACTTAATTCCTCCTTGAACTTTAACGAATTTTGAAAAAAGAAAAATTAGCCGAATTTGTCCAACTGCTCGCGAGTTTGCGCTTAGCAACACATTTAGCGATTTAAATAAATTATATATTTAGTGTTAACGCCAATTGTCAATTCAAATTAATTGTTAATAATTCTCTGTGGTATGTGCTGTGGTATTTGTCGCCACCGCAAACCGCGAGCGGTCAATAAACCGCAGTCAGTCTAAGCAAAGCATCGTAAAGATAACATGCGTATGTACTCAACCCGCCGATCTCGAACCGCGAGTCTTGAATTTATTTTATCCGCTAATATTATCAGGCATTGGTGCTTGTAATTTATCTAATTGGTCCCGTTTCTCGCTCGGCGAGTGTAATCATCGAAGTAATGAAGTGCTGGAGCTTCTGGACACTGTGTGTGACGTGCCTGTTGCAAACTTCGCCGCAGAAAGACCAAGGACCCGGTAACTCACGAGGTGGGTGGCAGATACGCCTTCATTTTCTCGCCCATTGATTACATGTACCATCAACAAAAAAAATACAGTCCACTTTTTACAGTCGAAGATTCGACATAATCAAACTGGAGCGGGACCAAAATTGCTTTTGATGGGTTTGCTCTTGACCAGCATCTATCCATGTAGGAGGCCGACGATGGAGCGAGCTCACCCAGAAGGTGCTTATTCACTCGAACATTGAAAAGATTTGGGTTGTATGAGCTCGGAAATATAGACGCCGGCAGGGAGTTCCAATCCTTAGCAGTACGCATCACAAAAGATGTTTGAAAGCGCTTGGTCTGAATTAGAGGGGTTTCGACAAGGTGAGGATAGTAACCAGCCGTACTTCTGCATGTCCGATTGAAGAAAGGGGAAGGCGGTATGTGTTAGAGAAAAAAACCACTTGAATTTCATAGAAGTGTGTTTATTCCGTAATCTTATATGAAAAGTCAAATAATTGTCAAAGTAAAAGAAACACGCTACTCTAACAAAAAACGTTTCTGTGAAAAACAACCAGCCAATACATATTAGAACATTAGAACAGCCTTGCTACCATGAAAGGCATCCGAAGTTTACCCTCTGTGTCCCACTTGCAACTTCTTACATAAGTACGATAGAGAGAGAAAACTTCGAATGACATTCATGGTAGGCCTGCAGTTTACATATGTTCCAACAGTATGATCTCATGCAGCTCTCGAGCTCACTCTCCGAAGTACATCTTATAGAATACACACGGACAGGCAATTTTGCGTCTATGTGCAATTAGTAAGTCTATGCCTTCCGGACGAAATTCTCTAAGTTATAGTAAATACTGCATTAAAATCTGCAACGCCGTTTATAAGAATTAACTAGTAAAACAGATAGACGCATTCAGCAAAGAGATTACAAATTTTATTAACATATTGATTTTCTCATTTGGACCAAACACCAGGTAGGACTGGAAACAAAAGTAAAATTGATTACATTTCCTGGGACCGAATATATTCAGATTCGAAATTCTTCCGCAAATTCTGCCCAAAATCAATTAACGTTTGAAATGGGTCATCGAATTTAACGTGGAATTAATTGTGAGACTTATTGTCGCAGCTTCAATTGTCATTTTTGGGATAAGTAGTACTTCCAATAATTAATGTAGATTAAACAGTATTTGTTAAATACCCTCATAGCAGCAAATGACGGAATTCAACGCGTAAACTAGTAATTTTTACACCCTTTTGGATAGATTTTTTTATTAAAGATGGGTTTGCTCTTGATTACCACCTATCCATGTAGGAAGGATGACGCGACGATAGAGCGAGCTCACCCAGAAGATGCCTTTTCTCTCGAACCCTATTCATAAATAGAAAAATCGTAATATTATATTTTTAAAATAAAGATATCGTGGCGGCGCGGCGATCATTCGCATTCGGTGACTATTGTATACATAAATGTCATCGGAGTGTACTCAAAAACAGTTCTACAAAATTTCAGCTTAACAAACGTTAAATCACCTACAGTAACCACGTCCTTACAGAAAACTACCGTGAGAAATAACAGCATGTGTGCTGTTGTTTTTCTTAGGTGAGGAAGGTGATGCCAGAGCCCATTTCTCTATTCCTTCCTAATACTAAAAATTATCCTGAATCCTACTATTGTCACAGTAACGCACTTGTAGCATCTGTGTTATTGGCGACTGTAGCCTCTTTTCCTCCTCTTTTCTCTTTTCTTCGTCCTATTCACACCTCTTTTCCTTAACTCGTCCTATTCACAGACAAATTTCCTAAACCCATTTATATTTCGTTGTAAAAAATTTACCTCCACGTTTGTCTGAGAATTACCACAAACTGTATCTATTAAGTGTATAAGCTGGATCCAGAAAGTGAGTAATGAAAATCTGCTCCATGGTGTTGGTATGACTCGATAATTGTTACAAATCCTCAGGGTCATGACGGTGTTTTTGACAAAACCGCAAAATATGCATATGGGACATGTGTTACGCAACAACAGATATTGACTACATCGGTTGGTAATTACGGGCAAAATAAAATGGAGACGATGCCCTAGAAGGAGGAATCCTGGCTTCGTAACATCAGGGAATGGATCAGGATCTCTATTGTAGAATATCTTTTCCCTTTAGCCCTGGAGAGGCACAAGTTTTCAGAGCTGAGCCAACCTCCAGTAATGGGGAGGCACTTTAAGAAGAAGAAATAATATCTATTACACAGTACTTGATGTGTATTTGTGTGTTCGGAACTTTATGTTTAACTCTTACATCACTTACACGTGATGAGAGTGAGCGAGTCAAAGCGAGATGAGTCGACAGCATAATATAAACTTCCTATCTCAATCTGACTCATAATGTCGACATTGCATTGCATATCCACATTTGAATATTTGATGAAACCAACACGCGACCGATTTAGAGATGGTAACGTACGATGAGAGTGAGCGAGTCAAAACGAGATGAGTCGACAGCATCATACAAACATTCTATCTCAATTTGACTCATAATGTCGACATTGCATATCCACATTCGAATATTTGATGAAACCAATACGCTACCGATTTAGAGATGGTAACGTACGATGAGAGTGAGCGAGTCAAAGCGAGATGAGTCGACAGCATCATATAAACATTCTATCTCAATTTGACTCATAATGTGTCGACATTGCATATCCACATTCGAATATTTGATGTAACACACACACGCGACCGAGAAAGATGGTAACGTTAGATGAGAGTGAGCGAGTCAAAGCGAAATGAGGCGTGAGTTCACTCTCTCAATATATTTTGAAAGTCCACACATACCTATCTCGTATTTGCGTGAATTTTGACACATTTAACCTCAACACATGTTAATCTCTATTGATTTGCTCGCTCGGCAATTCTATTGAAAGCCATATAGCAGCGACACATCTATCCGAGTCAATTTGGTTGATGTGAAATGTTCGCATTTTGTTGCTTCTCGCCGATAACACATTACCAGGGCTTTGCGGTATGCAAAGTGTATGTGAAATAATGCAACGTTCAATAATCTCTGACATTGACATAAGTCAAATCGCCATCTTGTACGGGTGACAGCTGTCATTGTCAGATTGACATTATGCAATTAAATTTTATTGCTGACGGTCAGTACAACAAAAATAAAAATTATACATCTTAGAAACATATCCCATCACTAAACATCATTTTAAGGCTTATATACATATAACATATTCTTTATACACATAACTTACACATAACTTCTTTATACACATAACTTATACATATAACTTTATACACATAACATATTCTTCATTCAAAAATTATTAGAAATTCAAATAGTAAATAATTTACAGCTATTAAAGAATTCCTATTCTTGGACTGTGATATTAAGTGCAGATAATTTCTCTTTAAGTCAAGATCGACAGACAGGCTAACGGTTCACTTGATGGTAGATGGCTACCGTCGCCTATAACATAAGCAACGCCACAACATAAAAAACATAACATAAAAAAAAAAAAAAACAACAGTGCTGCAAATGCGCTGCCTTAATATAGTAAGATTAAGCATATGGGATTGGGAAGAGATAAGAAGGAAATGGGCACAGACATCTCTTACTCACTCACCGAACAACTGCACACGTGGTGTTATTTCAAGGTGGTCTTCTGTAAGGGGTGTGGGTACTGCCGCCAGACGGGCTGCCCAAATGACTGCAAAACGCAGTGTGCTTTGCCACTACTTTCCAGATTCAAACCAGAGACAGATTTTCAAAGTTGACCCTTGAATCGAACTCGAACTCCAGAACAGAAATATCACAATCTCGTCTCCGGTTTCGCACGGATGTTATTTTTTTTACACAAACATTCCTTGTTTATCGCTGTTTCCTTTAGTCAAAACCGTGTCAAAGTACGTTAGACAGTTTAGAAGTAGTTAACGGAGAAACACACAGAGGCGGACAACGATTTTATTTTATAACTATCTGGAGCCCGCAACTTCGTCCGCGTTTAAAAATAAAAAATATAACACTATTGATGGCGCCATTTATTATATTACAATAGAATTAAGTGATGCGGCGACATCTATCGGATTTGTGTAGAACTGCTTGGTGATACACCTGTGCATGATGCTCCAGTTTGCAGGCCCTCGGGAACCTAACGTAAAAAACTTTAACGAATTATACACCTATAGATTCCTCAGGAATCACCACAGACATAGATGTATAGATGACACAAGTTCATCATACTGTATGAAAATCAAGCGTGCCATATTTTTAGTGCCTACCATGACGTCACGAGCACAATTTAGTGATGTTAAATATAAAATAAATCGTTTCCCCTCACCCCGCAATGCAACGACGCGACGACTAGTCTATCGAATGTTAACGCCCAACTCTACGCGCGCCAATTTAGTATACCACCTACGTTCAACGTGAGAGGACGCACGTATGCAGCTGGCTACGACATTTTTCAAACATTGATTTTAATTAAATTACAGCACATATTATAAATAACAAAACTACTTACCGAAGATACGAAACGTCTCCCCTCACTCGACAAACCACTTTTGACATATTTTTACAATTAATAACAGCGTAATTAGGCATTTCTTGGTTTCCGAAATTCGACTTTCCGCGAAGACAGTCGAAAGCGAACTGAGGCTACGACCGTGCTGTATTTGAGTATTGCTCAAATTGCGTGCACGTAGTGGCGAATGGCTTGCGGTATCTATTCTATACTATCTACGTCTGTGGGAATCACTCTATCAACAATAGATGAAAATCCCGTGAAAATCCGTTCAATAGCTTTTGAGATTAAAGCGTACATACATACAGAAAGATGCGGCGGGGGACTTTATTTTATAAAATGTAAAGATACATATCGTGCACAATACAAATTACTAATAATTGTTCCTAGAAAAACATATTTCATAACACTCGCTGAATATTTTACTATAACAAACAGTTTACATACGGTCCTAATTATACTGCTACCTCTGTGCTGTAATTACTTAGCGTCGAAAACGCTGTACTGTCACCTAAGCAACGTGTTTCGTTAATGCCCATAGCTTAACCTTAAACCCCGACATCTATTACTTCACTATGACGCGACGGTAACATAAACTTGAGTCTACATAAACCAATGTTTTCAGAAGCTGATAATAAATTAAATTTAATAAACTTGCCAAATAAATATACCGATTCTCTTTTATTGTATTATCTGAAGCTAGGTACTTAATTAAGTTAAACAGCTTCTGATAAATATAATTTACTTATTATTAACTTACTCTAGCCAATTCTTCGATTAAATTCGATTTAAATTCAAGATTAAATTTTAAGTTTCAGCTTATCACACTACATACAATAGTAAAGTATTGACCTCACTACAGGCTCCAAACTTTATTTTAAACTGGCTGAACTTGGCCACGCTTCGCTGCGGCGCACACGACGATGGGGACGCGCGGTACTGAACACTGCTTATATATAATACTAGCCGTTGCATGCGACTTCTCTTTATAAAATATTACTCGCTGATAAAGTAGCTTTCTATAGATGAAAGAATTTTTAAAATCGGTCCAGTAGTCTTTGAATTTATTCATTACAAACATATATTTGTATGGAGGGGGGTAAAGGGGGAGAGTTGGGGGGAGGGTGAGTAGCCTATGTTACTCGCTGATAAAGTAGCTTTCTATAGGTGATTGAATTTTTAAAATGGGTCCAGTAGTTTTTGAGTTTATTCATTACAAACATACATACAAATCTTTTCTCTTTATAATATTATTATTTTAAATAAAATTCATGCGTTCTGAAGGATGTCATATAGAAGGAAATAAAAAGAATGTCCTTTGGAAGATTGCTGTCGAAGAATTGATAAAAAAGAGATGTAGATATTTTTTGAAAATTACTAATTTCGCGGGGTAAAAATATTTCAATGACAAGGGTCTTTTCATTTCTTTGAAAAGAAAAACAACGACCCGTTGGATGAGTGGTTAGGGTGCTTGCCCTTGCCTTAACGCTCTGTTCTAGGGTTCCCGGGTTCGATTCCCGGCAGGGTAAACTATGGGCGGCCGGCGTACCTCCGCTTTCGGGTACGCCGAGGTTCCGACAGGGAGCGTAGTCCTCCCCGCGCTGAACAGCCGTGGCGGGTCGCCGAAGTTGTGCAACAACGTTCCTGCGACCCTGCCCATCTACGGCCGCGCTAGAAAGTCGTTGGGTTTTAGCCGGTAGGAGTCCGGCATAACCCACAGCGTCCCCTTTCGCTGCTGGGTATCCATGATGGATTTCCCAACGTAAAAAAAAAAAAAAAAAAAGGGTAAACTATGGGCGTCGTAAAAAAGTTCAACGTCGCTCAACGAGCTATGGAGAGTGCTATGCTCGGGGTTACATTGCGAGATTGAATCAAGGATGAAGAAGCTACCGACATAACCCAGTTGAAGTGGCAGTGGGCGGGATACATAGTACGAAGAGCCGAAGACTTCTGGGGCTGGAAAGTTCTCGAGTGGAGGTTACGGTCCGGCAAGCGCAGCGTAGGATGTCCAATACAAGGTCTACAGACGACCTGATAGGGGCTACAGGTCAACGGTGGATCCAGGCTGCTTCTGACCGGTCCTTTTTGAAGATAAGGGGGTGAGACCTTTGTCCAGCAGCGAGATGACTGTGATGACGAAGATATATCTCTGCAGCGTACTCGCAACCGCCTATGGCCTTATTTGTGTTAAAACGTCATATCAAGTGGCCCGTCAGCCTCTCTAGCCACATCTCTAATACTAAATCAAAATCAAATCAAATTGTTTATTTCTCAAAAATAGGATTAACAGATCACTTTTTTGAAGCCGATTATATATTTTTATCAGAATTTCGGTAAAAAAAAAATAACCAAGATGACGACGACGATCCTAAGAAAAAAACCCGAAAGAATACCGATGTAGCTATTTACAAAAAAAACATACCTAAGTAATTTCGTCAATAACAAATCAAACATGACCAAACTAATAGCCCATTATTGTAATTTCGATTTCAATTGCAAATGTACAGCTAATGAAATTGGTGGTATATCAAAGGAACAAATAAATTATATCTAATGGTCAGCAAATTGTATTCGATTTGCGTGTGTACCTCTAATTTAAAAGCACAGTTCACTATCGGTTGACTTTTATGGACGGTGTTATGCAACATGTAATGTATACCGAAGCAGCAATCGGTCATTGGTCATGTGTTTTTTACTCGTGACGTTATGTTACGCAAATGTTAATGTGTTTTGAAAACTCTTGCACTGAAACAGTTGTATGAAGAGCAGAATAGAAGGATGACTATTAAGTAGTAGTAGTTTTCCTTAAACTTTACTCAAAAATAATGACTAAGGCCAGGTTCCCACTACGCCTCGAACCGGCAAAGGAAAGTCTCCGTCAAAGGAAGCAGGAAAGTCCAGTGGCTGTACAATTTATATGAATCTGTTCATACTATGCCAGATCCGGCAAAAACGCCGAGCTTGGGATTCCTGTCAAAAATCCGTTAGGTTATTTAAAAGAAGTAAGCGGAATATATTTTGTAATATACTGTTACGTGTGGGGTGAGTCAATCTGCCGTGTAAGGACGAAAATCAACTATTTATTTCCACAAACCAAAATGACTTCCAAAAGTGCTAAACGAAAGGTCCGATTCAACCGTTAAACTTGCCAAGAGTCGTCAATGATTCCCTTATGAGTCGCTGGTTTACTGTTCCGAAGTTTCGCTTTCGAATCGCAGAATCGAACTGTCTCGCTAGCTTGCCACTTCGCCTATTTATACCCGCTGCCAATCGTCTAGATCTTTCTCGAATTTAGTACAAACAAACAACAAACAAATACGAGTAGGTAAACAAGTAAGTAAACAAGTCACACGTATTGTAAATAAGGTCATTGAAGGTTCGGGAACACTATATCTGTTGAATGTGAACTCTATGTTGTGTGCATAAGGACTAATTTCCCTTGACAATAACCGGAGAGTGGCATGACTTCTATTCTAATATGGAACTTTCCAGTTATGTTAACAGGAAAAGACGCTTTTCTCGAACGTTCCATGGTGAGTCATAACAATACATATACCTATTATGTATAGATGTATTGTATGTAAATATTATGTTGGAGACCCCCGGCTCTCTAGCAGGAAATGCGCAGTGGAAGTCTTACAGATTCTGCTGAAGGCCGAGCTTCACCAACATTGACCACGATACGAGGTGATCAAACAATACAAACAAAAAAAAGGTAAAACAAGCCTTGACACTTAAGGCAAGGAAATATATAAATATAGGTCGGGAGCGGGAAGGGGGGTAGGGGGGTAGGTTACCGCGCCTTCTGACAACCTCGAAGTCCCGACGGCAAGATTCCTATGTTGACAGCAAGTATACCTCACAAACAGTCCCAAAATCGGTTACTGCGCATATTTGACACGTGGTATCGCCAGAGCCCAAGAAAATTTGCGCCGATTATACCTAAAGAACTTCGGTTAATATCGAAAATATTGCATATAAAAATATAAGATCATGTCATAATAAGTCAATATACTTGTCGTAACTCATTATTTAATCTTAATTATTTTCAATATAGTTAAATTACGATTACTTGGGATCAATCGTACACACGAATCGCTTCTATTATATCGAAATAAATCATTACCAGTGATAATTTTATATTAATTTTAAAACTTTTGAACCCTTGTCTCCATTGCATTGTGTCGTCCGTGCGTGAGTTTCTGGCGTGCGATACGTCTGCTGTTCCTAATCTTTGAATACATTAAATGTCGTCACTAATACATTTCCTATGGAAATATTTATAGTTTCATTGATTAAATAAATTGAATGGGATTTATATTTATGAATTAAGGGGAGGGTTTAGTTCATTATTACCTAATTTTTTATAATAAAACTAATTAGATTGGTTGGTTTTTCCTTTTTATTTTAAAAAGCTTTGAGAAAGCGTTTAGAAATAGACTAGCGACCCGCTCGGCTTCGTACGGGTGCAATTTATAAAAAAATCACGTGAATTATTTATCAAGAAGAAAAATAAGAAAAACACTTTAAAAAAAGATTAATTTTAGAGCTCCGGTATACTTATTACAGCTAATCCGGTATACCAACTGCTATTTATAGGCTGCGGCGGGCGCGGACAGCAATAACGTGCAGTCCAACTGCCCGTTACGCTGCAAGCGATCTTTTTGGTTACAGGTTTTAAATCGGTGATATCTTCTAAAGTTTTCATTTGAGTGAAATTTACAAGATTGCCTAAGGTAATAATTAACGTATGCATCTGGATAAAAATTAATAATGAATTGGAGAAAAGAGCTTTGCAAGTAACCTATCGTTTTTACTAATCTGTAGATGATAAAAATGGCTATTAAGTGTACCCTGGGAAATAGAAAGATACCATCACTGTCTTTCCTGTAGGCCTTTTTATTACTTTTTATCTCGTTTAGCCAGCGTTAGCCATGTAAAAGCCACTTTGCACAAATTATATACACAAGCACTCTTAAGAATGGTAAGTGATCTTAAGGGCCTTGGTTTCGGGTCTTGAATTATTTTTGCACAAATTAAAGCCACAGGGAGGCATTTTAAAAACTTTTTTCTACAAAAACTGTGTCCATATTTTAACGTATCAAATGTGTTCATTGAACTCAATATATAAAGGTACTTACTGACAGACATGCTCGTCAAAAAGCATGCTTATAAGCTCGCTTAAAAGGAGCATGCTTCATAACTTAAAAGTAGCATGCTAGTTTTAAGCATACTGCTAAATAAGCATGCTAAAAGCAAACAATTGTACACACTTGCTATTTTAAACCAGCCTCTCGGCCAAAATGGAAGTACAAAGATATAAGATGTCAGTGCAATCCGTACAGAACTCATAAAATAATCATATTGATTGCAATGCAATTGCTTAAGACCATTTGGTTGAAAATAAAAGAATTAAAAAAAAGGAGAATTTGGGTTAGTAACTGATTAAATGAAAGAGAAACACTAGATTCGTAACACTAGATCACGAAACGCAACGTTTTTTCTTCTCCCAAGGCGATATAGTTTTTTAATTGACGCAACACATCAAGATCGATCGAATCCGTACTTAGCATGCTCATAAGCAAACCTGTTTAGATGCGCTCGGAGCACGTCCCCTTTCAGCACCTCAGGCAGCATGCTCAAAAATAAAACGATTGTTGATTTTTGAGCGTGCTCAGAATAAGCACGCTGAGGAGCAATTGCTCAATAATAGCATGCTTTCGCGCTAGTAATGAGCATGTCTGTCCGTGCCTTACGGTCCATGGGCGGATAGTGAGTCACTAAGTACTCGTAATCTTATAGTAAAAATAAATATAGGTAATATTTTTAATGTTAAAAAATTATTTATTATTTAAATTTATTAATTTTAATTAAAATAAATTTGAATGCATAAAATAGCTCCCTGCATTCATGCAGTTAAGCCTAGTTACACATCCGTCCGGGTATTCATAATCTGAGGTACCAGTCAAAAAGTGTGTAGGCACATTTAGAGAACCACATCTTGGTACTTTCTCCACTGACTACCAAATACACTGTGAACCACCTTTGCTACTTTAAATGAACATAATTCAAGGCGTTTATGGTGAAGCGTGAACCGTTTGTTTATTGTAAAAAGCATTGTAAACTTAACTTGCTAAATTCAGTGCTCTATGTACACAACAATTTCATAAACAAGCCGAGCAGTTGATGCAAATTACCCGACCCGAGGACGCTGCGATGCAAATTGGGTGTGGTCTCATTACAAGCAGGCAATGTCGCTTTTTGCTTTAAAATTTGGTTAAGTCTTACCTATCAAAGTCGACAGCGAAGGGTATTTGCCTATTTTTCAATGTTTAAAGTGGGTTAAAGTGTTTCAATTTAATTTAATTTTTAGTTTCCATTTTTATTTTGCTTAAATGATAACCGGATAACAACAATAAAACACAAAAAAATCTCATGTAAATTTTACCGCCAAAACCCATACGTGGTCTCGTGGTCTATAAATAGTCATATTACTCAAACAAAACAAAGCATTTAGTTAATTTTAATATTAAATATATCATAACTTCAAAAACACAATATACTTTCATAGAATTTATCTTCACAAAAGTACATTGTTGTATTTGGTAATAGTTTTTGTCCGTCTCTCCTTGTTTGAGTAATATGACGTCATACAGACCACGTGACCTGTGTACCGGTAATAGGCGGTTTTTATTTATGCAAAACAAAAAATTCATAGCTTGAAATTTATCCATAATTAAGTTTAAACGATTTTTGAAAAATTGGCAAAGATAACCTAATATCACAGATAACCTCCTACCATACCGAGTGAAAGTGTGGAAATAAATATATAGACAACCCATTAAGGGATAAATTGGAATAGCTCTGAAAATAGCTCTTTATCAGCGTGGTTTTGTATATTTATTTGACCACTATCGCTGGATTTACGACGAAGGATAAATGGAAGCCAGTAGCAGCCGTCACAGCCAACGCTTCGGAATTTCAACGATATTGATTGGCTTCTCGATGAGATATTGTCTCCCCGGCGTAGGCGGCGTGCAAGAGCAAAATAATAGGGTATTACACCCATTTTTAAAAAGTGTCTCAATTAGATTCTGTAGTGCTAATGAACCACTAAAAAAACACCAAATTTTTATTCAATCAATAAGTTTAATAAAAATTCATTTAAAATTTACATTTTCAAATTTCGCGCGTAATTTGACGAAAACGCTGGAAACCATTTTGCTCTGTGGTCATGACGTCAGTTGGCTGTATAAACAAATGCGCCGGTAATTGACATGACACCGACTGACACTTTTTTGTTTACACAACCGTATGACGTAAACATGGCGGCTACTATTTCATTGTGTTTATTACCTATTACGCGGCCATGCGCACTTATATTGTCGCATCGCTGTGGAGTGCAAGCAAACATTACTTGCACACCGCGGTTTTGCTGTCTCAGGCAGTAGGCATAAGTTGGACGCATACCTAATACCTAGGCTTACCATAATTATGAACCTCTAAACCGGGACAGGAGGGACAGCTAGGCAAAAAAAAAAACAAATCGAAAGCCAAAAATTGTTTAATTAAGGTTAAGAAGTTATTTATTGTGCCAATTGTACTTTTCGCTGGAGTGAATTTTTTTTAATATTCTGTGATTTTTTTTAATTTTTTCATAAAAGTCACTGCACGTAATGCCAAAGTTTAATTTACAGTATAGTAACGCTCGTACAGTAGACTCCAGCATGCGGCCGCGGTCATCCGACCAAATGTGATTCATTATTGAGAAAACACGTTCCAAAGGTGCTGAAGTCCCGGGTAGGCACAAAATATACTGTATAATTTTAATCAGACTAGGTGCATCGATTTGTTGCTCGTGAAAATGTTTGAATAATTGGACCACGTATTCGGAGCTCGCCTCCGCGCCGAGCTCCGCCGTTCACTCGCTATTGGCGAGTTCGTCGCTATATATTATAATACTCTTTGCTATTGACTGACATAACGCCACAGAATAGATAAATAGACAGTGCTCGCGCAAACCGGGACAAAATCTAAACCGGCCGGGACTCCGGGACCCGTGTCTGAAACCGGGACAATCCCGGTCAAACCGGGACGTATGGTAAGCCTACTAATACCTATCCTTATGCCGCTTATCCTTATATACAAATAGAGTATTTTAGAATTAAGGACATTCCTGTACATACTACCAAAGAAGACTAAAGAAAGCGCGCCTATTCGAACTTTTCTAAGGGCTAATTCACGCTTGCAACCCGACTCCAACCTAGTTACTTAAAAGGTACGGATAACGTGCCGTGTAATTATTAGCATCGTTTAAAAATATATCTTGTAAGTGTGTGTTTGTTTCTTGTGAGTGTGTTTTCTTCTATAATAAATTAACCTTAAGTGCTGTTAATACAATTATATATTATACATCAACAAATATGTTATGACATGATTTTCTATTATCCCATTCATTGCTTACGTCGAGATAGGTATTTCATTTGTTAATTTTTTTATGAGTTATTTCGTTAATTCGAATGCTTTTGTTTCGTTTCGTTTTTTTTTTTAATGTTAAGACCGGCAGACAGGCTGACGGTCCACTTGATGGTAGGTGGCTACCGTCGCCTATAACACAAACAATGCCACAGGTGCTGCAAATGCGCTGCCAACTACAGTAGGATTTAGGATAAGGGATTGGGAGGGGATAGGGGATAGGGAATGGGCTCTGGCAACCCTTACTCACTCACCGAAACACAACAGCACACGTGCTGTTATTTCACGGTGGTCTTCTGTAAGAGAGTGGTTACTGCCGCCAGACGGGCTGCCCAAATGACTGCGAAACGCTGTGTGACCTGCCACTACTTTCCAGATCCAGACCAGAGCCATATTTGAAAAGTTCATTTTTCAAAGTTGACTGCCAGGAATCGAACCCGGGAACCCTAGAACAGAGCCTAAGCACTCATCCAATCACGCTACGATAAATAGTATTATACATACGCACACCGCCGCCGGCCGCCGCCGTATGGGCCGCAGCGAAGCGTGGCCGAGTTCAGCTAGTTGCATATAAAATAAAAATCGATCTTGCAGGCAGCATTATGTATGTATGTACATATTTTAAATGGGCCCATATCACATTCAAAAAAAGGAAGTAGGTACATAAAGCTTTCAAATAGGATACAATAAATATACATACAATAAAATTATAACCGAGCCGTGTATGTTCATTAAATATTTTTTCAAAGAAACAATTTGTACACGTTGTACTTACTTATGTTACCGAGGTCAAAAATTTTTTTTGGAATTTTTGTCTATTTGTGCGTTTGTGCAAGCTAATCTCAGAAACGGCTTAACCGATTTGAATGCGGTTTTCACTGATGTATTGTAGCAAGCTTCCCGAAAAATGTAATTTTATTTCATTCCAATCGGCTCACAAATAAAAAAGTTACGCGCTATACCGTATACCACGCGTACTAAACTAGTCGACAATATAAATGAACTTTATTTAAAAAATTATATGTTTCTGTAAATACAGGGCGTCAAACTCAATAAACCCTAATTAAGACAAACCTCAAATTGACGGAAGTATCTCGTCGTTTATCTTAATAAAAACTTTAACGAGATTACTCGTCAGGCGCGACTATAAAGGGATAGGTAATTTTTGACCATTTTATTAAATGTGTACCTACTACTTAACTCATAGTCATGCCTAGACCACCATGAAGCCAGAGATACACAACAGGACCTTGATCCAGAAAGATCCACTTCTTCTGGATGAAGAACCAAGCCCCTGCTCGGCTTTTATCTGTCCTCGAGGTCAAACCTTTTATCTAGAAAAAAAAATACTGTCCCGAGGAATCATCTAAAAAAAAATTCATAATAAATATTTTAACACCTAAGAAATATGAGCGCTAAAGCTAGATTTCTGATAATATATTATTTTTTTATAGTAAAAGTGACGACAGAGCACACTGCGTTTCGCAGTCATTTGGGCAGTCCCTCTGGCGGCAGTAACCAACCCCTTACAGAGACCACCGTGAAATAACGGTATGTGGTGCTGTTGTGTTTCGGTGAGTGAGTAAGGGATGCCAGAGCCCATTTCCATAACCCTTCCCAATCCCTTATCCTCAATCCTACTGTAGTAGGCAGCGCACTTGCAGCAGCTTTGGCGTTGCGTTTGTTAAATACGACGGTAGCCACCTACCATCAAGTGTACCGTCAGCCTGTCTGCCGACCTTAACATAACATCTTAGTTGCTAATATTATTATTAAACATTGTTCAATGTTTAATAAGCAGTAATAATTAAGAAGCAATAAAGTTAATACGAAAGAAATATTTTTATTGTGATTATTTTAAATAAAATAAAAAGGATAAAAATAATTGTAACAATCTTTCCTGACAATAATCCTTAAAATTAGTCATTCGGAACTCACAGGAATGGGACACAAAAATAATTTATCAATCTATTCAATGTTCCAAACAAAGGGCATCGTTTAATAATTCTTTCGGACATCCTCGTTCAGAGGATAAAAGCCTCTTTCTCGTATTATACTTTTCGCGGTGACGCTTAGACAGAACAGAGGTGAGTTTTTTCACATTAAGGCTAATGGCTCTGGTCAGGGTATTTTTCAGTTGCACATTGCGTTTCGCTGTCATAAATTGGATACAATGTCTGGCGGCAGTAACCACCCACTTACAGAAGACCACCGTGAAATAACATGTTGTGTTGCTTGTGTTTTAGGCGACGGTAGCCACCTACCATCACAAGTGTACCGTCAGCCTATCTGAAATTATATTCTAAGAGCATTTTGTTAATATTTTAACGTATTAAAAATATATATTTCATTGTTTAGCTTACCACTTACCACTATAATTAGATTCAATTGTCCCCAATAAAACAGATTTCTAATGAAATCAAAATTACAAATTTTACTGTCTAATAGTAGAATGTAGGTTTTCTCGGCCGGTATCCATATCAGTTGTGGGTTTCCGGGATGATGGCCCAGGTCTGTTGGAAATTCTTCCAAACGTTTCGTCAACAACTGCGGTTGACATCCTCAGTGGTGTAGTCCGTGTTAGAAGAAAAAGTACATCACATCACTGCACTTCACTTCTGCACTTTTTGACTTCTCGAGCGAGACTGATTCAGTCTCGCTACGGCTTCAACACGGACTACACCACTGAGGATGTCAACCGCAGTTATTGACGAAACGTTTGGAAGAATTTCCAACAGACCTGGGCCATCATCCCGGAAACCCACAACTCATATTTACTGTCTAATTTTATAATCTACTAACCGTTACTCGCGACTCTCGAAAATATTTATTTATTTACACACAAACTTACATTCTACCATTACAGGTTTTCACCCAAGCGGTAGTGTAGCAATAATATTATGAACAATGCTTATTATATATATGCTTATCCTAATATTCATAAATAATTACGTAAACAGCTATTTTTGTGAATTCATTCAGAGTACACCAAAAAACATCCAATCTACTATACATACGGATGAGGATATATGAGGGAACAGGGATAAAATATATATAAAAAATCACTCTGTTAACAGATTAAAACCACATTAAAATCCGTTCAGTAGTTTTTGAGATCATCGCCAACATACATACAGACAGACGCAATGAGACACTTTGTACTTATGTAAAAAAGGATATTAAAGAGTTGAACCCGGGCTTCTCTGACAAAAACCGTGATAACTCGGCAAGTATAAATGAGATATTCATGAATTATACACATAAACCATCCTCAGAAATTCCTCTTTCCATGGATTCGGTCAGAAAAAAATCCATTTAATACTTTGTCCCTATGAATCCTATTTCCCTATTTCCCTTGGTCACGGCATCACGCGTGAACGGGTAGACCGATTTTAATTCGGAGGATGGAATTCGGAAGGATTTTCATTAATGGAAAGAGGGATAAACGGGAAATATTTATATATATAAAAATTGCATCCCGTGCGAAGCTGGGGGCGGGACGCTAGTTATCAATAAAAAGGGATATTTGATTAAATGGTATTGTATTTCATTTCACTTGTTAATGAGCTTGTAAATTAAAATACCTATTCTGTAAAAAAAACTTTCACTTTTTAAAAAAAAGCGTGCTTAGGTTTTGCGTCTGGATTTTACGTGAAACCGCTGAGACGTAAAAAAAATCATGGCCAGGAAATTGAGAGGGCAATTGAACCAAACTTCATTTTGATGAATTCGGTCTATCGTTTCGCTTGCGTTAACAATCTAACAGAAAAAAAACATCAAGTGCGAGGTGAACTCGCGTGAAGAGGGTTCCGCACAATATTGAGCGATTTACCGTGTTATTTTAATATCATGAACTTCTTATAGGTTTTCCTATATTCTATAAGTAGAAAACTAATTTCTGTAATTTTTTTTTTCAAAATTTTAGGTTCAGTAGTTTCGGAGATAAGGGGAGGGGGGGGGGATTGGTCGGACAGACGGCCACACGAGTGATCCTATAAGGGTTCTTACCTCTACCATGAGTTATAATGACCGCACTATAACTCATGGTAAAGTAAAATATTTATATGGAAAGTTGTCAATTTGACATTGACAGTTGACAGTTTTTCATATAAATGTTTTACGCTCTCGGAGATTGAAGATTTTGGAGATTTTTTTTTTAATTTTGCACCTTCCCCCCAAAAATGACCTCCCATATACAGATTTCATCTATTCACGTCACACCTCTGCGTTTGGGTCACAGAAATTGATATGTGTACCAAATTTCAACTTAATCGGTCTAGTAGATTCCGAGATAATTGACTGTGAGCGACGGACAGACGGACACACGAGTGATCCTATAAGGGTTCCGTTTTTTTATTCGAACGTACGGAACCCTAAAAAGAAACCGGTACATACTTATAGTTTACCAACAATACAATATTCCCATTGTTTTAGTTTCGGAGAGTAATTAACAATGCGATGCGAACTTGGCTGGTGCTCATTTGCAAATGGTTGAAACGTACAAATGCCTAAAAGTATTGTGTACTGAATGGGGTTAGTGGTTCATAATTTATTACTTACTAGCGACCCGCTTCCGGCTTCGCATACATGCAATTTTTTCTGCAAATTTAATTTTTTTTTAAGTAGTGGCAGGGCACACTGCGTTTCGCAGTCATTTGGGCAGCCCGTCTCGCGGCAGTAACCACCCCCTTACAGAAGACCACCGTGAAATAACAGCACGTGTGCTGTTGTGTTTCGGTGAGTGAGTAAGGGATGCCAGAGCCCATTTTCCTATCCACTTCAAATCCTACTGCAGTCGGCAGCGGACTTGCAGCAGCTTTGGCGTTGCTTGTGTTATAGGACTTATAGGCGACGGACGCCACTTACCATCAAGTGGACCGTCAGCCTGTCTGCCGATTCAAACATTAAAAAAAAAAATAGAAACACAAACCTTCCTTGTTCATCGCTCTTTCCATTAGTGAAAACCGTGTTTAAATCCGTTCGGTGGTTTAGCGGATAAACAGACGGAGGCGGAAAGAGATTTTATTTTATTACTAGCTGAGCCCACAACTTCGTACGCAATGGTATTCAGTATAGCGCGTAACTTGTTTGTTTGTAAATCGATTGGAATGAAACAAACACTAAATGTTACGGGAAGCTTACTACAATATATCAGTGAAAGTCGCATTCAAATCGGTTAAGCCGTTTCTGAGGTTAGCGTGCACAAACGTAAAGTCACGGTAATAATATTTTCTAGTACACAATTTTATAGAGAAGTATAAAAAGACTCGAAGCTCTAGTTCCATTAACATAAACTATAATTGCACTTCATTCAACACAAAGCGAGTTGTTTAATAAAGTTAATGACGAGGCACTATTCGTACAGAAGTCTTTTGTAGTCGTCTATTTTCTCCCAAGAAAAGGGGAACTTTTTCTTATTGAAAGTGTCCAATAAATCGCACCAGCTAAGGGCGGAGCATTAGCAGAGTAGGGAAACATCAATTACTCCAGCAATTTGAATAAAGGCGTTACTTTCCGTCTAGCTGATTCCGTCAGACGGCTTGCGTTTACAAGGAATTTAACCTTGGGGAAAGTTTTTGAATTTAATTTAACAAATTTATTATTTTAAGAGACAAATCATTTGAGGCGAGCACATAGCAGAAAAGCGTTATTTTCATTCCCTAACTTGACTTGTTAGAGTAAAATTAAAATTTAGATAAAAATACAGAGAAAATTATATTTAAAAAAACGGGACAAGTGCGAGGTGAACTCGCGCGAAGAGGGTTCCGTACGATGTTACCTATCCGCACAATATTGAATGATTTATCATGTTATTTTAATATCATGGACTTCTTATAGGTTTTTCTATAATCTATAAGTAGAAAACTAATTTCTGTATTTTTTTTCAAAATTTTAGGTTCAGTAGTTTCGGAGATAAGGAGAGGGGGGGGGGAATGGTCGGACAGACGGCCACACGAGTGATCCTATAAGGGTTCTGTACCTCTACCATGAGTTATAATGACCGCACTATATAACTCATGGTAGAGTAAAATATTTATATGGAAAGTTGTCAATTTGACGTTGACAGTTGACAGTTTTTCATATAAATGTTTTACGCTCTCGCTAGCGAGTGCGTTCATTGTAAACTCATGGTAAAGGTACTGAGGCTCTAGTATGAGTTTACGATACTACACCAATACTACACTCGTTAGCGAGAACGTAAAACTTTTGTATGGGAAATCGTGAACTGTCAATGTCAAATTATCAATTTTCCATATAAATGTTTTACGCTCTCGCTAGCGAGTGTAGTATCGTAAACTCATGCTAGAGCCACTGTTGTCTGTTCGTCTGTGCGTTTGTGCACGCTAATTTTAGAAACGGATTAACCGATTTTCACTCATGTATTGTAACAAGTTTCCAGTAACATTTCGTGTTTTTTTCAGTCCAGTCGGTTTACAAACAAAATAGTTACACGCTATACCGAATACCACGCGTACGAAGTTGCGGGCTCAGCTAGTACAATATTATATTAGTTTAGTTTAAAACCTTAATAACTGAATAAAATAAATTTGAAACATAATAATATTAGAAATATGATAAATAATCAATCCAGCGTAAAGTAGAATAGCGTTTTACTTTGCAGTGTTCATGATGAGAGAATACAAGAAGGGATCTTCATTATTTTTAGTGTTTTGCCGTAGATGCCTCGCCCCGTTCCGTATTGTTGCTACTTGGGAGTTATTTTTTAGTTTCAAAGGTACCTTCGTCTTTGTTTTTCATTCCCTTCTTTTTTAAAGCCACGAAATAAAAGGCGCCTTATGGTTATTGAACCATGGAGATCATTAAAACTTAAAAACGATTCGTTTATTTTGCTTGCTAGTCAGATTTTGTTAATGACAGTATATATAATAAATGTACTATGCACTAGATTGCGAACACTGCGTTACAGAGTATTTTACTCTTAATTTCAATTGTACTTTCCTCGTACAGCTTGTCTAGTACGGCTTTGAACCAAACACATTGTTCGCGAGAAAATTATATACTAACATGCTGTTGTATTAGCCCAAGATCCCAGACAAGCCAGATATAATTTATTTTGTAAAGTGTATTTTGTAATAAGTCAAAACTACAATGGTAACGGGTTACACGAAACAACTTTCTTGGAATTTGAAAATAAAAGGCACGTGGTATTAAAGTGATATTTTCACTTTCCTAATTTGTAAAGTAGATTTTGGTCAGAAGTCTTGCAGACATTCAAATGAAATTTATGTGACGTAAAGACAGAATATTAAAGAAGTTTTTAAGATAGTTTTCAAATTGTTATTTTTTTGTTATTTTTTTGAGTTATACATACTTAACCTTAGAAAGTTAAGTTGTTATGCTTGCAGAAAATTTTTGAGAACAATATTTTTTTATTCAGTGTAGTTCAATAGCATCAATTAAATTATGTTATGTTTTCATGTGATAGCTATAGTATCAGGCTATAAGAATAAAAGTAAATTATAGCTTTACTAATAATGGATTACTTACAATAAAAGAAATTGTTTACGAATTCGGAGTTACATAAAAGCAGCACAAAAAGCTGAATAACTCGAAATCTAACAATAATCGCTGAACACACATGGGAGTCCATTGGATGCTGGATCACGCTGTATATCTAAAGCGCCATCTAGTTACAAATTTCGCCATTTGCAGGGGCGGAGACAGCAGATTGTTCCAATATTCCGGCCTGTGATTAAGGTTCAATTTCGGCATTATCTTTCGACTTTCCCCGTCAATATAATATCAAAAGTTGAAACGCGATTGCTCAGGGGACTCTTTAATAACCACTTTTTATAAATTGGTGGCGTTACGGTATTACTTTGATTAGTTAGTTGAGATATGTATAATTGTTTCTTGAGTCATTTTACGTATTTAATCTATTGCTATAAATAGCGTACATATATTCATGTGTTTAAAAGATTAAATAATGGGTAATAGAATTATATTTAACAGTAATATTTAAAGAAAAAAGATTTGTATCCATGTATATGTATTTTGTATGTTTGTAATGAATAAACTCAAAAACTACTGGACCGATTTTAAAAATTCTTTCACCTATAGAAAACTACATTATCAGCTAGTAACATAGGCTACTCACCTTCACCTTCACCCCATCATACAATTGTATGTTTGTAATGGATAAACTCAAAAACATACCTTACCCACGTACCAACCCCACCCCCTCCATACAAATGTGTGAATAAGCTCAAAGACTACTGGACCGATTATAAAAATTCTTTCACCCATAGTCAGCTACATTATCAGCGAGTAACATAGGCTACTCAACCTCCCCTCATCTTCGCCCTTTACCCCCCCTCCCTTACAGAATTGCCGTTTTCCACGAATAAACTCAAAAATGTTTAAAAATAAATGTCCACCCGTGCGAAGCCGGGACGGGCCACTAGTGTTTAATGTTTTTTACCTTACTTTTATTAGGGGTACAATTTGCGATGCGACGTGTCGCACATAGTTCTTCGTCTGTTTTCTAACTTGTTAAAACATTTAACAGAAGGAAAATGTTAACATGGTTTACCGACAAAATATTTAATAAGAGAGGTTTCACAACGAAAAGTGGGGGCCCTCTTGAAGTTCCATTTGAAGGAGGAATATTTTTAATATGCCAAAATTTGTCATATTCTAATATTCCCCGGATTAAAAGGACGGGACGGGGAAATAATGTTTGAAAAAAAAAATTTTTTTTAAATGCCACCGTCATCATTCTCACGACGATTGAAGTGGGGGGGATCCCTGAACTAATTAAAACTTACACAACGTCAAATAAATTGAAAAAGTTCGTGTCTGATGGCTGACTTGATAGGATTTGAGCTTTACAGTGTCATTACCAATATAGACGTCCCTAATTTGTCCAATATTAGAGATATTATTTTAATTTTTTTATGTTAAGATCGGCAGACAGGCTGACGGTCTCCTGGATGGAAAGCGGCTACCGTCGTCTATAACACAAGCAACGCCAAAGCTGCTGCAAGTGCGCTACCGACTACAGTAAGGATAAGGGATTGGGAGGGGGGATAGGTAATAACATTCTAGAACAGCGAAACGGATTCAATAGGACGGAAACACAGCTGACGACGATCTACTCCCAACTGGATCTGCTCATCTGAATTTGTGATATCATTCTCGATGATGATTTTGATATAGTAGTGGCAAGGCACACTGCTTTTCGCAGTCATTTGGGCAGCCCGTAACCACCCTCTTACAGAAGACCACTGTGAAATAAAAGCATGTGTGCTGTTGCGTTTCGGTGAGTGAGTAAGGGATGTCAGAGCCCATTTCCCTATCTTAAAATTTTTAAGAAGAAAGAATTTTTGAAACCAGTCCAGTAATTTTTGAGTTTATTCATTACAAACAGACGAAAATACAGGCATACATATATTTTCTCTTTATATAGATTACACATATACTGCCACAGTCCAATTAGCTTTTGAAAGAACGATAAAATATATTAAAAACAACTCAGAATATTTCATTTCCATTTTTTTTAAACTAATTAAAACGAAATAACCAAAATTTGTGAGAATTCGTGAAACCCTGTCAATACACTCTGGACTAGAGTGGTGGTCAATAACCCATATCTTCTCACGCAATAAGAAAGGCATGTCTCAAGAAGTGAGACTTAAAATATATTAAGCTGATTATAAATCTAGTTTCAGGAAATTTAAGTTTTCTTTTCTAAATTGTATTCTACTAAGCCTTACATAATTATGTTATATAAAATTCTCGTGTCACAGTGTTCGTAACAAAACTCCTCCGAAACGGCTGGACTGATTTTTATGATTTTTTTTTTAATATTTGGTAGGTATGAGAATAAGTCGTAAAGTATTTAGTACTTTTGTATGAAAAATGTTCAAATAACTAGCGTTCCGCCCCCGGCTTCGCCCGGGATGCAACTTTTATATATAAGAACATTCCCCGTTTATCCCTCTTTCCATTAGTGAAAACAGAATTAAAATCGGTCTACCCGTTCACGTGTGATGCCGTGACCAAGGGAAATGGGGATTCATTTTTATATACATAGATATACTCGCGACCCGCCCCCGGCTTCGCCCGGCGTGCAATTTTTATATACCCTAAAACATTCCCCGTTTATCCCTCTTTCCATTAGTGAAAACCGAATTAAAATCGGTCTACCCGTTCACGCGTGATGCCGTGACCAAGGGAAATAGAGATTCATTTTTATATATAGAAAGATTTAGGCTCGATCCTCACTATAAAGCCGTTCACAGTTCGTTCTCGATCCGATTTCGGTCTGGTAAAGTCGTATCATGTTCACATTATACAATCTGACTCAATTCAGGATTCAGTCTTGAATTGTCAATAATCAGTCGGATGTATTTGGCTCGTAGATAATTAAAATTATTGTAAATGTCATTGAACTTTTCGATTGAAGAATTAGCGACTATAGCTTCGAAAGTCTTTTGAAAGTCCACATTTGTTTAGTCATTTTTATCACTCAGGATTATTTTAACTACAATATAATTCAAATTTAATTAAAAGTAAAATATACTTGAAGTATTGTTGCATTTGATGTACTTATCGCTTCAGCGGTACATGTCGTGATAACTTCGATCTCACTCAAAGAAAAATTTCTTCGAACCTGATCGTGATTGGACTGGGATTCGAGCGAAACTTGACTGTTACGGATAGTATGAATGCACACAAATATATTTTTTACTTCATAATATTTTATCAAACCGAGATTGGACCGAGAACGAACTGTGAACGGCTTTATAGTGAGGATCGAGCCTTAACCGTCGTTCATTGACGTGAAGTGACACGTCACTTGAACATATAGCTTAAAAATAAAATTTGACCCGATAGGTGGCGCCACAATCGGTTTAAAGAATTATTTTCGGGTTCTAGCAGGACAACGTCTGCTGGGTCAGCTAGTTCTATGATAAAATTAAAACCTGTCAACTTACTATGGAGAGAAGTTTACTAAAATTAAGAATGATTCAGAAAATAAACGGTAAGGATATTAGGAATAAAACCAACATTATAGATGCTCTTAAACAGGCTTTAACTCTTAAATGGAAGTGGACAGGCCATATCTCGCGATACCAAGACCGAAGGTGGACATTGCAGGCAACGAAATGGCCAGGCTCTACAGAAAAAAAACGGGACAATTGCGAGTTTAACTCGCGTCAAGAGGGTTCCGTACGATATTGAGTGATTTACCATGTTATTTTAATATCATGGACTTCTTATAGGTTTTCCTATAATCTATAAGTAGAAAACTAATTTCTGTATTTTATTTAAAATTTTAGGTTCAGTAGTTTCGGAGATAAGGGGGGAGAATGGTCAGACAGACGGACACACGAGTGATCCTATAAGGGTTCCGATTTTTTATTCGGACGTACGGAACCCTAAAAACGATGGGTAGACAAAATTATTGCATTCGCTGTGAATGATTAGATGCATGCAGCTAAAAACAAAGAGAAATGGAGGAGGCTGGAGGAGGCTTTTACCCAAAAGGGGTCCATAGTTTAAGAAATAAATATAACTTGTACAAATATCTATTGTTTGTAAGTTATGGAAATAAAAAGCTTCACTATTATTATTTTAAATTGTGCAAAGTTAATTCCCCCCGCAGTAAGACTACCGCGAATCTCATGTGATTATATTGTACAAGTTAGTGATTATTACGAATACATGGTACTTGTGGTATTATATATAGGTATACAGGGTTGTACAGAAATATAACTATTACAAATTGTATAAACTTTGCAACTATATTCAATTAAAACACCCGTTATTTGTGTAACTAATTTGGGGTTTATAACTAACAATAGATAACGGGTGAATGTTACCGCAAGGGTTTCAGTTAAGTTTTGGGTAACATATGCGTTATTTGAACTACTAATATATCACTTTGCTTCATTTAAAATCTAATGAGTGTTAAATGATAGTTAAAATGGTGATAGTTTGCTTTGAAAAATAAGGTATTTTAGATAACTGGGTACTTGATATTATAATATTTAGCTACATTCTGCATACTCAGAAGTCACGTGTTCAAAACCAAAGTTATTTTAGTTACGTTCGGTATACACAGATGTCACTACGTTTTATAAGTTCAAATAGGACATATTTTCGACGACGATGTCTCTACGCCGGAGGTAGGTTATAAGGCGCTATCGTTTCATACAAGAACGGAACGTAAATACATGCGTCAGCTGTCACACGAATGTCAAAGTGACAGATAACGTAACGCTTTTTAGTTAACGTTTGTATTAATTTTACTATTCATAAAATTAAGCCCATTCCCTATCCTTAATCCTACTGTAGTCGGCAGCGCACTTGCAGCAGCTTTGGCGTTTCTTGTGTTATAGGCGAAGGTAACCACCTACCGTCAAGTGGACCGTTAGCCTGCCTGCCGATCCTAACATTAAAAAAAAAAATCCATACCGGATTTTCATTAAAAATCGAATGTTAAGGAAAAATAAATTCTATATGTGTAAAAACTAGCTGAACTCGGCCACGCTTCGCTGCGGCCCATAAGGCGGCGGCCGGCGTGCGCATGGGGCGGGCGGTATTGAATACTGCTTATATAATAATACTATTTATCGTAGCGTGATTTTATATAGCCTATAGCCTTCCTCGATAAATGGACTATTCAAAACATAGAGATAAGGATGAAGGTCGGACAGACGGACACATGAGTGATCCTATAAGGATTCCGTGTTTTATTCGGACGTACGGAACCCTAAAAATGTATACCAGAAGGTTAGAAAAAGACCTTAAATGTATTGGAAGAACGCTATTCTCCGAGGACATACATACATATTTCATACAGGTTCTTCAACTTTAAAGAATTTTGATCATCAATTTCTATAATCCACAGTTCTAAGCAAAAAAGCAGAGTTGCGGGTCTCACCAGGATTTGCCTGCGGGTCACAAAGGATCATATGCCACTGAAGTGTCTATTGACGAGCCAATTAGTCAAGTGGTAAATGTTCTTGCGTCACTCTTGACTGTCGATTCCCGGCAGGACCAACTTTGCAAAAGAACTTTTCAAAATTAATTCTGATCTCTGGTGTTTAGGGTTTCGCCCCCTGTCTGTTACTCGGACTGTTACCGGTGCTTACTTTGGACGCCATACAATAGGGGATCGGACAAATTTTCAGAAAGTGTTTTAAATTAATCTTCATGGATATTTATTCCCATAAAAAATACTATTTTATTTATTTATAGCCTTTTAGGTACTTAAAATCATGTTTTAATATTGTTTGTTTGAAAATGCCGCCAAAACGCCACGATGGTTCATCTGAGAGCGCGTAACGTCATTTGTGGTCATATCATAACAAAACAGCTGCATTGGCATAAGACAATGATTGCCCACAAATGACGTCACGCACTGTGATTGGTGTTTCAGTATAGATTAAAAATATTGTAAATAATAAAATTTTATTTTTTCATTTAAAAATATTTAAATGAATTATATTAAATTATTATTCGATAAATAATCGTAAAAAATTATATATTTTCTTTCTAAGTACATTTTAGATTTTAATCTGATTACTGTCCGATCCCCTATTGTTAATGCATAACCTGATCGATCCATGTTACTTGTTTGCAACTTGACGTAAAGCTTCGCTACATGTATTGAGTCATTAACTTAATCACCAATAAATAACTTAAGTATGCAACTTCCCACCGTGGTGGTATAAAACTTCACTCTTTGTAATTACTGCTAGTTTTCAGTATTTAATTTTATTAAGGCTATAGAGTGCCGCCTGTGAATTTTTAAGTTGCAAAAGCTTCATTAAGTTTTTTTTGGGTTGATAGTATGCTTGATCGTAGACTTTCGGCATTTCCTTCTTTATTTTATGTTAAGATCGGCAGACAGGCTGACGGTCCACTTGATGGTAGGTGGCTACCGTCGCATACAAGCAACGCAAAAGCTACTGTAAACACGCTGCCGGCTACAGTAGTATTAATGATAAGGGATTGGGAAGGGTTAGGATAATGGGCTCTGGCATTACTTACCTACTCACTCAAACACAACAACACACGTTTCGCGGAAAAGGAGTAATTACTTCTGCCCAAATGACTGCGAAACGCAGTGTGCCCTGCCTACTTTCCAAATCCAGACCAGAGCAAACTTTTTAAAAGTTTACAGTGCCGGGAATCGAACCCGGGAACCCTAAAACAGAGCATTCTACGTCCTTCAAGAAGCGCAGTCAATTATAGGAATTTTACAAGTATACGATATAACATGTTTTGTCGTCTAGGCACTACATTTTCTTTTGATAATAAAGAATGACCTAAAAACTTTCTAGGTATAGGAAAAATATATACCCTCAGTATTATAATATTAGCGACAAGACGTTTATCGCTCTTTTTATTAGTGAAAACCGTATCAAAATCTGTTTAGGTGGTTCAGAAGAAATTGTCGGAGTAACAGACAGCGATTTTATTATTATATGTATAGATATATAGAATCTAATAAAAATAATATGTGGGTCGTAATTTGAGGTGGGTCCTTTTTTTATTAAAAAACTCATTCTGAAAGAAATGTATGGAACTAGTTTTTTTTCGACATTTTACTACTTTAACCTCAAATGGTCCCATGGTGTCAATTGATCCTTATAAGTAACAGAGTCGATTGGCGCCTTAAAAACAAATCGTGAAAATTGACCTTTTTTTTCCCGCTGACTGTACCATTTTTCCAAAATCTTTGAATGCTGATGGGAATAACTACTGGAATTAAGTATAGTCACAGTTTTACAATACATAGTATAGTCTCCTAAGGGTGTTTAGGTTGAGCTGCCTTTACTGATTTGCCTCAAATTACCATCTTGTATATAAAAGTACACTCCAATCTAGCCATGTTCTCATAGCAATAAGAACTATAATAAACTACCTACATAAATAAAAACATACTAAAATCTTATGCATTTTCAAAATGCAGGGGCAGACCGTTCCAGGTGCACCGCCCGCACAACACCGGGCAGTGAGGTGTGGTGGCCTGCAGATGTTCCAGTGGGTCACCACAGGAGGAGTTACACGGCATGCCGTGATGGATGCGGGTCCGCAAGGACATGGCGGTGCGTGGGGCCCGGGGATAAGGCCTCGCTGTGACTCCGGGTCTCACGATCACTGCCGATGGTGGAACATGGAGGCGGTTTTAGTGGAGTAGGACCGGCGGGGCGATACGTTCCGTCGGGTGAGTCCCACACACCCCCTCGTCGACCGTCCCCGTCGACGAGGGATAGTGCGTAAATGCATTTCCCCTCCTAAAAAAAAAAAAAAAAAGGGGCAGACCGTTCCGGAATCAATAAACTCGGATTCGCACAATTTTTTTTTTTACAAAACAAATTCACCTGTACCCTCTTACTGAGTGTATTAACTTTTTTGTACAATATTATCTAACCTGTTGTGATAAAAATAAAGGCTTCTCTCTAAACTATATGACTTTTCACTGACTCCTCTCACGTATGACATATCTAACCCCATAAAACTCATTTATTTGTATGGGTAGGCTGTCCATATTAAAACTGATTCACTACGGTTTATCTGACTTTATCTGAAGATTATCGAGTATTCACTCTAACGTCAATGTACTAAGAGCCATTTTGCAACATATAAAACTATCCGTGTGTAATACAAGTGTTAAGTCATTACTTTGTTGAGATAAAGTCGGGTTTATAGCTTAATTACGTCAAGTATCTTCATCAAAGCAATTAACCCATAGCAATCACATTGTTGATGGGATTCTCGCGCAGTATAAGTAAATAAACGCATATACTTAGTGAAGATATAAACAGCGTAAAAATAAAGGCATATACTTTTTTACTTACTTTTATTTTTTATTCCCTTTTTAGGGTTCCGTAAGTCCGAATAAAAAAACGGAACCCTTATAGGATCACTCGTGTGTCCGTCTGTCCGTCGCTCACAGTCAATTATCTCAGAATCTACTAGACCGATTAAGTTGAAATTTGGTACACATATCAATTTCTGTGACCCAAACGCAGAGGTGTGACGTGAATAGATGAAATCTGTATATGGGAGGTCATTTTTGGGGGGAAGGCGGAAAATTAAAAAAAAAATTTTGAAAACTGCTTCGTGTGACATATCAAATGGAAGGTCTTGAAGATTTTAAATGTATTTTTTTGTAATTTTAAAATAAATAGTTTCCAAGTTATTCAAGAAAATAGACGAAAAATAGGTTCAGTAGTTTCGGAGATAAGGGGGCCTTATCTCCGAAACTACTGAACCTAAAAATTTGAAAAAAATACAGAAATTAGTTTTCTACTTATAGATTATAGGAAAACCTATAAGAAGTCCATGATATTAAAAAAACATGGTAAAACACTCAATATTGTGCGGATAGGTAACATCGTACGGAACCCTCTTCACGCGAGTTCAACTCACACTTGGAATTTTTTTATAAATATTTTGAAATGATTCATCGCATAATCTATATACTAATATAGTAAAGCTAAAGATTTGTTTGTTTGGTTGAACACTCTACTTAAAAATTCTTTTGGTTTATGATAGCCCAATTTTTGAGGCTTTTGGTTTATGACGGGCCACCAAGAATATCCAACGAAGGGCACAGTTGGTAATAAAGTTGCGCAATATCATGTCCTCTATTGGATTGAACCTGGAACGGTTCATTTGAGTTACGGAATTAGTTCCTTGAACATGTTCCCGGAACTATAGTATTTTCACTGTAACCCCTCTGCCACACTATGCTCCTCGCGCTGCTCATCGCTCTGCTCCTCGCGCTGCCGCGATGTTGCCCTTCTGTCCACACGCTTCTCTACTCGCGCGATTAATCGCGACGAACTACACTAGGTCATTTGCTTTTGCAACGGAATGGCTGTTGAAATTGAGGCAGCGTGCGCGCTATGCATTTTTAGTATAGCTAAATTATATACGTAAGTATAAATGTCAGAGAAAGAAAATATACGTCGTCGTCATCGTCCTACCAACTGAAATGGTGGATGACATCTATTCATCGCAATAGAACGGGGTTAGGGCAAATATTCTAATTATTATATTTTATTATCAACAAAATAATGAATCCTTATCGAAATCAGTAAGTTTATCGTCATAAGTATTAATACGTGTGATTTTTACTTCATTTGTTTTGCATTTATCGTAAAAGATATTAAGAACCACAGAGGCAGTGCAAGATCAAGACACGTTACGCTACGCTTTTGTTGTTAACTAGCTGTGCCCGCGGCGCTACGCCCTCGTGGAATTCAGATTTTATCTCGGTGGTTGCGTACGTGTCTTGATCTTGCACTGCCTCTGTAGTTACACAGCGCGGTCAATATATCAATATTGGCGAATTACCTCCTACATACAAACTCTCTTATTTATAATATTAGTATAGATATTTGCTTTTTATTCGCGTCGCACGACAAAACTTGTGATTTTTTTGCTATAAACATTTAAATAATTAGTTTAATAGTAATTATATAGTTAGTTGTCATATACTTTTATTTATTCATTCGTTACAGCAGCAGTATGGACCATTTTACTACAATTTAAAAAAGCCGTAGGCGTAATTATGTGGCCGGTGACTCGCGTTCATATTGACGCTCTTTGAATCGCGCTTAAAAACCGACAAAACATGGATCGGTGGGCAAGACGAGGAGCATGGCGTGCGGCATGACGAGTAACGTTGCCACACTACGTCACTTTTTCATGTCACGCATACTGTTTGCAACTAAAAAAAAAAACCGGCACAAAAAAAATAACAATTAAACTTACAAATGCATGAAACTAAATTATCTATTCGAAAAAAACAAAAGGAATTATCAATTTTATAATTATTTTATTATTATAATAGGGAAATGTAATAAAAAAAACATAAATTTTAAAAGTGTCAAACGCGTGGAACTGTCAATAGGGATTGCCACTAGGGATTTTCACTTATATTCGATATATCGAAAGTACTCTATGTTTGCCATAGGATATTCGGAGATTTAACAAATACTTTTTCTATTCTATATATATTTATAAAAACATAGTATTTTGATAATAAAACTAAAGCCGATTAATAATAACAATCAAACAAAAGTAAATTTTGTTCTGAGTCTGATTAGTTTCCAGTTCTGACAGTAACGAATAAATAAATTAATATTTTAAACAGACTGCATTGTATTCTATAATTTATTTAACATTACCTGTTTTTTAAGATTTAAGAATTTATTTCTAAATCTGAAAATTTAAAACCAGTATTTCGATTCCATTTGCTTTGCCAACTGATTCGATATTTTCAATCGATTAAAGGTCGTTAGGGTGCATCACTAAAATTGTCAGTTACGAAATGTCACGTATATCATCATACAGTGAAAATACTATATAATATATATAGTTCCATCAGTGCACATGTTCTGGGCGATATGTCCAAGCAGTTCATTGGAATTATGCGCGAATTATGTATTAGCGACAAGTTTTCATTTATCTTAGTCTAAGTTTTAAATGTGGCGATGGAGAAGCGCGATCTCCTCCTGATACAAGTATTCTTATACGAGTAGGTACTTAGGAGTGCCCCTAAAATGTATGTATCTTTCGATGGTACATCATTACTAAGTATTATTTATTCTGTGACGTTGGATACACAGGTACATCGCCAATTTTGTATAGAATTATGTTGTCCATCTTTTGTATAGGTGTTTTGTATCTTTTTCAGTGATAAATGGCATTATGTAGTTACACACATTTTGTTTACCAGTAAAATATCTCAAAAATAGCACCGAAAAGAGGATAAAAATATAATGACTACCTAGTCGGTTAAACTTGACGTCTCGCGTGTTATGTGCGGACCCCTTATTTGTTTGATTACTGTCATTAGGGATCCGTTCGTCCGCTGCGGGCTACTTTCGACACATTGTTTTGGGTTCATGGAATTATCACTTTGCCTCCTCCTCCGTACAGGCAAAGACAAAAGTGCTTTCGTAACCACCTTTATTATAAACTACCTTTTTGCCGTGATCCCCTTGTCGACTTTTTACCAGGTTACAGTCTTCAAGGTTTTTCTGGTGTTCATTAGAGAACCCCCTTTACGACCCTCCCCTCCCGCACTCCCGAGAACAACTGTATTGAAACGGTTCGCACGCTATGGTGGTGCTGGTTTACCGTTTGGTTCGAAGGGAGGAGGCAGAGATAGAAATATTTATAGTTATTTTTTAATTGTTCACACTATATTTAATTAGCACATTAACACTATCTTATCATCACACATTTATGGTTTATTACACTTTATTTATTTATGATCGTAAGGTCTTTTGGTATGGTATGGTATATAGTATGTGAGTACGCGCCTATGGCTGGTGGTCAATTGGTTAGCGTAGTGTGGTCGCTATGGTGGTCGAACGCGCACTAGTGTTAAAGCGTGCATTTAAATGGCCGCAAATTATAAAATGCAAGAAAAGCATAAAAATGGTAGCGCGACGCTGCTGTTCGGTTGCGTAGCTCCGAACATATGTCAGTGGTAATTCAGCTTTATAGTATATCATCATCATACCCTTAGAGCCATTTTAACAACAAGATTTGACGTCAACGAATATTTGGAAAAAAAATAGCACACGGAATATATTAAACGCGCAGAAAACGCGCGTTTTCGGTGCCGTATAAAAGTTCAATCGATATAAACGCGCCCACAAAGGAGCGGAGGAGGGGTTGCAATAATATTTTACTGAGTGTTGCGTATGTATTTTGGTTTAAAATGGAACCTTTCGACACCGACCGTTTTATAACGGAAATAAACAGTCGTCCAGCTACATGGAATATGATCACAACGCGGAAGCTACGAGCGACTACAGCGCGTCTGTATAGCTGTATCTGCGCGTATACGCGCAGAAGACGCGCGTTTCACGATCGCCCCGTGTTACAAGGTTGTGTGCGAATCTCGTTTGAAGCGCATATACGCGTATCATCGCGTATACGCGCGTTAAAAATACGCCGTGTGCTTAGGCTCTCAGGTACCTACACACTCACTGAAACACAACAGTACACATGCTAATAGTAGAATGTAGGTTTTCTCGGCCGGTATCCATATGAGTTGTGGGTTTCCGGGATGATGGCCCAGGTCTGTTGGAAATTCTTCCAAACGTTTCGTCAACAACTGCGGTTGACATCTTCAGTGGTGTAGTCCAAGTTAGAAGAAAAAGTACATCACATCACTGCACTTCACTTCTGCACTTTTCGACTTCTCGAGCGAGACTGATTTGTCGACTGGAATGTGTCTATATTTAAACTTAAATTTATATCCCCACCCCGTGGTTGAATTGGTGGGGTGTGGTCACTGGGAGAGGGTTTATAATGCCCTCTCTTTCTTTCATTATTATTATTATTCCTGCGTAGTGCCGGATACCAAATGTTGTGTAGCCTTAGATTTTCCTCCTTCCTGTTGAAATTATTTGGATGCTTGAAAATTTCAATGGCTTCCCGATTAAGGCGTGAGTGATAGTGTACCTCGGATGACAGAACTAATGTGTTTTTGAAAAGGATTTTATGATTGCCTTCAGAAAAGGCGTGTTCAGCTACTGCCGATTTTTCGGTCTCTCCTCTGCGACAGTTGCCCTTGTGTTCTTTAATTCGGGTGTTAATGCTGCGTTTTGTGGTGCCGATGTATACTGCGCCACATTCACAAGGTATTTTATATACCCCTGTCGAGGATAACTTGGACTACACCACTGAAGATGTCAACCGCAGTTGTTGACGAAACGTTTGGAAGAATTTCCAACAGACCTGGGCCATCATCCCGGAAACCCACAACTCATATAGTACACATGCTGTTATTTCACGGTGGTCTTCCGTAAAGGGGTCACTGCCGTCGGGACCGTCTGCCTAAAATGATTGCGATACCCAGTGTTCCCTGTCAGTACTTGCCAGATACACACCCGAACCAAGTTCATTTACAAAATTTGCATTACCGGGATCCCTGAAACAGAGTTTTAAGGCAAGCACCTTACTCGATCAAGGGGCTCGTCAAAACAAAATTTACAACAAATTATTTATTTTATAAAACGTTGTTACAATAAAATAAAACATAATCTAGTTTTCGTTATTTCGATCTATTTCATCTGACTTATAAAATGTCAAGAAGTCTCATAAGCCACCAAGCCTTTTTAACACTAGGTGTGTTTCCTTCAAGTGTCTTTTTCACTCACATCATACATAAATAAGTTTCATTCCCTGGTCTTCGAATACGGAAAAAGGGGTTCCTTATCGTATAGTCGCGTAAAACCGACCAGACCTTTCGTTGCGTACAATCGGGTATGCAAACGGGGGTCAAATATAATGGCGATTTAAACTTCTGCCTCCAAATTACTTGACCCACGCCGCCATGTTAAATGTAGGCGTAGAGAGATCTGCAACACCAGGGTTTAATTTGAATCGTTTCTTGTAAAATAACAATGTAGGTTACGTTTGGCTTCGTTCGTTTTTAATGAACTTCGTCTTTCTTTACTTGAATTGTTAATGGTATCATTTGATAAATAATATTGCTGAAAAGATTTGTATGATTATTACAAACATATACTCACTAGTTTTTGCCCTCGACATCGTCCGAGCCTCGCGAATTTTTAGGTGTTAAAACATTTATTTAATCTTTAATGCTCATATAATGCTTCGCTATCGCATTAGGCATGCCTGTTATGATAGTCGTAAGTGATGTAAATAAATAAATAAATGTACTTTTGCCAGGATTTGAATTTTTGGAGTTTACTCCTTAAGAATCGAACAAGAGTTAACTAAAAAGCGTTACGTTATCTTTCAATTTCAAATTTATGTGACAGCATGACGCATGTATGTACGATGTTATTGAGGCGGGCTGCCTAGTACCATAGATAAAATACTACTTAACCAGTATAGATGGTCAACCTCCATATAACGATCTGAAGCCAATTTCATATTGGGATTTCCACTCCCTAGATGTCACTAATAGTCTCGAATTTAACATTAATGTGTATTTTGTTAAAAACAAATTCAATCACGCAGTTATAGTTCCTTATTGTCGTGGTAATAACTAGAGGGCGACGTTGCTGGGAATACTTTTATGTACGAGTATAATATTGTTCCATTTCATGCATATTTTAATGAAAATGATAGAAAAATTTTATTTAGATATTTAATATTATTATATCAGAAAACATTATGTTATTAATTTGTTTTACAATTATAATGCATAATGACCATTACAAAAATAACAAATTAAAATGTGTGAGTTATCATTTTTTTCTTCGTAACACAATCGACAAAAACTGGTTAATTTTTATCTATGTTATAACTAACTGAACCTGGCCACGCTAAGCTCATTTTTATTTTCGTTTCCGCTGAATCTTCGGAATAGAAAGTATATATAAACACTCTTGTGATATAAATGCATCGTTTTGCAAAAAAATTAAGTTAATCCATCACCCAGTTTTTCAGCTTTCTGAACACAAACATACGTACCTAAGCAAAATTATATCGAAGTATGTAAAGACTGTGAATACAAATAACAAAAAACATAATTAATAATATTTTATCGATTGACAAGACGTTTTTCTATTATAGGATATAATCGGTCAGTAATTAACGTTTTAGTTCCTTATTGCCCTATTTTTTAGAACAGAACCTATACCTACCGTTCATACGGCCCTTTTATCGTTGTTCGTGCCCACTTCTTTTATATTTTAAATAAATTTTAGTAGTGCCATCTCTTGTACATGAGAATTGACTGAATGGTCGACTGCAGCGACTCTAGCGGATTTTTAATGACAACAAATAAGCGACAAACTACACAGGCGGCATCTAGATATAAGCGAAATTGGATAAGGTACGGATTCAATGTACGTGAGTGACCATCTATACTGGTTAAGTAGTATTTTATCTATGCTAGTACATATTTGAATACATATAGTAAAATCGTAAACAAGCCGTGTCTACATTAAATATTTAAAAAAAAATGTAGACTTTGTACACTTATGTTGCCGAAGAGAATTTTTTTTTTAGATTTTTTGTCAATTTTTCTCTGCAATTGTGTAGGCTCTTCTAAGAAATTGCTTAACCAATTTAAATGCGCTTTTCGCTGACGCACTGTATCAAGCTTCCCCTAGCATTCAGTGTTTGTTTCATTCCAACCGGTGTACAAACAAACGAGTTAATTGAAATAATACACCCCATTCTTGAAACGTGTTTGGGTCGAACTCAGCTAAAATCACAGACGTGCTTAAATTACATATAATGTTCTGTAATAGATATAACAATGTATTAATTTCTAGCCGAAGCATATTGATCGGAAATAGGTACTCATGCATAACCTTGCTCCTGGATCGTTCATGCGTGTCTTAATTCAATGCTCTGGGTCCAATTCCCATGCAATTATCATTCCATGATACGCCATTCAGTCTGCAAAAGTAAAAATAGGAACAGAGTGTAATCTGTTTAAAGAATTAATTTTACAGTTACACCAAGTGTCAAGTTGAACTGGTCAGTTGACCTGACATCCAAAAAAACTGACCGTGAGTGTGAAAATCTAAGTTGAAATTTAAATTTAAGGCATTTTTGGGGTGCACCGTAAATCCGTTTTAACTGTTCAGTTAAAATGCCGGCATCGGTGCCCAGCATAACCTCGCGATTTCTTATGTATTGGGAACAAAATAGCCTTAAAAAATTATATAGAATCTTATAATAATTATTTATAGATATTCACAAGAACAAAAAATCTTGTGAATATCTATCTTCTTCTTCTATATATATTAAATAAACATTAATTGCTAAGCGCGAAACTCGAGAACGCCTGGCCCAATTCGTATATAATTATTTTTAAAATATTCCTTAAAGTCCGAGGAAGGTTCTCGGTGGCAGTCACAATAAGATATATGTAAGTACCTATAAAATGCTTACTATATGCTTACTATATGCTTACTATATGGCTATACAAGTATATAATAATCATTTACCCATTCTGTTAAATGAGCTTTCCAATAGAAAAAATTAAAATAAATTGCACAAATAGCTTTTGTATGAAGAATTTTACAAATTAGATAAAATACATTGGCAATTTAAAATATTAATAGGGGATCGGACAGTAATAATAATAATAATAATAATAATAATAATCATTTATTTGCTGAATATAGGTTATAAAGATTTTACAATAGATATTTCTCGCTACATTCTACCCTTCGAGGGTGTGCAAATATTTTAATTACATTAAATGAATGAAGCTAATATTTACTACATTAAATGAATAAAGCTAATATAATATTATTAATTATTACAATGAATTATCTGACATGTAATCTTGTATACTATAATAACATTTGTCGACGAGTAGATTCTTCATTTTCTTCTTGAATAAATTAATATTAAGCTCTTTAATGTTGTTAGGAATTTTATTATATATAATTGGTGCTTGGAAAAAAATACTTTTATGCATCAGGGCTGTATGTACTTTTCGAATGCATAATCTGTTGGGATCTCTTTGTTCTCTTTTACTATTATCAGAAACTCGTTTAAATAGGATAGGGTTGGCTTTAACATATACAACGACCTCATATATAAAAAGCGATGGAAGTGTCAGAATTTTATACTTTTTAAAAAAGGGCTTACAACTATCTATAACATTTAATTTAAACATGGCTCTAATACACCTCTTTTGTGCTTTAAAAACAAAATTTCTGTCTGTCGAGTTGCCCCAGAATAGAAGCCCATACCTTAGCACAGATCAGATTCGTAATCAGTAATCAGATTCGTAATCAGTAATCAGATTAAAATCTAAAATGTACTTAGGAAGAAAATATATAATTTTTTACGATTATTTGTCGAATAATAATTTAATATAATTAATTTAAAAAATTAATTAACTCTTCAGAGGAAAGAGAGGTCTCAACATCCACCTCTCAAGGTGTCACCTTGTAAAATCCACCGTGAATACTTCCAGCCGTTCCCATTACGCTAGCACTCCAGCATGCTCCAGCGCTTCTAAGACGACAACAACTCAAACTTTATCGGAAAAAATAGCTTATTTAAAAACAGAGGTTCGCGTGCTACGCCGCATACCCAAAGGTGTACGTATTTTAGTAGCCGACAAATTGTGTGACATAATCATACGCTGCATTTCAAAAAATGATTTAAAATCTTGGGAAGATTTATTATGCTTTGCTTACATAAATTTACAAATTCCACCGAGGACCAAAAATATTTCATTGGTTCAACATATTAGAGAAAACTTGAAGAAAAACTCTTATGAGCCTACCATTGTTCAACAGAAAACTTCATCAAGCATTTCCACCAGAGTAGAAGCAAAAGTAGGCGAGGGTGATATTCGGGGAGCTGTTCGTCTACTGTCGTCTTCCGCTGATCTGGCGCCATGCGACAATGCTGTCTTAACTTTGCTCAGACATAAGCATCCATCACCTTCTCGTCCTTTATGCTTGCCAGAGGAACCTTCATCTCCTAATGACTGTCTCGAAGTCTCTGAAGAAAAAGTTTTGAATGGAATTGCAAGTTTTCCTCAGGGTTCGGCTTCAGGATTGGACGGTATGCGACCACAACATTTAAAAGACTTGATTGGTTTTTCCAGTGGGGACGCTGGCCGACGGCTCTTATTCCAAATTACTAAATTATGCAATTTTATGCTGTCCGGTAGTGTTCACGTCGAAGCATGCCAATATCTTTATGGTGCATCACTCTGTGCGCTTTATAAGAAGGATGGCGGAATTCGCCCGATCGCTGTTGGTAATGTAATTCGGCGACTCGTCGGTAAACTAGTCTGCACGATAACGAGAGATTCAGCGGCTGCCAGATACCTTCAACCAACACAAGTCGGCTTTGCCACTCCTCGTGGATGTGAGGCTGCTATACACTCAGTTCGGACTTTTATTGATGTAAACAATTCCACGAACAAAATTCTTATAAAAATAGATCTTAAAAACGCTTTCAACTCCACCGAAAGGGATGTTTTACTTTCAGCTGTTAAAGAGAAAATGCCCGCTATCTATGCTTTTATGTGGCAGTGTTATTCAGCTGATTCGTATTTATTTTTTGGGAAGCATACTATCATGTCAAGAGTTGGCGCTCAACAAGGAGACCCTCTTGGTCCATTAATTTTTAGCTTAGGAATCCACTCAACTATCGAAAATCTCAAATCTGAACTAAATATTTGGTACCTTGATGACGGCACTCTAGCTGGTGATGCCGATTCAGTTATTTCAGACCTATTAACTTTAAAAACAGAACTTTATAAAATGGGTCTTGAAGTCAATGCAGAAAAATGTGAAATTTATTTTTGTTCCACTTATGATAATGACACTTTTACCAGAGTCGAAAAAGCCTTGCCAAGTATTCGCATTGTAACAGACTTGTCTCTGCTCGGTGCTCCCGTTAACATAGCTGCTGGTCCTTTACTTTTAAAAAAAAAGGAAGAAAATTTAAAATTACTACTTGATAGATTGAAAACTATTAATTCTCACGTAGCATACTTAATTCTAAAAAATTGTTTCTCAATTCCAAAACTAACCTATATTATTAGAACAACACCTTTGTGGTTTTTTCCTGATTTCGTGTTTAATTTTGACAATGGAATCAAAAAAATATTAGAGTCAATATTCAACATAAAAATTAATAATTCACAATATTTACAGGCCTCTCTTCCAATTCGCCATGGAGGTCTTGGCATCCGACGTGTTGCCGATTTAATACTACCTGCTTTCTTGGCATCAGCATATGGTGTTTCTGAGCTTGTGTCTATCATATTACCCTCTTCTGGGGACAAGCTTGAGATAAGCCATCTGCCAGCTGCCAAGGCATTATGGGAGGACCTCTGTCCAAATAGCGTTGAGCCAATGCCAAATTCTAGAATTTTTCAGAAGTTTTGGGACCAACAAAACGTAAATAGAATTATATCAAATTTAACATTTGACACGGTTGACGAGGAGGCACGATTTAAAGCTGCGTGCACATACGAATCTGGTGCTTGGCTTAACACTCTACCTTCTAGACAAATGTCAACTCTTCTGGATAACAATACCATGCGTATTTCAGTGGCTCTGCGCTTAGGCTGTTCTGTTGTGCAGCCACATACCTGCCTCTGCGGAAACAGCGTTCTTTCAAACGGTCGTCATGGTTTACATTGCAAAAGAAGTGCCGGTCGCTTTCCACGCCATTCAATGATAAATGACATAATAAAAAAAGCACTATCTACAGCAGGCGTCCCCGCCATCCTCGAGCCCAATCTGTCCAGGGACGACGGTAAGCGTCCAGATGGGATGACCTTAATACCCTGGTCTGAGGGAAAGGCTCTCGTCTGGGATGCTACATGCGTCGACACCCTTGCTCCCTCACATGTTGCCTTCTCTGCCAAGGAACCAGGTTCGGCGGCTGAATCAGCAGCTCGTTTAAAAACAAAAAAATATAACTTTATAAAATCTCAAAATTATAATTTCATCCCTTTCGCCGTTGAAACTTTCGGCCCTTGGTGCGAAGAATCCAAATTATTCTTAAAAACACTTGGCAAACAATTAATTAAAGTATCCGGCAATAAATTTTCGTGTAATTATTTAAGGCAACGCATTAGTTTGGCTATACAGAGAGGGAACGCGGCGAGCGTTATGGGCACAATACCCGATTCAGTCACTCTGGAGGAGATATTCTACCCAAACTCCTAAGTTTGTGTAGATTCCGGAGCCTCGCCGTGTTCTCACTAAATCACCGTTGTATTTTTTATTATTTTTATCATTAATTTAGCAATTGTTGTACTGTTATTTATATTTAATAAATTAAAATTTAAAAATATTTAAATGAAGAAATAAAATTTTATTATTTACAATATTTTTAATCTATACTGAAACACCAATAACAGTGCGTGACGTCATTTGTGGGCAATCATTGTCTTATGCCAATGCAGCTGTTTTGTTATGATATGACCACAAATGACGTTACGCGCTCTCAGATGAACTATCGGCGTTGGCGGCATTTTCAACAACAACAAACAATATTAAAACATGATTTTGAGTACCTAAAAGGCTATAAATAAATAAAATAGTATTTTTTATGGGAATAAATATCCATGAAGATTAATTTAAAACACTTTCTGAAAATTTGTCCGATCCCCTATTGTAACAAATAAATAATATTAAAACGCCAATATTAGTGGCGGAATGTGTATCTATAGGATATTAGGTAATTAAGATGTACTCACATTTTAAGCAAATTTCTTTCTTAAATGTAAAATTTCGAATCACATGTTATAAATTAGTCATAGAAAAAACTTATAACATGAACAAATCAAAATGGGCTTTGGTTTACTATGGTCTTCCTATGGAAAAAAGAGTTTTTATAACAAATTTTTTAAACGTTTATTTACTGCAGTATTTTTAATATTGTGAAATCACGATATTCGATGGCGTCGAATGTACCTGTTTGTGTGCTAAATTAACGTGTCCACATGTCAGTGATTTTGGACATACGGTGCCTATAAATTGTGTGATTGAAATGACTAATTTAAATCAAACTGATTATGGGTTTCGAAATTATTTATAGACAAGGTGTGCCTATTTTAGGCATAAATATATAACTTTTTAATTTTCCTCCTATATAATTCAGGGCCTATAGGGAAGTTTGCGTTTGAATATTTTTTTCTTCAGTAAAGTTTAGTAGGAGTCTTAGTATGTTTTTTAGATTTTAGACTTGGATATCCGCGCCACCTGGTACATTTTCCAGTTATGACGTCATCAATTTTTGTATGATTTTTTTTCTTCAGAGTGAGGTACCTACTTATCAAATGAAAGGGCTCCTCGAGCTGATTCCAAATATATCATTACATTTCAGCAAATTATTTCGTAAAAAATAAAATCAAAACACACCAAGTTTTGGCTCTTTCTGACAGGAAATTCTTCCTGACTGGTCTTTCCTAATCCCTTATCCTTAATGTTACGACGGTCTTCAGCTTTGGCACCTGTAGCAGTACCTCTGGTTATAGGCGACCGTCAACTTATATGACGTGAAAAAAATTAAGTCATATTTTTTTTACCGTAAAATCGTCAGACAGGCCGACGTGACGGTCCACTTGATGGTAGATGGCTACCGTCGCCTATAACACAAACAACGCAAAAGCTGCTGCAAGTGCGCTGCCGACTACAGTAGGATTAAGGATAAGGGATTGGGTTACGGATCCGTTGGATGAGTGGTTAGGGTGTTTGCCTTAACGCTCTGTTCTAGGGTTCCCGGGTTCGATTCCCAGCGGGGTCAACATTGAAAAATGAACTTTTCAAATTTGGCTCTGGTCTGGAGCTGGAAAGTAATGGCAGGGCACACTGCGTTTCGCAGTCATTTGGGCAGCCCGTCTGGCGGCAGTAACCACCCCCTTGCAGAAGACCACCGTGAAATAACAGCACGTGTGCTGTTGTGTTTCACTGAGTGAGTAAGGGATGCCAGCGCCCATTTCCTTATCCCCCTCCTAATCCCTTATCCTTAATCCTACTGTAGTCGGGAGCGCACTTGCAGCAGCTTTGGCGTTGCTTGTGTTATAGGCGACGGTAGACACCTAGTATCAAGTGGACCGTGAGCCTGTCTACCGATCTTACATAAAAAAGAGACAAGATACACGTAGTGTAGCCCCTTATAACTCTGTATCTATACAAACTTGATTCTAAATTAAATTGTTTTTTGGTTTCAGGTAATCTAGACTTTCATTAGGCTTCGCTGTTATATTGAATGGTAGCCAATAGGCTATGTAAGACGTAGTTTAAGCTCCGGTATTTAGTGAAGCCATTTGGAGGAACCAGTTGGCACAGTGCTTTGATGTTTTTATTACAAAACGAATGAACTGTTGTACTTGTTTGCACTCTTGAAGTCACTTTAGTATACTTCGCGAAGTCTATGGAACACAGTATTACTGGCGTGATGGGTTTCGTATGGGTATCAGAGAATTACGACCAGTCTTAATTATGGTACTGGAAGAAAAATGTGGTAAGAATATTTTTAGTTAAAATTATTTTAGTGCTTATTTATAACGTGTTTGAGCATATTTTTCGCTGATCTAAAACTTAATATAATTTTAAAGACTTTGTTGAATCGATGTTGAAAATATTTGTTACTAGCGACCCGAAGACCGAAGTCGATGTTGAATATTGTTTCCATTCGTGAAAACCGAATTAAAATTGGTCTACCCGTTCACGCGTGATGCCGTGACCAAGGGAAATGTGGATTCATTCACTTATATATAGAGAGATTAAATGATAGTAACCGTTTAGAAAGGATGCCATGGATACAACCACAATAGTTTATCTATCTCTTTCTATTGTCACGAAAACATATTTGCAAGTAAAGGACGTGTATAGTCTGCAAATGTTTATTCCGAGCAGTGTGCGAACAAAATCTCTCTTGTTTACAAAATATCAACATATAATCCGAATGGCTTATTCGATTCTTTTTGTTCCCGAAGCAAAACTGTTTTCAATATAAATCATTCGACATACGATGATCGAAAGTAAATGGGGGCATTCATCACATCAATCATTCACAACCAAATGAATTTTCATCGAGAGCCGTATAATGTTGTGTTGAGATAAATCGTTCTATTCAAAGTAATAGTTTTCCGGAAATACCTCTACAAAAGGCTGTGTTCAGTCTGGTGATGACGTGCGTAACAACGGCACAACTATGGAAATGTTTGTGGAGAAACATTGGATTTGTAAAAAAAAATTACGTCAGCTAATTTCTGTCAAACGCCCCAACCCTAAAAACCGCCTCGCAATGGGTCCTTTGCTAATCAGTAAAGAAGAAACTCATTTCTCATGCAAAACTGGACCATGACTGTACAGATTTGGAAATTAGGCATTAATAAGGACATTATTCAGGACCCACAAGGTAGATAGATGACATGATAAGCGCCTGCAGGCTGCTTCTGATCGGTCCTTTTGGAGGATTAGAAGGGAGGCCTTTGCCCAGCAGAGTGGGTCGTCCTGCGACTGAGATAATGATGGCGAACGTTGAAAAATATTGGATTAGCCCAATCTTCACGATTATTGGCATTAGCCAAGTTTGTAAAGAGATCGTACCATTTTGGGTTCATCTTGAAAAAAAAAAAACGGGACAAGTGCGAGTTGAACTCGCGTGAAGAGGGTTCCGTGCGATGTCACCTATCCGCACAATATTGAGTGATTTACCATGTTATTTTAATATCATGGACTTCTTATAGGTTTTCCTATAATCTATAAGTAGGAAACTAATTTCTGTATTTCTTTTTTCAAAATTTTAGGTTTAGTAGTTTCGGAGATAAGGGGGGGGGGGGGATGGTCAATTTTCGTCTATTTTCTTAAATAACTTGGAAACTATTTATTTTAAAATTACAAAAAAATACATTGAAGATCTTCACAACAAGACCTTCCATTTGACATATCACACGGTGCAGATTTCAAATTATTATTTTTTAATTATCCAGCTTCCCCCCAAAATAACCTCCCATATACTACAGAATTCATCTAATCACGTCACACCTCTGCGTTTGGGTCACAGAAATTGATATGTGTACCACATTTCAACTTAATCGGTCTAGTAGATTCCGAGGACTGTGACCGACGGAGAGACGGACACGCGAGTGATCCTATAAGGGTTCCGTTTTTTTATTCGGACTTACGGAACCCTAAAAATAGAAAAAATAGACTATTGGTGAAAGATTTTTTTATATCTAATGAGTAGTGTCTAAGATTACCTCCTACATACCAACAAACAAACAAACATACAGACTTTAGCTCTTTATAATATGTATTAATATGGAGGAAATCTCGTGCATTAGTCTCGCTAAAACTCACAAATAGCTCGACTGATTTGAATGTATATATTTTTTTGTTGTGTTCCTCTCAACAACTGGAAAAGTCGGAAAATTTACAATTGATAATTTTGTATGGGAATGGAATGGGATTAAAAGGCCCTGGCGTAAGCCGAGGCCCTTTTGAACCAACGAGGCCGTTAATTGTTACTTCGGCCGACACTTGTACAGTACTTTCCTCTAAGTTATAAGGAAATAATAGACAAAAACATGCAAGAAAAGAACATTTTGTGAAAAAGAATTCGCCCTTTTTCCCTTTTCCATTTGACGAAATCTTCGTCCGTCTATTCATATTCTTCTCTCGATTTTTGTGGTTTCAGATAATAATTCAGCCTCTGCAATGGTTTCATAGCACGATGCCTACTTTTACATAAGTAGACCGTTACAAAAGTCGCACAAAATCCATATATTATTCACTTTCAACAACTAATTCTTCCCGATAAAGAAAAACACACGCTTCGCGTTCATATCAGTGACATCGAAGACTAGGAGTGATAGAAAACGAAAATATATCTTAATATCGTATGTGATAGAGTTAATTCTATTCTTTTCCAGATTAAAACAAAAGAACCGTCTCAAGAGGGATGAATGAAGGCTTTTTTCTTTGTTAAAGCGTTTTAAAAGTAAATAAGGCAATAGAAAGCCAGAGGCTAGCAAAGAGGTCTGATACGGTGAAATAGTTGATTCAGTTCGTTCTACTTAGTAGTTTTAGCCTAGTTCCGAGTGCAGTGTTTAGTGGGGAAGTTAGATCTAGATAAGTGTTACAAGAACATGATAGACGTACTATAGGAAACCATGTTCTTTGCTATTGTTAATCTGAAAGGGATAAACAGGATATGTCTGTGTATCAGTACAGAAGGCATTTTGATCGACCCACTCTCTTTTAAATCTGTAGAGATTTAGGGCATGTCCTGTATATCGACAATAAGCATCGAGATTCAGGTCTTGTTTTAATATATACGCGACAGAGTCCTAGTGGGAATCTTCATTTCTCCTGATAAGATTGTTTGTGTCCTTAGGGGGTTTCGGAGAATTCTGGCTTTAACAGCATTAACAGCCTTTGTAGTTCTAACAGCACGCGGCTGCCCCGATCTTTTATGGTCATAAAAAATATGTAAAATGGCGAGAAATCAAAAGAAGTTTTTGACATAATAAGCGCTTTCCAAATTCAAAATGAATAAAGAGTTGAAAAAAGAAAAGTTTTTATGCAACAGTATTAATTTATGGCCAGACTAGTTATACCGAGCCGCAGGCGGTGCGGGACGCGAGGTTCTCCGCCAGTATATTTCATTTATAAATGAAGCCTGTATATGTAGCCTATCTTACTATCAGTAAATCTATTGGGAAGGAAATTCCCAGTAGTTCAACTGGTAGGACTAGGTACTCGGTAAGACTACTGGGAAGAGACCAGTTTTAATATTTATCACATAGCATGAGCAGGTGACATTTAATTTCTAGGGAAGAGAGGGATTTCCGGGTGAGACATTGACAATACATGAACCCGAATTGACAAACAAAATGTAACTTCAAATATCAAACATCACTCATATCAAACATCATGCTATATGAAAAGTAGTATGGGATGTTTTATCCCTTGATCCTATTATAGTAGTCGATGGCAACTTACCATCAAGTTGACTATCGAGACATGTTAATTTCACTTCAACTCTATTATATTAGCATTTTAGAGTGAATGCAAAACGGCACACGTGCGTTACGTCTTCTATGTGAATTGAAAATTTATAAAAAAACGGGACAAGTGCCAGATGAACTGGCGTGAACAGGGTTCCGTACGATGTTACCTATTATGTTTTTTTAAATCTACGCACAATATTGAGTGATTTATCATATTTTCCCATATCTATAAGTAGAATACTAATTTCTGTATTTTTTTTTTTTCAAAATTTTAGGTTCAATAGTTTCGGAGAGAGAGGGGGGGGGGGAATGGTCAATTTCGTCCATTTTCTTGAATAACTTGGAAACTATTTATTTTAAAATTACAAAAAAAGAAAATATTCTTGTTGTGAAGATCCTAAAAAAGATCATTTAAGATCTTCACAACAAGACCTTCCATGTATGTCACACGATGCAGTTTTCAAATTTTTTTATTTTATTTTCCACCTTCCCCCCAAAGTACAGAACCCATATCCATATTTCATCTATTCACGTCACACCTCTGCGTTTGGGTCACAGAAATAGATATGTGTACCAAACAACTTAATCGGTCTAGTAGTTTACTCCTATAAACGTATAGAATTTTCCTCGTGTCAATAGATAACTGAATACCTAATTATTTTATATTATTTAGTTACATTCCGCATACTCAGATGTCACGTGTTAAAACGAAAGTTATGTTCGTTACGTTCGGTATACACAGATGTCACTACGTTTAACAAGTTCAAATAGTTCATTTTTCGATGCCAGATGTCGCTGTGCCGACAGGTTATAACGCGCTCTCGTTTAGTTCCTCAACGCGGACTACATTTTTCATACAAGATTTCGACGTTTGCTTTTATAATCGCAGAGAATAGAATTAGTGAACATAAACACATGCGTCAGCTTTCGCACAAATGTCGAAGTGACAGGTAACGTAACGCTTTTTAATTAACGCTTGTGTTAATTTTACTCATAAAATACCGGGGGCCTTATACTTGTTTTTTTTTTAATTTACACAGTTCACCGTTCAAATTAAATTAATAATAATGAACATATTTGCAATAGCGTTAAGTTGTGAAATGGATTCCGCTTTCGCGTATCGGCTCTGAACGCTCGATCGAGGATCATTTTCCCAATTCGACCTAATTTTCGGGTGAATCCGGTGTACTTCCAGTAATCCCGAATGTACTAAACGCTTCAAGTTAAAGGCGACGAACTGTTGAAAACCTAAGTTATGCACTTAAATTTAAATATGAATTTGCGTGTGCTATTGACGATGAGTGAGTAAGGTAAGCCCGAGCTCATACATATCCTCATGTTACACTTATTTTATTTGTTTCCTGTACCTTTTATGATCGAAGGCAATGTTTTCTGTCTATCCGTCATAATTCTACATAAAAAAAATGGAATCAATGGAATCAATCAATTATAATTTATATATTGGTATATTTTAATAAGTTATTTAAATTGAAAACCCAAAGTTTCGTTCAAAAGTAATAGCCACAGTCCAATAGTTTTTGACTGAACGACGACGTCTATTGGCTAAAATTATTAATTCACAATTCTACCAAAACGATTATAACTGTAGTATTGTAGTTAAACATAGTTATGGAAATTTTGAAGTGGTCGTATCCTGATTTCTACAAAAAAATATTTTATTTTCTGCTCTTGATTAACAAGATCTTGACTCTTGATAAATTAGATTTACACGAGCAGTCTGTGGGTGACTTATACACAATTCTGCGGATCCAGTATTATAATGCCTTCAGGATTCTGTTGAGACCAAAACGCTATTGTAGTGCATCGGGAATGTTTACCCAAAATCATACTGATCATTTTTATGCCATAAGAAGGAAGAAGGTGGCATCCTTATGGCACAGGATGCGCGGCAGTAACAATAGCATTCTGAAAACAATTATGGATAAGGTCGATTGTCCCATTGGATGGGGCTGAATACTGCAAAATAATGATATTGATAAAATAATAATATTATAAATAGAAGAATTTTAATTTATTAAATTATATGTACCTACTAAAATTTTTGTTTAGTTAAATTTAGTTTTATATATTGCAGTTTTTTGTAGCTGCTAATATGGATTTTAATATTTGAATTAAATGATTATTAGTATTAAAAATTAATATTTATTTTTAAATTAGTAAACTTGTCAAAAAAAATTTTCCTAAGCTTTTTTGTATCGTCGAAGTATTGTATTTTGCTTATATTGTTGTTTGTAGCATAAACCGCTGGTAACTCCCAACTTGGATCGATGTTAAAGACGTCGCACCCTAAGTGACCCCAACTTCATAAATTGACGGAATTTCCAGAAGTTTTCTTTATACGTATCCAATTGGGGTGAAGGTTTCTCTGATGGTCTCGTAAACGAATAAAATTTTCGCCTTATTGTTATTAAAGACTTGGTTCTAGAAAATCCAGCTGCTGTAATTATAAAAGATCGACAGCGCAGAAGCGCTGGAATATTTACCTACTGACCGTTTTGCAAACATCGCTGGTTCGCTAGTTTGCATATGGACTTAAATTGAAAAAGCCACAAACTCGTTCAATGTCGGTCAAAAAATCCATTAAGTAATGTGCTTTTCACTTTATAGTATTTTCACTGTATGATGATATGCGTGACAGTACGCAACTGACAATTTCAGTGATGCATTAATGGATTGTTTGAAAATATCGAATCAGTTGGCAAAGCAAATGGAATCGAACTACCGGTTTGAAATTTTCAGATTTATAAATAAATTCTTACATCTTAAAAAACGGGTTATGCTAAATAAATTATAGAATAGAATATCTCCGATATCCTATTGCAAACATAGAGTACTTTCGATATATCGAGTTTAAGTAAATATCCCTTTTTATTATTACATTTATCTATTATAATAATAAAATAATTGTAAAAGTGATAATTCCTTTTGTGTTTTTCGTATAGATTGTTTTCATACATTTGTTTGTTTAATTGTTATTTTTTTTTGTGCCAGTTTTTTTTTTAGTTGAAAACAGTATGCATGACATGAAAAAGTGAGAACTGTCACGCATATCATCATACAGTGAAAATACTATAGCTTCAATAAATTTTTCGCTCATCTCTGCCTACCTTTTAAGCGAGAATATTTTTACTTACGACTAGCTGGTGCCCGCGGCTTCGCTCGCGTAGAATATTTATAGCCTATGTCCATCCTGAAATTACATTGTAACTATTGGTGAAAGATTTTTTAAAATCAGATGAGCAGACAAACAAACAAACATACAATCTTTAACTCTTTATAATATTAGTATTAGATTAAAAAACAAAAAAGAAACATTTTGTTACCTCCATTTCAGTATTTTAGTGTCCTCGTGTCAATAGTTTCATTTTTAGACTACAGATAGTCTAAAAATGAAACTATTGACACGAGGAAAATTTTATACGTTTTAAGGCGACTCCAGCCGCAAAACTCGTCTTGTACCTGTGCTTGTACTGAATTGACGGGACTGGTGAGGGTGAGTCGCTTCTTGCAAATCTCGGAAATATCTATTTAAAAATTAAATAAAGTATAATTCAAATTTTTCTTTTGATGAGCCTTCAGATAATGGATCTTAAAATTTATCTTAAGAATTAGCTATTTAAAATATTGACTATTATAGTCAAGTCATTTTAATAGGTAACATTTGACGTCTGTCAGTATTATCTTAATAGTGAGGTGACCTGCTTAAAAACATCGATTAAAGTAAATGAATCGATACGGACTTCAAACATATGTGAATTTTAATAATCATCAGGCGAATCCCTGTCCCATTATTATAATAAATATAATTATGTTTTATTATAATCACAACGTGGTTATTAATTTATGGTGATATTTCTTCACAAGTAATCACTGCATTCGATTCTACTTATCAGCTTTCGATTTTTAGAGTAACATCCCTAGTGTTTAAAAAGAAAAAGGATTAACTGACGCAACATTGTAACGACGTTCAGTTCTTTAGATCAGAAATTGTCTATTATGTTTAGAATGGTTTATTAGTGAAAGCAAATCGTAAAATTACTCGTATCGGTCATTATTACAATAAATATGTAATCGTAATTGAAAAAAATTAAGCAATTGTGCAGTTCTAACAAAACGAAAAAATATATTATTTTATGCCCGCCGTTACAAGGTTACATTGTTGAACAATGAAGGTACAAGCAAATCGCACGGTTACAACATCGATATTAGACCTCAAATTAGTAATTTTTTATATATATGTAATTAAATATAATTTAAAAAATAATTATGATGATCCACTTTCATATATCCTGCAGATGATTTGAATATTTTTTAAATTTTTTTTTTATCATTAGGGGCAGGCGTCGCCTTAAGGAGTAAACTCCAGTCGTGCCTCGGCGCTGACACACACACACACACACACATACATACACACTTTCTTCTGCAAATTAGTGAAAACTGTATCAAAATTGGTAAGGTTACAAGAAGTTTTACAATTATACAATATTTATTTATTACTTTATGATATTTATTTATTATTGTGTATTTATTTATTTATTGTATTTATGCATTATTTATTGACTTCATTGTACTATACAATATTTTACAAGTTTTTTAATATATATTCGTTTCACAACCTTGACCAGAACCAACTTTTTCAGGGCATACATGGTTAATTTTGAAATACAGTTTGCATGTAATTGTTTTAAAAATGTTTATGAAGGTCACAGTACCAGTTAATGAAATTTAATTAGGTAGCCGATTTAATTATGTCGAAATAGTCTAATTAATATACCCACGCACAATTTAATTAGTCGTTTCCCGCTACCGCTTTAGATTTAAGGCAATCTCTCAGCCTAAGCACGTAGTTTCATAAATCCGCGAATTCTTTTGGTGCGCGCCTCGAATAATTTATATTAAAGAGTTAGTACTGGGGCGAGCTGTCGACGCGTGAAAACGCGAACTTAATATGGGTAGATCATAATGCTTGCATGTACAATGTGCAAATAAAATTTATTTGCTTGGACTATTATAAACGTCCACATATGAAACCATGGTAATACTAAAACTCGTTTACTTTTGGGAGCAAAATCTGCATTAATATTTTTCTAATCTTTATGAGAGAGGCCATCGGCTATAATCCGTCACGCTATCCCATTGGCAGGATATGTTAAGATCGGCAGACAGGCTGATGGTCCACTTGATGGTAGGTGGCTACCGTCGCCGATAACACAAGCAACGCCAAAGCTGCTGCAAGTGCGCTGCCGACTACAGTGGGATTAAGGATAAGGGTTTGGGAAATGGGTTCTAGCATCCCTTACTCACTCACGTGAAAAAACAGCACACGTGCTGTTATTCATATATTATGCTGTATCTATAATACACACGCACAAATCTATACTAGTCTATACTAGACTAGTATAGATTTGTGCGTGTGTTGCGTGTAATGTTGCGACCGAGACATGTCAGATAACATTGTTATATTGCACTGTAATATATGCCTATATGTAATATTTTTTATTTAAGATCGGCAGACAGGCTGACGGTCTACTTGATGGTAGGTGGTTACCTCGGCTATAACACAAGCAACACCAAAGCTGCTGCAAGTGCGCTGCCGACTACAGCAGTATTAAAGATAAGGGTTTGGGAGGGGATAGGAAAATGAGCTCTGGCATCCCTTTCACTTACCGAAATATAATAGCACACGTGCTGTTATTTCACGGTGTTTTTCTGTAAGGGGGTGGTTACAGATCCAGACCAGAGCCAAATTTGAAAAGTTAATTTTTCAAAGTTGATCCAGCAACGCCAAAGCTGCTGCAAGTGCGCTGACGACTACAGTAGGATTAAGGATAAGGGATTAGGAGAAGATAGGGAAATGGACTCTTGCATCCCTTACTCACTCAACGAAACACAACAGCACACGTGCTGTTATTTCACGGTGGTCTTCTGTAAGGGAGGGTTACTGCCGCCAAGCGGTATGCCCAATGATTGAGAAACGCAGTGTGCCTTGCCACTACTTTCCAGCTCCAGGCCAGCGCCACTTTGAAAAGTTAATTGTAATTTGATCCTGCCGGGAATCGAACCCGGGAACCCTAGAACAGAGCGTTAAGGCAGCACCCTAACCACTCATCCAACGGGCTCGACAAAATTTTATGTTTGAATGCAACTCGACAATTTTGTAATTTCCTACAGATGACCATAACGCTAATCAAACTCTTCATTACTCATTTAGGAGACCCGTGAATGTAGCATCTGTTAAATGTTAAATTTAACATTTTTTCTTTATCATGTCTAAGTAACCTTTCAAGTTGAAATAGCATTACCCACTTTTCCTATCTAAACGACGAATCGGAGGTGCAAAGGGAAATTGAAGAAAGGAGCAAATTGAAAACGCCACTTGATTAAACAAAAACTCCTTTCAAGTTTTCAGGTTTGATTAGTAGATATCCAATTTCAGAATGTATACCTTTTAACTCTTTGTCAAAATTGAATTTCACTTATTTGAATACTAGCTGAGCCCGCAACTTCGAACGTGTGGTATACGGTATTGCGCGTAACATTTTTGTTTGTTAAGGGGGAGACAAACGCTAAATACTAAAAATATCCATTTTTTAATGAAGATGTTACAAGAAATAGACAAGACAATTGCTTTGAAAAATATATATATTATACTTAAACATGTGAAGAACCAATTGTATTAATTAGAATTTTCGTTAAAGTAATAGAAACTCCACAAAAAAAGTTAGAACACAAGAAGAATTTGACCTTTATTGAAAATTCTCTCGAAAATGGCTTATTGCACGCATATGAATCCTGTACCTATTAATAAGTTGATATCAGATTAAAAAATTGTATTGATAAAAAAAATTTTTTTTGTGTAATGTTCTAATGGTAAAAACAAAAAAACACCATTTCTAGGCCCGTTGAATTGTCTCCGCCGCCAGCGAGTTCTATAGTAAATGTCATTTGCCTCAGTGAATCCCTTAAGGCGACGCATTGGAAATTTTGGTGGCAGGGATTTAGGTTTTTCTCAGCAATGACAAAACATATGAAAGTGGTGTTTGGTAATCTGTTTCTTCATGTTACTGCCTTCATTTTGTTAGTTGGATTAGTAAACTTTTATAACAGAGAAAAAAAATTCAAAGAAACCTCTTTTAAAACACAGATTTACATATTACAGCCAAACGGGACTGATTTATACCTCCAAATTTTCTATGTACATTAGTATAAACATACACTTTAATTTTACAGTTGGATTTCTTAAAATACGTTATAGTTTTTTTTTAATAAAAATCGTTTTGTCGCATACGACCTTACGACATAAGCAAGCGCCCTCTCGTTTTTGTATGCAATCAGAGCTGTATTAATTGTTTATCGCTGCGTCGCCTTAACCGATTGGAATGAAACAAACAGCAAATGTTACGGGAAGCTTCTGCAACGCACGAGTGAAAACTGCATTCAAATCGACTAAGGCGTTTCTGAGATGAGCGTGCACAAACTCACAATCAGAAAAAAATTTTAAACACAATTTTTTTAACCTCGGCAACATAAGTACAACGTGCACAAATAGTTTTTTTTTTTTTTTTTTTTTGAATAATTATTTAATGTACAGACACGGCTCGTTTACGATTTTATTATAATCATGTTACCAAAAGGAATACGTTTTTAAAATACATACCGCCATTGTATTTCCATATATGAATCTCAATATATGAACTTATGGGGATAACCTCCATAGGTAGTTAATATTAATAACTTAATATTAATATTAATAAGTTATTATTAATAACTTCAATGAAAATTGTTACACGCTTCTTTAGAAAGTTTCAAAATCCACAGCGTCGCCATCTTCATTTTGTGCTTAGCGTTCTGACTTACTTTTTCTTGTTAGCAGCTCCTAAGGCATGTTAAGTATGATTTTAAGTATCCCATAACCTTCCTCAAGAATTGGGCTGTCATTTGCAAAAAGTTTTTCTTTAATTAGTCTGCTGGTTCCATAGATTAACGTATATAAAAATAAAAGAAATAAACTCTTCAGCTTTATCTATACTAATATTATAAAGCTGAAGAGTTGGTTTGTTTGAACGCGCTAATCTCAGGAACTACTAGTTCGAATTGAAAAATTCTTTTTGTTTTGAATAGTCCATTTATCGAGGAAGGCTATAGGCTATATAACATCACGCTACGATAAATAGTATTATATATAAGCAGTGTTCAGTACCGCGCGCCCCATGCACACGCCGCCGCCGTATGGGCCGCAGCGAAGCGTGGCCGAGTTCAGCTCTAGTTATTATATAATTGTACTAGCCACCCGACCCTGCCTTCATACGCATCCAATTTTTGTTGTGCAAATTATATAAATTCCTCGTTTATTGCCCTTTCCACTAATGGAAACCTTATCAAAATACGTTACGTGGTCCTAATCCCTTATCCTTAATCCTATTGTAGTCCGCAGCGCACTTGCAGCAGCTTTGGCAGTGCTTGTGTTATAGGGGAAGGTAGCCACCTACCATCAAGTTGACCGTCTGCTGTCTGACAACATTTACATATAAGAAGGACGTCACTAGGTGATTCTGCGTTTACAGGAATGTTTAATTAAAACCAATTAAGGAACAATAGAAGCCGGTCTGTCCACTTAGTTATTCCCTTATGACTTTTTAATTATTTTACAAAATATATTTTGCATCCTAATCCCTTATCCTTAATCCTACTGCAGTCGGCAGCGCATTTGCAGCAGCTTAGGCGTTGCTTGTGTTATAGGCGACAGTAGCCACCTACCATCAATTGGACCGTCAGCCTGTCTGCCGACCTTAACCTTAAAAAAAAGATACATGAATTTAATATTAGAAAATTAAATTACCCTTACGGCAAGTGTCAAATGGTTTCAACTGACATCCACCGCAGCAAGTCGCCGACGACTGAGTAAATAATTCATAACGAGAAGGAAGTAAAAAAAATTCTCTTTCTTATAAAACGAGGAAGCTCTCGGAATTAGACGATACAAGAGGAATGCTGATGAGGTGGGAGCGAGATATGAGATGCGTAAATAATACGCTAGAAAGAGGCAGCTGCATTGAGCAAGCGATGTGAGGATTATCTGAAAACAAGGGCATTGGTAAATTAAATTTAAAGGAATTGGACTAGGAATTGGAATTTGCGTACTAACGTTCAGTTGAAATTAATAAATTAAATGACAATGACTTTTAATGTCACTGTTTAAGGTTTTAAATTCAAATTAAGCACAATCTCGTAAATAAATATAAGTAAATAAATAATAAGTTATTTGCGATGACCATGGATAACTGATACCAGAGATGACTTTTAGTTTTCTTGTTCCTTCATGACCAACCGATAAATATTCGGTGTGCAAATCTTGACATCCCTAAACTATCCCTAATCGACTGAAATTGTATAAGTTTTCTGATACAATTCCTTTGTTGACACATCGATCTATTTTAACTTTCATAATTTCTTAAATTTGAAGTCATGCTTTTCTTAAATTGCAAGTCGTAAAAAAATTAGATTCTTTGTTGTCTTTGTAATGTACTAACTGGTATGCGTTGAAAAATTAAATAAAGCCTGACGCATCTTTATCGCTGTAACGACAGTGGCATCGCCACTGCTACAGTGGCGCTGAATATTTTATTGTTTTTAGACGTCCCTCGGGAACCTAACATTTTTCCAAGATAAAAAGTATCCTATAGGTTAATCTAAGTAATATACTATATGTGTGTCAAATTTCACCCAAATATGTTAAGTAGTTTTTACGTGAAAGAGTAACAAACATCTACCCATACATCAATTCAGCTTCGCTGCGGCCCATACGGCGGCGGCGTGCGCAAGGGGCGCGCGGTACTGGACACTGCTTATATATAATACTATTTATCGTAGCGTGATGTTATATAGCCTATAGCCTTCCTCGATAAATGGACTATTCAACACAAAAAGAATTTTTCAATTCTAACCAGTAGTTCCTGAGATTAGTGCGTTCAAACAAACAAACTCTTCAGCTTTATAAAATTAGTATATATTAGTGGGATTCTTACAGTGCAGTTGTACCCTTTTTTACTTTACTTACAGTAATATACATAAAAAGATCAAGGTCATACTTAAAGATTTTTTAAATGTTAAGATCAGCAAACAGGCTGACGGTCCACTTGATGGTAGGTGGCTACCGTCGTCTATAACACTTGACAAGCAACATCAAAGCTGCTGCAAGTGCGCTGCCGACTACAGTAGGATTAAGGACAAGGAATTAGGAGGGGATATGGAAATGGGCTTCCCTTACTCACTCACCGAAACATAACAGCACACGTGCTGTTATTTCACGGTGGTCTTCTGTAAGGGGGTGGTTACTGCCGCCAGACGGGCTGCCCAAATGACTGTTTGCTGACTATAGCAAATATTTTAAAATTAAACATGAGATTGATAAAAATAATTTACCACACTATTTAAAGCTTTTTTTTGTAAATCGATTGGAATGAAACAAACATTAAATGTTACGGGAAGCTTGCTACAATTGCATCAGTGAAAATGAATTCAAATCCGATAAGCCGTTCCTGAGATTAGCGTGCACAAACGCTCAGACAGACAGACAAATATATTCTAAAAACCATTTTTTTGACCTCGGTAACATAAGTACAAAGTGTACAAATTGCTTTTTTTTAAAATATTTAATGTGCAGACATAATCTTAAATTTTTTATTATATGTATAGATATTCATATGAGTTAAACGGATATTTTGCTTATAATAAATCTAGCTTTTTGCTCGTGATTTCGACCGCGCCCCTTTTTCTTGTTTGTTAAAATATTTATTCAATTTTCATTGCTCTTATTATTTTGTCAGGCGTTTAATTTTTAATTTTAATTTTTATATATCTATTATCTAAGTCTTAATTTTACTCTTAACAAGTCAATAAGGCGACGACATGTACTCAGTAACATGTACACGTATAAATCTCGTAAGATATCTATCTTCTTGTGAATAAGACATGACTTCATGCATGCTAATATGAGGTGTTATAAAATTGCAAATGCAACTGGGTGTATCTTATGCATAGATTTTCAACTGTAATTTAGAACCACGTGGTACAAAATCGCTCAGTCCATCGCCAACTTTACAGGGCTGTTTAGCTACCTTATGGCCATCCTGATTACGACGATCAGGATCAATATTTTTGTAGGAAATATTTCCTAATGCCCTTTCTAAATTTTCTATATATTTAATCTTTTGGTAATAATTGAATTTGGAACACCCCGATATACCAGCTGGTATAAACGTACACAGAGGTTTCTTATCAAAACATACTTATATTAAACCTATTTAATTTTATATAGCTTCAACAGTGAGATATATAATATTAGACCTGAGATAGAACATGGGCCATTCTTTGACTAATTATAATAATCGGATAATGCTTGTCGATATCGCAATGCCAATGCCACATGACGATAATCTCGTGAAAGCCGAAAAGGATAAACTAAGTAAGTACTTAGACTTGGCTCACGAGGTCACCGAGATGTGGGATGTCGATTCGACAATCATTGTCCCGATAGTCGTTTCGGAAGAAGGTCTCATAGCGAAGAGCGAAGGAAGAGATACCTACAGACAGAGGTGATACCTCTTAATACGGCACGTATTGTCTGGAGGTCCCTCACTCTGCGGTACTAACCACCTATAGCTTTGGTCTTGCCCCGCTACCTGCGACACACTAGTTTTAAGCTTTTCTGATATTTATTGTTTTTTTTATTCATATTATATAAAAAAAATAAGATAACCCAATAAGATAAGTATAATAATCCTGCGTCATCCTGGAGAGATTCTCCGACCTGTCACATTCCGGTTGTTCAGCGCTTTCCAACACTGAGTATCTGCACAGGCACAACTAAGCGGCCAGGATTATGCATCAGGAGCTCGCTCTGAAATATTTATTCTTTGAGCAGTGGATGCCTTACTACCGGTTCTCGCCAGAACCAGTCCTTGAGAACAGTCGTGCCAAGCTCTACTGGGACCGGTCCATCATGAAGAACAGGACTGTTCCAGCGAATAGACCTGATGTCGTGTTTATGAACCGGGAGCAGTCGCGGCTGTTTTTGGTGGATGTCACTATCCCGTATGACGATGGTCTCGTGAAGGCTGAAACCGAGAAGAGGAGGAAGTACCTCGACTTGGCACACGACATGTGGCTATCGTTGACATGTGGGCTGTGGCCTCCGCTGAAATCATCCCAGTTCCCCCCGTAAATGGTTTGATCCCGGCCAGCCCCTGGGACAACGTGAGGCTGTTGGGATTCTGTGGCGATTCCCTCCCGGCCAGATGCAGAAAGCGGTGCTGCTCGGTGCGTTGCAGAATAGTACGTCGATTTCTGTCCTTGTCGCCCTGAAACCAACCGACTGTGCTTCTGTCGGGAGTAGGGTTCCCAGATAAAACAAAAAAACAAAATACCGGATATAATTCCTGACATTTGATGAAAATTCCGGACTTTCTTGTAAATATAATATTAATGTTGATATGCATCGTGCATGTGAATAAATGGAGCAAATTTACGTTCGAATTGTCGAATGCGCGTATATTGTGACAAGTTCTACAAAACTATTATTAAAGGTTCAGAAGTGTTGAACAATATTTCTGAAAGCGTTTAAATATGTGAGAAATAATGTTGTTACTTTCATTTGTAATAAAAATTGGTTTATTTAATTTTTTATTTTACTCTTCACTTAATTGTAGAAATTCCGGACGGTTTAGAATTTCCTCCGCATTCCGGACAAAGACTTATATTTTCGGATTCTATCTATATTTCCGAAAATTCCGGACGTATGGCAACCCTAGTCGGGAGTAACACCGTCTCCCCCTCATTTTGGCTTTTAGAGGGGGAGACGAGTTAAAATGTATAAAAATAATAATAATGACAAATATGAGAGGCCCTCTCATATTAGGACAAATTTTAACATGGACATGTACAATTGCTCCCACTCACGTCAGCTATTTGAAGCTGAAAAAACGTAGTGTTGATTAAAGTTTTTAATTAAAACCTTTTTTGGTCTCAGCGGACTCCGATACCTGGGCGCGGTTGCTGAAATTTTCGGTTGTTGAACTTTTTTATTTGTATTTTAAATTTCAAAAAAGTTTACACAATTTATCAGTTTTACACAAATTGTTGCTTATCTTTCACATTTTATGTGAAATTATTTTACATGCATAAGAATAAATAAGAACAAGTAAAACGGAAACCCCTGCTCCGGACGCGCTCAAGGTCACGATATTAGCCTACACGTTACACGGGATACTCAATCGGGTTGTCACGGCCGGCGTCTTGATGCAAAAAATCTATTACCAGTCAATATGTTTTTCTGACAATAAGTATTAGCCATGATAATGTTTATTTCATTTTATTCTACTGGCTTTTAGCCGCGACTTCGTCCGCGGAAACTATTTCATTTTGTTTAGGTATCCATAATGTCGTATACTCATGAATCTTATGACTTTGTATAAACTGATTAATGGCGGGATGGTGTCTCTTGTTTTGCTCCGTCAGATAGACCTTGCTGTTCCTTACCATATACCAAGACATCCCATTAATAATAAATTTAGCATTCCTACCAGCAGAACTAATTTGGGTAAATATGCTCCATTATTTCGGTGTATGCGAGACTATAACGAATTGATCGGACCCGACATTGACATATTTCACGATTCTGAAATTATTTTTAAGAGGAAGTGTGCGGTGGCGGTTGGCTCTCCCTGTGCTTAGGGGTATGAATGTATTTCGTGTGATTTTTGTGATCTAAGACTTTGTGTTTGTTTAATTGTTTGATCTGATTGCTAAATTGTTTAATACTATAGGGAAGTCATGTATTCTGCATTTATTTATTTATTTTCTTTTCTTTTTGTTTTTCGTTTTTAAACTATTTAAATCTAAATTTTTACTTTGTGCTACTTTTTGATAATTAATGTATTCACCTGTAAAGGCGTATCTGTTGGATCTAGATTTTACAAGTGTATAATATTTTTGTAACAAATACTGATATTGTCGCTGGTGTATCTATCGCAAATAAATAAATAAATAAATAAATAAATAAATAAATAAATAAATAAATAATGGTTTTTAACTCTCGGACTATACTGCGGCGGCGACCCCTTAGCCTCCCAAAGCCCTGACCGCTGTACCGTACTCCAATACCATTATTATTATTAGCTCTCAGACTATACCATAGCTCACCCAACGCTGAATAAACATATAGTTTTACGTGAGCATGTATGTTTTTATTTTATATTTGTAGGTAAGTAATACTTACTTAAGTGGCTTCTTTTGGTATGGTACTGTCATATAATAAATTATTATTTATAAGTATATTTAATGTAGTACGTAAAATAATAATGTAGGTAAGTATTTACAAATCTCATATTTTAAAAAACTAGAATAAAATAATGGATTTTAAGTAAAGAGAAACTTATATTTTAGTGATATTATCTTTATTCGTAAGCAATATTTAACAGTAAGCAACCCTGGCGACAAGTTTGGGCGACAGAGGGGCGTAACGACGTGAAGGGGGAAGTAGTTATATAAATGGCGGCTAGAAAAGTAGTTCTAGCTGAGCCCGTAACTTCGTACGCGTGGTATTCGGTATAGCGTTTTTGTTTGTGAAAACCATTTTTGTATATATATAATGTACAGACACGGCTGGCTGACAATTTTATTATTTATTTACGATTACACATTATTATACTCGTGACTAAAAAATATTATAAATTACTTTATTATTTAGCCATCGACCGTTTGCATCCAAAGATCAAATCGTCCTTCCTGTTTTATTATTTTTAAAATCATTCCCTGACTGTCCTATTACATTTTTTAAGAATGTTTTCTATTCTGCAGTGAGGTTAGTAACCCACTGCACTTATACACTGCGGTACTTAGACACGTAGAATTCCTCACGATCTTTCATTCATGATTACAGTTACTGATCATAACTTATTTTTGGATATAATATTATGATGATCTTAGATAAAACTTAGAATGATCACTGTCTCTTACGTGTTTATCACCGAGCTATCATCAGCATACAAGCGTCCACTGTTGGGTTAAATAATTTTTATTAAAGCGTCACCACTGCCAGCCGGTCTCTTGAGGTGTTCATTCCAGCGAACTAGAGATCAACCACTTCAAGAGTCGTCAAAGGCCATCCGCTACACGATACCATGGTTATGTACCACAACCATGAACCTTCTTCTTCTTAAAGTGCCATCTCCTGCCGGAGGTTGACGATCATCATTGCGCCTTTGACTTATTCTGCAGCCGCTCTAAACAACAATTATGTTCTGAGATATATAATATTAGACCTTAGATAGAACATGGGCCATTCTTTGACTAATTATAATAATCTGATAATGCTTGTCGATATCGCAATGCCACATTTTTTTTTTTTTTTTTTTTTTTTTTTTATTATATATGGGTTTGCTCTTGACCAGCATCTATCCATGTAGGAAGGATCAGGCCGAAGATGGAGCGAGCTCACCCAGAAGATGCCTATTCACTCGAACCTTGAAAAGATTTGGGTTACATGACGAAAATCTCGTGAAAGCCGAAAAGGATAAACTAAGTAAGTACTTAGACTTGGCTCACGAGGTCACCGAGATGTGGGATGTCGATTCTACCAGCCGGTCTCTTGAGGTGTTCATTCCAGCGAACTAGAGATCAACCACACCAAGAGTCGTCAACGCCCATCCGCTACACGATATATTATGTACCCCATCCATGAACCTTCTTCTTCTTACAGTGCCTTCTCCTGCCGAAGGTTGGCGATCATCATTGCGCCTTTGACTTATTCTGCAGCCGCTCTAAACAACAATTATGTTCTGATAACTAGCTACTCACAAAGGTTTTTAAACCAAGACATTTTACTTCTACCTGGACTTTGACGCCGTTTTATTTAATCCGGTATTATCAGTAAAGATTATTAATTTGAAATATAAAAGGTACTTCAATTTAATGAACGGTTTGATTTATTTTATACCCTTTAGAGAATATTTCTAAGATGGCTCAGCACTTGTATCGAGTGCTCCGATCTTATCCAATGGTAAAAGCCTTGAAGGTAGTCTTTAAGTGCTTAGGGTATATGTAAAGTACATAATAACCGTACGACTGTTACAAGCGTCTCATTCAGAAGTATCAAGATTGCTCCGAAATTCTCGTATTCTCGAACAGGCAAGTGCGTGAATAAAGTAAAACGTAATACTGTAGTCTCAAGTTAAAAGCGGAAACGTTTGACATGTAATTTAAAATGGACTCTATTTAATAGAATTCCAAATTCTATATCATTTTTGAAGACATAGCCAAGCCCCTTGGTCGAGTGGTTAAGGTCAACTTTGAAAATTAACTTTTGGGCAGCCCGTTTGCCGGCAGTAAACATCCCCTGACAGAAGACCAGCGTGAAATAACAGCACGTGTGCTGAGGTGTTTCGGTGAGCGAGTAAGAGATGCCAGAGCCAATTTCTCTATACCTTCCTAATCCCTTAACCATAGCCGTACTATGGTCTGAATCAGCATCTGTGCCGTTGCTTATATATATTATAGGAGACAATAGCCACCTACTATCAAATGAAGCGTCAGCCTGTCTGGCGACCTCAGCATATAAAAGAAACCTATGAAGTCCTGCCAATCAGCACTGGGCTTAGGTAAATTATAACTTATGCCCAATAAAAGACAATAATAGCCTTGTAAGTTTTAAATGTACAGAAATACCATCACAAGTCTTGGAGTGTTGTTCCGAGGAAGCGATATCTCTTAGCGTTTATGTCTTGTAGCACACAACAATTTAATACCGCCCCTTTCATCCTACAGTCGAAGAGACTGTGTAGGAGAGGAAATAATCCCTCCTTTGGGACAAGTCTCGTTATAACATTTAGTGAAGTCAGCGTCAGTAGAACAGTTTGATTGATGGGTCGCTTTGTCACATTTTTATATCCATTTTTTATATATTGATGATATAGATAAGATCATTTTTCTATTTTCTTTGAACTCTATATCATAATTTGTGGAAATTACGACTCGCGTAACAACAAACGGCTATTTTTAGGGTTCCGTACGTCCGAATAAAAAAACGGAACCCTTATAGGATCACTCGTGGGTCCGTCTGTCCGACCATTCCCCCCCCCCCTCTCCGAAACTACTGAACCTAAAATTTTGAAAAAAATACAGAAATTAGTTTTCTACTTATAGATTATAGGAAATTATACTTAAGTCTATGATATTAAAATAACATGTTGTCCCGTTTTTTTTTATGATACACAGGCTGACTACTGATAGTGCGTAAACGTCATTTCCCCTCTTAAAAAAAAGGAAAGGACATAGGGTACCTTTCATCTAGCAAAAAGTTACTGTTCCCGAAGGTTCATTTAACGCCTGGCAAAGCTATAACTGCAATAAAGATGTTAGGCGTTACATTGCTCATATATTTAGTCAGGTGTTATTTTTCAACGCTCGCGAAGCCGCGGACAACAGCTGGTTATTTATATGCTTAGATAAATTAGGTTAGTATTTTCTTGTGAATTATGCTTTCAGCCCAATCTTTCCTATAATATAATACCTAGATATAGCTAGAAAAGTAGCTTAGTTAGATAGATTTATTCGGTAAAAAGTACTGGAAGTACTAGAGCAGCCTTCTCGCACCTTTGCCTCAATCATAAGTGAGCCTCAATCATAATCTTAGTTTTAATAAAATTTTACAAACGATATTCTGAATATATGTTTTAAGTGTAGGTGTGATATGTTTGGTAAATGATTAAAAATTATAAACCCTATTCACAATTATCCCCCTATGGCAACTCACCCAAATTCACTTATTTTCTTTGCCTTTTGTGTACGTTTATCAAAAACACAATTTGTACACCTTGTACTTATGTTACCGAGGTTAAAATAGTATATTTCATTACAAGTGCGGAAAGGCTGTCATTGCAAAGAGTTCCGACAAATGTCTACCCGAGCAGAGGCGCAGCCGAAGGCGAGGGTTGACAGTCGGAACAAGTTGCAATTACGGTTCCGCACGTGTACTGAACGACTATTTTTAATACAGTTGCGAAAAAATGAAGCAATTTAATAAAACAAACAACTAAACTCGCAAAGAAAATTTCTGGAAAATGGCGCCAACCGTAGAATATAAGCAGAGATTTTTTTTTTCTTCACCCATTCTGGTAGGCAAAGGAAACTATGCCCATACAGCCAGCCAAGTCTTCAGTAGAATTTTTTTATTGATATGAAATGAAAATGAAATTTAATGAGATGAAATGAAATGAAACCTAACCTAACTCATTCAATCAAATCATTAAATCTGATATTGAAACAAATTAGTAGCTTCTTTTTAGAAATATACGTATTTGCATGAATCATAAAAACTTCTATGAATTTTTTTTAGTAAAAACTTCATGGTTGGTTTTTCTTTTTAATGGACATTATTTTGACAGTTGGGAAAAGAGAACGCACGAGTTCGGGAAAGGTAAAAAAAGCACGAGTATGTAATAGCCCACATCCCGAACGCTATACGTCCCTGCAATACGCCACTTTTTGAGCAACTGTATTAAAAAATAGTTTTTAGAATGTCAGAACGGCTTAATGGATTTGAAAATGGCTTTCACTTATGTGTTGTAGCAAGCTTCCCGTAACATTTACAGTGTTATTACAAAAAAGATAAACATACATTGAACATGTGTCTAAAAAAATGTTTATTACAAAAGCGTGTTTAAATAGTTAGAGTTAGGCACGGTTTAAATAATACTTTTCATATTTATAACATGTCAAAACTTGTCGAAGACTCAAAGTTAGTCTACTTCTTTGTCTCTAATTTTCGCAAGTTGTATTTAGTGGTGTGGTTATGATTATGATGAAATATCGGGTTGTTTTACCTTTTATTCTTGAACCCAATTTTCTTCACGTTCACGAATTTTTATTTTAATATTGCATTTGTCCATTTTTTTCCATAATTTTTATTTATATTATACTCATTTGACAATGAGTAATGACGATTGACAAGTCTCGATAAACACATTCCATTCTTTCAACCGATCACTGTTCTATGTGTACAATGTACTCATTATATACGTAAGTTTTGGTTCCAAAACATACTTATGGCGGTGTATTTAGAGCAATAATTAATTTATAATCACACACGTCACTGTTTTATTTATATATAGATAATTTTAAAATATTTTCTGCGTAGGATATTCTATTAGCACATAACAAATTTGCATAGAAAGGAACGTGTCGGAATGAACCAAATGAAGTTGAACGAACGTTTTGTAATGTTGCTATTTTATTGTTACTATTTGCTATTTTATAATTTTAAAATAGCAACATTTGGTTGCCTATAGGTTGCCTAGCGATGTTTTGGTAAGTCAAAGGACAAACACTATTTTGTAATAGCGAAGGTTAAACATTATTTGAGGCAGGGTTTAAACTGTGAAATTGTATACAAATGTCATTAGACGCTGTTTGACAAAACACGTGTTGAGACATAGTTTGGTATTTTTTTTTGTAATAACACTGTTAGTGTTTGTTTCATTCAAATCGGTTTATAAACAAAAAAGTTACCCGCTATACCGAATACCACGCGTACGCACTTTGTACGCGTGGTATTCGGTTCAGTTATTTTTAAAATATGTAAATACTGAAAATAAAAACAAGTTTGTTTTTTCTCACTGAACTTTCATAAGTAAATTTAAAACAGTGTTACCGAGAGAAAATAAAAATATATTGTTTTAAAAGAAAATTATATAATGTTACCAAACGCAACTGCTTGTATGGCATTCATAAATTATTTCTTTTTCGCACGCAGAAAGGTTTTCTCATTGATACTTGTAGAGCAAAAATGATTTACAGTTCAAAAAGCGTAGTAAATACATTTGCTTGTCGTGTTAAATTCTTTGATCTTATACATTATAAGCGCCTTATAATTTATACTTTATAAGACCAAAGGTCCTGGAGTACTGCCCTCACCTCTGGGCTGGCGCGCCTAGAACCAGCTAGATCCATTTGACACCTTGCAGCGTCGAATTGTTCGAATTATTGACGATCCAATGCTCATACAGCAACGATTAGAACCACTTAATTTAAGACGAGTTGTAGCCTCTGTTTGCTTGTGCTACCGGCTGTACAATGACGAGTGCTCGGATGAGTTGTTAATGGTCTTCGTTGGTGGGAGCCAAATCTCATCACCACCGAATTGTTTCAAATTTTACAAGTCTGCAAACACTTTTAAACGTTAAACCAATTAGTTCCATTTAAAATACACAACAGACACATCCCACAGTTGCCAGATCCCACAGGCTATATTATATATTAGAGCATAGAGTAAATTGTGTATGCAACTAACAAAGACACATAGTATAATATTAAACAATAGGTATCGGCATAAAAGCGATTTTCAGAAACAATGTCCCTCATGCCCTTATTCTTCTCACGTACCTACAAATATTTAAATTGAATTATAAGCTTTCAATTATATTCAAAGGTCCCCCAATCGATCTACATTATCTAATAAGCCAGTTGTGACAGTGTTCCAAAATGTCTAACTCAAAATGTCCCAAAACTCCCCAAAGACGCACCTGTACTAAGCCTGTTAAGAACTTTGGGGGTTAAGGGCTGACATTTACAATTAAGTACCTCAGTAAGGGCTGATATTTACTTAAGCTCAACACAAATTGATTAACAGTTACCAACAATTACAGGTGATGCCATAATTTTCAGTAATTTCGTATTAATGGCTCAGGGGTCTTGTTACAATACAATTTAATTTATATTTTAATTTGGGTTTCTCAGCAACATACTCGTAACTTCCCACTTTAAGGGGGAGACAAACCCTAAATACTAAAAATATACATTGTTTAATGAAAATGTTACAAGAAATGGACAAGACAATTGCTTTGAAAAATATATATATTATACTTAAACATGTGAAGAACCAATTGTATTAATTAGAATTTTCGTTAAAGTAATAGAAACTCCACAAAAAAAGTTAGAACACAAGAAGAATTTGACTTTTATTGAAAATTCTCTCGAAAACGGCTTATTGCACGCATATGAATCCTGTACCTATTAATAAGTTAATATCAGATTAAAAAATTGTATTAATAAAAAAATTTATTATGTGTATTGTTCTAATGGTAAAAACAGAAAAACACCATTTCTAGGCCTGTTGGATCCGCCGCCAGCGAATTCAGTAAATGTCATTTGCCTCAGTGAAGCCCTTAAATGGAATACACACTATATTTAAAAAAAAAGTATGATTTAATTTTTCGGAACCCTCAAATGAAGTCAATACCTATTTGATAATATAATTTTTGTTCAGAAAAATATTGATCGATTTAAAAAAAAAAAACAGTAAGTAATATTAATAATTGTAATACTAGAAATAAACATGATCTTGCCTTGATCCACACAAGGCTAGCTAAAATAGATAAATCATTTAAAATACAACGTGAACGTTTCCACAATAAAAGCCCTAAAGTCATAAGTGAGTTACGATTAAAAAATTTTAAAACACTTGTAAAACAGAAACTTGTTAAAAAAGCATATTAAACAATTTAAAAAAATTTAAAAATTTAAAATAAAAAGATTATTTAGCATATAAATAAAAAGAGCGATTGCTGGAGATTTTCCTTCCCCGTTTCTTCTCTTCCAGAACGCCATTTTGTTTCCGAAGCGTTACCTAGTATTTCGACTTCAAAAAAATTATATTGTTATCCTATTTTTGAGAAATAAACGATTTGATTTGATTTGACTTCATTCTGATGACGTTTTTAGCAATCTGAAGTTTCTATTTTTTTTAAATACTACCAATATTTCTATCAGAAATGTCTGCTACTTAAAGAAATAAGGTTGGCTATGATGTTTGGCATCCCTTATTGTAATAACTAAGTTTTAAAATTAGCATTACTCTTCTTAGTCGCATTTATCAATTAGTATGATTCTCAAGTGTCTTTTAAAGTTTTTTTTTTATTTTATGTTAAGGTCGACAGACAGGCTGACGGTCCACTTGATGGTAGGTGGCTACCGTCGCCTATAACACAAGCAACGCCTAAGTTGCTACAAGTGCGCTTGCCGACTGCAGTAGGATTAAGGATAAGGTATAGGGAAATGGGCTCTGGCATCCCTTACTTCGCTCCCCGAAACACAACAGCACACGTGCTGTTATTTCACGGTGGTATTCTCTAAGGGGGTGGTTACTGCCGTCAGACGGGCTGCCCAAATGACTTCGAAACGCAGTGTGTCCTGCCACTACTTTCCAGATCGAGACCAGAGACAAATTTGAAAAGTTCATTTTTCGAAGTTGACCCTGCCGGGAATTTAACTCGGGAACCCTAGAACAGAGCGTCATGGCAACACCCAAAACACTCATCCAATGGGCCCGTCCAATAGCTTTAACTGCGATGAACACCTGAAGAGATAACATTATATCTCTTCAGTAATGGTAATTTTTTTTGTTTTCTTTTTCTTTGCATCTCTGGTCCCTGGCAGAATATCAGTGTTGTGGTCCGCACCACAACTGTATACTGAGTCAGGGTTCCTTTTCCTCTTCTTACTTGTTTATATATTTGTTTGTTTGTAATTATTATTTGTTCATATATGTATATTGTGTTTATTAGAGGAATAAAAGATGCTTTCTTTCTTTCTTTCTTTATAGAAATATACATATATACGCACAAGTATATATGCTTGCAATGCATATAAATGTAAGTGATACAGAATAAATTTATCTTGACATATAAATATTTAGCTAGATCTTTTAAAAAAATTAAGAACACTTGCCACTTGTGTAATGAATTTTTTTTGCAAATCCAGGTTTCCCTTCAATTATTTTCAAATTTTCATCAGATAGTTGTTCCACTTCTTAATGGTTTCCAGGAATGAATTAACAATTGTTTGCAAATTCAAAACAACTCTACCCCATTCTTCAAATAAATAACCGATAAGTGGGTCATGAATTTGAAATTCACTTGGTAACCATAAATTTAATCCAAGTGTTTTCACGTATTGTTTCATTAGTCATGCCAAAATAATTCTACAATAGGCTTAGGATTCTGTATATATTAGTATTACATGTAAGGTTCTATTCTTTAATTTCAAAAGCTTACTTCAAAATTAAGCTAAATTATTTGTTTAATTTTTATATATCTTCTAATATATTATATTTATTAATCTATCTTATTAATTTGTGTTATTAATATTTGTTTATATTCAATTTATGTAATATTTACTTATTAGAATTATGATTATGATTTTTGTTATATTCGATGATATTTGTTTATATTCAATTTATGTAATATTTACTTATTAGAATTATGAATTATGATTTATGATGACTTTACTATGATTTTTACCACCCACATTGTTTTATTTTTCACATAATTTTCCTTACCCTAAGGTTGCCTGGAAGAAATCGCTATAAAGCGATAAGGCCGCCTTTTGTGCTATTACTTTTTGTTTCTTTCTTTTTTTTAATTCTTTTTTATGTATTATAGTACAAATAAAGAGTTTTAATAATAATAATAAAATTCAAAATGAAACTAAAATTGAGTTTTAGTTCAAACTTAATTAAATTAAGTCTTTTTTTGTATGATCAATTGATCATACATAGTGTTACAACTAAATATGGGACTTTCTGGAAAAAAACATTCGCGCCGGCCGAAAGCCTCGAAGATACCACCCTATCGATGGTAGCCACGCCTCTTTCCGATTAGTGTCAAAGGAAATTGGTCATTACGTTTACAACATAGAGTTTACATTTCAACAGAAACAGCATTCCCGAACTTTCAATGGCTTGTTTACAATCTTGTTTATAGTTTCAGGTAGATTCGAAATACATCGAGGCGTTTGGCGCCAAGTAGGAATAAGAGTGCGACCGGTCAAAGGTGTTAGTCGTGCGACAACAAGCAATACGAAAGCGACTTTTCAGAGCTTTTGCGAAGATACATGCGACAGTGAACCGGCGACACATTAAGGGAATCATTGGCGACTTTTGGAAAGTTTAACCGTTTCATAGGACAAGTTTGGTAATTTTGGCAGTCATCTTTTGTCATCGTTTGTGAAAATAAATCGTTTCTCTCGCAAGTAACAATAGGTAAAAGAGAGAATGATGGTAGTTGGAAATCGTGATTTAGAAACCTTTACAACGTTAGAAGGTGTGATAAAAGCGGTAGGAGAAAGGAGAATGAGCTATACTAATCTTAATTACACACCGAAAATTAACGAGTCCATTGGATGAGTAACTTTATGTTGCTTGCATTGACGCTCTGTCTCAGTGGTCCCGGGTTCGATTCATTTGAAAATGAACATTTCGTAGTTGGCTTTGGTCTGGATCTGGCAAGTGACACTGCGATTTGCAATCTTTTGGGCAGCCTATGTGGCGGTAGTAACCAACCTTTTACAGAAGACCACCGTGAAATAACAGGATATGTGCTTTGGTGTTTCGGGATGCCAAAGCCCGTTTGCCTATCCCTTCATAATCCCTTATCCTTATATAATTCTACTTTTTTCGGCAGCCTAGTTGCAGCGAATGTGGTGTTGCTTTTGTTATAGGTGCTTATGTCACCTACCAAGTGTACGGACAAACCGTGTGTTCGCCTTAAAAAACAACAGAACACGTGTTGAATTTTCATGTCTTCCCTAAGGAGCTGATTATTTATTTACGACTATAGATGGTCGTGTGCCTGTCACTACACGTTGTTAAAAGTATTAAATGGTTTGTACAAAAACTGCTACCATGAAATCAGTAAACTTCAAATTCAAGAGCTTATAAATCAACCGAGGCGACATAATCAATTACTTCTTTACGAACGCGTGCGACGCAAGCCTTAATAAAGTACCCAGAGTACATCCCTGCGGTACACCCGAGTTAATTTATGTTTCAAAATACCAACAAAAGTAAATTTATAATTTATTCTTCGACCTGACCTTTTCGCTTTCGTCCTTATTATTAATTCAATCAGAATTGAACAGAAAAATTGATTGTTCAAAAAATAATTTCACTTAAACAGTAGTTTTACCCGCTCTGGTTTACGTAATGAATTATCAAGATTATCAGTTTTGTATTAAAAATGTTAAATCGTATTACGTATTCGAAAATAACGGGCTTTATGAATATTGAATATTAGAATGAAGCTTATTCCATTTTTGTAGTACACTACTTATATGAAAACTTGAATATTGTTTACCTATTCAATACTCAATGTCACTGCGAACACCTGTCAGAAATACATCAAATATTTCACCAATAATACCTTTTGTTCATCCTTATTATAGTCTCAATGAATAGTTAATTGGATTCTCAGTTCAGTGTTATTATCGATATTCCTTTTCATCTTCACCATCATAACGAAGTAGTGCAGGTTCGTGGAATTCTATTCTGACCCTCAATATCTGAGCAAATCGAGCTAAACATCTCTGAAGAAATTTAATTCCTTTTTCAACCACACTCCTACGTCTTGGCCCATCTTTCTTGGAATTCGTATATAATAAATATATTAATAATGTACAGTAAATCATTTTGAGTTGTCATTATTGACTCCATTTTGGTATGATTTTTGCTTAATCTGATTTAATAATTTCATATATTGATATGGTTTTGATATCTTGATATAAATTGATTGATAAAATTTGACGAGCCCGTTGGATGAGTGGTTAAGGTGCTTGCCTTAACGCTCTGTTCTAGGATTCCCGGGTTCAATTCCCGACAGGGTCAACTTTGAAAAATTAACTTTTCAAATTTAGCTCTGGTATGGATCTGGAAAGTAGTGGCACTGCGTTTCGCAGTCATTTGGGAAGCCCGTCTGGCGGCAGTAACCACTCCCTTACAGATGACCACCGTGAATTACAGCTTGTATGCTGTTGTGTTTCGGTGAGTGAGTAAGGGATGCCAGAGCCCATTTCCCTATCCCCTCCTAATCCCTTATCCTTAATCCTACTGTAGTTGGCAGCGCACTTGCAGCAGCTGTGGCGTTGCTTGTGTTATAGGCGACGGTAGCCACCTACCATCAAGTGGGCCGTCAGCCTGTCTGCCAATCTTAACTTAAAAAATAATAATATTGTTTTGATATATTGACATTGCTTTGTACGTACTTGCTCGGTTGATGTATTTTTTGATATATGTACACTATACGCCATGGCCATCCTGATTATGGCATCCCAATGCCCTCTCTATAATATATTCTATATGTTTAACTTTTTGTATGTATAGCAGGTATATTTATTTATTAATGATTAAATATTAAATTAATTGTTATTGTTAATTAAACGGTTCAGTTAATTTACCATTTAGTAACAATATTTGAACCAAACGACAACAGGAAGGACGCATTCAGTGTTTTAATTTAAAGAAGTAATCTTGAACAAAAGGTTGCTAAATCTTTTCACAAACTTTTTTACAATCAACCTTTATTGTTTGTTACGAAGTTGACCTTTTTTGGCGACGGAAATTAACAAAGTTAATTTACTTCGAAGTAAATTTACCTTTTTGAAGGTTTATGTCACATTTAAATTCGCTAAGGGGTTTGTTCGGACGAACATAGATTGTGGTGTTTCAACTTTGCTTTGAAATTAGTTATTTTGAAATGGACTCATTCTTTTTTTTTGTAAATCGTTTTTCTTTTTTTTTACGTAATAGATCCTGACAAGATCTATTACATAAAAAAATTTTTCGCATCCTCTAACTAAATGATGATGGACATATTTTAATACTAGAGTGAAAAAACTCTAGTATTAAATTAATATTAAGGCGACGTCAGCCCCTCATGAAGGCGAATCCACTTATTTGTAACCGTTTTCCCTTTAATTTATCATAATGATTACAATTTAAAAAATACTCAAATCATCTGCAGGATATATGAAAGGGGATTATCATAATTATTTTTTAAATTATATTTAATTATATATATAAAAAAATGTACTAAGTATGGTCTAATATCGATGTTGTAATATTTTTAAATTTTAAATTCTTAAGATAAATTTTAAGATCCACTATCTGACGGCTCATCAAAAGAAAAATTTGAATTATACTTTATTTAATTTTTAAATAGGTATTTCCGAAATTTGCAAGTACGGCGGGTAGCGCCTCCCTCTCAGCGGTCCCGTCAATTTAGTGCGGGACGAGTTTTGAGGTTCGAGTCGCCTTAATAAAAAATTGAATCTTATAAGATACCGTGCTTGCTGCAGTGTTAAATAACTTTTAACTAGCTTTTGGACTCAACTTCGTTCGGGTCCTTCGGCAACATTACTTTTTTCTGGACGAAATGTACCGTAAGTCTTTTTCTGTATCCACGACAACGTGTATGCAAAATTTAATGATGAACGGTTGAGTAGTTAAGGCGTGAAAACTCATTTTCGTATTTATCATAATTACTAGCTGAGGCTCTAGTATGAATTTACGATACTACACCAATTCTACACTCGCTAGCGAGAACGTAAAACTTTTGTATGGAAAATCGTGAACTGTCAATGTCAAATTATCAATTTTCCATATAAATGTTTTACGCTCTCGCTAGCGAGTGTAGTATCGTAAACTCATGCTAGAGCCACTGAACTCGGCCACGCTTCGCTGCGGCCCATACGGCGCAGCGGTGGAGTGCGTGTGGGGCGCGCGGTACTGGACACTGTTTATATATATATTGATCGTAGCGTAATGTTATATAGCCTATAGCCTTCCTCGATAAATGGACTAACCAATACAAAAAGAATTTTTCAATTCGAACAGGTAGTTCCTGAGATTAGCGCGTTCAAACAAACAAACAAACTCTTCAGCTTTATCTATTAGTATAGATTAAGTGAGGATACTGTTGTGATAATTAATGTTTCACAAATTAATTTTGGGCACAAAAATGTTTTATTTATTAAAATTGTGTCATTTAATTTTTCATAGATATATTTGCTGTGAAATTACTATATAAATAAATCTTATTTTTCCATATTTTTCCAATATAAAAATATTCTTTTCTTTTTTATTTATTTTATTCCAAAATCACAATACTGTTACGACTAACTATGGAACGTTCTGGAAAAAGCACTCGCACTGGCCGAAAGTCTCGAACGTTCTACCCTAATGATGGTAGCCACGCCCCTTCCCGACTAGTGTCAAAGGAAATTGGTCATTATGTTTACAATATAGAGTTTACATTTCAACAGAAATAGCATTCCCGAACTTTCAATGGCTTGTTTACAATCTTGTTTATATTTTCTCGAAAATATATCGAGGCGTTTGGCGCCAAGTATAAATAAGAGTGCGGCCGGCCGAGGTGAGTGAGATGCGTGACAAGTAGCGATACGAAAACGACTCTTCGGAGCTTTTGCGAAATTATCTGCGACAGTGAACCGGCGACACATTAAGGGAATCATTGACGACTTTTGGCAAGTTTGATGGTTTCATGGGACATATTTGGTGATTTTGGAAGTCATCTTGGTTTGTGAAAATAAATCGTTCGTTTCGCCCTTACACGGCATTTTAACTCACCCCCCTACACGTAACAATACTTAAAATTTCCAGCGTCGTCTTAGTGAAATTTTTTTACAAACCTCGAGAATTTTTTGATACGAAATTCCATTACTTCCCGAGTCATTATGACGAGAGTAAATAGATAGCAATTGGTAATAAGTGCAGCTTCTGTATTCCGTCCCAAAATCACCACTCATTTTAAGAAAAGCAACGCCCGTTTAATTTTCGCAAAAGCAAGTCACAGCTCCACAACTTTAGTCGTCAGCAATAACAATAAAAAAATATAATAACAGTTACAAAATTGAACCTTAGGACGCAGGTGTTTAGAAACAATTCTACAATCTCATGTACTATTTTAAGCACGTATGGCAAAGACCTCGGTTTGTGATGCGATAACTGTTCGTGGAATACTTTAGTGATAAGAAGAGCGGTAAGCTGAGCGGAACAGTATGAAATTAAATTTATGTATCCAGCTTAGAAATTATGAAAAATGTGAATAATAATTAAAATATATAATCCTATAAAATTTCTGAATGTTTTAAAAAATGATTTTAAAAACTCATAAATTTATAAAAAAAATTATGTATCTTTTTTATAATTTGTTAAAAAAACTGTTTCATTGAAATCACATAAAGCAGACTTAATGCATTGCAGCATTATTTGCCAGTGGTCTTTCGACTCTATTGAAAATTATATTTATAATTTTATTTATTTATTTATTTATTTGAAAAGGCTTACCAACTAAAGACATACTTAAACATAATATACAACCTCACAGAAAGAAACATTACAAGTATGAATTTAAATTATAGGAACGCACAGCATTATTAGAAATTAGTTAAATGCCTTAACGCTCTGTTCTAGGGTTCCCGGGTTCGATTCCCGGCAGGGCAACTTTGAAAAATGAACTTTTCAAATTTGGCTCTCGTCTGGATATGGAAAGTAGTGGTTTTCGTAGTCATTTGGGCAGCCCGTCTGGCGGCAGTAACCACCACCTAAGACCACCGTGAAATAACAGCACGTGTGCTGTTGTGTTTCGGTGAGTGAGTAAGGGATGCCAAAGCTTATTTCCCTAACTCTTTCCAATTTTTTTTTGCACTCGCTCAATACGCTAAAGTTAAATCATTTTCTATTAAATGTACCTTTATTTTTTCACATCTTTTTCTATGTAAATATTTTCATATTAAACTTATAGTAGTACGCAGGCTGAGGGCGACGCCTCGTCAGTCTCGCTCTTTCGGTGGCGATAAAAGCCTAAAATTTCTGATTTACTAAAAGAGTATGGACTTTAGAAAAACACACCACACATATTCCTAAATAAATAGTTTTAAAGCAATTTCGAACAAAGGGTTACTTAAAATAATTTATTGAATTTCCTGCGCGTTTCTTGTCTTGTGTATGTTCAGTTTTTTGAATCGCTTTTCAAACGCCACAGAAGCCGCGGCCTCATTTTGCGTTAACCCTCCACCTGATACTAACCATCTACCCTTTTTCACGATACTATTTCAGGGTCGTTTGACCATTCGGGATTCCCATGAATAACGTAACATTTTATAGAAAACTGTTTCACTAAAACGATACGAGGGTATTTTATAGAATGTTTATGGTATAGTAAATGTAACAGAGGATCCAGTTTATACTTACTTCAGTGCCGCAAATAGTTATCGATATAACCCACTCTATTATAATGACTTGATGGGTATAATCAGTGGCACGCGATGTGAAACAAAAAACCGATGGAAAGCATGTTGCACACTCATCGTAAATCGTACTTTCCTTTAGATCGATATGGTCTACATTTGAAGATAAGCATTTGAGGCATTATATTTTTTTTAAGGTGGCATTATGGTTTTTTTAAGGTGGCTACCGTCGCCTATAACACAAGCAACGCTAAAGGTGCTGCAAATGTGCTGCCGACTACATCAGTAAGGTTAAGAATGAAGGAATTGGGAAGAGTTAGGGAAATCACACACCGAAACACAAACAGTACACATGCTTGTATTTCACGGTGGACTTCTGTAAGGGGGTGGTTACTGCCGCCAGGGGGCTGCCCAAATGACTGCGAAACGCAGTGTGCCCCTCCACTACTTTACAGATCCAGACCAGCGCCAACTTTGAAAAGTTAATTCCCAAAGGCGACTCCTTTTTTTTTCGAGGAGAAATCCATTTACAGATTTCCTACCGCTCGCTGGGTGGTAGGGGAATGTGGGGATCACCAGTGCTCCATGCTAAGTTAGGTCATAGCGGCACTGGTACTACCCACTAAAACTCCCTGGTGTCTCCTTGCCCTTCGAGAGGGATGGACCGGGCTCTGCCGAGGCAACAACTCTGATCTACCCCAGGGCAGCCTAGCCACGGTGGAACTGCGGAAGAGTGTTAGTCCGACCTCGCAACTTCACTAATAGCGGATGAGGAGGACGCCAAGAGGTTTAATCGGTAGGTCTACCCCAATACCATCTCGGGGCAGGAGCCTGGGGACAGACCGGTGGGTATTCATGATGGATTCCTCTTGTAAAAAAAAAGGGGGCAGCCTAGCCATTGCTAGCTAGACTAACTCCAATGGGGGATTGCCTGGAGGCACCAGGGCAACCCCAGATGGGGGGGACCTTGTGCAGGCACACACAGCTAGTCAGCAATGTCCATTAGGACATTTGAAGACGGGCTTTATATCCCATTTCCGCATCTCATGACATCTCCGCAAAAGGAGGCAACCGCTTTCCACGTGGTCATACTCTCAATCATGGCTTTTACCATGATTGCCACTGTGACCTATCCACCTCTAGCGCCCTCAACTTCCGGCGCTGGGAACTCCAGGCCGAGCATGCTTGATGTGTGTGCTCGGTGGTGGCACCGCGGCGACTCCTCCCAAAGTAGACCCTGCTGGGAAGGAAGGGACAGTAAGGGATGCCAGCGCCCATTTCCCTATCCCCTCTAATCCCTTATTCTTAATCCTACTGTAGTCGACAGCGCATTTGCAGCAGCTTTGGCGTTGCTTGTGTTATAGGCGACGGTAGCCACCTGTCTGTCAAGTTTGGCTCACACCGCGGTATTTTTAGAGCATTTTTACATCCATCGTAAAAACGAAATGTCCTATTTCAATAATTTAAAGAGTAATTTACACGTTCATTCGACCTCGATTATGGAACTATTTTGTTGGGTTAGAATTAATATCATGGTACGAATGTCACCCTCTATACTACCCATGTTATGAATGATTAAACACGGTTAGACAATGGCCTCTCGAACTTTTTTTGAGTAATGAGTAATATAAACATATGTCGGCGTCAGGGATTGCTGAGCGATCCCATTGCCAACGTCAGAGTTTCCTGGTGAAGGATTCATGGCGTAGGTCTCATGCAAATCAAATTCGCAACCGTTCCGAAAGGACTGCCCTCCGCCCGCCCGACTCACTTCGTCACCCCGCTCCTCGCCCACACGATTCCGTTCACGATCAACTCGTTTGTGACGTCACGGCGCCCACTCGTTTCCGTTAAAAAGAATCAATTGAGTTAACTAATTAGTATAAATCTATCGAAATCGACGACACTTAGTACATTATTTCATGTATAATTACGCCAAATAATAACTTTCATGAGCAAAATTTTGTAACATTGGTTTAAATTATTGTAATTTTCTTAGGGATCATCTAATATTTTGAAAATAGAATACAGACAATATTACTCCCTGATAATGGCTTTCTGTAGGTGAAAGAATTTTTAAAATCGCTTAAGAAGTTTTTCAGTTTAACCATTACGACTAGCAAACGTTAACGGCCCGTTGGATGAGTGGCAAGGATGCTTGCCTAACGTCTCAGGGGCCCCGGGTTCGATTCCCGGCGGGGTCAAGTTTGGAAATTTTAATGTAATTTTCAAAATTGACTCTGGTCTGGATTTGAAAAGTAGTGGTAGGGCACACTGCGTTTCGCAGTCATTTGGGCAGCCCGCCTGGCGGCAGTGACCACCCCCTTACAGAAGACCACCGTGAAATAACAGCATGTACGTGCTGTTGTGTTTCGGTGAGTGAGTAAGGGATTCCAGAGCCCATTTCCTTATCCTTAATCTAATCCCTTATCCTTAATCCTACTGTAGTCGGCAGCGCACTTGCAGCACCTGTAGCGTTGCTTGTGTTATAGGCGACGGTAGCCACCTACCATCAAGTGGATCGTCAGCCTGTCTGTCGACATAACTTAGTGCTGCTGCTGACCAGGCTCAGATTCTCAAGCGCCGCAAATACTCATCCTTACTCAAGGACTACGAGCTTGCGGTGCTCGCAGTAGAGACACTGGGCCCCTGGTCAACAGACATGAAGGCTTTTGTAAGGACACTGTCGGCACGGCTGGTCTACAGGGGACCACTCTATAGGGGACCACAAGGCTGGCACATAGTACTTCTGTCAACACATCGCCCTAGCGGTACAAAGAGGTAATGCTGCCAGCATATTAGGGTCGATGCCGCAGGCGGACCTGTTAGACGAGGTCTTCCTTTTGTAATCTGTATAATATATATATATATATTTATATAATGTCAAAGTTTTTATATATTACTGTAAATATTTAATTATAAATAAATAGAAAAATTAAAAAAATAATACAATACAATACAATACCATTACCAACAAATATATACAGAAACTCAAATATTGTAATATCAATGTATAAAGAAATATATAATATGTATATAGAATATACCTTCAGATAGGTGTGTGGGTTTCAGAACCATGTACGCTTAGTTCTTGTTAATTCTCAACTAAAAGTTTTGATGGATTCAACCCCACTAAGCTTTAAGTTTACTGCTGCAGGGTAGGTTCCTACTTGCAATAACATTTAATCCAGTGTTGATAATGTCTAGCGAAACCTAGGTTTAGTCTATTGACAACGAAGCTGATTGCAAAAAGACCTTCTTACTATTTTGTATTAGTCTCTGACAAAACATACCGGCAGACAACATTTTTTTCGTATCTTCAAATCAGAGTTAAGAGAATACAGGACCTGCCTTAGAAAAAATTAAGTTAAAGCCTGAACGCTGAAAAAGTAATTAGATATCTAGTTGTCTATTGACATGAGGAAAATTTTGACACTTTTTTACTTTCTTTAAGACACACTTTTTCGTCCCATATTAATACTATTATTAAAATATAATAATTAAATACAAAATAAGGCAACGATTATACGTTATTGTGTAAAAAAAAACTCAAAATCTTTTACAATTACTAAGTTTTTTTTTTTATAAATACTCGCAATTTAAAATTATAAAATGTAATAGCTGCAGATATCTGTAACTAGCATATTAAATGATAAATGTAAGCTCGTTGAATAAGTGGTTATGGTGATTACCTTAACGATCTGTTCTAGGGATCCCTGGTTCGATTCCGGGTAGGGTCAAATTTGAAAAATGTACTTCTGGTCTGGATCTGGAAAGTAGTGGCAGGGCACACTGCGTTTCGCAGTCATTTGGGCAGCCCGTCTGGCGGCAGTAATCACCCCCTTACAGAAGACCACCGCAAAATAACAGCACGTGTGCTGTTGTGTTTCGGTGAGTGAGTAAGGGATGCCAGAGCCCATTTCCCTATCTTCTCCTAATCCCTTAACCTTAATCCTACAGCAGTCGGTAGCGCACTTGCAGCAGCTTTTTTTATAATTTAATAAAATTTAAAAAAATTAAATCTTATAATTTAAATAGATAATTTCTCTAATTTATCCAAAAAGATCTGGCATATCTTCTTCACTCTTCAACACGTACTAGGAGAAGCTATCCTAAGTACAAGTTTTGCTCCATTTTTATAGTAGTTGTAAGTAAATACTCTGCAGCGCTGGAAAAAAAAAATATCAAGTCTAAACATGGTTTTCTCTCGATGAAAAGGTTATTACGCGTTTTGTTCAATGCCATACTAGATAAGGTACCATGTAGTTAGTAATAAATATAGAATTATATAAATACGAGTACCATGATTTCAGTCGTGGACGCATTGAGTCTGAAATAATTCATTTTATCAATTTTAATCCTAAAGGTGCACACCGTAAGGTCTGAAGTAACATTACACTTAAAACCCACGCTCGTAATCCATCTTGCCAACCCACTTCTCTTAACATCTTATTGCAAGGGACGCGTCTAATAGCGAAGTTTAAAATTGCCTTTTGAACGAGCTCAAAGCCAGAAGTAACTTTAACTGCGAATTCGAATTTTGATAATCACTTTTGAGTTTATGATTACGTCGAAAATTATATCTCAGTTCTCTTTTGCGTTTTGTGACATTTCAAGGATTATACTGCTGTGTACCTACTAATTTTCTTTTTGGAGTTCAAAGATTTATATTTTTTTATGAATTTAATGTTCTTTTCGTGTGTTTGTCTGTTTTTTATGTTTATATTTTTAATTGGAAAAAAAATAACCATGCTTAGTTTGACTTACGAATTTTTTGCAGGCATTCTGAGCAAGGTACGACGGTATTTCGCGCCTAAACAGCTCCTTGACCTTTATAAGGCTCAAGTTCGTTCTTGCTTGGAATACTGTTCCCACTTGTGGGGCGGTTCCGCTAAGTATCAGCTTGAGGCCTTGGACGCTGTTCAGAAGCGAGCCATAGGACTCATTGGCGATGACTCCCTTACCGGGGCTGGCTTGCAGAGTCTTGAGCACAGGCGCTTGGTAGCCAGCCTTTCGGTGTTCTACAGGATTTACTTCGGAGAGTGTGCGTTGGACTTGCACCAGCTAGTCCCCCCTAGCCCCTTCTACCATCGGACAACAAGGCGCAAATTTAAATGTCACCCTTATATGGTTGATATACCTAAAATCCGCACGTTGCGGTTCGGGTCAACTTTTTTGATTCGAACTGCTAGCGTGTGGAACCAACTTCCAGCACCCTTGTTTCCACAACACTACAACCCTGGACTCTTCAAGTCGCGAGTGAATCGGTTCTTAATAGACAAGCATGCTCCATCTTAGATCGCGTCATCACTTACCATCAGGTGAGACTGCGGTCAAATGCTTGATCTATCATTATAAAAAAAAAAAAAAAAAAAGTTTGTGAGAATGTCTGGTTTTGTTCGAACTATAATTACTGAACAGCTTTTGATTATTTTACTCACTCACCGAAACACAACAGCACACGTGCTGTTATTTCACGGTGATCTTCTGTAAGAGGATGGTTACTGCCGCCAGACGGGCTGCCCAAATGACTGCGAAACGCAGTGTGTGCGTGCTGTGCCATTAGTGAATTAAAATTAAATTAACAGAGTATTGAAACTAAAACGTTAAGCTGTCATTGCTCATTGCAATTGGTATCTTAACCGAATATTTTTGTTGAAAATACAGAACAGAGGAACAATTTGGTAACAGGGAACAATTCAATAGCAAGTGAACCCGTTAATTGAATGTTTGTTAAATTAATCCTTGTTAAAATTTGCATCCACTAATAAAATGTGTAATTAAGCTTGTAATTAATTGTTAAATTATAATGAAATAAATAAATTATTATTATTATTATTCACATATATATTTATTCTCGTAATTTTATTTTTTTACAATATAAATATTAAAAAATTAACAATATATATCATAAAAAAACTTAAAACTAGGATTCCGCAGATAGCGTGGCAAGGCCAAAGCTACCGGTGGTTAGGGCTGCAGAGTGAGGAACCTCCTGACAATTCGTTGTACCGCGCCAAGAAGTACCTCCTTCTGTATCTGTCCCTTGATCCAGCCATCTAGTGAGAGCCTCTTGAGATGTTGGTCGAGGCTCTTCCGTTCGCCGAGACGACTATCGGGACGATAATTGTCGAATCGACGTCCCACATGGCGGTCACCTCGTGAGCCAAGTCGATGTACTTGGTAAGTTTTTCTTTTTCGGCTTTCACGAGGTTTTCGTCATGCGGAACAGCGATGTCAACAAGTATCGTCCGGCGCTGGGATCGGTCAATAACCACGATGTCAGGCTTATTGGCGACAATAGCCCTATCCATGATTATGGAGCGATCTCAGTAGAGCGTAGCATTGTAGAAAGCGTAGCATCGTAGCAGCGTAGAAAGGGTAATACATTGTGCAACCCAGTTGACACTGTTTTGTGCAGCCTGCAAACTTCAGCCTGTGTACTTTAACAATATTTGCATTGAGCATTCTCTTACTGAACTCGAGACAAACGGGCCTTCAGAGTTATTAAGGGCATACGAAAAGCTTCTGAAAATATTGCTCATGAAAAGTCGAATTTTATAAATCTTTTTTAATGTAAAGACTAACAACCAAGCTGACTGTACTCTTAGTGGTATAGCCCCACAAATTACTAATGCGCATGGCCGCCATTTCGGTGACGTAATATCGTGACACACTCGGTACTGTTAGCAACAATGACGGGCGAGTTTATAGTGACGTCTCGTGGATGTTAATGTGACAAGGTTCTGTACATTAGCTAATTGTATATGACATAGGTGTTTTAAATGCCCTGTCGACTGATGCAATATTGGATAGGGTTTATTTAAAGGTTTATCTCTGGCATCCCTTACTCACTTACCGAAACATTTTTTTAATTGAAGTACTTAAGTGTTTATAGATTACATAAATATTTTTTTGGAATTAAAGACACTTATCTTACATGATTATTCATGATTGAACATTTAATTTTTTGGGTAAATATTTAATTTAATTTAATTATCCTTAAAATAATAAAAAAATCAAAATTAAAAAATTTGCAAAATCAGACAAAAACGGACCAAGCTGATGTTTTTATTGGACAGTAATCCTTCATGTATTATTATTATTTTCTTCCTTTAATTAAAACAAAAATATATTGCCAAAATATAATATTGAAATTTAATAAATTGTACAATATTTTCTTTAAAATATATTATTTTAAATATTGATTTTTTTTTGTTTTTCTAATTTAATTTTAAATAAATTTTTAATTTAAAATTTTAATTTTTTAAATTAATTTTGAATGAATATTTTTAAATTTTTCCTATATTTATACCAAAATTGGGCTGATTTACGAGTTTTATGTCAATATTTGGACAAATTCATTGTTGTAAGAACCGATGAATTATAAGAATGTATTTTATTGGGTATACCATTTATATGTAGTACTAGCTGTGTCCGCTTTGTACGCGTAGTGTTCGGAATAACGCGTAACATTTTTGTTTGTAAACAGATTGGAATGAAATATACACTACATATCACCGGAAGTTTGCTACAATACATCAGTGGAAACCACATGAAAATCGTTTAAGCCGTTTCTGAAGTAAGCGTGCACAAAAGCATAGTAGGCAAAGAACGATTTTATTTTATATGAAAGGTCACTTGGCCTAAGCTGAACCCTACTTAATGACTGATCTAAGGTTAACTTAAATTGGAATTCTCAAAATCACCTAAACTGACTATTTTGAATGTTATGACTCATCATGGAACGTTCTAGAAAAGCGTTGCCATCTCGCTAAAAGTTTTCGAAAAGCTAAAAGTTCTCGAAAGTTCCACCCTAGAATAGAAGTCGCCCCACTCTCCGGTTATTGTCAAGGGAAATTAGTCCTTATGCACACAACATAGAGTTCACATTCAACAGAAATAGCGTTCCCGAACTTTCAATGACCTTGTTTACAATACGTGTTACTTGTTTACTTACTTGTTTACCTACTTGTATTTGTTTGTTGTTTGTTTGTACTAAATTCGAGAAAGATCTAGACGATTGGCAGCGGATATAAATAGGCGAAGTGGCGAGCTAGCGAGACAGTTCGATTCTGCGATTCGAAAGCGAATCTCTCTTCCACTCGTCATAAAAGTATGCAATCATTTCATCAATGTTTTGTTATGACGTTGTTACGTTAAACTATCAACCGTAAACAGATTTTACAGACAACGATTTTTTTTTTCAAATATTTAACGTATAGACACGGCTACTTTACGATTTTATTTTATGTATAGATTTATATTTTCTTGTTTCAGGTGATGTCTGGAAATCTAATAACGTCTTCGGTTTAACTTCACCAAAGGAATCTTCTTCAAACCGAACAGCCCTATGTCGCCGAATGCATAGCCAGTTTGTATTGTCGCGTTCCGTTTTACTTTCCCATTACACTTCGTGGGTTTTACGTTAAAAGGAACGTTACTCTTTTTACATGTCAGTAAATGGTACCCACATTTGCGAAGACCACGAATTTTTTTTTTCGAAACGTACTGAAAGGAAGCGTGCAACTGCGGAGTAGGTACGTGTTCTATTTTTAATTATTATTATTTTTTTGTCAACAGACATTAAAGTGCCAGTGTTTTTTGTGCTTTTAAACAAAATGACACTACTACGACATTGCTTTATGTACATTTTGTATTGTATTATGCGTTTTTTTAATTTTAGTCTAGCGTACATCTATCTCGTTGTTAGTAAATCATCAATGTAATCCATTATTTCATGGGCGATGGACTGAGTGATTTTGTACCACGTGGTTCTAAATGTCACATTACGGGTTCTTTTGTCTTACAGTTCTACAGCCCGATCCATACAGTTCAAAATAATTAATTTTAATTAGTTAATTAAGTACTATATCATACTTACAAAATGTCACATAATTATGCCCCAATTACATTCACCCTGTTAAGTTGATCTTACTTGTTTCCAAAGACCAATTATTAAAATGGGCAAGTAATTATGGGATATGTTTGCTATTTAATTAAATGATTTTTTTTTTTCACAATTGTGATTTATTAGGTAACCAATCATTGGCTTCAACTTATGGGACCAATGGGAATAAACCTACAGAAATGTGGATTTCTATTTACTAAAACAATAAAATCGGAACATGTATATTAGAATCTGATCACGCCAAATATGTTATCGAAATTCTTCGATGGAGAAAAGTAGACTGTATTTTTAACGATGGTACGTGCAATCAAAAGGGGACGAGGAAACGAGAGAAATCAGGATGCTGCCACCTAACTCGTAGGTCACTGGCTAGTCCTAGGTCTTCCAAGCGACCTAGGATAAACATCCCTTCAACACTATCGGTCGACCTGCTGTAAATAACCCATAACTACAAGGTACGTTTATCTCTTCGTGGCTCTTAATACAAGCTATAATTAAAAAAGCCCATTTTTTAACTGGAACCAAACATACGGCCCATTGACGAGCCCTTTGATCGAATGGTAGAGGTGCTTGCCATAGCATTCTGTCTTAGGAATGCTGTGTTCCATTCCAGATGGGGCTAACTTTGGAAAAAAGTGTGAAATAGCAGTAGAGCACAATTCGGTGACACTGTGATTCGCAGTCATTTGGGCAGCTCGTGTGGCGGCAGTAACCACGTTAAAGAACGTGAAAAGCTGGCGGCAGATCACTAGTAATCTATTCATACTTATAAAATCAAAATCGTATTTCCTGTCTGACTGTCAACGCCCACCCAAAATTACATAGTCTAGAAAGCTTAAATTTGCAATATGCAATAACATAAGCATCCGCTAAGAAAGAATTTTTGAAAATTTAAAGAACTTGCAAAGCCGGCGGTAGATCGTTAGTAATCTTAATAATACGTACTTATAAAATCGTTTTTCCTGACTCACTTTCAACGCACACCCAGAACTACTAAATCTAGGAAGCTGAAATTTGGAACATAGGTTTATTTAATAACCTAAGCATAAAGATAAGATAGTCCGGCTGCACTTCAAGCAATGGACTCAGTCTCAAAACTGGTGCGAAACTGTGTAAACTACTTAAATACCTTAGGATGCAAGAACAAAGTGGTCTTAAGATGGGTACCTGGCCATATGGGGATCGAAGGCAATGAACTTGCCAACGAATTAGCGCAAAAGGTAAGCTAATAGGTCCTGAACCTATGTGCAGACTACCAAATAGCCTAGCTCGCTGGACCATATGGAACCAGTGCTTTATTAAATCTTACAAACGCTGGACTAACTTGCCAGGGTTGAACCATTCCAAAGCGCTCATTAAAGCCTATAGTCAAAACGAGACAAATCAGGCTATGTCGCTTAGTAGGAGCAATTTGTGTATGCTATCTAGGGCACTAACGGGGTACTGCCACCTCAATAGGCACCTAAAAGTAATGGGGCTCACTAGTACGGGAAAGTGTCTCTTCTGCCATGAGACAGAAGAAACACCAATGCATATCCTGTGCGAGTGTGGCCCCCTGATGCACAAGCGCAGTCACATCCTAGGAAGCCACACAATAGCTTGTGAAGATGTGAAGAATGCCTCTATAAAAAAGTACTACAGTTCCTTAACGTGGTAGGTATAGGTAGAAAGCTTTAGTTCACGTGACGATCACAATATTTCAGCAATGGACGAAGTGATACTGGCTCTCTAGCAGACAGAAATATAAGACAAGATAAAAGATAAGGATATTTGAAAATTAAACTCAGTGCGAAACGGGGGGCGCGTCGCTATTATCTTATAGATATCAATGTCATGATGCCGTTACCGCTTCATATTAATGAATATAACTATTTGTTTAATGTTATTCCTTTATATTTTCGATAGGCATTTTAGGAATCGTGAATTAACTAAATTTAACATAAATACAAAAAATTTGCTCTGTGCCAAATATTCGTGCTATATTTAAAATTAAATAATACATTACGGTGACTCTTTGTGCCGTGAAACGCTGAAAATCTGAAAATTAATGCTGCCTAAGCCTGATTTCATTCCGAATACAAATAAGTTAAAATTCACGCGCTCTCTAACGCTGTGAAACAAAGGCTGAATCGTTAAATATTTTCAGCGCGCCAGTACAATCAGGACCATTTTTGGCAGCTCGCCAATCGCCGCACATAGGTAACAAAGCGGCAACGCACTTTATCTCACGAGTGTACCCACCTCTATTAGCATAGGAATGTGATGAGGCGCCCTTAACATTCTACGGTCGTGTGCGATAGGGGAAGCTGTCTTAAACTGTTTATTTGTTCTTTGACACTCACGGAATTGACTACTTCGAGGCAGGACGTCGCGTTTCTTTGACATTACGACGGGTATTGCGAAGTCGAAAGGTATAAAAGACTTCGTTAAATAACTCTTTCTTCTCTTATTCTGTGCATTAAATAAGGGATAATACGATCAACTGTCACCATCCCTATTATACCTTTTATCCCATATCCGCGCATTTACATCCTACTTAATTATATATGTACATCAGTTAATATCAAAACATACCATTCTTTTCGGTGAAAACTTTTAAATATGAAATGCTGAAACAGTTATGAATAATAATTATTGAATATTGAAATTTAATATTGTTTTATTGATTAGTGTGCCGGACTCGTTACCGGCACCGTGTGCTGGGATTGGAGGAAAACACCACGTTACTAGGTATAAACGGGAGTAGTTCTTGTCACTTCTTTGCTACACCGGGTGCCTACTACGCGCACAACACTATGCTTTTCTCAGCCTCTTCATACGGCTACACTTTCAGCCTCTCCATACGGCTACAATTACAGCCTCTTCATACAGCTACACTTTTCAGCCTCTTCATACGGCTACACTTTCAGCCTCTTCATACGGCTACATTTTACAGTCTCCTCATACGGCTACACCTTTCAGCCTCTTCATACGGCTACACTTTACAGCCTCTTCTTACGGCTACACTTTTCAGCCTCTTCATACGGCTACACTTGTAAGCCTCTTCATGCGGCTAGTCCTCTCCTGAGCCTCTTCTGCGCCTTGTATAGATGGTGGTCTGCCAGTGAGTTTCGTCGGAAATCGGCTCGGTTTATATAAGCTGGTGGAGCAATTATGCCCACCAAGTTTTGACCTACTTTCGATGCTACTTCCCCCTCTCTACCTCAGCCTTCTCCGTGTCGATTATTGATTTTATCATTTACAGGTTTTAATTTACACCTTATTCTAATTATAACCTATTCATAACAATATCTGTTCCCAACTCTACCTATTCACAATATTATATACTAAAAATATCCTATTTACAAAGGTGTGGCGAGACGATAAAGGCAATCGTTAGGGTCACACAGATGCTGCTTTTCTCACACTCATAGCTGTCTTTGTCGGACAGCATAAAGGTGGAATTTTGACGTCTCGCTTTAGCCTACGTTTGTCCTTCTCTTGTAGAACAAATGCATGAGTTTTTTCACTACACTTTCACTAATTGTCACTTTCACTCATTAATTATTTCGTCCCGTAAAATTAGTTAATTTTATTTTTAATTTTGAAATTTTTGCCGTGTACGAGTATAATATGGATATAATACTCGTGTATATTCAGAATATATTTTGTTTGTATTATCATCATCTTCATCATCAAGGTAAGGCTTCCCCCCTAATTTTCCAAAAGGATCGATCAGAAGCAGCCCGAATCCAGCGGCCCTTATCAGATCGTCTATCCACCTTGTAGGTGGACGTCCTACGCTGCGCTTGCCGGTCCCTGACCTCCACTCTTCCTTCCGCCCCCAGCGGCCGTATCGGCTCTCCGTAGTATGTATCCTGCCCACTTCCACTTCAACTTAGTAATCTGTTATATCGGTTCCTTTCGTTCGTCTACGAATCTTCTCATTCCTAAATCGATCTTGCAGTGTAACCCAGAGCATAGCTATCTCCATAGCTCATTGAGCGACGTTGAGCTTCCTTACGAGGCCCATAGTTATAAACCACGTTTCAGCCAGTTATGTCGTCACTGGCATCACATACGTTGGTCGAAATTTTTTATGATTTTTGGCACTAAGTAATTTTGGATCCCGGAGCTTCCCGAATGCTGCCCATCCGAGCTGGATTCTGGAACTGAAGCTGGCTTTGTATTATATTACTGTTAATTCATCGTAGGACTGTGGTCAAAGTTATATTCGCCTATTATTGCCCATGTACGCTAACCATTCGGAGGCCCTTCCCAGATATTATTTTTGGTCGCCCCCACCACAGTAACAAATACGAGTACGTTTAAACTAAAAACAAGATTAACTCACTAAAAACCATTTGAAGGGCGTTAAACCTAAGTGCAGTGTTTATTTAACAGGTAAGTTCAGAGTAACTTATTTACAACTTTACTTCGACTAAGTTAATCTAAGTAAAACTACCTGACGAAACACATAAAAGCGCAAATTAGATACTGTTATTTGCTTGGCGTGTTCAAGCTTGTCATTCCGACTTAATTGCGAAATGGATTGTGTCGACATTTACACGTTTATACACTTTATTTATTATGTCAAAATTAAAAAAAATTTTTTGATAACTACGAGTACTTATATGCTACAATCAATTTAATTTTGATTATTAAATTGATAGTCCCTTACATAAAAATATATTGTTACGTGCGGGGTGAGTTAAAGTGCCTTGTAAGGGCGAAACGAACGATTTATTTTCACAAACCAAGATGACCTCCAAAAACACCAAACTTGTCTGATGAAACCGTTAAACTTGCCCAAAAGTCGTCACTGATTCCCTTAATGTGTCGCCAGTTCACTGTCGCAGATAACTTCGCAAAAGCTCCGAAGAGTAGCTTTCGTATCGCTGGTTGTTGCACCACTAAACTACAATTGACCGGCCGCCTCTTATTTGTACCTACTTGGCGCCAAACGCCTCTATGTATTTCGAATTTACTAGAAATATAAACAAGATTGTAAACAAACCATTGAAAGTTCGGGAATGCTATTTCTGTTGAAATGTAAACTCTATACATATTGTAAACATAAGGACCGATTTCCTTTGACGCTAACCGGAAAGGGGCGTGGCTACCGTCGATAGGGTGAGACGTTCGAGACTTTCGGCCGACGCGAACGCTTTTTCCAGAACGTTCCATAGTTAGTCGTAACAATGTAATATTTAGGGCCGATAACGCATTATTACAATAATTCGTTATCGTTACAGGTATTAACATTGCTGTTGTTTATAGATGGACTAGCTTTTGTCCGCGTCTTCGTCCGTGTATCTTTATAATTACAGTATAATTAATTACTAGTTTGTGAAAGAAAGAGTAACAAAAAATAAATAGGTAACATTAAATATTTTTCCCAAAAACAATTTGTATATGTACAATTGTACATATTATCGAGGTCAAAAAAATAGTTTTCAGAATTTTTGTATGTTTGTCTGTCCGTTTGTGCACGCTAATCTCAGAAACGGGTTAACCGATTTTAATGCGGTTTTCACTGATGTATTGTAGCAAGCTTCCCGTAACATTTAATGTTAGTTTCATTCCAATCTATTTGCAAACGAAAAAGTTACGCCCTATTCGGAATACCACGCGTACGAAATTGCGGGCTCAGCTAGTTAGTCGGATGATGGTAGGTACAATAAAGTGGACCATTTCAATCTTAATTGTTGCTATACTATTGAAATAATCACAGAACAATCGTGTAAAAGTGCTTATCGTGTCTTATTAAAGACACATTATTAAATAGTGTTCCAGATCTTACAAAGAATCTAATTGAAGGTAAAATTATAGATATTATTTGCATTATTAAGAATAAAATAAAATTTATTTATTTCAGGCATCAAAAAAAGGCCCAGATTAAATGTGAACTGCGTTTAAAATTATATTACAATACATTAAATAATAAATTTTAAAATGAAAATGAAATAATTAAAATTACAGTTCAGTAATAACGTCTAATAATGTGTATAATTAAAAAAAAAGGTTATTTTTTTATCAACATTATTGTGTTAGAATAATGTCTAACTTTATAGGTTAGTGTTTCCTTTCAACGCGAAAAATCTATTGATTCTTTTTATTACTCTGAGTTAAACATCGTGTTCTCATTATGGAAGTCTCTTGAAATTATTCACACAGTGACAAGCGAAGATACGCGCCAGCGTAACATTCATCTCAATAAAACACGTGAATACGTGACTTTACTGATGCGTACAATGCACGAGCGGAAGCGATTTTTTACAGTAATTCATGTTTATTATTTTTTCTCTAGGTGCATCACTTTCGCACCCGCACGCTTTTAAAATACTATCAATATTTTTTTATTTTTTTATTTTTTAAATCAAAATAATTTTAAAAATTGTTAAAATAATATCAAAATGGCTGGCTGATTTCATAATAAATATTAATCTTTTAATGTGGCACCAATAAAAGTGCCTTTGATTGGGCTTTTACCAGAATTTTCACCAACTTTTACTACCAGTAAGTAAATATGTAGTAACGTGTTAATCATTTGTGTTATAAATTAAAATTTTATTTTCCCGTCTTGTGTGATATAAAATTAATTTTAAAGATTCAATATAATATTTTTGAACAAAATATTATATTGCAGCCACAATGCACTTTGATAAAATATTAAAATTAAACATTGATATTAAGGTCATTGGCCTTATTAGTTTTTTTATTCACTACAAAACATTCAAAAATGCAAACATTTTTTTTAATTATCAATAAAATCGTATTCACAATATTTATATTATTATCATATATTTATTATATATGATCTATTATTTGTTGTTGTATAATATTTTATTTCTTAATGTAAATATTATACAACAACAAATTTGACTTGAATTTTAATTGAATTTTTTTATTGCCTAATTCGTTCACCAAAGTTGGTACTAAATGTGAATACGTCCTTATAGTTCGACATAAGGTCATTTGTTTTAAGTTAAAACATCTATTTACCTTAGCTAATATGTTTTATTTTCTGAAGTATTTCTGTAATTATTTTGCTGATAGTACATAAGACTATGGTACTTATGTATACAAAGAGCAACCGGTATAAAATGACAGTCGACCAGAGTCAACATTTTATCACCTTAATAAGCCATAACCAGAATTCACCATCACTATTTGGATCAGGACAACAGTGCCCAGTGATACCAGATTTTTAAAACATCGCTTGTTTCTTATATATTGCACCACCTGTGATATTCCCGTGTCGTCTCCACTCCAGGGGTCAGTTAGACAAATGACGTCATCAATGCTGATAGATGGGCAGCCCCAGGAATGTGGACGTGTTGCTTCTATACCAGTGTCTTGGGGTAATGTGTCTAGTTATTGATACCTCCACGTATAGCGATGTTTGATAGTTGAGTGCTGGTCGGAGATTTATTAATGGTTATTCGGTGTCGAATACATGCGGTTAGTATTCGGCCTGAATAGCTGTTTGCCTGCAAATTTCCTCTTGTTTCAGTATACATTATGAACACAGCTATTGGGCAAGCTTTGAAAGGCTGGCTAGCTGGATTTTATAGAAATAAAGTCTTTATGCATCCCTAAACCTAAACCTCAATGTTTGTTAGTTATAGTTTATTCTTAAATTATAGATTATATTTTGTAAATTACAATCCCTATGTTATTTTAATGCATAAACCATCGAATTAGAAAAGCTATGGAAACGTAACTCCCATACAACTATTGCTTCAATTTCGGTCCCATTTACGTAACAAACTTACTTAAGGGCTTCACTTAGGCAAATGACATTTACATTAGAACTCGCTCGCGGCGGAGACAATTCAACAGGCCTAGAAATGGTGTTTTTTTGTTTTTACCATTAGAACAATAAGCAAAAAAAAAATTATTAATACAATTGTTTAAACTGACATTAACTTATTAATCGATACAGGATTCATGAGCCGTTTTCGAGAGAATTCTCAATAAAAGTCAAATTCTTCTTGTTTTCTAACTTTTTTTGTGGAGTTTCTATTACTTTAACGAAAATTCTAATTAATACAATTGGTTCTTCACATGTTTAAGTATAATATATATTTTTTCAAAGCAATTGTCTTGTCTATTTCTTACATCTTCATTAAACAATGGATATTTTTAGTATTTAGCGTCTGTCTCCACCTTAAATTACAACGAAACACTCGCACATTCTCATAGACGGAGCTCGTACGCGATTGGGCGCGTTAAGGTCACTGGGCGGTGTCAAAAATTGTCCACAAGCCGATGTTTTGCCAGAAAATAAAATTTATTTACGAGAACGAAATCGAAAAAGAAAAATATATTTAGATGTTTACGATTACATAACACAGGCCACAGCGAATTTCTTACAAACTCGCGATTACAAGAATAATTATTCCCTCCAATTATAAATCTAAGTTTAAATGTTGTAACGTATCTTAGTAGGCTTTTCTTTTCTATTTTTTTTTCGTCAAGATTTCGCCGATATTCACAAGAAAAAAGTAGTCAAACGTTTTGATCGATGCTTCCTTCCGTCACTGAGCGCGCGGCAGAACGGTTCGAGAAAAAAGATACTTTTCAAGCCCCGCTTACTCGGAGTTGTTTTGCGTGGTGCCACTTTTGGAGCGCAATGCTGTTTCCATAGCTTTTCTAATTCATAAACCAGGGGTGGCCAAATGGCGGACCGCGGTCCGCATCCGGACCGCCCGCCGACCCATTTTGTGCGGACCGCGAGAACACAGCAATTTCGATCTCGACTTACTGATGAACATTTCCAGGATTTAAATCAATCAATCAATCAATTTATTTGTAACTTATAAAACATACAATCAACAGACACAGAAAAAAAAAAGAATATATAAGTAAGAAAGTTACTCAGATAGTCAGGCTGCACTTCAGGCACTGGACTCAGACTCTACAGTCTTAAAGCTGGTGCGAAACTGTGTAGACTCCTTAAATACCTTAGGGCGCAAGAACAAAGTGGTCCTAAGATCCTGGCCATATGGGGATCGAAGGCAATGAACTTGCCGACGAACTGGCTCGTGTAGGCGCGAAAGGTAGGCTGATAGGTCCTGAACCTATGTGCCGACTACCAAATAGCCTAGCTCCCTGGAGCATATGGAACCAGTGCTTTATTAAATCTTACAAACGCTGGACTGATTTGCCAGGGTTGAACCATTCCAAAGCGCTCATTAAAGCCTATAGTCGAAATGTAACAAATCAGGCTATGTCGCTTAGTAGGAGCAATTTGTGTATGCTATCTAGGGCACTAACGGGGCACTGCCGCCTCAATAGGCACCTAAAAGTAATGGGGCTCACTAGTACGGGAGAGTGTCGCTTCTGCCATGAGGCAGAAGAAACACCAATGCATATCCTGTGCGAGTGTGGCCCCCTGATGCACAAGCGCAGTCACATCCTAGGAAGCCACACAATGGCTTGTGAAGATGTGAAGAATGCCTCTATCAAAAAAAGTACTACAGTTCCTTAACGTGGTAGGTATAGGTAGAGAGCTTTAGTTCTCGTGGCGATCACAATATTTCAGCAATGGACGAAGTGATACTGGTACTCTAGTAGACAGAAATAGCCACTAAGATAAGATAAGATAAGATAAGATAAGATAAGATAAGATAAGATAAGAAAGTTACAAAAAGGTCCCTACTCAGCATATTGCTGGCATAGGTCAGCACTGATCTTCCGTAGTAACCCTTAGTTTAACACTACACACACGGCCATACACCATGCATGTACTCGCTAACAATTGCAATAAAATATATTTATTTAAATTTATTTGTTGTGAATAACACAACTGCTTGCACCAATATTGAAAATATTACTTTAAAACCAGTTCCCTGCCGCACATAAGAAAATATTCCGCACACTGATTCCGTATTGGCGGTGGAATGTTGTTCCAACATTTGGTTGCTGCATATCGGAAACTGCCTCGAAAAGCGGCTGATTGGTGGACTTGCATTGTTAGCTGAACCGCACATTGGCGAGAACCACGAGTCCGGCTCCCTACCCATAATAATTTATTAAAAAGATAATGTGGAACTTTATTTTTAATAATACCAAAAAGAAGACATGCTAAATGCAACTTGCGAAGATGTTTCATTTTTAATAAACCATACTTGTTTAGATATGGTGTGACATGAGCTCTCAACGGTATGTCAAAGCAGTAATGTCAATAGCTTGCACCAATTTTACTCCAAACTTCAGACAGATAGTCCGCAACAAAATAATGTCATTTTTCTCATTGACATGTAAAAAAATGCCTTTGTTATTTCCGTAATTACATTTGTTTAATATTTTTTTTTCTATAAAATGTGCGGACCGCGATGGTCATTTCATTTCTTAAAACGGACCCCGAGCGAAACTAATTGATGACCCCTGGCATAAACTATGTAAGGCCCGCCGTATTCGAGCCGAATACGTTGCGGGATAAGGTAAATTGGAATTAAAAGAAACCTATTTTATTTACTCACTGTTGTGACACGCGGGATTCTTCGTGGCTTGAGTTTTCTTCCAAAGCTTTTGATTCTTCTCTTCTCAGCACTCGCGACGCGAATCACTCCAGTTTTAGGGCTTATAGGAATAGGTACTTTAAGGCGGTTGGGAATAAGCGGAATATTACACATACACAGAAGTGACAATCTCTCGATGTATTAGCGGGATAAAATAATTATATAACACGGGTAACGACAAACAAAAACAGCGGTCTTTCTTCGGTCTTTTCAATGAGGAGGCTTGTTAACAAACAGGAGCTATCTCTGATTGGCCCACAATGACGTGATCCCTTCTTAGCCAATCAGAGCGATTCCTCAAGAATCAGACAATGCCAGGGAAAAGGAAATATGCACATTTTTTTATATTTTCATACGATAGGTTATATCGTTATATAACCGTAATAAAATATTCAGCGCCAAAAAACAGAAATTTGGTAACAAAAAGAAAGTTAAAATTAACTAACAGCTACGGGCACTTTAAACACCCGCCCTTTTGGCGCGCTTGTCGTGACGTCAAAGTTTACAATACAATCAAATGTTAAAAATCACAAACATCTACACGCTTGTTGACATTTCATAGACGTTGACGTCACATTCGATTTGACCGTTTCAAGTATTTTGAATTTCCCACATTTTTATGCACTTTTTAATAATTATTTTCTTAACGAAAAAGAAATAATATTAAAAAAATATTTACAGACATAATTCTAAAGCAAAAATGTTGATAAAAAATATATTTAAGCCTTTTTTGAATTAGACGCATATTCCCTAATGGCACGAACAAAGTATGTTTATTGTGAAGGTTTCATCATTCAATCCGTTAAGTAATTTTTTCAACAACTCATAGGTTCCAAATTGGAACCTACGACTTATTGGAAAATATGAACTTAAGATATTGGAAGATATTGGAACTTCCAATATATATTTTTCACTATTGATCCACACAAGGCTAATGAAAATAGCGTGTGTACGTTTCTTTTTTTTATGTTAAGATCGGCAGACAGGCTGACGGTCCACTTGATGGTAGGTGGCTACCGTCGTCTGTAACACAAGCAACGCCACAGGTACTGCAAGTGCGCTACCAACTACAGTAGAATTAAGGATAAGGGATTAGGAGGGGGATAGGGAAATGCTTTAAATATTTATATTAAGAAACATATACATAATATAAAATAAATATAATTTTATTGATAAATTTAAAAAATATTATTTGTATTTAACTTTTATTTTTTTATTTTGACGAGGCCTTGGTAGTCTTCGTAATCCTACATTATATAATAAATTCGATTTGTTAAGATGGATGTATGTTAATCTTTTGACGCAAAAACGGCTTAAGGCGAGGACTTAGTAGAAAAGCTTTATTTTCGTCGCCTTTGACTTGTTAGAGTAAAATTGAAACTTAAATAAAAATACAAAGCATAATAAACTATATTAAAAAAGTTGAATCGGACGGATTTTACAAAAAATTATATTTTCTGAAAAAAAAAAATTAGTAAATTACTGCCCAAAAAAAAAGGATTTTCGTAACAGTACTAAAAAATTTCAGCGACAACTACATTACTTTTTAAGCTTATTAATTAAATAAAGTTTTGTACTAAAGTTTTAATCGGCTGCTTTTATTTCATTTTTCATAATTTATACAATATTCTTCATATTTTAAATCTGTTCGGTTATCTCCGAGAAGTTACAAAAATTCGTTGTGCAATATTGCACCTTAATTCGTAGGTTATTAGGTTGCGCTCATTTTGCTAAGAATTGTGTTCGGTCTGATGTTAGTCCTTGTCTTAACGTATTTGATTGAAATTCGGCACACATATATTTTATTACCTGGATTAACACATAGGACACTTTTTATCTTGGAAAATTGTAAGGTTCCGTAGAAAAATCGTCTAAAAAAAATGGACGCCATGTCGCCGTGGTGGCGCCACTGTCGCTACAGCGATAATTATGTCTAATGAGTAAAAAATTAACTATAGAGGCGCCCCATTCTACTATATGAACCGTAGCTTATATAAATATCTGTTAAATCGATACGTTAATGTCAAAAAGCATTTTGTCTCATTTTAACTAAGTGACAAAAAGAGATGAATAGTATCTGTTGAGCGCAAATTTTGACAACACTTTTTGGTGACTTCATGACTTTATCAAATCGTGACCGGTGCCGCCATGTTATGTGCCGAGCACAGAAAACTATATACCCAAATAAGTTACTGCAAATTTTTCTTTTTTCATATAGATTTATTTAATTTATTTTTTATCACGATGGTAATAATTAGCCTCTGCCCGCTTATTTAACAACCATCGCTATCTACTTGTTGAACTACACAAAATATGGATATTCGATCTCAGAGTATATCCATATTAAAGGCGGCCATCTTATGTGCCAAATTTAGTCACGCCGTTTGTGTAGGTATGCCCGGTCCATATGTTGTTCTTTAGTGATTGATTATATCAGGTGTTATATTTTTGATATTTCAACGTCTACTAAGTCGCGCGCAATATAGTACTACATATATAATTTTGTAATAAAAAATATGTTTTTTTGACGTGAAACATCTATAGGCGCGGGTGAAGCTGATTGATAGCGTGGCGACGCAGTCCGTGGCGACGCATCACCACGCTATACGATGGTATATACATATACAGTCTGTGCGTAGTAGTGTGTATGGTTGTTGTGATTGTTGGTGGTTGTTGCAACTTGAAATAAATATTAAAAAATTTGTATTCAATAAAAATAAACGTTAAATAAATAAATAAACAGTCATCATTTTATTTCACTCGATGTTTCACATCTACCAGGCGTCCCGTGACGGCTCATTTTTTTTTTATTGCAATTCGAGTTTGTATTTTGCTGACTGCTAAATTGTCTACATGAAAATTTCCACTCGTATAAACATTCACTGATTCGAAATCTAAGCAACATTCGCTCGGTTTAAAACCCCGTGCAAAACAAATCATCTCTCGACTGGCATCAATAATTCCCGCGCACCTATTCATCTTGACATAGGTCGTAATAAGCGCGGGGTTTTGACGTGAATGGCGTACCCAATTGACATGTAGAAGTCGGTGGAATTGCGCCATTGTGCCGCTGACACGGGGTCTATTCGAGCGATCCACAAAACGTACCTATAGCGGTGACGTACATTACGATATACATATGTATACATTTACTCGTATGTATACATTTACTATATGTAGCAACATAATTCATTTGTGGAGATTATACCTTACAATACATCCTGACTACTATCATAATGCAAAAGTGAGTTTATTTGTTTGTTACGCCCTAAGTAACTCAATCGATCATGAAATCTATACTAATATTATAAAGCTGAAGAGTTTGTTTGTTTGAACGCGCTAATCTCAGGAACTACTGGTTCGAATTAAAAAAATCTTTTTGTGTTGAATAGTCCATTTATCGAGGAAGGCTATAGGCTATATAAAATCACGCTACGACAAATAGCATATATAAACAGTGTCCGGTACCGCGCGCCCCATGCGTAACACACGCCGCCGCCGTATAGGCCGCAGCGAAGCGTGGCCGAGTTCAGCTAGTTTTTGTGTTACATATACACCTTATCAGGACTACAGAAAACTCGCTACACGCTTGTGTTTGTTTCTCCGCTAACATCTCTTAAAGAATTCAGCTGATTTTGATAAGGTTTTTACTAATGGAAGGAGAGCGAAGCCGGGGACGGGTCGCTAGTTATATGTAATTTGAAAATATTTTTTGCAAATAATTCAAATGTAACATGGAATTTTGAAACCAAAATTTCAAAATAACCCCGTGGCAGCTTTTATTTTATATACTTCACATTTTTTAAATATAATTTACATAATTTAACGGGTTTCTTAATTTTAATCTGAGTGATCTTGTGATGAATCTCCTAACAATACGTGTCAAGAAGTACCGTCTTCTTATCCAGTTTTCCAGTTGATCAAGTGAAGACACTTGCTGAAGGATGGAGATGAAAACGTTCCAGGGTGTGTTCCATCACTCCTTCGGCCAAGGCTAATTTTGCTCAACCGTCATTTGATCATACCCATTCCGGCAGGTAGAGCATAATTAGCTCTGACAGGTATGATAAAATCTTGGTCAGACCTAGTTATGCTCGAATGCTATGCTGGAACGACGTGTATCGGCACTTATAGCAAAATTAGCCTCGGCCGAAGGAATGCTGGCATTCCTCAAACATGCGTTCGGGTATTTATGCATCGAAATATAAATTAGTCTTCATAATTGCTGCCGCCAGATTGGACAGATCCAGTACTAAATTTACTGAAATTCTATTTTCAAACCTTTGGATAACAATCCGACGGTTGATTCGCTGAAGTTGAATCTTGAACCCACGAAAACCATTTGTTAAAGGAGTAGTATTAGAAAAATTCCAGCACCGCCCCGACACCGTGTAACATAAATATGTTTGGCGTGTCAAGCGGCGACGTCAGAATTTTTCATTGTGCTCGATTCGTGCTGATTGTAAATTTATTGCTATCGACTTCCTTCGGCGTTTGCGTCGTGTTCCTAATTGCCTGCTTGTACAAAAATACAAAAACCCAAAAGAAATCCTTTCAATCTTCATATGATTTCCATGTGGATCTTTTTTTAACGCTAGCTAAAATAAAATTCTTTAAGTAATTGCTTGACGCACTTTTGCGATAAAAAATAAATAAATAAATAAAATAAATATAAAAATGAATCCCCATTTCCCTTGGTCACGGCATCACGCGTGAACGGGTAGACCGATTTTAATTCCGTTTTCACTAATGGGAAGTGATTTTTGATTTTTGATAACATTAGTTTGATCCCATAGACAAACTGCTTTCCAGTTTTATGGGACATTGTAAATATTTTTCTAATTATTTCATGTATAATAAATAAATAAATAAAAAAAAAATAAACGGGGAATGTTCTTATATATAAAAATTGCACCCCGGGCGAAGCCGGGGGCGGGTCGCTAATCTAAAAAAATAAATAAATCCCCATTTCCCTTGGTCACGGCATCACGCGTGAACGGGTAGACCGATTTTAATTCGGTTTTCACTAATGGAAAGAGGGATAAACGGGGAATGTTCATATATATAAAAATTGAAGGCCGGGCGGTTGTTACAAAGCGCCGATAAAATTCATCTGGATTACGCTCAATGATTATGAGATTCCTCTTTGAAACTTCCAAACACGAGTCTTTATTTCCGTCCGTTAACATTTGAGGCACTCATCTTGCCCATAGATTTTGAAACCTAAAACACATATTAAAAGTTAAAAGTTCATCCGCATTACTTGGATAAAGTACCGCTGCGCAACTTTATCCCACGGACGCCCGATCTTTGGAACAGTCTCCCTTCTAAGGTGTTTCCATCTAGCTACAATATTGGCTTCTTCAAGCGAGCAGTAAACAAATTCCTGCAAGGTCGGCAGCGCACATGTACCCCACCTGGTGTTGCTTGTGTCCTTAGGCGACGGTAGCCACCTACCATCAAGTGGACCGTCAGCCCGTCTGCCACCTTTAATAATTTAAAAAAAAAAATTGATTGCACACTGCCGAAAGAAATGCGTCGGCCAGAGCGAGGATCATCTTTACAGGTCGATCTGCCTCTCTTTACCCAAAAAGCGACCATGCATAAGTTAGAGCTTCAGACCCTAATTTTTTTTTTATTATTAAAGATGGGTTTGCTCTTGACCAGCATCTATCCATGTAGGAAGGATGAGGCCGACGATGGAGCGAGTTCACTCGAACCTTGAAAAGATTTGGGTTATATGAGCTCGGAAATACATACACCGTGCCGGCAGGGAGTTCCAATCCTTAGCAGTGCGCATCACAAAAGATGTTTTAAAGCGCTTGGTCCGAATTAGAGGGATTTCGACAAGGTGAGGATGGTAACCAGCCGTACGTCTGCATGTCCGATAGAAGAAAGGGGAAGGCGGTCTGATTTCATGCAGCTCTCGAGCACACTCTCCGAAGTACATCTTATAGAATACACACAGACAGGCAACCTTGCGTCTATGTGCCAGGCTCTGCAGCTTAGTTCTTATTAGTGTATCATCGTCAAATCGCTAGATAGTATTTTTTTTCAGGCTTAGGTACTTGATTTCAGCACGTATCACTTTTTTCATAATAAAACGCTTTTACCAAATCGTTTTATATAAGAATTAACAACGTTGAAACGACATCTTCTTGACTCGCCCTCGTACATAATACATATTGTAAATACTTAATTCCTAATTTTTGTACCGTAAATTACGAAATTTCTCTCTTCCCTAAGGTATTCTCCGCAATTAATTAGTCTTACGATCCTTTTGCGTGTATTTTTTGTTAGTAGGTGAGAAGGTTTCAGATTTTCTTTGGTATTATTATTGTTTTTTTTCTGCAAATTGTGTACACAAATCTTCCTCGTTCGTCGTTAAATACAGATACAGGCGGACAGCTACTTTATTTTATGTTGTTTTAGCTAAATTTTAGCTGCATGTTCATTATAATTTTGACTTAAATCAAATATTGTCATAAAAAAACTAGATTTAGGTCCAAATAAATTTAGACAAATATATTTTTGGAGTTAACTCCTAAAGAATCGCTTTTCATATAAAGCCTCAGGTATGGAAATTTTATGAGAAGTAAAATTAATACAAACGTTAACTAAAAAACATTAGGTTATCTGTCAGTTTGACATTTATTCGACAGTTGACACACGTATTTGTGTTCCCTAATTCTATTCTCTGGGCTTATAAAAGCAAACGTCGAAATCTTGATGTGTAGTCCGCTTTGAGGAACGAAACGATAACGCGTTACAATACGTTACGTTACGATAATCACAGCGACATCTGTCGTCGAAAAAATGAACCATTTTAACTTATTGTTACGTGTGGGGTGAGTCAATCTGCCGTGTAAGGGCGAAAATCAACTATTTATTTCCACAAACCAAGATGACTTCCAAAATGGCTAAACGAAAGGTCCGATAAAACCGTTAAACTTGCCAAGAGTCGTCAATGATTCCCTTATGAGTCGCTGGTTTACTGTCGCAGGTAAGTTCCGAAGTATCGCTTTCGAATCGCAGAATCGAACTGTCCCACTAGCTCGCCACTTCGCCTATTTATATCCGCTGCCAATCGTCTAGATCTTTCTCGAATTTAGTACAAACAAACAACAAACAAATACTAGTAAACAACTTTTGTAAACACGTATTGTAAACAAGGTCATTTAAAATTCGGGAACGCTATTTCTGTTGAATGTGAACTCTATGTTGTGTGCATAAGGATCAATTTCCCTTGACAATAACTTTCCGGATTTGTAGTCAGGCGAGAACGCTTTTCTAGAACGTTCCATGGTGAGTCATAACATTATCTGATGCATTACGAACGTAACCAACTTAACTTTTGCTAGAACACGTGACATCTGAGTATGGAGTATGCAACTAAATAATATAAAGTAAAAAGGTATCCAGTTATCAATTGATACGAGGAACATTTTATACATTTAATACTCCAGTCGTCCGTCGAAGCTGACACACAATTTTTGTTTTTTTTTTTTTATCCTGTAGTTTTCACTTGTTACATTCAAACATTCAGATATTTTTACACATCTTTCTAAATAAACATATTGGACGCGGAAGAAGTAACCGTCGCCATTAGTCGTGTGAAATTACATACGTTGGAAAATATATTTTTACCTGTTTCCCTCTCATTTGGTGTCATTGCGTAAAGGATTTCCTTTCCAGTTAACTAATTAATTAGCGGAAAAAATATTATGTGGGTCACCCTAAATGGAAGTTACGCAACATGGCCGCTGTTGACATCACGCAGAGAAATCACATTTAGTACCTACTTTATTTTTATCAGAATTTTTTTGTTTGTAGTGTAAGATCCCACCGTAAAATCTACTTGTTATTCGAACCTGTTACCTGTTATTTCAAGTGGGGTCATATATATATGTCGGCCGATCCTTATCAATCATCACATGGATCCTACATAGTCAAGCAACGTTTGCATACGCTTCGTGTTGCTTCTCTGGTGCCGCCTAGTGGGGCAGACGTTCAAGATGGAAATCTGTATCGATATTGTTAAGCGCGTTGCGAGGAACTGTTATAATTAATTAGTAATTAAGTAATTAATTAAGTGTCCATTCGATAATCTAGTTTACAATGTCATTGTGGCTAATTGTAGGAAAGACATTCATTATAAAATAATGTAATAATTAGAAAATATAAATATTGTTAATAGACTTTATTCTAAGTTTTAATTAAATTATTATAAAATAAAATGAGTGAAAATAATAAAGTGACTAATGAAACGCCCACCCAGTGTTCTGTTCTTTCTTTTCTTATGGAGTGTATCCGCGGTTAGAGCAAAATTAGCCTTGGCCGAAGGAGTGTTGGAACACACCCTAGGCGTTCTTGAGTTTTTCGCTTAGCAACACGTTTAGAGATTAATTTATTTATATATCACGAAAATATATGAAGATATATTTATATAAAACTGAAGATTGGCTGACGATATCACGATACATTTGATTGCAGTTACTAATAGAACTGTCGCCTTCTGTATTGATAATATTCGATTGTAATAATGGTCGCAGCATCATTATCATATTCTGCACCAGTTCGAATCAATTAAGGCCAAAGCGCACAACACTAGTATAAGGACGGAGGAACGAACTCTGGTTTCCCTTTTGCAAAGAGTTAATTTAAGTAGACAAAAGTAACCATCAGTAACCATCAGATAGGTAAAAACCTACCCAAAAGGACTTTATTTTTAAAATATCTCCCAATTTTCAGTAAAAAACACATCAAGGAAATCTTTCTTCTATACATGAAAATGAATCCCTATTTCCCTTGGTCACGGCATCACGCGTGAACGGGTAGACCGATTTTGATTCGGTTTTCACTAATGGAAAGAGGGATAAAAGGTGGAATGTTCATATATATTAAATTTTGCACGCCCGGCGAAGCGGAGGCGGGTTGCTAGTCTCTATATATGAAAATGAATCCCTATTTCCCTTGGTCACGGCATCACGCGTGAACGGGTAGACCGATTTTGATTCGGTTTTCACTAATGGAAAGAGGGATAAAAGGTGGAATGTTCATATATATTAAATTTTGCACGCCCGGCGAAGCGGAGGCGGGTTGCTAGTCTCTATATATGAAAATGAATCCCTATTTCCCTTGGTCACGGCATCACGCGTGAACGGGTAGACCGATTTTGATTCGGTTTTCACTAATGGAAAGAGGGATAAAAGGTGGAATGTTCATATATATTAAATTTTGCACGCCCGGCGAAGCGGAGGCGGGTTGCTAGTCTCTATATATGAAAATGAATCCCTATTTCCCTTGGTCACGGCATCACGCGTGAACGGGTAGACCGATTTTGATTCGGTTTTCACTAATGGAAAGAGGGATAAAAGGTGGAATGTTCATATATATTAAATTTTGCACGCCCGGCGAAGCGGAGGCGGGTTGCTAGTCTCTATATATGAAAATGAATCCCCATTTCCCTTGGTCACGGCATCACGCGTGAACGGGTAGACCGATTTTAATTCGGTTTCCACTAATGGAAAGAGAAAGGGGTGGAAAAAACGAGGAATATTTATATATATAAAAAAAAATACACCCCGGGTGAAGCCGGGGGCGGGTTGCTAGTTAAATATAAATATTAAATAATAAAACAGTTTGTCTACTTTTATTTTATCAATATGTTTTAATCTTCACTCAATTTAAAACAGTTGTGATCGTACTTCGAATTTAATTATCGAACCCAGTATGTTTGTTTACAGTGAAAATTCCGTAACTCCTTTACGTGTGTGCGTCTAGGTTCGGCAGTTGTATACTAAGGTTTTGTCAAATATCTATTGTAATCGAAGCCCGAGCATGTTTCAAACGATCCGAACCGTGACGTAACGGAATCATAGAAGAGACTTTCCTGGAAGCGACTTGGAATATTTTAAACATATTAAAATAAAAAACGGGAAAAGTGCAAGTTGAACACCGCACAATATAGAGTGATTTATTTTAATATCATGGACTTCTTATAGGTTTTCCTATAATCTATAAGTAGAAAACTAATTTCTGTATTTTTTCAAAATTTTAGGTTCAGTAGTTTCGGAGATAAGGGGGGGGGGGGGGGGGGTTGGTCGGACAGACGGACATACGAGTGATCCTGTAAGGGTTCCGTTTTTTTATTCGGACGTAAGGAACCCTAAAAACAACTAGTGATAATGACTTTGACGAGTCCGTTGGATGAGTGGTTAGAGTGTTTGTCTTAACGCTCTCTTTTAGGATTCCCGGGTCCCGATTCCGTAGTAGCTACGTACTTATATTTATTTGCAGCAAATTTAAACTCTAATGTCTAGGCAAAACATTCAAATTCTTTGTAATTACCCAACCGCACGGTCAACGCGATCGGTATATCCATCTTTACATCTTCCATAACAACAGAATCGCCGTGCGGCAGCCTGGCGAAATAATTCGTGTCATATATACGCGCTCTTAGTCTGTCTATCTATTGACGAGCCCGTTGGATGAATGGTTAGGGTGCTTGCCTCTCTTTTAGGGTTCCCGTGTTCGATTCCCGGTAGGGTCAACTTTGAAAAATGAACTTTTCAAATTTGGCTCTGGTCTGTATCTGGAAAGTAGTGGCAAGGCACACTGTGTTTCGCAGTCATTTGGGCATCCTGTCTGGTAACCACCCCCTTACAGAAGACCACCATAAAATAGCAGCACGTGTGCTGTTTATGTTTCGGTGAGGGAGTAAGCTATGCCAGAGCCCATTTCTCTAACCCTTATCGGCCGACTTTAGTCGGCAACGCACTTGCAGTTGTTTGTGTAATAGGCGACGGTAGCCACCTACCATCAAGTCTACCGTCAGCCTCTGCCGACCTTAACATCTAAAATAAATACTTAATTAATTTACTTAATTACTAATTAATTAATGAATAAGAATTTATAAATTAGCCTTTTTTACATAGTTTTAATGATGTGGAATTGACGTGATTTGTATGTGGAAACACGTTTATGAAAGTATTTCGACGAAGGAGGTATCTGTTTTTACAGAGTTTTACATTAGACCTCGCCTTTCTCTCCGCTATTACGATAAAAATGAAATATGGACCCATTTTGGTTCTTTTCCAATTCAAGCATATAAATAACATGTCCTACTACAATCCGTTGGTCAGAATTTATCGAACCTACAATGATCCGCTTCTTGGACAGAAAGTTGATATTGAAATATATATCGTTAAAATCGTCAGACAGATTGATGGTCCACTTCATGGTACCGGCGCGCGCCTATGAACACAAACAACAACATTAAAAATGTTTAATGTCTTCAGACAGGCTGACGGTCCACTTGATGGTATGTGGCTATCGTCGCCTACTAACATAAGCAACGCCACAGGCGCCTGTAAGTACGTAACCGACCTTAGTGGTAGGATTAAGGATGAGGGATTAGGAATGGGTTAGAGAAATAGGTTCTGGTAATTTAGAATTTAGAGTTCTAAATTACCAGAGCCTATTTTAAATTTTTAGAATATTTTTTCTTTAAAGGATCTTTATGTCTGTGTAAGACCGCTCCTATTCTTAGTACGAGGTAGTTCTGCCCACCTGCCATGCAATATTGATCCGTATTGCCTTACCGCGTGTGTGGAAAGTAGTTCCATGCTTTATATTTTACTGCCTCTACACCTGTTCGCGAGTGTGATCGCTTGGACATTATTTACGAGCAACTAGACCGTGAGCTTTTATTTTCATCCTTGATTGTTTGAAAAACGTTTTTAACAAAGCTTTCCTGACAGTCGTTGCTTCTTTCAAAAGTTATTGGATTGTGACAGCTACTGTGCAAAAATGGGGATTTTAAGTTTTCTGTCCAATTTTTCTCTTGAACCGCCCTCAGACTTCAATGAATAGAAAGAAGAAAGAAAGAAAGAAAGACTTTTATTCACTGCACGAAGGACACATTATGTACAAGAACAGGGAAAAAAATAATAATAATATAAAAAACGTGTGTGTGTGTCCTCGCGGCAGCGAATCGGATACTGGCTCAGCATTGTGCTAAGGTGCCACAAACACCTACAGCGCTGATTTTCAGCCAGCACCGTATGTGACTCATTGGACACCATACAAACTTACTTTATAAATTACTATATACATACATACATACACATACATACATACACATACATATATACACATACATATATACACATATATATATATACATATACACATACATACACACATACACATACATATATACATATAAAATTACTTATTTATACATAATGCACTGCTTCTATTGAGAGAAAAGGCGCGAAAAAAAGAAAATTCTACAGTAATCAATAATAAATTTAGTAATTGCTAAATGTTAAAACTTACATACATATTATGTTGGTGTATTAATGCGGTGATAAATGCTGGAATTTTGGAATTTATGAATTTTGGAGCGCCAACAAATAACCCCTAAGCTCACGCCTAAAGGTGTACCTATTAGAATACTATAAGGTGAATACTTGAAAATAGCCGAATTGGTACAGCCGTTTTGGGCTTAGCAACACATTTATTGATTAATAAATTATTATTATTAATTATTATTATTATAGACTACTATTGATTCATTGTTATTTGTTTATAAGACTAGCGAACCGGCCCCGGCTTCACCGGGGGTGCAATTTTTATATATATGAACATTCCCCGTTTATCCCACGTTCCATTAGTAAAAACCGAATCAAAATCGGTCTACCCGTTCACTCGTGATGCCGCGACCAAGGGAAATATATATAGAGATATAATGGGATATATATATATATATATTTACAAAAATATAAACTAAAATTTAAAATAATTATTTTTAAAATACTTAAAATACTTATAAACTATTTTAAATATGCAGTTATCCATAGGAATGAAACATTTAAAACGTTAAGACACTTTCTAAGTCTGTAGATGTCATTATGAACAAATTATTATTGGCCTTTAATTTTACGCCAGTTCATCCTTTGTAAGTCTTATTTTATTATTTCATTGTTGTCTTAAGTTTAAATTGGCTGGGTGTTCTTTGGAATAGCTCTCTCAAGTTGTCGGCGTTCTGTATAAGTTATAAGATAGGTGTACAAGTTTAATTAAGTTAGGCGTAAAGATTTATAAAATGAACTTACTTATTGTTACGATTAGAATTCGACTTTAATATCTAGATCGCCTCTCTCTCTTTTTCTGTGTATGTTTGCACGTGTGTATGTCATGGTGTTTGAATGTATGTATGCTCTGACAACATAAAATGTTGTCAGACACATAAAGTTTGTCCGTCTGACAAACTTTATAGAGAGAACATATAAGGACTAATATTATAAATTATTATTATGAAATGGCAAGTTTCGCAGTCATGAACAGGACAGCCTGTTTTGAGACAGTAACGGCTATCGAAGAATACCGTTTAAGTACTAATTAAATGGCCTCAGTGTCAATATCCCCATCCTCATCCGTGTCATCAGTGCACTTGTATCCCGCCATGGTGTAACTTATATTCAGGACATCAATTAATTTGTAGGCCGAAGATAGTTAAAAAGTACCTACTAGTAATTTTTTTTTCTATATTCACATATAATGAAATAATAAAATAAACAAAAACAATTGAATTTTAAATTTAAATATAAACAATGCATTTACTATTATATTTAAAAATAAAATTACACAAATTATAAAAAGAAAACCCTATCTAACAGGTCCGTCTGCGGCATGAACCCTATTATGCTGGCAGCGTTACCTCTTTGTACCGCTAGGGCGATGCGTTGAGAGAAGTATGTGCCAACCTTGGGGTCCCCTGTAGAGTCGACCAGCCGTGCCGACAGTGCCCTTACAAAAGCCTTCAAGTCTGTCGACCAGGGGCCCAGTGTCTCTACTGCGAGCACCCCAAGCTCATAGTCCTTGAGTAAGGATGAGTATTTGCGGCGCTTGAGAATCTGGGCCTGGTCAGCAGCAGCACCAGCTTGTTTGCTAGTCGCTCTGATGTGGAACTGAGCGAAGGTGTCTACGCAAGTTGCATCCCACACCAGAATGGAAATTATTCATAAATTAATTGGAATAATAAAATTAATTGTCTACCTGTCCACATTTAAGCCCGTATTGGGCTGCATCCGATCCGCGGGTCCTGGGTACTTGTATTTCCAAGCAAGACTGCCCCCACTTAAGCATCATAAAGTGATCATAAAAAACTTCGCGTCATTAAAGGTCCAACGAAGTTCCTGTCTAAGAAGAATGATTTAACCTTAATTGTCTTATGCACATAAAATTAGAGTATACTAACTCTACCACGTTCAACCGACCCGGTCACAATTTGAATCGGACTACTCTCTGTGTTACTGCGAGACAGTTCAAGCTGAATACGATTTTAAAGTCACAGTTGCAGAATATAAAATCGAAGAATTCACTTCACTAGGAACCACACTAATAGTTCAAGCCGTCAGATACTGTAGTGCAATGAAAATAAAGTCTTGTTTTGAGGGTTAGTTCAAATGTAAGTTTATTCTGCGCTCTAATGAGATTTGCTCGAAATTTGTGAGGGACGAGACTAAGATTATCTCAAGGGATGGAGACGCAATTATGAACTGGCTACTGAATTTTTAATAAAAAGATTTATCCTGCTTGGTGAGCAGTTAGTAAAAGTTATAATAAATAGTTTAAATGGAGTGCTTTAGAATTTAATGGTGTCCAGTCTATATTGTCTGTACAGGCCAGCCTAATGTGTCTGGTGTCAGACTACATTGAGACCACGGACCAATATCGTAACATTGTCGGGAGGTCCGAGTTCTATCCCGGTCATGCCATGTACCAATGGTTTTTTTTCTTTCTAAAAACTTAAATGCATTTACTGACTGCTCTCAAACGGTGAAGGAGAATACCTGCATACGTCAAAGAAGAAATTCCACCAACCTACAATCTAGCCCATACACCCTTGTTGAGAGGGTAAGCCTATGCCCCTGCAGCGGGGTCATTTAATAGGCTGTTGATGATGCTTAGACAGTAGAATATAATAGGTACTGTTATGTTATTACGTGTGAATTACATATTCTCTCTTTTATGACAAAGAACGCCAGTCAGGTTAAGTTAATAATCTCGGATACAAATTTAGAACAATGTTTATACTTGAATCGGAATTTAATTTCTCCATGTTTTAATTTAACACTCAAATCTTGACAGAATTATTAAATGAGTGAACAAATTCAAAGCCTCCGTAAAGTAAGAGATTAAAGGTAATATTTTATGGGTCAGAACCCCTCAAGGGTTGTTACAAAGGTAATGCTTGTTTCGACCTCCTACAGAATTACTCGAGAGCAGTTACGAATTCAAAACTCCGCGAATTAAGACTACGAAGTCGCATTTGGTCATTTGGAAGACTTAATTTTTTTAATAAATATTCCAATACTTTAACGGCGGCGTATTGTCAATCGTAATTAATTACACCATTCATAATTTTATATTATTCTTTACGGAACTTCGTGAAGATATTCTTTTTTTATGTTAAGATCGGCAGGTAGGCTGACGGTCCACTAGATGGTAGGTGGCTACCGTCGCCTATAACACAAGCAACGCCAAAGCTGCTGCAAGTGCGCTGCCGTCTACAGTAGGATTAAAGATAAAGGATTAGGAGGAGATAGGGAAATGGGCTCTGGCATTCCTTACTCACTCACCGAAACACAACAGCTCACGTGATGTTATTTTGCGGTGGTCTTCTGTAAGGGGGTGGTCACTGCCACCAGACGGGCTGTCTAAATGACTGCGAAACGCAATGTGCCCTGCCACTACTTTCCAGATCCAGACCAGAGCCAAATTTGAAAAGTTAATTACAAAATTTGAATTGAAAGTTCGATGCTTGTTACACAAAGATGAGTAAATTTCTCATTAGATTTGTATAATGTACGTACAGAGGTATTAAACCTATTATACCTCTGTACGTAACCTGGATTAAACCTATTATGACTTATTATGTGAAAACACGCTACACAGCCATCAGACAACCGTAGCAACTATAGAGCCATTTATTAGTGAGGACACAAAAACTTTGATGACATCAAAAATCATTCTCTATGACGGCATATACGATCACAGAAATTTGGTATTATGTAAAAAATTTACAGATAGCGACCGCCGTGAGACTAGCAAGGAGTCGTTGTCTTATCATCATCTTCAACCCGTATCTCTTCACTGCTGGATGTTGCCTCTGCTGGATGTGCCACCACGCACGGACTTTCCCATCCAGCCGTTTCCCGTGATGCCTTTCAGGTCGTCTGACCACCTGGACGCGTCTACCCCATCGATTATCTGCTCTGCAGCAGGTGTTATCGGACTCTTATTAAAGTCGTTTCTTCCTAACTGGACAATTTCAAGAGTCATACCCTCAATGGTATCAGGTCCAGGGAGAATATGCTCGTTGAACATGAATTTCGTGTTCAAATTTATTTCAAGACCGTAACCGCCGAGAGGCGACATTGAGGCTATCCAACATCCCGCTGAGTTTTGACACGGAGATGAGAGAGATAATCGCCGTTGACATTAACTCCTTGCGTTTCACATGCCAGCGGCTTGAATACATTTTCCAACGAGTTGGAAACACTTTCGGGATATCATATCCTTGTGTTGAACTCCTGTTTATAGTTGAATCAGTTTAGTCTGCTGACCCTGTATGGTCATCGGTCACGGCTTTGTACAATTGCCTCAAAATCTCCACAGAGCGACTGTCTATTTAGCCGTTGCAAGGATTTCAGAACGGTCCAGGTTTTCTGTCGAAGGCTTTTTCTATGCACAGAGGCTGATTATATTCGTGAATTTTCTGTATAATCTGTCTCAGCGTGTGTACACGTCTGTTACACCTTATGTTTAAAAAAATAATTAAAAAAAAAATGTTAAAAAATATCTCGCAATTGTTACGTGGGTTTAACTGAATAAAACTAGGTATGGAATTGTTTTTTCAGCGTTAAAAAGTTCCCTCGAAGCTCTTTCGGCCAGTAAATTTTTTGAAAAATGTAACCAAAACTGAATCACAAAGCTTTTTCGGCACAAAAATAACGCTACGAACAGAATGTTACGGCCCGTAGACGCGCTACGAGCTACGAGCATACGGTTACGGTTGGCTACACTCAAAATTTCCGCTAGATTCAAAGCTTAGAGTGAATTTTGCATTTTCTAAAGTGCTCCAAAATGATTTTTATTATTGTGAAAGTTTTAAGTTGGCATATTTTACCTCTTAAGGTGAAAATCTTTAAATTTACCTATTAGGAGTATTATGTATAATAAAAAATACAATTTTCTTCATATTTCAATTCATATCATATTATGTATAATACTAGCGGATAAACTTCCGAAAAGTGCATACCGCCGATCGATCTCAAATTTGGTGTAATAACAACGTATTTTGACCTCCTAATCACGCATAACATAACGAAAATTGGCCCAAACGCCATTTTGAACATAAAAAATCTTTGCGCATATTTGTGCATTTTTACCCGATTTGGATTATGTTAGCTTTCCCGCGGAGTTTAGGAATTGTGGGGCGTCACTCCCACATATTTAACAACTCAAAACCCTGTCCGTTGTGTGCTGCCTCTTAAATTTGCTGTTTAATTCATATACGTATAGTTAATTCACACTTCGGAGAGTGTGCTCGGGAGCTGCATGAGATCAGACCGCCTTCCCCTTTCTTCTATCGGACATGCAGACGTACGGCTGGTTACCATCCTCACCTTGTCGAAATCCCTCTAAGTCGGACCAAGCGCTTTAAAACATCTTTTGTGATGCGCACTGTTAAGGATTGGAACTCCCTGACGGCGTCTGTATTTTCGAGCTCATACAACCCAAATCTTTTCAAGGTTCGAGTAAATAGGCATCTTCTGGGTGAGCTCGCTCCATCGTCTTTCTCATCCTTCCTATCTGGATAGATGCTGGTCAAGAGCAAACCCATCTTTAATAAAAATAAAAAAATATGTTCGTTGGTAAACGCTAGCCTGCATTTTATTATGAACGCTTAATTATTTTTTAGTTGTTAATGTTTTCCTAATTTAATATGAAAGCCTTATTCATTAGTAAACTGTTTTTTGCGTATTTGTTGAAAAGACTAAGCATTATATTTTGCCTTTCTAACTAGAATATTATAAAAGCGAAAGTGAGTTTGTTTGTTTTGCAAATACGCTGTCAGGGGTCCAAAAAGGAAATAGGGTACCCTTAATCCAGACTAAAAGTATTGGTCTCGAGAGATTCGGACGAAGTTCTGGGTAAAAGTTAGTAAATTTATAATTTATCTCTCATAGGAAACAAAATATTCGAAACTAGCTTTAAAAAAGAAAATCAACACCTGACAAAAAAATAACAATAAAATTATTGTTAATATGTTTCTGACAGGCGTTGAATTTTTTATAGTTATAGATGATGATGACACGGATATACTTTTTTCTTGGTGAAAGGTACCCTATGTCCGTTTTTGTATCCTTGCCGTTTTGTATCCAAAAGTTCACGTTGGTCCATGGAGTAGTTACGGCGTAACAAACAAAGTAACTCACTTTCGCATTTACATATAATATTAGTTAGGACTAGCTGAACGAGATCGATCATGCTTCGCTGCGGCGTAGGCATGAAGTGCGCGTGGAAACTGCTTATATAAAAAAAAATCTCAAGTAAAAGTAGCGAGCCCAATTACTCGCTATAAAATCAGCTATCTACAAGTGAACGTCCCGTCAAAATCGATCCAGCCGTTTCGGAGATTAGCTGGAACAGACAGACAAAAAGTTTAAAATTAGTTTTTTTGATGTGAAACATCTATAGGCGCGGGTGAAACTGACTGATAGCGTGGCGACGCAGTCCGTGGCGACGCGTCACCACGCTATACGATGGTATATTCATAATTATACAGTCTTTGGGTAGTAGTGTGTACGGTGTGGCGACGCGTGCCGTGGTGATTGTTGGTGGTTGTTGCAACTTGAAATAAATATTTAAATTTTTGTATTCAATAGAAATAAACGTTAAATAAATAAATAAACAGTCATCATTTTATTTCACTTGATGTTTCACATCTACCAGGCGTCCCGTGAGGGCTCATTTTTTTTATATATATACGTTGATTTACATTTTTGACAATTTTGACAAACAGATATTTCAATTTTATTTATTCGTATAGATTACAATAGTTTCAATACAACTGAAATAAACTAATTTGACAGCAACCGAGCAATCTGAAGAAAGATGTCTCTGAATAGAATAATTGAAAGAGTCAATATTCCGAGTCACAACTTCAATAAGGAAACATAATTATCCGAACTTCGGAGCCAATGAATGTGTTTCCAATTCGTTTCAGTTAATCCCGTTTTAAATGCGGCTGAAAATTCGCTTCAGTAAAATTGCGCCTTTTTTACTCCTCAGAGTCTGACTGTTCCGTTTTCGATCGACGTTTTGGATAAAGAATGTTTTTTAGTTCAAACGAGAAAGGTTTAGTGCTTTTTAAGTGCCTAGTTTTTATCTATTTGCCAGTAAATAAGTGCTCTTGTAAAGGTGATCAAAGAGATGGCGATCTGTAAACAATTTCTTCGCATTATTGTCACAATTAAATTACTTAGAACATATTTGATGTTGCCAGGGAGGTGTATTTGTACAATATTTATCACATAAGTAGATCAAGTAAGAACAAGACAGAATTTTGCGAATAACATAGTTAAGCAGGTTTTATATAAGTGTGCGTGGGTTGAGGTTTTGTGTTCCAAGGTATAACATCTATCTCCAATCTGCGATTGGAAGGGCATTTTGTTTCTGTTAAGATCGGCAGACAGGCTGACGGGCCACTTGATGGTAGGTGGCTATCGTCGCCTATAACACAAGCAAGACTACAGTAGGATTAAGGATAAAGGATTAGAAGTGGATAGGGAAATGAGCTCTGGCATCCCTTACTCACTCACCGAAACACAACAGCTCAAGTGCTGTTATTTCACGATGGGATGGTTACTGCCGCCAGACGGGCTGCCCAAATGACTGCGAAAACGCAGTGTGCCCATTGTTCATTATGAGCTTTTACCGCCGAACAGAACCATCGATTCGGATTGCCAATAACTGATTGGATTAAAGCAAGAAGTTGAGAGAAAGCGGCCGGAAATGATCAATAGAAAGGGTGTGGTCTTTCATCACGACAACCCTAGACCACACACATTTTTAGTCATTCAGAAAAATTAAGAGAGTTTGTCTGGGAGGTGTTAACGCATCCGCCGTATAGCCCTGACCTTGCCCATTCAAATTTCCACCTTATTCGGTCTCTTCAGAATTTTTTAGGCAGTGTCAGGTTAATATCATGAGAGGACTACCAAAACTAGTTGTCGCGTCTTTTTGATCAGAAGTCCCAAAATTTCTACAGCAACGGAAACATGTCACTACCTACAAGATGGCAAAAAGTCATCGAACAAAATGGCACATTTTGTATACTGTAATTAAATGTAAATAAACTTTGAAAAAAAAAGTCTTGAGTTTTCACATAAAATGCAAAGGAACTTTTCACCAACCTATTATGTTTTGATATACCGACAAAGCATTACTTACAAACAATATTTTGAAAATCGATTGGCAGAGGGAAACATATTTTATTAAACTTCCAGCCTCATTTCATGAGCGGGTTCACATCACGCTTAGAAATTAGTAAAAACTCGTAGTAAACTAAACTAGAACATTCGCCAGTAAAAACCTCTACACAAAAGACGTTCAGCCAGGACAATCTAATCTCTAATCTAAAGTGGATAAAAACCTTTTTCGCTTGAAGAATCTGTACTCCGTCAAAGCTCTTTTATCATTCGATAAAATCAGCGTTTTGTCGTTTATCGTGTACCTCAAGAGAGCTTGGTAGGGGGGCGAGCGTGACGTCATCAATCACGATGACATCCTCATTTGTACCAGTCCATATATTTTTAGTTATTCATTTTTTTTGTGTCATTTATATGATAAAATATCTTCGCACGTTCGACACAGATAGCTTATTCAAAAAGGCTTTTGATGAAGTACATACATAAAACCTCTTACCATTTAAGGTAAGAATAAAGAAGGCATTTTTAATGGATAAGGCAGGCAACCTATTAGATGGGATCTGTGTGATGCTTGTACATGCTCTGGGGTGGATCGGAGTTGTTGCCTCGGCAGAGCCCGGTCCATCCTTCTCGAAGGGCAAGGAGGCACCGGGGAGTTTTAGTGGGTAGTGCCAGTGCCGCTATGACCTAGAGCATAGCGTGGAGCACTGGTGACCCCCACATACTCTACCGCCTAGCCAGCGCTAGGAAATCTGTAAATGGATTTCTCCTCGGGAAAAAAAAATGGCATGATTGTACAAAAGTTGGGCAAAATCTGGGGAACCGAGTAGTGTTCCTATGTACTTTGAACGTATGCGTATCTGCTAAGTTGGGTAGATGGCCAATTTAGAGCTATCAGGTGAGCATTAGCTCACCTGATAGCTTCACTTATTTTCTAAAGGGTGATTTTTATATACTCGTATGTGTTGTAGAATGTTATTGCAAAAAATAATATTCAGCACTGCCAGACGCTTCCGGTGGACATTAACTTCCGCCAGACGCTTTAAAGGTGGATTTATATTACACCGGACCGCGCCCCGGCCGGGGCCTGGTCATGATATTTATAGTATGCTTTTGTATGAATCAATTCATACTTCACCCTGGCCTTGCCCCGGCCTTTGAGAAAAACACAGCGAGCGCACGGTGTAATATGAATCGTCCTTAAGGCTCGAGTCTCCTAAAAATTAGTGTTCTTGCATAATTTACAGAAAATAAATGTTTTTTTACAGTTACTAACAAAAGAATAAATGAAATATATTTTACATTTATTGAAAGTGATGGATTTGAAATTTCAAAAACACTTTTTTAATTTTATTTTGATGCCCATTTTAATAGCTCTATTGGGCGTTAAAAATGCCTCTATTTAGGTTGAACGCGTTGAAGGTCTCATTCAAGCACATGCTACGTAAAAATTATAACAAAAATACGAAATATATTCAGTTTACATTTATTCTCATATCGTTAGCAATAATCTAAACTGGTTACTTTTTTGGTAAACGCTTTAGTTTTCTTATTGAAAGAGGTTTAAATGTTGTAGTTTCATGAATTTTACCACTGCAAATACATATATTTTTCTGTTGAAAATTTTTTTTAATGCAGTCGCTCTTAAAACCACTTGATAATGACCTATTTTTTAGTAAATTAATGAAAAAAAAAATACAAAAAATATATTTTTATGTACTTTTTAATAATTGCAATTCATAACAAAAAAGACGCGTGAAAGTGCGCTTAGTTCTGTTTGCTAAGGTAGAGTCGCAAAGCGAGACCGGAGCCTTAAGACCCATTTTATTCTGCAGCGTGACGCCGGTCGCGTGCGCGTCATTGGTTTCATACAAATTACGGCGGCCGCTTTATCGGCCTCTAGAAATCAGACTTTAGAAAATAAGTTAAGTTAGTCCTACTTACCTCTCTCATTGGCCGTCTACGCAACTTACTCGTTACCCCACATTTTGTCCTTTAGAAAATAAGTTATGTCTGATGGACCTGGAATCTCCTAAAATACATATATAATCAACTCAGCCGTAGGACGTCTACTTCTGGACAAAGGCCTTCCCACTAATTTTCCAAAATTGCATCAAAATCGTTGTGTGGTTTAGGAGGCGTTAGAGAACATATTGTTACGTGTGGGGTGAGTCAAACAGCCGTGTAAGGGCGAAAATGAACTATTTATTGCCACACACCAAGACGACTTTCAATAGGGCTAAACTTGTTCGATAAAACCGTTAAAATTGCCAAAAGTCGTCAATGTTGTTGTTATTATGATGTTAAAGAATTTTATAATAAGAAACATTAATTCCTTTATTAATATATTAGTTTACAAACAATTAAACACAAATATTTGCATGCCCTTGGCGGGTAGAACATACTTTGTACTGTAACTGCTGTATACAAATTAAAATCCTGTAAACATGTGTTCGCGCAAATAAAGATTTATTTTATTTTTTATTTTATGATTCAGTTAATGAGTCGCAGGTAAGTTCCGAAGTATCGGTTTCGAATCGCAGAGTCGAACTGTGTCGCCACCTCGCCACTCTCCTATTTATATTCGCCGTCAAACGTCTAGATCTTTCTCGAATTTACTACAAAGAAACAATAAACAAATACAAGTAAACAAGTATTGTAAACACGTATTGTAAACAAGGTCATTGAAAGTTCGGGAACGCTATTTCTGTTGATTGTGAACTCTATGTTGTGTACTTAAGAACCAATTTCCCTTGAAAATAACCGGAGAGTGGCGTGACTTCTATTCTAGGGTGGAACTTTCGAGAATATTTGACAGACGAGAACGCTTTTCTAGAAGGTTCCACGGTGAGTCATAAAACAATATAGACAGACAGAAGCGGGCAGCGACTTCATATATAGATATATAACATATATAGATTAATATATATAAGCATATAAATAAATATTAATATAATTATATATAAACATATAGATTAGATGTAGAAATCTTTGCTCATTCCTTGTACACAAATAAACGAATGAAATCTTCACAGTTTAATAACTCAATATAGGTTACTATAAGCGCCTTTGAAGTTTAAGGTGAAGGTTTTCGTCTGCCGCCGCTTTGAAAGGCATCGATTTTACTCAACATTGCTAATGATGCAAATTCTACAAGAGGTGCTTTGAGGTTAAGCTAAAATAGGTACGAAGCCCTGTTATCAAGCAGTCTCAGCTTTTGATGACATCATAAACTTAAGTATGACTAGTGAATCACAGTATTGAGACGACAGTAGAGAAACTGATGAATACTAAATATAATAAATATTCTTAGTCACACCAGTGGCTCTAGCATGAGTTTACGATACTACACTCGCTAGCGAGAGCGTAAAACATTTATATGGAAAATTGATAATTTGACATTGACAGTTCACGATTTTCCATACAAAAGTTTTACGTTCTCGCTAGCGAGTGTAGAAATGGTGTAGTATCGTAAACTCATACTAGAGCCTCTGTTTGTCACAATGTGCTTCCGTAAAGTTTTGACGAATTATTTCCTCTAACAATATTTGCTATTGAGACATTTTCTACAGTTTGAGGGTTCCGTACGTCCGAATAAAAAAAACGGAAACCTTATAGGACCCCTCGTGTGTCCGTCTGTCCGACCATTCCCCCCCCTCCTTCCTTATCTCCGAAACTACTGAACCTAAAATTTTGAAAAAAATACAGAAATTAATTTTCTACTTATAGATTATAAGAAAACCTATAAGAAGTTCATGATATTAAAATAACATGGTAAATCACTCAATATCTTAAGGAACCCTCTTCACGCGAGTTCAACTCGCACTTGTCCCGTTTTTCACAAAGAAGATAGACAAAATAATATTTCATGTTATGGACACTTAGTTTATGACTGCTGTCGCTACTTATTCATTTATGACTTTACCCGACACTGTGAGGTTGATTACCGTCATCTGCTATCATAGTCAGCGCATAAGCCCTGATAATACAGAAACCAATCTAAAATATTGAAGCCTATTTTATTAAAATCTACATATTGACAATTTAAGGTATCTGCAACGGTAGAAAATCCCTGTTCACTATTGTTACGACGATGGGACGGTCTGAAAAAAGCGTTCGCGCCGGCCGAAAGCCTCGAACGATGGTAGCCACGCCCCTTTCTGATTGGTGTTAAAGGAAATTGGTCCTTATGTTTACAACATAGAGTTTATATTTCAACAGAAATATAAATTCCCGAACTTTCAATGGCTTGTTTACAAATCTTGTTTACATTTTCTGGTAAATTCGAAATACATCGAGGCGTTTGGCGCCAAGTATAAATAAGAGTGTGGCCGGTTCAGAGAGTTAGTTAGTTGTGCGAAAAAAAGCGCTACGAAAGCTCTTCGGAGCTTTTGCAACAGTGAACCGGCGACACAGTAAGGGAATCATTGACGACTTTTGGCAAGTTTGACGGTTTCATCGGACAAGTTTGGTGATTTTGGCAGTCATCTTGGTTTGTGAAAATAAATCGTTACTTTCGCTCATACACGACATTTACACTCACCCCGCACGTAACACTATCCTTTACTTCTGTACTGTGTGTTTAAATTACTGTGACTGTTCTCTAGCGACAAAGTTGCGTACTTGTTCTGAGCTTTGTTACAGCGATAATAACTTGACGTACTACACAGATAAGGACTATAAAGTGTTTGCAAATAACCTGTACACTTAGATACAGAGATGACTTTTGACAACTTGTGGAACTGTGCGTTAAACATTTTGAAAATATATCCCTAGAATTCCTAACGGGACCTGGAACCCAACTTTAATGTTATGGAGAACCTACAAAAGTATACAACGTTTTGTTGCCCAAAGAACGTCATTTAATGGCACAGTTTGTTTGGAAGTCTTAAGCTTGAATTCTACAGTGGTTTACGAAGGTAATTACTTTCAAAAATTATAGAAATATTTCAAACTAGCGGCCCCGCTCCCGGCTTCGCCCGTGGTGCAATTTTTATATACAAAAACATTCCCCGTTTATCCCTCTTTCCATTAGTGAAAACCGAATTAAAATCGGTCCACCCGTTCGAAAGTTATGGGCGTACATACATTTTGAAGATTCATTTTTATTTATATAGATTTCGCAAATTAAAAAGGTTTTTTTACAAAACGTAATTAAATAATATTGTCATTAGACAATTAGTTATTTAATTTGTAAAAAAGGCAACTCCAAACGCAATTCTTTATACAAGGCAACTCCAATTCTTTATATCCCAATTTTTTTTTTATGTTAAGATCGGAAGCCAGGCTAACGGTCAACTCGATGGTAGGTGGCTACCATCACCTATTACACAAACAATACACAGCTGCTGCATGTGCGCTGCCGACTACACTAGGATTAAGGATAAGGGATTGAATATAAAAAATGTGCTCTGGCATCCCTTATTCACTCACCGAATCACAATAGCACACGTGCTGTTATTTTACTTCTATAAGAGAGTGGTTACTGCCGCCAGACGGGTAGCCACTACTAAATTGAAAATTTTAAAGATAGATAATTTAAAATATATTTTTCATTGTTTCTCTATCAGTGGATACGCTTTATGGAAGAATTCATAGGAATTCAACCCCTAAAAGGAAATATTTGTATGAAAAATAAAATCTTCCCTTTAAATTTACTTCAAAATTTAGGCAGATTCCATACCTAACGTTTTTTTATTAGGCTTATTTCGCCCTTTGTTAATATTTAGTTTTTTATTTTTGAATTTCTTATTAAATTATTTTTATTTAAAACCGGCAAGCTTAGGAGCGGTTAGTGTTTTTGATACAATTAAAATGTGTCGTTTCTGTGTTTAAGGGATTTCTGAACTGATATAAAAAGATATATAGGCATTTTTAAGAATAATATCTCAAGATGAAAACTGATTTTTTACTCTAATATCCGACCGAGGTTACTGAATTTTATGAAAATTATAGAATTACAAAACTTATAACTAATCCTAGATATTAATTTTATCTAAGTAAGTATATAAAGTCGGAATAAGAAAATATTTATAAATATGTATAAATTAATACATACATTATAAATAAAAGTGAAATGTGGCCAGAAAATGTTATACAATGAAATTTTTTCGATAGAACAAAATCACCAAGTTACCTCCCATTTTTATCATTTTTTGTTTTATTTTCAAAATGACACATATTACAAACCTAAAAAAATATCAGTAATCTCATGTCACAGATTATCTAGGCCTTTGAAGATTAACTTTAATACTTTTGGCACTTATAACATTTTTATTCCGCGAAATGCGCGAAATCTTCCATGTTATGCATACTTCAATGTGCATAGTTTCACATGATCAGTCACAATCGCTCCACTGATACGGGAAGACTGTTTCTGTGCGCAAGAATATTTAGACGTAATTTTTTTAATAATACTTGTTAGATTATAAGTGTGTTGTGCATAGAATATTTATAAATTGTTTCATATTATTTTAACAAGATTGTGTAAATATATGGCTAATAAAAGGTACTCTGTGGTGTTGGTATCGCGTCCATTCAATTATGGGGCCACGTGGGTGGAATTAGATTTTTTTTTTGCTTTGTACGTCCTCTTAATGTTTTTCGGATCACAGTTAAAACCTTGTTTTAACAATAAAGTGTGCAAACATCATTATACCTCTAAAAACCAACATAAATAAACCACTAACAGTCCTTCTATCTTACGTACACGCTACATTAAAATGGAGCCCACCAACCACAACAACAATCAAGATACCCTAATCTCATCCTATCCCATCCTTCATAACGTCTGATGTAAGCCTCTTGCGGTCCATAACTCAATGTTTGCGGTTGGCGCGTTCGGCAAACGTTTTGCAAATGTTTGTGACCAATGACTGTGTCTGTTTTTACGAAACAGACACAGTACTGTATTAAAACTTAAGATATTAAATAAAAATTCGGCATTTATTTCGGCGTGAACATGGGAAGTTTTATACCAGATAACATAGTTTTTATATGCACTTATTTTAGCAGCAAAATTGTTACCGAACTATTCAAAATTTGTTTGACGGCTACTGGTCGTACTAGTCCGTTTGAATCTTACTACCGAACTACTGAGACAAAAAAATACTACTAGACCATTTTTTGGTGTTATACCAACTTACTATGGCTTTTATGTAACAACTAGCTGAACTCGGCCACGCTTCGCTGCGGCCCATACGGCGGCGTGCGCATGGGGCGCGCGCTACTGTACACTGCTTATATATAATACTATTTATCGTAGCGTGATGTTACCTATATAGCCTATAGCGTTCCTCGATAAATGGACTATTCAAAACAAAAAGATTTTTTCAATTCGAACCAGTAGCTCCTGAGATTAGCGCGTTCAAACAAACAAACTCTTCAGCTTTATAATATTAGTATAGATTTATGTTTACATCTCGATAAGTACAATCCTTAAAACAAAACTTTTCAACCAATGAGTGTTTCTAGTTATGACATATGGTGCTGAAACGTGGTTTCCAAGTATGGGCCTCGTAAAAAAGCTCAACGTCGCTCAAAGAGCTTTGGAGAGGGTTATACTCGAGGTTAAACTGCGAGATAGAATCAGGAATGAGGAGATACATAGACGAACGTTTACTAAGATTAGTAAGTTGAAGTGGCAGTGGGCAGGACACAGTACGGAGAGTCCGACGGCCTCATGAGGCCGGAAGGTTTTCCACGGACCGGAAAGCACAGCGTAGGACGTCCACCCACCGTCTGTCCAGGTGGACAGACGACCTGATAAGAGCCGCGAATCGACGGTGGATACAGGCTGCTTCTGACAGGTCCTTTAGGAAAATTATGGAGGAGGTCTATGCCCAGCAGTGTCCTGCAGCTGAGATGTTTATGATGATGATGAAGAACAATCTTTATATATAGTTACTTATCTATACCAAATTGTATGCTGTTTTGTAAACCAAATAAAAAAAGAAGTAAGCCAAGTCATTCTTGTAACTTTGATTTAAGAGAGCATATAAATAGAAATAGCTAATCCTAAATTTGAATTTTATCTAAGTATATGCAGTCTAAATAAGAAAATATTATACAATAAAATTTTCTCGATAGAACAAAATCCCCAAGTTTTTATCGTTTTTTGTTTTATTTTCGAAATGACATATTACAAACCTAAAAAAATATCAGTAATTTCACTTCACAGATTTATCTAGGCCTTTGTTAATTAATTTTTCATTTGACATTATGGTTTACTAATTAATATTTAATACTTTTGGCACTTATCACATTTTTATTCCGCGAAATCTGCTATCTTTCGTCTCATGTCATGCATACTTCAATGTGAATTGTTTCATATGATCAGTCACAATCGCTCCACAGAGACGAGAAGACTATGTTTCTTTGCGCAAGAATATTTAGACGTAAATTTTTGAATAATACTTGTTTGTAAGTAGATTATTATAAGTGTGTTGTGTATAGACTGTTTATAAATTGTTTCATATTATTTTAATAGGATTGTGTAAATATATGGCTAATAAAAGGAACTCTATTATGTTGGTGTCGTGTCCATTCAATTATGTACGCTCCCTTAATAATAATGTTATACTCAGATTTTTCATTGGTCACAGCTTTTGCCAAGCAAATAAAATAGAATGGAGCTTAATTCATTTAATTCTGTAAACATCAGAGGGCGTAACATTTGTCCTTTTAATATATTGTCATGTTGGATATTAACTTGACCTAAAAATTTTGGTCGTTTGTACATAAACCCAGTGTGATTGTGATGAGCGTAGGGATAGCGTAACATTTTAAAGAACTAATAAAAGAAATATCAATATTTCTCACAAACACACTTAAAATTATTACATATACAATTTTATGCATACGCAAAAATTCTCCCAACTTATACTATAGGCTATAGGGCAGGTTACCAAATTGCTCAAGGCGTAAACTCTTACAGACATGGGAAAGTAGATAGGTTATTTTTAAGCTTTAAATATTCGTGTTAATAAAAGAAACATCCCATTTATTAATATTATCAATAATTAATTTTAAAATTAAGTTTAAAATTATTAAGTACATACATTGTTTATTTAATAATCGTTACTTCTACTATTCACACGGAAGCATTTAGTAACAACAACAATGAATTAGAATCTTTTACTCACGTAGAGAAACACAATAGTACTCGCTCTGTTATTTCACTGAGGTCTTCTGCAAGAGACGGGCAGTACATTTTTTAATACAGGAACTTAGTTTGCCATGTCATTTACAAGGAAAAATACCTCTTTTAAACTTTGTCTTTGTAAATAAGAATAAGTGAATATCACCTTATTACCTCCAAGTAATAAAATAAAAGGCAAATTGAAAACAACAGGGTTAAAAGTATTTGTTTAAAACTCGCTACTAAGTAGTCTATTAAATATTTGACATTGAAAATGCTACTTTTTGTTACTTTTCTAAGATATTTCATCTTGGTGTTTGTTTAGATGAATAAATCTCCCGATCCACACGAGTCTCTACAACAAATGGACAGTTAACGAGCAATTTTACTTAAAACAAAGAAAAACATACACACTTATATCGGTGGACTTCGTATCATTTAAAGTTCTTCCACTATGGATGGTTTTTCGGTTCACGCTCTCGCTACCGCGTATGCAATAAACCCTCACCCTAATCTACATGAAGTCGGTCCCAACAAATGGACAATATACGAGACCTTTGGTGCGGAATCCCTTCTAAATAGATTCCTTCATGGCCCTTGTTTTGTATATACATTACTTGTGACCGTGTGTTTATTTTTTGGACGATATGTAATGTGTTTTTTTCTTTTTTAAAAAAGCGTCAGTTTTTGTGCACGCTGGTTTGCTATCCCAAGTTTTTCTTCATCGTTGCAGCTTGTTATCATCATTTCCAATCCACGATCAATTTATTTGAAGAGACAAAGGTGTTGGTTGAACCGAAGGTGATTTTTAATAATCTTGGCGAACTCTAATTTTTCTTTAATCTTTCTTTATGAAAAATACATTAATTTTTAACGGTTTAATATCCTACTATTATTATGATAGCATAATCGATGGTCCAAAATAGGCTTTAAGGCAGTGGACGGGCCATATCATATCTCACGATATGACAGGACAGGACAAAAGCTGGACGAGGCCCTACAGGAAAAAGACAAAGTTTTTTTTTAATTAATTTTACTTACTTTTACTTGAAAATGTTATAACTGAGCTGGTTTTTATTCAAACTTATACTTGTAATTAGTAATTTTAATAAGGTGTGTCAAAAATTATTGTGTCGAAAATAATGTTGTGTCAAGGTGACATGACATGTATGTAAACAACTAAATATGGGTCTCTAATCTCTTATATATAAAAATGAATCCCCATTTTTCCTGGTCACGGCATCACGCGTGAACGGGTAGACCGATTTTAATTCGGTTTTCGCTAATGGAAAGAGGGATAAACGGGGAATGTTTTAGGGTATATGCACGCCGGGCGAAGCCGGGGGCGGGCCGCTAGTGTCTTATAAATATAGGTAATTTATCTTTTAATTCTTTTTTTATATGTTAAGATCGGCAAACAGGCTGACGGTCCACTTAATGGTGGGTGGCTACCGTCGCCTATAACACAAATTAATAAAAAAAAATCGAAAAAATTCGACACACTAGAATAAAATCTTTAACAAAATCCATAAATCCATAGTGACGTTTTTGACCTACGCACAAAAACTAAAGTGGGCAGGCAAGAACTAAAATGGGCAGGCCATGTAGCGAGGCTCACGGATCAGAGATGGACTATAAAAGCAACTCTATGGAAGGGTCCACAAGGTAAAAGAAATAGAGGCAGACCACTGATACGATTAGAAGACGAGATTAGGCACAAACTGGAGCCAGATAGCAAAGAATAGAGACATATGGGCATCTTTGGAGGAGGCCTTCAACCAACCCGAGCTCTCTGCAGATGAAAAATAATCTATACTAATACTATAAAGAGAAAAGATTTGTATGTATGTATTTTTGTATGTTTGTAATGATTAAACTCAAAAACTACTGGACCGATTTTAAAAATTCTTTCATCTGTAGAAAGCTAAATTATCAGCGAGTGACATAAGCTTCTCACCCTCCCCCATCTCCGCCCATTATCCCCCCTCTATGCAAAATTGCCGTTTTCCACGAATAAATTTAAAAAAAAAAATGTCCACCCGTGCGAAGCCGGGACGGGCCGCTAGTTAACAAATCAATAATAAGAGTACTAACCCATTAAAACGAACCTATTAGAAATAAGTTATTATTGTACAAATGATGGTAAGGAATAAAATAGCTTTTTTTTATTTTTTATTTATTTATAAGTTAATCTATCTATACTAATATTATAAAACTGAAGAGTTTGTTTGTTTGTTTGAACGCGCTAATCTCAGGAACCACTGGTTCGAATTGAAAAATTCTTTTTGTTTTGAATAGTCCATTTATCGAGGAAGGCTATAGGCTATATTACATCACGCTACGATAAATAGTATTATATATAAGCAGTGTCCAGTACCATGCGCCCCATGCGCACGCCGCCGCCGTATGGGCCGCAGCGAAGCGTGGCCGAGTTCAACTAGTATTTAATAAAAAAATAAATATCACAATGTTTTTGGATCATGAAAGCCTCTTGTATTCTTATAAGACTGCGGCATCCCTCAATCATAACAAGAACCCAATTATCAGAGTGAACATTATTTACACTTGAACGAGGGCGAGAAATAGGGAAAAATATTCGAATATTGTCAATTAGATAACCCCAATAAAGAAATATTTTCAAATAAAATATTTTCACTTTTCTACTGACTGGATATTTTTTATTTTACTCGATTTATTAGGAATAAGGCGCATTGTGCGTTCAGCTGCCATAAACTAGGCACAACTTCTTTATCCTGTCAAGGTCGGCAGGATACTTACTTACTATAGGAACCACCTACCATCACGCGGACTATCAGCTTGCCTACCGAGTTTTACATAAAATAATAATAATATTTTTCTTAAAAAATCGTAGCCAAAAAAAAAATTCAATTAATATTTCGGAAAATATTTTTTCTAAATTCATCAGTGCCTTAAGGTGGAGACAAACGCTAAATAATAAAAATATGTATCCATTGTTTAATGAAGATGTTACAAGAAATAGACAAGAAAATTGCATTGAAAAAAATATATTATAGTTAAACATGCGAAGAACCAATTGTATTAATTAGAATTTTCGTTAAAGTAATAGAAACTCCACAAAAAGTTTGACTTTTATTGAAAATTCTCTCGAAAACGGCTTATTGCGCGCATATGAATGCTGTTCCTATTAATAAGTTAATGTCAGTTTAAAAAATCGTATAAGTATTTTTTTTGTGTATTGTTCTAATGGTAAAAACAAAAAAAAAAAAAAAACACAATTTCTAGGCCTGTTGAATTGTCTCCGCCGCCAGCGAGTTCTAATTTAAATGTCATTTGCCCAAGTGAAGCCCTTAAAAGAAAGGTTGTCGACCAATATGACGCTGAAATGTGGTCTTTACTATGGGGCCTCGTAAGAAAGCGAGTATCAAGATGCCCAAGATTGAGTATCTTGGACAGGACAAGTTACATTCAGCTTCAGTTAATCGTGATGGATAAGGTTGATGGGAAGTCTTGGTTACGAAACATCCGGGAGAAGACTGGAATTGCAGTCAAGGTTGCAATCCAACTGTTCCAGTGGCTTTTCAGAAAGACGAGTTTAAGAACTTGACCAACCTTCAGGACAGAAGCGGCATTAAAAGCTGGCGACAACCCGGCAAGCGCAACGTGGGATATCCATTCTCAAGAGGACTGACTGAGAGGTCCTACGGCTGATGTCGGTTGTCTTAGTGGCTACCGTTCAATACTTACAATTAGAAATAAATAAAAACAAATTATTTTGTAACTTTTAATTAAATTTTATTTAAAATTTAATTATGTTTTATTGAATTAAGTTTGGAGAAAAAGTTTATTCGCATTTTACATATATGAAAACTCAAGACTTTATTTTTTTATTTTCATTTAATTACAGTATATATATGTGTCATTTGTTCGATGACTTTTTGCTATCTTATAGGGACATGATCCAGTTGCTATAGAAATTTTGGAACTTCTGATATAAAAAAAAAAACGCGACAAGTAATTTTAGCAGTCCTCTCCTGATTTTAACCTGACATAGCCTAAAGAATTCTGAAGAGACCGAAACAGGTGGAAATCTGAAGGTGCAAGGTCAGGGCTATATGACGGATGCAATAACACCTCTCAGCCAAACTCTCTTAACTTTTGCTGAGCTGGCTGAAGATGTGTGTGGTCTAGCGTTGTCGTGATAACGATTAATCGTTTACATATTATATCTATGTACATTCCCCACCTCGAGTTAAATATGAACTATTTTCAGATTTTCAGAGTATGTAGTAGCATTTTGCATGATTTATAAGTCAGACAATACAAAATAAGAATATGAAACTTGGAAGTTGAATAAAGTAGGTAACATATTATGTGTCTTGTACGAACAAATCAACAACAATCGAACAAAGCGAGAAACTGAATACAGTAAGCGATCCGTTTTCTCATTTCCTCTGGCACTAAAACGCACATAAACCAATGATGCCACAGTATAGTGAAAGAAGTAGATATACTCTCTTTCTAACAGACAATATTGAGAAGTATTCAATAATTAAGATAAGTTTTTAGATTTTGGAAATCATCTTGGTTTGTGAAAATAAATCGTTCGTTTCGCCCTCACACGGCATTGTAACTCACCTCGCACGTAACAATATTATGTTTCTTAACATATAATTAATTTGTTTATAAATTAGATTTATATTTTATCAGTTATGTTTAATTTAAATTTGAACTTTTGGCGATTATGATTATGGAATTAAAAAAGACATATTACCAAAACCAAAAAAAAGTGTAAGTTAAAATAAAAAATGGCCTCGTTTTGAAGGATGTCCTTTGATGCCGAGCAAAACTGCGGGACACAGCTAGTGATAATACCGGTAAAAGATAGAAAAGGCTCTGAGTATTTGATATTCTATTTATGTATGCAAGTTGTATAACTTCTCCTCTTCTGATTACTGTGTCATTGCATCGCCCTCAATCTCGTAAGAATATGATTCAAATACAGATATAACCGAAACGGACGTTAGCTGCGGATTTTTCAAGTGTGTTTAAGTGTACTGGTCGTTTTTTTATGAAACATTTATTTGTCTCTAGACCCTGTGGTCTACTACGTTTTTAATCTTCAAACGTCTTTGATAATAGTAGTCTGTAGCATATGCATTTTAACCTTTTAGTCAGATTTTAAAATAGTTCTACCTTCAACAAAAGCATTTGCTAGTCTAACAGCAGCACGTAGATTCGCACACGCTCTAGATCTAAACTGAGCTAGGCACGACCTTTGAAAATGAACTTTTCATAATTGGCTCTGGTCTGGATCTGGCAGGTTATGGCAAGGCACAGTGCGTTTTGCAGACCGTCTCATAGCAATAACCAACCCCTTACAAAAGACCACCATGAAATAAAAGTATGTGCTCTGTTGTTTCCCTTATTCACTGTCTGTGAGTGAGTAAGGGATGCCAGAGCCCATTTCCCTTCCTAATCGCACTTGCAGCACTTGTGGCGTTGCTCATGTTATAGGAGACTGTAGGCATTTACCATCTAGTTGACAATCACCCTGTCTGACGACCTTAACATAAAAAAATTAACTTGACTTGAACTAGCTGCCTGATAATACCAACTGATGTAAATTTCAATAACTCAACTAAGAGTATGCTATTGTGTTTCGGTGAGTGAGTAAGAGATTAAAAAGCATCTTCTCCCATCCCATCCTCATCCTCATCTTGTCCTTGCATTGCTGTTGCTTGTGTAATTAGCCACTGGTATGGTAGCCACTGAATCTCAAGTAAAACATCAATGTTTTTGGACTGCCGTTTACTCTATTACATAGTAAAAAGTAAAAAAAATATATGTCTCCTTCTTCGTCTGCTATTCATATCAGGCCAAACATCTTAATTAATTAAAATTTGTAGATAATTATCCAGAAATGCTATTTTAGCAATTTTCCTGAGGGTTTATGGGAACCCATGTCAATCCAATGCGCTTTTGTCTTAATTTTATTGACAGGTTGATTGATCGAAATTTGTAAATTCGCCAGCAAACACAGTCATTATCCAGAAATGCTAACTCGGAAATATTCTTGTTTAGCGACTAATGTATCTAGGTAAGGTAGGTAATGCGAAAACAGTTTAGCAAGAATATCATAGGATAGGAGATTATGCTTTTCCGTTACAGGTTCCAAGACCAGAGCTGTCACTGATTTTGCTTCACTGATAGAAATCATGTAACTCCTGAACTTTTGAGAACGTCGTATAAAAGTTGACTTAGTATAGATATGTAGTCAAAGAACATATTTTCGTAGCTACAATAATTTGGTTCGCTATTGATAAAATGAAACAAGTTAAATTGCGAGCAATTAAGATGGATTTAATTATAACAGAAAAATATACGTTAGCGTTCTTAAGGAAAAAGATAAATTCAATATTGAAAAAAAAAAAAAGTTGTCAGTCATCAGTCTGCAACCAAAGACTTAGTGTGGCTTGGTTACAGACATTTTGCGTCCTATGTTTTAACATCCTCCCCTGGACGCAAACCCATTGCCATTGTAAGAGTTTGGTGCTTCGGCCGGTGTAGCCCCTTCGTGAGACCATCAGCCAACATGTGTTGAGTGCTTCTATAGTGAACAGCGATTTGCTTGTTAGAAATACGCTCCCTCACAAAGTGATAGCGTATATCAATGTGTTTGCTTCTTGCATGGTAGATGTCGTCACCTGAAATGCTGATAGCACTTTGATTATCGCAGAAAATAACAATTGGTATGCTAGACATGGTTGGCCAGAAGTCTTCTTCCAATTGTTTGAGCCAAATGGCCTCCTGTGTTGCCGTAGATAGTGACATGTACTCTGCCTCGGTGGTGGACAAAGCTATCGTAGGTTGCCTTTTGGAGCACCAACTAATGGCGGCGCCCTGAAATGTAAAAATGTAACCAGAACATGATCTTCGATCTTCGGTATCTGTTGCCCAATCAGCGTCGCAATAACCTGCAATATTTGCATCATTTTTCTTAAAGGTAAGTTTTAAATTCTGTGTTCCTCTTAGATACCTTAAAACCCTTTTCGCTGCTGTCCAATGTTGTAGGTTTATTATTAAATCGGCTTAGCTGATTTACAATATAGGCTATGTCCGGTCTGGTACCTTGTGACAAGTATAAAAGACACCCTATTAGTTCTTGATATGGTATATCTTTCAAGACATCGTCGTCGTTTTCAGCCCTTTTCAATTGTAGGTTACCTTCACACGGCGTATGCACTGGCTTGCAATCGCTCATGTTGAAGCGAGTAAGTACCTTTTCAATGTACAGTGACTGATCCAAACATATTTCACTCTGGGCAGTATGATATATAATTCTAAAACCAATGCAATATTTGGCTTCACCCAAATCTTTCATGTGGAATTTTGTACTTAGCTTCTTCTTTATAGCTGTGGCAGTTTCTTCGTTATTAAAGAAATATAAAATATCATCGACATAGACAGTAAGAATTAGTATGTCCTGTTCATTAACTATACGGTGGTATATACAAGGATCCACTTTAGATCGTTTCATTCCTATTTCAAATAGAACTGAGTTAAGTTTCTTGTTCCATTGCCTGCTCGCCTGTTTGAGACCATAAATGGATTTGTTGAGTAAGCATACTTTGTCACCTTCTTCAAAATATGGTGGCTGTGACATATATATATTCTCTTCGATGTCACCTTGCAAAAACGCTGTTACTGCATCCATCTGGTTAATTTTCAAATTATATTTTACAGCCAAGCCAATTACATATCTTATAGAAGTGTAACGAACTACAGGTGCATATATTTCGTGATAATCAATGCCCTTTTTCTGTTGATAACCTTTCACAACAAGTCTTGCCTTTAATCTCAACACGTTACCCTTTTCGTCTGTTTTGGTTTTATATACCCATTTACATGGAATTGTTTTTTTATTTTTTGGCAAGTCGACTAATGTCCAAGTATTATTAAGCAGTAATGATTTATGCTCTTCTTCCATTGCTTGTATCCATAGGTCTGCCTTATTGCTTTCTAGTGCTTCAGAAAGGCTTTGTGGGTCCTTGTTTAAAATACTCATGGCAGATTCGCCATTCATACACATAAAAGATGCATTATCTTGAGGGGGATCAGCTTTATAATTTTCTATTCGACGTCGCGGTCGAAGCTCCATGTTAAATTGTGGAGTGTCAAAGTCTTTTTCAGGAACGTAGCACTTATCATCAAGAGTTGACTCAGGTGAGAAAGAAGAGTTAATATTTCTGATATCATTATTTTCTTCATCATCCTTTTTCTCATTTTCAATGGACAAAGGTAAGTAAATTTTGGAGACAGGTAAGTTTGATTCGTTTTTATTTTCAGATGTGTGATTTTTTGTTTCATTACTAATTATATTTTCTTTTTCAGGTACAGACTCATTATATATAATGTTTCTCTTCACGGTGGCTTCAAGAAATACAACATCTCTACTAATTACAACTTGCTTGTTCTTAGGATCTATAAAACGGTAACCTTTTACACAGTCACCATATCCAACAAAAATTAACTCACGAGATTTTGCATCTAGCTTCAGTCGGCGTTCTTTAGGTATGTGTACCATTGCTTTGCATCCAAAGATTTTAAAGTGGCTTAAGTCTGGTTTCTTGCCAGTCCATATCTCCTCCGGTGTAATGTATGAAAGGGCTCTTGTCGGTGAACAATTTATAATGTGGGCTGCTGTGACTACTGCTTCACCCCAAAAGTTGTTCTGTAATTGAGCATTTAATAACATACATTTAGATCTTTCAATAAGAGTTCTGTTCATTCTTTCACTTAAGCCGTTTTGTTCTGGTGTATACGGGTTTGTGGTTTGATGCAATATGCCAGATTTCTTGAAATAATTTTCAAATCTTTTATTAACGTATTCTCTGCCATTGTCTGTCCTAAATTTCTTAATTTTTTTGTTTAATTCATTTTCAACCCTACTTTTATATTCTATAAATTTATCAAAGACTTCGTCTTTACTTTTCATTGTGTATGTATATACTTTGCGTGAAAAATCATCTATGAAGGTAACAAAGTACCTGGCACCTCCAAGTGATGCAGTTTGCATCGGTCCACATACGTCGGAGTGGATGACTTCTAGCAACTCGGTTGCTCGGGAGCCTTCACTTGGGAATGGTTGTCTGGTTTGTTTTCCTTCTATACAGCTTATGCATGTTATATTATTTTTAGACGGAGACAATTTCACACCAGAAGTACATTTTGGAATTCTTTCGATATCATTAAAGTTCAAGTGGCCCATTCTTTGGTGCCATAAGTAACTATCAGTTTCAGTAATAATAGGCATAGCTTGAGCATTTTCATTTACTATATTTAGCTTATACATTTCATTAACTAAATAGGCATCGACTACCTTTTCATTATTTTTACTAAATATTTTACAGCCATTGCCATCAAATTGGACATTGCAACCACTTTTGATTATTTTACTCACTGATAATAAGTTTGTAGATAATTCGGGTACATAAATAACATTTTTTACCTGAATTTTATTTATATTGCCTTGTTCATCTGGTACCTTTATAGTTACATTACCACAACTTTTGACTTTGAGTATTTTGCCGTTAGCAATTCTGACAGTTGTTACAAGTGCTGCCATTTCATCCTCGAGCCATTCCTTGTGTGCTGTCATGTGCATTGACAGTAAATTGGAGGATGCATTGCTATGTATCCTCCAATTTACGCAATAGTAAATTTCCTGATCACCGTTAATGTTCCTGATTTATGAAAAACGCTGTCAGTTATCAAGAGTTGTTTTAGGTAACGTTGTGAGTATGGGCGGCTCGTGCCGCTTCTCCCGGGTCGATGGACATGGGGTGGTCCGCCGTCATCACAACATCGGGCAACGAGAGAAGACGTGCTGTGTGTTTCCGGCACACAGCACGTCTTCTCTCCACGGCGCGGAGATCAAACTCCGCGCCTGATCGAGGTGAAGCCCGCAAGTGCGCGGGCCTCGTCTGGCGATGGAGGCAGATGCATGTTTTCCACGATGCCCTAAGGCACACGATGCCGGTGCCTTAGGAAGCACCGAGGTACCTTTACCTTTTAGTGAGTAGAAATCCCACATACCCCACCGATCACCCCGTGACCTGGCTCGCAGATTTTTCCACGCAAAAAAAAAGTTAACGTTGGTACTAAATCGTCCTAAAACGTGTCCTGGGATTTCCTTTAGAAATTCATAATAAATATTCTTTTAGGAAGTTATAAATTAAAACCCATGAAAGTGGCTCGATAAAGAAATAGTAGACTGCAGCTATCGCATATTGAAACCCGACATAAATAAGCTTAAGATGCTCTTGCCCGTTCTTCAATAGCTTTTGCAGCTACTGAGTAATTTTCAAAAGATTCTGTGCCAAGAAACTTCGCGATTGTGATGCATTGGTTTAAGAGAATACTGTAAAACTAGCCGTAAGTTATATCAAGTCGAATTTTTTATATTTTTATAATGTTAAGGTGAGTCCAGACTGTATGACAAAATATCTTATAAAGCATAGTGCATAGTCTGTTTTATATGTGTGGAAGATCCATAGTTCTACATCGTATAAATCCTTATATAGTATAAATTGAAGTCGCTGCACGCGTCTGTCTGTCTGTATATCTGTCTGTACTCCTAATCCACGCAACGATTTTGATACAGTTTTCACTATCAGTTAGATAATTTCACTGAAGGTTCCGTTAATTGCATCCGGCAAAGATTGTAGACATTTTCATTGTTATTTGCACTGTTGATCTTGTTTCATGTTGCAATATTATACAGCAATGTTAAATAATGTGGACGTGTTTATACCTGCAACATAAGTTATGAAAAATGTTCTTTAATCTGGACGCAACCTTAAGTGGCTGAAATGCTCACAATCCACTTGAATAAAGGTGACTACCGTCGTCTACACAAGCATCACTAGGAATGCAAATGAGATCCTTACTTTGACAAGTTGAAAGACTAGAGACAGATAAGTGAGGATAGACAAATGTAGGTACTCTAACTTCTCTATCTCACGCACCGAAATACACAAAGTTTTTTAGGGCCAGCGCTGACTGAGGTATGTCACGGCACCGCACAGCGAATATTTTTTTCCTAAACACATTATTTTCAACCTTATTGCAATAATTTTAGCACTCACACTCCTTTATTGCTTAGACGTACTAAAGCATGCCGCGGCCTTACCTGGCATGACGTGGAACGCTGCCGAGATGCAGAGTCATGCCGTCAGTCAGCACTGGCCTTTATTCTCCTCTTATTTAACTAATGTATTTTTTTCGTTTCAGGTACATTTTTTAACACAATAAGCTGTTGGTTCTAATGTAAGGTAATAATAATAATAATATTATGAAAAATTAATAATAATAATAATAATAATAATAATAAGCCTTTATTCAGAAAAGTAGTTACATATTTTATACAGACATTTTTTTTTAAATTGCTGTTTTCTCCTCTTCTGTTTGCCGAAAGGCAAAGGCCTCCTCCAATCTTTTCCACTCTTCTCTGTCCTGTGCAATTCTTAACCATGTCCTACCTGCTACTTCTACTATTTCATCTTCCCATCTCTTTCGTTGTCTCCCTCTATTTCTTTTTCCCTCCTTGGGACACCAATATAGCACATTCTTACTCCACTTTTCCTCTCCTCTAGCTGTATGGCCAGACCATCTCCATTTTAGTGTTTTTGTTTTTAATACTATATCTTGTGTTTTGGTCTGTTTTCTGATAGTTATATGTTATAGTTATAGTTTCTGATAGTTATAAAAAATTACGGTACATTAAATGTTCGAATTATGGAAAATTGTTTCATCGATTATGTTCACGCGACATAGTGGAAATACCGCGTGACGTCTGGTGACACTTAATAAAAAGGAGGGTAGTGGGCTTTTTCGGAAAAAAGGTCGTCGGGTGAACTAAAGTTTTAATGTTTTTATATTGTATTATTCCCGTGATTGTTCTATCGATGTTATTTTTGTGATTATGTGATCTTATCTAATGTGTATTGGAAGTGTGTGATAAGAGAAAGCGAGAAAAGACGGAGCCAGCTGAGTAACATGCGTATAAGCCGATATTCCTGTGAGTACATTTATCCTTTACCTTTATCCTTTAAAAGGCCAAAAGCCACCATTATGATGAAAGTCGGAACAGAATATAGCTCTTGTTGTCCGTTTTCTAATAACCTTCTACTAGATAATAATAATAATAATATTATATTATACCTATATTCAGCAAATAAATCATCATCATTATTATTATTATTATTATTATTAGATGGCGCTTAAATATAATATTATTCAATATATTTATATAGATTATCGGATGAGTATGAAGTAAAAATGAATCGATATTTGTGGTGTGCGGCTGAACAAATAGGCAATTTTTTTTTTAAAGTGAAAACTTCTTTAGCGGCGCTGTGCGTTTTTGCGATGAGGAAAAAATGTTAAACTCGCGATCGAAAACCTGTTCGAAAATTCGTAAGACCAAATCAACTAGACCCCGGACCCAGATAAACGCCCGCGCGGCGTATATCTAGGTCCGGGGTGTAGTTGAGTTGGCTGGACATAATGTAGTATACATATGGGTGTAGATAAAATGCAGTATATGGTAATGTCTCCGCAAGGTTGAAGTTTTGTGTTGCTAGGAGTGTTGGCGACCGTCGCCAGAGTGGCGTCCGGTAGCCACACAAGTGGTGACGTAGGTGGACGGTCGCCACTGAGTGGAGACCAGTCGCTATGCTGATAATTAAAGCAATTCGTGCAAAATGATTCCCTAACCATTCCAAAATATCAAAAATGCACAACATTAATTTTCAAGTTTTCACTTCTGCCGGCACTCCCCCAGTGCAACCCGTATTTTTTAAATATTCATTCAAATTTAAGTGCCGATGAAGAAAAAAAATTAATAAATAACCCATTTTCTTTTTCTTTTTTTGTTTAAATTACAAATCAGCTGCCACAGCCTAATAGCTTTTTTACATAACGACGTCTGCCGCGAGTCAGCTAGTTCTGTATGAAAATGATTAATTTGATTTTATTTCCCATTATATTTTATTCAGGGTGCTGATTAACATATAATGGTTCAGGTGCTTACCATTGTCTCGTGATCGATTCACGGCAGGGCCAACTTTGAAAGTTAATTTTTCAAAATTGGCTCAGGTCCCAGGAGTGGCTGGGGCATTTGGGCAGGCTGTGTGGTAGCAGTAACCACCTTACAGAAGACCACCGTGAAATAACAGAAATGAAACCGTCTGAAGAATCAGAATATATGTAAAGAAACTTTATATGTTTCTTTCATTTCAATAATTATATTCTTACTATATAAGTTCTATGAAGTATCAATACTTCATAGAGGTAGGTACCTATGTAATGGTGGCAGCCAACAAGAAAAGCGTTTGTCATTGTCTTAATTGTCATTGTCTTTAAATATAATCAATAAATTTATAACAATAAAGAAATGTGTAAATAATATACTTATATGAATAATAGACTTTAAATGTCGTTTCTTTGTTTACAGGTAAATTATTTTATTTTATTTTCTTATGTATATCATGTAAATATTCGATTTTGTGTAAATATTAAAATATTAAACTTTGTTTACAGAGCAACGCAAGTCTATTTATTTAAAACTCTGAAATAGTCTTATAAAACGACATTTCTAGTTAAAATCAAGGAAAATGGAAAGACTACGATTTAAATTTGTAGTATTGGGGTCAACTGACGGAAAAACGAATGTGATATGCATAACCTCTATTGAGACACCAAACGGGTGTGTTTTTGAGGTCCCAGATGAGTTAAAACCCGTAAGTAAGCACACCGCCATAATATCTTCGGACGTATTTACAAAAATAAAAAATTCGCTTAAAAAAAGACACCAGACACGCACAGTATGGATACCTCTAAATACGGATTTGAGGAAAATATATCTGGATGAAGGTGAAAACTTACAGTTTGGTGACCAGTATTTAGAAGAGATTACAGGAGGAACAATCCCTTTTCAAAATAAGCCTAATAGCTATTCACCAGAGGGAAAATACATAGGAAAGATTGCTGAAAGATTTATGGTGGAAAAATTTTCAAATAAAATATCTAATGCAAACCAATGGATTAAAGACTTCGAGAAGGAATGTGAAAGATTCAATATTCTACAGGATGACGAGAAAATTGAGATTTTAAAATATCTCCTAGATAAACAGAGCCTAGATTGGTATAGCAGTATGTTAATAAAATTTACAGTGAACTCTGAATGGACAGTGTGGAAGGAGAACTTTTGTGAAACATATGGAAATAAAGGTTGGTCCCAAGTCAAATATGCATTTACATTTAGATTTCAAGCTGGATCGTTACTGGAATACGCCACAAAGAAGGAAAGACTGTTATTAGAGGTCAACAAATACATCGACACCCAAACAATGATAAATCTTATTGTAATGGGATTACCAGAATACATAATGCATAAAATTGATAAAGAAACTGTAAAATCAACAGCAAACCTTTACAATGAAATTGGAAAACATGAATATGTAACGAAAAAAAATAATTTCAGCAAGAATAAGATAAATTATTATAAAGGAAAATCGGATAAAATAAATCCTTGTAAAAATTGTGAAAATTTGAATAAGGGCATTAGATTCCACCCTGAAGAAAAGTGCTGGTTCAAACAAACAGAGGAATATAATAACAAATATAAAAGAAACAATAGTAAAATGATAAACAATTCAGTGATTGATGTTGAACTCTATAATGATACAAAAAACGAATAATAACACCATTAATTAAAGTCAAACTATTATTAAATACACAATTAGAAATATTTGGAATATATGATTCAGGCTCAAATGTTTCAATAATAAATTCCAAATTAATAAGATTGAAAGGAGAAGGAGAGAAAGATTCAAAAAGTGATAATTTAATCACAATTAATGGTGTTAAAAGGACAATTGGTTTGACAACTATTAAAATAAAGATTTTTGATATTGAAGAAAACGCTGATGTGTATATAATTGATGAAGAAGGTTTTAAATATGATTTTCTAATTGGACTGGATATCATAAAACAATTTAGACTGGTTCAAGATGAGAATTTGAAAATAACACAAAAAAGAGGAGAAATAGAAGTAGAAGAAGAAAAAGATTCCATGAATAAGGATGACGATAAAAACTGCATTTCTAAGTATGTGAACAATAAAACGGACCCTTGTTCAATAAATTTCAATGAACACATAAATGAAGAAGATTTCAAAATAAGTATGTGGAATTTAAATACTCAACAAAAGTCAGAAATATACAAACTAATAGACACTTACAAATCAATCTTTGCAAAGGACAAATATGACATTGGCACTGTCAAAGAATATGAAGCACGTATTGATCTATTCATGGACAAATATTGTAGTAAAAGGCCTTATAGATGTTCAATTGAAGACAAAAAAGAAATAGAAACACAAATAGCAAAGTTACTTGACAGAAATCTGATAGAAGAATCTTATAGTCCATTTGCAGCACCAGTAACTTTGGCTTTTAAGAAAGAAGACAACAGAAAATCAAGATTATGTATAGATTTTAGAGATCTAAACAAAATAGTAGTACCTCAAGCTCAACCATTTCCATTGATCAACGACCTAGTGATTAAGACAAGAAACTCAACATATTTTACAACACTGGACATCAATTCAGCCTTCTGGTCAATCCCACTGAGAATAGAAGATAGGAAGAAAACTGCTTTTGTAACGCAAGAAGGACATTATCAATGGACGTGTTTGCCTTTCGGTTTAAAGACATCGCCCGCTATTTTTCAGAGGATACTAGGTAACATTTTAAAAAAGCATAAGCTTACTGATTTTGCAGTTAATTATATTGATGATATCTTAGTATTTTCTAAATCTTTTTCGGAGCACATTAACCATCTAACACAATTGCTAGAAGCTATAAAAAAAGAAGGTTTTAGACTAAAATTTACAAAATGTACTTTTGCTTCAGATTCAGTAAAATATCTCGGTCATATAATACATAACAATACAGTACGACCAGTAAGAGATAATTTAGTTTCAATAAAAGATTTCCCAATACCGAAAACTCAGAAAAATGTTAGACAATTTCTGGGAAAAATTAACTTCTATCATGAGTATATACCAAAAAGTGCGGTAATTTTAGAACCTCTTCATAATTTACTGAGAAAAAATCAAAAGTTTATTTGGTCTGCAAATTGTCAAAAATCTTTTGAAGATATTAAAAACTTGTTGTGTTCACAACCGATCTTAGAAATATATGATCAGAATTTGCCCGTAAAAATTTACACAGATGCATCTTTAGAAGGTATTGGGGCAGTATTAAAGCAAACGCAACCAAATGGAAAAGATAAGCCAGTTGCGTACTTCTCAAAAAAATTAAATCAAGTGCAAAAGAAAAAAAAGGCAATTTATTTAGAATGTTTAGCTATTAAAGAAGCAATAAGATATTGGCAATACTGGCTAATAGGTAAGTCGTTTACAGTTTACTCAGACCATAAACCGTTAGAAAATTTAAATATTAAGTCTAGGACAGATGAGGAATTAGGAGATTTGACATATTACTTATCACAGTATGATTTTAAAATTAAATACGCTCCGGGAAAAGAAAATATAGAAGCAGATTGTTTAAGTAGGAACCCAGTATTGGATGCAAGTGAGGATACAGATGAACAATTGAAAATTGTAAACATGATAAAGTTGAATGAAATCGTCACGGATCAGGAAAAAAATGAGAACATACAAAATAATAAGTCAAAATTAATATCTAGACACAATGTCTATTATAAAAAAGTTAGAAAACGTGAAAAAATTATTTTATCAGAAGATTTCAGTAAAAAACTTATTAGAGATGTACATGAAAACATGTGTCACTTAGGTGTAAAACAAATGCAAAACCAAATTAGTACATTATATACAGCAAAAAATTTAACAACGAACATAAAAAGACATTGTAAAAGTTGTGAGATATGTATAAAAAATAAAACAAGAGGACAGGATAAGTATGGTTTAATGTCACATTTAGGTCCTGCCACAAAACCCTTTGAAATAGTCTCATTAGACACGATAGGAGGTTTTGGTGGCTCAAGATCAACGAAAAAATATTTACACCTTCTAGTGGACCACTTTACACGATATGCTTATATTGTTACATCAAAAACACAAAATGCTAATGATTTTATTAAACTAATCAGTAACGTAACAGATTCTGATACAATCGGAATGCTTCTCACCGATCAATACCCGGGAATCAACTCAAAAGAGTTCAAAGCATTTTTAAATGAAAAATCAATACCAGTAATTTTCACTGCGGTAAATGCCCCGTTTTCGAACGGCTTAAATGAAAGACTTAATCAAACGCTTGTTAACAAAATAAGATGTAAAATAAACGAAAAAAGTAACAAAATGGCATGGACAACCATTGCTCATGACTGTGTAAATAAATATAATAATACGGTACATACAGTTACTGGTTTTGCACCAAAATACCTGTTGTGTGGTACAGATGTTTCCTTTTTGCCTAACGAACTAAAAAGAGATAAAACAGAGGTTGAATGGATTAGAGACAAAAAAATAGCATTTAAAAATTCAATAAAATCACATAACTACAATAAACAAATATTTGATAAAAATAGAAGTCAATTTAATTTTAATACAGGGGATATGGTATATGTAGAAAATGGGAACAAACTGAACAGAAATAAATTAGATGAATTGAAGATTGGCCCATTTAAAATTATTGAAAAGATATCAAGTTCAATATACAGAATTAATACAGGTCATAAAAAGTTGGAGTCAAATCTCTTTCATATTACAAAACTTATACCAATACTTACGTAAAACTTGAAATAATAGAATTTCATATAATGTAAAATTTAGGTTTAGTTTTAATTATCCATAATTGTAGATAAATAAAAAAAATTGGATATTTTTTTTTTTTTTGGGAAGGGAGATGTAAAGAAACTTTATATGTTTCTTTCATTTCAATAATTATATTCTTACTATATAAGTTCTATGAAGTATCAATACTTCATAGAGGTAGGTACCTATGTAATGGTGGCAGCCAACAAGAAAAGCGTTTGTCATTGTCTTAATTGTCATTGTCTTTAAATATAATCAATAAATTTATAACAATAAAGAAATGTGTAAATAATATACTTATATGAATAATAGACTTTAAATGTCGTTTCTTTGTTTACAGGTAAATTATTTTATTTTATTTTCTTATGTATATCATGTAAATATTCGATTTTGTGTAAATATTAAAATATTAAACTTTGTTTACAGAGCAACGCAAGTCTATTTATTTAAAACTCTGAAATAGTCTTATATATATAATACAGAAAATCCCTGCAAAATAAGCCTAATTCTTTAGTTTGTGCAAAACATTTAATACATACTCGTTCTTTATTCTTTCCCCGAATATTGTTCGTGTCACTGATTTTAAAAAGTGAGACATTAGTATTCTGATTTCGAATATGTTTTTTTTTTTTAATTTTTATTCGGAGTAAGCAACAGTTGGAAACAATAGTTGGGGAGATATTTTGCGGTCGCCGGATTTTAATTTTCGTGATTAACGCCTCGCTCATTATGGAGTTTTGCGACTTATTCAGGTCTCTGTTTAAAGAACTACTATACTTATCTACTATACTGTACATTTTTAGTATACTTTTTCTTTTTTTTATGTTAAGGTCGGCAGACAGGCTGACGGTCCACTTGATGGTAGGTGGCTACCGTCGCCTATAACACAAGCAACGCCTAAGCTGCTGCAAGTGCGCTGCCGACTGCAGTAGGATTAAGGATAAGGGATTAGGAGTGGATAGGGAAATGGGCTCTGGCATCCCTTACTCATGCATACTTCTATGCATAGTAGTGAACGATTTAAATATCTTGGCCACGTGTTTAGACAAGATAGATATATGCTGTTTCAGTTAATCATGATGCTTAAGGTGGAACGGAAGAGACGCGCTGGGCGAGGGAGGAATTCGTGGTTACGAAACATCCGGGAATGGACTGGAATTGCCTCAGTCGAGCAACTGTTCCAATTGGCTCTTGACAGGTTCGGGGTGTTGACGGCCAACCTTCAGGACTGAAGAGGCACTTAGAGAGAGAGTTCAAGTGCTTTGGCGTTAAATAAGTAACAGAAAAGCAGCCACATTTTACTAAAGGTGGCTGCTAAGTAGAAAGATGGGATGAGTGGTTAGGGTGCTTGCCTTAACGCTCTGTTCCAGGTTTCCCGGCTTCAATTCCCGGCAGGGTCAACTTTGAAAAATGAACTTTTCAAATTTGGCTCCGGTCTGGATCTGGAAAGTAGTGGTAGGGCACACTGCATTTCGCAGTCATTTAGGCAGCCCGTCTGGCGGCAGTAACCACCCCCTTACAGAAGACCACCGTGAAATAACAGCACATGTGCTGTTGTGTTTCGGTGAGTGAGTAAGAGATGCCAGGGCCCATTTCTCTATCCCCTCCTAATCCCCTATCCTTTAATCCTACTGTAGTCGGCAGCGCACTTGTAGCAGCTTTGGCGTTGCTTGTGTTATAGGAAAAACAGATGAATTAGAGGTCAATAAAATTAAGAAATATAATATTTATAAATCCATATGCATTTACAACTAATAAAAGTAGATAGTGATTATCACGAACTCCTAAAAGCATCAATCAGTTTTTTTTTTGTTAAGGTCGTCAGACAGGCTGACGGTCCACTTGATGGTAGGTGGCTATCGTCGCCTATAACACAAGCAACCAACCTTTGTGGGATTAAGAATAAGTGATCAGGAACGGATAGAGAAATGAGCTCTGGCATTACTTACCAAAACACACAAAACAATCGAAAAATGATTGTTAAAATATTATCACATGGAAATAATTTACGGTATAAAATGGGGAGTACATCTATAACTTCAGAATATGGACTATCTTTGTGCCAAGTTTCACCGAAATGCCCTCAAATGTTTACATATGAATGATTAACAAACATTGATATATTTATAAACCATCACATTTTGTGATGTATACTATTTGTAATTTGTACAGAAAGTTTCGTTTCTCTTTCTCCTTAAGGGGGCGTACAAAGAAAAAAAATAATCTAATTTTACCCGCGTGGCCCCATAATTGAATGAACACTATATCAACACAACAGAGTTAGTTCCCTTTGTTAGCCATATATTAACACAATCCTGTTAAAATAATATGAAACAATTTATAAACAGTCTATACACAACACACTTATAATAATCTACTCACAAACAAGTCTGATTAAAAAAATTACATCTAAATATTCTTGCGCACAGAAACAGTCTTCCCGTTTCAGTGGAGCGATTGTGACTGATCATGTGAAACGATGCCCATTGAAGTATGCATGACATGAGACGGAAGATAGCGCATTTCGCGGAATAAAAATGTTATAAATGCCAAAAGTATAATATCAAATGAAAAATTAATTCTCAAAGGCCTAGATAATCTGTGAAGTGAGATTACTGATAATTTTTTAGGTTTGTAATATGTGTTCATTTTGAAAATAAAACAAAAAACGATAAAAGTGAGAGGTAACTTGGTGATTTCGTTCTATCGAGAAAAGTTCATTGTATAATATTTTCTGTGCACATTTTACTTTTATTTATAATGCATTAATCTATAGATATATAAATATTTTCTCATTTGGACTTTAACAAACTTAGATAAAATAGTAGAATGTAGGTTTTCTCGGCCGGTATCCATATGAGTTGTGGGTTTCCGAGATGATGGCCCGAGGTACACTATCACTCACGCCTTAATCGGGAAGCCATTGAAATTTTCAAGCATCCAAATAATTTCAACAGGAAGGAGGAAAATCTAAGGCTACACAACATTTGGTATCCGGCACTACGCAAGAATAATAATAATGAAAGAAAGAGAGGGCATTATAACCCCTCTCCTAGTGACCACACCCCACCAATTCAACCACGGGGTGGGGATATAAATTTAAATATAGACACAATCCAGTCGACAAATCAGTCTCGCTCGAGAAGTCGAAAAGTGCAGAAGTGAAGTGCAGTGATGTGATGTACATTTTTTTTTTCTTCTAACACGGACTACACCACTGAGGATGTCAACCGCAGTTGTTGACGAAACGTTTGGAAGAATTTCCAACAGACCTGGGCCATCATCCCGGAAACCCACAACTCAAACTTAGATAAAATTCAATTCTAAGATTAGCTATTTCTCTTTATACGCGCTCTTAAGTTAACACAGGGGCAGTTAAAACGCGTTTAGTAAACACGCGTCGCATTCAGAGCACGAAACTATTTGTTTGTCGCACGGCTCATTTAACACGATTTTTTTCGCCATTTTCTCACACATCTTCTCAAACCCGGCCGGGTTTTATTTCAACCCATTTCAGCTCCCGTTTCGCGCCCCGGCAATGTCCCGGTTGATTTATTCGCGGTGAGGAATTTAAATTAAACCGGCATTTCCACGACTCACTCTTTAACACCCTGTTTGTGTGCAAAGATTTTGTATACACCAAATATTTGGGTTTTTCCAGGTTACGACGCTTTGCCTTCGGCCTCCTAGTCGTTAAGGGCGTATGTTTGAAAAAGGAACCCCTCAAGGCGCGTTCTATTATTTTAAATGTTTTTGAGATTATTTTGTTTCATACTTATTTATTTAAGACCAGCAATGTTATTAATTAAAAAGTTGTTGTGTAATAAAATATTTTGTGGAATTGTAAACGTTATTTTTCGCCCATTGGTCGAAATTCGACCATAAATTACAGACTTTTTTACTAATAAAAAGGCTTACAACAAATTGATATAAATTATTTTAAGATCGGCAGACAGGCTGACGGTCCACTTGTTGGTAGGTGGCTACCGTCGTTAAGGCGCCAGAAAGCGCCAAGAGATGAGTCCGCTCACGGACACAGCGGTATGAGGGATTTGAGGACATGGCCTAGCTGTAATGTCGGTCCCACACACCACCGCCGATGGTGGAACCCGGAGGGGTTTTAGTGGGTATTTCCGGTGTATCTCACCGGGTGAGTCCCACACTCCCCCCTCGTCGAGACGTCCCCCCGACGAGGGATAGTGCGTAAATGCAACGCCAAAGCTGCTGCAATTGCGCTGCCGACTACAGTAGGATAGGGGATTAGGAGATGCTTGCGAGTGGTTAGGGTGCTTGCCTTAACGCTCTGTTCTAGGGTTCCCGGGTTTGATTCCCGGCAGGGTCAACTTTGAAATATTAACTTTTTAACTTTTTCTCTGGTCTAGATTTGGAAAGTGTGGCAGGCCACACTGCGTTTCGCAGTCATTTGGGCAGCCCGTCTGGCGGCAGTAGCCACCCCTTTACAGAAGACCACCGTGAAATAAGAGCATGTGTGCTGTTGTGTTTCGGTGAGTGAAGTAAGGGATGCCAGAGCCCATTTATATCCTTTCCCAATCCCTTATATCCTTATCCTTAATCCTATTGTAGTCGGCAGCGCACTTGCAGCTTTGGCGTTGCTTGTGTTATAGGCGATGGTAGCCACCTACCATCAAGTGGACCGTCAGCCTGTCTGCCGATCTAACATTAAAAAAAATTAAAACATTGTTTTATATATATATAAAATAAGCATCCGCTAAAAAAAGATTTTTTTTGAAAATTTCAATTCCGTGCGAAGTCTCTCCCGGCTTCGTACATACGTAATGTTCTTCTACTAGTTATATACAAAAAACATCCTCGTTTATCGCTACTTTCATTAGTGAAAACCGTATCAAAAGCCGTTGGATGTATAGATATAGATACTGATGGGAAATCTACTAATGTTATCTGTGCAATTATTATATTGGTGAGCTATGTTACCCGAATTTATATTTGTGTGTATTCACTGAAAACATTCAAATAAATAGGTTAGTGGCTCACAAAGATTAATAATAATGTATTTCGCCGTTGCTGTGATTGATTGTTTTTTTTTCCTTTTCGTACATTTACATATAATCCATTCGGCTTTTTTTTATGAATATTGGAGTTTTCTAATAGGCATTCTGTTTAAATGCTAGTTGAGCCCGCAACTTCGTACGTGTGGTATTCGGTATAACGTTTTTGTTTATAAACCGATGGGAATGAAACAAAGACTAAATGTTAAAGGGGAGCTAGCTACAATACGTAAGTGAAAACTGCATTGAAATCCGTTACTCGCGGTGAGGAATAACGTACATTGAATATTAAAAATAAAAAAATAGAAAATTGTTACCTTAGGTTACCGAGGTCAACAAAATAGTTATTAGAATTTTTGTCTATTTGTCTGTTCGTTTGTGCACGCTAATCTCAGAAAAAGCTTAACCGATTTGAATAGGTTTCACTGAATAGGTTTGAATAGGTTCATAATGAGGTTTTCACTGATGTATTACTGCAAGCTTCCCATAACATTTTGTGTTTGTTTTATTCCAATCGGATTACAAACAAAAAAGTTATGTAAATTTAAGGAATCACAACATTTTCTCGATAAAAATGCAATAAAATAACTGTTCAGTTTAATTGGCTGAAACTTTAGTTAACTATATATTAACATCTATAAAAGATGATGATTGAAAGTTTATATAGAGTTAAAAATAGTCAATTTAGGGATTTTGAAGGTCCAATTTCAGTTGACCTCAGATCTATATGATCAATCATATCAGCTTAGGTTACAAACATTTCATATATAATAAAATCATTCTTTGCCTACCATGCCTTTGTGCACGCAAATCTCAGAAACGGCTTAACCGATTTTCATGTGGTTTCCGCTGATGTATTATAGCAAGTTTCCGGTAATATTCCGGTAATAATAATAGGGCTTAGCTAATTGTTCATATATTTAATCAGCCGTTATTATTTTATTTTTCAACGAGGGCGAAACCACGGGACCATTTAGTTGTGAATATGTAAATAGCTAAAAAAATTATTACATAACTTCGGGGCATAATAAACTGAACTGGTGAAGAAATTAAGCTAACTATGTTTATAAACTTTAAGCCCACGTAGCCGAAAACATGAGCTTTTTATATAAAATTAAATGAATGTATTATAGAGCAAAATTTAATTCAATGTTAATCTCAAAATCTTTAATTAAAATTTCTTTCAGCTTCAGCTCGAAACCTCTAACATGAGGTCTGGGGTTCATTAAGAGACCTTTCACACGGGGCGGTTCAATAAAGCCTTGGGTTATCAGATTTAGATAATCTTTATTAGAGACATTCGGCCCTTTCTGTGTTGAAAGGCTTTAACGCGGTCGCAGACGGAATACTATCCGAAAGTGTTTCGTGCGTGACAACTTTTAAAAGATTTCTTGTATACTTTAGATTTTGTGATTCGAATTGGAAATTTCACGTTTTTTTTTTTGCACTGTGTGAACTAGCTTAATAGAACCACGTAGCTTTTTAAATATCTGTACTTATAAAACCCTTTATTCTGTCTATCAACGCACAGCCAAAACTACTAAGTCTAGAAAACTGATATTTGGAACATAGCCTTATTATATAACATGCTAACTGACTAAAATAAAAAATATAACACTATTGATGGCGCCATCTACTATACTGTAATAGAATTAGGTGAAGCGGCGACATCTATCGGATTCTGATAGAACTGCTTATTGATAAACCTGTGCGTAGTGTGTTCCAATTCGCAAAACCTCTGAAAAAAAAAAGGAAAAAACATTAACGAATTATACACGTATAGATTTCTCAGGAATCATTCCGTCGATAGATAAAAACTGCATGAAAATCGGTTTAGTAGTTTATGAGATTATCGCGAACACACATACAGACAGACGCGGCGGGAAACTTTATTGTGTATTAGCTGAGCCCGCAACTTCGTGCGCGTGGTATTTGGTATGGCGCGTTACTTTTTTATTTGTAAACCGATTACAATGAAACAAACACTAAATATTGTAGGGGTTATTGGTTGCAGTGGAATAAGGAAGAAGCAGTTATGCTTTGTAACAGTATATTCACAATATATACATGAGAAGGATTTTATGAGTATATTACAGCTTAGAAGTTGTTACGACACTTGCTTGACACTTCTAATTGTTTTTATCTATACTACCTATTATGTACAGCCAGCTCTCTAGTAGGTACCAAAGCATAGAGGTGATATCCAACAAATATTAAGGGAAGCTTGCTAATACATGAGTGAAAACTGCATTAGCGTGCACAAACGCACATCCAAACAGCCAAACAGACAAACAGACAAAGATTTTAAAAACAATTTTTTTGACCTCGTTTACATATAACGAGTACAAATTGTTTTTTTTTTTTTTTAAGTCTGATATACAGACGGCTCGTTTACGATTTTATTATATGTATAGATAAGGATTTTATCAGTTAAAAAATGATTTTTGATAATTTCAAAAATATACAAGCTTTTGTCTTCCTCTTCTCAAGCAGTGAGAGTATTAAGTAAGCTTTATTTCTTCATTACTCAAAGCTACCCTCATACAAAATTTCATTAATTTCGGTTCAATGGTTAGGAAAACGAAACAGCGAGACGGACACGGTTACTGTCGCATTGATAATTTTATATATTATGTAGTTATTCCATTTTTTTATTTGATTTTTTTCAAAATAGATATAGACCCTACGTTGCGTCAACTTTTATGTAGTTTTGGAGTCAGTTATTTTATATTATAAGAGGCGGTAGGCAGGCTGACGTTCATTTGACGGTAAGTGATGGAGGACGCCTAAGAGCAATACCAGAGAATTGCATATAGGTTGCAGGCTTTTATGGATTAAACAAGGCGCGAGGTAGGCTCTGACTTAACATACCTAGTAACAACATAGTAACAAAATAACGCATATGTTACCTTAGTACTTAAGAGGATTGGCTACTGCCGCCAGATAGATTGCAAAGATTATTGTGGTATTTATCTCCTATTCTATATCTATACTAATATTATAAAGCTGAAGAGTTTGTTTGTTTGTTTGAACGCGCCAATCTCAGGAACTACTGGTTCGAATTGAAAAATTATTTTTGTTTTGAATAGTCCATTTATTGAGGAAGGCTATAGGCTATTAAACATCACGCTACGATAAATAGATATATAGGCAGTGTCCAGTACCATGCGCCCCATGCGCACGCCGCCGCCGTATGGGCCGCAGCGAAGCGTGGCCGAGTTCAACTAGTATTTAACGAAAAATTAAAGTTTTTTTTTTTTTCAAAAAACAATTTGTACATGTTGTGCTTATGTTACGAGGTCATTTTTTTTTTTAATTTTTGTCTGTTTATCGATTTCTCTGTTTGTCTGTGCATTTGTCCATGCTAATAACGACTTAACCGATTTGAATGCGTTTTTCACGTCACATTTAGTGTTTGTTTCATTCGAATCGGTTTACAAACAAAAAATTTATGCGCTATACCGTATGCCACGCGTACCAAGTTGAGGCTCAGCTAGTTTACAAAGCAAAACGATTACGATAGCAATGCAGAGCTATGCTTACTACAAACCAATAAAGATTAAAAAACATATTTAATTGAAAACATTTCCTTATATTATTACCACAAAACCTTACTAAATTAACACGCCAATGAAATTTTCACAAGATTATCAAATATTACCCTTGTAATTAAATTTACAATTACTCGTTTAACTTCCATTTGAACATGTGAATCAAGTTATGCGAATTTCAAATTAATGAGCAATTAGCGTAATTATTCTGAAATTAATTAGTTTTAATGGATTCACGTACTAATTAAAATCAGATTTCGTTATTAATTACTGAATTAAACCAACCACTATATTTAAAAAAAAAAACTTATTTAAATCTGCATATTGTAGGAGGTTTTTTTTAAATGTTAAGTTAAGTAACAATTCAAAAAGAAAAACACACACGAAATAAAAAAATTCCACTTATATTAGATCCACTAGTATTTAATATATTTTTCAAACACATACTTTTTTATGTAAATATCGGCAGACAGGCAGACGGTCCACTTAATGGTAGGTGGCTAACGTCGCCTATAACACAAGCACCGCCAAAGCTGCTGCAAGTGCGCTGCCGACTACAATAGGATTAAGGATAAGGGACTAGGAGGAGTTAGGGAAATGGGCTCTGGCATCCCTTACTTACTCACCGAAACACAAAAGCACACGTGCTATTATTTCATGGTGGTCTTCTGTAAGGGGGTCAAGTGAATGCGAAAACGCAGTGTGCCCTGCCACTACTTTCCAAATCCAGACCGGAGTCAAATTTAAAAATTTTATTTTTCAAAGTTGACCCTGCCGGGAATCGAACCCGGGAACCCTAGAACAGAGCGTTAAGGCAAGCACCTTAAGCACTCATCCAACGTAATGTGCATATTTACATTAATGTGAATAATGTAAATTGAAATTGAACTTTGTAGTCTTATGAATTGAGTCTACATTCTATTTAATAAAAGTTATTAATAAAAGGATACATTTTCATATCTACCTTTCTACTCTCTTATCCTCAATCCTACTGATGTAGGAAATGTACTTGCAGCGGCTTTGGCGTCGCTTGTGTTATAGGCGACGGTAGCCACCTACCATCAAGTGGACCGTCTGCCTGTCTGCCGATATTTACATAAAAAAGTATGTGTTTGAAAAATATATTAAATACTAGTGGATCTAATATAAGTGGAATTTTTTTATTTCGTGTGTGTTTTTCTTTTTGAATTGTTACTATGTAATATTGGTGCCTGTAAATTTCCCTGAAATAAAATATATAAATAAATACATTGTGATTTGGTTCATTTTTTTTTACTCTACAATAATACGCCTAACCAAAATAAATACCTTTATCATGAAAATATGCATTATGAATTAATTTTGAAAATTACTCCACGGTGTTTCTTTACAAAAAATAAATTTTATTTCTAAAAAAGTAATAGAGTTTGAACGAAAAATCGATGTTTTAAATAATACAACTTTGTCCCAAAACGCTAAAATAGCAATTGCGTACTGTTGTGACGTCACGCTTTCTTAACTCGAGAAAAGTTTGACAGTTTACACAATTCAAGAGACACGGCGATATTTAGAAAGCATGACGTCATTCGCTCTGATCGGTGTTTCAGTTAACATGCAAGATTGCAGTATTTTATACTTTTATTTTACTAAAAATCTTATTAATTATTAATCTTTATATTAAAACTGGGTCATTTTTTCGAAAATTTTCCACATTGGCGCCAAACGCCTCGATGTATTTCGAATTTTCCAGAAAATCTAAACAAGGTTGTAAGCAATCAATTGAAAGTTCTGGAATGCTAATTCGGTTGAAATGTAAACTCTATGTTGTAAATATAAGGACCTAGTCCTAGTTGACACTAGGACTAGGTCTAGTTGACATTAGTCGGGAAGGGGCGTGGCTACCATCGATAGGGTGGAGACTTTCGGCAAGCGGAACGCCTTTTCAAGAACGTCCCATAGTTAGTCATAACAATATAAAAAAATAATAATTATAAAGTGGGTTTTTATAAATCACTAGCGACCCGTCCCCGGCTTCGCCCGGCGTGCAATTTTTTTTATATATGAACATTCCCCGTTCATCCCTCTTTCCATTAGTGAAAACCGAATTAAAATCGGTCTACCCGTTCACGCGTGGTGCCGTGACCAAGGGAAATGGGGATTCATTTTTATATATAGAGATGGGAGTTAAATTAAACTGTTGTTGGAACTAGCTCTTAATGAACAGATAGAAGTCCGAGTCAAAACTAAACATTTTTTAAACTAGGTATAACAACTCTGTCTCAGTCATAAAGATTTTATTCTATAGTAGAAAAAATCGCGACTATAGAAATTAGTTTAAACAAAACTATAGAACTATTCGTTCAAGAGAGGTAAGAGTCAATCCGTCTGCTGCCTTCTATTATGTAAAAAAACATAGGCTTAATATAGCAAATGTATTACAGAGAATGTCCTCGATTAATTTTAGTGTTGTGTTGTTGGGTCATCTGTGTGTAAAGGGCATGATTAAACTTCTGCTCAACAAAGGCTGCAGGCGACAATATTCTCTGAGAGTATTACACGCACCGTATAGTTTTACGAGACTGCTACGCACCCTTGTACACTTCAGTGCAAAATAAATTCACGAAAATAGTTACCTACTTGTCTTTCGTAGTCTTTAGTCCATATTTTCTGGAATATCTCTTTTAATATTCCACACTTCCTTAATGATTTGAATTGCTTAGTTTGCTTAGCACTATTATGTTATTTCATTTTAACAATACTTACAGTCCGGCAACGCTTTTGTATTTGGGCGATGCCGCCGCCCGTGCAAGTACTCACGCTGTCCACACGCAGATATGCTAGGGTTGGCACAAAAGGTTCGCAAAACTTTTCTCTAGCCATAAATTAAATTAAATATATTTTTATGTAAAATGGTTTTAATTAGTACAAAATAAATACTTGGGCCGCTAGGAAAGTTTTGAGATTAAGTCCGTGTCGCTGGAAAAACGTCGTACTTTCATAGCCTCCTTCGCAATGGGCAGCAAACCAAAGTCAAGGGCGCAAGATTATGGCTGTACGGAGCGTCAGCCCCGACTCCTTTATGAATGTCCCTGTTATCTCAGTCCGATGTGCCGGTGCGTTGTTATGGTGCAGGCGCCATATGTTCCCGAGGAATCATAAAAATAAAAATCTCGCACCGGTATAAACCAAAATTAGTAAAACAGCAATAAAGATTGAATAAATTATTGCACTTATATCTTATTTTTTATTTATGGAGTTCCCGAGTTTGATTCCCGGCAGGGTCAACTTTGAAAAATGAACTTTTCAAATTTAGCTCTGGTCTTGATCTGGAAAGTAGTGGCAGGGCACATTGCGTTTCGCAGTCATTTGAGCAGCCCGTCTGGCGGCAGTAACCACCCCCTTACTGTAGACCACCGTGAAATAACACTACGTGTGCTGTTGTGTTTCGATGAATGAGTAAGAGATGCCAGAGCCTATTTCCCCAACCCTTTCCAATCCCATATCCTTAATCCTACTGAACTCAACTGCGCACTTGCAGCAGCTGTGGCGTTGCTTGTGTTATAGGCGACGGTAGCCATCTACCATCAAGTGGACCTTCAGCCTGTCTGTCTTAACATTTTTTTTTTTTTTCATTAAATTAAATGAGAGCGAAGGCGCTAAATGATCTAGTATCTTCTAATATATTGGGTGCAAAATCCTTTTTGAATTGTCCACATGTGTACCTATTTCGTAGCACATCCAACACGTGTAATGTTTTCAAGTTTTCCGTTTTTGCGTCGACGCGAGAAACTTCAGCAGTTGACGGAGAGTTCACCAAAAGTTGGGTACAATTTGCGATATCTTTTCTAACTGGGGGGCGGTTGTTGAGGGAAAGTTCTTTTTATTTGAACTACATTTCCTTAATAAACTGTTGTTTTGCTTTAAGACTTTACTTTTCCAGTGAAGAGTGGCACCAATAAAATAAATATTGGCACATTTTGAATTTTAACTTCAATAGCATATCGCACAACCATCCGCAGTCAAAGGCAGGGCGACGGTACACTTGATGGTAGGTGGCTACCGTCGCCTGTAACACAAGCAACGCCTAAGCTGCTGCAAGTGCGCTTGCCGACTGCAGTAGGATTAAGGAGAAGGGATTAGGAGTGGATAGGGAAATGGGCTCTGGCATCCCTTACTCACTCATCGAAACACAACAGCACACGTGCTGTTATTTTACGCGGTCTTCTGTAAGGGGGTGGTTACTGCCGCCAGACGGGCTGCCCAAATGACTGCGCAACGCAGTGTGCCCTGCCACTACTTTCCAAATCCAGACCAGAGCCAAATTTGAAAAGTTGATTTTTCAAAGTTGACCCTGCCGGGAATCGAACCCGGGAACCCTAGACCAGAGCGTTAAGGCAAGCACCCTAACCAATCATCCAACGGGCTCGTCTAAAGTTCTGCTGTGTTTTGGTCCGTGAGTTTATTATTATGATTATTATTAATTTTATCTAATATATTAATACGTGAAGCAAAAACTGATTCCTTTGCTAAAAAAATTGGGCGAACGGGGAAGTTCAATCATCACTAATAGCACAGCCTAACCATACTTACGTCATACAGTCAGGCAGCGAATGGGATTGCGTAGAGCAACGTTCGGCGAATTCGCTTCAGTTTGCAGGATCGAACCTCGAGTGTTGCCCGACTGTATGACGTATAAATATGGTTAGACTGTGCTAATAGATTAAACATTTTTCATATACCTTGAACATTGACATACATTTCTCAATTTGGGGAACATTAGGAGGATTAATTTTAGGATGTTTTGGTTTAGCAGCAAAATTGCTTTAATTTCAGTAGGAATATCAGTAGGAATATCAAATTGTTTCAGTAGTAAAACGATTATCAAAATAAATACCTCTCGAGACAACCATGTTGCAGCACTCAAAAAGGAATAATAGTCCAGAAAAATTAACAAATTAAAATGTAAATCCCTCAGGAGCATTTTTGATATAAATATCTAGAAGATATGAAATATCTATGGCTAAAAGATACCGGTTAGGGCTGCAGAGTGAGGAACCTCCTGACAATTCGTGCCGTGTCAAGAAGTACCGCCTTCTGTTTTTGTCCCTTGATCCAGCCATTTAATGAGAGCCTCTTGAGATGTTGGTCGAGGCTCTTCTCTATAAGACCGTTCACCGAGACGACTATCGGGACGATAATTGTCGAATCGACGTCCCACATGGCGGTCACCTCGTGAGCTATTATTATTATTATTATTATTATTATTATTATTATATTTGTCCTTAGATTGTCAGAATTGAATATTTATTAATTTAACAAAAATTACAATCTACCATAGAGCAGTTCGACATGGCAATGTTTATCCCACAACTGGACCCAGTAATGCTACAGCCAGACAGTGTGACTTTAAATCGACTAACCAACTCGCACAGAACGCCGTAAATTGGCTCAGAGCCGTCAATCTGCAACTATCTCTCCCAATTAGTTGCAAGGTGCTATTCGGTCACAGTATAGACAAGACTGTGAGATAAGCCCTTATTGCCAGGGCATAAATGCGTTTAGCAGGAATAACTGGGCTAAAAAATCCTCTTACACATGAGAAGTTTTTTTTTTTTTTTTTTTATTAGGCGCGACTTTTTTGCAAATTGTATACACAAAAGTTCGCGTTGATTGCTCTTCCATTAGTGTTTTAGTTAAAAAGAAGATAGCGGAGAATCAGACAGACGCGGAGAATCACACAGACGCGGAGAGCCACTTCAATCATATATGTAGTGATTCAGCATGGAATACAAAGCAATTTTTATATAGAGGATATTCTCTTTATATGAGTTGTGGGTTTCCGGGATGATGGCCCAGGTCTGTTGGAAATTCTTCCAAACGTCCATTTCCAACAGACCTGGGCCATCATTCCGGAAACCCACAACTCATATGGATACCGGCCGAGAAAACCTACATTCTACGATATTCTCTTTGAATTTTTTTTTCATTCTTGGTAGACATTGACTCGTACTAGTATTTTATATGTATATACTCGAGCAAAGTCGAAGCGCGTCTATCTAGTTTAATACGAAGATTTATTACAGTTATTAATTTTCAGTCTTGGCTATTCGGTGCCCACGCCATCGCTAAGAAAAAATCACTGCTTTGTTCTCCGATTCAGCTCGTTCAAACATAAAGCCAACTATGTGACAAAAAAAAAATGTGATACATAACTTCTTGGTCTATATTTCTGACGAGGAATTTTTCTTTTAAGTATTATGGTTTACTAGAAATTAAATAAAATTTTAATGTATTGCTTTGTTACAAAAATCGATTCAACTTAGTTGTTTCAAGAAGTAATGCAATGTGTATATTATCAAATGATAGAGTTTCATTTACACTATAAATGACACGAACAGTTTTTCATTTAATTCAACAGTTTTTAAAAAAACAAAGGTTTTTTGATATTTTTGAGTAGCGGATGCCCCTAGCGAGGGCCGGTTGTAGAGAGCCCAGTTGCCCAAAGTCATTCGCGTAGCAGAGGACGTTAAACGACGAAAATCTGTAGAAGTAAAAACGAATCGCCAAGCGCAAAACTCAAGAACGTTGTAACAAATTATAAATTGGCAAACAAGCCCGTTGGATGTTGCCTTAATTAGGGTGCTTGCCTTAACGCTCTGTTCTAGGGTTCCCGGGTTCGATTCTCGGCAGGGTCAACTTTAAAAAATGAATAATTTCAAATTTGGCTCTGGTCTGGATCTGGAAAGTAGTGGCAGAGCACACTGCGTTTCGCAGTCACTGGGCAGCCCGTCTGGCGGCAGTAACCACCCCCTCACAGAAGACCACTGTAAAATAACAGCACGTGTGCTGTTCTGTTTCGGTGAGTGAGTAAGGGATGCCAAAGCCCATTTCCCTATCCCCTCCTAATCCCTTCATCCTTAATCACTTGCAGCAACGGTGGCGTTGCTTCTGTTATAGGCGACGGTAGCCACTTACCATCAAGTGGACCGTCAGCCTGTCTACCGATCTTAACATAAAATAATAAAAAAGAATAATGCGCCAACTTCCGTGTGGATGGCGAACTAGCTCGAGAGTGATCATAGCGTTTTGAACCGCGCCTTCTACAGGTGGACGCACTAACAAGTAGTTGACGAATACGCTAGTACTAGACGAGACAGGTATTCTGTGACGTTGACAATCCTCCGCCTCATTTCGTCAGCTCAGGCCAAAATTGCTCTGATTTGCAGCTGTTTGGCAACCAGGACTACGGGTCATCACTGGTCTGCAGGCATCCCAAGAGCACGCCACCTGCGGTAGCCCGATCTCAAACCGTCTCTGCTGGACGGGCTATTGACTTGCGTCGGACAACTCTCCGTCACCAAAATATCCACGTGAATCTATTCATTTATGGCATTCAGTGTCTCCACGTGTTTCTCAGTGTTCTATTGTCTTTACAATTAACGAAGTGTATAGTTTACCTTATGTTTTATATTTTAAAAAACGTTGAGGTTAAATTTTTATATATGTAGGGACATGATTAGAGTCCTCGGTATCATTGGTCTTGAAAGGACATGATTAGGATTCTCCGTATCATTGGTCTCCATATTTGATCACAGATAGGCGCGAATATTTGATCCATATTTGATCACGTTAAGTCATGCGTTGTAATTCTAAACAAAACGCTACAATCGGCACAAAATAAGTCCTCGATCGCATTGTCCACCAGCCAATCACACCAAATCAGATAACACTCCACCAAACACGTAGCACCAGTACCTTGATGTCAACCGATTGCCTTCCCGTGAGGTACTACTCGGCCGACGCGCCTCTGCGCCAGCGCTCGGTGCTGTGCCAGAGTCAACGACAATGACATTCCGATCCCGCTGTCCAGTTGACAACTGACAGTTGCCATTGCTACTCACTCCCGCCAATCAAAAGCGCCGACATATATGTAAATTTGATAAATATCAGCGCCTACAGCGCAATCTTGTATAAGTACTTTCTTTGTGTGTATTCATCCGTATATGAGTGTATTCCTTAGCATTCATTAAAGTGTTGTGTGATCAAAGGTTCGGTGTTTCCATGTCTATAAATATCCTTCAGGCGGAAGGCGTCCAATTTGAGATATTTCATTTATTCCTATTAGTATGGATTTCTGTAGGGACTGGTTGCTCTCGCCAGATTATAACTGCGAAATAACCATCTTCTTTATCATCCTCATCGTTTCAGGAGTAGGCCTCCCCCTAATTTTTCAAAAGGACCGGTCAGAAGCAGCCTGGATCAGGTCGTCTATCCACCTTGTGGGTGGACGTCCTACGCTGCGCTTGCCGGTCCGTGGCCTCCTACCGAGAATCTTCCGGCCCCAGTGGCCGTGCGCTCTCCGTACTGTGTGTTCTGCCCTTGTCACTTCAAATTACCAATCCGCCGGATTATGTCGGTAACATAGCCCCGAACATAGCTCTCTTTATAGCTAGTTGAGCGACGTTGATCTTTCTTACGAGGCCCATAGTTAAAGACCACGTTTCAGCGCCATATGTCATCACTGGTAACTGCGATATATACAGTGTGCCTTCCATTTGTTTTTCTTTCATAAATACACACAAAATAAAATTGACAAACCAATCGTTTCCAAGCTTAATGGAATGTTTTGTATTGGTAAAAAGGTTTTTATTATTTGTAAAACTCATAAATATGTATTGTTTTCCATTATTGACAAAATCCCATTCAAAATTCATTTTAGAAAGGAGAATTTTTTTAACCATTATCTTTTAAATATAGAACGTTATTTTAAATTGAATTGTGAAATAAATGCAGCGACAGATTCTTTACAACGACCATGGGTACAAAGAGAATCTCATTATTAAACACCTCGTAGAAAGGCATTACACCAGTATAATTAAATTACTTAATATATTGATCTACTTTTATAGCTATTAATTTATAATGAACAAAATGATTAAAAAGCTTATTTAGTTAGTACTAGTGACCACCTCCTGCTTCGCACGAATTCAAATTGATTTTATTATACTGTTATGACTAATTATGGAACGCTCAGGAAAAAGCGTTCGCGCCGGCCGAAAGTCTCGAACGTCCCACCCTATCGATGGTAGCCACGCCCCTTCCCGACTAGTGTCAAAGGAAATTGGTTGTTATGTTTACAATATATAGTTTACATTTCAACAGAAATAGCATTCCCGAACTTTCAATGGCTTGTTTACGATCTTGTTTACATTTTCTGGAAAATACATCGAGGCGTTTGGCGCCAAGTATAGATGGGAGAGCGGGCGGGCGAGTGAGTTAGTGGTGCGACAACCAGCGATACGAAAGCGAGCTAAATATGTAAACTCGACAGTGTTACCATTTTGATCGCGAAAATTCGCCACACGTAAAAAAAGAAAGGAACACTACAATTTTGTACATACACACATTAAAAATGAATATATCACAACAATGTGCGTCAGAAATATGTCAGTCCCTGACTCATTACAATGCGGTAGCAGGACGCCACTGCGCCGATTTTCAGTCAAGGCTTACGTACTGTACTCACGGAACCTGTGCAAGAATAAATAAAATTAATAAATTGTTTAATTCAAAAACCTCAAAAAATAAAAAAACATTTTATATGACACTTTAACATAATAAATAAATTCATAAAATTTTAGAAGTTTTTATAAGTATATTTTTATAAGTATTTTCTTGTCTATTTTTTAATTACAGCCTTATAAGTTTTTTACCAGCTTATTCTTACCTAGCTAATCCTATCTATCCATCTACCTTTATTAACAGCACATATAATTCAAAACTCAATTGAAAATCTATACATATTTATGTTTTTAGAATTTTTGTCCAATAATAGCGTACTGCACTATAGGCATTTCCTGTATAATGTATTATACTGTGGATATTTCCTGTATAACTATGGGCATTTCTTCTATAATGTACTATACTATGGGAATTTCCTGTATTATGTGTCTGTATTCCTGTATTATTATGGAAAATCCTATGGATATTTCCTGTAAAATGTACTACACTATGGACATTTCCATTATCCATATTTAACTATGGAACATCTCCCATATAATGTACAATGGGATTTCCTGTATAAGTACTATACTATGTTAATTTTTGATGTGAAACATCTATATGCGCAGTGAAACTGATTGATAGCGTGGCGACGCAGTCCGTGGCGACGCGTGCCGTGGTGATTGTTGTTGTGTTTGTTGGTGGTTGTTGCAACTTCAAAGAAATATTTAAATTTTTGTATTCAATAAAAATAAACTTTAAATAAATAAATAAACAGTCATCATTTTATTTCACTCGATGTTTCACATCTACCAGACGTCCCGTGACGGCTCATTTTTTGATTATACCTTTATTTTTGGAGTCATAATGAGATTACTTACTACCATCGAGCCGAATGTGCAGGTATTACGCAATACTATCCATATAGACTTATGTCAAAGGAAGTGACGAAATACGTGCTCGCTTTAACAAACGAAACGTTAGGTATTAGCAAATAAATGTGGTCGGGATTACTCTGGCTAAAACGGCTGACGGAATTTGAATGAAGCCTGATATTCGGTAGCTAGGAGTAGTTTTCATTGAGTTACTCGTAACTTAGCTATTCTGCATGCAAGTAATTTCAACTTTAAATAAGTTAACTTAACGCTAAATAATTTTTACTGGTGAAAAAATATCTCTTTTTTGCTTTTTACGCATTCACGCCTTAACTACTCTACCTATTATAATGAATTTTTCCAAACACGTCAGGGATACAGGAAAGGATACCTTTCCGGTATACCTTTCATCCAGAAAAAAGAACTTATTTTTATTTTTAGATGATACCTCGTGTTTAAAAATAAAATATCAACGCCTGACATAAATTTCGGACAGCATTGTACATACGAAGTATAACAGTAAATACCTTGATTAAAAAACTATTTGCTTTCTTGATAGACGCTTAAGGCGGGGACTTATCAGAAAATAGTTATTTCCGTTGCCTAATTTGACTTCTCAGAGTAAAATTGAAACTTAGATAAAAATACAATGCATAATAGACTATATTTAAAAATGTTTGAATAGGGCAGACGTCTTATACAAAAAAAAAATCTACTTTCTGAGAAAAAAAATTGTAAATTTCTGCCCAAAAAAAACCTTTAGTGTCACAGTAATAAAAATTTTTAGTGACAACTACATTTGTTTTTAAGCTTATTAAATAACTAAAGTTCTGTACTAAAGTTTTAATCGGCTACTTTTATTTCTTTTTTCATATTTTCACAATATTTAAGAAAAACCTTCCAATTTTAAATCTGTTCGCACTTTTAAATAAGGCACAGAAAACTATATTTTGATCATGAAGTGCACTAAAATATCCATAATTTTTAGGGTTCCGTACGTCTGAATAAAAAAACGGAACCCTTATAGGATCACTCCTGTGTCCGTCTGTCCGTCGCTCACAGTCAATTATCTCCGAATCTACTAGACCGATTAAGTTGAAATTTGGTACACATATCAATTTCTGTGACCTAAACGCAGAGGTGTGACGTGAATAGATGAAATCTGTATAGGCGAGTTCCTTCGTTCCTGTATCTGTACAGGAACGAAGATATAGGCGAAAAAGGTAATATTTTTCACCGTTTTTTAGCTGTCAAAAGTTATGCCCTCCCTTGGACTCATGGGACTTTTCAGAGGTTATTTGGGGAGTTAAAAGGTACGTGTATACAAATTTTCAGCTTGGTTGGAATTTTTCCTAAGTTTTGCCCATTTTTCGTCTAAAGTTCCTGGACTATAAATATTACAACAATTATAAGATCAAACTTTGTTGATTTCTTATTTTACAGACTTCTTATGACTATATTTCTTTAGGCGTTACAAGTTTTAATGGTAGACTTAGTTGTTGGGCACTGTTCGACAAAATATCTATCACCCGTAAACTTTTTAATTAAAACATTAACATTTGTTTATGAAGTTTAATTTCTAAGACCTCACGGACCAAGCTATTTGTTATTTAACTGACTGGGCTAAAAACTTTCCAGTAGTTAGTACGTGACTTCGAAAAGTAGGAATACTATTTTGCTGCTGACGTTGATAGAGTGAAGAATAAGGAATGACAAAGGGATTTTTTATGTAAGATCGGCAGACAGGCTGACGGTCCACTTGATGGTAGGTGGCTACCGTCGCCTATAACACAAACAACGCCAAAGCTGCTGCATGTGCCCTGCCGACTACAGTAGGATTAAGGATAAGGGATTAGGAGGTGGATAGGGAAATGGGCTCTGGCATCCCTTACTCACTTACCAAAACGCAATAGCACACGTGCTGTTATTTCACGATGGTCTTCTGTAAGGGGGTGGTTACTGCCGCCAGACGGGCTGCCCAAATGACTGCGAAACGCAGTGTGCCCTGCCACTAATTACCAGATCCAGACCAGAGCCAAAGCAAGTTCATTTTTCAAAGTTGACCCTGCCGGGAATCGAACCCGTGAACCCTACAGCAGAGCGTTAAGGCAAGCACCCTAACCACTCACCCAACGGGATAGTAAAGTGTGCCCTGACATTCCTTACTTAATCACTAAACGCAGTTATTTTACGGTGGCTACTGCCGCCAAGCGGGCTTCTTCTTTAAACACTTCCTGTGTGATCTCTGATGCTACCTACCGCCTTAATGTTGCACAAGACTACAGCTCTGTCTGCTTGTCCATAAAACATCACGTTGAAAAAACGTTTATATAGCAGATACCAAAACAAGCAATGTGAAATTATATGCCAGTGGATTTAAGAACAAACATATGTCTGCGTAAAGTAAAATATTATTATCAATTACAATTCTGGCGTTTTCCATTTTTGCTGGCTTTTAATTTTCTCGTTTTAAAAAGAGCGCGTTAATCATAACGCTATCCGGTCCGGTGGCAAAGGCGCGTAACTCGCGTTTCAAGCTATTTAATCTTTCATTCTTATTACCCACTCATGTTGGAACGTTGCATTTTTTTTCGAAAGTGGTTTTATGATTTATTAAGTACCATTTCTACTAAAATGCACCTGTTTTCTATAAGTACCTGTAGTGGCAGGGCACACTGCGTTTCGCAGTCATTTGGGCAGCCCATCTGGCGGCAGTAACCACCTCCTTACAGAAGACCGTCGTGAAATAACAGCATGTGTGCTGTTGTGTTTCGGTGAGTGAGTAAGGGATGCCAGAGCCAATTTTCCTATCCAATCCCTTATCCTTTAATCCTATTGTAGTCGGCAGCGCACATTCATCATCTATGGCGTTGACTGTGTTATAGGCGACGGTAGCCACCTACCATCAAGTGAACGGTCAGTAACCAGACGACGGCAGCCTCCTAACAAATCAAATAAACAGGAAGTCCAGCAGGTATATATATGTACAACTAGCTGACCTAGCAGACCCGCCCGAATCCGAAAATAATTCTGTAACCCGATTGTAGCGCCACCTGTCGTGTCCAAGGGGGAGGGTGTAAGGGGGAAAGTGGGGGAGGGTGAGTAGCCTATGTTACTCGGTCGGTCTCATCGGTCCAGTAGTTTTTGAGTTTATTCATTACAAACATATAAAAATTCAAACATACAACAAATCTTTTCTCTTATAATATTAGTAAATATAAATATTAATATCATATAACCTATAGGTATACCTGCTTACACGTTTGTTTTCTATTACTTACATGTTGTTGACCTCTGAGGTGTCAATTGAGAAGTACGACTGCTGCAATGAGAACTATTTATTATAATTTTAGTTTCAGCCTTATATTTCACTAACTGTTCCCGCGCCTTCGTACGGTTTGAAAAATGAAAATATATAGAGTGAGATCCCAGTCACCCTAGACTTACGTGATATTAGGAAAGATGACCTTTGATACCTCCGCTTTCAGCTTAGCGATTATCCTAAGTTATGTTATACTACCGATCCTAAAAATTTCACCTTTCCTAAAATCACGTAAGTCTGGGGTGACTGGGATCTTGGACTAATATGAGTTATAACGCCTCACATCTTTATCGCTGTAACGGCGGTTGCGTCGATTTTTTTATATTTTTAAGCAATCCCTCGGGAACCCAACACTTTTTCAGTGTGCCGCAACTACAGTGAGTGCCGTACTCTCGACAGCGTCTGTCGAGTTTGTGACTCGTGGTACTGAATTTGTACAGCAAAAGTGCAACTCATACTACCGATTTTAGTTCTTTGAGTGACCGCTAGAGGCGCTGTAGGATTTTCCATATAAATTTTTTACGCTCTCGCTAGCGAGCGCGCGGTGATCGTAAACTCATGCTAGAAACTGTTGCATATACAAGCCATAGGAAACAAAATCGTGCACTATTATAAAGACTGTTTTTCATCACTCGAACTCAAAATTTTTAGTTGTGTTTCAGCAGAGGAATGTTTTTTTTTTCTAAGACGTCACAGACGAGGTCACTGGCAAAAGCTAATTTAATAGTACTTAAAGTACTGATGCTCAATAATTTTAAGTTTATAAGTTATAGTGTTACAGTAACTTACACTTAATAGTAATTTACACGTCCAGGATCAAAATTTTGTCTTTCAACTGAGCTCTCTCTTTTTATGCGCATCCCTTATGAGTATTTGGACCGTATTTGTTATAAGAGACTTGTAAAAATCTTTAGGAGCAATTGCAAGAGATAGCTCCCACAAGTGGCAATAACAGTTTTCATCCAACCTCGGCTGAGACACGTACAAATTCAATAAATTGCGTCTTCGCCGCCAAGATTTTATCTCCAGTTGGAAACATTCGATACGGATATTGCGTACGGGTACGCAGATGTTTTACTATATTGCCAGGCTAATAACAAATATAGAACGTTCGCGCATCTCAAATAAAATATTTGAAATGCCTGAACTTAGTTTTTTTTTAAATGGAGGGTCTATTTAATAAGAAATTAAGTATAAAAATATTGTGACAATATCTAACAGATCTAAGTTTAGGTGACGTTACAGGGGGAATGCTTGGTACATGTAATAATAAATATAATATGTGAGATCTGGGGATAAAATAAACAAACGGTTACATTACAATAAATACAGTGCCAAGTACATAAATATAATGGAATATAGATCATATACAGAACAGTTATATAGATAACAAATATACACAGTTCGATTGGTACACAGAATTTTTGTTAGCAAATCCAAAGCTGTAATCAGCCAATACCAGCATGTAATCCGTGATTTAGCTGTAACCAGTCAATTCCAGCATGTAAACTGTGATTTAGCTGTAATCGGTCAATACCAGCATGTAATCCGTGATTTAGCTGTAACCAGTCAATTCCAGCATGTAAACTGTGATTTAGCTGTAATCGGTCAATACCAGCATGTAATCCGTGATTTAGCTGTAACCAGTCAATTCCAGCATGTAAACTGTGATTTAGCTGTAATCGGTCAATACCAGCATGTAATCCGTGATTTAGCTGTAACCAGTCAATTCCAGCATGTAAACTGTGATTTAGCTGTAATCGGTCAATACCAGCATGTAATCCGTGATTTAGCTGTAACCAGTCAATTCCGGCATGTAAACTGTGATTTAGCTGTAATCGGTCAATACCAGCATGTAATCCGTGATTTAGCTGTAACCAGTCAATTCCAGCATGTTAACTGTGATTTAGCTGTAATCGGTCAATACCAGCATGTAATCCGTGATTTAGCTGTAACCAGTCAATTCCAGCATGTAAACTGTGATTTAGCTGTAATCGGTCAATACCAGCATGTAATCCGTGATTTAGCTGTAACCAGTCAATTCCAGCATGTTAACTGTGATTTAGCTGTAATCGGTCAATACCAGCATGTAATCCGTGATTTAGCTGTAACCAGTCAATTCCAGCATGTAAACTGTGATTTAGCTGTAATCGGTCAATACCAGCATGTAATCCGTGATTTAGCTGTAACCAGTCAATTCCAGCATGTTAACTGTGATTTAGCTGTAATCGGTCAATACCAGCATGTAATCCGTGATTTAGCTGTAACCAGTCAATTCCAGCATGTAATCCGTGATTCAGCTGTAATCAGCCAATATTAACATAATAATCCCTTTTATTACGTAAATTCAGCTCTAGTGCTAAATTATCCTTTTTGATCAAAATTTCTATTATTCTTTGTTAATGACTAATTAATTTAAAGTGTTAGCTAAAGGTGATTAAGTTCAATTAAAGCGCTTCGGGAACGCTTGCAATGCCCGCCCGTATTTACCGCTGAAAGGTCTTCCGGATGAATCAGCGACTTTTTAAGTAGGTATCTATTTGAAGTTGTCAGCGAGACTCAGATTTTCCTTGACTATTTTTACCTTTCGTTGACAGATCATATTTATTTAATCGATCTGGTTTGGGTTGAACGAATTTATTACAAAACTATCCGTACTTTTAATTTTACTTTAGGATAATTATGTACCTACACGATTATACTTTTTAGTATTAGAAATTGGATGGATAAAGCAATGTTAACTTATACGTAACTCATAAAACCTCTACAAATAACATTTGAATATGGAAAGAGAAAAATTGGGCCAAGACAGAAGTCGTGGCTTCAATTAGATTCGACTAGAGATTGAAACAATGAAAAAAAGATTCAATCAATATATGAACAATAATAACAATATTTTTTCACTTAATATTATAATATTTAAATGATGCCGGTTGCTTTTTTACTTAACCATAAAAACCTTTTTTACTTAACCGTACTTGTTTAAAGATTACATGCGGGGTCATACAAAGCCGCAAAATTTTGCCTCAAATACCTTTACCATTATTTTTGATATATTCCGTTCTAATACCAACAACTAATACCACTGGTATTTGTTTCAACTCATATTTATTTTCTATTCCAAACGGATAGAAATACCAAAACAAAGTTTAAAGATAAAAGGTACAATCAGTTAAAAGTTTAGCAGTAATTTTAAGTACATCCAAAAATTAAAATTTAGTTAGCAAGCGTTTAGTTCAGTAATAAAATATGAGTAATAATAATCAACTTTATTTATTATTTATAATTTTGGTTCCTCCATACCGGTATGATTTTTTTTTGCAAAAACATCGAACAATAACAATTTACTTAAAATCTAAAAATTGCAAAATATCACAGAAAATCAACTGTCTATATAAGTCATCACCAATTTGGCAATCTTTTTACAAAGACATGAAATATGAATAATTCACTTACATATAATCTAACAATTTTAGTATTATATTACGGTCACCATCGAACTGCTTATAACGATCACATAAAAATATTAGAATACAATTTTTACTGAGCTGACTGCACCAAATTCAAGTTGTTGGTATTGGTTCGCACATAAAACTTAATTATTTAAAGAGTGGTATCCGTTTGGAATAGAAAATAAATATGAGTTCAAACAAATACCAGTGGTATTCGTTTTTGGTATTAGAACGGAACTTATTTTTGATACCTTTTCATTTGTTTGGAAGATATATTCCGTTCTAATACCAACAACTAATACCAATGTTATTTGTTTGAACTCATATTTCTTTTCTATTCTAAACGGATACCATTGTATTAACTAATACCAAAACAAAGTTCAAAGATGAAAGATACAGTCAGTTAAAAGTTTTGTAGTAATTTTAAGGACCTTTAATTAAAAAAGAAAAAAAAAACTAATAAAGTACATCCAAAAAATTAAAATTTAGTTAAACTATATGAAGTACCATAGAAAAGAGACAGATCTAATACAAAAAGTAATAATCTAATACAATAATCTAGTCCAATAAATAATAATAATAATAACATTGACCTGGCTCACGATTCGACAATTATCGTTAGTCGTCTCGGCGAAAGGTCTCTCAAGAGGCTCTCACTAGAGAGCTGGATCAAGGGACAGATACAGAAGGCGTATTTCTTGACACGGCACGAATTGTCAGGAGGTTCCTCAATCTGCAGTCCTAACCACCGGTAGCTTGGACCTTGACCTTGACCTTGGGTAGTTCTAGATTTAGGTTTTTTATGATATACATTGTTTGTTTGTTTTTTAATATTTATATTGTAAAAAAATTTAAATTAAGAAAATAAATAATTATGTGAATAATAAAAATAATAATAATAGTCCAATAATTCGTTTAAAAAAATTCGGTATGAATGTTCTAATTTCCTGCATTTTGGTATAATGCCAACGGGTATTAACTTCGGTTGCCCAATTTCGGGAAAGGAATTAATATTTCGTATCGCGAAATGAGATAAGTTCCTTGTTTGCTGAGGACTTCGTCTCTTATGTGGTTGCCCTGGCACACACGGGTGTGGTTTTCTTCTCACATAGCGAAGTGAAAAGTAATATTCTTTGAATTAATTACAACACATACACATCTCTCACGGGTCAAATTATAATAGACGTTGTGATTAATATTTGAATCGATTTGTCTACGTTGTAAATATTTATTATTTGATACAAGTACTTTATACAAGAAAGCTACTAATAAAGTAATGTTGCATGTGTCTAAATTAGAGTTAATGGCTATTAATGGTTATTGGGTGAGTTAAGCGGAGGTTACCTTATATAGTTTCAAACATAATATATAATTGCTACAAGTATATTTTATTACAATGTAACTATCAATGGGCTAAAATCAAAATTAGCCAATTATAACTAGAAAATTTTGGTAAAGTGAATTATACTTTTGTAAATACAGTTTCTGTATTTTCACTGGAAACTGATTTAAACCACACTGTAATTAAAGGTTTTGAACCGTAACGATTGAAGAGTCGTATAATAGTACGACGTACACTTTAACTATTAACTTAAATTACTCTTTAATTAATCAAATAATTTAAATAAAATTTAACATTTAAAGATCATATAGCAGACTGGTAGACGTTAGGTTGGGTACGTTAGACTCATTCAACCATTGGGTTAAACCATTCATTAGCCATTGAAAATAGTTTAAATAAAATGTAACATTTAAAGATCATATGACATGTTACGTTAGGTATGTTAGACTCCCGGAGGATACCGCGCAGCACACGCTGGCAGAGTGCCCGGCATGGGACCGACAACGAGGCAACCTAACGTCCGTTGTAGGAGGAGACCTCTCGCTGCCGGCCGTGGTTCTGTCCATGGTCGGCAGGACATGATCTCTTTCAGCGAGGACGTACTCTCGCTGAAGGAGGCGGCGGAGCGGGCGAGGGAGGACGCCGCCCTCGCTGACGACATCCGTCGTAAACGACCCGGGAGGCGGAGGAGGCTGTACGGCCAACTCCAAGCCCCGTGATCAGCCGGAGGGTGAGCGGATATGGGGATCTGCTCACCTACCAACCCGGCTTCGTTGAAAGACGTGTCTGTGTTCCGGCACGTCTTCCCAAATTTCAGATGCCATCCGGTGAGGAGGGAGTCTACCATCCCTTCCCCTACCGATGAATCATGAAGGCGCTCGAGCGGGCTAACGCTGGCGGGAGAGCAGGACGAAATGCTCGCGCTGACACCTCTCTCCCGTCCCACGCGTACGTGGATAAGGAACACCGTGGGGTTTTAGCCGGTAGAAATCCAACTGCCAGCGCCCCATTGCTGGCAGTTGAATCAGGATCGCTGATTTCCCCACGTAAAAAAAAAAGGTATGTTAGACTCATTCAACCATTGAGTTAAACCATTCATTAACCATTGGGTGTTTGCAATAACGTCATGGATCAAGCGAAAAAACCTGGAGGGGTAAATATGATGGAAAAAGGATAAAGAACAACTTGAGGATAGAGGATAGTGCTCTGGCATCCCAGACTCAACAGTACACGTTCACGGAATCTAATCTCGTTTGTTCACTTAAGCATGCATACTTATAACCATACTTCGCTGCCATAAACGGGACTGCCCGTCTGGCATTAACTACCCCTTTACTTACAACCACCGTAAATTAACAGAATTTGGTTTGTTGTGTTTCAGTAAGGGATCTCACAATCCATTCCCATATTCCTACTCTTTTTCGTTTGACAGCGTAATGGAATTCCTTCAGGAGTTGCTTCCTTTTATAGGCGACAGTAGCCATCTATCTACAAGTGGACCCGTCATCCTGTTTAATAAAAATAATAAATAAATAAATTATAACAAATCGCTAAAAAAACTCTTAATATCGCCATTTTCGATCTCATAAAGAGGTTGAAGCAATAAGCGTTTCAAATTTAAAACGTGGGTTTACGTAAGTTATATACGGCACGATTTAAAGCCAAAGTAAACTCTAACAAAAAGTACCCTTCCACAAAGTTGTCGTATACCTAGCCATTTTACGTCGCGCTATAGCCACCACAGTAAGTATTCTGGATTAAGAAATTTTTCATTAGAAAGGGCTTTTTTAGTTTTAGCCTTCTACCAGAAATGCTATGTATAATTTAATTACTTGCATGTTATTGTTCTGTCTTTTGGAATAGTGGACTAAGAAAACACTTTTATTAAAATTAAATTCTGTTCGATTTTACTTTTATTTTTAAATTAAAAGACGAAACCAATAAACCAGTTCAATTTACTAATTTCTACACTGGCCTTTAAAACTAAGTACCACACTTTTAAAACTGCATTTTCTCCTAAATTATAAAAGCTGGAGTTTTGAAATAAAGTAAATAGAAATAAAAGGAAAAAGGATTTTTTTAGTTTCATAGTCGATAAACTTCTTTTAATGAATTGCTGAAAAAAAATGAATGAAAACCTTTTCAAATTGCCCTCTTACTTTTAAGTTTTTTGTTTCTGTCATTTATTTCTTGATAGATGAATCTTAATACAAAAGCCAAGTTGTTTACAGCACGTAAACTTTACTTATCATGCTTCTTTCATCAAACGAATGTGCAAGAATCATGGCTTTTCTGGAACTAGGCATCAGTATGCTTCGTACTGCAAGTATGGTGGGTGTAACATTAAAAACGGTCAGGCAGGCGAAGCGAAGGAACGAAGAAACTGGAAACCATCTGAGGAGACTTTGTAATGGGAGAAAATACCACTAAATTGTTTCCGCTGTGTTGGAAAATTGCCACCTCAATGTAGTTCCAGCAACAGCTTCTTCCCGAAGAGACTACATTAGTGACAGTACAATGAGAAGAAGACTTGCTGAAGCAAACCTGACACATTAAAGTCCAGCAAGTGACCCCAAACTCGAGTCTCATTATTCACACCCAATAGAAGGCGAAAACCTTGTGAGGTGACCTTGTGAGCGATACATTTAAGCCTATTTCGCAGAAACCTTCCATTACGGTGGAGGCTCTGTACACGTATGGGTTGGCATCTCTTCAGAAGGTCGCACAGAGCTAGTGGCCATAGAAAATGGCACCCTGACTGGGGAAAAATATTCTCAAGAGAGTGTGCAGGCCCTTATTTAGTAAATATGTGTGATAGATCGATGCTGATGCAGGATAATGCCAGGCCACACACTGCTCAGGCGTACAAAAGAACATTTAGCAGTTTGGTATCAGATTGATAGCTTGGCCTGATCAAGCCTGAAAAGTCCTGATTTCAACTCGATCGAGCACGCTTAGAATGAGCTCAAGAGGCTGGTTAGAAACCGCAGACCACCTCGTACTATCCTCAGGGCCCTAAAACAGGCCCTGATGGAAGAATGGGAGAATATTCCCTAACATCGGCTCCGAAACCTCATCTTCGTTCCTGTCAAATCGGCTCGAAGCTGTAATCACCCGAAGAGGCATTACGAGGTATTAAAATGTGAATGAGGCCTAAAATATACTTTAAAATGTTGTTTGAAATTTTTGCCAGGATGTTAAAATTGTTTTTTTTTTAAGTTAAAAATTTGACTATAGATTCAAAAATAGTTGGTGAAATTTTCTATAAAACCATTTTAATTTCAAAACTCTGACTTCTATAGTTTAGGAGAAATTATAATTTTAAAAGTAGGTAAGTACTAAGTTTTAAAGGCCAATGAATTCTTAAAAAATTTCTATCTTAACCAGAGATGACATTCTGTTTTCAAAATATTGTCGGCTTGCACATTGCCTCTGAAACGTGTCAAGTGAACACTTGATTCGGTAGAACACGGTTAAACATAACCAGTGTAAGTTGACCCTCAGTTCTAGGTTACTTCACTAGCCTTTTTACTGCACAGTACTCGTTATGTTACAACACTTGACAACACCGTTATATTACAACCTTTATTATTATTGATACTGGCACTTTTGAATTACACTAAAAATAAATAGAATATCACAACGTTCTGCTATAGAGAACTTATAAAATACTGGCTGTTCGTCAGCCGTGTCGTCACGCTGACGATATACACGCGACTTCGTCCGTGTCTCTTTACAAAATATTACTCGCTGATAATGTAGCTTTCTATAGGTGAAAGAATTTTTAAAATCGGTCCAGTAGTTTTTTTAGTTTTTGACATTTACAATAGAACTCGCTGGCGGCGGAGACAATTCAACAGGCATAGAAATGGTTGTTTTTTTGTTTTTACCATTAGAACAATACGCAAAAAAAAAAATTATTAATACAATTTTTTAAACTGACATTAACTTATTAATAGGCCGTTTTCGAGACAATTTTCAATAAAAGTCAAATTCTTCTTATGTTCTAACTTTTTTTTGTGGAGTTTCTATTACTTTAACGAAAATTCTAATTAATACAATTGGTTCTTCACATGTTAATATATATTCTAAGTATAATATTATTTCTAAGTATAATATATATTTTTTTCAAATAAATTGAGTTGTCTATTTCTTGTAACATCTTCATTAAACAATGGATATTTTTAGTATTTAGCGTTTATCTCCACCTTAAAATTAAAAAAAAATTTAAAGAAAAAAATTATGCTTGATTCGACTGACTAGTTTCGGGTTCTGCTACTTTTGATTTTAATTTGAATTTTGTGTTTTTTATATTGCTATTTTCACAAGTGAGTGAAAATAGCAATATAAAATCATCGGAGAAGATCTGATGGAGCCATAACCAAAATAAGAAGAAGAAGAACATTTGATTGTTATTGTAGACTGTGACGTCACGACAAGCAATCCCAAAAGGGCGGAAGTTTAAAATGCCCGTCTGTTAATTGTAACATTTTTTTGTTACTAAATTTTAGTTTTCGGCGCTGAATATTTTTCTAAGGTTATATAACAATATAACCAATAGTACAAAAATGTTTTAAAAAAATACGTATACTGGATGTTTTGGGGCATTTTTTTTAAGTTTCAATTCAAATTTATTAAATTTTGATTTCATTTTAAATTTTTAATAAATAAATATAATGACTGCATAAAAATAAGGCGTTGAAACAAATAAGATATCGCAAAAGTAGCGTACCAAGTGAGTATAAAATAAAGTAGCCGTCTGCCTCGGTCTACCTTTCCGCAAACTTCTTTAGAAAACACCTAACGGAATTTGATACGGTTTTCACTAATGGAAAGAGCGATAAGCGAGGTAGCTTTGTATTTAATTTTCGAAATAAAATTCCATCCGTGCGAATTCTTGGGCTGATTGCTATTTTCTAATAAATTGGACAGTAAATGAAAACCAGAACTGACATAATTCAACTATTCCCCGGATACATAGGGTAGTATTATGGTAACATCAAAATAAGAATCTAAATCAAATTGAATGGCCGTGATGGCCCCAGAATACTTGAAAGCCTGCGTTTTTAGTTTCCAGTTACCAACTTGTAGTTCGAATAAGGTTATTTCAAAATTAGACGGTTTCATTTTAAACTTTTGAACAACGTATATTCGGCTAAGTTGAACTTCCTCTGGGTTTCAGTGCCAGGAAACTTTTCAATAGCCACTTGTCTCGTTTTAGCACGGTTTTACAATTAATTATGAAATTGCGGTAAAATGAGGTGAGTAAATCTTAAAGTGTAGTTATGCTTTTGACTTCGCCGGGTAAATTGTAAATTTGGAAAACATATACGTTTTTAATGCAACAGGAGACTAGGTGGGTGTGTTTTATACTTGTATTTTTTATCATTGAACGCCCGTTAGTTTTCCTACTGTTTTTACCTTTGAAGCGAAGGGTATGGGTTCTGATATCTCGTAAACATGCATCGAAAGACCAAATATAGGTGCTACTGTTATTAAGGTATGTCCAAATTAAATAACATGTTGTAATATGACTTTGTTGTTCAACACGTCCACATTATCGTATAACATAGCAACATATAACACTGTACACTGGTTACTAAGTCTAAAGGTATCAAATTAGATGAGCGGGTTGAATAAGATAACTGCCACAAATGACAGACAGACCACCATAGAATGTCTAACTTAAATGTAAGTACTTACAGGAGATGATGCTGCAAGAACGCTAGATTCGATATAACACCTTAGGTAGGTACACGTACACACACAGGCACTCACATACATATAGTTCGTTCTTGCTGGCCAGCGTATGTTGCACTTCATAGTAATCTTCAGCGAGCACTCTATGGGTTCTGGGCGATGCGGAAGGCGGTAATTCCTTATCCTTAATTCTACTGTTGCTGAGTTGCTTGTGTTATTGGCGACGGTAGCCACCCACCATCAAGTGGACCGTCAGCCGATCTTAACATAAATAAAAAGACAACAGCAATTTTTTGTCGCGTTGGTTTTAATGTGAAAATTTGTTTATTGCCAAACAGTCTGTCCGGTTTAATTGAACCGGGTTCTCTGCGCACACTGTTTGGTTCACACAAATGTAAATAATAGCCCCTTTTGCTACCCAAATTTTCCTACTAGAGCAATAATTTTTAACTTATCTCACACCACCTTGTATTACAAAAGTTACATTTTTAACTTGTGTTATAACAATCTTCTACCTCTTACAAAGGCAAAAGTGTGTTTGTTGGTTTGTTTATACTTTTACGCAGCGGCAAAAGTCGCAATTTTTTAATAAAAAACATTGTTCTAGAGAAATAAAACTGATATTATTCCGTGCTTATTGTTCCGTGCTTACCACACGTGTGGTTTGTGGGCCTGTTATACTCCAAAATCGAAAGACATGGCGCCCTACCATGATGCTACAGTACCATGATGCTAGGTGCTGATGGGACTGCCTTGCTTTCTTGCCTTGCAGTACGTCTGCAATTTTCGCGGATAGATTGTTTCCACACAACAATGCGAAACAGACCTGCTTCCCTGGTACGCCGGATGCGGGCCAGTCTCAACGGCATTCTGTGCGCGATTGCAAGCTGGCTCGAATGCCTGTATGTGAACAGCTGCTGAAGGCTATGACTATGCGAATTGGGAACTTAGTAAGCGGCTCTTATATTATATTTAGATATCAAAAGAAAATCACCAACCGCGATAAAATTACAGAAAAAAAAACAATCAGTAGGGCTATACAAATTTGTGGGTAGTGGGTATACGGCCTATCTGCTCTCGCTCGTAGTGCAGGTACTGCCCTAGGATATCCAGCCGACGAAGGTGGTAGACGCGACTGCTCGTAGCCAGGCGTTATGATGGTCGTCCTGCAGATACTCACGGCGGACGGTATCTAGGTAAATCGCGGCAGTGATGGTAACCGCGATAGTGATGATGAACCGCGGCAGTGATATTATGGAACTTTTACACAGCAATCACAATTAAAATTGATGTTAATAAGGATTTTGGTTTTTAATAAAAAAACCGCAACCGGTTATAACGCACGGTACTGTGCAACGCACGGTACTTGTCTTGCTTTCAGTTCAGCCTAGTCGCGACTGAAGCTGAAGGCCCCCCCACGAGCTCGCGTCGCTTGCGCTGGTCACTGCGGTGAGATGTTTTCATACGGTTTTCGCTAATAGAAACAGCTATAACAAGAAAGAATGTAACTTGCAAAATAAATTGGACCCGTGCGAAGCCAGGCCCGGTTCACTTGTTTATTTCCTTCACTCCTTCACTTTTTTAAGTTTTCACTTTTCCTTCACTGACGGTCCACTTGATGGTAGGTGCTTATTACTGTCGCCTAAAACAGAAGCAACGCCAAAGCTGCTGCAAGTGCGCTGCCAACTACAGTAAGGGATTAGGAGGGGATTGGGAAATGGGCTCTGGCATCCCCTACTCACTCACCGAAACACAAGAGCACACGTGCTGTTATTTAACGATGGTCTTCTGTAAGGAGGTGGTTACTGCCAACAGACGGGCTGCCCAAATGACTGCGAAACGTAATGTGCCCTGCCACTACTTTCCAAATCCAGACCAGAGTCAAATTTAAAGAGTACGTTTTTCAAAGTTGACCCCGCCGGGAATCGAACCCGGGAACCATAGGACAGAGCGTTAAGGCAAGCACCCTAACCACTTATCCAAAGGGCTCGTTGGATTCTATTAACACATTCGATTATTGCACATTTCCTTAATACATTTGCAAATTACAGAGCATGCGTGACGTGGAAACCATCCCATGTGTTTGCTAAGGGAACACCTAATCGGATGAGGCGTCTGCGAGTGCATACATTATGCAAATTGATGACCTCAATTCGAAATTTCGTTCTCAAACTAGAAACTATGGTAGCTAATTTTCAGAATTTCAGTCGGATTGGGAAAGCAAGTTGCTATTTGATTATTGGCTTTAACGCCTTTTCATAGAATGAACTCAAGAGCTCGCTCCGGTTTTATGCTCTCTGGGAGAGAGATTAACGTACGAAAATGTCGATCGATTTTATCGTTTAATAATATCTAAACGATAAGTTGCTGCTCTGAGTTTCGATAAGTTGAGTCTCGAAGCTTATTAGAATTCCTTTTCTACGATCCACAACTACTCCTTGCTGTGTAATTTGTCAAAACTTTAGTGATGTTACAGTGATGTCGATGTTTTTTTTTCTTATTTTTGTTAAATTATTTATTTTTTGTCGTCCTTAGATAAAATTTTATATTTTTATGTTTGGTCCACTTGACTGATTAGTCATTTGACACACTACGCTGTCTATTTTATGACATAAGATTATTGTGAAATAACAGCACGCGTGCCATTTGTTTCGGTGAATGGTATGAGATATTTCAATTGTAAAAATAGCGTTACTGTATTTTTACTTAAAAAAGAAAGTAAAGTAAGTAAATTGTCTGTAACGCTTTCACGAATAATATTAAATCGAGTTCAATTAAATTTGGTACCTATTGAGATAGTTTGAACCCTTTAGAAATGACTTAAGGTACATTTTCAAATATTTATGTGAAGGAACCGACGCGCGGGAAAGGCTAGTGATAAATAAATCTGTCTAATAGTGTACAAAGTAAACTCTACTGTAATGTCCAAAGCCCTTAGCGGCTTTGAATTCAATTTTGCATAATAAAGGGTCTATTAGTTGTTACCTAATTATCTTTAATTAATTGAAACACACTTTTGCCTACTCTTCTTAGCTACCTTTTAGTTATAAAAATATTTAATATCAGCATAATTATTATAAGGTGAAAATATGTATATAAAAATGTATTCTTTTAAAACGATTAAAATATGGTATTATACATATTTTTATCTCCATTGCATTATTGACACAATTTTCCTTTATGTCAGGAGATTTTTAGTATTAATATATAGTTATTTTTTTTATGTTAAGATCGGCAGACAGGCTAACATTCCACTTGATGGTAGGTGGCTACCGTCGCCTATAATACAAGCAACGACAAAGCTGCTTAATATTATTTATATCTAACTAGCGACCCGCCCCCGGCTTCACCCGGGGTAAAGTTGGGGTAAGCGGTAGGTAAGTTTGTGACTTCTGTTTATTGGGATGAGGAAGGAATATTTTTTATCGACTACTAGCGACCCGGCCCCGGCTTCGCCCGGCCTGCAATTTTTATATATAAGAACATTCCCCGTTTATCCCTCTGTCCATTAGTGAAAACCGAATTAAAATCGGTCTATCCGTTCACCCGTGATGCCGTGACCAAGGGAAATGGGGATTCATTTTTTTATATAGAAGATATATTTATTCAATATCTATGTTGTATATGCAAAAAAAAAATTGGAATATCTATATAAATAAAAAAAAATCGCAGAATTTTGCTAAACGCAAAAGACGAAAACAGGAATTCGGCTTTTTTCCCAATATTTGTATATTCAAGTCCGAGGCAGGTTCTATGACAAGAAAATTTTGAAAAATGTACACGTGCGAAGCCGGTAGTGGGTAGCTAGTTTTCAATATAAATATAAAAAATATCAAAAAATCATAATATCAAAAAAATAATACTAGTATGAAGCTGGTAACGGGTCAAAGCTCGAACTTTATATCAGTCTTGCAGAGTATTGATCAAGCCATCTAGCGAGTGCCATTTCAAGACTTTCCTCTATAAGACCACTCGCCGAATTATTATTGTTATATTTTTTGCATCAGCTTATTGCGTCGAGAATTAATTAGATTTAATGAATTAGTTTTAACAGTAAGCAAGTCCTATCGTCGCGTCGCATTGTGCAGGAATGCTTGAATTTATTTTATCACACGTAATTTTTAATTTACGAACTTCTAAGATTTAAATTTAAATTTTATGGTGTACAGGGCTATTATAATGAGTATGAACTGCTTAAGGTAACTAACGTATTTAATTTGATAATGATTAATACTGTGTCCATCTAAATAGCTTTTACAAATACCACATTATATGTGATCTTTTTTTTTAAATCAGAATGGGTATAGTAAGCTATCCTCACTAAATGAACTTATACCATTGCGGACTTTTTATAGACCTATAAAAGAGAAACAATCTTACCATACATTGTTTTGTTATATGTATCTTAAACGGATTAGGCAGAGTCTTCGATGAAAGCTCCCAAACGTCTTGACATCTTCAACAGTCATCGTCATATTTCAACCAATTTAAACAAAACCTTATCGTTGGATACACCTAAATCTTCGTCAGGAATCACTCTATTGTTAGATGAAAATCGCAAGAAAATCCGTTCAGTAGTTTTTTAAGATCGTCGCAAACAGATGGATAGAGACGGCAGGGACTATAGGATATAAAAAGATATGTAAGGATAGGATATGTAAGGATATAAAAGACAAAACAGTTCAGTAGTTTTTCCTGATGTTATAGTAGCGATAAGCACAAGCTTATCAATTAAAAAAAATTGGTGGAAATATGTAGCTTTTTTTCCAACTTCTAAATGGTTGTGGTTAAATACCGACCAGTGCCAGTGAGCGAACTCTAAGCAGGTACTATAAACAAATTATGTTCTCAAACCAAACCGCCAGAGAAACTGGTCAATTTATGGTTGCCGAATTGTTCTCTGCCACTAAAATTCAGACACCGAAATCTTAACAGCAAACCACCAATTGCCACGTACTTACCTAACATCGAAATCACAAACCCAATGATTATTCAAGACCGTTCAATAAGACGCATTTGGCTTAGCGCTATTAACCTAACAAATTTATCGATAATCGATTCCCTATCGTGAATACAGCACTAATCCATGTTAACACTAGGGTGTCTACACGTTACATAAAGAATGACGCATTTACATGTGAATGTTCGAAGCAATATGAGGAAGGCATTGTGAGGAAAAGAGACGTACAAAAATAAAGTAGTAAAAAGGACATTTTATTATTTTTATTATAACGGTCGGCAGGCAAGCTGACAAGTGGCAGTACACTTGACGGGAAACTACAATTGTAGCCTGTAATCCTAACAGTGTCAACATACAGGATAGTTGTATACCTATTAGACTAGTTATTAAGTATTCGAAACTAGCTGTATCTTGTGATTCAGTTGTCTTGAATTTTGGCGACTTTTAATCGATCAATTGTCGTTGGAGTTACGTCTTATTTAAACTTACATATTATTTTAATCTATCCACAATAACAATTATGCAAACAGTAAAAATTAAATTAAATTAAAAACTAAAATTACCTAATCTAAAAATAAATTAATACTAAATGGATTAATACTAATAATATAAAAATGGACCCTGCGGCATTGTACCAAGTACGCTGGCAGCATTAGCCAAACTAATACGTTGGCCGAGGAAAGTGCCAGCTCTTCGGTCTCCCGTCGCATCAATAAGCCTCTTCGAGATGTCTTTGAAGAGGCTCGTTGCTGCAGGGCCCCACGGACCGAGTGTCTGGACTCCGAATGGTACAAAACCATATTCGGCGCCGAGGCCACTATATTTAGAAATTTTATTTTTTTCTGCCGCCTCTGCTGCGGCTGCTGCCTTAGTAGACGTTCCATGGAGATGCGAAGAGGCTAGTGTGTCTACACAGGTAGCATCCCACACCAGCACTCTACCCAATTTTAGTTTGGTAATTGACTTTTTAATTTATTATTTTTATATTCAACATTAAAAATCTCCTTCTTCTTCTTTACAAATGTTTTGGCTCAATCAGATCTTCTCCGATGATTTGGTGGTGTCAGTTGTAAAAATAGCAACATAAAATTTCCAATTATAAATTATAATTATGATTATCCATTATTTTAAAAAGCTTTTCTTATAAAAAGATGCGGTAACAATAGCATTTCGCCGCTTAGACAGTTTAAAAGCATCCTCTGAATCCCTGTGTTCGCGCGTACATCGCTTGCAAGCTTTACCCATCAACTGTGTTCACATTACGATATAAATTCAAAGAAGAGGAACTCAACCAATATATTTATATGTATTCAAAAGTGGCTAAGCCTCGGGCTTCGAAGTTGAAATTTTCAAAAATCCTTTTATATTGTTATAACGTTGTGGAAAACGCATGGACGCCGGCCGAAAGTCTCGAACGTCCCACCCTATCGATGGTCTACGCCCCTTCCCGACTAGTGTCAAAGGAAATTTGTCCTTATGTCAGGACAAACGATTTTCTAAGTATAGATATAGCTTAATGGTTTAACATAGGAGCAGTGTTTAGGTGTTTTTTGTTAAGCAAACAGACCACGTCATGTTATCTTTTATTTGTTAATTAGATCACCTTTTCTTCTTTTATTGGTAATAGCAGAGCACCATTTAGCTTTCATTTCAGTAATTTATTTAAAATGTTAGAATGTCTGCTGCAAAAGATTTATTTATCATTTAAATTCGCTTTTAAAACTAACATTTGATATATTCAGAATATACGTTCATATCTAAACTGTGCAGATAACTAGTGCCAACAATGTTTTCATATAAAATGATTTTATAATCAAACAGAAGAAATCAAAATCAAAATACACGAAAAATGCAATTTGATCATATTTTTCTATGTACTGCTGACTAAAAATATTGTGATTTCTAACAAAGCCAGTTGAAGCTATATATCATATAATACAAGTCCGAAACACTGGAGACAATAGCAAATGTAAGTGACAGCTTAGTACATTTGAAAACACACGGGATGGTTTTTTGGTTTGGCCTGCTTTTCTATTTATAATATTTTTCCCGTTCAGGCGGAGTAAGTTAGTTTCGTAAGAGGTTGGATTCGGAATATGTATGTTTCTTATTAAGTTGGATTCTGAGTAGGTTATCAATAATCCTTCCTTATGTTTATTAGAAAACGTAATTATTATTAGAAAACTAGCTTTTTCTAGCGACTTCGTCCGCGCCCCTTTTTCTTAGGTGTTAAAATATTTATTCATTTGTACTGAGATTTTTTGTCAGAGGTTGAATTTTTTATTTCTTTTTCTGGATTAAAGGTAACCTATGTCCTTGCTGTATATCCCTGACAACGTGTATGCATTCATGATGATCGTATGAGTACGGCGTGAAAGTGGAACAAACAAACGAAAGTGGAACAACGTGAAAGCGAAGTGAGTGCCACTTCGCATTTATAATATTAGTAAGGATATAGTGAGATGAACATAACAATACTTAGTGAGTTTTGTAGTGAACAATGTTAAGAAAAAATTTATGCAGCTAAAGCTGGACACCTACTTTATTCAAAGTTTAAAGACGTACACGTCCGAAATAATAGATCGTATGTTTTCATCACTCGGACGACTGAATGCACAATATTCCATCGCAATATAATATAACGTTAATATTCATTCACTAAATGTGAACCCATCAGAGAATACCCAGTTTAAATTATAATACATAATATTCATAATTCAATTTTGCATTTCTGTTTACATGAATGACGTCTATTTTGCTTGCTAATTAAATATTCAAATATGTATTTAAATTTCTATAAAAACATTTCACATATTCGTATTTTGTGAATTTTTTACATGAACTTGTGTTGTTATCTATTCTATACAAAATTTCAAAAAATTAAAAATTTTTGATTTTTCTTTTAAAAATACATTAAAATATATTTTTTTTTAAAAATTCAAAAAATATATTTCAATTTGTACACTTTGTATGTACTAGGTAATGTTACCTGTTAATGTATTTTGAACTTGAATACTGGCTGACTTAAAAAGTTGAAATTAGAATGTTTTTAAAAAGAAATATAGAAGATGTAATAGTTAGAAAAAATGAGTTGAAGTAAAAAGACGAAAAGAAAATGATGTGTTTTTGATAGTGTTTAATTTATTTCATAAAATTTTGTATACGAAGAAAACAATATAATTGTGTGCACATAATATGGAGCAGAGTGTTTTTATTAAATTTATATGTTTAGATCACAAAACGCAGTGGAACACAAATTTTGATAAGATTACCGAGGTCAAAAAAAAATTATTTTTACAATTTTTGTCTGTTTATCTGTGCGTTTGTACATGCTAATCTCAGAAACGGCTTGACCGATTTGAATGCGGTTTTCACTGATATAGTGAGCTTCCGATAACAATTAGTGTTTGTTTCATTCCAATTGGTTTACAAACAAAAAAGATACGCGCTATACCCAATACCACGCGTACGAAGTTGAGGGCTCAACTAGTTTTGAGTATAAGTAGTTTTATAGCTTGGCATTCGCTTAGTCGACTAAGTGTAAGCGAGCCTAACTAAACGCCGATATAGTTACATTATTGTTTAATTTAAAAGATAAGCCTACTTTATTTCTATTGCGCACCGTAGGTGTGGGTTCGTCTTTCGCTTCCTACGCGCCTCGTAAATTATTGTCTAACGTCTTAATAAGAAAGCTATATTGACCGCTTCAGATATAAAATTGTGGATAATGTTAGTACTTGGATTGCACGTCGTTTAATACAAAATATAATAAATTTCTGGTTTCTTGTTTCTTATTTGTGGGTGGCCTATTTTGTCAATGTTGCTACAGCATTAAATCAATACAAATAGAATAGCCTTATTTTTCATAGCGTCTTATACCTTAGCAAGCGACCCGCCCCCGTCTCACAGGGGTACTTTTTTTTCTGCAAATTGTATAAACAAACCTTCCTCGATTATCGTTCTTTCCAATACAACAATAAATTCTATAAAAATAAAATCTATACTTACTAATATTATAAAGCTGAACAGTTTGTTTGTTTGAACGCGCTAATCTCAGGAACTACTGGTTCGAATTGAAAAATTCTTTTTGTTTTGAATAGTCCATTTATCGAGGAAGGCTATAGGCTATATAACATCACGCTACGATAAATAGTATTATGTATAAGCAGTGTCCAATACCGCGCACCCCATGCGCACGCCGCTGCCGCCGTATGGGCCGCAGCGAAGCGTGGCCGAGTTCAGCTAGTGTCTTATAAATTAAGTAAAAAGGTAACAATTGTCTTGAAGACCACAAAAATTAATATAGATATCTACATAATTCTCAATAAAACTCCTTTGAAATAGAACCCATTACAAAAACATAACAATATTTCAGCTCATAACTCATTAAACAGAGGGTCGAATTACAAAATCCAGGAAAAGTTAGCTAAATTGCTTTTTCATGCTTCGTTCGCCAGTGTCACCAGTAACACATAACGCAGAATACAGTATATAAAGTACTGGTTTTTGCCCGACCGCGCCGCATATTCTTAGGTGCTGAAACTTTATCTTTATTTTAAAAATAGCTGAGCCCGCAACTTCGTATGCGTGATATTCGGTATATATATAAAAATATATATATATATATATATATATATATATATATATATATATATATATATATATATTATGTTAAGATCGGCAGAAAGGCTGACGGTCCACTTGATGGTAGGTGGCTACCGTCGCCTATAACACAAGCAACGCCACAGGTGCTGCAAGTGCGCTGCCGACTATAATAGGATTAAGAATAAGGGATTAGGAGGGGATTGGGAAATGGGCTCTGGCATCCCTTATTCACTCACCGAAACACAAGAGCACGCGTGCTGTTATTTCACGGTGGTCTTCTGTAAAGGGGTGGTTACTGCCGCTAGACGGGCTGCCCAAATGACTGCGAAACGCAGTGTGCCCCTGCCACTACTTTCCAGATCCAGACCAGAAGCAAATTTGAAAAGTTCATTTTTCAAAGTTGACCTTGCTGGGAATGTAAGGCAAGCAACAGAGCGTTAAGACAAGCACTCTAACCACTCATCCAACGGGCTCATCAAAATGTAGTCAAATGTAGTTTAATTACTGTGTGCTTATACCGTGCGATTTCCTTTTCAATGTTATTGTTTGCTCAAACACGTGTGCTTCGTCGTACACATTGAAACAAGGCCAAAAAGTTGAAAAGACGCACTGACACAAATCAGACATGAACACATTTGTCCCCGGTTTTATACAAAATGTATTCAACAATTTTTTAATGAAACGGAATATTTTTAAAATGTTTTATTTATCTTATAATATACTATCATTTGGTTGTGGCTCTGCTGTCGGAATTCTAACTAATAAATAAATGAAAAAGTGAGTTAGTTTCTTATGCTTTCACGCCTTAACTCCTTTGCATACCTACACGTTTTCAGGGATATAGAATAGAGTACCTTTCATCCAGAAAAAAAGTATTGTTCCTGAAGGATCATCTAAAAATAAAAATTCAACGCCTAACGAAAATACATGTATAAATGTTAGTAATTGAATGCTTAATGCGAAATTCACTTTCGCAATAGGGTATTCTAGTCTATATAAAAAAAAATCTAAAAGTGTATTATTGAGATAGCTTAAGCAAAAAGCAGTCGGAAAATGTTAGTTTTAGTTCGTAAAATTCAAAGTTTTTAGAATTTTTAGTCTGTTCTTAAACACAATGAAATAGTAGCCGCCATGTTTACGTCATACGGTTGTGTAAACAAAAAAGTGTCAGTCAGTGTCATATCAATTACCGGCGCATTTGTTTACACAGCCAACTGACGTCGAAAATGTAAATTTTAAATGCATTTTTATTAAACTTATCGATTGAATAAAAATTTGGTGTTTTTTTTAGTGGTTCATTAGCACTACAGAATTTAATTGAGACACTTTTTAAAAATGGGTGTAATACCCTATTTTATTAATTTGTATGTTGTCAACTCAAAATTGATAGCTGTATATTCCATCCCGCCCATGCGGCTCCAATACATTTTAGTTTGTAACTTAAATTCTCTTTTGTACTTGTTACAAGGAGTCTGACCGTCTGGACTTAGACACCCGAAGGATTATTGAGACAAACACTTAAGTAAACTTGTGAATTGTTGGGAGTACTTCTAAGGGTAAGTATAATTCAAAGCACCCGGTCGTCGCTCACTTGCAAACCTCATTGGAGCAAAGCTCAGAAATGTACTTTGTATTTTAACGTGTGTTTCTATACAGTTTTGATTATATACTTATATAGAGGTTCATGTGATGCGTCCTCCGTGAATGTAACTGGCATGAATTCGAATCTGTTTTTGAATATTTAAAATGGAACGAACAAGTTGACAAGAAAATGAAAAGAAACAGCAGAGAGACGACGACAGGCATTGAGATTGGACACTTCGAGGCTCAAAGGAGAATACAGAAGAATCAAGATCTTGGATGAGCAAGATCTAGCTGAAGAGACCGAGAGGAACATTATTGTGGCAGTGTTTTTTCAAATATATATAAAAAGTGTATAGTGTAAGTGTATGTTCTTGAGTGTAAATATTCTTGGTTTTATATTGTGAAATATTTCTTTATATTTGTGAGTGTCGATTGTTTATTTTGTAAACAATCGTATCTTTTGTACAGACAATAAAATTGTGATTAACCTTTTGTGTATTTGCAGTCGAAATATTAAAGATAAGTTTGAAGTAGGACAACCGCTCCTACTCCTAACTTATACTAAATAAATAAAAAAATACATTGTTATGCATATTCGAGTTATGGAATTGAGGTCACGAATTGAAAAACGCAGCGTGGGACGCCCTACGACCAGGTGGGCAACCAACCTGGAAGGCATCGCAGGAAAGTGTTGGATGAAGACCGTACGTGGTGGCGAGCCTATCCAATAGTGGAGAAACATAGGTTCATGATGATAATACGTGTATTTGATTATAAAACGAATTATTGTATTTATAAGATGACAGTCAGGCTGATGATTCATTTAATCATGATGTAGGCCGTCGCTATAAACACAAACTTCACCAGGAGGAAATAACTCAACTAATCGTCAAAAAAATTTTCATACATGTTTTCAGATATTCAGGGATACGTTTTCAGGGTAACTTTACAGGGTATTCTCAAGGTATCATCTAAAAATAAAAATTCATCGCCTTAGAAAAATAAATGAGCAATTAAGATTTTAACACCTGGGAAAATTGGGCTCGGACGAAAAATATATATTAAAAACTTAAATAAATATTTAATCAGAATCTGAAATAAGAAAGTAGTTTAAAATGGTTTGCTTATTTTGTAGCCAATTTAAGTTCTGCGTGCTTAAATTGAAGCTGGCGAGATTTATTCATCGTTCTCTAAGTAAAGGCTAAGTGTCATCCTTTAAGTAGAGACAATTTTCCTTAGTCACGACTAAATTAAAAACGTACAAGGTCTTATTGCATGATAAAACTTTGAACCGGAAGGCGGTTGAGAAATTTTGAGGTTTTAATGGTGCAATTCTTCTTAGATTCAACTGCGAATATTTTATGCCGATCTAGAAAGAACTGTTCTTACATTATGTTATCGCTCCTATAGAAAACCCGTTGGGTGAGTGGTTAGGTGCTTGCCTTAAAGCTCTGTTCTAGGGCTCTTGGGTTCGATTCAAAGTAGGGTTAACTTTGGAAATGAACTTTACAAATTTGGCTCTGGTCTGGATCTGGAAAGTAGTGGCAGGGCACACTGCTTTTCGCAGTCATTTCACAGCCCGTCTGGCGGCAATAACCACCCCTTTACAGGAGGCCACCGTGAAATAACAGCACATGTGCGTTTGTGTTTCGGTGAATGAGTGAGGGATGCCAGAGCCCATTTTCCTATCCAATCCTTAATCCTACAGTAGTCGACAGCGCACTTGCAGTACCTGTGTTGTTGCTTGTGTTATAGGCGACGGTACTACCTACCATCAAGTGTACCGTCAGCCTGTCTGCCGACCTTAACATAAAAAATGTCATTTTCATAGAGTTTAATTGTAATAGTAATCTTAACAGTTAATAATATGAACGATTTATTCATGAAATAATTGCTTATAGGTTATATCTCATGGGCTCTATGTTCTATAAGCGTCCGGTAGCTATAATGACAATGAACCCTGTTTGATATATTGACACGTGAGCAGTATTCTAACAAACACTTCAAAGAGAGTGCTCTGTAATTAAACGTGACATCATTTTCTGACGATCGCGTTTATATTTTGGAGATAATATATTATATATACTAATAAAAGCAGTATTTTCCTCTAGCCATTACCTAAGGATATATTATATATATGTAAAGAAACTTTCTATGTTTCTCTAATTTTAACTATTATTCTCATTATATACGTTCTATGAAGTATAAATACTTCATAGAGGTACCTATGTGATGGTGGCAGTCAACAAGTTAAAGAAGATGATTGTCATTGTCTTGTCATTAATTGTAAAAAATAATGTATAAAGTTATAACAATAAATAAATTTTTAATAAGATACTTACATAAATGAATAATAGACTTTAAATGTCGTTTCTTTGTTTACAGGTAAATTATTTTATTTTATTTTTGTATGTATATCATGTAAATATTCGATTTTGTGTAAATATTAATGTATTAAACTTTGTTTACAGAGCAACGCAAGTCTATTTATTTATAACTTTTAAAAGTCTTATATATAACTTCAATAGGGTATAACACCCATTTTTAAAAAGTGTCTCAATTAGATTCTGTAGTGCTAATGAACCACTAAAAAAAACACCAAAATTTTATTCAATCGATAAGTTTAATAAAAATGCATTTAAAATTTACATTTTAAAATTTCGCGCGTAATTTGACGAAAACGCTGGAAACCATTTTGCTCTGTGGTCATGACGTCAGTTGGCTGTGTAAACAAATGCGCCGGTAATTGACATTACACTGACTGACACTTTTTTGTTTACACAACCGTATGACATAAACAATGGCGGCTACTATTTCATTCTGTTTAAGAACAGACTAAAAATTCTGAAAATTTTGAAATTGATTTTAAAATTTATTTTGTTATTTTACGAACTAAAACTAACATTTTCCGACTGCTTTTTGCCTAAGCTATTATCTCAATAATATACTTTTAGATTTTTTTTCATATAGACTAAAATACCCTATTATGATGTGACCCCCTACTTATTATAAATAACATTATTTAAATAATTTAATTGAATTCTAAGCAGATCAGATCCCTTTTTATAGTCCGGATTTGCGTAATTGATATTTGGAATTTATAGAAGTTGAGTTAATTTATAAGTGTTTTTTTATTAAAGGTCCCACATGGATAGATCTCTTGGCTAGCTTTTCTATCCATGTAGGACCTAACGTTGACGTCTTCTATTTCTCACTATTAGACAAACAATACATACAGCTCTCTTTAAATGCATCTTCAAACTGTGAAAACCGTGCAGTTTCGCGGTTTTCAATCGTAGTGTGTGCGTCTCGAGCGGTTTCGCGGTCGTAGAGGTAAAACCGTAATGCACCCTAAGCCTAAGAGACAAAATAATCTACACAAAACACATTTTATGTACTATTTGTAAATGTCACTTATATGTTGTTTATCAATCGTTTTACATAATTTAAATGTGTTTTTTTTTTGTTTTGGCTTCCTTGAAAATAAATTAAATAATACTCCTCTTTTTTTTTTCAATTAACGTACTTCTCTAGTTCCTTATGTCGGAAATAATGTAACATCTCAACATTATTAGAACTAGCTGAACTCGGCATATGGGCCGTATGGGCTGCGGCCCATACGGCGGCGGCGTGCGAATGGGGCGCGCGGTACCTACTGGATACTGCTTATATATAACACTATTTATCGTAGCATGACGTTATATAGCCCATAGCCTTCCTCGATAAATGGACTATTCAATACAAAAATAATTTTTCAATTCCAACCAGTAGTTCCTGAGATTAGAACAAACAAACAAACTCTTCAGCTTTATAATATTAGTATAGATGAGAGTATATTTTCTGCATCACAACTTTTCCTTCTTTCATCGACGTAGAACCTAATTTTATCTATTTATTATTAATTTTGGCGTTCTTTTGCACTTGTCATCCCAAGGAATTAAGTCCTTTAGCGAAGCGATACATAGTAGAAACCAGATACTTAACCATACGAACATCTATAGAACTTTTACTAAGCACCCCGGAACACAAACTTTAATTTTATTCAAATGAATACAAGCCTTGTGTCGTCACGTCGCTTCGCTTTATTATGACACAAGTCTGCACTAAGTTATTCATAGAGCTAATACTAAACTGGTTCATATGATATACGAGAGGTCACGTAAAACATCCGCTCCCAATTAATTCGAAACACACAATCCGTGGGCTTTTTCCAATTAATTCATACTTTTATAATTATAAAAAAAAAACAAACACGTTGTAAACATTTGTCATTAGCAGTGGTTAAAAATCAATGAAAATTGTGGTCCAAGTTATAAGCGTTGCGTTGATTATTATTTAATGTTTGTTGGATAAATACATTTCGCAAGGCCAATAATTTCCTTTTCAAAATAGTAATCTTAATCTTATCTTAGTGGGTATTTCTGTCTGCTAGAGTACCAGTATCACTTCGTCCATTGCTGAAATATTGTGATCGCCACGTGAACTAAAGCTCTCTACCTATACCTACCACGTTAAGGAGCTGTAGTACTTTTTTGATAGAGGCATTCTTCACATCTTCACAAGCCATTGTGTGGCTTCCTAGGATGTGACTGCGCTTGTGCATCAGGGGGCCACATTCGCACAGGATATGCATTGGTGTTTCTTCTGCCTCATGGCAGAAGCGACACTCTCCCGTACTAGTGAGCCCCATTACTTTTAGGTGCCTCTTGAGGCGGCAGTGCCCCGTTCAAAATAATATCATTCAAAATAGTAATAATATCATTTCAGTCGTAGGACGTCCACATAGGCCTTTCCCATAATTTTCCGTTAGGTCATTAGTTTATCTTGTGGGTGGGCTGCGCTGCGCTTGCTGTTCATCGATCACCACACGAAAATCTTCCCGCTCCAGCGATCGTCGGCTCACCGTACTGTTTCTTCCCAATGTTACCTACTAATACTAAATAATAATGGTTTATTTGTCACAAATTAAATTAGGTATATTAAATTTTGATGTAAAAAAAATAAGAACATAAATATTCTTTCAATTCCTCCCTCAACATGGTCTGCTGTTAAATACAATCCTATAATCATTTTTTAAATTTTGTTAATTTTTAAAAAATATAATAATAATTTTCTTTTTAATAAATGTATTTTTTTATTTTTACGAAGCCTTCGGGACCTCCGGAATATTGTATTAATTTTCCAATAATAATATCTATTATGATAGTAATAGTGTTCCCATAAATTTGATAAAGAGAAAGCTGTCCCAATGGCTAATAGAAAAGTGTTTTTACAGCCTCAAAGAATATTTTAATGACATGGCAAAATAACTAATTAAATGACCAATGTGATTAATTCGTGGTGTAATGTTTTTTTATAATTTTCTATATTTATTTTATAATTGTTTTTTAAATTATATACATATTTGCACGCCTTAAGTGCAGAATGTAGCGACCAAATTAATAATGTAAAATACATCTATGTTCTGTAAACTTGCATTCAGCAAATAAACAATTATTATTATTATTATTATTATAAGTAAGTATTTATAACTTTTTCACATTAGTTTTCATTAATAGTAAACAACTTTTCCTCTGTTTTAGATGATCATTGTGTCCTTTTTTGGTATTCTAAATTACCCTTATTCTGTTCTTCACAAACTGCTGTAACTTTAAACTTTCGAGCCTCGCTGTCGTTTATGCCTTACACTACCAAATTGATATATTAGGCGCTAACACAAAAATTCTGTTACTTTTGAAACATTTCGATAGTCATTTGAAACTCTTGTTGAACAAGTTTAGCAGTGAAAATTGAATATAAATTTGTTAGCATTATATTATTATTGTAAAACACCGTTTTATTTCTGTATTGAATGGAAATTGACAAAAGCTTAATCGACTGATAAGACTATGTAATTGGCCATATATTTGTTTAAGGGGGAGACAAACCCTAAATACTAAAAATATCCATTGTTTAATGAAGATGTTACAAGAAATGGACAAGACAATTGCTTTGAAAAAAAAATATATTATACTTAAACATGTGAAGAACCAATTGTATTAATTAGAATTTTCGTTAAAGTAATAGAAACTCCACAAAAAAAAGTTAGAACACAAGAAGAATTTGACTTTTATTGAAAATTCTCTCGAAAACGGCTTATTGCACGTATATGAATCCTGTACCTATTAATAAGTTAAAATCAGATTAAAAAATTGTATTAATAATTTTTTTTATTTTGTGTATTGTTCTAATGGTAAAAACAAAAAAACACCATTTCTAGGCCTGTTGAATTGTCTTCGCCGCCAGCGAGTTCTATAGTAAATGTCATTTGCCTCAGTGAAGCCCTTAACTAGCTGAACTCGGCCACGCTTTGCTGCGGCCCAATACGGCGGCGGCGTGCGCATGGGGCGCGCGGTACTGGACACTGCTTATATGTATATAATACTATATATCGTAGCGTGATGTTATATAGCCTTATAGCCTTCTTCGATAAATGGACTATTCAAAACAAAGAGAATTTTTCAATTTGAACCAGTATTTCCTGAGATTAGCGCGTCCAAACAAACAAACAAACAAACAAACTCTTCAGCTTTATAATATTAGTATATTTATATTGTATAAATAATGTCTGTTCGTCTCTGTCTGTTTCTCTGCTGACTATTTCAAAACCACCCAACCCTCGGGATTTTATTTTCGTAAGAGGAATAAACGAGAAAGGTTTGCGTATATCATTTGCAACAAAAAATCGCTAGTTTTCTAAATGTTTTAAGAAATTAATATTTCCCCGTAAGGTATTTGGAATGTGAGGACGAAACGCGTTAGTTTCAAGTCAAATTCTGCAAATACGAACAAAAGTTAGTATTCTGCAAAGAATACCCACAAGCGTTCTGCGAGGCTCATCGAGTTCCCACATAAAATATCGCGCGTCGCTTTTTCACAGAAACTGCGCAGTAAATCATTATTGAACAAAAGTGGCACAAGTGCCGATTCCTCTCGAACCAATGAGTTCATTTTAAGAAGTTCCCCGCTAGATTGATGTGTCAATATCTATCAATGTTGCCGTCACAATGGCCAGGTTTGACGTCACCGAAGGCTTTCAACAAATTCACAATAGCTCCGAAGATATTCGGTTCACAGATAAGTGGTAATAAAGTATATGGGTCATAAACATTTTTGATATTTTTCTTATTCAAGTGTTACCATACTTTGATATATTTAATTAAACTATGTAATGGTCTTTGGCATTGTACTGAATTTTCATAATTTTTACTAGCTGTGCCTGTGACTTCGTAAAATTTTTTTAATCTAATAATCTAATCTGGATACAAAGCACCTATATATTAATCCAACAGAAAACATAAATGTGTGCCAAATTTTATCTAAATCCGTTCATGCGTTTTTCCGTGATTGAGTAACAAACATCCATACGAACATTCGCATTGAATAGGATAATAATTGGAATAGTTTTTTTAAGGTGGAGACAAACGCTAAATACTAAAAATATCCATTGTTTAATGAAGATGTTACAAGAAATAGACAAGACGATTGCCTTGAAAAAAATATATGTTATACTTAAACATGTGAAGAACCAATTGTATTCATTAGAATTTTCGTTAAAGTAATAGAAACTCCACAAAAAAAAGTTAGACTCACATCGGCGAAGAAATTCGCCTGTTGAGCAATTCGCACGCTCGATTCGATTCGTCGCGCCGCGGCTTGTCGCTAATGGTCGCAGTTTCATAGATTTTCTTCGATTTCTGCGATTCGATTTGACTCTGCTCGTCGAACCCAGTGGACGCGATCCTTGAAACAGGAAAACCGTGGTGTGCGCGTGGTTTGCTTGTATCCCCGCGCACACACTCCGCAGCAATGCGACAATATAAGTGCGCTGGACCGCGTAATTATTTTGCTCCTGCACGCCGCCTACGCCGGGGAGACATCTCATCGAGAAGCCAATCAATATCGTGAAACTCGGAAGCGTTGGCTGCGACGGCTGCTGCTGGCTCCCATTCTTCCTCTGAATCCAGCGATAGTGGTTAAATAAATATACAAATCCACGCTGATAAACAGTTTTTTTCAGAGCTATTCCGATTTATCCGTTAATGGGTTGTCTATATATTTATTTAAACACCTTCACTCGGTACGGAAGCTATAGAGTTATTTCAATAGAAAATTCTCAAGTAGGTACTCAGACGCCCATTATTATCAGTGAAATACCATCCACTTCAAGTCTAAGACGAATTGAACAATCCCTCATAAAAGCGGTCACGTGACACTGTATTTCAAGTAACAGTAGGTAAGTAATCTTACCTCCGAGTACACTGCCTTACAAAGAGTACAGTGAGGCCACTTGTAAAATGATTAAGTGTGTAGCAATTCAGTATTGGCTTCGAGAGAGAAAACTTACGTTTATTTGACTATAAGTTTTAACTGAACCGAAGATGTTTAAAAAAGGGGGGAAGGGGAAGTATGTGAGAACTAAATGCTTGCAGCATCACCAATGGCTGGTATTTTTTTAAGTGTCCACATATTTTGTATAGCGCCATCTGTTACTGATTTTAAAACATTTGTAGAGTAAAAGATACAATGGTATAAATCAAGAATGCAATGAAAGAAAAAAGTGTGTCAAATAGTTTCTTCGGAAAAGTTAATATAGGTATCAGTTAATAATCTAATATAATTTATAAATATGGCAGTAAAAGGTCAACATTATAAACATAATTAAAAAAACAGAGATATTAGTTATAACAATAACAAATGTCTCTTTTTTAAAAATAAAGGTGGCAGGCTGGCTGACAGTTCATTTTATGGCAGTTAGCTACCGTCAACTAATAACACAAGCAAACCATGCTTCAACTGCACTGCCAATCTTATAATAAGGATACTGGATCAGGTAATACGATAATGAGATATGTCATCCCTTACTCAACGAAACACAGATGGGCTTAGACTGGTGGTTACTGCCGCCAGAAGAGCTGTTCAAATTATGACTAAAATGCAATAAAAGCAGATAAATATCAGTAAAATAAAACTGAGAATCTAAGATAGGGAAACCTCGCTTAGTAAAAAACCTACCTACCGTTTTATTGTTTATACTGTGTAAGAAAAAGACTGGTATAATTAGTCAATTGGGAGATGATTGGTATCGAACTGAGACTCGATCGCTCCGATGTCACACAATACGGCTTGTGCTCCGTTTTAACGAAATTTTTGTCGGGAATAATAAAATTCCTTTGACACTAATTCGTATATACCCGTCTCTCTCTCTCTCTCTCTCTCTCTCTCTCTCTCTCTCTCTCTCTCTCTGCTGTGGGTTGTTTTAGTATGCTCCGTTGCCACGAACCTTATTATTAGGTTAAATTTGTATATTTAGACAACAAAATTGATGTTAAGAAGGCACTTTCCAACTCGAACAGCTTACTTATTCCATACTACGTAATTCCATGATTACTCATTAATTATAGGTCGTAGCAAAACATAAAAAGACATGACATTTCTGGGACATAATATGAAGGTTTGCATCGCAACAAAATACTGAAATTAATTTTAATATCAAATATAATTAATTTCTAAAATGTGCAGAATTTGTGACATTTCGCGGGTTGATTTCTTGTAATTACTGACTAAAATCCAAAAATGTTTTTCCACGGAAACGTCCTACCTACATATAATGTACATTTGAAATTTTAATGTCTATAAAGGTTTTTCAAAATATTGGAATTGCTGGCGTATTTTTTATTATTTTCGCGAGTTGAATAAGTGGCGCGAATGTGTTGCGTCGCATTCGTCTTCGGTTATTCGCATTATAGTAAGTTGAGACAACAAGTTCTCCCACATACCTATTACGTTCCCACGCTCATACAGCGCCACCTTAAGAGTCTCCAGTAAGCAGCGCTCAACTCCGCGTTGAGATCACGCGCTAACGCTTTAAAATGTTGTTGTTTCACCTAGAGTGAGACAGGGCGTAAACCAAGGACAAAGGGCGGCGCCTACCGCCCTACCTTATACCGTTCCCCCGCGCTAGATGATTCGCTGCAGATTCGCATCAAAATTTTGTAGTTTTTTAACTGATTTTCGTAGTTTCGTTCTCATTTGAAAACCACAAATCAATTTCGAAAAATGCTTTTTCTTATGAAACTAACATAGATTAATCGATGTCGGAAATAGATTTTGACTTCGATCTAAATTATATTTTGGCTGTAGTATTCAGCCGAACTGAACAGGGTTTTGGGGGCTAAACTTGTACTCTTTCTATTTTCTTTTTAATAACATTTCAAGAGTCATTAACTAATTTCAGGCATAGATATGTCTTATCTCATTGTATTTACAAAATTTCATGATAACGCAATGCGTTATTTTAAAATAAGGACGTAACTACGTTTGTATGGAGAATTGAGCTTGCTGAGGACCCTTAAGGGCTTCACTGAGGCAAATGACATTTACTATAGAACTCACTGGCGGCAGATCCAATTCAACAGGCCTAGAAATGGTGTTTTTTTGTTTTTACTATTAGAACAATACAAAAAATAAAAAAAATTATTAATACAATTTTTTAATCTGATATTAACTTATTAATAGGTACAGGATTCATATGCGTGCAATAAGCCGTTTTCGAGAGAATTTTCAATAAAAGTCAAATTCTTCTTGCGTTCTAACTTTTTTGTGGAGTTTCTATTACTTTAACGAAAATTCTAATTAATACAATTGGGTCTTCACATGTTTAAGTATAATATATATTTTTTTCAAAGCAATTGTCTTGTCCATTTCCTGTAACATCTTCATTAAACAATGGATATTTTTAGTATTTAGTGTTTGTCTCCCCCTTAAAGAAACTATAAGAGAGAAAAAAACGGAAATGCTGATTCTATTGAATTTTATGAATTTTGACTGTACCGAATACAGTAACCGCAATGAAAACTTGAACATCGATACATCAAATTGATGCTTTAATTTGAAAATGCCGCTGTTTATTAAATGTCAATAAAAGTCTATATAAAACGGCTTCTCGGTTCTCGGGTTGCCCTTGAGAGCACTTTTTTCAATTTTTATCAAACACGTCAAAGCTTTGCAAATTTATGGTGGTCTTCTGCAGTTAGTAAGAGATTTCAGAACCTTTATTCAATCCCATCCTTCTTTTTTTATTTCTTACCCCATCACCCACTTACAATCCCTTTGTGTTGCTTATATTTACAGGTGACGGTGGCCATCAGCCATTTAATGGTAGTATAACCCCGAGCATAACATAACATCTCCACAGCTCGTTGGGTGAAGTTGAGATTACTTACGAGGCCCATGGTTAGAGACCACGTTTCCGAGCCATAATTGATTTCCACACAATTTAAATGAATGTTCTCTTTGTTACAGGAACGGATCAATGGTGCGATAAAACTAGTGCCATTTGGTGAATAGTGATGTGCGTCTCGAGTGTCGATTACCCGTTTAGATAGTGTTGCGCCTTGCCGACAATGTTCTGCTCAAGATCAAGGCTTGTGACAAGCGTGTTTGTGATTCTACTGGTGCAGTGCTGCGTCCGAAGCCAACAGGAGAACCTTATTGAGGAATCATGTGAGTGACACTTTTAATTCTTTTCTAATTTTTCACTCTTTTTTCATAAGTAGATATTATTTGTAAAAATCGGCAGACAGGTTAAAGGTCTACTAAACGGTATGTGACAACCGTCGTCTATTATAACACACATTATATCTTAGTCGAGGTGGCTACTACCTCACACTGCCTGACTGCAGGACGCAGAGTTGCCGGATTTCTTTTAACGTCTTCTCAACTAGAAATTTAGCAGACTAATTGCGTGTTTTGTAGTTTATTTCATACTAGCGGCCCGCCCCCGGCTTCGCCCGGCGTGCAATTTTTATATACCCTAAAACATTCCCCGCTCATCCCTCTTTTCATTAGCGAAAACCGAATTAAAATCGGTCTACCCGTTCACGCGTGATGCCGTGACCAGGAGAAATGGGGATTCATTTTTATATAATATAAGATTATTAAGACAAATTAAAAGAAAAGTATTAAAACGATTGATTTTTCGGGTAATTTCTGAATTCAAAATTGTTTTCTAAAAATTAAATTCGAACGTATTTGACGCCATTGTATCAGTTAAATAATTTTAACTGATACACCGAAAGATTTATAAATATTTATGTTCATTTGTCAGTATTGATAATCTTTAAAAAAATGCGTCATTTGCCATTAATTTCTTATACAAGGTGTCCCAAAATTCAATTGTAAGCGGGGACCCAGGAGTGGAGAAGTTAACGACTACCCGGGGGAAAAATATTAAAAAAATCTAACTCTTTTTTTTTCTTGCATTTATATCTTGTGTTCTACAAATAACATAGTTATATTATTGGAGTGTTCAAAAAATGAAAACATATAAAGGACTAGCTTTTGCTCACGACTTCGTCCGCGTTTCGTTAGAAATTATTACTCGCTGATAATGTAGCTTTGCTATAGGTGAAAGAATTCTCAAAATCGGTCCAGTAGTGTTTGAGTTTATTCATTACAAATATACACTTGTATGGGGTGGGGGGCGGGTGTAAAAGGGGAGGGGTGAGTAGCCTATGTTACTCGCTATAATGTAGTTGACTATGGGTGAAAGAATATTTATAATCGGTCCAGTAGTCTTTGAGTTTATTCATTACAAATGTACACCTGTATGGGGGTGGGGGGTAAAAGGGGGGAGAGATGGGAGGGATGAGTAGCCTATGTTACTCGCTGATAATGTAGTTGACTATGGGTGAAAGAATATTTATAATCGGTCCAGTAGTCTGACTTTTTTCATTACAAATATACACTTGTATGGGGTGGGGGGTGGGTGTAAAAGGGGAGGAGAGATGGGAGGGGTGAGTAGCCTATGTTACTCGCTGATAATGTAGTTGACTATGGGTGAAAGAATATTTGAAGTCGGTTCAGTAGTCTTTGAGTTTATTCATTACAAACATACAAATCTTTTCTCTTTATAATATTAGTATAGATACATAGATTATTATAGATAAAAGACTTTCTTTGTACTAATACTTAATTCCTTAACATGTTGCATAAAATGACGAACTCAGTACATACGTATAATTCTTAGTTTTATGATACAGTCATTAGACAGCAATTAGATGCGGGCTCTTATGCTACTCTTCGCAATTAAGTTTTTATTACTTAGACAATAAAGCTTATTTTATGTGACATCGGTAGCACGTGGCGGTTATTATGTTATTACTATACGCCGCTTATTGTTTCCGTTCCAAGAGTCGATTTAATTTCTACATAACAGTTGATAATAAATTTAATCGTTACTAGCTTACTAAATTTTTCATTGAATAATTAGTTGAGTATACGTTAAAAGGGCACTTTCCAACATTTCAACAGCTTAGTTATTCCATACTACGTAATTCCATGATTACTCATTAATTATAGGTCGTAGCAATACATAAAAAAAACGTGACGTTTCTGGGACATAATATGAAGGTTTGCATAGCAACAAAAAACTGAAATTAAACTTATGTCTAGTATAATTGAATCGGTCATTTCAAAAACCTCTTAAGTCACATTTTTTCCAACATGCTTTTTTTGCTGGAAATGGTTTCTTAAAGAGAGCTGCGTATCAAGATAGCATTCTGGAAGAGCATATGCCATTTTATAACAACATTTTTAGATGGCCAACTGCAAAATTTGAAGATAATCCAGATGAGAATGATGGAGAATATGTACCCATAAAGATGACAAAAATAAAACATAACAAATTAATACATGTAAAATGATAATAAGATTATTTTTAAGTGTAATTCTCAATTATAAGCTATAAAAATATGATTACTAAAATATAAGCAATAAAAATTGTTTTGGTTAAATTATATACCACTAACCCTATTTCTCGCTAAAACAACATAAGTCAAGAACTGTTTTTCAGGTTTTTTTCAATATTTCTTTCTATTGATAAGCTGTAAAGCTTGTTCGCTATTTTAATTTTTTACCACTCAAATACTAAATTGAACATAAAAAAGTCCTTTAAATTAATCCTCATTTGTTTGTTTATGAAACAGTTTTTTTTGATTTCTGAAAAATTCAAATTAAGTGACTTATGAGGTTTTTGAAATGACCGATTCAATTAATTTGTAAAATGTGCAGAATTTGTGACATTTTCGCGGTTGAATTCTTGTAATTATTGACTACAATCCAAAAATGTTTTTCCATGGAAACCTAACCTCTATATAACAAACCTTATTGTAACGAATTACTTGGTATAACGAATATTTTCTAATTCCCTTCAGTTGAAAGTCCTTAATTTTTATCCCACCTCTCCTTTCTAATAACGGCGATACTTATTAATAATAAGGCGTTACTAATACTAGCCTTATTACTCCTTACTAATAAGGCGTTTAATAATTCTTAATTATATTTGTTACATATTTTGTTTTAAAGATAACAAAAATAATTCTCAATTTCTTTCGAGGCTTTCTTCTCGGGATCGGTAAAAATTAACCAACCATTTTGTTTATTTTTTTCCGAAACCCTGGTAAAGTTAAGTTTACAAGTGTTCCTTTTGAAATCTATTTAATGAATAAATAATCGTTTCAACAGTGTTTCAACAAACGAAAACTCATAGTTACGACGAACCCACTTGGATGACTTGTTAAAAGGTTAACGCTCTGTCTCAGGGGTCCCGGGTTCGATTTGTGGCAGAGTAAACTTTGGAAATAAACTTTTCGCAGTTGTCTCTGGTTTGAATTTTGAAAGTAGTTGCAGGGCACACTGCGTTTCGCAGTCATTTGGGCAGCCCATCTGGCGGCAGTAACCACCCTTTTACAGAAGACCACCGTGAAATAACAGCACGTGTGCTGTCATGTTTCTATGAGTGAGTAAAAATCCTGTCTGACACGATCAGACACCTGTAGACACAATTTATTTACATCTGGCGTACCTACCAGAAACGTGCCATATCATACAATGCCATGCCATGTCTGATTTTTCTGGTGTTCTGATTTTTGGGTTCTGATTCTGGGGCACAGGCTTTCAGACACATTTCGCGAATGCCGTCTGCGGACAACGTCTGATGGAGTCTGAACGCACACATTACGCTAGATACCAATAAGTTCTTACATATGAAATAATATTACCTTATCTGACATGCTACGTGTCTGACACGATCGTTGTCTGAACTCATTTCCCTAACAACGTCTGTGGCGTTGCGCGTGTTATAAACGACGGTGGCTATCTACTGTCAAGTGGACCGTCAGCCTGTCTGAAGACCTTCTCATAAAAAAAATTGTTAATGTAGTTTCAATTTTGATTTAATTTGTATTATTACCACACCCCCAAGGGTAATTGTAACGAACTCTGTACAATCCCCTTGTGTTTTGTTACTATCAATTTAATTTGCTTTGTTAACCAAAAATCTGGTAATAAATTTTCTCTATAAACTCATAGTAACGCTACATAGTTTAAACAAACCATTTATTACCGTGTGTCGGCGATCCATGTAGGCTTACCCTGGCTAAACCTTAATTACCTTCGGGCATTTAATGTAAATTTAAATTGCCTACAGCTATTGCAAAACCAGATGGGATTGCTAGTATAAGTCTGTATAATATAGTTGGCAGCCTGATTGGCAGCAGTAACCATCACTGTATGGAAGACCAGCGTGTATTTTTTTATGTTAAGATCCGCAGACAGGCTGACGGTCCACTTGATGGTAGGTGGCTATCGTCGCCTATAACACAAAAAACGCCAAAGCTGCTGCAAGTGCACTGTCGACTACAGTAGGATTAAGGATAAGGGATTAGGAGGGGATAGGGAAACGGTCACTGGCATCCCTTACTCATTCACCGAAACACAACAGCACACGTGCATTTATTTCACGGTGGTCTTCTGTAAGGGTGTGGTTACTGCCGCCAGACGGGCCGCCCAAATGACTGCGAAAACGCAGTGTGCCCTGCCATTACTTTCCAGATCCAGACCAGAGCCAAATTTGAAAAGTGAATTCTTTAAAGTTGACCCTGCTTTAAAGAATTCACCTAGGAACACCTAGGAATTGAACCTAGGAACCTTAGAACAGAGCGTTATGGCAAGCACCCTAACCACTCATCCAACGGGCTCGTCAAAACACAACACCACCGAAACACAACAGCACACTTCTGTAGGTCTTCTGTAAGAGGGTTGTTACTGCCGCCAGACAGGCTGCCCAAATGACTGCGAAACCCAGTGTGCCCTGCCACTACTTTCCAGATCCAGACCAGAGCCAAATTTGAAAAGTTCATTTTTCAAAACATTTTTTTTTTCAAAAAACAATTTGTTCACGTTTAGAATTTTTGTCTGTTTGTCTGTGCTTTGTGCATCTCAGTAACGGCTTAACGGATTTGAATGCGATTTTCAGTGATGTATTGTAGCAAGCTTCCCCTAACATTTAATAGTGTTATGTTTCATTTCAATTGGTTTACAAACAAAAAAGTTACGCACTATACCGAATACCACGCGTACGAAGATGCTGGCTCAACTAGAAGGCGGCTCAGATGAAGAAGGCGGTGCTGCTCGATACGGCTAGGATCGTGCGTCGGTTTCTGTCTTTGTCGTGCTGAACCCCGACTGACTATGCTTCTGTCGGGGGTAGCACCGTCTCCCCCTCATTTTGACTTTTGGAGGGGGAGATGAGTTAAACTGATCAATAATTTAATATTATTAAATATACATATATCAATAATATTACAATATAATATAACAATAATAAAGCTTTATTATTCCACGCAAAAAATTACAATATTATAATTATTATTTTTTTTTTATTTATTTACACAAAGAAAAAATACAATGGGTGGTACACAGTTTAGGTGTACTATAAACTCAATGAAGTTTCTAGCGTACACCTGAGTTGTCTTCAATGACAGAAATATAAACAGAATTTTTGTTACAAACAAATATAGACAAAAGTAAAAAGTAAATATTTGTAGGTAGATACAACTTTAACACTAAAACACAACAAACCTGCTCGTCCCACTCTAACATGCAGCTAACATATAGGTGCATCCTTGTTGACAACAAGAATGCACAATGCACACTTTCTACAGGTTGTTTTAATTTTATTAATCTTTATTTTAATAAAATAAACAATTTATAACAATGAGGTATTATTACATTTTTGACTTCTTAGTTTTAGTTATAAAATTGATATAACATTATTAGAATAAATTTAACTAGGATTGATTCTCAGTATCTACTTATTTACAATTGTCATAATTAGAAGTTATTTTTGTATAGACCCCCTTCGGGTAAAAGCCTCCTACAAGGTGCTAGATGCCTAGTAGTGGTTACTTAACATTAGGCAGGTACAGAAATCATTTTACTTTGATTAATGATGACTAGACTTCGCCTTAAATGTACTATGAACTTGAATATGTCATCTACAATCCTAAATAACCCTAACGTAGACATTACGAGGCACAAATCGGCGAAATACATAACTCGTCGCCAAAAGCTTTCATGCAATTTGGCGCTGAAAGCCTTTTTCAGTTTTACATAAAATCATACGGAATATACGTGACTGTATCTCTTAATGCTTTGACATCACATTCTCATAAAAAAGAGTTGTATTTTAGTCATTTTTACATTTAATTTTAAATGTCTGTAGCTACCTACCGAGTGAATGTGTGGAAATAAATATATAGACAACCATTATTGGAATAGCTCTGAAAAGAGTTGTTTATCAGCTTGTTTTTGTATATTTAATTGACCGCTATCGCTGGATTGATGGACCGGACATATGATGCGTGACAAACAAGGAAAATGGTGCAAGACAGTCTCAGAGTAGTACCCAAGAAATGGGTAAAAAGCCGCGGAAGACAGTGTTTAAGATGGGAGGATGACATCAAAATGACTGCTGGCCCAAGGTGTATACGAGTAACTCAGGATAGACCACAGTCGAAACAGTTAGAGGAGGCCTATGCCATGAGGCACACTGAGATTAGAGACATTTTATAAAATTATGATATTAATGTGCAATTGTGCATGTTATCTCTAATCCCAGAATAAAGGGCTTTATTATTATTATCGCTGGATTCGCGACGGAGGATGAATGGGAGCCAGCAGGAGCCGTTACAGCCAACGCTTTAGAATTTCATTTATTGCAAAAGGGCAAAATACCCACGCGGACCATATTGTCGCTTCGCTGCGGAGTGTATGCGCGCGGATACAAGCAAACATTACTCACACACCGAGGTTTTGCTGTCTCAGGCAACAGGCATATCGTCGCATACCTAATACCTATCGGTATGCCACTGTAAATCCTGTAAGTATATATTTTAATATTATAAAGGGAAAAGATTTGTATGTAAGTACCTACATATATATATATAAGACTATTCGTCTTTTAGTAATTAAATTTGGTAAATTAAACTGTTGCGTTGCTCTGTAACCAAAGTATTTATTTTATTAATTATAATATTTTCAAAACAACAAACTTAATTACAATATTTTACAAATTTAACAAAAATCCTACCTGTAACCAAAGAAACGACAATTAAAGTTTTATTGTCCACCAAATCCTTTTTAAAATAAAAAATAATTTTCATTAAGAAAATCAAGTAACAATGAAAATAAATTAATTGACAAATTTCATTGACACAGTTCCTTGTTACAGTAAATAGGCAACATTAAAAAGTATTTTACCTACGCTAACGCTAATACATATTCTTTACATCTCCCCCCTTCGAGTAGGAAATTTTTAAGAAAATTTTCGCTAAATTACTCATCCTCTTCTATTTCATCTTCTTCTAATACAGGAACTGGAATAAGCTTCGTTACATGGAAAAGATTTGATTCTGTTTTCTTATGACTTATTCCTATTCTGTATATTGAATTTGAAATTTTTTCAACAATCCTATATGGTCCAATTTTCAATTCATCTAACTTCTTCCTGTTTAGCTTGTTTCCGTTTTCCACATACACCATATCTCCTACAATAAATTCATAGTGTTTTCGATTTTTATCAAATAATATTTTGTTGTATCTATGTGACTTTAATGTATTTTCCATTGCTATTTTCCTGTCTCTGATCCAGTCATTATTTGATTTTTCTTGCCTCAGTTCTTTTGGTAAAATTGTAGAATATGTACCATATAAAAGATAACTTGGTGTAAAACCAGTGACTGAGTGATTAGTATTATTGTATTTATTGACACATTCATGCGCTATTGTTGTCCAGGCTCTCTTTCTCCCTTTTTCATTTATTTTGCATCTGATTTTGTTCACTAATGTTTGATTCAGTCTCTCATTTAGACCATTTGAAAATGGTGCATTTACTGCTGTGAAAACTATTGGCACCTGTCTATCACTTAAGAATTTCTTGAATTCTTTTGAATTGATTCCTGGGTATTGATCAGTAAGAACCATGCCAATGTCTTGTGTTTCTGTTATCTTCATGACTAATTTTATAAAATCATTAGCATTTTGTGTTTTTGAGGTCAGAATAAATGCGTATCTTGTAAAGTGGTCTACTAACAGATGAAGATATCTTTTGGTTGATCTAGAACTTCCAAAACCTCCAATTGTATCAATAGATATTATTTCATAAGGCTTTGTAGCCGGACCTAGATGGGACATCAACCCAAACTTATCCTGTCCTCTTGATTTATTTTTAATACAAACTTCACAGCTTCTACAGATTTTCTGAATATTTTTTGTCAAATGTTTCGCCATGTAGAGCGGACTAATTGTCTTTTGCATCTGACGAACTCCAATATGGCACAGGTGTTCATGTATATCTTTTAAGACCTTGATGCTAAACTCTTTTGACAGTACTATCTTTTCTCTTCCCCTGGTCTTTTTAAAATATATACCATGTTTTTCAATCAATTGATGTTTATTATTCTGTATATCTTCATTTCTGTTCTGATCTGTAACTATATCTGCTAGTTTAATCAAATTCACAATTTTCAATTGTTCATCTGTATTCTTATCAGATTCTAATACCGGATTTCTACTTAAACAGTCAGCTTCCAAATTCTTCTTCCCTGGAGAATATTTTATCTTAAATTCATACTGTGATAGATAATACGCCAAATCACCCAGGTCTTCATCAGTTCTACATTTAATATTCATGTTTTCTAATGGTTTGTGATCTGAATAAACTGTAAATGATTTACCTATCAACCAGTATTGCCAGTATTGCAACGCTTCTTTGATAGCTAAACATTCTAAGTATATCGCCTTCTTTTTCTTCTGAGCTTCATTTAGTTTCTTAGAGAAATATGCCACAGGTTTTTCTTTCCCATCAGGCTGTATCTGTTTCAAAATAGCACCAACACCTTCCAAAGAAGCATCTGTATAAATATTTATTGGTAAATCTTGATCAAAAATTTCCAGAACAGGTTGGGTACATAGCAGGCTTTTTATTTTTTCAAACACTTTTTGACATTCTTCAGACCAAACAAATTTTTGATTTTTCCTTAGTAGATTATGTAATGGATCTAGTATTACTGCCCTGTTTGGTATATATTCATGGTAAAAATTGATCTTTCCTAGAAATTGTCTTACATTTTTCTGCATTTTTGGAACAGGAAAATCCCTTATTGAAATCAAATTATCATTCACTGGCCGGACAGAATTATTTTGTATAATATGACCCAAATATTTTACTGAATCTGACGCAAATTTACATTTAGTAAATTTTAACCTGAAACCTTCTGTTTTGATTGCTTCCAGTAACTGTGTTAAATGGTTAATGTGTTCAGAAAACGTTTTAGAAAATATAAGTATGTCATCTATGTAATTAACAGCAAAATTTGTAAGTTTATACTTCCTCAATATATTACTCAGTATCCTTTGGAAAATTGCCGGTGAAGTTTTTAATCCAAAAGGTAGACAGGTCCATTGGAAATGTCCTTCTTGTGTTACGAATCCTGTCTTTTTTCTATCTTCAATACGTAGAGGAATGGACCAAAATGCGGAGTTTATATCCAGGGTTGAAAAGAATGTGCAGTTCCTCGTCTTTATGACCAGGTCATCAATTAACGGAAATGGTTGAGCTTGAGGTACTACTATTTTATTTAAGTCTCTAAAGTCTATGCATAGTCTTGATCTTTTATTTTCTTCCTTTTTAAATGCCAAAGTAACAGGTGCAGCAAATGGACTGTAAGATTCTTCTATCAGCTTGTTATCTAATAGCTTTGCTATTTGTTCTTCAATTTCTTTTTTATCTTCCACTGTGCATCTGTAAGGTCTCTTACTACAATATTTATCCATCAATAAGTCTATTCTTGCCTCATATCCATTAACTGTACCTATATCATATTTATTTCTCGCAAAAATTGATTCATATTTTTGAATCAGTGCATCTATCTTTGATTTTTGATTCTCATCTAAATGATTTACTTTCATTTCAAAGTCTTTTTCTTTTACATGTTCATTAAAATTTACTTTGTATTCGTTTATAATTTCATTAGTATTGTTTTCTATACTTTTTAAATTAATATTTATTTTTTTATTATTCGGATTTTGTCTCTGTGTTATTTTTAAATCTTCATTTTGGATAAGTTTGAATTTTTTTATCAAGTCTAATCCAATTAAAAAATCATATTTGAAATTTTCATCATCAATAATGTACACATCGACACTCTCCTCTAATTCAAATATTTTTATTTTCAAACTTGTCAAACCACTTGCTTTTTTCACACCATTAATGGTTACTAAATTAGCTTCATTCGAACTATTTCCTTTTCTATTTATTTTCAATATCTTAGAGTTTATCAAAGAAACATTCGAACCAGAATCATATATTCCATATATTTCTAATTCGCCATTTAGTAGTAGTTTGACATTTATTAATGGTGTAACTATTAGTTTTTTTGATCAGTCTCATTTAACTCAGCCTCTATAACTGAATTGTTCACATGTTTAATTGAATCTCTTTTCACCTTATTATCTTCTTTTGGTTTAAACCAGCATATAGTTTCAGAGTGATACCGACTACCCTTATTTAATTTCTCACAAATTTTACATGGGCTTTGAACTTCGTTTTTATCATTAATCTTTAGATTGGCATTCTTCTTCTTAGCCATAAAATTCTTTTTATTTGTGATGTACTCGTACTTGCTCACTTCGTTAAATAGATCCACTGTATCTTTTAATATTTCCCTATCTATTCTATTAAGTATTGATTCCGGTAAACCAGCAGCAATAAGATCCACTAAGGTACATGTATCAATCGATCTCCTCATATCCAGTATTAATTTTTCCTTCTTTATAGCATAATCCAACAGTGAACCATCTTTGTATCTAAAGTTTAGCGCATAAGTGACCGAGTTCCATCCCTTATTTGCAAATGATTCACAGAATTTATTTTTCCACGTTGACCATTCCGAATTCATTGTTAGTTTTATAACCATAGATCCATACCAATCCATACAAGATTTATCCATGAATAACCTAAGTATTTCAATTTTATTCTCATCCGATGTCACATCAAAGCGTAAACATTCTCTTTCAAAAATATCAATCCATTGGCTTGCATTCGAATTCCTGCTTGTAAATTTTTCAATCACAAATTTTTCTGCAATATGTCTTAGATTCTGCTGTTTATTTTCCTGTGTTTTTTCCACCAATTTCTCCAATAATTTTTCCAATATACCCGTTTGATGTGTAACATCATATTGTACTTGATTCAATTCTTCTAAAAATTGATCCCCAAACTGTAAATTGTCATCTTCATCCACGTAACATTTCCTCAGTTCTTCCGTCATTGTTATCCAAACCCGTCTAATCTGGTACCTTTTTACTAAACTATTTTTGACCTTATTATATGCAGCTATCTTCATTATCTCCTTGTGATTATTAACTGGTTGTAGCTCTTCTGGTATAGCATACACCCTATTATCAGATGTGGTTATTGACGTTATACAATAGACGCTTGACTTTCCATCACTTCCAGGCAATAATGTAAACTCAAATCGAAGTTTTTCCATTTTGAGTTTTTGTATTCATTAAACAAAATTGTCGTTTTATAAGACTATTCGTCTTTTAGTAATTAAATTTGGTAAATTAAACTGTTGCGTTGCTCTGTAACCAAAGTATTTATTTTATTAATTATAATATTTTCAAAACAACAAACTTAATTACAATATTTTACAAATTTAACAAAAATCCTACCTGTAACCAAAGAAACGACAATTAAAGTTTTATTGTCCACCAAATCCTTTTTAAAATAAAAAATAATTTTCATTAAGAAAATCAAGTAACAATGAAAATAAATTAATTGACAAATTTCATTGACACAGTTCCTTGTTACAGTAAATAGGCAACATTAAAAAGTATTTTACCTACGCTAACGCTAATACATATTCTTTACATATATATGTATGTTTGTACCTAACGAATAAACTCAAAAACTACTGGACCGATTTTAAAAATGCTTTCACCTATAGAAAGCTACATTATCAGCGAGTAATATAGTGGTAAATAGGGTAATTTTAATACATTCCTGTACATACTACCTGCGGAATGTTATTACACCCACATAATCGCCAAATGTCTTTAAAGCATTAAGGCGAGCTACGCCAGCCCCTAATGATAAAAAAATCCACTTATTTGTAACCGTTTTCCTTTTAAATTATCATAATAGTTATAATTTAAAAAATACTCAAATCATTTGCAGGATATTTGAAAGGGGATCATCATAATTATTTTTTAAATTATATATATATTAAAAAATGACTAATTTGCGGTCTAATATCGATGTTGTAACCGTGCGATTTGCTTAATAATCAATATTTTAAATAGCTAATTCTTAAGATAAATTTTAAGATCTAAACTATCTAAAGGCTCAGATATTTCCGAGCCGAGATTTGCAAGTAGCGACTCCCCCTCAGCAGTCCCGTCAATTCATTACAGAACGAGTTTTGCGGCTGGAGTCGCCTTAAGTTAAAAAAGGTTAACAAGAAAGTCTGTTATTGGCATTAAGATTTAAATCATACATATGTATTTACTTATATTTTATTAGTCGAAAATAAGTGCTGTGTGACTTTGTATTCATTAAAATAAAAATTTAAAATGTTTACTTTGTACATTAAAATTATTTTATTATTATGTAGGTTTCAATTAGTGAAAGAATTTTTGAAATCGGGCGGGTAATCTTGGAGCTTTTTACACACAAATCCCGAAACATTACCTCTTTGCAATATCAGTTTTGAAATAGTATATTTCATTACAAGTGCGGAAAGGCTGTCATTGCAAAGAGTTCCGACAAATGTCTACCCGAGCCGAGGCATAGCCGAAGGCGAGGCTTGACAGTCGGAACAAGTTGCAATGACGGTTCCGCACGTGTACTGAACGACTATTTTTAATACAGTTGCGAAAAAATGAAACAATTTAATAAAACAAACAACTAAACTCGCAAAGAAAATTTCTGGAAAATGGCGCCAACCGTAGAATATAAGCAGAGATTTTTTTTTCTTCACCCATTCTGGTAGGCAAAGGAAACTATGCCCATACAGCCAAGTCTTCAGTAGAATTTTTTTAATTATATGAAATGAAATGAAATTTAATGAGATGAAATGAAATGAAACCTAACCTAACTCATTCAATCAAATCATTAAATCTGATATTAAAACAAATTAGTAGAAATATACGTATTTGCATGAATCATAAAAACTTCTATGAATTTTTTTTAGTAAAAACTTCATGGTTGGTTTTTCTTTTTAATAGACATTATTTTGACAGTTGGGAAAGAGAACGCACGAGTTCGGGAAAGGTAAAAAAAAGCACGAGTATGTAATAGCCCACATCCCGAACGCTATACGTCCCTGCAATACGCCACTTTTTGAGCAACTGTATTAAAAATTAACAAATGAAACGCTTTCAATATTTATTACAAATTCGCCCGTGGTGCAATTTTTATATAGGTAATGTACATTCCCCGTTTATTCCTCTTTCCATTAGTCAAAACCGAATTAAAATCGGTCTACCCTTTCGAAAGTTATGGTGATCGATGATCCATTTTTATTTATATGGATGATATGTAGCTTTTAGCATTAATTGTATCAAACGTAAATATGATACGAAATGTTGATACCATGGAAGTAATAAGTACTATATACAACTCCATGGTTGATACACAGTCTGACTTTGCTCTGCGAGGTGTACCAAATTCTCTACTAATTAATATTGACTAATATCAGCCCTAACGCGTACAAAATAAGGTCTACAATAGCAGTAGAGAGACTTGGCAACTTTTAATCCGTTGGATAGCCGCCAGAGAGCGCTGTTACAAAATGGCGGAATAAATTATGAAGCGTATGGGTTGTATGTTGGACCAATGTCTAGGTTTTATTAATAGCTGGCAATTAACTCAATTGAATTATGTTGTTGCCCGTTAATAAATTTGTAATAGTTTTTTTTTTCTTTTTTATCAGTTGTAGATTTCTGCTTTTATTAAAGTACGTCAGTTTACATAACGCAACCCAAAATTCTCTATAGCAAATAATTTGTATATAGGGCACACTATAAATTTCCAGAACTGGCCACTTACATAAACAATATTTGAAAATGGAACTAATTTCTCAAATTGTGGCGTTTTGCTTGGCTTAAAACTGCTTTTGGCGATGAAGCAAGAGAACTATTTATAAGCTGGTAGGCGGTAGGAGAATTCAAAGATTGTAATGTTTGTAATGGTAATATGGTACTAATCTTGTAGTTTTTAGAGTCCTGTTTTCCATGTCAAATTTTGTTTAATTCGATAATTAGGGAAAATTTAAATGTAAGCTTTTCTCATTTATAATGTTAACGTAGACGGCATAATTATGTCTAAGTCTATATTAGCCTGTATTATTAAAATATATTACCTTTCAGTACTGTGTACAGTGTTCAAGCATCTTCTCTATAGAAGGAGTTATAGGTTAAAATGTAGTCTACTACGTTAGTCAGCTGGATTTTTTTAAATATTAAGCTCGACAGACAGGCCGACAGAACACTTGATGGTAGGTGGTTACCGTAGCCTATAACACAAGGACACCACAGGTGCTGCAAGTGTGTTGCCGACCATAGTAGATTAGGAAGGGATAGGGAAATTGGCTCTGGCGCTCACTCACTCAAACACAACACGACACATGCAATAGATGCTATTATTTCGCGGTGGTCTTCTGTAAGGGGACGCGCGGTCCCTTAAAGAAAGGGATGCCCTTAGAAAAGCTCCAGCGCCCACTAGGAGGCGGTACCGCCCCCGTTGGGAACCTATGCACTAGCGCCTCGCCCCGGCTTTGCATGGATGTAACTTTATATACATTTTTTTACCATGTATTGGACATCATTAATACATGGTAAAGCCGAGCCCGTTGGATGAGTGGTTAGGGTGCTTGCCTTAACGCTCTGTTCTGGGGTTCCCGGGTTCGATTCCCGGCTGGGTCAACTTTGAAAAGCCTGCCGCCAGTCAGGCTGCCCAGCCTGACTGGCGGCAGTAACCACCCCCTTACAGAAGACCACCGTGAAATAACACAGCACGTGTGCTGTTTTGTTTCGGTGAGTAAGTAAGGGATGCCAGAGCCCATTTCCCTATCCCCTCCTAATCCCTTATCCTTAATCCTACTGTAGGCGGCAGCGCACTTGCAACAGCTTTGGCGTTGCTTGTGTTTATAGGCGACGGTAGCCACCTACCATCAAGTGTACAGTTAGCCTGTCTGCCGATCTTAACATAAAAAATTTCGCCTCACATTACTACCAAATCATATCCATTTGCATACTAAAAATAAAGCTTAGTACTAATGAAACCAATTGGTTAATATATTATAAATAGTAGTCAAGAAACGTCTGCGTTCGATATTTCAAAATTAACTGCGAAAAATATTAAACTCGACACACATCAAGTGTACGACGCGTTGCAACTGTCCACATATTAGCAGTAGAGTGACCATAATCTTTGGGAAAAATCAAACTAAAAATAATATGATTTAGTTATTTATTGCTAGCTGTCCGCGTCTCTTTATAAAATATTACTCGCTGATAATGTATGTAGCTTTCTATAGGTGAAAGAATTTTTAAAATCTGTTCAGTAGTCTGAGTTTATTCATTAGAAACATACATTTGTGTGGAGGGGGGGGGGGGGGGGGGTTGATCCCATGTTACTCGCTGATAATTTGGCTTACTATAGCTTTCTATAGGATTTTTTTATAGGAATTTTTAAAAATCGGTCTAGTAGTTTTTGAGTTTATTCATTACAAACATACATATCTTTTATATGTTTTAATTACTTATATAGTATTAAATATATTAATTATAATATTACTTAGATATATAGAGATACATATATTAATGAAATGAGACTAAATGTTAATGCTTCACTAAATTAAAATGTTCATAGAGTAGCCTGTCTGTCTGCCCGGCCTCAAAATATAAGAAGTAAATAGATTTGTGGAGATGCAAACAGTACAATATAGAATACGTATAACAAAAAATATTCTTCAGTAATGTTTTAACTTCTTGATTTCGTTCGCTTCTACAAGCAGACTTGGTTTTTGGAAAAGAAAACTACAAAAATATATAATTTACTAGTTGTAATTCTTTAAATCACTAACTGATAAAGCAATTGATTTTATTTAAGTGTAAAACCAATAAATAACACACAAATCTCGCACTATTTAAAGTTTAATCTATTTTTTTATTCCTGCTTCATAAAATGGACTTTAAAAAAGATATAATTTTAGATCGTTTTTAATTTTGTCTAATTAAAATCCGCTCTCCTACTACAGTATTTTTTATAAGTAAATGTTACTTTACTCGTATCTCTCTTCAAGTATTCTTTCTATCGTCGTTACTCTTAGTACAGTGATGGGTTGGTCACGCGGGGCTATTATAAAAGTGGACGTTGGTAGTACATGTAATCAAAGGACGAGAAAACGAAGGAAGTCTGTCACTTACCTCTTCCTTGGTCTTCCAGCGGCGAAGGCTGCAACGGGTCCGTCACACACAGAGTCCAGAAGCTTCAGCACTTCAACATTTCAATTATTACACTCGCGGAGCGGGAAGAGTGACGAAATAGATAAACTACAAGCACAATTGCTTGATAATATTAGCGGATGAAATAAATTCAAATCTCGCGGAATGAGATCGGTGGATAAGTCTACGCAAGTTATTGTTGCAATGTTTTTTCTAGATTAACGCGGTTTCATAAATGGCCGGTAGCACCGTTTGCGGTAGTGACAGACTATGAATAGTATATGGTGGGAGCGAGACAGCACATACCACAGCGTCCTATTTTAACTAATTTAAATTGACAATTGGCGTCAACAGGGTGATGAAACCTTTTCTTTAACACTTTCTTTATTAATTATATTTTTGCGTAGTGAACAATCGGGGTTTTCTTAGGATTGTACTATTAGTGGATTCCCACATACTACCACTGCAATAATTAGGTAGTACAGGAACATAAAAACATAAAACATGTTTATAAAAACACCTTCGCAAATAATGCATTATTTTAGAACAAAGACGTAGCCCTCTGACCATCGTGAAGTAACAAACGGTGGTGATACTGTGACTCCGTCAGGAACCTTGGTATTCACTTGGATATGCAGCTGTCTTGGTCTGTACAGATTAGGGAACTCAGTAAGAGGACATTTGCAGCTATGAGCTCGCTTCGACGACTGCGCAATGTTTTGCCAATCCCAACCAAGGTGATGTTGGCACATACTCTTCTTCTCTCGATCCTTGATTATGCTGACGCATGCTATCTCAATCTAACTGAGGACCAACTGAACAAGCTTGAACGTCTCCAAAACCTTGCTATTCGGTTCATATTTGGCTTGCGCAAGTATGACCATGTATCCGAATTTCGTCAAAAACTCAAGTAGCTTCCCATTCGACGTCGCAGGGATATGCATGTTTTGTCCCTTCTATACGGTGTGCTGTTTCACGCCAAGACTCCATCGTATCTCAAGGAGAGGTTCAAATTTTTTGGTGTGTAGGCGAACATAAGACCTTGCCGTGCGCTTACCCTGGAATGCATTCTTCACAAAACTAAATTCTATGAGGGGTCATTTACTGTGCGTGCCATTAAACTTTGGAATGCACTACCGTTGATCATTAGACAATCTAAATCGCTGGATATATTCAAAAAAGCACTCAAGACACATTTTCTGTCAAACTGAAGACGACTTTATTTGTTTAATTTTTATATGTCGTTTATCTTCTAATATTTATATTTATTAATCTATCTTATTTATATTTGTTTATATTCAATTTATGTAATATTTACTTATTAGAATGTAAGTTTATGATGACCTTACTATGATTGTTACCACCCACCCACATTGTTTTATTTTTCATATTTAATTTTCCTTACCCTAAGGTTGCCTGGAAGAAATCGCTATAAAGCGATAAGGCCGCCTTTTGTACTATTACTTGTTGTTTCTTTCTTTTTATTATTATTATTTTTTGTTTATAGTACAAATAAAGAGTTTTATTATTATTATTATTATTAAATGGTGAGTTGCATTCTTCTAAAACCTTCTTTACCATATCAAAGACTTGCAATCGATTTGCATTTACTACTGGTGTTGCTTGTGTAAATAAATGGAAGAGGTAGCCATCCACCATAGTTATTGTTAGTCTGCATACAGCTCAACCTTTAAAAAAATCAAGGGAATTTCAGAATTTTACATGTCGACCCTGGAGTCTACGAGGACAGACTGAGTGTTGTGGCGCTCAATTGAAAAGGTCAACAGTAGATTCTTTTGGATGAAATCCTATCCAAACCAACCCTCCTCCTATCTCATTCGGACTTAGACCTGAAATGGAAAAAATAATTATTATAAAAAACACTTAATTACAACAATTTAAAATAAATTTTGGCCGTTTAAATAAAGGTATCTATTGTATTTTTATCACCAGTTGCCGTAAAATAAGTGGAAATCATTTCATTCCTTTAGAAATTACGGAATTTTCTTAGAACAAGTGAAATACTTTTAAATCTGAAATTATTAAATATGTCGCTAAAGCTCTAGAAAACGTTTTCCTGTTACTTCGAACAGGAAAACTCTCTTTCAATATAGATAAACTGGATTGACAAGCTACTTGTCATTGTAGTCTCTCATAGACTGGAAATAACATTTAACCTGAATTTCTTTTAGAAGAAAAACATTTTGTATTTTTTACAGCTTCATAATTCAGAGGAAAAATCGGAACATTTTACATTTGTTTATTGTTTTACCGAAGGTCAACATTCTTTTTCTCGCGAAGTATCAGATTGAAATAGTTAAAAACGGGACAAGTGCGTGTTGAACTCGCGTGAAGAGGGTTCCTTACGATATTACCTATCCGCACAATATTGATAGGTTCAGTAGTTTCGGAGATAGGGGAGGGGGGAGGGGGATGGTCAGACAGACGGACACACGAGTGATCCTATAAGGACTCCGTTTTTTTATTCGGACGTACGGAACCCTAAAAATGACAAATTCAAACCCCCTTTAACTTGAAATATTAAAAAAATATGAACCTTTAGAATTAAAATTAAAGTAATTTATTTAATACATTTTAACTCACCAACTTTACAGAAAAATTCTGGATCCTTCCTACTGATATGGAATATATAAATTCATATGTTCTGTTTTTAAGTTCTTGTGGTAACTTAATGGCTCGTCTTCGAACTTTTTCTAGCATACCAATGTCTTTCATAAAATAAGTAAGTCTTTATATAGTTCAAATGCATAAACACTATATATTATAAGTATATATTATACTCTGAAAGAGATTGAAATGACAATTTCATACGTAAGTGTATGTGATAAAATCGGTATCGAGCAGCTTTTTGAGCAACTTTGTAGACATCTTTACACTAAATTTTGATACGTCAGCCTTAATGCTCTGTTCTAGGTTTCCCGGGTTCGATTCTCGGCAGATACAATTTTGAAAATTAACTTTTTAAATTTGGCTCTGGTCTGGATCTGGAAAGTAGTCGCAGGGCACACCGCGTTTCGCAGTCATTTGGGCGGCTCGTCTGGCGGCAGTAACCATCCCCTTACAGAAAACCACCGTGAAATAACATCACGTGTGCTCTTGTGTTTCGGTGAGTGAGTAAGGGATGCCAGAGCCTATTTCCCTATCCAGTCCCTTATCTTTAATCCTAGTGTAGTCGGCAGCGCACTTGCCGCACCCGTGGCGTTGGTGTAATAGGCGACGGTAGCCACATGTCGTCGCCTTGGTGGTGAAAAGAGCTAACCCACACTTTTGACTAAATTGAGTTATGAACATCATCATACTCAGCGTTAAATGGAGATTTTCAGTGGTGAAGAGATCTCATATAGAAGTTGTTTTTTTTTTTCTTCAGAAGATAAAATAAAAAACATTTTTTTGTTGGTGGTTATTTATTTCAATTAATAAGCAATTTAGTGGAACTAATTTAGTGTGGAATAGCTCACTTCACCACTAAGGCGACCATGTATAAAACTGACAATACATTTATCTTCCCAATTTAACAAATTATGAAACACATGGTCACCGTACTCGACACGTTACGTTCCGTTTTAATAATTCCCACATGAGATTTATGCCGTCTCATACGTTTCCTACGAGTATAAATTATGACGTTACGTTTTACGCACGTATTTAGTGGTAATAAATTAGAAATACGACTTTCCGGTCGCAAAGTTGTGGTTATTGCGTTTGGAGGAACGTTTTTTGTTGTTTCTTTTATGGACACACAAAAGATATACACAATTTGTACGCGGTGAAATACGCTGACGGCGTAAAAAATAGATTTCAACTATCGCCGCGTTTTAATTGCGTCCATGTGTTTCGTCTAGACAGCTTTTACGAGTTTTTTCACCGCTATACCGAATTTGTAATATTGTTTTCATTGAAACATTACTTTTAATACTTACTTTACTTTAGTTTTGAAGCCTTTTCTACTCGTATTACTTTACATGACAGCCGTGAGTATTGTTTTTTTCCTTTTTTCCTGTAACTATAGCATCTATGTTTTTTTTATGTTAAGATCGGCAGACAGCCTGATGATCCACTTGATGGTAGGTGGCTACCGTCACCTATAACACAAGCAACGCCGAAGCTGCTGCAAGTGCTCTGCCGACTGCAGTAGGATTAAGGATTGGATAGGAAAATGGGCCCTGGCATCCCTTACTCACTCACCGAAACACAACAATTATTTCACGATGGTCTTCTGTAAGGGGGTAGTTACTGCCGTCAGACGGGCCGCCCAAATTGCTGCGAAACGCAATGTGCCCTGCCAATACTTAAAAACAGAACAAAACAGACACAGACGCCATCTGGTTCAACGAGAGGAAGTAAGTTTTTAATAAATAATTTATTAAGGCCAGAAAAGTATCTTATGTTTTAAATCCAAGTCGATTTCGCGATTTAGGGGGGGGGGGAGCTGTCCTTATTCGTTATCCTTTACCTTCATAGAATAAATGAAGCGTTGCCCGATTCTCTCTGTCTGTATGAATAGATTAGATATTGTTCGCACGCTTATAATAGGAGATCAGACAGTAATCAGATTAAAATCTAAAATGTACTTAGAAACAAAAAATATAATTTTTTACGATTATTTATCGAATAATAATTTAATATAATTAATTTAAATATTTTTAAATGAAGAAATAAAATTTTATTATTTACAATATTTTTAATCTATACTGAAACACCAATCACCGTGCGTGACGTCATTTGTGGCAATCATTGTCTTATGCCAATGCAGCTGTTTTGTTATCATATGACCACAAATGACGTTACGCGCTCTCAGATCAACTATCGTGGCGTTTTGGCGGCATTTTCAAACAAACAATATTAAAACATGATTTTGAGTACCTACCTAAAAGGCTATAAATAAATAAAATGGTATTTTTTATGGGAATAAATATCCATGAAGATTAATTTAAAACACTTTCTGAAAATTTGTCCGATCCCCTATTGAATATTATTAAATTTGTCGCAAAGGGCGCGTCCACAATTCGAGCAATTTAGAAAATAAACATCCATACAATTTTATTAATCAGTGTCATTCTTAGAATTTTCATTATTTATATTATAATTATCATAAAACGAGATTTCGACATTCCTCGATGGAAAATTATTTGAACGAAATATTAACATAAAATATTTATATAAAATTTACGACCTCTTCTGTATCTTCTCTCTTTCACTGCGAGTTCATATTCCAATTGATAACTTTGAGTCTAAAAATTTATTTTAATATACGTATGTGTACACTAATACGTATGTGTCATTGGCGATGATACACTAATAAGAACTAAGCTGCAGAGCCTGGCACATAGACGCAAAGTTGCCTATCTGTGTGTATTCTATAAGATGTACTTCGGAGAGTGTGCTCGAGAGCTGCATGAGATCATACCGCCTTCACCTTTCTTCTATCGGACATGCAGACGTACGGCTGGTTACCATCCTCACCTAGGGATACGGACCAAGCGCTTTAAAACATATTTTATAATGAGCACTGCTAAGCATTGGAACTCCCTGCCGGCGTCTGTATTTCCGAGCTCATATAACCAAATCTTTTCAAGGTTCGAGTGAATTGGCATCTTCTGGGTGAGCTCGCTCCATCGTCGGCCTCATCTTCCTACATGGATAGATGCTGGTCAAGAGCAAACCCATCTTTAATAAAAAAACTGTCGCAAATACATTAAACTCAATCTAATTACTAAGTACTAGCGGCCCGTCCCGGCTTCGCACGGGTGGACATTTATTTTTTAAACATTTTGGGATAAACGTAAAGCAAATAGTATGTTTATTCGTGAAAAACTGCAATTTTGTATGGAGATGAGGGGCGGTGTTAAGGGGGGATGGTGAGTAGCTTATGTCACTTGCTAATAATTAAACTTTCTACACCTAGGTGAAAGAATTTTTAAAATCGGTCCAGTAGTTTTTGAATTTATTCATTAAAACATTGTTAAGTCGGCATACTTAAGAGCGTGCAGCGCGATCGAAAATCTTCGAGTTTAGGTATTAGCGACCCGAAAGGCGCAGACTTGGAGTAGCGGTGACAGAACGCGCACAAAAATAACATTACAGATTAGGCTCAACACAGAGTAAAACATATTTTTACTAATTTTTCTTTAGGATAAATTAATGTAATAAATGATAATAGAATGTAATATATGTAAATAATAATTAGTTATTATTATAATATAACGTAATATTCAGCTGATCACTATGTTTTGTTCATTTCTTATACATAATTTTACCTATGTATACTTACCTGCATATCTGGAAAAGAATAAATAAAGTATGAAAGAAGAAATGAAAAACTGCAAAAAAAAAAAAATTTTTTTTATTATTAATAGTAGAATGTAGGTTTTCTCGGCCGGTATCCATATGAGTTGTGGGTTTCCGGGATGATGGCCCAGGTCTGTTGGAAATTCTTCCAAACGTTTCGTCAACAACTGCGGTTGACATACTCAGTGGTGTAGTCCGTGTTAGAAGAAAAAGTACATCACATCACTGCACTTCACTTCTGCAATTTTCGACTTCTCGAGCGAGACTGAATCAGTCAGTCATCCCGGAAACCCACAACTCATATTTTTATTATTAAATTTGTGATTTTTGGTTGTCGTAGTATTATCGTTATTTGTTAATTTTCGTTTATTTTTGACATTATCTTTCGAGTGCTTTCAATATATCAGGCTTCAGTCAGGCTTTTCTATCCAGTCTTTTTTCGTATGAAATATTTACGTTTTGAATTTTTTCACTGTCTTGATTATCCGAGGATGTTTGAATTTCTGCTATTGGTAGCCTGAAATAAAATTAAACACTAAAAACGACAGAGAGCAAATTGTAAACACCGTTAGTTTATAATAAACATAACTGACGAATAATTATCAAAGGAACATTGAATTTAAAATAAAACGCTTAAAAGTTGATAGTTTATAACCTCTCCGTTCCGAAATTGTCTACGAACATGCACTGTTCAGTACTTGGACCTATCAATGAACAGTTTTACAAATTTACTGCGCGGTTTCAGTTTACAGTTTCGTTATAAACGGCTGTTATCAAAAGCAAAAAACCTAATCTAACCTAACCAATAAATGTTTGATTAGCTAAGAAACCTATTTGGTGACCAAGTACTAGACTAGGTCAACCAAAAAAAGTTGCTGACCAAATAAATATTTTGCTGAAAAAAATATATATTCCTATTACAAACTAACATATGCAATGTTACCGGATATTGCCTAGTTGACAAAATTTGGAAATTAGTTTAAAACTATGGCTTAGCTTCTATTTCACCCCAAAAATATATTATTTTAAGAAAAATAGGTCTTTTACATTAGTATTTCGTGTTTTTAGAAATGAACTTGATATTGACCGCGAAAAAGGCCAAGATTGTCATGGCGTCTTGAATGACGTCACACCTCGCGAAACAGCCGTGTTTGTTTATGACAGTCAATTGTGTTTTTAAATAAATAATGAATTCGTCGTATTATAAATACTGTATAGTGCCCCAATATTTTAAAAGTACAACGATAAAAACGCCAAACAAATTATTCATATACGTTCCAAACAATAAACAATAACAAATTAATTAAGTTAAGGTTATTACAGCTCTCAACAGCCACTATCAATACCTCGTTGTGAATCTTCAATGCCAGAGATCTAGATTCACAACAAAGAAATTCGAAGAGCACTACGGAGTCTTGACGTGAACAAAGCTAGTGGACCTGATGGCATACCTGCAAGGGTCCTAAAGGAATGTGGTCCTGAATTGTCTCCTGTACTTACACGCTTGTACCATTTCTCTCTCAGGACGAATACCGTGCCGGCATTTTGGAAGCTTGCCAATGTTCAACCAGTGCCTAAAAGGGTAACCGTGCCAACCCCTGTAATTATCGACCAATCGCCATCACTTCTGTACTCTGTAAGGTTATGGAGAGAGTACTGAATAGTAAGCTGCTGACTAGCTTGAAGCTAACGACCTGCTCAGTGATCGCCAATATGAATTTCGCCAGGGACGTTCAACCGGGGATCTTCTTGTATATGTCACGCAATACTGGGGTGAAGCCATCGAGAAACATGGCGAGGCTCTCGCTGTGTCACTCGACATATCGAAGGTCTTTGAGAGGGTTTGGCATGCACGTTTACTTGGCAAGCTTCCTACATACGGCATCCCCTCCGGTCTTTGTAGCTGGATTTCTGATTTCCTGAATGAACGGTCAATTCGAGTAGTCATTGATGGATGCTCCTCGGACCTCATGGCAATTGATGCCAGTATTCCTCAGGGATCTGTTCTCTCTGCAACCCTTTTCCTGCTTCATATTAATGACTTACTTCTTCCAGGACTAATTGCATACGCAGATGACAGTACGGTCATAGAGAGATATTTGTCCAGGATTTGTTCTGAGAGGGAGGCAATGGTTGAGCGAATTAACTCAACCTTAAATATTGTATGCCAATGGGGTAACAAGAATCTGGCTGATTTTAACGCCACCAAAACGCAAGCGTATTTGGTCTCTGCAAAAAGGAGCCCTTTCGACTTGGCTCCAACTTTTCGAGGTGCATCCGTACCTGTGGCCAATGATCTTGAGCTTCTTGGCATGAATTTGTGCTCAAATCTCAACTTCGGTACTTCTATCGAGTCGAAAGCCCAAACAGCGGCCAAAAAGTTGGGCATTCCAAATAGAGTGAAGCGATGCTTCACACTTGGACAGCTCCTCTCTTTATACAAGGCACAAGTCCGATCTGCATGGAGTATTGCTGTCACCTTTGGGATGGCTCAGCAAAATATCAACTTGCCGCACTCGACTCGGTGGATCGCAGAGCTAGGAGGCTCATTGGCGATGATACACTAATAAGAACTAAGCTGCAGAGCCTAGCACATAGATGCAAAGTTGCCTGTCTGTGTGTATTCTATAAGATGTACTTCGGAGTGTGCTCGAGAGCTGCATGAGATCATACTGCCTTCCCCTTTCTTCTATCGGACATACAGACGTACGGCTGGTTACCATCCTCACCTTGTCGAAATCCTTTTTCGGACCAAGTGCTTTAAAACATCTTTTGTGATGCGCACTGCTAAGGATTGGAACTCCCTACCGGCATCTGTATTTCCGAGCTCATATAACCCAAATCTTTTCAAGCTTCGAGTCAATGGGCATCTTTTGGGTGAGCTCGCTCCATCATCGGCCTCATCCTTCCTACATAGATAGATGCTGGTCAAGAGCAAACTCATCTTTAATAAAAAAATAAATAAATAAAACTTTGTATTCGCTTACCTCAAAATCAGCGGTTTTGACTCAATGTCAAATTAGAAAATAAATCGTAATCGCCATTTATTAATATTGTCAAGTTAAGTTTTTACTATCGTATTAATTGTATTTTTATATATTTATTGTCCAGATATCAGTGGCAAAAGAAATTCATCGTGTGATTTGGTAAAATAGCTTGAAATTTACCAACGCCCACCATTTAATTGTAATTTAACAGGTGAAGTTGAATATATACAGATATAAACAAACAATTTTTTTACATTTTCTTGGCTTCTCAGCTCAATATTACAACATATTTTATATTGAAAATACTTTTTTTTATTTAGAACAAACTTTAAAGTAAGAATACCTTCAAAAAGTAAATCTTTAAATGTTTTAAAAATTTTAGATTGTAAAAGCATTCTAGTCACAAAAGTTACAAGATTGTGTCGACAAGTGTCGACGTGTAAGCAGAAGATTTTACCGATTTAACAAAATGGTGGAAATCTCAAATTTTTATATAAAATACCATTTTCCATGGCGCTCACCAATGAGGGTTTGGCTCAGTTCATATCAGTTGTACCTAGTATATGGGTAAATGAAAATTCTGTCCAGTTTTGGTCAAGGGCAAGAAAAACCGGCGATCTTGAGACGGCTGATTCCACAGTAGGTAAATGCCACTCTCTGACTGGTAATTAATTAAGTAAGACTTTGTTTGTTCTTCACATAATACTTAGAAGTTTTAACATTGTGGAATTCCGATGAACAATAGTTTGTGTTCACTGCAAAAAATTGTCCAAGCATAACGGCGTCAATTTTGGGCAAATTACTGCTGTTTGCTTTGTTAAATCCTGATTCCATGGCGAATTATACCTGTCTTTCAAGATTAAACTAAAAACGAACTGTATTAATTTAACAATAATTGCTGAAAACTCGAAATACTTTATACGAAAATGACAGCTACAACGTGGTGTTTCGCGAGGTCTAACGTCACGCTTCCATGCGCTTCTCTGATTGGTGTTTAATGTCATATAATTAAACGCCTCATTTTGTCGATTTTATTTTCCAAAAATATTATTAATCTTTTATTATTTTAATAGAAAAGTTGTTTTTTGTTTACTAATTATCATGGTTAATCATTAGAAACTCTAAGCCATCCGATTTATTCTCAGTGGAAACAAGCCTATTGTATACACCTCCGTTTGAGACATTAAATAGGTATTTACCTGTATGCATTTGCATGTTCTGCGTTCGCACTACTCTGTACGGAATTCGACTCGACTGCAATATTTTATTTTGCATGTCCAGATTTTTTGTTTAGCCACTTAGATAATGATTCTTTTTCTGGTTACCCATCCTTCACTTCCAAAAAACACTTAAACATGTGTAAAATGTAAATACAAAATTTATATCACAGCTGACTTGACATTGACCTCATGACGTCATGTCATACGACAAATAAGTGCGCCTAGTGATTTTATTAGAGCAATGTTTTTTTGATTGGAAAACCATCAGGCGTTTGGGTTAAATATAGAAAAGTCTTAATATTTTCATATTTATAATTTTATAATGAATATTAAGAAGGGGGGTATCTGCGGAATATCAATACAAACATATTCATGTGAGAATTAGTGCTTCATGCGTAAAATTTAAGAAGTATTCGAAGAAATAAATTTTTAGAAGTCCTTCCGTTTATGTATTTTTTATTAATTTTAAATGTATTTGTTTCAAATTTCAACAAGGCGGTGACCTTGTGCAAGGATCAGGCTAACCTACAAAAGTTACTTTAATGTATTTAACTAATTCAGCGCATAGTACTAGTCACTTAAAAATGAGTAAATTTCCGGAATTTTGTGCAGTATCCTCTTAACAACAAGCAAGGCTCAATGAATGGTAACTAGATGGCGTTAATATGTAAACGTACGCGCGAACGGTTCATTCATTGAGACTTGCATATACAAGATATATTTCTTTAATAAATAGATTTTACCAATCTACCCTTAAAATTACCTGTGTTTTCATTCTCGAAAAACCAAGGGTAGGATTACGGTGGTATTTTTGGGCGCATTTGTACAACATTCAACAGTACATCAGTGAAAACCGTATTCAAATCGGTTAAACCGTTTCAGAGATTAGAATGCACAAACAGACAAACAAACATATATAAATTATAAAAACTATTTTTTTGACCTCGCCAACATTGTTTTTTTTTTTGAAAAAACATTTACTGTACAGACACGGCTCGTTTACGATTTTATTATATGTACAGATGTGAAAGTAACTCTGTCTCTTCTGTTAATTTTTCACGCCTTAACATCAAAATTTTCATACACCTGGGTACCTTCCAGCCATAAAAAAGTACTGTTTCCGATGGATCATTTACAAGAATAAAAATCCAATGCCTGGCAAATCTACATACAACAGCAATAAAGATTTAATAAATCATTAGGTACTCAAATATTTTGTGAGGCGTTATATTTTTTATTTTTCAACGCAGGCGAAGTGTCGGGCAAATGCTAGTCTTAATACAAAATACCTTTATATCGTTCATAACAATTCGTGTCGTGTTTACCAAAATAGATCCAATTAGTTTCATAGAAAGCGTATCCGTATGTAGCATTATATTATTAATAAAATTATATTGGATACATTACACGGCAAACCCTAGAAATACCTTTGATATGTCGAGGGGTTAAGGAACACGAACTGATCCCTTACTCATTGCTAATATTGACTTGGGCCTGGTTCGATGGGATATTCTGAATCATTTTCGTATACCCATAAACTGTTAGGCTGTAATAGACTCGGTAATATAGTTTAAAATATATTACCGAAATATATTAGGTTTCATGATTATAGTTTAAAATATAATTCAAATTGATCGTTCATGGTTGACATTACCATCACCATCAGCTCATGGTTTTATTGAGCGTCACCGCACTCGGTAGCAGTCTCTGACTGTCACTGCGCAACAGACACGTATTATATGTGCTATTTTGTTCGATGACTTTTTGCCATCTTGTAGGTAGCGACATGATCCCATTGCTGTAGAAAATTTGGGACTTCTGATCAAAAAAACGCGACAAGTAGTTTTGACAGTCCTCTCTTTGATGTTAACCTGACACTGCCTAAAGAATTCTGAAGGAAATGTGAAGGTGCAAGGTCGTGCTATATGGCGGATGCAATACCTTCCAGCCAAATTCTTAATTTTTGCTGAGAGGTTAAGATGTGTGTGGTCTAGCGTTGTCGTGATGAAAAACCACACCCTTTCTGTTTATCAATTCCGGCTGTTTCCTCTCAACTTCTTGCTTTAATCTCATCAGTTTTTCGCAGTAGAGATAGATGGTTCCGGCTAGCGGTAAAAGCTTATAATGAACAATGCCCTTCCAGTCCCACCATATACATAGCATCATCTTATTGCGAGTTAACCCAGGTTTTGGCACAGTCTGTGAAGCCTGACCGACCTTTGACCATGACCTTTTTCGCAAGTTCTTGTCGTACGTGATCCACTTTTCATCACCAGTATTAATCTCTTCAAAAACGATTCGGTTTCATTACCTCTCAATAGAGAATCGCAAATGAGTACATGATTCATAAGGTTTTTTCAAGGTGTGCACTCAAGGTGCATTCAAAGGTGGCACATTTTTTCAAATGTGTCATAACTGTTTTGTGGTTAATTCCAAGTTCTTCAGCAATGTCGTAACTACTGCTATGCCGATCTTGCTCCACTTTTTCAAAAATGGCGTCCATTTTATCCGTAACAGGGAGATCAGAGCGAGGTGCATCTTTGACATCAAAATTCCCGCATTGAAAACGCTTAAACCAACTTTGTGCTACTCTTGCTGACATTGCATAAGGTCCATAAACGTCACAAATTTTTTCGCGGCTTGCGTTGAGTTTATTGCTTTTATTGTAATTTATTGTATTTAAAGTTGAGTTAATTTGGTCTACCATTTCCATTATATAACTTATTACGTTATCAATTCCTCCTACATTCAAAATTCTAATCTTTACCTCTTTCTTTAGTGTATAGTTATACAAACATTCATTTTTATATTAACAGATCTCATTGATTTTTGCATCGTAATCTCATGGTGTTTGTGGTAAGCACATAGCAATCAAGTCTTGTTAACTAGAGGGATAGCGAGGTTATTTCAATTAGGTAAAAGTTATTTAGTTCAGAATACACCGGCCAATAAAGTTGTACCTACAATGTGGCAATACACAGGACCGGTAATGAGATAAAACGGTTTCCCGGATGAATTTTGGTCGATACAAATTTGCGTGAGGGCCGACTCTAAGTCAATAGACGCGCACGAAATGAATTAGGTTATATTATGGAATATGATTTAATTTTGTTAACAAGTTCATTGATTTATTGTATTAGGGAATTTACTGTCTGCTCAATGTTTAATGAAAGCGTAGTTGCCTTGAAATACGACTTATATTGAATTTTGTTACTGATTTGTTATTATTTTCTATACTTGGCTATTAGACGAATATTATGGTGTTCTAGTTCCCAAAAATTAGGTTAGTACGACTTTAATTGTTAGGCTGCAGTTAGATGACTGCAGATGGCCGCATACTAGCCGCGTACTGTGTTCATGTGTGTTCTCAGCAAATGTAAACTCTATGTTCCGGCAACAACATTCAAATTCTTCGCAATCATCCAACCCCGCGGCCGCCGCGCGGATTCAGCGCGATCGGTCCGCGCGATCTCTTGTTTGAATATACTTATGAAGATTCTTTGATAAATCAACTGTACAATTTTTTTTATGTTAAGATCGGCAGACAGGTTGACGGTCCACTTGGTGGTAGGTGGCTACCGTCATTTATAACAAAAGCAACAAAACAAAAGCTGACGAGCCCGTTAGATGAGTGGTTAGGGTGCTTGCCTTAACGCTCTGTTCTAAGGTTCCCGGGTTCGATTCCCGGCAGTCAACTTTGAAAAATGAATTTTTCAAATTTGGCTCTGGTCTGGATCTGGAAAGTAGTGGCAGGGCACACTGCGCTTTGCAGTCATTTGGGCAGCCGTCTGGCGGCAGTAACCACCCCCTTACAGAAGACCACCGTGAAAAAACAGCACGTGTGATCCCTTATCCTTAATCCTGCTGTAATCGGCAGCGCACTTGCAGCAGCTTTGGCGTTGCATGTGTTATAGGCGACGGTAGCCGCCTACCATCAAGTGGACCGTCAGCCTGTCTGCCGAACTTAACATAAAAAAAAAGTGCGCTGTCCTCTACAGTAGGATTATAGGGAAATGGGCTCTGCTGCCATCCCTTACTCACTCACCGAAACACAACAGCACCCGTGCTGTTATTTCACGGTGGTCTATTGTAAGGGGGTGGTTACTGCCGCCAGACGGGCTGCCCAAACGACAGCGAAACGTAGTGTGCTCTGCTACTACTTTCCAGATCCAGATCAGAGCCAACTTTGAAAAGTTCTTTTTCGACGTTGACCCTGCCGGTAATGAAACCCGGGAACCCTAGAAGAGTCCTAACCACTCATCCAACGGGCTCATTATATTTGCACAAAAGGTTATATTTCCATAACAACACATCGCCGTGTGGTGACCGCGCGGCAGCCTGACGAAATAATTCGTGTCATACTGATCTAAGGTATCATATAAACGCTCCCTTAGTCTTTCGTTTCTTGTAGTTATCAAAATTTGTATTAAAATAGATCAAACAATACATTGGGTTGTATTGTTCGATCTATTTTAACACATCAAGAGATCTATTTTAACACATCATAGTTATCGTAAACTAGAATATTTATTACAATGGTTTATGTTTCTTAGTGCTAGGTACACGTGTTATTTAATATCTAAATTTAGGGATTTTTCAGATAGATTTTTTAGCCACTTAAATTGAAAAAATATAAATCTGTGTTTTAGAGTCTGCTAAAATTTTGAAAAAAAAAATACAGAAATTAGTTTTCTACTTAAAATAGATTATAGGAAAACCTATAAGAAGTCCATGATGTTAAAATATTGTGCGGATAGGTAACATCGTACGCGAGTTCAACTCGCACTTGTCCCGTTTTATTGTTTTTGTTTTATTATCTGTAGGCCAACATCTACCTCCCTAAAATTACCAGACCAAACTGTGACGGTGATTTATTAATTTATCATCAAAGTGTACTAATTAGGCGCGGAATATCTTGGCCCCAGTGCTTAGAGACAAGATATATATGCTACTTCAGTTTATCATGACGCGTCAGGTGGAAGGGAAGAAATGAGTTGGGCGAAGGGGGAAGTCGTGGTTACGAAACATCAGGGGTATACTGGAATTATTCCAATTGGCTCTTAACGAAGACATGCCTGATTTAGGTTCTGAGAGCCCTCGGCTATCTACGGATAAACGTCCACTCCAGACCTGTTCTGCAGGTGCCTAAGGCAAGGTTATCTAAATATGTTCAGCAGACATAAATAGGAAACAGATACAGATAGACATCCATGACCTAAGTACATACATATGGCCAGAGAGGCAGTGTTTGTCTGATAAGCTCCAAGCTCTAATTAATTAGAGGTTGAAAGAGAGCTCAAGTAATTTAAATTCTTGAATCACAGTCAATCAACGAAAGAGGAGAAAGAGCGCATAATTGTTTTAAATTCAAGTTAGTATTTACGCGCGTATTTTCAAATTACCTGGCCTGAATAACCTGCGGGTAAATCAGGCCACGACTCAATGAGCTGACGGCTAACCTTCAGCCAAGAGAGTATTAAGATATCTAAAAAGCAGTTTTAAAAAATCGGTGGGTATAATTTTCTAGGAATGTTGACGTTACTGCAGTATAAAAACACTGTTTACTCCCACATACCCGTTGCATTGATTTTAAAATCGCATGACGAACTCATATGTAGCTACCGTACCAAATAAAGGTGTGGAAATAAATATATAAACAACCCATTAACGGATGAATAGGAACAGCTCTGAAAAAAACTGTTTATCAGTGTGGTTTTGTATATTTATTTAACCACTATCGTTGGATACACTACGGAGGATGAATGGGAGCCAGCAGCAGCCGTCACAGCCAACGCTTCCGAAGTCCGACGCTGTTGATTGTCTTCTTCGACGAGATGTTGTCTCCGCGGCGTCAGCGGTGCAAAAGGGCAAGATACCAGATTTTTTTTTTTTTTTTCGAGGAGAAATCCATTTACAGACGGTAGGGTTATGTGGGGGTCACCAGTGCTCCATGCTATGCATAGCGGCACTGGCACTACCCACTAAAACTCCCCGGTGTCCCCTTGTCCTTCGAGAGAGATAGATCGGGCTCTGCCGAGGCAACAACCCCGATCCAATCCCTGAGATACCTACGCGGCCCATATTTATATAGTCGCGTTGCTTCGGAGTGTGTGCGTCCGGATACCAATAGACATAATATGCGCACACCGCGATTTTGCTATCTCAAGCAACAGGCTTACGTTGGCGCATACGTAATACCCTATTAGTACCCTATTAGTAGTAGTAGGGTAATTTTAGAATAAACACATTCCTGTACATACTACCTACGGAGAACACAATGCTTGCAATCAATGTATTTATTGAATTGTTTATTTGTATTCGATCGCACAATAAAACGCACTGACACACAAATTGAAAACGTTTCTCAGTTAAATGCCGTATTGAAAACAGGCCAAAATTATTTCCTGCTGGCGACGCCTAGATGGCGTCATTGTCGTTGAATACTGAATTCGAATTAACTTTTTTGTGTGCAGTGCCACACCAATTTCAACCGTAACGTTGGACTTTAAGATTTATTTTTAGTTAGCTCTCTGGTTTGCGATATCAACGATTATGGCTACGGCATTATTTTGTAATGAGCCTCTTTTATTTCCTCCTCCATAATGTATGGATTATATTTCGGTTTTAAAAAAGGAATTTTATGCGGATTGTTTTGGCTTTCCCGACCCTTTTCTGATCCGGATTAGGTAAGAATTTTAATAAAAGAGAAATATTTCGCGGGGTTGGAATATAATGACCTGTTCGAGATTTTGTTGAATTCCAAAATGACATCATACCGCCGTTTATCTTTTTCACACATCGATTATTATCACATAAGCGTCATACATTATTGTCTTTTTATCGAAGATTATATCTAAGTATAAATTTTCTTTTAAACCTGAAAGTATCGAAATGTTTGGTATCGAACCAGATATTCATTAAAATCATGACCGCAGTTTTATTGCTGTACTAGCTGTTCCCGCGACTTAGTACACGTGGTATTCGGAATAGCGCGTAATTTTTTTTTATTGGAATTTAATATAAATGTTAATACGGAATAAACTATACGGAATAACTATATTATAATACGGAATAAACTACTAAATGTTACGGGAACCTTCTACAAACAGTGAAAACCGATTATAGTGTACAAATGCACAAACAGACAAAAATTCTAAAAAAATTTTTTTGACCTCAGAAACATAAGTACCTACTACAACGTGTAGAAATTGTTTTTTTTTTTTTTAATATTTAATGTGCAAACACGACACGTTTACGATTTTATTATATGTATTTATGTCGGGTGTGCATGAAGAAAAGAAGAACAGAACACTGGGTGGGCGTTTCATTAGTCTCTTCACTACTTTCACTCATTTTATTTTATAATAATTTAACTAAAACTCAGAATAGAGTCTATTAACAATATTTATATTTTCTAATTATTACAATATTTAATAATGAATGTCTTTCCTATAATAATTATTCTCAATGACACTGTAAACTGGATTTTATCGAATGGACACTACATAATTATAACAGTTCCTCGGTATCGCACCTAACAATATCACATTCAGTTCCATCTTGATCCGCAGCTTAAGGGGGAGACAAACGCTAAATACTAAAAATATCCATTGTTAGTGAAAATGTTACAAGAAATAGACAAGACAATTGCTTTGAAAAAAATATATATTATACTTAAACATGTGAAGAACCAATTGTATTAATTAGAATTTTCGTTAAAGTAATAGAAACTCCACAAAAAAAGTTAGAACACAGGAAGAATTTGACCTTTATTGAAAATTCTCTCGAAAACGGCTTATTGCACGCATATGAATTCTGTACTTATTAATAAGTTAATATCAGATTAAAAAATTGTATTGATAAAAAAATATTTTGTGTAATGTTCTAATGGTTAAAACAAAAAAACACCATTTCTAGGCTCGTTGAATTGTCTCCGCCGCCAGCGAGTTCTATAGTAAATGTCATTTGCCTCAGTGAATCCCTTAATGCACGGTCACGTCTGCTCCACTAGGCGGTACCAAAGTCGACCAGAGACTCTGTCGAAGACGGTCACATCTGCTCCACTAGGCGGTACCAAAGTCGACCAGAGACTCTGTCGAAGACGGTCACGTCTGCTCCACTAGGCGGTACTAGAGTCGACCAGAGACTCTAACGAAGCAACCCGAAGCGTACACAGGCGTTTCTTGATTATGTAGGATCCATGTGATGATAGATATAGATCGCCCGACATATATATTAGTTATACGGTCATCTATGGCCTTCCCCAGAAATTTTTAGATTAACAGTGCAATACGCCATCTAGTTCAACGATGAGGAACTAAGTTTTTAATAAATAATTTATTACTCGTCCAGAAAAGTATCTTATGTTTTAATCCAAGTTTATTTCGCGATTCGCGGTGGTGTTCTCTGTGACCACACGAGCTGCCCAATTTACGACTGCTAAACGTATTATATTCTGCCACTACTTTGAAATACTCGGATCAGAGCCACCTTTGAATAGCTCATTTGCAAAGTTGGGAATAGAACCCGTGGTCCCTAAGTTAGAGCGCTAAGGCAAGCACCTTAACCACTCGACTAATGATCTCGTCGAACAATAAAAAAATACACTCGTCCGTATTAGAAAAGTATAGCGAAATGGACTATGGCATTTCTTATTTACTCACAATAACTCAACAGTACACGTACTGTTGTTTCACGATGGGGTTCTTTAAGGGGGTGGTTACGGTGGCCACACTGGCTGCCCAATTTACTTACTGCAAAACGTATTAAATCCTGCCACTACTTTGAAACACTCTGACCAAAGCCAACTTTGATTAGCTCATTTGCAAAGTTGGGAATAGAGCCCGTAGTCCCTAAGTTAGAGGGCTAATGCAAGCATCTTAACAATAAAAAAGTACACTTGTCCGTATTAAAAAAGAATAAGGAAATGGGCTATGGCATTTCTTATTCTTATAATTCTTCAAAAACTCAACAGTACACGTGCTGTTATTTCACGGTGGTGTTCTGTATGGGGGTGGTTACTGTGGCTACACTGGCTGCCCAATTTACTTACTGCAAAACGTATTATATCCTGCCACTACTTTGAAACACTCTGACCAAAGCCAACTTTGATTAGCTCATTTGCAAAGTTGGGAATAGAACCCGTAGTCGTCCCTAAGTTAGAGCGCTAAGGCAAGCACCTCGACCACTCGACGACCAATTATCTCGTCAAACAATACACTCATTCGTATTAGGAAACGATGGGGAAATGGACTATGGCATTTCTTATTAACTGTAAGGTGTTCTGTAAGGGGGTGGTTATTGTGGACACACGAAATGCCCAATTTACGTACTGCTAACTCGGACCAGAGCCAACTTTGAATAGCTCATTTGCTAAGTTGGAAATAGAACCCGTGGTCCCTAGGCAAGCACCTTAACTACTCGACCAATCGTTTCGTACACATTTAAAGAAATTTAATGTCATAACATGATATTTATGAAGTTAAATAAGTTGATTGATATTGTCGGTACAGCATCGGAATAATTTATTTTAAAACGAATAAAAGTCCAACCAATATTTTAGTCCTCTTTGTGCATAGGTTACCCTTTATGTTCATTATTCATACAAAAATAGGCAACCCTTTATTATATAGCCTTTACCTTTTAGTTGTGTAAAAGGGATCGCCATTGACTCACACGCCTTTTGTGCTAGTAGGGCTTGGAAGGGCTGGACGCGATACTAAAGATACTGTTACCAAAAAGCCTTACAGTAATGACTAGTTTTCTGAACACTACTCAATTTGAGCCCCATCATCGTTTATTGTTAAGGGTGTTGTACAAAAGGAGGCAGCAATATACCTACAAAACTATAAATGAAAGAAAGAAAGAAAGAAAGAAAAGAAATCTATACTAAGTTATAAAGAGGTATGTTTGTTTGTTTGTATGAGAAACAAACAAACATACAAATTTTGCTTCTTTACTAATTTTAACATACGTGATTCAAAAGTAGTAAGCGGAGAAAAATCTTTTGTATATGTATGTAAAACTTTGACTTTGACTTTGACGATATATTTAATTCAATAATATTAACAATAATAACGTAATTGTGAGGTGTTATTTTGACATTATTTTGACTTTTTGGATTGTTCTTAGTTTAATTTCATTGTTGTTTGGTGTAATTTATATTATCTGATATTGCTTGACTTTTGTAATTGATTAGATTTTAAGTGCACACTCTTCCAATTGCGTTTAATATTAATATATGTATTTTTAATTGGTATTTGTATAATTTTTTTTTTATGTTAAGGTCGGCAGACAGGCAGACGGTCCACTTGATGGTAGGTGGCTACCGTCGCCTATAACACAAGCACCGCCAAAGCTGCTGCAAGTGCGCTGCAGACTGCAGTAGGATTAAGGATACGGGATTAGCAGTGGATAGGGAAATGGGCTCTGGCATCCCTTACTCACTCACCGAAACACAACAGCACACGTGCTGTTATTTCACAGTGGTCTTCTGTAAGGGGGTGGTTACTGCCGCCAGACGGGCTGCAATTGTTAATGTTTGACAATTGTATAATTTTTAAACTTTTAATATGCAACATATACAGCTTTTAAGATAATATGCAACATATACAGCTGTAGATACCTGTAATTGGCAAGTAAAGTCTAATATTTGTTTGTGTGACTTGATGAATTTTTGCTGTGCTGTTGGTATTTCTATCAATTAAGAACAATAAAAAAACCAATAAAAAATTTCATGATTTCACATTACATATTGTAAAATCAAACAAACATTCATTTTCGCACAAATAATATCTTAGTTAGGATACTAGCCTTCTACCCCGGTTTTAACCTCGCCGAAATTCGTTCGATAGTTTGGAAGAAATTAGTGGAACAACAGACGGAGGCGGACAGCGACTTTATTTTATAACAAACTGAGCCTGCAACTTTGTACACGTGATTTCCGGTTTCCAGATTTCCAATTTGGTCTCTTATGAATTTTTTAGGCAGTGTCAGGTTAACATCAAGAAAGGACTGCCAAAACTAATTATCGCGTTTTTTTGATCAGAACGACCTCAGAACAGACCTACGAGATGGCAAAAAGTCATCGCACAAAATGACACATTAATACTGTAATTAAATGTAAATAAACTTTGAAAAAACAAAAAAAATTTTGAATTTGAAACTTTTTCCTCAAAAACTTTTAAAGTTATAAATGATACAGATATTTAAAACTGCTTACAAATAAGTTTATTATATGATTGAAGAAATTTTATCGTAATATTTACAAGTTTAGTTTTGTAACGGAATCGCCCTAAGTGAAAAACGTGCTAATGTTATTAAGACCACTGTAGCCGTGTTTGGTTACAGAATAAATGTGTCAAACCATCTTGCCTGTGTCAATATTGCCGTCATACATTAAAGTATGGATCGAATTAAGATCACAGCGCTTGACAGTTTAGTGAGGTATCTTTACTATCTATGTTACTAATATTTACTGTTTTATTAGTAGCGACCCGCCCCCGGCTTCGCCCGGGGTGCAATTTTTATATATAAGAACATTTCCCGTTTATCCCTCTTTCTATTAGAGAAAACCGAATTAAAATTGGTCTACCCGTTCACCCGTGACGCCGTAACCAAGGGAAATGGGGATTCATTTTTATATATAGAAGATTAAATTAATTAAAAGAAATCATCAAATGTTGATGTATCTCTTTTATGGCAATATAATACCAATTTTTATATCAAACTAGCGGCCCGCCCCCGGCTTCGCCCGTGATGAAATTTTTATATACTAAAACATTCCCGGTTTATCCTTCTTTCCATTAGTGAAAACCGAATCAAAATCGGTGTACCCGTTCACGCGTGATGCCGTGACCAAGGGAAATGGGTATTCATTTTTATATATAGAGAGATATTTTAATTGAATTTAAGGTAATTTTATAATTTTAATAATTATTCTACTAGATTACTATTTGTCAATATATAGTCGAGCCTATTGTTAAGGTGTTTGTCTTCAAGGATCGCGGTTTCGATTCCCGGCTTGGGCCTATAACACAAGTCTATAATACTTGCCTTGGGTGTCACAATTAGTGTATTTATTTATTTATTATTAATATGTCATAATTCAATGAATATTTTGTCTATGCCTTAGGTAGACCAAGTGATTAAGGCGAGGACTTAAAAGAAAAGCGTTATTTTCGACGCCTAATTAAAACTTAGATAAAAATACAGTGTATAATAGACTATATTTAAAAAAGTTTGAATCGGGCGAAAAAGTTGAAATCGGGGATTTATACAGAAAATTATATTTTCAAAACAGAAATAGTAAAATACTGCCCAAAAATCACCTTTCTTGTCACAGTAATTCATTGACGACTACATTTGCTACTACTAGTTCAATAAAGTTTTAATCGGCAGCTTTTATTTTTTTTTTCATATTTTACACAATATTTAAGAAAAACCTTCCAATTTTGGGTTACCTACGAGAAGCTACAAATATTTCGGTTTATATTTCTTTATTCTCATTAAAGCTTATAGCTACTTACATGAGAAATTCTGATAAAAAACTTAAATAGGTAACGACACACTGAACAGAGAGACCAAATAATAATAATAATAATAATAATAATAAAGGAAAATTAAATCAAATTTGATAACTTCTATCGAAACATGACATTCAAATACTTAACATAACATGCTTACACAGCTTGGAAATATTTGTTGTGCATTATTGCACCTTAATTCATAGGTTATTAGGTCTGATGTTTTGTCCTTGTCTTAATGTTACATCATAATGTCCAGGCTGAAATGAAGACACTTGTGCTGTTTTTTTCTGTTCTCGAGTGAGTGGTACATCTAACCGTAATAATAAATGTAACCTTGACAGTATCCCTTAATTGTAAAGGGGTCGTTATCCTGCACCCCTTATCCAGTCATTAAAAAGCCACACGTAATACCCATCACTAACCGAGCGCCCGTCATTGCCTACAGGAATATCATATTACAAAATGATCCGCCTCGCCCACGCCATAACGCAATTGTTTTTACCCACACCTATCTCTTTCACACACTACACATGTAAGAGAGACGACGATAGTAAAGGATATCTTGAAAACTATCAAGTGTGCGCACTGATTTACAGGATGTCTTTGTCTTTTAAGGAAGGTCAATGATTCCCATGGATTTTTTTTTATAATTCTATACGATAATGCATTTATAATGTCCAATTTGAACTTTTATTTTATAAAGAGGTTGTCAGACAGGCTGACGGTTCACTTGATGCAAGTGGCTACCGTCGCTATTAAGGCGACGCATTGGAAATTTTGGTGGCAGGGATTTAGATTTTTCTCAGCAATGACAAAACATATGAAAGTGGTGTTTGGTAATCTGTTTTTTCATGTTACTGACTCCATTTTGCCAGTTCGATTACTCGTACACGATTATAACAGAGAAAAAAAATTCAAAGAAACCTCTTTTAAAACTCAGATTCACATATTACACGCAAACGGGACCAATTAAATTTTTCTGTGTACATTAGTATAAACATACACTTTAATTTTAGAGTTGAATTTCTTAAAATACGTTACCTATAGTTTTTTTTATTAAAAATCGTTTTGTCGCATACGACCTTACGACATAAGCAAGCGCGCTCTCGTTTTTGTATGCAATCAGAGCCGTATTAATTGTTTATCGCTGCGTCGTCTTAATACAACTAGCATAATGTTTGAAGAATCCTAATAACATAGTGTTTGATGACAAACCTAGATTGACAAAATGTACCAAAAATTGCATTCATATATAATAAGGTACCAAATGATATTAAACTGTTGTCCTTAAATGAATTTAAAAAAGCTTGTGATATGGCTGAAAGATAAAAAAAATTATAGTAAGTATTGATGAATATTTTAAAATTAAATGAATCGGTTCTGTGTTCTTTTTATTTTTTGACATAAATAATTATTTGACATGACATCCTACTCTCCTAAATTGTGTTATGCTTGCTGTTAAATTTGATAATGTTAATTCTTGTTAATTAATTTTTGCATGCCTTTGTAAAACGGCGAAACATGATGTTCCTTTTATAACTCCATTGTAACACCTTCTATACCATATTAATGCAATAAATGAATTATTATAATTATAACGCCACAGGTGCTGCAAGCGCGCTGCACACTGAGTTGTTATGCAACATGCCACATAGAAACCGCCATTGGTGGGTTGCGACATTAAAATTGCAACCCTGCGATTCAGAGGCTGGCACATAGTTTCATATAACCTGAGCTTTTAAGAACATATTTTTGCTAATTCATTCAGCCTCGCTGTCTAGACTGAAATTGGCTCGTACAGACGGTATCTATCTACGCATGTAATTGATAATAGTTTTTTCATCAAGCTACTGTACTAACTTAAGTGCTCTATCCACTTCTGCTTACTTTCTGTCATAAATATACGACTCTACCTTGAACCGTCTATTAAATTGGAATTTCGAAAAAATTTTTTTTGAAATAACTATTATCTTATTTTAAAACTAGAAGACCCTATTTCAAGATAGTAAAACATTAATAGTTAATTCAAAAATTTGTTAACTATTGTAAAACTGAAAACGGTGGAAGAGGGAAAAAGACTATTTTAGCAATATTCAAAAACATTTTTTAATTGTATAGTAAAACAGAGCGAAACAATGATTGAAAATGACAAGGATATTTTTTTATATAAAAAAGACAAATAATTTTAAATATCAAACAGCAAAAAAGGTTATATATGTGAAAAACTATCCTAAATGTAAAATGTAGGTGAATTAAACCTTAACAAATATCTTTTTATATTATCTTAAACCTCTTTTATATTATATATCTTTTTATGTAAGGTTGTCTTATTTATACTTAGTTGGTGGCTACCTTCGCCTATGGAAAGGAAATTGATGTCTGGAGGATATAATCCGAAATGTAGGCCGATAAAGAAAAAAAATGCATAGTGGATTTACTAGATCTTCTTATAAAATCTTGGAAATGTTGGTTTCATCTTAAAATTCCAATTAATTAATTAAATTTAATAAATTAAATTTTTTTTTTGGTAATTTTTTTGTTAATTTTTTTTTCTAATTTTATTGACTCTTTATTGGCGTAGGCTGTGCCTCCTTTAATTGCGGCGGCATCTGCCATGTTATTCTTTTTTGTCCTTTGCTGTGTTTCTGTTTGGTTCCTGCCTCGTTGGAGGCCATGTAACAATAAATAAATAAATTAATTAATTAATATTTCCGAATAATATTACGAAGGTGAAGATGTATGTTTAGTTCTGCCCTAATTGTTCGAAAACACAAAAGTTGTTTTAGTGCTACAAAAGCTTTAATCTTAAATTTTTAATTGCCATTTACTTAATTAATGTATAATTAACTAACTTAACTTCTCCAGAATTAAGGTCCGTTTATATTTTATATATTCAGACAACGAACGTATAAGACACGTAGCGTATCAGACAAAGTAATATTATTTCATATGATAATGATAGAACTTGTTCATATTTAGCGTAACTTGTCCGCTCAGACGCCATCAGACACTGTTCGCGCACGGACGGCATTCGCGGAGAGAATATTTTGTCTGAGCCGAAAAGTGTCTGAAGGCCTCTGTCCCAAAAACGGAACCGTGCAAATAACTGCTGGCGGAGAGCGGCCGCTAACTTGTCTATTTTTGTCTGCTACGGCACGTTTCTAGTACGCTAGGTGTAAATAAACTGTGTCTAAAGGTATCTGAGAGGTACTTGTCTGATAAGTTCGTTGTCTGAAGATATAAACGGACCTTGATGCTCGAAAAAAGTTCCGCAGAGCCAGAAATTGGGTCTGTAAAACCTCCTATCTCCCGTCAAAGTAACCAGAACTGACTTATTAATTATATTCTCGTAATAGAATTTATACGGGTTCCGTGACAATAATTAATTAGAAATTAAATTTTCAAAGGTCCTCGTCTATTAATCAAACGTTTGTGAAGAACACCTCGATGGAAATAAATTAATTGGTGAAATAGTGTTTTTTTCACGATAGAATTTTAACGCTTTTCCAGCCAATTAACGAACGATGTCGACGCAGGAACATGCTTTGATCAAAAATACTATTTTTAATTCTATTATATACTTCGGATTGCCACGAGTGCATTTTCCGGGCAGTTTTTCCAATTTTTCTATTTATAAAAACCTTTTTCCGTTCTCGAGTTTTGCGCTTAGCAACACATTTAGCGACCTACCGCCCATAGACGGCGCAAGGAAACACCGTGGGTATTTTAGGTAGGTAGAAGTCCCACATGCCCCACCGATCTCCCCATGGTCGGTGGGGATCTGGGTGGTAGATTTTCCCACGCAAAAAAAAAAAAAAAACATTTTATAAGTATAGAGATACATATAAAGTTGAAAAAGCGGGAAAGCGTCTTCATGCGTGGAAATTGTAAGCCATAAATGTAACAATTTGCTACCATTTAACGTACCGTGAAGTAAATATTGCTCAAAGTTTGTGTACCTACCCAACAATGGTTCCCTATCTACCCAACAATCTTGTGCCAATAAATAAACAGACAAAGTGATTTATTATTATATGTAAACATATTTGAGCAAAGCAAATGATGGCTACACACAAAAAGTTTTTGAATATTTGATAATGTTGCTAGTCGAGGTAGGCGCTGTTTGAGACTAAAAGCTTCGTTTATGTTAAGTTTATTGGCCACCATCATCATAACACATTTTGTAAACAGGCTTCGTTCGAGTAATCAGTTAAGAAATAACTTAAGTCCTTTCTCGAGGTTATAGCTATCTTATATCTATTGATAACTCATTATTGAGAAGCAATTTGCAAAACAAATAACTTAGAAAAACAAATAACTTGTCGACTTAGTCCACGTAGATAAGTAATGCTTTTATTGGTCAATGTATACGGTTTTATAATAAAATTCCTGACATAATAAGAGCCTTATCTATAAATAAACTAGCGTCCCGCCCCCGGCTTCGCCCGGGATGCAATTTTTATATATATGAACATTCCCCGTTTATCCCTCTTTCCATTAATCAAAACCGAATTGAAATCGGTCTACCCGTTCACGCGTGATGCCGTGACCAAGGGAAATAGGAATCCATTTTTATATATAGAGATTTAAAAGTGCGGTCAAAACATTATTATAAAATCGCTGACATAGCGATAATGAAGCCTGGATTTAAACGCTTCTGAGTTTAGTATACTATAGTATTGTATATACTGTGATTTGTATATAATAATTGTAATTGTTATTTATATATATATATATATATATATATACCTATTAATTTAAAGATTTCTTTCGAGGTTTCTTTTCAGGATCGTCATCGTCTTGGCTATTTTTTTCCGAAACCCTGGTAAAATATATAAACGACTTCAAAAATGTTTTAAAAAAAAATACTAGATATAAAATAAATTTCAGTTTTTTGTTGCTATGCAAACCTTCATTATTATGTCCCATAATATTACATTGTTTTATTTTATTAGTATATAATATTATGTTTAAAAATTATTTTTTCATAATTTATTACTCTAATATTAATTTTTCATTAATTAATTAATGCTTCATTAATTAATTTCGTGTGATATTATTAAATTAATTAATTAAGTGTAATATATGAAATTATATTAAGTTATTAATTATAACTTAACTTTTTAAGCCTCATTGCAAAATTGAGTTGTACGAGTACTCGTACTGTTGTGTTGACTCACATGGGCCACTGATGCCTGTAATAAATTTATTTATTTTTGTTACACTAGTTTAGCCAGTTGAGACTCAGCAATGTTAGCAAAGACATGTCAGTCAAAAATAAGTCTTAAAGCCAGCCGCATTTATTGTAAGAATTTTCATACTACCATGAGTTAGTATGAAAAACTTCGCTTCGACGAATCTGTGTTGATTTTGTGACAGGCAGCCTTATTTATTCAAGAGCATAGCAGTGTCATTGGTATGCTCTTGGATAAATAAAGACCAGAAAGACGACTTTTTTACTTGGTGAACAAAAAATAATAATAAGAAAAATGAAACGTCGATACTGGATTCATTCTCTCAAATGCAGAAGATTCCAAGATAACCAATTTTAGATGAAACACGAGAAAATTAAAAACTATCCTAATATTTTTTTTATTGCTATAGTGTCTTTTAGAATTTTGGTAGCTGTACGGGGTCTAATCTATACTAATAATATTATAAAGATGAAGAGTTTGTTTGTTTGAACGCGCTAATCTCAGGAACTACTGGTTCGAATTGAAAAATTATTTTTGTTTTGAATAGTCCATTTATCAAGGAAGGCTATAGGCTATATAACATCACGCTATGATAAATAGCTCCATGCGCACGCCGCCGCCCGCCTTATGGGCCGCAGCGAAGCGTGGCCGAGTTCAGCTAGTACAGAGACCGTGTCCTCTGACGTTCAGATTAGATCTCCCATACATCGCGGAGCCTAGAATTTGATGACCCGTTACAAATTCCAAATTAGTATCATTTGGTAGGTAAAAATATCATATTTATGCTACCTTAGTTTCAATTTGATTGTCAATTGCATCGATGGGCATATATGGGCTCAAATAAGATTGTGTTAGTTAACAATATAAATGTTTTGCAATTATCATTTTAGTATATTGTTTAGACGACAAATCTTAAACTCTAGGTAGATTTCCATTAGATTATAATGTATTTATAATTGAATAAAAAATACTAAAGTACTTAGATATAAATAGACAATAAAAAAAAGACTTGACTATGTCTTTTTTTAAAGCTTATTTCATGACGGCTCGAGCACAGAACATTATATAATCACAAGATCTCTACACAAAACACATCATTTAAAAAATATTTTTCTGTATTTAGCAACTGTAAAAATAAAATTATTTTTTGTGATTTTAGTTTAGTAAAAAATAAAGGATTTTTTCGCCTTTACTTTCTCTGTAACAGGTTGGGCCCGAAAGTTGGCAATCCCCTTTCCGACATTATTAAAAGCAGAATACTTGTAGGGTATTTTAGTCTATATGAAAAAAAACTAAAAGTATATTATTGAGATAGCTTAAGCAAAAAGCAGTCGGAAAATGTTAGTTTTAGTTCGTAAAATAACAAAATAAATTTTAAAATTAAATTCAAAATTTTCAGAATTTTTAGTCTGTTCTTAAACACAATGAAATAGTAGCCGCCATGTTTACGTCATACGGTTGTGTAAACAAAAAGGTGTCAGTCAGTGTCATGTCAATTACCGGCGCATTTGTTTAACACAGCCAACTGACGTCATGACCACAGTGCAAAATGGTTTCCAGCGTTTTCGTCAAATTACGCGCGAAATTTGAAAATGTAAATTTTAAATGCATTTTTATTAAACTTATCGATTGAATAAAAATTTGGCGTTTTTTTTAGTGGTTCATTAGCACTACAGAATCTAATTGAGACACTTTTTAAAAATGGGTATAATACCCTATTCTGATAGCGGGGTCTGGAACAAAACTATGTGCAGTGTACCTTCCTGCGAGTGTTAGAAGTCTTCTAACAGACAAATTCTTCCAATTGCAGGCGTCCTTATCTTACATGCTAAAATGATTTTAAGATTACACACGTCAATAGACAAATTATAGACATCTTTTCCTATAATGTGTACTTAATCCCCTAATAAAAACACCGAATACGGTGAACTTTAAATTTAGTTGACTGCATACGAAATAATAGGTACATGCCTTCGCTTGCATAGTGAGCGCGAAACTTTAACGAGGGCTGGGAATGTTATCTAAACTTCACACTAGACGCACCGTACGCATTAACTCAGTGATCAAACTGAAATAAGCTTTATAACATTTGCTATTTTTTTATGCATCAACATCATCATCAGCCTGTATCTCTCAATTCTTGGATGTGGACCTCTCCAAAGGCTCGCCAACACGTACAGTTCGCAACTAGCCGCTTTCTGCGATGCCCCTCAGGTCGTCTGTCCACCTGAACGCAGGGTATCCCAAGCTGCGTCTTCGACCTCCATTCGGGAACTCAGTTTTGGCTCTTGGCTATGTTGACAACTTTTGTTATTCGGCGAATTTCAGAATTTCTGATCCTCTCCACCAAAGAAACTCGAGCATAACCCGCTCCATAGCTTGCTGTTCGACTTTGTACTTGTGGTTCAATCCTACATTACTGGCAGGACGCACTGATTATAGACCTTCGTCTTTAGACATGAAACTATATCACATAAAAGATAATCTTATAAATAATATATGTACTTCACAGAACAATATATAATATTTATGTAGTTCGCTCGGATCAATTTTATGTATATTGAAATATAATTTTTTTAATCGTTGAACAAAAAATCACTTTACAAATAATAAATTGATGTAATCATTATTTGACTGATCGAGCTGCTTGGAAATGACGGCTGATCATTTGTTTATTATATACTAGCTTAACCTGAGAAACTCGAAAACTAAATATGTAATACAGGAATGTGTTTGTATTGTTATTGTTTGTTGAAGTAGTCTCCATTCCTTTGTAAGCACTGTCGCATGCGATGAAACTACTGACTGAAGTTGTGAGCCTACTCTTCTTTAGGGGTCTTTTTCAAACGCTTTCATTGCACCTTGAAAGCTCATTAGATAATTTCAGCCTTTTTTTTTCTTTGAATATCTGGCAGAATATCAGTGTTGTGGTCTGCACCACAACTGTATACTGAGCCAGGGTTCCTTTTCCTCTTGTTACTTGTTTATATATTTGTTTTGTTTGTAATTATTATTGTATCATATATTGTTTGTATTAGAGGAATAAAAGTTGCTTTCTTTCTTTCTTTCATTAAGTGAATTCATTTAGGTTTATTTTTTCATTTTTGGGAATAAATAGAAATCATATGGTGCCAAGTGGGGACTATAAGGAGGATGACTCACCTTCCATATTCAAATATTCGATTGTTCGTCTAGCGGGGTGGGCTGGAGCATTGTCATGGTGAAGGAGGGTCCTACTTCTTGGGCGCTTCTGTTGAACATTTTCTAAGGTAATTGGCAAACAATAGCTCTCTTATTATACACTATGTTAGAGTAAATTTTTATTTAAATCATTTCAGTAGTTTCTGTGTAAAACTATTTTCGCCATTTAGTGATCTTGCGAACAAGATCACTATTAATCTTGCAACTATACATATGTGTAAGAAATCAATGTACCTACAGAAGTTTCAAAATGTATAAGAAATCTTTATAAAATTCAAAGTGTTCGGCGTCACAAAAATATATTAATAAATGACCATTAGAATTCTGTAGGTCTTTAGTGAGAGTGTATACCGTCAGTTGCTGGTACTGTGTTTTAAATAATTAAATGGAATACAGCAGTGCCTTTAATTTACAGACACAAGCGACGAATAGAAATTAACATCAAAATTAAAGCTTGAAAACCGAACAAACTTCCATTTAAGGCTTTTGTTTGCGATTGTCTCAACAACTACTTACTACTTTTGTGGGATACCACCATTTCTCATGGCTGAGTGTGGCTGAACAGAATTGACTGTGTTATTATGTGGGGAATCGAGTATGTACTTTGAACATATGCATATCTGCTAAGTTGGGTAGACGGTCAATTTAGAGCTATCAGGTGAAAAAGTTAAGTAAAACATAGGACTAACTTCATTTATTTTCTAAAGGTTGAATATGTATTTCTGGCAGTGTTGAATAATATTTTGTAATAATATTATACAAAATTTATATAAAAATCAGGCTTTAGAAAATAATTATTAAAGTTAGTCCCATTTTTACTTACCTTTTTCACCTGAAAGCTTTAAATTGGCCGTCTATCCAACTTAGCAGATACGCATACGTTCAAAGTACATAGGAACACTACTCGATTCCCCACATTTTGTCTTTTAGAAAATAAGTTATGTCTGCCATGCCTGTGATCTTTATTAATATTGTGGGTATTGATAATTTAAGCCATAGAATTCAAAGGGTTGATATAAATGGTATAAAATCTCTGGGCTCTGAAGTTAAAATAGGTGTCCCTCAAGGCTCAATACTTGGCCCTTTTTTGTTCTTAGTTTATATTAATGATTTGGCTTTTTCTGTGAACAAACATGACATTTTATTGTTCGCTGATGACACTTCATTGATATTCAAGATTAGGAGACAACTTGGGTGCTATAATGAAATAAATAACGCACTTTCAAATGTAGTGCATTGGTTTAGTGTAAATAATCTCCTTTTAAATGCTACGAAAACTAAACTTATTAAATTCAGTACCCCTAATGTTAAAGATATTGGGACGAATGTGATTTTGGGTAATGAAAAATTGAAGCCCGTAGAATCGACAGTTTTCTTAGGTATTACTGTAGATTCTAAATTACAATGGGGTCCTCATATTGAAATACTAAGTAAAAGGCTTAGTTCTGCGGCTTATGCCGTTAAACAGATCAGACACCTAACAGATATCGACACAGCTAGAATGGTCTATTTCAGCTACTTTCACAGTATAATGTGTTATGGGATTCTTCTTTGGGGCAACGCTGCGGACATAAATACTATCTTTATTCTTCAAAAAAGGGCCATAAGAGCCATCTATCAAATGGGTCCGCAGTCTTCCCTCAGAGAAAAATTCAAGGAAATTAAGATTTTAACTGTTACTTGCCAGTATATATATGAAAATTTAATTTATGTGCATAAAAATATTAGTCAATTTAATAAAAAATGTGATACTTATAATATCAATACTAGATTTAAAAATGATATTAATTTACACAAGACGCGACTACATAAAATAAGTAATTCCTTCATGGGTCAATGTATACGGTTTTATAATAAACTTCCTGAGTTAATTAGAGCCTTACCTATAAATAGGTTTAAAAGTGTAATTAAGACCAAACTCTTTTCCAAAAGTTATTATAAAATCGCTGACTATTTAAGCGATAATGAAGCCTGGACTTGAGGATTCTGTGCTCATACTATGTTCAGTATTGTATATACTTTGACATGTGTATAATTGTAAATGTCATATTTATTATTTTATAGATGACAAAAAGAGTGGTATCCTGAGTTTCTTTCGGGGTTTCTTCTCAGGATCGTCATCATCTTGGCTTGTTTTTTTTTCCGAAACCCTGGTAAATTATACCTATATTGACGGTCATAAGAGTTTATTGTAAACCTAATTGATGAATAAATGATTTGATTTGATTTGATTTACTTTCTATTCCAAATAAAATCAAACTTCAACAAAAAAAAAGCTATTTCTCTATCCCCTCGACATCCCTCATCCTTAATCCTACTGTAGTCGGCAGCGTACTTGCCGCAGATTTGACGTTGCTTGTGTTATAGGCGACGGTAGCCACCTACCATCAAGTGGACCGTCAGCCTGTCTGCCTTTAAATTAATTAATTTATAAATAAATTATTGAATAATGAAATATGTAGTTCCTTTGGTACCGTGGCCACACAGCGTGTTTGATGAAAACATTGATATGTTGAGTGAGGTATCGTCAATCATAATAATAGCTTGATTACTTTTATGTCCTAAATTTTCTTATTATAGTCTGAGAGCCGATAGACGATAACTTTTTTTAAGGGGATGCGGTTAGCAACGAAGAATACTTGAACCGTTAATGTATTTTATTTAATAAAACTCTTACAAGGGAGAATAACATATTATATGATAGGCGTGAAAACTGATTCTAAGGTGCGTCATTGGCTAATAAGCGGGGTCCGCGGAGAGGCCGAGTGCCGTGTTACAGTGGATATTTGAACTGTGTGTAACACTCTTTTTTGTGTAAAAGCCTAGGCTGGATTTCAACCCTTAAGATGTTATATGCGAGTTTCTATTTCGATTGTTTAATTTTTTTTATATGTAATATTTAGTCTAACATATGCTTATTTATTTCTAAAAGCTATATATTTGACCTCGGTAACATAAATAAAACGTGAAAAATAGTTTTTTGGAAAAAATTGTTTATGTACAGACACTGCTCGTTTACAATTTTATTATATGTATAGAATATAATATGTAGAATATCAAAATGCTTCATAATAAAGAAAATGCCTTTTTTTAAATTTACACAACAACGATCCCTATCATAGAAGACCAGCTTGAAAGAAATAAAAACACGCTTGGCGCTGTGTTTAAATGAGTAAGTAAGAGATGCCAAAGTCCATGTCCCACTGTACTCTTATCCTTCATCCTACTGACATGAATAATAAATACAGATAGATTCAACTAAATAACTCTTTAAATTTAAAAGTTATTGAAATTACTTAAAAATTACAATTTACTAATAATAGAACTCGAACGTTGACCATTGTATTTGGTGTAAGCACAGTCTAACCATACTTACGTCATACAATCGAGCAATGCGCAACGTTCGAGCCTGCAAACTGAAGCGAGTTCGTCGAACGTTGCTCTACGCAACTACATTCTTTGCCTGACTGTATGACGTAAGTATGGTTAGACTGTGGTATAAGGGTGATGGGACATTTCCCGTACGCGATTTCATTGTATCCATAATTCCTTCTTAAAAAGACTTCTAGCTCTCGTACTATTACTGTCTATTATACTTGTCGAGATCCACGAAACTTTCTAGCGGACGTTCCACTTTTGGAGCTTTGTGAAAAAAATCCCGCGGGAATATATTTGGCGTTTTGTGATTTATGCGGCTTCGGTCGGAAGGTCGCGCTTCCGGAGCGATCCCGGACTCCCTGCTCCGAAACTTTGTCCTGTTCGCGTAATGAAACGTCCTAATCCTCGCGAAAACTGTAATGCGAAATAACGGGCTAAGTTCCTTTGTGAAAAAACGCTAAAATACGAGCACGTGAGGGGCGCAAAGAGCCAAGTTGCAAATTGTCTTAAATTTGACTTCGTTCCTTATTCGAATTCGGTGACGTCATTTGTTCTTTCGCTTTTCTTTTTTAATTTTTCGCGGACGGTAAAGCTTTAGTAATTTACTCTTTTTATGTTAAAGTTGTCAGACAGGCTGAAATTCCACTTGATGTTAGGTGGCTACTGTCGACTATAACATAAGCAATGCCACAGGTGCTGCGAGTGCGCTGCAAATCATGGCAGGATTAAAGATAAGGGATAAAGCGGGGATAGGGTAATGGGCTCTCCTTACTCACTCACCGAAACACAACAGCACATATGCTATTATTTCACAGCGATCTTCTGTAAGGGGGTGGTTACTGGGGTGGGAAAGTAAATGACTGCGAAGTAATGACTTTTAATATAGCTTATTCTTCATTGTTAGGCACAGATTTGTACACCCGTATACTCCATATTAACTCACAGCACATAAGTAAGCCTTCAGCAAGGTAATGTCATATATGCACGCTTTTTTTTCTCACTTAGATCAAGGAATAATTTTTATTTCATATATGAAAACAAAAATATGCAGACCTAACCGGGTTCAAACCTGCATCCAGTCAAATTGACGAGCTTGTTGGATGAGTGGTTAGAGTGCTTGCTTTAACGCCGGGTTCGATTCCCGGCAGGGTTAACTTTGAAAAATGAACTTTTCAAATTTGGCTCTGGTCTGGATCTGGAAAGTAGTGGCAGGGCACACTGAATTTCGCAGTCATTTGGGCAGCCCGTCTGGCGGCAGTAACCACCCCCTTACAGAAGACCACCGTGAAATAATAGCACGTGTACTATTGTGTTTCGATGAGTGAGTAAGGGATGCCAGAGCCCATTTCCCTATCCCCTCCTAATCCCTTATCCTTAATCCTACTGTAGTCGGCGGTGCACTTGCAGCAGCTTTGGCATTGCTTGTGTTATAGGCGACGGTAGCCACCTACCATCAAGTGGACTGTCAGCCTGTCTGCCGATCTTAACATAAAAAAAGCATTACTCACATTGAGCTACATTTGCAATTTTGTGTTGTGTTGAGTGTAATAAAATTAATTATATCATCTTATACGCCAGTCTTTTGTATTGAGATAGTCACTGCCGCCAGACCGTCTGCTCAATTGTTGACTCCTTCTTTTTAATGTGCCGCTTCTCTACGAAGGTTGCCTCTATGTCAATAGATGGAGCATAATGAAATTCAGTTAAAATATGGTAGATTAAAACACGGAAAGATAAACAAAAATAGTCCCTATTTTCACGCAATAAGATTGAGACATGTTACATTACAATATAGCATGAATTAAAGCGAGGCGGAACGAAACTAAAATTATTTTGCACCCTAAAGCTTGGCAGCTAAAACACCCGTAAATCTAATTGAAGTGGAGCTATTCTTGAGCGAGTTCCCTTGTACCCTGCTCAGGGTAAAATCAGGAAAAATGGACACCCATCAATTCAAATAAGGTGAGAGGGGAAAGTTAGGCGAGAGTTCAAATGTTACTCATAATTTTCGTTGGGTTATTACTTGTGGATAGAAGAACGAGGTTCTGTTCTGACTTACTGACAAGTAGGTATATACAAAACGAACATTTTGAAAAAAAATTAAGTACCCGCGACTTCCGTATTCACTTTTAACTTTTTGGAGTTTACTCCTTAAGAATCGATTTTCTTCATAAAGGGCCCCCGATGTGGTTACAAGCGTTAACTAAAAGGTGTTACGTTATCTGTCACCTTGACATTTGTGCGACAGCTGACGCGTGTTCCCTAATTCTATTCTCTGGCCTTATAAAAGCAAACGTATTGAAAATAAGCAACGTAAGCAAATATTATACGTAATTAACATCACTTTTTTTGGAACACGTGACATCTGAGTATGTTGTTTTTTTTTATTTTTTTATGTTAAGACCGGCAGACAGGCTGACGCTCCACTTGATGGTAGGTGGCTAATACCGTCGTCTATTACACAAGCAACGCCAAAGCTGATGCAAGTGCGCCGCCGACTACAGTAGGAATGGAAAGGAGATCGGGAAATGGGCTCTGGCATCCCTTACTCACTCACCGAAACACAACCGCACGCGTGTTATTATTTCACGGTGGTCTTCTGTAAGGGGGTGGTTGCTGCCCAAATGACTGCGAAAACGCAATGAGCCCTGCCACTGTAGAATGTAACTAAAAGATTTAAAGTAATTAGGTCTATTGACAGGAGGAAAAAAATATGTATTTAATTTTATACGTTTAAAGAAGTAAACTGCAGTCGAAACTCAGAGCTGACACACATATTTTTTTGTTTGTGATTTTCGATTCGAATGAAACAAACACTACCAGTTACGGAAAGCTTGCTACTGTTGGCTAAGCCGTTTCTGAGATCACCATGCTCCTCGGCGGAAGAGAGTTTAACCGCTGACGAGAAGAGTATGTTGAGTGATGATGACGGGCCGTCGACGCCGCCTTCGCCGCCACCACGACTAGCACGGGGATGACCCCACTGCCGGTACGCTTGTGCCTCGTGCTGGGCTTCCTCTACCGGTACGGTGGTATTGTGTCCCGCCTGCGATGGATAACACATTCTTTACTTATTGACTTACTGCCGAGCCCATTGGATGAGTGGTTAGGGTGCTTGCCTTAACGCTCTGTTCTAGGATTCCCGCGTTCGTTTCCCAGCAGGGTCAACATTATAATATAAACTTTTTGTCTGGATCTGGAAAGTATTCACAGGGCACACTGCGTTTCGCAGTCATTTGAGCAGCCCATCTAACGGCAGTAACCACAGTGAAATAATAGCACGTGTGCTGATGTGTTTCAGTGAGCGAGTAAGGAATAACAGAACTCATTTCCCTAACCCTTTCCAATCCCATATCCTTACTCCTACTGTAGTCCACAGCGCACTTGCAGCAGCTTTGGCGTCGCTTGTGTTATGGGCGACGGTAGCTACTTATGATCAATAGTGGACTGTCAGCCTGTCTGCCGATCTTAACATTAAAAAAATAATTCTGTTTTTGTTTTAGAGCGATATTTGTAAAAATCTACTAATACATGTAGTTTTTGCCCGCAACTTCATTCGCGACTCGGGAACTCTATTTTATTTATCCAAAAAAAAGAACACTAAATCAATCTTCTCTATACTTGTATATAAAAATGAATCCCCATTTCCCTTGGTCACGGCATCACGCGTGAACGGGTAGACCGATTTTAATTCGGTTTTCGCTAATGGAAAGATGGATAAACAGGGAATGTTTATATATGTAAAAATTGCAGCCCCGGCGAAGCCGGGGGCGGGTCGCTAGTTGTAAATAAAAATAAATTCAAGTGCAACAAAGACTTAATAGACATTTTAACACCTAATGAAACGGGGCGCAGACGTATTCTCGGCCAAAACTGGTAAGTATATAAATATTGTTGTCTATGCTTTTGGTATTTTATGCCTAAAAAAATAAAGTTGCATTGTATTTTCAAATAACAAGAAGGTTTTAGCGAAATTGGGGTTATATTTTTTACCGTTCAAAATGGCGGACGCATCTTATCTCGTAAGCTGTCGGGAAACGGAAGTGTCTGTTTCCCATCCTTTTTCTTGTTAAATTAAACTTTCAGTGGATATATTTTGTGAAAAATTCACTAGGAAAGCAGAGTTGGCTTGTTCACTGAGAATTTTCCCACTATTTTTCCCTTATTTAACATCAAATATGAGATGAGGACGACTCGCGTGAAATGTTTTCTTATACTTTGAGTGTTTCTAAGCTTTTAATTCGACTTCTGGTGGATCAGTTCAGTTACTGTGTATTAAAAGTTTAAAACAAATCGGAAAAAGTTCCGAAAAGCCCATACCTCCAATCAATCTGAATTTTCGTATACACCTCTGTATTTTGCTGATTACGAATATCATAAGCAAAATACCCGCAAATTTCATTTTCAAGGTCAAACCTCGAATTTATTAAAACCAGCGCCATCTATCTGTTAGGCATCGCACTTTTCAGCCCATATAATATTTTGCCAAACTCCATTAGTTTCGATATTAAAATCTATTTACGCACTTTGAAAGTGCATGTTTCTTTTGTATTTTTCTAGGTTTTTAATTTTTTTGTATTTTTATGTTTTTGCAATTTTTGGTTTTCGTTACACACTTACACAGGAACACACGCACGCACGCACGCACGCACGCACGCACGCACGCACGCACGCATACACACACACACACACACACACACACAGGCACGCATGCACGCACGCAAAACCGTTCGTTAACTCACCCCGCAAGTAACTTCATACTATCACATGAATTCGTTTCTATTTTTAAGGCAAATTTGTAGGCAGAAATTGTCCAATAAAAATATTTTAAAACAACTACATCTAACTAAAGAATGTACATATAAATGATCAGTATGGTATTACCGTTTAACTATTGCAAGCTACAATGATTATTTTCAATACGCTTTATTTGTATATAATATGTTACAACAGATCCAGCGTCGTTACAAAATCCTGCTCCGCCAAATATAGGAATAAAGTACCTATAATAAATTCCTGGCGTTCCTCCGAGGGTCCCTTTGCCCGGGCCAAGTGAGTTTCCATGTACGCACGAATTCATGACGAAATTGTAAAAAATGTTCCTCCCATATATGTATGTTTTCAGAAAATTCATGTTTGTTCTGCATTTTTAGAATAACTCTTGTAAAGCAGAGTGCTCATTGTGAAATTTTTACAATTTATTTTTTTCGGTTTTTCACCTAACAATCAATACTAATCTCAATATAAACACTTATTATTTATTTTTATTTATTTATTATTTATTAATACAATAGTGTTTCATTTGACTTAACATTGGTGTAAACAAAAACTCATTAGAGTTTTACCGTACACCAAGTGCCGATTACAGAAAATTTAAATAAACCTTCAGTTGACGCCCAACGTACACTTCAGACTCCTCAATTACTTTAAGATACTTTAAGACTTTAATATATTATTTTGTGTCATATTCTGAATTGAAATATTTTACAATAATAATTAGTAATCCTTTTTTATAACTATTTTTGTATTGCTGTTAAAATTATATTTATCTGTAGTTAATTGTAAATAGTATTGTTTAAGCTTAAATGTGATGTTTTTGGGAGTTATGTCTCTTTTTAATGTTTTAGGTAGTTGATTTGTTAAATTCGGTATGACATAAGCCAGACGTCTTTTTCCGTAAAGGTTGTTATATTTGGGTAAATTGTATTTTGATTCATCAAATAATCTAGTTGAGTAAGTTATTTTTGGAATTTTTAAATTTTCGTTAAAATATAGTTCCTTTAATAATACAAACTGTGTTTTTTCTTCTATGGGTAAAATTTTACAAAATACAAATAATTTGCGATAATCTTCTTTAAAGTTTTCTTTTACTTGTGGGTAAGTTTTCAATAATATTGTACATAGCCAGTTAACGTCTATGAATAGGGATGTTATCAATTATAATTTATTATAATCTCTATATATAAAAATTAATCCTCATTTCCCTTCGTCACGGCGTCACGCGTGAACCGATTTTAATTCGGTTTTCACTAATGGAAAGAGGGATAAACCGGGAAGATAAATGTTCATATATATAAAATTTGCACCCCGCGCGAAGCCGGGGGCGGATCGCTAGTTAATTATAGTGACATAAGTACAACGTGTATGTTACGTTAGTAAATATAGCAATATATATACAATATTGTTATGTATACTATAGCAATATTGTATTAGGGATACAAATCTATCCCTACGTAAATATAGGAAAGTTGTGTTCAGTTCAGTTAGCGTTCCCCTTGTCGTGTGAGTAATCTCCTTAGCAAAATTTCGTTTAGCAATTATGAAAAGCTTGTTGACATTTCATTATGTTCATAGAAGTCACTCGGAATCTTCTTTGTTCCTGTACTATCTAATTTTACGTCTTTAAAGAAATGTCAAATTCTTAATTTTTCTACGTATAAAGCGGAATAACCAATCCTAGATATGAATTTTATCTAGGAAGTAAACAAAGACCAAATAAAAAATAATATAAATACATTATAATTAAAAGTGCTGAAATAATACTGTTGCGGCTAACTATGGGACGTTCTGGAAAAAGCGTTAGTGCCGGACAAAAGTCTCGAACGTCCCACCCTATCGATGGTAGCCTCGCCCCTTCCCCACTAGTGTCAATGGAAATTGGTACTTATGTTTACAACATAGAGTTTACATTTCAACAGAAATAACATTCCCGAATTTCAATGGCTTGTTTACGAAGTTGTTTAGATTTTCTGAAAAACTCGAAATGCTCGAAATACATCTAGGCGTTTGGCGCCAAGTATAAATAAGAGAGCAGGGGGGTTGTGCGATATCAAGTGATTCGAAAGCGACTCTTCGAAGCTTTTGCGAAGTTACCTGCGACAGTGAACCGGCGACAGTTTAAGGGAATCATTGCCGACTTTTGGTAAGTTTAACCGTTTCACTGGACAAGTTTACTGATTTTGTTAATCGTTCTGTTACGTGTGGGGTGAGTCAATCTGCCGTGTAAGGGCGAAAATCAACTATTTATTTCCACAAACCAAGATGACTTCCAAAAGGGCTAAACGAAAGGTCCGATAAAACCGTTAAACTTGCCAAGAGTCGTCAATGATTCCCTTATGAGTCGCTGGTTTACTGTCGCAGGTAAGTTCCGAAGTATCGCTTTCGAATCGCAGAATCGAACTGTCTGCTAGCTCGCCACTTCGCCTATTTATATCCGCTGCCAATCGTCTAGATCTTTTTTGAATTTAGTACAAACCAACAACAAACAAATACAAGTACCTAGGTAAACAAGTAAGTAAACAAGTAACACGTATTGTAAACAAGGTCATTAAAAGTTCGGAAACGCTATTTCTGTTGAATGTGAGCTCTATGTTGTGTGCATAAGGACCAATTTCCCTTGACAATAACCGGAGAGTGGGGCGACCTCTATTCTAAGGTGGAACTTTCCAGATTTGTTGACATGCGAAGACGCTTTTCTAGAACGTTCCATGGTGAGTCATAACTAGAACGTTCTATGGTGAGTCATAACAGTTCATTTCGCTCTTACACTGAATTTTGACTCACCCCGCACGTAACAATACAATGATATTTTCTCAATAGAAAAATATCATAATATTAATATTAATCCGCTATTTTAAACCCCTTTATTATCCGACATGTTACTTTAACTTACTCAAACTTTAATTCGTTAAGTTAACCATCGCTCGGCAGAAGAACCCAGAGTCTGGATTCCTTGAAAAGCACTGAGAAGTCTTCACAAATAATCTCCGTCGGGTATCTTCGCATACGTATCAGCTCAAAGCCGGTGAATTCTTTATAGAGTCCACTAAATCCCTGTCTCGAAGTTCCTGGGGGTCTCTTTCACCACCTTCAAGTGTCGATTAGTTACATCCCGCTTACTCGTATAACTCGACAAGTAAAACTTGAGAGTATCTTTTGTCAATTTCACAAACGACATCAAAGCTTCGATTAACAACTTATGCGTTAAATGAATGTCTTAGCAAATTAGACGTTCATTCATTCAATATTAAGTCAAATGTCTGTAATAAAGGAGTTTTTGTTATGTAGACACTGATAAAACAAAGACTTCAACTTATTACGATTTAGTTGGTTATTTAGTTTCAACAATATATACATATGATATTTTAAAATAAGGTATGTTCTTATTCTTGAATAATAAGAACATACCTTTGCGTTCTAGAAATAATTTTATGTTTTATACAATTATGCACTTGGTTCCTTCGATAGGCGAAATCTAGCTAAAAAACGGGACAAGTGCAAACTGAACTCGCGTGAAGAAGGTTCCGTACGGTGTTACCTATCCGCACAATATTGGGGGATTTACCAAGTTATTTTAATATCATGGACTTCTTATAGGTTATCCTGTAATCTATAAGTAGAAAACTAATTTTTGTAAATTTTCCAAAATTTTAGGTTCAGTAGTTTCGGAGACAGGGGGGGGGGGGTCAATTTTCGTCTATTTTCTTGAATAACTTGTAAACTATTTATTTTAAAATTACAAAAAAATACATTTAAGATCTTCACAAGACCTTCCGCGATGCAGTTTTCAAATTTTTTTTTTAGTTTTCACCTTCCCCCAAAAAATAACTTCCCATGTACAGAATTCATCTATTCACGTCACACCTCCGCGTTTGGGTCACAGAAATTGATATGTTTACCAAATTTCAACTTAATCGGTCTAGTAGATTCCGAGATAATTGACTGTGAGCGACGGACAGACGGACACACGAGTGATCCTATAAGGGTTCCGTTTTTTTATTCGGACTTACGGAACCCCAAAAATCAGTTTCTAAGGTCTGTAAAACAATTATATCACTTGTCAATTAAAGACGCTACTTGAAAGACGGCGTGGAAAGTAAGTTACGAGCTAGTTTATCCATTGAGTAATGCTACTCGAAGATGACAGGTGACAGATTTAGTTACACATGACTTCAGTGGATAGCCTATTTGACACTTTACTTGTATTTGGTGAAAGAGGCCCTGAGTCGAATATTATTCACAATAATAGCTGGATTGGATAGCTCCTCTCGGTGTTGCCCGCAATAAAAGTAATAGTAATTTTTAATCAAATCAATAGTGTCTAATCGCATTTTATAGCACGCTAACATTCTATCACTTGTACCAAACACGAAACGGAAAAGGTTTTCCATAATTAATTAGGCAAACTTACCTTCCGGCTTCTTCCAAGTTTGACTCTCCGAAAATATAAAAAAGGCCCGAAGCGATTTCAATTGCTTTCTTAATTCTTATAGGCATTGTAAATTTGCTATGTTTTTATCTCTTTAATTGAATTTCAAAAACTTCTGTTTGTCATTCTAATTGCTATGAAAACATTAGGGCTCATTTTCATTGGTAACTCGGTCGATATATAGAATGCGGGTTGTGTAAAGGAAAGGTACTAACTTCCTTAATTTCCATTTTTTTTTTAAATTTACTTCCTTAAGAATCTATTTCCATATAAGGCCCGCGGTATGAAAAATTGGAAATTTTATGAGGAGTACAAAATACAAAAATACAAAATACAAAAATACTTTATTTCTTTATATTATTCTAGGTACAAATACACATTATTGGGGCACTCCTAGTAAGTATTTAAGCATACTTGTATCAGGAGTCCCCGTTTCATCATCGTCGCCTTAAAAACTTAGAATAATATACGTGAGTGTGTGTGTGTGTGTGTGTGTGTGTGTGCGCGTGTGTGAGTGTGTATGTGTCATGTGTGAAATGATGTCATTATTATAATAATTTAATAAAGTTATGTTATGCAATAATCTTTAATAAAGATTCGGTTTCATCATAATTTAGGGTCTTCAGCCAGACTGTCAGGGTCTTTTTGCAATTATAGTGGGTCATGGGGTAAATATTAAGTTTCTCATTTATTTTGTTATATATGTAAGAAGTTTGGGTAATATATTGTCTTTGAGAAAAGGCGGTTTTAACAATTTTAGCATGTACAACTATATCATTTCGTCTCTTATTAATTATATTAGAGTCATAAATTAAGGATTTATGTAGTTTAAGTGTAGCATTTAGGATGTATAATTTTCTTACAGATAAGACGTCACAATAGTTATAGAGTTGAGTGGTAGGGAATCTATGAGGTAAAAAGTACATCACTTTGAGCAATGATCTTTGGGCCCTCTCCAATTCCAGAAATTTTATTTTAGTGGCTCCACCCCATATTGGTATACAGTAACATAAAACTGATTGAACTAAGGCTGTATAAATTTTTTTTAAAAGTTCTTTGTTTGCAACATGTCGAAGTGTTTTAAAAATCCATATCAGTTTCCTAACCCTGCACATAATTTGTTCGTTGTGGAAGTGCCATGATAGTCTATTATCAATTATAACGCCCAAATACCTAACTTCTGAAACTCCCTCAATATAGCTGCAAGAACAGTTGGCATTTTGGAGATTTCCACACCTGTGAATCCTCACTCCGAAACCATTATCTGGCTGTGTTCTTTTGTCAATAGAAAAGGACATAAAATAAGTTTTTGTGGTGTTCAAGGTGAGGAGGTTTGATTCTAGCCACACAGATATATCCATGAGCCCCTCCTCCGCTGTCCTGCGCGCATCGTCCCATGAGTCTCCAGAAAACACTATGGCAGTATCATCAGCATAGGAAAAAATCTTACCGCTTGAAATATTTAGATTGCAAAGTTCATTAATGTATATAAGAAAAAGAGTGGGGCCAAGAACACTTCCTTGGGGAACGCCGTAAGATATGTTTTGTACGTCACTCGTGTAATTACCAATCTTAACCCGCTGTCGGCGATCCCGCAAGTAATCATCCAGTAAAGTAAGGGGAACACCACGAATACCCAGTTTTTCGAGAGCATGAACAAGAATGGGGACAGAAACGGTGTCGAATGCCTTTTTTAGGTCTAAAAATACTGCTAATCATTTTCTACCTTGGTCGACATGTTCCGCTATTAGAGTAGTTAGTGCGGTTACTGAATCATCCGTTGATATTCCATGCCTAAAGCCGTATTGTGAGGTAGATAAAATGTCATATTTGTTTAGGTAATTGACCAATCTGGTATTTATTAACTTTTCTAGAATTTTTGAAATTGTCGGTAATACAGATATTGGTCGATAGTTATTGACGTCATCTGTGTCACCAGTCCTGTGAATGGGGGTTACAATTGATTCCTTGAAAGCAGACGGAAAAATCCCCTGTCGGAAACATATGTTAGCTAGATGGAGTAAAATTAATACAAGCGTTAACTAAAAAGCGTTGTGTTCGTCTAAGCAGTTCTACCAAAAAACCGCGGTATGAAAAGTAAAATTAATACAAGCGTTACGTTATCTGTCATTTTGACATCTGTGCGACAGCTGACGCACGTATTTATATTCCCTAATTCCATTCTCTGGGTTTATAGCAAACGTCGACATCTTGTATGAGAAGTGTAATCCGCGTTGAGGAACGAAACGATAGCGCGTTGTAATCAGCCGGCGCAGCGACATCTGTCGTCGAAAAAATTAACTATTTGAATTTATAAATCGTAGCGACATCTGAGTATGCAGAATGTAACTAAATAATATAAAGTAATTAGTTATCCAGTTATCTATTGAGATGAGGAAAATTTTATACATTTAATTTTATACGTTTAGGAGTAAACTCTAGTCGCGCGTCGGAACTGATACACAACATATTTTTTTAGGGATGTCAGTAGACTATAATATGTTATGTTATAGGATATATGTTGTATAAAGGTACTAACTTCCCCAATTTGCATAAAAAAAATTCCAAAAATTATTTCCTTATTTTTTTCCTAACGGGTCTTAGCATTACACAAACCCACAAACCATATATATCATTCAAGTGATTTCTCTTTTAATTCATCGTTTTTTTTTTATTATTATTATTTACCAATGACCCGCCCGCCCCCGTGAATTTTTTTCCTACAATAACATAAATTTTCGTCGCTTATCGCTCTTTCCATTAATTAAAACCGTATCAAAATCGGTTGGAAGGTTTAAAAGAAGTTATTTGAATAGGAAAATCGATTCTGAACTCCAATTATGTACAAAATGTGGTTTCCTAACTATATTTCTATGCAGTAATTTGATAAACGAGGCGAGTGCCAACCCTGCGGTCATTAGTATTGTCGACTAAGCGTATAGCCAAAGTTTAACATAGGGATTCGACACCAGAGTCTACTTCCAACTTTCAAGTAAAACGTGAATTAAATTTCAAAGTACTATTTCTCTACTAGCTGACCAATTAATGCCTACCTCAAACTTTTACCACCGCACTGCGCGCCATAGATGCAAAGTTCATCCGCATTACTTGGATAAGATGCCGCTGCGCACAGTTCGGATGAGTAGAAACTTTATCCCACGGAAGCGCGATCTTTGGAACAGTCTCCCTTCTAATGTGTTTACATCTAGCAACAATAAGGGCTTCTTCAAGCGAGCAGTAAACAAATTTCTGCAAGGTCGGCAGCGCACATGTAACCCCCCCTGGTGTTGCTTGTGTCCTTAGGCGACGGTAGCCACCTACCATCAAGTGGACCGTCAGCCTTTCTGCCACCTTTAATCTTCTATATATAAAAATCACGGCATCGCGCGTGAACGGGTAGACCGATTTTAATTCGGTTTTCAATAATGGAAAGAGGGATAAACGGGAAATGTTCTCATATATAAAAATTGCACGCCGGGCGAAGCCGGGGGCGTGTCGCTAGTAATCAATAAAGAAAACCTGTCACAACTGACTTAGTTGACGTCAATGTTTGATTAATGACTGAATTGACAGCTAGGAACTTTGGATGAGAAGCGAGACTGTGGCCGAGTGGAAATTGCCTACCATCAAGTGGACCTTCACGTCAACCAAATGTTACCTAAAAAAATCCCACTCTTGACAAAATTGACAATGATTTGTCATTAAGGTAGCTTTCAAAATTGATTTGATATAATCTAAAGTATAAATTAAAAGTATTAACTATAGTAGTGTAGCGCTACTGTACTGTGGAATGTTTGCAAATGCAAGAGATGCAGATTTTTACATTATATTGCGAATGAGAATAGCATCCCTCTGATGTCTAGAGTACGGGACAGCCCCGACATGTTGTTGAAGGTAATTGCTAGTAAGATAATAAAACATTGGGTGATGTCACATATCACCCTCAACAGAAAGTGATAGATGACTTTCTGTTTGTTAATTCAATGTAATATGTAAATGTATTACTATGTACAGTATTGGTATAATTTGTAAAAAGCTATGGACACATGTCTGAAATGAAGTTATTATTATTGTACATATTTTATTTATTTTTTTAGTTTTAATATTTTTACAATGTTCTATGAAACAATAAATTTTATAAAAAAAACCTAAAACTAGAACTCTGTAGGTAGCTGGGCAAGACCCAAGCTACCTCCGACCTCCGATCCAAGAACCTCCTGACAATTCGGGCCGTCTCAAGAAGTACCGACTTCTGTATCTGTCTCTTGATCCAGCCATCTAGTGAGAGCCTCTGGAGGTGTTGGTCGAGGCTCTTCGCTATAAGACTGCTGACTATCGGGACAACGATTGTGGACTCGACATCACGCATGGCGGTCACCTCGTGAGCTACGAGTAAGTCTATGTACTTGGTGAGCTTTTCTTTTTCTGCTTTCACGAGATTTTCTTCATGCGGACAGCGATGTCAACAAGCATCGTCCAGCGTTGGAATCGGTAGCACGACCATTTTCGAGAACGTACTTGTAATATGGCTTGTACTTGTAATAATGGAACATGCTTGTACTTGTACTTGTAATAATAATATTATTTTCCATTTTACTACTAACTCGTCTCCCATTCCAAAAGCCAAAGTGGGAGGGAGACGGTGTTACCCTCGACAGAAGCACAGGGCGGCGAAAAGATAAATTTATTTGAAGAAAATTATTTTCTAAGGCTCGGACTTAATAACTAGATTGAATCCACCACAAGCGGGTCGGAAATATGTGCCACGAGTGGATCCGAAATATTCTTCTCGTCTCCGCTGCATGACATCACCAGCTTGCGAGGAACACCTCGCGATACTAATGAGACATCCCCTGAACTACTCAACTGTATCCCCTGAAGCTAAGCGGAGACAAGATAAGTAAACAACGAAATCCTATTAGTTCTTTCTAGCACATTTCTCCTCTCGTCTCGTCTCCGCTTTGGTGTAACTCAGGCCTAAGGTCTGATATAATGCAGCAAACTAGCGACGCTTATTTGCATTTTTTTTGTAAATTATTTATACACACAAACTTTTCTCGTTTATCGCTTTTCCATTAGCGAAACCGTATCAAAATCTATTAGGTTGTTTAAAAGAAGTTAACGGAGGAACAGACAGACTTATTTCATAATATTTATAGAAGATAAATATAGGATTTAAATAAATAAACTAATATCAAATATAAAACGAAACTGTAATTATCCCACTTTCATTATTCAGAATGAACAGTGGTCTGTTCATATTTTTACTGTGGGTTGTAACGTTTCTAGTAATTGAGGTATATTTATTTTTCTATTGAAGTATTCACTGCGACCACGCCTTTTCTTGATGTTAAGGCGTGGTCGGAATGAATTGATTGATTGATGCCGAAATTTATTTTGAATTAGTTTTAAAATATGTATAATAGCTGTCGCTATTTTTATACCGACAGCTTTAGGTAACTACACAATAAAATGTTATCGTTTTTTTTTTTCAAGGAAAGGGCATGTCCATTCATTTCGTATCAATTCTAAAGTTTTAAGAGAGCGTGTAATATGAAAAATCCCTCGAGGGAAACCTTGTCTTTCATCTTTAGTATAGCGATTTTGCTTGGAGACATCCAGACATGCTCAAAGAGCGATTTTAGAAATACGCTTTTCGTAATTTGTATTGGTAAAAAATATACGTAAATAACTACGTTACACCTACGCTAATCGAATTTAAAAGAAAACTACGCTTCAATAGAAATGTGAACTAGGGGTGTTTTGTCATTGGTCGTTTTCACATCCTAAAAATGCATTTTATTTTTTCACATGTCACTACAATGTCACGAGCCGACGACGACGGTCGCTGGGGCCGGAAGGTTCTCGAGAGGAGGCCATGGACCGGCAAGCGCAGCGTAGGACGTCCATCCACAAAGTGGACAGACGACCTGATAAGGGCCACGGGTCGACGGTGGATCCAGGTTGTTTCTGATCGGAATTAGGGGAAAATTAGGGGGAGGCCTTTTACCTACGGCTGAAATATTTACATTTTCTATAAATAATTATGTCAACTCTTAGTTATAACTGTAATTAAAATAAATATATAGTAAGTGTACATTTTTTTTTTCAGAAAACCTGATGAATTACTAAATTTATTATCACTGTATAGAAGAGCCCCGCAGTTTTATTTGATAGGTACTGTTTTTTTGGAGTTTACTCCTTATGAATCGATTTTCATATAAAGCGGGATTTTCATTATAAAGCGGGATCTCAAAAACTACTGAACGAATTTTAATGCGGTTTTCGCTACTGGAAATAAAAATAAATTTACGCGTGCGAATTCGGGAGCGGGTTGCTAGTATGGTATAAAATAAACAGAAATATAAAATAGTATAGAAGGGATACATAAATTAGAAAAATAAAGCCCATATTAGAAAAAAAATTAGACGAGCCCATTGGATGAGTGGTTAGGGTGCTTGCCTTAACGCTCTGTTCTAGGGTTCCCGCGTTCGATTCCCGGCAGGGTCAACTTTGAAAAATGAACTTTTCAAATTTGACTCTGATTTGGATTTGGAAAGTAGTGGCAGGGCATACCGCGTTTTCGCAGTCATTTGGGCAGCCCGCCTGGTGGCAGTAACCGCCCCCTTACAGAAGACCACCTTGAAATAACAGCACGTGTGCTGTTGTGTTTCGGTGAGTGAGTATGGGATGCCAGAGCCCATTTCCCTATCCCCTCCTAGTCCCTTAAACTAACCCTACTGTGTCGTAGCGCACTTGCAGCAGCTTTGGCGTTGCTTGTGTTATGGGCGACGGTAGCCACCTACCATCAAGTGAACCGTAAGCCTGTCTGCCGATCTTAACATAAAAAATAAAATAAAAAATTAAATGTACTTGTAACCGCTTTATAAAAAAAAAGTGTTTAGAGTGTACGAAACAATCTTCGTCCATTTATTTTCTCAGACTGACAACGGCAGAGTATTCGAGGTGACAAAGAAATATTATCTCCAGGGATATCTTACAAGATTTAATATAACTTGTAAAGGTCAATTTTGCTTTCCACATTCGGTAACTCAGTTTTAAATTGAATTAAGTTTCCAGATGAAATGTTAAAGATAAAATTTCTCCAAGAAACATTAGGTCTTACTCGTGTGTCGTACAAGACATCCATGAAATCTAATATTTAGTACACAAGGGCTTTAATCAACATTACCTAGACTAGAACTGTTCAATTTCAACAAGTAAAAGACACGTTATAATTTTCTTATAACTCTTACAATCCAAAAACATTCTACGAAGTATAAGCTTGCTAATTTATCTCTAAGTACCTTGTTGAAGACTAAATAAGAAAATTGTTTCATTGATAAAAATAATTCTATGTACATTTCGTTCTTAGACTAAGTTTAAAAGCGATTTTCTTATTAGAGAAGTTTTTGGATATTTTTATCGATTTTGTATTGTTTTGCTTCCATTTATTAATAGCGTATCAAGATCTATTCAAGCTACGGTGAGAGGTATTTAGATAGACAAATACCGGAAATAGATAGAAATTTTTTGTCGTGAATGGTGGAAAATTTGGTGAATATTGGATGTTAAGAAAACGTTTAGAACGCTCAGAGCAACGAAATCTAGACTTTTCCGATTTTGTTCTAAACATTTTGACATACTCTTGTATTTAGTGTACAAATGTTTTGTGTTGGTGTAGAAACTACATTACGGAGATTGTCAAAGAAGATTAAGAGTTCTCTCAGAATATTCAAACAGAAATAGCCTCAACCCATATTTCTTAGTCTACATTGTATGCTTTGATGAAACAAATTTCAGTAATAATGGAATGTATAACGGGCATAACAATCATTATTGGTCCAGTCTAAATCGATTCCGTGTTCGCAAAACAATCAGGTCAGATTTTCCTTTAATGTTTGGTGCAGCGGAATCAGAAGCAATAGTCGTTTTGGTTCACGTATACAAAGGACATCTGAATACAGAAAAATACATTGAAATATTAGATCTTTTACCAAATGAATTAAATTTCCTACAGGAAGAGGAACGAAATAATATCATTTTTCAACAAAACGGTGCTCTTGCTCACAATAGTTTTTTAATAATTTCTGTCCTGTTTTTGTATATAATGTGTCTTCCGTGTAGTGAATAAAAGTCTTAAGTCTTAAAAATCCAACGGGACGATTGGATGGCCTGCAAGAAGTCAAGACCTGGACTATTTTTATGGGGTCATTTAAAAAATGTTATTTACAAAAAGTCTTATGAGACTTCTACAGTTTCAAAAGAGCTAAGGGTTGAGGTAGAAAATTTCATGAGGAGCATTCACCACAACACTTCGCAGAAGGCTACACGAAGTGAATTTCAAAAAGGACTAAATTTGTGCATCCGGAACGCGGGGTCTCATTTCGAACAACTTATCAGTTAAATTTATTAAAGTGTAATAAGATTAGAACAGTTGATAAAATAAAATTTAATGTTAAATTGCATGATCTTTTTATTTCTGAGACCAAATGTTTGTTAGAGATTTTATCCTGAACATTGATTCTATCGACTAGTAGAATAAAATAGCCAGTGTTTATTTTTTGGATTTTTAGTCAGTTCGATTCCCGGTTTTTTTTATTATTATTATTATTTATTAATACAATAACGTTTCATTTCACTTAACATTGGTGTAAACAAAAACTCATTAGAGTTTTACCGTACACCATTTGCCGATTACAGAAAATTTAAATAAACCTTCAGTTGACGCCCACGTACACTTGGACTCCTCAACTACTTCAAGACAATAATAATTAGTATTACTTTTTCATAACTATTTTTGTTTTATTGTTAAAATTATATTTATCTGTAGTTAATTGTAAATAGTATTTTTTTAGCTTATAAGTGATGTTTTTGGGTGTGGGGGTTAAGGTAAGATTTTCGAGAAATCTGTGAACTCAGTTTTGTTTCTTATTAAAATTAAAGGAATTTTTCCTTGTATTATAATAATCTACCTTAAGGATTTAAAGTGGTGCCCCTTCAGGACCCATTGTTTTTTTTCCACACTGTATATCATAAATTCACAAAGTCCTTATTTTTGGTCAATTTTAAATATCTTCATCGCTGTGACGATGGTGGCGCCACCACTGTGACAGTGGCGCCCAATTTTTTATATTTCTAGACAAATATAGAAACCTAAAAATTTTCCAAAACAAAAGGTATCATATGTTTTAATCCAGATAATAAATTTCTTTATACATGAGTAAAGAGTAACTAACATTTATACATGCTAACAAACTCTCGCCTTATAATATTAGTACTAGTAGGTTTTCGCTAGAGTTAATGTATATAGCATGTCAAATCAGCTAGTGATTATTTTTGTAAATGTTTTTCTTAATACTTTTATTGGTGATTTATACAAATCTTATATATAAAAATGAATCCCCATTTCCCTTGGTTACGGCATCACGCGTGAACGGGTAGACCGATTTTAATTCGGTTTTCACTATAACTGAAAGAGGGATAAACGGGGAATGTTCATATATATAAAAATTGCACCCCGGGCGAAGCCGGGGCGGGTCGCTAGTCATTAATAAAAGTATTAAGAAAAACATTTAAAAAGTATTAATAAAATAAATTTTATTATAAATAATAGTATTAAGATAATTTAATACTTATTCATAAAATTCTAAAACTCTCTTGTAGCTTTTGTTAGCTCTCTTGTGCTGAATTCAATTACTTCATGACAATCTTAGACAAACACGATAATCACGCTTGACATAATAATTCCCAAGTCCTTTGCAATGTAATCGTATCATTTCCTGTAGGACCACTGCAAGCGATGAGGTAGTTTCTCCTTCAGAGGATACACTTTGACAAGTAGTCTGATAACACAAGTAGTTTTAGAGGCAAATTGGCAGCTTACACCTAACTAAAATAAAAATAAAAACTTCTGTTTTAAGTGCAGGATTGTTCGCATAAAACAAATTGTACCTTTATTTGTTACAACATTGTTCAGACGGTGTGACATTGTCGCGGCGTACTGTACTAATTGAAATATTTAATTCCACAAAACTAATTAGTTGAAAATTTTGCTTATTTAAAATACTCATATGTAAGAATGTCTCGTATTGAATTACATTAAGGCGAATAGTTAAATCAGATATATTGACATTGGTTCGAGTTTAATTTCTTTTAGGCTCGTAATACCCTCAAACAAAGACTAGCGTCAGACCTATGAATTAATGTATATATTGCACAACAATTTTTGTAGCTACTCGGAGATAACCGAACAGATTTAAAATTGGAAGGTTTTTCTTAAATATTGTGTAAAATGTAAAAAAAGAAATAAAGGTAGTCGACTAAAACTTTCGAACAGTAGATCTTTAGTTAATTAATAAACTGAATTTTTTAACTACTATCACACGAAAGCTTTTTTGGGCAGATTTTTTTTTTTTTTTTTTTTTTGAAAACTCAAGTACCACAGTCTTAATCACAGCTACTAATCATGTTCAACTTTGAATATACACACGTTAGTATCCTTTCAGTGTTGCTCGAAAACTTTATCTGTTAAATAAATGAATAATAAATAATAATAATAACGTGGTCTCTAACTATGGGCCTCTTGTGAAATCTCAACTTCGCACAAAGAGCTATGGAGAGGGCTATGCTCGGAGTTACACTGCGAGATCGAATCTGAGGCTCTAGTATGAGTTTACGATACTACACCAAGTCTACACTCGCTAGCGAGAACGTAAAACTTTTGTATGGAAAATCGTGAACTGTCAATGTCAAATTATCAATTTTCCATATAAATGTTTTACGCTTTCGCTAGCGAGTGTAGTATCGTAAACTCATGCTAGAGCCACAGGAATGAACAGATCCGGTAGGCGAATAGAAGTTATCGACAAAACCCAGTGGATTAGTAACTTGAAGTGTCAGTGGCCAGGACACACAGTACGAAGAGCGGACGGTCACTGCGGGCCGAAGGTTCTCCAGTAGAGGACATGAACCGACAAGCGCAGTGTACAGGCGACCTGATGAGGGCCAAGGGTAGACTGTGGATCCAGGCTGTTTCTGATGAGCCCTTTTGAAAATATTTGAAAATTTTGGAAATCCAGCAGTGATGATATAAATAAATAAAGATGATAGTACATATGTATATATTTATTTTCTTTCTGTTTGTCAACGGTTTTGATAGTAGCTATTGACGAGCCTTATCATTGTTATAAAAAAAAAAAACAATTTTTGAAATGATTATGGTAGAATTACAACCAGTGGGCGAATACAAGTTTAATTATTACAATTTTTTGGATAAATAAATTACCGAGAAAATTTGTATTAATATTTTTTTGTGTTTGTTTCAGGTAAGTTCCATCAAAAAGAAGTTGCGTAAGTGCTCCCACTACACTCAAACTATTTAAAACTCATTCTCTATTTGACGAACCGTTAGGGTGCTTGCCTTATCGCTCTGTTCTAGGGTTCCCGGGTTCGATTCCCGGCAGGGTTTGAAAAAATGAACTTTTTAAATTTATATCTGGAAAGTAGTGGAGGAGCACATTACGTTTCGCAGTCATTTGAGAAGCCCGTCTGGCGGCAGTAACCACCCCCTTACAGAAGACCACCGTGAAATAACAGCACGTGTACTGTTGTGTTTCGGTGAATGAGTAAGGGATGTCAGATCCTATTTCCCTATTAGTCGGCAGCGCACTTGCAGCAGCTTTGGCGTTGCTTGTGTTATATGTAGGCGACGGTAGTCACCTACCATCAAGTGGACCGTCATCCTGTCTGCCGATCTTAACATAAAAAAATAAAATAAAAAAACAAACAAATAACAATAACACAGTGAAATAAGTTTAATTTTTTTTTATTTTTAAGATAATTTCCGTTTTTAAAGAGCAGTCTAAGAATTAGTTAATTAATGAAACTTGCAAAAGAAGAGAAATTGGGATAACTTGATGAAGCTACAATAATTTATTAATTTAATAATTTAATAATGTAGAGCGTAAATTTTAGCAAACAAGATCTTAGCGCACTCACCTCTGCCATTTAGCGTAACGTGTTGTCTTTTTTGTTTCTTTAAGAGATGCTTTAAGCTTAATATATTTAGTTTAGACATATATTACTTTTACAATAAAATAAAATAAATGTTTGAACTATGAACTTTTCTTATAAATGAGTTTTGGTCGCGCCAAGCTATTATTATAAAAGTGGACCATATTTTTTTTTTGCTGGTGGTACATGCAATCAAAAGGACAAGGAAACCAAGGAGATCTGTCACATACCTCGTGAGTCACCAAGTCCTTGGTCCTCCAGCAGCGAAAACTGCAACGGGCCCGTCACACACAAAGTCCAGAAGCTCCAGCACTTCGCCACTTTTATGATTACACTCTCGGAGCGGGAAGCGTGACCAACTAGATAGATTGTATGCACAATTGTCTGATAACGTTAGCGGATGAGATAAAATTCGAATCTCGCAGATCGAGATCGGCGGCGTGACGTGTGTTTGTTGTGATCTGCCAAAATCTGCGAACCAGATCCCCACCTACAATGGGGATATCGGTGGGGTATGTGGGACTTTTACCCACTAAAAACCCAAGGTGTTTCTTCGCGCCGTCTATGACGGGGGTTAGGGGATCGAAGAACCATGCGTCTGCCTTCCCCCGCCAGACGAGGTTCCACCTCGATTAGGCGCGGAGTTTACACAGCACAGCACACACAGCCGAAAACACACAGCACGTCTTCCCTATGGACGGGGCGGACGGCCCCATGTCCGCCGCCCCCGATCGAAGAGGCACAAGATGCCCATTTTCACCTCGCAGCGAGCAGTCAGCGAGGGGCTTCGTCTTTGAAGCAACCCTTCACCTCTTCTCCACTGCACAACCGGTGACCGGTGAGGCTCCAACTTTCCGTTGGAGCCTCAACGGAAAACTATCGCTCCGCCACGAGCTCCGCTAAACGGAGCCCGCTCGGAGCCCTCCGTGTGTGCCTTGTTTGTCCCCAAAACCAATCCAATCGGTCGAGCAAAGGCCGGTGAATATATCCACCGAACCCTGCAGCCGTCCGGATTGCTTAGGGTAAGACCCCCGCCCCCCAACACGACAAGGTCCTTTCCCACGGCTTGCAGTGCGGTAGTGACAGACAGTGAACAGGGAGCGAGACAGCACACATCGAACTATTATTAATTGTCAACAAATATTGCGTTAAACATTTTCATGCCAAATTCCAACATTTAAATGGAGTGGGATGATAAAAAGCATCCAATTACTGTGATAGCATTACACAATGTACACTCTCTATTCACTTTCATTCACTCTCTGTTCGCTTGTTTTGATTCAATGTTTGTGAATCAGGATACAATGAAACGTGCGCTCTTTGTGACCGAAAAGATCAAGCTGACCAAGTATTATACAAAAAAGCGACTAAAGCAATTGTTCGATTTTTATCACTGTTCTGTGTCGCTGAATGGCGAACATAGAAGGCAACGCGTTTGTTGACTTGCGGTAGTCTGCGGCCAGTCAACATTATGGCGAATTTGATTTGAACGCGAAGCGCGTGTTTCTTTATCGGGAAGAATTTTAAATGTTGAAATTTAAAATTGTTGAAGAAATGTTGAAGAATTTTAAATGTTAGGATCATATTTATTTCTCAAAAAGAATTACAAAAATTCACTTAAATGGGAAATTTTAAGCATAAACATTAGTTCGCATCACGAGCATACAACTAATTTGAAATTTAATATATAAAATACATAGTGAGATTTATAAAAACAAAAACATGAATACGTTACAAATACCCACAAAACCTATTAAATAAAAATACCTTTATGCGAAATGTGGATAAATTCAAAAATATAACAAATGTATACAAACAAGAAACATTGATACGACACTGCTGGAAGAGACATCGCTCTATAAGTGAATAATAAATTTAAACGTAATACTAATAAAATTAGTCTGTACTTATTTTATAATCATAAAGTTTTTTTTAAAAGTCTGTTGAAAATATTTGTAGATTTCGCCTCTTTTATATATTTAGGAAGTCCGTTCTACAGCTGCGCAACCCCATAAAGTATCTTGGTGCTCGCATTGTCAATTTATTTGCATTTCTTAGTTTCATTTTATGCACATCATAGTTTTAAAATAACCCACAACAAAATAATGATCAAGTACCACGCGCGCATTTATGATGTGCAATCTAAAATAAAATCGTTGTTCGCCTGTTATGTATTTGTGCACGCTTAATCTCAGAAACGGCTTAACCGATTTTCAAATAGTTTCTATTACTGATATATTGCAGCAAGCTTCCGGTAATATTTAGTGCTTGTTTCATTCCAATCGGTTTACAAACAAAAAAGTTAACGTGTTATTCCGAATACCACGCGTATGAAGTCGCGAGCACAACTAGTCTATACATATAATAAAATCTTAAACGAGCTGTGCCTGTAAATTAAAAAAAAAACAACTTGTACGTTGTCCTTATGCTACTGAAGTCAAAAAATAGTTTTTTGAATTTTTGTCTATGCGTTTGTGCACGCTAATTTCAGAAACGGCTTAACCGATTTTCATGTGGTTTCTACTGATCTATTGCAGCAAGCTTCGCAGCAAGCTTCCGGTAATATTTAGTGCATATTTAATTCCAATATGTTTACAAACAAAAAATTTACTCGTTATTCCGAATACCACGCGTACGAAGTCGTAAAGAAATAAACACTTGGGCTCATAAAATGTGAGGTCATCGGTTCACTTCTAAAGTAGGCCCTGTTTAACTGATCAGTTAAAATGGATTACGGTGCGTACGAAAAATGCCGTCATTTATTCACACTCACTGTCAATATAATTGATGTACGTCAGTTCAATTGATCAATTTAACTGACCGTGTCTGTCGATACTCAGAAACGCCTTTTTCCGTTTGGTATCCAAATAACAGGTGTAACATTCAAACTGTTATCAAAAACAAGCTCACAGCTCCGCGTTACATGTGAACCGCATAAATCAACACCTACACAAAGAAATCGAGTTCTTAAACCTTTGGTTCCCACAAAAATGCCTTCATTGTTCTGTGGCATTCATTTTTTAAGATAAACCCTCACATTAGGTGAGGCGTGCATTACTGGTCGACCCCCCGCGGTCTCTTTTGTGCCTCTATACAAGTTTTGTTAGTGCATGTTATGGTGCTAAAGTGAGTTTCAAACGCCTTTTGATAATCGAATTACATGAGTTTTTATTGCTTTTTTTTATCCTAAATTTAAAATTCGAATACGGAATCGAATTCCATTACAATTTAAAATGATTTTAACTTAAAGTTCTCAAATAGTCCAGTCAATGAAGCCTGAGCTTTGCCATTTTGAGCTGGGTGAGTAGAAATAATGGGAAAATGTTCGTTATTGATCCTGCAATAACATATCGGAAATGCAGGGTCCTAAATCACCGGATTCAAATATTAATCTTTTTCTCAAATATCTCGAAAACTATAAGATATATGAGAAAAAGTTTCAGATAAAAGTTGTAGAGGATTCAATTGTCTACAAAAATGGTTCGTATCAATTCTTACGTATCGGGCACCGTTGGCTCGGAAATCGCGTTTATATATATTTTTTAGTGTTAATATCGGCAGACAGGCTGACGGTCCACTTGATGGTAGAGGTGGCTACCGTCGCCTATAACACAAGCAACGCCAAAGCTGCTGCAAGTGCGCTGCCGACTGCAGTAGGATTAGGGATAAGGGACTGGGAGGTGATAGGGAGGAAATGGGCTCTGGCATCCCTTACTCACTCACCGAAACACAACAGCACACGTGCAATGTTATTTCACGGTGGTCTTCTGTAAGGGGGTGGTTACTGCCGCCAGTCGGGCTGCCCAAATGACTGCGAAACGCAGTGTGCCCTGCCCCTAATTTTCAGATCCAGACCAGAGCCAAATTTGAAAAGTTCATTTTTCAAAGTTGACCCTGCCGGGAATCGAACCCGGGGACCCTAGAACAGAGCGTTAAGGCAAGCACCCTAACCACTCGTCCAACGGGCTATAATGTAAAAATTATTTTTTTCTAATAGTATCAACTCTTGCGTTAGCAAGAAGTATTTAATATATAGATACAATATTAGATACCTGTGTTTTTATTTACAAAATTTATTTTAGATCGAAACGAAACTTTGGGAATGTATTCAAGTCAATATTTACTTTTGAAACCACATAAACAAAATTTATACGTATATAATAAAATCGTAAACGAGCCGTGTCTGAACATTAAATATTTTTACTAAAAAAAAAAAAATTGTACACGTTGTACATAATTATGTTACCGAGGTCCAAAAATAGTTTATAGAGTTTTTGTCTGTCTGTTTGTGCATTTGTACACGCTATTAACCGATTTGATTGCGGTTTTCAGAGATGTAAGTACTTCCTATAAGATGTCCAAAGGCATGCACCTATCGGCTCTTCCCGGCACGGATCTAAATCGTCGTCCCGGTAATAGGGAATATACAAATAAATTTTTTTGTACGATAGCCTGTAAACATGTGTTCGCGCAAATAAAGATTTATTTTATTTTATTTTTATTTTAACGTATAAAAATATCCTGCGCTGAAAAACTAAAATTTATTAAGAAAAAAAAAAATGTAAAAATTTACTAACATCTACGGGCATTATAAACACCCGCACTTTTGACGCGCTTGTCGTGACGTCACAGTCTACAATAACAATCATTAAAAAATCACAAATTAAACAATTACGCGTTCGTTGACACTGTCATTATAGACGTCACATTCGATCTAAACGTTTGAAGTATTTCGAAGTTTTCACTATTTTTTTGCACTTTTTAAAAATAATTTCTTAACAAAAAGTAATATTAAAAAATATTTACATAGTAATAATTCTAAAGCAAAAAGAATTTTTAAATTCCGATTGGTAATTCCAGAGTTAAAATCGTTCAAACAAACAAACAAACAAACTCTTCAGATTTATTAAATTAGTTTATACTAAAAAAAATAGTATCAAAATCCACACAGGTAATAAAAGACAAGTTTGCAAGGACAATACGCTTGTGGCCGTTTGTCGTAAACAGTGCTCAGTGGAAAGAACGTTTGACTGCAGCAGTGGTAGACTCGGGATCGAACTTGAGCGCAGCAGCTCCTTTGAGTCTGCGGTTCACAAATTATCTTCACTAACAGTTAAGGAAAAAAATAGTCTCCCAACCTTCTATATATGTCGTATCCTGGTCGTATAGCATTTATAAACGCTGTATGCCAATATGCTAATATAGGTGTTGCTGGCTACGCCATAAAAGTGTGGTATCGTATCCAAAACTTAACATTAATATCTTAAGAAATTTCAGCGTAAAGAAATACCTACCTGTTTTGTCATGTCGGAAGGACTGATGTCGTGCCTATAAAGTCTTACTTATTTATTTATTAAACTGTACCCTGGACAGATTTTATGGGCCGAGTGAGCGTACAGTCGGCTAATTAAAATTCCGCTTCTGCAAGATCTAGTCTCTGGACTAACTTATATTGTATGCAACACATAGTCTTCTGTTCTTCTATAGGGGTCTTTTCTATTTGCTAAGTAAAGTGAGGTCGAACTTTATTGATTTTAAGCTAATTTCTCACTGTAATTAGCACTCCTTTAGTGCAGTGCAAACTGTAAATGAAATAAGCTGCACTATATAAATTGGTCGCACTGCACTATACACTGTCGTTGCATAGCACCATATACATATATCGGTTGCTCTGCACCATATGTATCGGTTGCTCTACACCATATGTATCGGTTGCTCTGCACCATATGTATCGGTTGCTCTGCACCATATGTATGGGTTGCTCTGCACGATATGTATCGGTTGCTCTGCACCATATGTATCGGTTGCTCTGCACCATATATATCGGTTGCTCTGCACCATATTACTAGTTGCACAGCACTATATATACTGGTTTCACAGCACTATATAAATTGGTTGCACTGCGCCATATAAATTGGTTGCCATATTACTAGTTGCACAGCACTAAATATAACTAGTATGTAGCAAATAGTACACTAGCACTAGTATGTATGGCACTAGTATGTAGCACATAGTACACTAGCACTAGTATGTATGGCACAGCGCCATAACTGGTTTCATTGCGCTATACTTATATACTGGTTTCACAGCTCGTTAATAAACTGCATACATATATAAATATATACTTCAAGAATTCCTTCAATATGACAGTCTATGTCAATGTTTAGGTAAAAAATAAAAATACACATCTGTTTTGTAAGCTTCAATATATAATTTTAATTAAATTGGAATCGATGTTTGGGCTAAATTTTGAATGAGAATGTGCACCTTTTATATTAAACGAGGCTATTCAGGAATCAACTGAAAACTCTTAAATATTATAAAAATTCTGTAGCCTCGTCGGACTAAAACTTCTTAAGGCGAGCATTTGTCTTAACCAAAAAAATCTGTGTGAATTTTCTTTCTCTATCGTACTTATGTAAGAAGTTGCAAGTGGGACACAGGGGGTAAACTTCGGATCGCGTTCACGGTAGCCAGGCGGAGCCATATATTAATAATTCATCGAACTAACCTATAAATAGACACTATTTACAATAACAAATATTGAGGTCAATAATTAACAAATCCTATCTTTTAAGTTGGACCAAATAACAGATACTTACGAAGATTGATCAAAGTCGGTTCAGTAGTTTCAGAGTTTATCGCGAACACACATCCTGACACGGGATTTTTATATATATAAGATTTACATAATTTTAAATCTTTTTAGATTTTTTAGTAAACAAATGGTGCTGATGTTTATCAAAGCTTGAGAATATCACTGGGCGTAAGTCCTCAACTGAAACTCTTTTATCTCCCTAAATTCACGCTGAGTGTACATTCGCCTAGGTCTTTACAAATGGTCTCAAGTCTTAAAGCGTATATCACGCGGCCTCCATTACTCACTTGTCCTACCATATTTAGAATGTATTGTTGCCAATTAATAATTTTTACCATAAACGTGGAGATAACATAAATAATACTTGGAAGTGTCATAAATTAGGTCGGCCATTGTGTTTATTGGGGGGCAGTGTTTCCGTAAAAGGCGAAGGTATGGTGATATCTTATGTGCTTCGGTTGAAATGTTTTTAAGGGGGAGACAAACCCTAAATACTAAAAATATCCATTGTTTAATGAAAATGTTACAAGAAATAGACAAGACAATTGCTTTGAAAAAAATATATATTATACTTAAACATGTGAAGAACCAATTGTATTGGTTAGAATTTTCGTTAATGTAATAGAAACTCCACAAAAAAAAGTTAGAAAACAAGAAGAATTTGACTTTTATTGAAAATTCTCTCGAAAACGGCTTATTGCACGCATATGAATCCTGTACCTATTAATAAGTTAATATCAGATAAAAAAATTGTATTAATAAAATTTTTTATTTTGTGTATTGTTCTAATGGTAAAAACAAAAAAACACCATTTCTAGACCTGTTGAATTGGATCCGCCGCCACCGAGTTCTATAGTAAATGTCATTTGCCTCAGTGAAGCCCTTAAGTCATATTCGCATCCGAGTTGAAACAGTCAGTTGGGGAGACAAACGAGATAATTTTCACTTAACTACAAGTTAACTGGGATAACTGCTCGGCTGCTTAGCAGACTCTCATGTTTTTTTTTTGTTGAGATTGGCAGATAGGCTGACGGTCCAATTGATGGTAGGTGGCTACCGTCGCCGATAACACAAGCAACCCTAAAGCTGCTGCAAGTGCACTTCCGACTACAGTAGGATTAAGGATAAGGGATTAGGAGGGTATAGGGAAATGGGCATCCCTTACTCACTCACCGAAACACAACAGCACACATGCTGTTATTTTACGGTGGTCTTCTGTAAGAGGGTGGTTAATGCCGCCAGACAGGCTGCCCAAATGACTGTGAAACGCTGTGTGCCCTGCCAATACTTTCCAGACCCAGACCAGAGCCAAATTTGAAAAGTTCATTTTTCAAAGTTGACCCAGCTGGGAATCGAACCCGGGAACCCTAGAACAGAGCGTTAAGGTAAGCACCCTAACCACCCATCCAATGGGCTCGTCAATGGGTTTGAATCCACATCAGTAATAATAATATTACTAACGCCGGACGATAGTTGTTGCTTGTTGACATCGCTCAATCGCATTACGTAAACCTCGTGAAAGCCGAAAAAGGAAAGCTTATCAATTATATTGACTTGACTCACGAGGTAACCGACAATTATCGTCCCGATAGTCGTTTCGAAGAGCCTAGAGCAAAATTTGAAGAGGCTCTCTCTAGATGGCTGGATCAAGGGACAGATGCAGAAGGTGGTACTTCTTGACACGGCAAGTATTGTCAGGAGTTCCCCACTCTGCAGCCAAAACCACCGGTAGCTTGGGCCTTGTCCCACTACCTGCGGAGTTCTAGTTTTAGGTTTTTTTGTAATACTTTTTTTTATAATTGTATTATAAAAAAATTAAAACTAAGAAAAATAAACAAAATATGTGGTATAATAAACAAGCCACAATGATTAATAATAATCACTCTCTCTAACAGTAAATTATGTTTATTGGGGAGCAGTGAAATAATTTCTCTCAACATAAAAAAAAATTAAAAATATTGTTGTTTAAGATGGCGTGCAAAGCAAAAAAAAATCTCATTTCACCCACGTGGCCCCGTAATTGAATGGACACGATACCAACACAATAGAGTTCCTTTTATTAGCCATATATTTACGCAATCTTGTTAAAATAATATGAAACAATTTATGAACAGTCTATACGCAACACATTTATAATAATCTACTCACAAACAAGTCTTATTAAAAAAATTACGTTTAAATATTCTTGCGCAAGAAACATAGTCTTCACGTCTCAATGGAGCGATTGTGCCTGATCATGTGAAACAATGCACATTCAAGTATACATGTCATGGGACGGAAGATAGCGCATTTCGCGGAATAAAAAGTATTAAATATTAATTACTCGTAAACTATAATTTCAAATGAAAAATTAATTATAAAAGGCATAGATAATCTGTGAAGTGAGATTACTGACAGTTTTTTTAAGTTTGTAATACATATGTGTCATTTTAAAAATAAAACAAAAAACGATAAAAGTGAGAGATAACTTGGTGATTTTCTTCTATCGAGAAAATTTCATTGTATAATATTTTTTGTCCACATTGTATTAATCTATATATAATATAATAATATGTCTTTTCTTGACAAAAAATAAATTTAAATAAATATTTTTTATTTCATTTGTTAACGGGTACATGCATGGTGTGTGATCGTGTTTGTGTATTAACTAAGGGTTCCTACGGAAGATCAGTGCTGGCTTATACCAGCAAAATGCTGAGTAGGGACTTTCTTTCTTTTTGTAACTTTCTTTCTTGCTGTTACTGTTATTTCTTTTTTCTCTGTGTCTGTTAAATGTATGTTTTATAAGTTACAAATAAATTGATTGATTGATTGATATTAGGACTTTATATACTTTGATAAATTTCAAATCTAGAATTAGATATTTCTATTTATACGCGCTCTTAAATGTGTAATTTTTTTTTGTGATTATTTGTAACTTCATTCAAAGTTATAAACTACATAACTCAAGACGCAAAATAAATGCACTTCATATTTGTAATTTATTTTTTATTGAATTCAAATTATACGGCCAATCAGAACGCTACTCGAAGTAGATGGGTAACTGGACGAAGTTCAATCTAAGTTAGTGCCGCGTAACATGTAAAGATAACAGAGACATGTGATAACTGCTAGTTAAGTTCGGAGTTTCCAACTTAAGTCCCAACTTCATTGTAGTTAGAGATCAGAAGATATAGTTGTTCTTCCGCTTTGACATGAGGGACTTTTATGCGGGAAGTAATTTATAGTTGCTCGGATAATTTCGGGTGTTTATAAACTTAGAAGTCGAGTGATAAAATTAAAATATCATTTGGTATGTGTGAATACAGGCCATTAGGCCATTATACAATTATTATATATTGTGGGTAGTTTTTATTTATTTATCTATCTACATGTGTTCTAAATGTTAATATCAGTCGGTATTTGTCTGGGTCGACGGAGCGGAAGCTGGCTCGTTGGCGATTTCAGGCAGTGTTGATTAAATCATCGTCGAGTAGAGTTGCTAATGAAATACAGTGTGCATTGTCATAAAAGTATAAAATTAAATTAGTGTTAATCAATAATAGTCAGGAAAATAGCGTGAGTATTTGTAATTTTAGAGTAATAAATGTGTGTAATCAAGTTAAAGTGTGTAAGTAAGTTAATCAAACTAATATTGAGTTTTATTCAAAGCAACTACCCTTCTGAATTCTAATAATAGGTAGTGACATGATCCCGTTGCTTTAGAAATTTTGGGCCTACTGATCAAAAAAATGCGACAAGTAGTTTTGGCAGCCCTCTCTTAATGTTAACCTGACACTGCCTAAAGAATTCTGAAGAGACCGAGACAGGTGGAAATCTGAAGGTGCAAGGTCGGGACTATATGGCGGATGCATTAACATCTCCCAGCCAAACTCTCTTAATTTTTGCTGAGCAGCTAAAGATGTGTATGGTCTAGCGTTGTCATGATAAAAAAGCCACACTTTTTCTCTTTCTATGGATCAATTCCGGCCGCTTTCTCTCAACTTTTTGCTTTAATCTCATCAGTTGTTGGCAGTAGTGATCCGAATCGATGGTTCTGGCAGGCGGTAAAAGCTCATAATGAACAGTGCCCTTCCAATCCTCACCTTATTGCGAGTTATAATATTTAGCCTATTTCCATCCTGAAATTCTGGTGAAAGAATTATTTTCTAATACCCTACATATAAAGATACAAAATTTACCTGTTTATGATATTAGTGTAGATAGATAGCTACGTTCGTTGCTGGGCTTCATGCATAACGTAACCAAATAAACTCCCTGAATAACTTACATTTAAATACAACCAAATATAAAGATAAATTCATTATTTAATTTTGTTTGCCTCGCACACGGTTGCATGTTAAATTATTCCCGTATCTAATTAAACCAATTATAGAACCCGGAAAACCCTCATTCTCATTTCCTGTTTTGATTAATTATTTTCGTGTCCTCTATGAGTAATTTTTAATTTGAACTAATCAGTTATCCTGCCCTTAATAATGAATTATAGTTTAAGTAAAGAACTTCACATTTTTAAAGTGCAATTTGAAGAGCCCGTTGGAGGAGCGGTTAGGGTGCTTGCCTTAACTCTCTGTTCTAGGGTTCCCGGGTTCGATTTCCGGCTGGGTCAACTTTGAAATACGAATTTTTCAATCTTGGCTCTGGTCTGGATCTGGAAAGTAGTGGCAGGGCACACTGCGTTTCGCAGGCATTTGGGCAGCCCGTCTGGCGGCAGTAACCACCCCCTTACAAAAGACCACCGTAAAATAACTGCGCGTGTGCTGTTGTGTTTCGGTAAATAAAGGGTGCCTCATTTGCTCTATCCTTTCCTAATCCTTAATCCTATTACACTTGCAGCATCCGTGGCATTGCTTGTGTTATAAGCAACGGTAGCCAATAACCATCAAATGGTCCGTCAGCCTGTCTCACTTCATAACATTAAAAATTTCAATAATTAATTACTCCCGCACCGAAATATATTATATATAATAAATAGATAATTTATTTTTATTGTCATGATACTATATTATAAAATAACGTGAATTAGTACTGCCAATACTATCTTATAATAATTTTAAATTCTAAATTAACTTATTATTGTAATAAATCAAACAAAAACGTCGAACTTTTAAAACGCAAAATAAATTAACTACCCTCATTGAAACTCAAACTTTTATGTTACACCCTCATTAAATATACATGAGGGGGTTCAAATATCCCAAAACCCGTATCTAAACAAGAACAGATTATTTGTCCAGTACTTTGAGCATAAAATGAGGACAAGCACGAATGTTTTTATACATTCATATTTATTGGGATAATAAATCACAATTTTTTTTTTATGTTATGTCGACAGACAGGCTGACGGTCCACTTGATGGTAGGTGGCTACCGTCGCCTATAACACAAGCAACGCTACAGGTGCTGCAAGTGCGCTGCCGACTACAGTAGGATTAAGGATAAGGGATTAGGAGGAGATAAGGAAATGGGCTCTGGCATCCCTTACTCACTCACCGAAACACAACAGCACGTATTATATGCTATTATTTCACGGTGGTCTTCTGTAAGGGGGTGGTCACTGCCGCCAGGCGGGCTGCCCAAATGACTGCGAAACGCAGTGTGCCCTACTACTAAATATATAATATATATACAATTTTTATATAGCACAAAATTGTATAAAATTAAAATTGAAATAATTACTATGCGTTTCTTCTGTTATTTTAACTGTAACACTGTTTAATTTGGACATGCTGTTTGCCCATGTTTTGGGTTGCTGTCTAGTACATACCTACATCTCAATGAATAATTATTTTTACAATTTTAATATTCCACAACAACATCCTGTTTTGTGTACCACATATATAAATAAATAAATATGATAGCACACGTGACAGAGAAAATTTAAAAACACAAAATTCACTGTACCTGATTTCATGACAGAATGTAATACTCTTACATATCGTACTTATTCTTATATATAATTTAATAGTGACCTGTCCCGTCTTCGCACTAATGCATTTTTACAAACCTTCCTCGTTTTTCACTCTTTGCTTTAATGAAAACCGTATCAAAATCCATAGGGTGGTTTAAAAAAAGTTTGTGGAGAAACAGAAGCGCACAAAAATACGCGTTATATTTCAAAACTGAGTGCTTTTGTCATTTTTGAGTATTCTTCTTTAAAACATTTTCAATTGATAGTACTCGTAGTTATAAACTAATAGATCCTAAGCACACGGCGTATTTTAAACGCGCAGACGACACGCAAACGAGATTCGAACGCAACCTTGTAACCTAAGTAAATCACACGGGGCGATCGTGAAACGGGCGTCTACTGAGCGTATACGCGCAGATACAGCGCGCTGTAGTCGCTCGTAGCTTCCGCGTTTTGATCAAATTCCATGTAGTTGAACGATTGTTTGTTTCCGTTATAAAACGGTGTAGAAAAGTTTCATTTTAAACTAAAATTCCATGCGCAACACACAGTAAAATATTATTGCAACTGAGGCGCGGGCGGCGCGGTGGCATGAGCGCGCGCCCCTTCGCTTCAATTGAAACGCGCGCATACGTGCTTCAACGAGTTTTGAACGCGCTTCACGTGCGCGTTAGTATCGCGTTTTAAGCGCGTTTTAAGCGCGTTTGAATCGATGTAAACTTAGTAATCGGCATCTACGGCGCCGAAAACGCGTGTTTCTGAGACGCGCGTCGTCTGCGCGTTTAAAATACGCCGTGTGCTTAGACTCTTAGTTTAAACTTTCATCATTTCAGCCGTTGGACGTCCACGGTTGGACAAAGCTCTCATCTTCCAAAAGGACCGGTCAGAAGCAGCCTGGATCGCGGCCCTTGTCAGTTCGCCTGTCCACCTTGTGGGTGGACGTCCTAAGTTGCGCTTTCCAATTCGTGAACTCCACTCCAGAAACTCCGGCCCCAGTCGCCGTCTGCTCTCCGTATTATGTGCCCTGTCCACTGCCGTTTCAACTTACTAATGCGGGTTATGTCGGTAACTTTCGTTTAACTACGGTTCTTCTCGGTCCTGACATTAAACTCCCGCCAAATGATCTGTCAAACTCAATTGTTCCAACGGATTTCGTGCTTTCAGAGTACGGTTTGATACACCAAACGTCACTTTAACTTCGGTCAGACTGACCGTCGGATTGAACCCAAACGAATGATTTCAGAGTAGGAAATGCCCGAATTGATCCGAAAAATCGGCCGAGACGTTCAGAGTAGACCACCTGATTCGATCTCGCAATGTAACCCCAAGCATAGCCCTCTCTCTCCATAGCTCGCTAATTTAACTATGTTTAAACGTTAACTGTTAGTTAAATTTATTAAACCAATAGTCTATAAGTAACCTATAATATTTCTCGTGAGTATTTATTATTACAATTATCTGGTGTTCATATTATAGCGTTATTATTTATAGCGAATTATAACATCACTGTTCCACAAAAGTAGAATTCCGAAACTATTTATGCTTATTTATTGGTTATTATATGAATTTATGATTTCTATTGTACTATTACAATCGACTCGTTTTTTACAACTCGATTAAAGCTAAATCTGTAATGGTTTAAATTGATGATATGGTTTTTAGGACACGGTTCTACTACAGAAGATATGCTATAGCTCTCCTCAGTGGGTACGGGATCGAAGATAGGTCGTCATTTGTTTGTTTATAATTATTATTTGTTCATATATGTATATTGTGTTTATTTAGAGGAATAAAAGATGCTTTCTTTCTTTCTTTCTTTCATTCACCCCATCTGTTTACCAGACGAAAAGTATACAGGGTACTATAATTTTTTCTACAATTTTTTGATAAAACCCTACATTGTTATACCTCGTTGGATAGCTGATGAAACGTAGATATTTTTAGGTACATCTGCAAAACATTCGCCATAATACTTTTTTTAAGTATCCTTTAAAGAAAAATAAACTTTCAAAATTTTTATTAATATTTTATATTTTAATCGTCTACAACGACTTATTTATTCATTTTACCTACAATATTGGTTATTGAGGTCATAGAGCATCTTATGTTACCTGTAAAAATCAAATAATAGTAATAATAAGACTTACACATTTCAAAATATCTAAGCTGATGGCTGAAAATCGTGAATTAAAAAAAAACAATTAAATTCAAATATCTCGAAAACGGTTAGATTTAGGATAGGGGTTTCATAGTCAAATCAGTCAGAAACGATGTAAACTAAACGCCCTTAACGGGAGTAGGTCGACTTTACATGTAACCTTTTATATTATATTTTTTTATCTAAGAGACAGTAAATCGCAATTGTGTTGTGTCCTTCTCTATTACACTGCTCGGTACGCTTAATCCTTCTCTGTCGCACATTTTTGCTTGCTCCGATTTTCAAATTATATAATCATCATGAGTTGCTATTGCAAGGTGCACAATATGCTGTTATTGTGTATTAAGTCCGTGACAATTATGCTGTCACAGGCTGCTATGTGTGCTATTAAATTTAATATAAAATAAAAAGGGATGACAATGCACGCCGTGCAAACATTTCTTGTCCTTTTAATATTTTTGAGTGCGTAGTTAAACATTTTCAAAAACAAAAGTTTTTTTGGTTATTTTTAAGAAAATTACATATATTTTTGATATATTTAAAAGAAAACCTTTATGTGAAGTGTACTTAAATACTTACCACTTAAATTAATATTATATCGTAATGATGCACTGGTAGGAAATCTGTTTCCCAACCATCAGTTAGGACGAACTAATTCACTAACGCCACTTAGCGATTCCACGCGATTCCTTACTTCGAAAGCACGTCAAATCCTTACAAAATGTTACGATATCTGCTAAAAAGTCATTTTCTTATATATATAAATGCCATGATAAGGCATTACGTGTTTTGATAAGGTAAGACAAAAGCGTGAAATCATAATTGCCATACAGAATCAAGGCTGTGACAGGTGCAGCGGCATGAGATTTAGTCGGTCGTGGAATGAATGCTCTTGTGTAAAGCAGTCACAAAATATAAAAAAATATATCTATAGCGAAGCATATATTATGATGTACGTTCCTTACATAAAATCGATCCCTTGTAAACAAACTTCCTTTTTTTCTGATTGACCTATTATAATTCGAATCGTAATAAATCGTCAACTTCATAGGCGTTCGAGTTTACAATCAAAACAAATTAGTTTTTGATTAATGACCGAACACACTACACTGCATCGTTCTGTTCAAAAATAAATGTAAGATTTAAAGACTTTTTTTTGGCACAAAAATATAGCATAGTTTATTAACAATATAATTTTCTCTTTCATTAATTATTATTTTTATTAATATTTTATGAAAGGTTTAAATTTTTAATCGTTGATATTCTCCCGTACAATCTATAAGATTTTGGCAAAATCGTATAGATCACCGTATCAAATGGAAAGAGTTATCAACGAGGAAGGTCTGTGGACATAATTTGCAAAAAAAAAATGCATCCAATCGCTAGTAAATAATAATATTAATATGTATAATATATAGAACCGTTAGCCAGTTTTGACGACCTTAACTTTAAAAAAGGGACAAGTGCGAGTTGAACTCGCGTGAAGAGGGTTCCGTACGATGTTACCTATCCGTACAATATTGAGTGATTTACCATGTTATTTTAATATCATGGATTTCTTATAGGTTTTCCTATAACCTATATTTTTTTCAAAATTTTAGGTTCAGTAGTTTCGGAGACAAGGGGGGAATGGTCGGACAGACGGACACACGAGTGATCCTATAAGGGTTCCGTTTTTTATTCGGACGTACGGAACCCTAAAAAGAAACATTTTCTTCGGATTCTTAAGTAACACATATAATTAGGTAATGTAGGAATATTTTTACATAAAGCGTGGTACGCCAGTTGACGATCTGCTAATAAAATTCTATAAAACGTTTCTCCATATCGCTACAATTTGGGTCTCTTCAAGCACGCTGTAAATAAACTCTTGGACTGTAGATAGCGCACCTACATCACCATTGTGTAACTTGTTTTTAGGCGACGGTATACACCTACTATCAGATTGACTGTCAGCCTGCCAGCCATCCCTTTTAATGTAAAAAGAGATTCAGTCGTATAGAACACAGGCTTAGTGTAAGTGGGTGCCTACCTTAAGAGCTCACTTACCAACGGGAGCCGCTTACCAATTCCATACTTGTATTGCATGATTAAGTACTTGTTAGTTATTGGTCGTAGTACTACATAAAAAAACGTGACATTTTTGGATGGATGGAAACAAAAAACTGAACTTAATTTCAAATCTAGTAGAATTAATTACTAAATTGTGCAGAATTTTTGACATCTTTACGGGATAATTACTGTAAAAGCCAATGATGTTTTTCAATGAAAACATCCTACCAATAATGTACATTTAAAATTGGGTTGCAAATAGCTATCATCTATAAAGATTTTTCCAAAATACTGGAATTACTGGCGTATGTTTTATTGTTTTCGCGTGTACCATAAGTGCTGCAAATGTCTTGCGTCGCATTCGGTCTCGTGGTCAGTCAAGTCAAGTAAGTTGAGACAACAAATTCTCCCAAACACCTATTACTGATTACACTCGCTCGTACCTCGTACAGGGTGCCCTTAATAGGAGAATCTTATCGCTTTAAAAACGTATTAGGAAAAAAAGAAAAACGTTTTACTTCCCACAAAAATCGTCTACAGTAACGGTGAATGTACACTTTTGATCGTCTGGCGGCAGTAACTACCTCCTTACAGAAGACCACCGTATATTGACAGCATGTTTGCTATTGTTTTACTCACAATAGCAGAAACCATTTTTCTAATTCCTTATTCTTAATCCTCCTAAGGGTCGGTCGGTTATTCTTAATCCATCAAGTGGACCACTTGATCATAAGTTAAGGCTACACACGTGCTATTATGTCGCTGTGGTATTTCACAAGGCGATGGTTACTGTCGCCACGAAAAATACACACTGAAAAAAATACTTAAATCTACTTAGATTTTCGCCAACAGTAATTTCTCCCTAAGCGACTATCTGCTGTTGTTTTATTTTGTCTTTATCTTTTTCTGTTCTTATAACAACCAATTATATAACAAGAACATTTTCTTTTCTCTTTTCGGAGTTTACTCATAAAGAACTGATTTTCATATAAGGCCCGCGGTATGGAAATTTTATGAAGAGTAAAATTAATACAAGCGTTAACTGAAAAGCGTTGCATTATCTGTCACTTTGACATTTGTTCGACAGTTGACACACGTATTTGTGTTCCCTAATTCTATTCTCTGGGCTTATAAAAGCAAACGTCGAAATCTTGTACGAAAAGTTTAGGAACGAAACGATAGCGCGTTATATATGTACTGCAAGCGCAGCTAGATCTGTCATTGAAAAAATGAACTATTTGAAGTTATAAAACGTAGTGACATCTGTGTATACCGAACGTAACTAACATAACTTTTGTTTGAACACGTGACATCTGAGTATGCAGAATGTAACGGAATAATATAATAGTAATTAGGTATCCAGTTATCTACTTGACATTTAAAGGACAATAGAAAAATGGCGAACCCCCATACAAATTATTGTTGACTAACTTTTCGCGTCTACAATTGAAAAATATGTAAAAGTATAAACTTTTTATTACTAAACTAAGTGGTCTTAGATTTATTACTAAGCAAAGTCTGGAATTAAAGATATTTTAGTTTTAATATTTTGAGGTTATGTAAAATAACACCTATTATTTGGATTAAAATATTATTTAGCGTATTTTTAGATTAAAATAAACTGTAAGTAAGTACTTAAAACTGAGTTCGAGTACGAGTATATATATATCTAGTGTTCTGTGGTATTGTAATTTTTGTACATAGAATAATAACTAAAGCATTATTATTCTATGTTTTTGTACCTTATTTGTCATTTACTCAATTAAAGGAAAATGTCACAGAACAGTATATATTACTTCACAAGGAGATGTTTAGTCAATTGTGTTTCTTTTAAAATTGATATTTATAACCGGACTTAGACAAGACCATTAGTATAATTTGAAAAACTTTGGAAAATTTAGTTATTTCTCTTTATATTGATCACATTCAAAGACGCTTCAAAATTCTTTGAACAAAAATTTCGCCATTGTTCTTTTATACACTTAATTTTATATCTATTGAAATTTTATACATTTAAAGGAGTAAACTCTGACACACACACTTTTTCATATTTTCAGTACATTTATATTTTTCTTTATTGTCAAATAAAAAGCACCCGCGATTACGAAATGCGAACAGAAATTCTTGTACATAGTTCGAACATCTTAAAATTCCACCCTTGTGTGCTCATTGGGTCACTAGAGCAGATCTAAAGAGAGTTACGACGCTATGGAAAACTACATCTTCCGCTTTTGCGCCAACTCTCGGGCCACAATATTGCAAATATTATTAAATTTGCACAGAGCGCAGCGAAGGCTTTTAAAGGCAGCGCGGAATTACTTAGTTCAATTTAGTTGCTTCGTCACTTACGGAAGGGTAATTTGTGAAGAAATATCTTAAAAGGGTTACATGTAGCTATGGAAATAACAACAATAAAAAATTGTAGAATTATATATTTTTACACATATTCAAATCAACAAAATTTGAGTAAATTAGATTATTTTTTTCTTGTATCATTAGTTGATGTAGTTGATTGAATAGCTGTCAGTAATTTCGAAGTTTGCTGTTTTCCATAATTAGTATGGAATTAGTAAACTCCAAAAAAGTGGACCGTCAGCCTGTTTTTTTTATGTATAGGTCGACAGACAGGCTGACGGTCCACTTGATGGTAGGTGGCTACCGTCGCCTATAACACAATACACAAGCAACGCCACAGCTGCTGCAAGTGCGCTGCCGACTACAGTAGGATTGGATAAGGGTTTAGGAGGGGATAAGGAAATGGGCTCTGGCATCCCTTACTCACTCCCCGAAACACAACAGCACGTATATGCTGTTATTTCACGGTGGTCTTCTGTAAGGGGGTGGTCACTGCCGCCAGGCGGGCTGCCCAAATGACTGCGAAACGCAGTGTACCCTACCACTACTTTTCAAATCCAGACCAGTCATTTTTTTAAAATTACATTAAAATTTCCAAAGTTGACCCCGCCGGGAATCGAACCCGGGAACGTTAGGCAAGCATCCTTGCCACTCATCCAACGGCTGTCTGTCGACCTTAACATAAAATTTAAAAAAAGTATATATTACTTATAAGTACATAAGTAATTTAATTAAACTTTTAATTAAATTGATTTAAAATAATAAAATAAAATAAAACAATAAAATAAATCTTTATTTGCGCGAACACATGTTTACAGGATTTTAATTTGTATACAACAGTTACAAAGTATGTTCTACCCGCCAAGGGCATGCAAATATTTGTGTTTAATTGTTAGTAAACTATATTAATATTGATAAAAGAATTAATATTTCTTATTATAAAAGTTCTTTAACATCATAATAACAACAATCTAATAACCATTTTGTTAATGTTCTTGTAAATTTTGGATCCGGCAATTCTTTTATATTATTAGGTAGTTTATTGTATGTTTTACAATGAACTTAATTAAATTATTTTTAATTTAAATTTTTTTAAAAACTTTTAATCCATTATATTTTCAGTAAGTCAGGCATTGGTATTAATTCGATATATTAAACCAAGTTACCAAACAACTTTTACTTGTCGATAAAAACGAAAGAGCCGCAAATACACTGGATCATGATAGTAAATTTCAAATGCTGCCTCGATATCAGCTATATAATGTTCAAAAATGTAAACTTTTATACTTATTTTATAGAGACGATATCTCGTAAAGTGAAGTTAGAGCTGCCATCGGAATTGTTAAGCTTAGACTACACTGTAAACAGAATAAAGTTAATACAAATTTTAATACATAATTTTTTGTATTTGTATAACTACAAGTATATATATTAGAACAAAAGTTACATTTATGTATTTATTTATTTAATAGCTATGCCCACTACCACTATTATACTATTATACTACAATAGAATTATCATCTATCAGATTTAGGTAGAACATAACGCTTTTTAGTTAACATTAAATGGACCTTAAATGACCAGAACCTTAAATGAAAATCGATTCTTAAGGAGTAAAAGTAATTTATACAATTAAAAAAGTTACGTATTATTGAAGTGTTTAAGCATAATGTAACTTTTAAACTTTCTCAGGCTTAAGATATCAATGTTTGTTACTTAGCCGGTAATTTCGTAATTATCTTTTTTTTATGTTAATGTATAGTTTAATGTATAGTGTAAACCTAAGTAAATCTTATAAGGTGGTACATATAAAAAAACGGGACAAGTGCGAGTTGAATTCGCGTGAGGAGGGTTCCGTACGATGTTACCTATCCGCACAATATTGAGTGATTTACCATGTTATTTTAATATCATGGACTTCTTATAGGTTTTTCTATAATCTATAAGTAGAAAACTAATTTCTGTAATTTTTTTCAAAATTTTAGGTTCAGTAGTTTCGGAGATAGGGGGGGGGGGGGGTTTCGGAGATAGTTATTATTATTATTATTATTATTATGGGTAGCCAACGTAATAATGTACATAAAGCTCAAAACAAAAAGCATGACATAGATCAGCTTGTACACATCACATTTACAGGCTACCACAGCATACATATTTATTAATATTTATAGGTACAGTTGAGTAAATTAATCAAATATACATATTTAAGAACAATTAAGAGAAGGAAAAAAAAAAAAAAAAAAAAAACACACACACACACACACACAAATACACGATAAGAAAAAAAAAAAATAATAAACAAATACAAATTAATAGAAATTGGGACGGCTTCCAAGAATAGTTAAAATTGAATAAATTTCCAATACACACAATTCATTTAAAGCTGCAAAGAAAGTAACATTTATTTGTATTTAGAAAAATAAAAAGCTTTAATTTTGTTTTTAAATTTCGGTAAACTATCGTTAAAGACATCAAGTGCCATGTCTTTGGCTACTTCGTTATATAATTTTATAAAAATAAAGTTCGGATAGTTTCGGAGATATGGTCGGACAGACGGATACACGAGTGATATAAGGGTTCCGTTTTTTTTATTCAGACGTACGGAACCCTAAAAATTACGTATATAAAATTATAAATAAGTTACTCTTAATCGTAAACCAATTGTAAGTTGAAAATCGTAAAGTAATACAATATTTTCACAAGTGTATACCCACCTTTAAAACAGTTATGCAAATTCGGCGCTTTATTAGAAATTAAGAAGGCCAACGCAGTCAGTATTGTCTCATTAGGTGAATTGAAATTTTATCGATTCGGGCCCAGTCGGAGGGGGAAATGAGATGTCAATGTTTTCCGGTTTAGCTATTTTTAAAAAAGGAAACAACCGTCCGATAAGATAAGGTTCTTTATCGATGTAGTTCCTTAATGGGTTTTTTATGATGATTCTGTTTACTTTTTATGTTGTTTTAATAGCGTGATTTGGGTTTGTGATTGCCGGAATTAGAATATAATTAATATGGATTATATGTAGGTATGCGTAATCTAAAAAGAATACAAACTACTACCTTAGAGCCGGTGCTGACTTGCGGTTTGGCACGACATACCACAGCAAAGGATTTTTTCCTAAACACATTATTTTCAACCTTATTGCAATGATATTAGCACATCTTTATTGCCGCGACGTGCCGAAACATGCCGCGGCATCACGTAGCATGACGCGTAACGTTACGGCCTTTTAGTATTGAAATAAAGGAGTGCGAGTGCTAAAATCATTGCAGTAAGGTTGAAAATAATATGTGTATGAAAACATCGTTTGCTGTTCCGTGCCGAGTCATGCCATCAGTCAGCGCCGGCCCTTACTTACTATACTTTATAAAATTGTGTCCTGAGAATCGATTTTCATATAAGGACCCTGGTATGGAAATTCTATCAGGAGTGAAATTAATACAAGCGTTAACTAAAACGCGTTACGTTATCTGTCACTTTGACATCCGTGCGACAGCTGACGCATGTATTTATGTTCCCTAATTCTATTCTCTGTGCTTATAAAAGCAAAAGTCGAAATCTTGTACGGAAAGTGTAGTCCGCGTTGAAGAAGGAAACGATAGCGTCTTATAACCTGCAGGCGCAGCGACATCTGTCGTCGAAAAAATGAACTTATATACCGAACGTGGCATCTGTATTTACCGAACGTATAATACTCGCGAATCTTCTTGAGCTCTGACCTTGAGCAGGTGTCTAAGCGTTTGCGCATGTGCAATTGTGAAAAATATGGCGCAACTGCTTTCTCTCTTGTACAAATGTTATCATTGCGTCTCGCTCATTCCGTGGCTCACCCCCTGCGTCGCAATGCCTCACAAACAGTCCCAAAATCGGTTACTGCGCATATTTTTCACGTGAGCCCATAAAGATTTGCGCCGATTTAAACTAACATAACTTTTGTTTGAACACGTGACATCTGAGTATGCAGAATGTAACCAAATAATACAAAGTACAAAGTAATTATCCATTGACACGAGGAAAATGTTTACAATTAATTTTATAGTTTTAAAGGAGTAAACTCCAGTCGTGCATCAGAGCTGACACACACACTTTTTTTTAATGTTTGGTATAATTGAAATAATTGTTGAAGCATAATTGAAATAAGTAATTATTTATTTATAAATTAATAATAAAAAAAAATATAATTCTGTACAATAGGTATACAGAAGGTAAATTGAACGTTGCACGCACGCACGCGCACAAACACACACAAACATACTCAAACAAACAAACAAAAAAACTTACACATTTCACATTAAAATTTGTGTAGGCCAAGGAGTTCCTCTTGATTTTGATCTCTTGATTTCTGGATCTTGATGTGCATAGTTTGATAAATCGATGCTTTTATTTCCTCTTTACAAAATTTACGGGCTTTTCAAGGGTTTACTTTGAAGTGGAGATATATTTTAAAATGTCTACTGAATTGTATGTATATTATTGTTATTGTATAGGTTTTTGAAGTCTGTAACAGTGGACATGATTGTTGTTTGTCATCAACTAGCTGGCCCGACGACGGCGGCAGCCATCGACGTAATATCCAACTAGACTTCTAGTACAGGGCGAACGAATTCAGACAACACATTAGAGAAATAGATATTATATAATTTCACGCCCGGTAATGTTCGGGCACTAACGACCAATAGAATTTCGTCGTGACCTTGATCGGACCAATTGGCGTCCAGTACCCCGCGCCCGCGCACCTCAGTTAGTTACCAGAAAAGTTTGCATTGTGAATAAATAGGTATTAGTCGTCTACTTGGATATTACGTCGATGGTGGCAGCTCACGTGTAACTTTAACTTATACATATTTGCATCCAAACGAAACCGGGGACGGGTCGCTATAGTATAGGTATAAATTTAACATACAAATAAAAATTTAAAAAATAAATACTCCCATTTAAATCTGCCACTCTCTGTTAAGCCAAAAAGTTCGCGTCGTTAGTGATTGGAACCGAACAAATGGAATCTAATATAGTTAGCAAGGACAAACACGTTTGTTTACCAACCTCACGTCGTTAAGTTTAATAGGGAAACTTTATAATTTGTTGTCGCGAGGTCAACTTTGTAACGGCTGCGTTAACTTTGTTACTGAATAAAAGGGTTTTGTATAAGTTAGCCGGAATTATATACCTTTTAACTATTAGTATGACGGTAGAATTTACAATACGCACATATTTTGTAAAGGAGACAGCCGGGAGAGTTGTCCTTGGAAGGGTCGGCCTTCCAACCTACATATAATATGGATTACCCTAGTTGTATAATATCTTAATTCTATTATCGATGTATAAATTAGAGATGTAACGGATAGTTGTTAAGTCGGATACCGGATACCGAATATTCGGCCAACCTTGAAGCACGATAGCCGGAATATTGGAATTGGAATTTACTTGTGAAGAGTCCTCCAGCAGCAGTCATGTTTTAGCGAGGAGATAGAGTCAGCTGTATTTCGCGATGATTGACATATCCTGGAATTTCTTTAATGAGGTAGAAAATGAAAACAACATTAGAACAACATCAAGATAAAATCGTGATTGCATGAGAGATTCATGTTTATTTGAAAACGGATTGAATTGGTTGCAGTCGTGACCCAAAATTCAGTTAAGACTGCGTACATAGCAAACAATATTTCTAATTTCACCCGCGTGGCCCCATAAGCGATTGTGACTGATCACGTAAAACAATGCGCATTAAAGCATGCATAACATGAGACGGAAGAAAAAATATTTCGCGCAATAAAAATGTTATAAGTGCCAAAAGTATTAAATATTAATTACTCGTAAACTACAATGTCAAATGAAAAATTGATCCTCAAAGCCCTAAATAATCTGGGAAGTGAGATTACTGATAATTTTTTAGGTTTGTAATATGTGTCATTTTGAAAATAAAACAAAAAAACGATAAAAATGAGAGGTAATTTGGTGATTTTTTCTATCGAGAAAATTTCATCATATAAAATTTTATTTTCCACATTTCACTTTTATTTGTAATGTATTAACCTATATATAAATATTTTCTTATTTGGACTTTAAAAACTTAGACAAAATTCAATTCTAGGATTAGCTATTTCTCTTTATACGCGCTTTTAATTACTACACTATACCCGAAGTTAAAAAAAATTGCCAGAATGTTTCTTTCAGCAACGTGCAGCAGCATATAGGGAACAAAGAAAGATTTTTTTTCTGAGGCGAGCGAAACCGTTTTCTTAATGCAAAAATGCAAATTTGTATCAATTCACCACAATTTGCCTCTAGTACTAGTGTTAAGTTCTTTTTGTTGTTAAATAAAATTACGGGAAATTTATACATATTATGTGTATTACCTAAATAAAGTACCTAATTTGATAATTATAACAATCAATAATTATTTAAATTTGATATTTATTCGGTATCCGGCCGAATACTCGTTTAATATCCGGTATTCGGCCGAATTACAGAGCCTGTTTTATTTTGTGTTATTTGATAAAAAAATAAAAAAAAATTGTAACTTTTTTTTTAAATTTGTATTTTATGTCCTAAAATTTCCCATAATTTGTGTATTTTGGTTAATTAAATAAATTGTATAACGCCTTACCACTGTTTTTTTTTTATATTTTAATTACTTTTTTATTTTTAAATGTTACCATAATTAATTTTTAAAAGTAGGTAACAAGGACATTTGCAAAAAAATAACAATTGTCACTGAAATTTATTTGTATTTCTATCTAATAAAGGAATAAATATTGCGAATGAGAAAATTGTGCCTTTTGCTGACTATTGACAAGATTTATATTACACCTTGCCGTGTCCCGGGCGTACCGGAGCTGCCTCGCGAGGCCCGCCTCGGGTTATTAGTATGTATTTACTCGGGCTGCCGCCTGAGCCAAAACCGCGAGGCTGCCACGCGAGCCCCGCTCGGCGTATTTAGTATTTACTCGAGGCTGCCGCGCGAGCCAAAACCGCGAACCTGCCGTGGGGTATTAGAATTTACTCGAAGTTGCCGCGCGAGCCATGGCTCGCGATGTATAATACTATTAAGTATGTATAGTAATAGTAATGCAAAATAGTATAATAGTACTTAGATATAATGGCACGGCCCGGAGGCAGCACGGTGTAATATGAATCATCTTTTACTAGCATATACGCTATAGTATATTCACTGTATGATGATATGCGTGACAATTTTCACTTTTTCATGTCACCCATACTCTTCAACTAAAAATAAAAACTGGCACAAAAAAAATAACAATTAAACAAACAAATGTATGAAAAAAAAATCTATTCGAAAAACACAAAAGGAATTATCACTTTTATACTTATTTTATAATTATAATAGGTAAATGTAATAAAAAACATATCATCAAACGCGTGGAACGGAACTTGTATCAATAGGGATTGACACTAGGGATATTCACTTATATTCGATATATCGAAAGTACTCTATGTTTGCCATAGGATATTCGGAGATTTAACAAATATTTTTTCTATTCTATATATTTATAAAAACATCGTATTTTGATAATAAAACTAAAGCTGACTAATAATAAAGTTATTATTAGCCAGTTCTATAAAACAAAAGTAAACTATGTTCTGAGTCTGATACGAGTTGTCAACTTTCGAGTTCTGACAATAATGAATAAATAAATTAATATTTTAAACAGACTGCATCGTATTCTATAATTTATTTAAGATAACCTGTTTTTTAAGATTTAAGAATTTATTTCTAAATCTGAAAGTCTGAAACCGGTAGTTCGATTCCATTTGCTTTGCCAATTGATTCGATATTTTCAAACAATCGATTGAATGTCGTTAGGTTACATCATTAAAATTGTCAGCTACGATCTGTCACGCATATCATCATACAGTGAAAATACTATAATTAACATATTTTTTTAAAACCTCTGTTCCATAATTAAATATTTTTAATTAATGACCAACAGTTCCATTTTAATGATAGCTTGCAAGTAATAAAATGTTTAAAATGTTTTAATCAAAGCAAATTAATTTTCGGTTTTATTGAACCAAATTTAATTATTTTACAAATTAATATGTTTGTTTCGGGTATTCGAAAGCCTCTCAACGTAACGTAAGTTGATTGATGAGGTTCTTACAACGATATTTTAAGATTAAGACATTTTTAAGCCTTGAGATCTTTAAGAAGCATTTGAATATTTTTGACCACATGCCTAGCGAAGTCAGAACTGTGGAGTTTAGTGAAAGTTTTTAAAAATTAACAAATACATATGTTTTCATGAAAGTAGGCAGAGAACTCTTCGTTTCCCCGTCATTTGGGCAACCCGTCTGGCGGCAGTAATCACCCCCTTGCAGAAGACCACCGTAAAATAACAGCACGTGTGCTGTTGTGTTTCGGTGAGTGAGTAAGGGATGCCAGAGCCCATTTCCCTATCCCTAAACCTTTATCCTTAATCCTACTGTAGTCGGCAGCGCACTTGAAACAGCTTTGGCTTTGCTTGTGTTATAGACTACGGTAACTACATTCAAGTGGACCACTTGATCATAAGTGACTACCGACGTCTACACACGTGCTATTATGTCACTGTAGTATTTCACAAGGCGATGGTTACTGCCGCCACGAAAAAAAAAAACACTGAAAAAAATACTTAAATATACTTGGCTTTCCGCCAACAGTAATTTCTGACTTAGGCGACTATCTCTGCTGTTGTTCTATTTTATCTTTATCTTTTAACAACCAATTAAAACAAGGACTCAAGGTTTACTCCATATGAATTAATTTTGATATAAGGCCCCCGGTATGGAAATTTTATGAAGAGTAAAATTAATACAAGCGTTAATTAAAAAGCGTTACGTTATCTGTTGCTTTGACATTTGTGCGAGAGCTGACGCACGTATTTATGTTCCCTAATTCTATTCTCTGGGCTTATAAACCTACCATCAAGTGGACCGTCAGCCTGTCTGCCGATCTTGAAATAAAAATAAATAGAAAATTTGCATGAAATTATTAACTGTAAAGATACAATGAATGAGTTTTTGGAATATGACAAGAACCCTTGTTATGCAAGGGGTACTGGAAATTTTCTCCCACACAAAAATGAGGACCGTCAGCCTGTCTGAAGTCCTTAACATAAGGAAATATAGGAAAATATAGGAAACATAAGGAATATAGGAAATATCTTATACAATACAACAATAAGTATGTGTTCTTTTGTTTCATTGTGGTCACACTACTAGTACTGTTGTTTGCAAGAGCCAAGAGCTGCAAGCTATCTGCCAGACAAGTTCTAGACAACGAAACGCAGCATTCAGGTTTTTAGCGATTAGTATTTTTTTTATTATTGAATTATTATTATTATTATTATTATCAAAGAAAACAATGAACAAGTTGTTACCGTAAAATTGATTAATAATGGGAATATTTCATCAAAATCTCACACTCAGTTAAACAAAAAGACAATACTCCCCGTGAAAACGTTTCACGATACGGACAAAGCAATTAATAACGAATTGATTAAAATAAATTTATAATTTAAACAAAGCTTTGTTCCTGGCGTCTATTGTTTGAATTCAGCTTATAATTTGAAGGGTGATTTAATTAAGAGGAAATTATGAATTTAGGACACGAAGGAAATGGTTATTTGTTCGTTCATACCATATTATACTTATCGATATTTATATATATATATATATATATATAATAAAATCATAAACGACCCGTGTCTGTAAATTAAAGATTTTTTTCAAAAAAAATAATTTTTTACTTATGTTACCGAGGTCAAAAAATAGTTTTTAGAATTTTTGTCTGTTTGTGCAAGCTAATCTCAGAAGCGTTAGATCTGGATAGTTTTGGTTGTCCATGGAAGCCTATAAACGAAGCCTTAAAGAAGCTTTCGAAAATACTGTTGTGTTCGGGACAGCCTACAGTTCGTATAAATAAAAGTGATTGTGCAAAGTGTTTTTATACGTACAGTGTTCGCATAGAAATGAGCTGAGCCAACGCAGTGAAATGTTGGCTCATATAAACGTATGAACAAACAAAGACAACAATAGAAAGTGAAAGGGACAGAAAATACTGTTATTGCACAACAATTAATATTATTTCATAATATTGCACAACTTGCGCAATCGTGTCACATTCGTTCAGCATTGGCGCATTTGTCTCGGCGCAGGGCACGATTGCCGCTAGTTGAATATGTAAAAATTATATTATAAATCGACCACTTTTCAAATAAAATTGTCTTCGCTTCACCGCATTGACCTACGGTACGGGATGGTGAAATACGGTGACAGTCCCGTATATACGGGACGTATGGCAACCCAATGTACGTATCCAAAAATCTGTGCAACGAGTTGTTGTATACGTACGAGTACCTATGTTCCCAAATAGTAATCGATACTTCTGTACTAGTCTATACTAATATTATAAAGAGAAAAAAATTGTATGCATTTATTTTTGTATGTTTGTAATGAATAAACTCAAAAACTACTGGACCGATTTTAAAAATTCTTTCACCTATAGAAAGCTACATTATCATAGAGTAATATTTTATAAAGAGACGAGGACGAATTCGCGTGCAACAGCTAGTAAAATATAATAAAATATGTTTAATTCATTTGTATCTTACTAAGATAATAATAAATTTAAAAATAACTTACAACATATTCCTGAATATAGTCATCATATAGAAGATTGAATCCTACCTCGATGGTATCAAAGTCGGAAGCGTACTTACAACCCAATAGATCTTTTTGTGTACATATTCCTAGGCGAACCTAGGCACATACCATCAAGTGTACAAAATACTTAGTACATTAATATTAATATCAAATATTAATATGTACAGAATACATTAATTATGTATATAAGACATAAATAGGAATGCCTTTTTTTATTTTATGTCGAAACCCTATGCAGTTAAACATGTTACAGTGTCTTCTAACGCAATAAAGCCCTTCAAACAATGGCTTGGAACGCAATAAAATGCAGTCGTCTTTATCAAAGGATAATCATATGGAGTTAAAACCCCACGGCTTAACGACTGCCATCCCATGGACGAAGTACTCTCACCATGATTGTTCTGTCTGCGATAGTTTATGAGGAAATTATAATTTAAAACTCGATTGCCCCTACTATTGCAACCCGAACTAAGTGTCGGTTTTATACGGCATAGTAAATGTTTCTTAGCTAGCTCTTCATTTTAAGTAGACTTCGTGATATGCTAGGTTAACAAGTAAGCTTTTTTTTTAATACAAATAAATAGCTATTTCATATACTTTTTTTTTCCTTTTTTATACTCTTATATTTCTTATCTTCTCCTGTGTTTGGTTTTTATTTATTCATTTATTTTATTAAAGATGGGTTTGCTCTTGTTTTATTAAGATGTTTTAACAGATTGAATGTTATACTATCTGGCTTCGCGCTAGTGCTTTTAATTATTTCAATAAGTTATATATAAAAAACCATGTGTTTTTTTCTAACAGATACCCTGTGATTTCAATCGTAGTGGCTATCAAAAGCCACCGTACCGTCCACGGGCTTCACCTCTCATGCGTGCGCGCCTGCGTTACTCACTTTTTTCCGTATTATTTTGTCGAAATACAGGACAAATACAGGACAAATAGTAATACGGGACGGGATGGTCTAATACGGTGACAGTCCCATATATACGGGACGTATGGCAACCCAACCTATAACACAAGAAACGCCACAGGTGCTGTAACTGCGCTGCATACTACTGTAGTATTAAGGATAAGGGATTGCTAGGGTTAGGGGAATGGGCTCTGCCATCCCTTACTCACTCACCGAAACACAACAGCACACGTGCTGTTATTTCACGGTGGTCTTCTATAAGGGGTTGGTAACTGTCGCCAGGCGGGCTGCCCAAATGAGTGTGAAACGCACTGAAACCTGCCAATACTTGTGATATCCAGGCAAGAGCCAATTTTGTAAAGTTCATTTTTCAAAGTTGATCCTGCCGGGAATCGCACCCGGGAATCCTAGAGCAGAGCCGCGTAAGGCAAGCAGCTAATCACTCATCCAACGGGCTCATCAAATAAATAAAAATATATGAAACGCTTAATGCCCTTACATTACTTTCATCTGCTATAAAAAAACTCTAAATACGATAATACAAATGTATAATCGTCATGTAATTTCGATAAAAAATATTATAATTTTCACTAGTAAAATATAGGCTACAAAAAAAACGAACAAACTAAATTTTTTAAAACTAACCAAAGAACTTCGTGGAGTTTGGAAAAATATGAAAAAATATATACGCAATATGACTTCATTTATCGAGAACTCGTGTTAGTTTCAACAGTAGTAACGATACGCCGTTAAATTCCAACGTAAATTTACGACCAATCCGCGGTCAACCCTTATTTATTTTGAACTACCTACAACATTTGAAATATAATTCGAAACAATTTTGTAAGGATTTAAATTTCGAAAATTGTGGATTCCACTCGGCGGAGATATTTCAACGGCATCCCACAGTTTATTAAAGTTGGTTATATATAATGGACCCTGAATGACAGACTATGTAGGTATTATTCAGTGGACGTTTCTTCACTTGACCATTTGGCAAATTGGTCACAATAGGGAATATGCATATTTTTTTTTCAATGTTTTCATACGATAGCTTACATCGTTATATAACCGTAAAAAAATATTCAGCGCCAAAGAACAGAAATTTGGTAACAAATAAAAAGTTAAAATTGACTAACAGCTACGGGCACTTTAAACACCCGCCCTCTTGGCGCGCTTGTCGTGACGTCAAAGTCTACAATACAATCAAATGTTAAAAATCACAAATATCTACACTCTTGTTGACATTTCATAGACGTTGACGTCACATTCCATAGACTTTGACGTCACATTCGATCTTACCGTTTCAAGTATTTTGAATTTCCCACATTTTTATGCACTTTTTAATAATTATTTTCTTAACGAAAAAGAGATAATATTAAAAAACATTTACATAGACATAATTCTAAAGCAAAAATGTTGATAAAAAAATTTATTTAAGCCTTTTTTTGAATCAGACGCATATTCCCTATATCGGGACGAGTGGACATTTTTATACATTGGAAATTGAAAAAAAAAAAAAAAAATGGAGTGTGGTTGTGTCGTGTTTTAAAGTTTTATATAATCAATCTATAGATCTCGACGAGAGCTGTCGTTTGATCGATCTAGCTAGATCGTTGAACGATCTAGCTTATCCGAGTCAAAATTTATACGTAAACGCACATTAGGTATGTGACGAAATGATGATGGTGATTCCTCCTCCACCGCAAGCGATGCGTCACAGTCCTCACTCAACGTAACGAATTCTTTGATACTTTAGACGACGATTACACGTACAGTATTTACAGTGATCCATCAGTTCAGTATTTATTTTATTATTGGATTAAATGCCTTCAAGTTCATTATTTATTACGTCAGTATTGTGTCCGGTTTCTTGCTGTATACACGTTAAAATGGACACAGAGTTAAAAATTAAAGGTGGTACTAATACTTGGTTTAAAAAAAAGGTTAAAAGAAAACGATGGTCAAAAAATTCGTTACAACAAAGAGAAAGGTACACCCATTTGAATTTAAATACATTGCGAATACCAATTTGCCTCAATCGACTAGGTGGATAGCAAAGCTAGGAGGCTCTTTGGCGATGATACACTAATAAGAACTAAGCTACAGAGCCTCGCACATAGACGCAAAGTTGCCTGTCTGTGTGTATTCTACAAGATGTACTTCGGAGAGTGTGCTCGAGAGCTGCATGAGATCATACCGCCTTCCCCTTTCTTCTATCGGACATGCAGACGTACGGCTGGTTATCATCCTCACTTTGTCGAAATCCCTTTAATTCGGAGCATAATGCGCACTGATAAGGATTGAAACTGCCTGCCGGCTTCTGCATTTCCGAGCTCATACAACCCAAATTTTTTCAAGATTCGAGTGAATAGGCATCTTCTGGGTGAGCTCGCTCTATCGTCGGCCTCATCTCTCCTACATGGATAGATGCTGGTCAAGAGCAAACCCATTTTTAATAATAATAAAAAAATGGATGATTACGAGAATTATTTTCAAATGACCGAAATCTGCTTGAAGAATTTCTGACAATGGTAACACCATTTTTAACAAAGCAAGAAACAGTTATGAGAAAATCTATCGAGCTATCGAGTGGTGTAAATAAATTTTGGATGTAGATTGTAGATACATAACTGCAGCATCAAACTGTATCCCCCGATTTTTTAGGGTTCCTTGCGTACGTCCGAATAAAAAACGGAACCCTTATAGGATCACTCGTGTGTCCGTCTGTCCGACCGTCCCCCCCCCCCCATCTCCGAAACTACTGAACCTAAAATTTTGAAAAAAAAATACAGAAATTAGTTTTCTACTTATAGATTATAGAAAAACCTATAAGAAGGCCATGATATTAAAATAACATGGTAAATCACTCAATATTGTGCGGATAGGTAACATCGTACGGAACCCTCTTCACGCGAGTTCAACTCGCACTTGTTAAGTTTTTTTTTATTATCAGTTTTCTGAATTGCCTCCCACTGTTGAAGCAATTGACTTATTGACGTCAAAAAGATTATTAAAATCCTTTGGGTGATTTAGAAGTAGTTAGCGGAGGAACAGATATAGAAGCGAGCGGCGATTTTATTTTACAACTATGAGCCCTCAAATTCGGTATAGCGCGTAGCTTTTTTGTTTGTAAACCCATTGGAATGAAACAAAACAAACCCTAAATGTTGCGGGAAGTTTGCTACAATACATCAGTGAAAACCGCATTTAAATCGGTTAATCCGTTTGTGAGATTAGCGTGCATAAACGCACAGAAAAACGGATAAAGAGACGAAAATTCTAAAAACTATTTTTTTGACCTCGGTAACATAAGTACAATAATTGTACATTTTTTTTTATTTAAGGCGACTCCAGCCGCAAAACTCGTCTTGTACTGAATTGACGGGACTGCTGAGGAGGAGTCGCTACTTGTAAATCTCGGAAATATCTAATTAAAAATTAAATAAAGTATAATTCAAATTTTTCTTTTCATGTCTCTTGTGTCTCTTCAGATAGTGGATCTTAAAATTTATCTGAAGAATTAGCTATTTAAAATATTGATTATTAAAAAAAATCGCACGGTTACAACATCGATATTAGACCGCAAATTAGTAATTTTTTTATATATATAATTAAATAAAATTTAAAAAATAATTATGATGATCCCCTTTCATATATCCTGCAGATGATTTGAGTATTTTTTAAATTATAATTATTATTAAAAGGAAAATGGTTACAAATGAGTGGATTTTATTATCATTAGGGGCTGGCGTCGCCTTAAGAAAAGAGTTTTCAAACTGTCATAAACAGTCGTTAAATTAATGAACGAATTAAATTAATTAATTCATTAATAATTAAATTAATGAAGATTTGTACGTCAATAGAAGTTATCGCGTCTCTTCTTATTTCCTTTGAATTATAAAATCACAATTTATCAAAGTGTGGGCACATTATGCGGCCAATCAAGCTAACGGTCCGTTTTTTAATCCTTCCATGTTATAAATCGCGTCAAATTGGGGTCCGGGCTGTTGATCCCTACAACACAATACAGTCCGTATTTCTTCATTTTACAAAAATGTTTATTATTATATTGTTATTGGCCTTAAAATACTGGCGAGTAGAAAAGTGTATAAGTTTAAACCTTTGTTAATCAATAGTTACGTTTAATTTACGGCTTTACTTTTTTAAAATATTAGATTCTTATGTTTTTTTTTTTCATTCAATACTCTATTAATTAGATTTTTATAGTCATGAAATATTAATATTGTTACGTGTGGGGTGAGTTAAAATGCCGTGTAAGGGCGAAACGAACGATTTATTTTCACAAACCAAGATGACTTCCAAAATCACTAAACTTGTTCGATGAAACCATTAAACTTGCAAAAGTCGTCAATGAATCCCTTAATGTGTCGCCGGTTCACTGTCTCAAGTAACTTCGCAAAAGCTCCGAAGAGTCGCTTTCGAATCGCTTGTTATCGCACAACTCATCCATATCGCCCTCCTGCTCTCTTATATCTACTTGGCGCTAACGCCAACAAGATCATAAACAAGCCATTGAAAGTTCGGGAATGCTATTTCTGTTGAAATTTAAACTGTATGTTGTAAACATAAGGACTAATTTCCTTTGATACTAGTCGGGAATGTGCGTGGCTACCGTAGATAGGGTGGGACGTTCGAGACTTTCGGCCGGTGCGAAAGCTTTTTCCAGAACGTTCCATGGTTATTCGTAACAATATGTTTGCTCATTTGGCTATTTATTTGGTTCTGGCAATATATAGGAAAAAGGGCTCTGGCATCTTTTACTGACTCACCGAAACTCAACAACATAGATGCTGTTATTTCACGGTGGTATTTTGCAAAGTGTTGATTACTGCCGTCAGACGGGCTGCCCAAATGACGGCGAAACGCAGTGTGTCCTGTAACTACCAATTATACTGTTAATATTATATGCTATATGATATTGCTAAAACTCATTAGTCAAATTTTTCCCATAATTATTATGGGTGTTTATTTCATTAAATATTACATATTCCTGCTATAAAAAATATCCTTTATATTTATTACCTGTATGTATGTGTTAATTTTAACCATAACTATGATATATAGTTATATTACTATGATACCTATAGTTTATGATTAACTAATTTTAATCATAAACTATAAATTCCATGTATTGTACTTGTAGTAACTTGCCTACCGTGAGTGCTGGTTGTAATTACTCTTTGTATAATCTTTCATGTTATAAGTGGAATTTTTTTATTTGGTGTGTGTTCAAATATTCGAATTGTTACTATGTAATATTAGTGCCTGTAAATTTCCGTAAAATAAAATGAATAAATAATCTATTCAGAGGACTGTTTGTAGTGGCAGGACATACTCCCATTCGCAGTCAAAAATTTGGCTCTACATCTGGCGACAGTAACCGCCCTCTCACAGAAGACAACCGTAAAATAACAGCATGTCTGCTGTTGTGTTTCAGTTAGGAAATATATAAGGGACACGAGATCTCAATTACCTATCCCCTACTAATGCCTTATCTTTTATTCTACTAAGGTTCGCAGCGCACTAGCAGCGTTTATGGAATTGCCTGTTAATAAGCGACGGTAACCATCTACCATCAAGTAGACTTTAATCCTGCCTGCACACCTTTACGTAAAAAAGCGACTTTCGAATGAAAGAATAACCAACATACAAACATCTTCACAATTTTAGTAACATCATCTATCACAGTATGAGAAAGGAACCTTAAGAAGCCTTCCCAATTGTTTTTTTTTTAACAGTATTTTTTATATCGATTAATGTCCCTTCTAACAACCTTAACTCAGAGAGGGATGTTCCAGGTTCCAAACTGCTATTATTTGTATAAATATGTTCACATATATGTATAAAGTTTTTTTTTTATGTTATGTCGACAGACAGGCTGACGGTCCACTTGATGGTAGGTGGCTACCGTCGCCTATACCACAAGCAACGCTACAGGTGCTGCAAGTGCGCTGCCGACTACAGTAGGATTAAGGATAAGGGATTAGGAGGGGATAAGGAGATGGGCTCTGGCATCCTTTACTCACTCACCGAAACACAACAGCACGTATATGCTGTTATTTCACGGTGGTCTTCTGTAAGGGGGTGGTCACTGCCGCCAGGCGGGCTGCCCAAATGACTGCGAAACGCAGTGTACCCTACCACTACTTTTCAAATCCAGACCAGGGTCAATTTTGAAAATTACATTAAAATTTCCAAACTTGACCCCGCCGGGAATCGAACCCGGGGCCCCTGAGACGTTAGGCAAGCATCCTTGCCACTCATCCAACGGGCCGTCAATACTTTTAATATACAGAGAAATTTATTTTGAAAAAGAATTTTGAAGGTGAAATAACACATACTCAAACATTTGCGTTAAAATCAAAATGGCCGCCGGTAGCAATAAAAAAATGTACGTGCCAAAGCCGCAAGCAGCGGCAATAAATATTTATTTGTCGTCATTTTTTTCTCATTTTCTCGAGTTTCGCGCGTATGTGCAGAGCAATAAAATAAAATGTCACAGAAAACACTTTTCCGCGCGACTGTACCAATTTCGGTGCGGTTGTAAAATGAGCGATGGGCTCGTAAAACCTCCGTTGATACATTACTCCTGTTACCAAGTTATGGACGCTATAAAAACAGACAAAATTATACAAACAATACTCACTGGAAAATTGTACGTTCACAACGGGCTTAGGTACTAGATTTGATTGGCTAAGTAAAGATATGAATTTAATAAATAATTTTCAAAAAAAAGGGGGCGCTATGAACAGTTGAACATTCATATTTAACACTAGCTGAACTCGGCCACGCTTCACTGCGGCCCATATGGCGGTGGAGTGCGCGTGGGGCGCGCGGTACTGGACACTGCTTATATTTGTATATAGTACTATTGATCGTAGCGTAATGTTATATATAGCCTATAACCGTCCTCGATAAATAGACTATTCAGTACAAAAATAATTTTTCAATTCGACCCAGTAGTTCCTGAGATTAGCGCGTTCAAACAAACAAACAAACTCTTCAGCTTTATATATTAGTAAAGTATAGATGACAAATGTGAAAGTAACTCTGTCTGTCTGTTGCATTTGACGCTTTAACTACTCATCCGAACATTATGAAATTTTGCATACACGTCGTCAGGGATAGGATAGAATAGGACATAGGGTACTTTTCATCCAGAAAACAGAAACTGTTTCCGAGGGACCATAAAAATAAAATTCCAGCGCCTGACAAAACTATAACAGCAATAAAGATTGAATAAGTATTTGCTCATATATGTACTTTGTTAGGCGTTAGGGTGGTAATTTGAGACGGGTCAGTAAGGGCAGCTACCTAAACTATTGTAGCTAGAACAAAACACTCTTAGGAGACTATCCATAATTTTAATAGTTATTTCCATCAGCATTCAAAGATTTTGGAAAAATGGTACAGTCAGCGAGAAAAAGGTCAATTTTCACGTTTTGTTTTTATAGCGTCAATCGATTCTGTTACTTATTAGGATCAATTGTCTCTATGGGACCACCTGAGGTTAGAGTACTAGAAACGTCAAAAAGCTACTTCCATACATTTCTTACAGAATGAGATTGAAAAATAAGTGCAAATATATTTTTTAATTAAACTAAACAGAGACGTGCAACCCACAAAATACGTTTAAATCCCAGACAACATGTTAATAGCGTTTTAATTCAAATTACAGCTCAAAATTTCGAGTTTATTTCTAGTGTTGCAGTATCCAAAAATATTTTCCACAATGATTCTGAGGTAAATTACAGCTCATAATAATTGCGACCCTGATAACTAAGCTTACGAATGTGCTGGTGCAACGCGTTTTGCAGCAACTGTGTCAGCGTTATTGTTAGTGACAAAGACGTCAACCTTTACTATAACCAGTTCTATGGTGCAACCCAGCCTAACACCGGACCTAGAGATAAAATATGTTTAACTGTGCGCGCCCTAACTTTGTTTTTTTTTATCTGTCCTTTGTGATAAAATTTTGGAAAAGCTCCTATATAACAGAATTTGTGAATAGAAAATTTATACTCTTTGCCACCGCAAAAATATTATTTTGTAATTTTGCGTAGATCTGGGCACAGTTATTCTCCTAACTCCTTTTTTATTGTATCATCAATGCCCTATATTTCTCTACTCGGTTTGTCTCGCCCCGTTGCCACGGTGAAATAGGAACCACAGTGCATACAACATGCAGTAAGTAAACACGCATCCTAATATTATAAAGTTTGTTTGTATGTTTGTTATGCTTTCACGCATTAACCACGAACCAACCATGAAATTGCAAACACGACGTAGGGTCTGTTTATTTATTTATTTATTTAGAATAGATACACCAGCGACAATATCAGTATTTAGTTACAAAAATATCATACACTTGATCTAGATCCAACAGATACGCCTTGACAGGTGAATACATCAATTATCAAAAAGTAACACTAAGTAAAAAGTTAAATTTAAATAGTTTAAAAACATAAAACAAAAAGAAAAGAAAAGAAATCCCCTGTTCTAAAAATATAAATAATAAATTCAATACCTACCAAAAATATATGAACAATGAAGATTAAATAAATGTTTTAAACCCAAGAAAAATAGGGCGGAAGAAGTAACGGACAAAGGAGTATTAAATAAATATTAATACAATCATCGGTTAATTTTTCAAACAAGAAGTACTTGGCAAGTAGAGTTTCTATAAATATATCATTGTAAAGGATAAAACAGAAATCGTGTTTCTTTTTTAGCTTTTAAAGACAATTTTGCATATAGTTTTTGCGGCTTAAACTAAAATGTAGCTTTTTATTTCGTAGTTTTAATTTTATATTTAATTTTATAAGTTTTAACATACTGTGTTGTTATACTGTGTACTTAGTTACTTACTGGCCCACGGGACACAGTTAATGGGCCAATTGTCTCGCCTCTTTCATTAAGAATAGAGTCGAGTGGGTGGCTTTTATTGCGCATTTTGGGCCTTCTATTTCCCTACTGAAGTTAACTCTACTGCTTATAACAGCGTAACATACAGTGAGAATACTTCTTTAAATTATAACGAAGGCTTTACGAAAAAAAAGGATTATTAATTTTATATGTAATCTTTATATAATTTTATGAAATAAACAAAGATTTTCAACTGTATAGATGACGAGACAGACAGACAGAGTTACTTTCATATTTATAATAAGTGAAGGTGTAGAGTAGTAATGCTGCCAGTAGTGATTAAGGGATGCCAGAGCCCATTTCCCTATCCCCTCCCAATCCCTTATCCTTAATCCTACCGTAGTCGGCAGCGCACATGCAGCAGCTTTGCCGTTGCTTGTGTTATAGGCGTCAGCCTGTCTACCGATCTTACTTCTATTGTGACATTACCCAATAATTTACATATTTATTAATTTTCATATTATACCACCTTATATTCTCGTAATTGTTATGAAGCACTTCCTAGTGTCATTATTTACATGAAAAGTGTATCAAGCAAGTATAATAAATTACGAACAATCGTTGAATCGATTGTCTCTTTAGCATGGCGTCATCGTGTGAACAATAAAATTGTTTGTCGACACTTAATTGCTGTTTCTATGTGAACCATGATTGCTTTGTTTCAAGTAACAAACAACAATATTCATATGAAATCAATGGGTTTTGTTTTACGTACCGAATATCGATTCATTCAAATATTTTAATCACGATGGATTTTAATAAAAATTGGAAAAAATAAGGCATCATCCTTTTTCATTTTTTTTTACCTCGTTCGGCACAATAGGGGATCGGACAAATTTTCAGAAAGTGTTTTAAATTAATCTTCATGGATATTTATTCCCATAAAAATACTATTTTATTTATTTATAGCCTTTTAGGTACTCAAAATCATGTTTTAATATTGTTTGTTTGAAAATGCCGCCAAAACGCCACGGTAGTTCATCTGAGAGCGGGTAACGTCATTTGTGGTCATATCATAACAAAACAGCTGCATTGGCATAAGACAACGATTGCCCACAAATGACGTCACGCACTGTGATTGGTGTTTCAGTATAGATTAAAAATATTGTAAATTATAAAATATTATTTCTTCATTTAAAAATATTTAAATGAATTATATTAAATTATTATTCGATAAATAATCGTAAAAAATTATATATTTTCTTTCTAAGTACATTTTAGATTTTAATCTGATTACTGTCCGATCCCCTATTCGCCAACTCGTTTAGTTGGGTTAGTTTAGTGGGATAGTTTAGTTGGTTTAGTTTGGGGTTAATTTTAGTTGCGATATATATGTCTTGAAAACATCATTATATGATGCGTGGAATGGAAATAATCTTTAGAGAAAGGGAAGTCTGGTAAATATTTTCCAAAGAACATGATATCATTGTGATTTTTATATGTGGTCGGTTCAAACATTTTAATATCAGGCAAAATAGGTGTATATATGTTAGCATAAAAATATAAAACTACTACTGGTTTTAATTCGACCCTAATTCATTAATTTTAAGTATTGTATTAATCTCTTCTCAGTTTGACCACAGACTTTGACCATAAACAAAAGAGTATACAGATTACTAAAGTACGTCAAATATGTGTCAAACGCGCCGTAGGGATTTTTTTAAATTAATTTAATCTAATGCATATTAGGTATATACAAATGTTAGCTTTCTCCAGTCCTTTTTTCTCCATATAATCAACGCTGCGCGGGGCGTTTTACACGAATTTCTGAACATGATTGTTATGTGTGTCGCCGTAATCAGGATGACCATGGCATAGCTTAATCGCATTGTAAAGTTGGTGATGGACTGAGCGATTTTGTACCACGTGGTTCTAAATGTCATATTACGGATTCTTTCGTCTTGCCCGATCTATACAGTTGAAAATCTTTGTGTGTGTTTATGTGTTATGTAATTATATGATTCGCGTGAGAATAAACAAAAGAAAAATAGAACCGAATAAACTCTATTCCATTTCTATTTATTGCTGCAATTAAAAACTATTGTTTATGTATGTGAAATCCTGTTTTTAGTCATTGGTTTTTTTTTCTAAATTTTACTATCAATTAATTTTTGGTCATCTATTTACCTTAGGAAAATTATTTCAGGAAAATGTGTTTTGAAAAATATTTCAATCTTCTTTTATTTATAGCAATCGATATTTATAATTTTTATCCAACAATAGCCTTAAAAAAATGAAATTGTGCGATTTGAGTTTTATATTTTGTGATATTTGTAAAAAAATTTAGACCGTTCTTTGAAAAAACAATACGTGCACATGAAATAAATAAATAATGTTATTACAAAATGTTAGTGTTTCTCTTATATGATTTTTTTTATAATACACTATAAATGCTCTGAGCGTATTTAGGCGCGCAGCGCACACAAATATTTTAACTAGCGTTACAACATAGAACATAGTCTTCCCGTCTCAGTGGAGCGATTGTGACTGATCGTGTGAAACAATGCACATTGAAGTATGGATGACATGAGACGGAAGATAGTGCATTTCGCGGAATAAAAGTGTTAAAGTGCCAAAAGTATTAAATATTAATTACTCGTAAACTATAATGTCAAATTTAAAAATAATTATCAAAGGTCTAGATAATCTGTGAAGTGAGATTACTGACAATTTTTTAGGTTTGTAATATTATGTATCATTTTGTAAATAAAACAAAAAAACGATAAAAATGAGAGGTAACTTGGTGATATTGTTCTATCGAGAAAATTTTATTGTATAGCATTTTCTGTCCACATTTCACTTTTATTTATAATATATTAATCTATATATAAATATTTTCTTATTCGGACTTTATATACTTGGATAAAATTCAAACCTAGGATTTTGACGGCCCGTTGGATCAGTGGCAAGGATGCTTGCCTAACGTCTCAGGGGCCCCGGGTTCGATTCCCGGCGGGGTCAAATTTGAAAATTTTAATGTAATTTTCAAAAAATGACTGGTCTGGATTTGAAAAAGTAGTGGTAGGGCACACTGCGTTTCGCAGTCATTTGGGGCAGCCCGCCTGGCGGCAGTGACCACCCCCTTACAGAAGACCACCGTGAAATAACAGCATATACGTGCTGTTGTGTTTCGGTGAGTGATTAAGGGATGCCAGAGCCCATTTCCTTATCCCCCCCTAATCCGTTATCCAATCCTACTGTAGTCGGCAGCGCACTTGCAGCACCTGTAGCGTTGCTTGTGTTATAGGCGACCGTCGCGACGGTAGCCACCTACCATCAAATGGACCGTCAGCCTGTCTGTCGACATAACATAAAAAAATAGCTAAAGGTATTAATTTTTGTTTCACGTACAAATATATAGATATTAAAGCCACGTCTGTGCTGGGTTTTAAGAATTAAATAGGTTTTTCTACAAAAAAAGTGCTACCAACGAGGCTCATATCCAAAAAAGTATTTTTTGAGGTTATAGACGTTTTACAAGCTAGATTTTGCCTTCTCGGACAATTTTGCCTTTCACACCTTGCGAGCAATTTAGACATTCTGCCTACTATGACCATTTACATTTTAGACCATGTCGTTGAGCAAGTAATGTGACATGATTATAAAATGGCAAATATTTTATAATTTTTAATTCATATTTTCAAGAGTCAATATCCGCCATAGTGCTTAAATGCAGCAATAAGAATCCTCGAACAGTTCTATATTTCAAATTATGTAAATCAATATTGGACTGTATTAATAATGCTGCCGAGCACTCGTTGCAACTACTTCAATTGGCTTCTACAGTCCGCAAAAGAAATAGTAAAAATATTTCACGCACTGAAATATTTTTATTATTATTATTATTATTTTTAATTTATTTTTTAATGCTCATATATTTTTGTCGGGCGTTAAATTTGTTATTTTTATTTTTTGATGATCCCTCAGGAATAGTACTTTAAAAAAAATCTGCCAGTTTTGATTAAATATTAATATATTACGTAGATCATAGATCATATGACAGTTATGTACATATGGATCATGGCGTAATATCCAAAATCTATTTACAAGTAACACGCACAACGCAATCTAGAAGAATTAGTAGAACTAAAAGAATGAAATAACAAGAAACCTTTAAAGAAAATTAAAAAAATCTGTTACCTCCTTCTTTTCTTATAAAGATTTTGTACTTATATGTGAAAATTTTGTAATGTTTATATATAAGATATTTTGTAAGGTTATATGTAAGAAAAAATAATAATTATATTCTATTTTTAGTAGTTTAAGAAATTAAATGTTTTTTTTTTTTCTATCTGTACAATCTATTAAATCCACACTCATCTGAGTGGGGTCCCTCAACTCGCTGATTGATCGTGACATCTCTCTTTAATTGCTACTACACAAAATAACTGCCGGGGCGATTTTTCTTTCTTTTGTCTCGTGATTTCTATTAATTTTACGTAGTTGAGATTTATAGTTTCCGGGGAACTGTTATTGGCAAGGGTATCACACTCGACTTGTTAGGGAACAATATGCTTATTTTAAAAATACCTATTTATGTACTAACCATTCCTCATAGAAGGCCACTGTGCAACTAGCACGTGTGCTTTTGCGCGTGTTTCAGTGCTTATAATATATGTGCCTATGTCACTAATTATGCTTTTTTATGTTCCCTATGTCCTTAATCCATTATTTGAGAATGTTTATAAAATGGATCAGACAGTCTGATGGTCCACTTGATGGTAGGTGGCTACCGTTGCATATAACACAAGTAACGCCATAGATGCTGCAAGTGGAAGGATAACGGATTACGAAGGGATAGTGAAATGGGCTCTGGAATTCCTCACTCACTCACCGAACACAACAACACGCATGCTGGTATTTCATGGTGGTCTTCTGTAAGGGGGTGGATACTGCCGCCAAACGGATTGCCGAAATACTGCAAAACGCAGTGTGTCCATTGTTCTATTTCAAAGTTATTGTTACGTTACTTTAGGATTTGGGAGGCAGGCTGACGATCCAATTGATGGAGGTAGCTATCCTCGCCTATACATAAACCCCGCGGGATATTTATATTTCCCGCGCTGAATAGCTGTGGCAGGGCGCGAATTTCGTCTCATAACAATTCGAATTCGAATTTCGTCCCGTGACCCCGCCTATCTACGGCCGCGCTAAAAAGTCGTTGGGTTGAAGCTGCTAGGAGTCCGACATAACCTGCAGCCGTCCCCTTCGCTGCCTCGTGTCCATAAGTATTTCCAGACATTAAAAGAAAGAGTGGATATATGTAAATAAGGCTTATCTAACCCGAAAAAATAAAAAATAAGTAGGGATTGTGTAAAAATATTAATACTCAATGTTCAGAATGAGACTTACAGCGTCATCTATGGACTGAACCGAAGCAATACATTAAACGTCACCGGTCATGTATTTTTTCTGCCCACTTTACAATAACTTGTATCTGAAAAAAAAAAACGGGACAAGTGCGAGCTGAACTCGCGTGAAGAGGGTTCCGTACGATGTTACCTATCCCCACAATATTGAGTGATTTACTATGTTATTTTAATATCATGGACTTCTTATAGGTTTTCCTATAATCTGTAAGTAGAGAACTAATTTCTCTATTATTTTTTTTACAAAATTTTAGGTTTAGTAGTTTCGGAGATAAGGGAGGGGGAATGGTCAATTTTCGTCTATTTTCTTGAATAACTTGGAAACTATTTATTTTAAAATTACAAAAAAAAAACAGTTAAGATCTTCACAATAATACCTTCCATTTAATATGTCACACGATGCAGTTTTCAAATTTTTTTATTTTATTTTCCACCTTCCCCCAAAAAATGGCCTCCCATATATAGATTTCATGTATTCACGTCAAACCTCTGCGTTTGGGTCACAGAAATTGATGTGTGTACCAAATTTCAACTTAATCGGTCTAGTAGATTCCAAGATAATTGACTGTGAGCGACGGACAGACGGACACACGACAGACGGTTCCGTTTTTTATTCGGACGTACGGAACCCTAAAAATATAACACGTCGTTCGTTAAAGCTATATATCGTTTTTAATTACTAAAATTCATCATCCAAGAAGTCTCCTCTCCAAAACTAATTACCGCAAGTAAAATCAACGCCTAGCTCAAACACTCAGTAAAAATTGGATAATGTTGTTTTTGTTGACGCTACGTATCCAACTCCGAACTGATTGATCAGAAGGGCACCGACAAATTGCCAATGATTGGCTTCTCTAACTCGGCCGACGCCATTTCTATTGTATCTTTGTGGCTTCATCAAAACTTAATTATTTGTTACGATAACTTAAGTTACAATGATTTAAAAATATAAATATATTTAAAATCCTTCAACAAGCTAACAATTTTATTGAAAGAAAGAAGGCAATTTTTATTCCTCTACAGATATCAGCCAAATACAAACTCTATATACATATATATAATACTTGAAATTATGTTTTTTTTTTTTTTGCCATAAAAAAACACAAACACACATAGGAATTTTATAGGCGATTTGCTTAATTAAAACTTTATAATAATTTTAGCAATTACCATCAAAACATGTCTGGCAAAATAAAATTTTATTTTTTATACCTGACCTAACTGGAGGCGCGGAGAAAACGGAATTTCGACAGTTCACGCCATGAATCCCTATAGCGAATTAGTGGACTGTATATGTGGTTGCGACTGTAAGCGAACAGTTGACTGTCTGATGGACAGGATAGGCAGTAGAAGGAAATACACGTACCTTGTAACTGATGCTCTGGTGCGATCTCCTGCAGGATTCTCCAGAACGTCCAACTGGCATACACTGTTCACTTGTAACTTTGTTATAGAACGTTAAGGCGCGGATAATAACTACACTTCGCCTTCAATTTGGTTCTTCTTTTCTTCGAGCGAAACACTTGAAGCGTAGGTGTGATCTCCTCTCACGTTCGCGGCGGTAACATGCATTATATGGATGCGTGGGTAAAAAGGAAAAATTGAGGGCCATATTTTAATGAATAGGCGGGTAAAAAAAGGAATTGACTTGACAGCCAACTGATTCGATTACGGCGCAAACACCTAACATTAAAAAATTCTTTCGCTTCCATCAACCTTAAAAAATTGGGATTTTTATTAATCTATCTTCTTCTTCTTTCAGTGGTTCTTCGCTAGAAGGTTGTCAGTTGTCAAACTTAGACATTTCCTTGTCTATCGCTAGTGAGAACAGTTGTTCATACTAGTAGAATGTAGGTTTTCTCGGCCGGTATCCATACGAGTTGTGGGTTTCCGGGATGATGGCCCAGGTCTGTTGGAAATTCTTCCAAACGTTTCGTCAACAACTGCGGTTGACATCCTCAGTGGTGTAGTCCGTGTTACACCACTGAGGCTCGAAAAGTCGAAAAGTGCAGAAGTGAAGTGCAGTGATGTGAGGTACTTTTTCTTCTAACACGGACTACATCACTGAGGATGTCAACCGCAGTTGTTGACGAAACGTTTGGAAGAATTTCCAACAGTTGTTCATACTGTTTTGACGCTGGTCATTTTCTTATGTTTCTGAACCATGACATTTTCCTTCTACCTGACCTCTTTCGCTGTACTGTTCCCATCACGTTGGTATGCAACAATGGGTATCTATCATGGCGTAGATATTATCCTTTCGCTGCTTGATTGTTCGCATAAGCTCCCTTTTCCTGCCTTAACGATTTAGGACCTCCGCATTCGTTACTTTGTTCGTCCACTTGATCTCTTTCCATATACTTTTTCCATCATGTTAGTATAACAAAGGTATATTTCATGGCGTAGATATGAGAAATATGCAATTTTTCCCTGCTTGATGGTTCACATACATAAGCTCCTTTTTCCTGAACGATTTAGGACCTCTGCAGTTGTTACTTTATTACTTTGTCCGCCCACTGGATGCGCAACATAGTAATCGCTGGAACTACCAGTCGGATTTTAAAAATTCTTTTTACTCAAGATAGCCCAAAATACTCGTAATACGGTTAGATTATATTACAAATTGTGATACCCTGTAAATCGCACACGTACATCTTGCGCAGTCATGTTCATCCGCTATCATAATCGATGTGAAGCGATGCATCGAACACGTGTATCGAATGATAATATCGAAACATTGCTCGTTACGTGAAGTTTATTTTTTGTAAAATGGAAATACCCAAGTAGCACAAAACACCATTATAACAAACATTTAATAACAGAAGTTTATGCTCAAAGCATTATAAGCAAATCTTATATCAGCTGTATTTCTTTTGTACGATTCTTTTAGGTAAAATTTGGGCCCCCCCTTTAGACAGCTTTGAGCTTTATAGAGGCTGTTTAATAGCATTACAACTATTGTATTACAACATTAATAAAGCCAGTAAAAAGCCTATCGATATACTAACAGCATTTTTTGCGACTTTTACACAATTAATATGTAGCTTTAAAAATTACAACTTATTAATGTAATCTCTTACAAAGCTTATGCTTTTATTTCCTTTGTAAAAAAAACGCAATGATTTCAAAAATACGTATGATGCTGTATTATGATCAAATGTTTATTTGTGACTTGACTTAGAGATTGATATTTGAAGGAATAATATTGAAAGATTATACCACTTTATTTTTGTCTTTTATGGGTGAAATGACATGCGCGCATCAGTTTGTCGGATAAAATATGCATGTTTTTGGTAAAGAATAGACGCGCCCTCCCAAATGTGCTTTATTATTAAAACATTTTAAGGCATTTTAAAGCGGTTAGGTCAAAACCTAACCTAGTATAAAATGTGTTTTAGGATTTCAGCATAATTTTAATAAACATCGTTGTTTTTATAGACATCCTTGGACAAAGCAAATGATCACTACGCTTTTTAATAAGATTTAGGTGACTTTAATTATTTTTGTAAGAAAAGAAAACGGAAAGCAAAATGTCGGCAAGAGAATTAAAGTTTTAGGCATTCAACAATGGCGTAATAGTGCTTTTAGTCTTAATATGGCCAGACACAAAAATTAAAGCTTATATTGTTACTATATAAGACATTTACATATTTGTTCAGCCATATTACAACACTTCAGAAGTATATTTTAATGCTTGTAGCCATTATACGCCATAGTGACTGATTGTTATCATGTTTAGTAGGGTACAGCTCATATGGTAAAAACCATGTAAAAATGTAATTATCCGAGATTTTTCTTATTGAGCGACTTCAAAAAAGGGGATTTTCAATTCGACCCGTATGTATCTAAACCCTATTAAGCCGTAGGTATCTAAATTGTTTTTAAGCGAATAGGTATTACTAAATTTTATAATAAATAAATAATATACGGCGCCGTTTTTTTAGTACTATTTTTAGTTTTGTTTCCAATTCTTTTTGTCCATTGCTATGTGTATATTCACGTTAATAATAAATGACCGTTTGCAAACTGAAATTACGACATATTTATTACTTGTAGTTCTAACAATACTTTTATTTGGATCAGAATATAGCTGTAGATATTATTAAAGAATGGATTATGAAGAAAACGGACCTATGGCTTTTATTTGTATTTAGTCAATGTTAATATAGGATCAGCATTAAATTAACACAACCATAGACCATAAGAAAGTTTTTATTCTTGAAAATATCAAAATAGGGCTAAGTTCACTTTAAAATAATTTCGTAATGCTTATTTAATGCGTAACGTTTTTCAAATTGCCGTTATAAGAGAACAGTCTTACTGTAAGTGTAAAAGCTGTTTAAGAAGCTGTACATTAGTATTATCCGATGTTTAATTACGAGTTTTGACATTGTAACAAATTTTGACTAACTGTAATATAGCATTAAGCATTATTAAGTGAAAAAAAAGCCTCTATACAGATTTGAAACTTGGCTAGTGCCGACTAACAGTGTTATTATGACTTTAGAACATAAATATATATCTATTTTAGTTAATATACAAGTTTTGTGTTACTTGGGTAAGAACGTGTTCTCCAACAATTTAACGTAAGCGCCATTCTTCTCCAACAATGCGTTCTTCTTATTCTATCTATATTTATAAATGTACTTTATAAAATACTATGTTACACGTTGTTAATGTAGCTTTCTATAGGTGAAATAATTTTTAAAATCGGTCCAGTGGTCTTTGAGTTTATTCATTATAAACATACATTTGTATGAAGGAAAGAGTAAGGGGGGGGAGATGGGGGAGGGTGAGTAGCCTATGTTACTCGCTGATAATGTAGCTTTCTATAAGTGAAAGAATTTTTAAAATCGGCCGAGTAGTCTTTGAGTTTATTCATTACAATCATACATTTGTGTGAAGGGGGGTAAAAGGAGAGATGGGGGAGGGTGAGTAGCCTATGTTACTCGCTGATAATGTAGCTTTCTATAGGTGAAAGAATTTTAAAATCGGCCCAGTAGTCTTTGAGTTTATTCATTACGATCATACATTTGTGTGAAGGGGAGTAAAAGGGAGATGAGGGAGGGTGAGTAGCCTATGTTACTCGCTGATAATGAAAGAAGAATCGGTCCTGTAGTTTTTGAATTGAAAAAATTAGTTTTTTTCAATTTTTGTCTGTTTTTCTGTGCGTTTGCTAATTTCAGAAACGGCTATTTGAATGATATATTGTAGCAAGCTTCTCGTATCATTTAGTTTTGTTTCATTCCATTCGATTTACAATGTTAGCTCTATACAGAAATAAATAAATAGTAATCGTTGGGCTAATTTATCTCATCACGAATCATAGTAAAGTCAGGGTAAGAGAAGGTTCGTCACCTAAAAGTTGACATTTGCTTGCACCAGGACAATAATTATTTATCAGTCATGCCAAAATTTCATTTCAAACGTCTGTCAGTCGTCTGCTTAGTGCTTTAGTTTCAAAAGGTACTAAGAGTCTACGACTTGATAAAGGAATTAATTTGAAAACTGACCAAGGTTTTTGTGCCCTGACTGTATTCACATTTTAACAACTTAAATGTTTTATGTTTTATATTGTAAGATTCAGGACTGCGTCCCGCAGTCGAAGGGGAGGCAGGCCATAAGCATGAAGGGTGCCGAAGGCCATGTCACTGTTCCCATGTTATTGTTTATTCTAAGTTTCCGGCAGCATACTTGCACCCCTTTAGGAAGCTTATATATATAAGCTATGATAGATATTACCCCTAAATAAACTCTCAGTCTGCCTGTATAATTATATTATCTTTTTTTTTTATTAAAGATGGGTTTGCTCTTGACCAGCATCTATCCATGTAGGAAGGATGAGGCCGACGATAGAGCGAGCTCACCCAGAAGATGCCTATTCACTCGAACCTTGAAAAGATTTGGGTTGTATGAGCTCGGAAATACAGAAACCGGCAGGGAGTTCCAATCCTTAGCAGTGCGCATTATAAAAATGTTTTAAAGCGCTTGGTCCGAATTAGAGGGGTTTCGACAAGGTGAGGATGGTAACCAGCCGTACGTCTGCATGTCCGATAGAAGAAAGGGGAAGGCGGTATGATCTCATGCAGTTCCCGAGCACACTCTCCGAAGTACATCTTATATAAAATACACACAGACAGGCAACTTTGCGTCTATGTGCCAGGCTCTACCTACAGCTTAGTTTTTATTGGTGTATCATCGCCAATGAGCCTCCTAGCGCTGCGATCCACCGAGTCGGGTGTGGCAAAGATAATTTACTGTATATCTTGATACTTACTGTATCTTTGATAATTTACTGTATATTACTAGAAAAACCACAGAATACAAAATCAGTTGATTAGCGATCTCTATCTATGTCGACACTCTACTGGCTCTGTTACCATAACGTCGACAAATGTATAACGACAAAACAAGTATTACAAACAGTAAGTCAGTTATTGCGAATGCTAATCGCAGAATAGTATATTTCATTACAAGTGCGGAAAGGCTGTCATTGCAAAGAGTTCCGACAAATGTCTACCCGAGCCGAAGGCGAGGGTTGACAGTCGGAACAAGTTGCAATGACGGTTCCGCACGTGTACTGAACGACTATTTTTAATACAGTTGCGAAAAAATGAAGCGATTTAATAAAACAAACAACTAAACTCGCAAAGAGAATTTCTGGAAAATGGCGCCAACCGTACAATATAAGCAGAGACATTTTTTTTCTTCACGCATTCCGGTAGGCAAAGGAAACTATGTGCCCATACAGCCAAGTCTTCAGTAGAATTTTTTTATTGATTTGAAATGAAAATGAAATTTAATGAGATGAAATGAAATGAAACCTAACCTAACTCATTAAATCAAATCATTAAATCTGATATTGAAACAAATTCGTAGCTTCTTTTTAGAAATATACGTATTTGCATGAATCATAAAAACTTTTTAGTAAAAACTTCATGGTTCGTTTTTCTTTTTAATATACATTATTTTGACAGTTGGGAAAGAGAACGCACGAGTGCGGGAAAGGTAAAAAAAAAGCACGAGTGTGTAATAGCCCACTTTCCGAACGCTATACGTCCCTGCAATACGCCACTTTTTGAGCAACTGTATTAAAAAATACTTTAATGCGTACTTAGTGAAATAGAAATTCAATGCTATATTTTAGACTACACTGTCAAGCTGACAGCAGTGAGATACTGGCCCTATTTTAACGAACTAACATACGTCATACCATACGGTAATGATTAAGCCTCATACAATGTTTCCAAATTATTTCAATAGGTACTATAAACTGCGTATGCATTCCGAATGCGGTATTCCAATTTTGATTGGGTTACAATGCGCACATTAAATGAATGTGCGACTTTAAAGCGTAACGCACACTGAAGCTGTACCTCGAGCGTTTCGGGGGCGGTAATTTTCATAATATTACACCGTGCCGTATATTTTTAAATTTTTTTTTTTTTTTAATGTTGTGGTATCCTGCCTGAGCTTATTGGACCTCAATTCAGTCAGTCTCAATTCTATCTTAATGATCATGTAGCCAAATATGATTATTGGCCACTTTAATAAGCACTTTTGTTGATAAATTCTTAAAAAGTCAAATAAAAAAACGTTATTAATATACTTTCGTTTTAAGGGGGAGACAAACCCTAAATACTAAAAATATCCATTGTTTAATGAAAATGTTACAAGAAATGGACAAGACAATTGCTTTGAAAAAAATATATATTATACTTAAACATATGAAGAACCAATTGTATTAATTAGAATTTTCGTTAAAGTAATAGAAACTCCACAAAAAAAGTTAGAACACAAGAAGAATTTGACTTTTATTGAAAATTCTCTTGAAAACGGGTTATTGCACGCATATGAATCCTGTATCTATTAATAAGTTAATATCAGATTAAAAAATTATATTAATAAAAATTTTTATTTTGTGTATTGTTCTAATGGTAAAAACAGAAAAACACCATTTCTAGGCCTGTTGAATTAGATCCGCCGCCAGCGAGTTCTATAGTAAATGTCATTTGCCTCAGTGAAACCCTTAAAGCATTTATCAGTGTTTCTAACTCGATAGAATTAAAGTTAACAACGCAAGATATTCACTTTTAAAATATCATTTAATTTCAACTGAACACGATCAACTGTTTCGTGCTTAGTTGAAATTAAAATTAGTTAGATCAAATCTTCAAGCGATCTGTAAACAAATTCCTGCAGAGTTTGCAGTGTATCTGCATCCCTCTTCTTGTTACTTGTGTTCTTAGATGACGGTAATCCCCTCCCATCAGGAGGACCGTCAACCTACCTGCCACCTTAACTGACATTTTGTTAAAATTTAATAGTCCTGTATTTCTACTCATGGAACCCATTATGAACCCTTTGTGTTCGGTGGTCTAATATCGCACATTGTTTTATCAAGCGAATTGTATTGTTTTCCATAGCCCCAATACAAATTTATCAAGCGGTTGCAGCCAATTACACCTCTGTGTTCGTAACGCAGTTTGTTACCACTCAACGCGTTAGGTAACGCAGTTTGTTCCATGTAACTTTAGCCTTTATTGCCATAGCGAAGTGGGTAATATTATTGTACACCAGAATTATTGGGTGATATTATTGTATTATTGAATACGAGTAAATGCGACCTTACAATATCGTTATTCCCCTATGACTAGATTAAAATTTCAGGGGTCTTGAGTTAGTTTATTGTCACAGAACACCTAATGCTTGTGTTTGTAAATTACTGTAGCCACATGCCATCCAGTTGACCGTCAGCCTGCCTGCCGACCCATAAATAAAAAATAAAAAAATCTTTTTAACAATAAAACATGTTTATAATCCAGTCAATTAATGAAAGAAATTAAAAATGGCGGCGCTTATATTTGCCCACAAAATTTATTTTGTAAAAAATACTTATTTATTTTGATTTTTAACGTTTTTTTTTCTTTTTCTTTTTTTTTTTTTTTTGTTGTACATATCGTAAGTAATATTTTAAAAACAATTCTCTGATATAGGTATATTTAAATTCAAAGATAATACAATTAAAAAATGTGTGTGTCAGTGTACCGTAGGTTATTAAAAAAGTACCATTACGGTACATCAGCTCCAAATGTATAAAATTAAATGTATAAAATTTTCTTCGTGTCAATAAATAACTGGGTACCTAATTACTTTATATTATCGATATTGTTCGTTCCTTAAAGCGGACTACACTTTTCGTACAAGATATCGGACATTTTTTTTATAATCCCAGAGAAACCCTCCGGTGTTGCTTGTTATACTACAGTAGAATTAGGGAACATAAATACATTCAGGTGACGCATATATGTCAAATTGACATATAACGTAACGCTTTTTAGTTAACGCTTGTATTAATTTTACTCCTCATAAAATTTAAGTACCTAAACTAAAAAAACTATATACCTGCTAATAGTACACCTCCAAAGCGCCGCCATTTTCAATCCCTATCTTTATTTAACGGAGTTATAACTGCATATCGTTCATCATTAGCCTCTGACTCTCCTCCTTTAGAAACAGACTTCTCCTAAGACTTCCTCCTAAGATTTTCTCCTAATTATGTATCACGAAAACACATCGGATACATCTGGTGACCAGAAGCCGTTGTTAAGTAACTGATTATAGTGTTGTTAAGTAACAGCCGCTTTGGCAAAAAGCATATGAAGCCCGGATCCGCAAAAACTTTTCACTTTGTTAGAGAATCCTCTAAAAGCTGACACACGACTGTCATTTTCGATAGGCCATCCTTCTAATATATCATTCCGCGAGGCCTTCATCCATTGGTTCGATAGCTATAACTCAAATCCGTTTTGTAGACTCATCTGTATATTTTTTGATCGATGAGGGTATTTGATAAAAACAAATTTGACCTTAGTATAACTGGACTTAAGGTTTTATGTTGTTTGTAGATTTCCCTTAGATTTCCTTCAGGTCTTTTGCATTTTAGAACCCTGTATAACATATTCGTTTTAATTTCCCATTGATGTGAAGCTCTGTTCCTTGGGTTCTTCAGATTCATATTCGGATTCCCGTTGTGCCCTTAGCTCAGAGCGTATCGTATAGCCCCTGGCACATTAACGGCTTCGACCTACTTTCTACTTGATTAACCGATACTCGTTGCCAACCTTCGAGCCCGTTGGATGGAAGAAAGAAAGAAAGAAACATTTATTGGCATTTAAAACATATGAACAAAACAAAAAAAACATAATAAGTAAACACCAAAAGGACACAACTCAGCTTAGGCTGCAAAATTGTTACAGCGCTGATTAGGGTGATGGTGGTTAGGGTCCTTGCCTTAACGCTCGGTTCTAAGGTTTCCGGGTTCGATTCCCGGCAGGGTCAACTTTGAAAAATCAACTTTTCAAATTAGGCTCTGGTCTTGATTTGGAAAGTAGTGGCAGGTCACGCGTTTTCGCAGTCATTTTTGGGCAGCCCGTCTGGCGGCAGTAACCACCTCAGGTGGCAGGTGAGTGAGTAAGAGATGCCAGAGCCCATTTCCTTATCCACTCCTAATCATTTATCCTTAATCCTACAGCAGTCGGCAGCGCACTTGCAGCAGCTTTACCGTTGCTTGTGTTATAGGCGGCGGTAGCCACCTACCATCAAGTGGACCGTCAGCCTGTCTGCTGACCTTAACATAAAAAAAAGAAGCGACACATTTAGAAGAATCTGAAAATAGTGACGCGTTTTCGGCTTCGCACGCATGCAGTTTTTTTTTGCAAATTAAATACAACTTTCCTCGTGAATCGCTCTTTTAAAATCCGGCACCTATCACAGTCAAATGATAGACTGTGACAACTTGCGCATTTGATAAATATTTAAAAAATTCTAAACGAAAGCATAACACGTTAGCCTTATGGCACAGTCTAACCATACTTACGTAATACAGTCAGGCAACTAATGTACTTACGTAGAGCAACGTTCGGCGAACTCGATTCAGTTTGCAGGCTCGAACATTGAGCGTTGCCCGACTGTATGAAGTTATGGTTAGACTGTGCTTATGGTGATAAAATGAAATGATTTTTACTTAGATATTCTTAGATAAAGTTGACATAGCCCATTATGGAATGTTCTGGAAAAAGCGTTTGCGCCGGCCGAAAGTCTCGAACGTTACCATCCTATCGATGGTAGCCACGCCCTTTCCCGAGTAGTAATGCTGTAAACATACGGACCAATTTCCCTTTGACAGTAGTGTCAAAGGGAAATTGGTCCGTATGTTTACAATTGACAACCAGCGATACGAAAGCGACTCTTCGGAGCTTTTGCGAAGTTATCTGCGACAGTAAACCGGCGACACATTAAGGGAATCATTGACGACTTTGGCAAGTTTAACGGACAAGTTTAGTGATTTTGGAAGTCATCTTGGTTTGTGAATATAAATCGTTCGTTTCGCCCTTACACGGCATTTTAACTCAACCCGCACGTAACATTATGATCGTTTTACTGAATTAAAGTTGTCTAAAAGAGTACAGAATTCTTTGCCACCCAAATGTGATTTTTATTATTATTATTCACATATTTATTTATTTTCTTAATTTTAAATTTTTTACAATATAAATAGGTATTAAAAATAATATTATTATTATTATTAAAACTCTTCTATAAACATTAAAAAAAATTAAAAAAAAAAGAAAGAAACAAAAAGTAAGTACAAAAGGCGACCTTATCGCTTTATAGCGATTTCATCCAGGCAACCTTAGGGTAAGGAAAATTAAATATGTTATAAAATTAAATTTTTAAGACATAGTTATAAAATTTTCTTGCGCCTTATTTCAAAGCAAAAATTTAGATAGGCTCAATTCTTGCGCCTGTCTTGTGGCAATTGAACTTTCAGATCACATTGAATGTTTTCACCCCATATATTGTACTTGTCCAACGCAACCCCTTTGAGATACCCCTCCACAAAGGGATATTTGGGCGTGTTATTGCGATTTAAGATATATTTACTTCGAGAGCTGAATATCAAAGAGATATATCCGTTCTTTGGACGGGCACAGAAATGAGAAATCCCTTACGGGAAACCGGTTTCATAAAAAAATGTAACATTTTCTTTGGCAAATGTGGTGAGGAATTGTTGAAAAATTGAATACGGGATAGACTTATATTTTAGAGGTTCCACCGCTAAGATAGACAAACTTTGTAGTTAGTAAAAATTTCTTTGTTTATTTATTTTATTCAACACGCATCATTACTTGAGTACACAGTGCGACGTAGTGGTTTCTTAGTTTAAAATCTTTTTTAGAATCTTATTTGCTGTTTATTGCCGATTTACGTTTTTATTTTTCACTAGCGGCCCGCCCCCGGCTTCGCCCGGCGTGCAATTTTTATATACCCTAAAACATTCCCCGTTTATCCCTCTTTCCATTAGCGAAAACCGAATTAAAATCGGTCTACCCGTTCACGCGTGATGCCGTGACCAGGAGAAATGGGGATTCATTTTTATATATAAGATTGCTTTTTTGCGTTAAATCTTATCGAGGAATTTAAAGACAAAGGCTGGTACTTACTTGCTTTATAAACTGGCTTTTTCACTCCGGTTCACCCGCGTTTAACCATTGTAAATTCTTCCTGAGAGTTTTTTTTTTTAATTTAAGGAAAAAAAAAAACAACTAGCCTTCAACCATCGAGTGGACTGTCAGCCTGTCTGCAACTTTTATCATATTAAAAATAAAACAAACATCCTTCACCTTGCAAACTTACATGGGAATAAACGAAATACATCATATTTATTAAGCGCGCCTTAAATAATTCCAATTTCTGTAACTGTATACCGGTTTACCCAAAGTAAGTCTTAACACAACGGAATAGAGTCCATTTTTATATCGTCGCACCGTGACATTGAGGTATGTCTGCGATTTTCATTAAGCATGGTTCACATTGCAGTCACGTGCCGAAATTGCAATTAGTGACTGCACTATTAATTGTTCTGTGTCAAAAGAAACTTATTGAGGTCGCAACCAAAGTATGAATTTCGATTTTCCCTGCAATAACTGGGTCTGGCTGAAACTGTGCATTCAACCATTTCAAATAGTACAAAAAACGCTAACTTTCTCAACGCGGACTACACTTTTCATACAAGATTTCGACGTTTCGACGAACAATCGAATATTTCACTATGGAAGGTGTGGAATTAAGGAGCCATCCTCCTTATAGTCCTGACTTGACACCATGTGATTTCTATTTATTCCCATAAATAAAAGTAAAATATTTCATAATAATTACAAATATATATATATATATATATATATGCTTGTCTATTAACATAGTTTTTATATGCCACTTAATTTAGCAGCAAAATTGTTACCGAACTATTCAAAATTTGTTTGACGGCTACTGGTCATAGTAGTCCGGTTGATTCTTACTACCGAACTACTGAGACAAAAAAATACTACTAGACCATTTTTTGGTGTTATACCAACTTACTATGGCTTTTATGTAACAACTAGCTGAACTCGGCCACGCTTCGCTGTGGCCCATACGGCGGCGTGCGCATGGGGGCGCGGTACTGGACATTGCTTATATATAATACTATTTATCGTAGCGTGATAGCCTACAATCTTCCTCGATAAAGGGACTATTCAAAACAAAAATAATTTTTCAATTCGAACCAGTAATTCCTGAGATTAGCACGTTCAAACAAACAAATATTAGTATAGATTTGAATAGGCGAAATTATATACTTACTCATGAAAATATATCAGTTATAACGCCTGACACCTTTATCGCTCTTTTTAGATGTTCCCTCGAAAACCTAACATTTTTCCAGAATAAAAAGTATTCTTTATGTTTATCCAAGTAATAAACCTATCTGTGTGTCAAAATTTATTTAAATCTGTTCAGTTATTAAAGGATTGGTTTAAAAAAAAAGTACAGACTACCGCACACGACAACTCTACATCGGAATAGGCAAAGCTATGATCGGCAAGAGCTAATTAGCTGTAAAAAACATAATATGTAATTTAAACTGCGTCATATTACAATAAATGTAGCAAATGCATAAATACTTTATGCCACTTACAATTCATTGTTATTTGTACAAGGATTGTCAATAAATTGTAAACAATCTATTTTAATGTCCTCGGGACCACTCCACATGTGGTCACCCTATGAATTGACCGATCAATATAACGTACAATAATCCATTTGTCACAATTTATATTCGCAGCTGGATGTCCAATTTAAAAACAATTTATGGATCACCGAGTGCTTTCTTCTTTTTAGAAGTGTGCGAGAGAACAACCATGTATTAAAATGTACTTAGGTAATAATATGGAACGTTGAACAACTTTTTAAAATTCTTATAGAATATTGATATTCGATGTATAGTAAATAAATAAATAATAACTCTTCTTACATCTTATCGTGTCTGACTGTACTAACTCAATAATATGGTCTTTAAAATTTATGCAATGGACATATTGGGAATAGTGAACTAAATATTTATTGAAAGTCGCAAAATATCCACAAAAATAAATAATTAAAGTGGGACATTTTGGGAAGAATAAAATTTTTCATTTTTGTAATTCTCAAAATGTCCCAAATTTGACATTTCTTGTGGGACATATTTTTTTTTATTGAAGATGGGGTTTGCTCTTGACCAGCATATATCCATGTAGGAAGGATAAGGCCGACGATGGAGCGAGCTCACCCAGAAGATGCCTATTCATTCGAGCCTTGAAAAGATTTGGGTTATATGAGCTCGGAAATACAGACGCCGGCAGGGAGTTCCAATCCTTAGCAGTGCGCATCACAAAAAATGTTTTAAAGCGCTTGGTCCGAATTATAGGGGTTTCGACAAGGTGAGGATGGTAACCAGCCGTACGTCTGCATGTCCGATAGAAGAAAGAGGAAGACGGTATGATCTCATGCAGCTCTTGAGCACACTCTCCGAAGTACATTTTATAGAATACACACAGGCAGGCAATTTTGCGTCTATGTGCCAGGCTCTGCAGCTTAATTCTTATTAGTGTATCATCGCCATGAGCCTCCTAGCTCTGCGATTCACCGAGTCGAGTGCGGCAAGTTGGTATTTTGCTGAACCATCCCAAAGGTGACAGCAATACTCCATGCTTGTCATTTATATCTTTACAGTTTGTTTTGGGGAAGAGTATACTCCAAAAAAAATAGCCGAATAGATTCAGCCGTTCTCGAGAGTTAGCGCTTAGTAAAACATTTAGCCAATAATTTTTATTTATAAATAACCATATAAACACATACATAAAATGGTCTGTCTGCCCAGTGGTCAATAAACAGTCGCCAGGACGGGAAACCAATAACCCGAACGAGTGTAATTTGTTCTGCGGTCTTGTGACTCTGTCAATAATTCGATATTGTTGCAATGCATGCATGAAATAGTTTTTTTTTAAATGCATCCAATTGTCTTATAACTTTATATAGACATTTTACGTATCGTCGTTGTCAAACCAAAATCTGCTATGAGCACTTTTTTGAGATTCCAACATTTTATGACCTTAGTGAATAGTTCGCTGCTTTATCTATCGTATAAAAAAACTGGTGTGTGCTTACGAGCACCATTTGTCTAACCGGCCTCAGCTATGCGTAGCAGCTAGAATCTCTTATGTGAAGAATTTACTCTATTATTAAAGTAAAAAGTAAATTATTTAATTTTCATGTTAAGAAAACCAATAAGTTTAAGTATCTGTTAACAACCCTAAGTTTCAAATAAAATAATATTTTTTAAATATACCCTCATGTAAAATTTTTCAAAAAAACGGTTGTCAATATCTCAAAAATATACTTTTCGGACATAGCAGATTTAGATTTGACAATGACGATATGATATGTTTAAGACCTTTCTCTTTTTATAAATTAATTAATTTTTTTTAAATTATCATAGTTAATGAATATCATAGTAATATGGTAGTTGAAGTGGTATTAGTCTAGTGATTGAATATTCGGCCGCAAAAAGTCAGACACAGGTTCAATATTCGGGTTGATAATTGTCGTCTAGTCCTAGTTCGCCTTCGTCTTCTATTACGTAAACAACTCAGTAGTATTCAAGTGGGTTTTCGAACTTAATAGAACAGATAAAACAAGATTTTTTTTTAATGTTAAGGTCGGCAGACAGACTGACGGTCCACTTGATGGTAGGTGGCTACCGTCGCCTATAACACAAGCAACGCCAAAGCTGCTGCAAGTGCGCTGCCAACTACAGTAGCATTAAGGATAAGGGATTAGTAGGGGGATAGGAAAATGGGCTCCGGCATCCCTTACTCACTCACCGAAACACAACAGCACACGTGCTGTTATTTCACGGTGGTCTTCTGTAAGGGGGTGGTTACTGCCGCCAGACGGGCTGCCCAAATGACTGCGAAAACGCGGTGTGCCCTGCCACTACTTTCCAAATCCAGACCAGAGCCAAATTCGAAAAGAAGATTTTTCAAAGTTGACTGCCGGGAATCGAACCCGCGAACCCTAGAACAGAGCGTTAAGGCAAGCACTCTAACCACTCATCCAACGGGCTTGTCAAATAATACTGCCAGGATAAATAAATGGACTCTGCTGGCATACCTTATTCATGTACCACAACAGCATTTGTGCTGTTACTTCGTCCACTGTTCTACGTCAATTTGTGCATTTGTGCACAATTGTCAATGGACATTGTGACACAAATGACATTGGACATTGAGACACAAATGACATTGAGACATTGATCATTTGTGCAGTCTTTGTGACAGATTTATTCGTATAAACTTTAGTTTGAAATTTAAAAATGTACATTTTTTTATTAAAGATGGGTTTGCTCTAGACTATGCATGTAGGAAGGATGAGGCCGAAGATGGAACGAGCTCACCCAGAAGATGCCTATTCACTCGAACCTTGAAAATATTGGTTGTATGAGCTCGGAAATACAGACGCCGGCAGGGAGTTCCAATCCTTAGCAGTGCGCATTATAAAAGATGTTTTAAAGCGCTGGGTCCCAATTAGAGGAATTTCGACAGGGTGAGGATGGTACATCTGCATGTCCGATAGAAGAAAGGGGAAGACGGTATGATCTCATGCAGCTCCCGAGCACACTCTCCGAAGTACATCTTATAGAATAAACACAGACAGGAAACTGCTGCTTTGCAAAAACAATACAACACCCCTTTAAGTCTACCCTTTTCGGTTTCGTATTGAATATCTTATTAAAAAAAGCGGAAATTCCTCAAGACTCCCAGGTCCTTCATGAACCCCCGTAAGGCCTTAATTACATAGTATGGAGCAATTCCTGTACATATAAAGTTTTACGTTAACCTTATAATTAAATACGTCTGGAGTAAGACCAGCAATGAACATTTAAAAATTTTACACAAAACCGCAATTACTTCATAATGACGCGTAGTTACGACAATCCTTGTAGGGGTTATTACGCAAATTACGGCCTTGTCACAAAGTGCACAAGTTGCATTTATTTTTACGTGGATTCTTTTAATTGCTTGCAGTTGTAGAAACTAAATTTAGATTTATATGTTTCTAATAAAAACTCCTTGTAACTTGTCGAAGGTTTAAATATTCATGTTTTATTTTTTCCACTCAATTATTTTAATTTTTTAAGAAATTTTTTTGCTGGATTTTTTAAGTGGATTGTATTTTTTCTTTGTGGTGTGTGCAATCAAAGGACGAGGATACAAAGGAAATCTGCTGCTTACCTCGTTCCCTGGTCCTCCAGCGGCGAAGACTGCAACGGGCCCGAGTCCAGAAGCTCCAGCACTTCGCCACTTTAACGATTGCACTCGCGGAGCCGGAAGCGTGACCAAGTAATTATATTACAAGCACAATTACCTGAAAACGTAAGCGCGGATGAAAATAAGTATTCGTAACTCGCGGTCGAGATCGGCGGCGTGGCGCGCGTTTTGCGAAGTTTTTTCCAAACTTGCGCGGTTTTAAATATGACCGGTCGTTCGGCCTGCGATGCAGCGGTAGTGACAGATAAAGAGGTATATGGTGGGAGCAAGACAGCACATACCACAGCGAACTATTATTTTATCAATCAAAATTGACAATTGGCGTCAACAAATTTCAATATCTCTTTTTGACATAACGTCCAAACTCATTTAATACGCAATATTTAGCACTGGCCGCAAATAAAATTGTTTTTCCAAATCTTTATACATATACATATAATAGTCAAAAACAAATTATTCACAACTAATTTAAACACTTTTAAAAAAGGGATCTTCTATTTTATTCTTTCATATATATGAATTTAAATTCAGTTTAGTACAAAATTCAAAACTACGTCTATAATTTTTTGCTTTATCTCCAAATTGCTTAAAATGACGGTTTGATTCGCTGGACACTTTACGAAAACTCCAATTTAACTTCGAGTATGCAACATTAATAATGCATTTATTTATAGCGACCAACCGCGAGAGTTGTATTACAAAACAGTGCGCAAATAAAAACAGTTAAAATAAAATATGTCTAGTAATAGTAAATATGTTGAGACTATACATATTTTATTATCCAACTAATAAACGCGAAAGTGAGTTATTTTGTTACGCCTTTTACTCAACCGATCCTAATGAAATTTTACATAGTGTTATGACTCACCATGGAACGTTCTAGAAAAGCGTTCTCGCCTGACAACAAATCTGGAAAGTTCCACCCTAGAATAAAAGTCACGCCACTCCCCGGTTATTGTCAAGGGAAATTGGTCCTTATGCACCAGCATAGAGTTCACATTCAACAGAAATAGCGTTCCCGAACTTTCAATGACCTTGTTTACAATAGTTGTTTGCTAGTGTTTCTTTGTTGTTTGTTTGTACTAAATTCGAAAAAGATCTAGATGATTGGCAGCGAATATAAATAGGAGAGTGGCGAGCTAGCGCGACAGTTCGATTCTGCGATTCGAAAGCGATACTTCGGAACTTACCTGTGACAGTAAACCAGCGACTCAAAGGGAATCATTGACGACTCTTGGCAAGTTTAACGGTTTTATTGGACCTTTCGTTTAGCCCTTTTGGAAGTCATCTTGGTTTGTGGAAATGAATAGTTGATTTTTCGCCCTTACACGGCAGATTGACTGACCCCACACGTAACAAAAGGATACAGAAAAGAACTTTTCATCCAGAAAAAGTACTCTTTTCGAGGATTCAACTAAAAATAAAATATGTATATTCAAGGTCTGACAAGAATGTATGAGCAATAAAGATTGAATAAATGTTTTGATATCTAAAAAAAGTAGGCGTGTACGAATTCGCTTGCCAAAGCTAGTTACGTATATTAAAGTCGCATTGCTGTACGTAGCCCTTAGTAAGCAAAGATTTAAATCGAAAATGCGCCTCAATCGACTTGCGCCATATTTTCAAATTTGGCTCTGGTCTGGATCTGAAAAGTAGTAACAAGGCACACTGCGTTTCGCAGTCATTTGGGCAGCCCGGTTGGCGGCAGTAACCACCCCCCTACAGAAGACCACCGTGAAATAACAGCACGTGTGCTGTTGTGTAAGGGATGCTGGAGCCCATTTCCCTATCCCCTCCTAATCCCTTATCCTTAATCCTATTGTAGCCGGCAGCGCACTTGCAGCAGCTTTGGCGTTGTTTTGCCGATCTTAACATTAAAAAAAAAAAGTGAGGCTGCAGCATGCTTCGGCACGTCGCGGCAATAGAGTATGGGCGCTAAAATCATTGTATAATAAGGTCGAAAACTCCGTAGTTCCCTCCGCAGCACTTACTTCCAACTAAAACAGCTGTCTGTTTTCTGTGACTAGCTTTTTCAGCTGTCTATTTCGGTTTTAATATTTTATGAAGTTGAAGAAAATAAAATATTAAAGAGTTTCAAATATCACAAGGCCCTTTGTTGAACCATAACTGTATATTGTAACCATAATGTACTACCATACCATACTGTAAAACTGTAACCATAATGATAACAGATAAATGATATTAAATGACTTGTAGGAAACTCGACGCCTTGGTCGGTGTAAATACACTTCAATTCAATGAAGCCTCGACAAATTATCGCAAATTAGAGTCACCATTACACTTGTACACAGTAATCGGAATAACAGAAGTCTATGTACACATATTGTTAAAGAGAATTTGGTTACTACTGTCAACAAAACACACATGGCTTTGCATAGTGGACCGTTTTAATTCTGAAGTATCTGTAACTAGCTACCCAACCCCGGATTCGTACTGCAAATTATATATACACAAACTTTTCTCGTTTATCGCTGACTTTTTAGGCTGACGGTCCACTTGATGGTAGGTGGCTACCGTCGCCTACCATCAAGTGGACCGTCAGACAGAGGGTAAAGCGATTTATTTATAATAAATATGTATATATATATATAGGCCTTTTAAGTGTTTTATTGGTGTGTATAATAAGGATTGATTAATGATTGGCAATTTCTGTCACCATACATCAGAATGACCAATGGGCACCTCGTTTTAGAAAAACACTTAACATGTAGCTCTATAAATGGTATCAACATCAATTTAATACATACTGTTACGTGCAGGGTGAGTTAAAATGTCGTGTAAGGTGAAAATAAACGATTTATTGTCACAAACCTAGATGACTTCCAAAATAACTAAACTTGTCCTATGAAACCATTAAACTTGCCAAAAGTCATCAGTGATTACCTTCACTGTCGCAGGTAACTTAGCAAGTAACGTAGCAAAAGCTGCGAAGAGTCGCTTTCGAATCGCTTGTTATCGCATAACTCCTCATCTCGCCCGCTTGCTCTCTTATTTATATTTGGCGCCAAATGCCTCGATGTATTTCGAATTTACTAGAAATATAAACAAAATTGTAAACAAGCCATTGAAAGTTCGGGAATGCTATTTCTGTTGAATGTAAACTCTATGTTTTAAACATAAGGACCAATTTCCTTTGACACTAATCGGGAAGTGGAGTGGCTACCATCAATAGGGTGGGGCGTTTGAGACTTTCGGCTGGCGCGAACGCTTTTTCCAGAACTTTCCATAGTTGTAACACTTTATATTAAGTATCTAAACAGTTCATCGACTGCAACATTGCTAGTAGGTACTGTGATGGCTGACGTCACGTGTTCTCTATTACACATTATTTATAGGCACTAACATTCAATAGAAAGTAATTGGGACTAGAAATATGTGTCTGGAAAATCATTTTACAGACTGGCTGCTTAATTTTACGTAGACAACTTAGTTGCTAAACCATTATATTTGTTCCTTCGTTTCGCAATTCCAGTATATACACCATTGGCATCATCATGCAAGTTATGTAGATGGCTTTATGTATAGCATATGTATATATTGTTCTACTGCTCGTTACAAGTCCTCTTTCGGAATAGTACAAACGACCAGCAACAGTAGTTATATTCTAGCTAGAGACTGCAATTTGGGAGGACGTCTTTCTGAAACATGCAAATATTCTATAAGTGTGATTAATAGTCATCGGGAGGGAAAATGATCATTGAAGTGAACGCCTGCGGAGCTTACTATTGCTAGGTACTCAAAAATGAAGCCTGTGCTCAACTGTGGACTTATAAACAAAGAACTAATGAAGGTATTTAGGGTGCCTTCCCATAAATACAAGTTTATAACTAAATACGCTGCAGCGCTGAAACAAAAATTATGAATCTAATCTAATTATACACACTGCGCTTAAATCGCTGCTAAGATATATTTTTGAAAAAGTTGTAAGCGCCGAGTGTTCCAGCACTCCTTCGGCCAAGGTTAATTTTGCTCTACAAGATTTGATCATACCCGTTCCGGCAGGCAGAGCGTAATTACCCCCTAGGTGTGGGGGGCTTAATCCGGGCGGTTACACAGGTCGATAGGGTCACCAGCCTTCGCTTGGCTGATCGGATTGTCGCTGAGGAACTCAGAAAGCACACCCGTGAGTGCTCCAAGGGGGCTCCGAACATCTGAGTCCGCGACGGAGCAAAGGTTGGGAGGCTCCAACTGTCAGCTGGAGCTTCGCCAATCACCGCTCACTGGGCGGAGGATCCGTACTCGGTTCATGCGGGTCTTGGCCGGGGAGAGCCTACACGATCCTTTACCCCCCGCCCATTAACGGTGCGAGAAACACCATGAGTTTTTAGTGGGTAGAAGTCACACATATTGACCGATCTCCCCATGGTCGGTAAGGATTTGGTTCGCAGATTTTCTCTTGCAAAAAAAGACAGCATAATTAGCTCTGACAGGTCGGCCGGAACAGGTATGACCAAATCTTGTCTGAATCAGATTATGCTCGAATGGAGTGCTGGAACGGCGTGTATCCACGGTTAGGCAAAATTAACAGATCCGAAGGATCCGAAGGAGTGCTGGAACACAGCCAAGATTACAGTGAAACAATGAAATATTTAGGTATTTGCATGTATTTGTTCATTAAATAGGTTTCAAAGAAACATTTTTAAACTTCAGTATATTGTGTTTTACCTGCGTTTGGAAAGAAAAATATCCAAGGTGATGACGATCCTGATAAGAAACCCCGAAAGTAACCATTTTTCTTGTCATCTTTAAAATAAAATATGTAACAATTACAATTCTTACAATTATTATTCTGTAAGACGGCCTACCACTACTTTCCAGGTCCAGACCAGAGCCAACTTTTAGGGGTCCGGAAATCGAACCCGAGACTAAAACAGAGCGTTAATGGACCACAAGCCAGCAACAGATTTTTGTGACCGAGCTCCTCTCTGGCGATAACTCATAAAATGTTTCACAGTTGTATCATGAAGCTCTGGCAGCTGAAGTTCATGCTTAATTAATGCTTACGCGTTATCGTCCGAGAGGAAAGGATTGATGAAATTTGCAACCTGGCTCGTGTCGTGTACCATAAGACAAACACCTTAAACCACTCATGCAATGGGCTCTTCGAACTACTACCACCGAATATCTATATTCTCTGTGCTACTACTAGTCTTGAATCTTGAATTAACAAATTAATCCAAAAATTAAGATAAGAAAGAAAAATTATAAAATTAAAATAATGTCTCTTTGAATTAATTGAAATATAAATTTGTTACTCTCAAGGGTGTCTAGAGATAAAATCCGTTGCGACCTTGGTGTGTGGGTCGAGGTTAGAATAGATTTGTACTAAATGTATTTGAGAATTTAAGGTGGCGCTGTACGAGCCTGGGAACTCGGTAATAAGTATTTGGGAGAATTTGTTGTCTCAACTTACTATAATGCGAATAACCGAAGACAGAATGCGACGCAACACATTCGCGCCACTTACTTATTCAACTCGCGAAAATTATATAAAATTATATAAAATACCATCTATAAAACCTTTACAGATGGTAGCTATTGACATCCCAATTTCAAATGTACATTATAGTTAGGATGTTTCCACGAGAAAACATTTTTGGATTTTAGTCAGTAATTACAAGAATTCAACCCGCGAAAATGTCACAAATTCTGCACATTTTAGAAATTAATTATTCCAGATATTTATATTAAATTAATTTCAGTTTTTTGTTGCAATGCAATAAACCTTCATATTATTTCCCAGAAATGTCATGTTTTTTTATGTATTGCTACGACCTAATTAATGAGTAATAATGAAATTACGGATTATGGAATAAGTATGCCGTTCGAGTTAGAAAATGCCTTCTTAAATGAACATAGCTAACACAAGTCACTAAGGGGCTAGCTCAATGATCTTGAGTATAGAAAATAAAGCTAAACGCAAATCTAAATATTGATACGATTGTGACCCGATACTGGTTTACAGCAAAAAATAACACTGTAAAAGGACAAAATATACGTTCGAGTATTTTTATTACGAAAAAGGTCGCTACATATCGAAGGGTAGTGGAGAAATCAAATCAGCAGGGACACGTTGATGTGTGTCCCAAATTACAAACGTAGAGCGAAATAATGTCTATTTAATTGCGTCACATTTACATTTTATTTTTTATTCTCTCATAAAGAACTTAAAGGAAATTTAAAGGAAAGTAAATGATACCTAAGTAAAGAAATATCGTAATGCTAATAATAATAATAATTAAAGCCGCCCGTTTACTTTTACATCTGTTGTTGAAAATAATCATGTAATTTCAACAACAGATACTTGGATCGCTCTACAATTAAGAGTATGACCTTATCGCTAATAAGCCTCATATGGACATGACACCGTTACACATGAAAACCTAGTGAAGTCTAGTGAACCTAATGAAGGACAAGCCAAGAAAGGGTTATTGATTCGACAATCATTGTCCTGGTTCTTGTTGCGGTGAGTGGTCTTATTGTAATAGCAAAATTAAATTATTATTATTATTATATAATGGTATAATAATATTATTACTATAATTAGTATAATAATATTGGTCTTCAAAACCAGGGTAAATGGGCATTTACTAGGTAAGCGTCGGCCTTCGGCCGCATCTCACATCTGGTGAGATAGTGGTCAAGCGCTACCTTGATTGAATTAAAAAAATGTAATAATAATAATAATTAAAGGGAGGCACATATTTATTCTATTACAATTATTTACATATCATTTAACATAAAAACTAAAATTATCTAATCTAAAAATAAATTAATAAAATAATTTATAATGATTAAATTAAGTTATAGTAACAGTTATCCATAAAATTTAACTCAATTATATCCTATATCCTATTATTATTTGCTACCGATAGTTTTATGCTATATTCTAGACAGAATTTGTACAACATGGATATGGTTTAATTATATATTATTTTTTTAATTTTATTTCTTTTTGTTTTCGTCTTAATGCATGCCAAGTTAGCCTATAAGTGGAGTATACGATATTATAAATGAATTTTTAAATGTGTTTTTTATGTATAAGGATGATTGTATACTGCGTTGGCTTCCTATTAAATAAATAAATATATAAAATAATAGATTGACGCGCTCCGGCTTCATCTGGGAGCATCTGGGCTTTGGTATACAAAATACATAATATCTTATGTCCATTTGGAATAATGGACCTTTCAAATAATAAAATAATTTTCAAATAAATGCACTAGTTCCGGAGATTACCCCCCATATATAAAGAAACATACAATATCCGCCTTCTCTCTTTATTATATTTACAGATTAATATTATGTCTGGTATATCTTCTTTCAACGCTTATAATTTTAAATTTATTTTTTCCAAATTCAAATGTTATAAAACCTTTTTTAACGTTCAGACGATTGTCATTTGTAAGAGGCTACTTAAATTCAATTAATACTAATAAATATTTCTTGAAGTGATAATTTGTCTAATTATCCCTTAAATCGTCACAATTTAACAACATTTTAACATTAAGTTTCCTAATAAAAGATCCTTAGAAACTTTATCATGAGTTGCATGCTACCTGTCACAACACCATTAAACAAAGGCTGTACTGAAAAGAGATTTGTCTTATTATTAGCAATGTTTTGTGTTATTTCAAGAGCTTCTAATGATTGAATACAGAATTGAATGTGTTTTGTGTCTTTTCTTATCTAAATTTTGTCATACAATCTGACGGTTCACTAGATACAAGCAACGTCACAGTGCCGAAAGTGCCCTGTGCCCTTTTCCACAATTCTAATGAATAAAAGTGTTATATGCGTTATTCCAGAGCAACGACTGTCAGCTTGCCAGTTGCATCCAAAAATCCGTTTAACTAATTTGCGTGATTTAGTAATAAATCAAACATCATAAATTTTCTATCGGTATTCGAACCTGCTTTAATAATTTAAACAGATGAGCGTTCTGTCCAATGGGTTATCATTGTTTCTAGCTTCCGCTAATTCTATGCGGTCTTCATCAAAAATCGCCATTATTCTTTCTCTTAGACCACCGACATAAGACGATGTTAATAAAGGAGTAATCCTCAATTTTCTTTATAGATTCTTTATTAAGAATAACATGCGGTAGGAGTAAGGGTTTTGTTTGGACCCTCGCAAAGGATGCCTTGAGCGATGCTTGAGCGTTTCAAATAATTCTTTTTCAATATTTTTATGTTTCCTTTGAAAATGTTAAATTGTCCGAACATTATTAACCTTTATGCAACTTCTTTAGGTGAAGTTGAATCTGATTATTGTAATCACACATACAATAAAATTGTTGATTGTCTATGAATGTCAACAAGCGTGTAGATGTTTGATCGGCAGACAGGCTGACGGTCCACTTGTTGGTAGGTAGCTACCGTCACCTATAACACAAGCAACACCAAAGCTGCTGCAAGTGCGCTGCCGCCTACAGTAGGATTAAGGATAAGGGTTTAGGAGTGGACAGGGAAATGGGCTCTGGCATCCCTTACTCACTCACCGAAACACAACAGCACACGTCCTGTTATTTCACATTTGATTTACAACATTATATGTATTTTATAAAATCATTTGATTTATAAACATCTGATTGTTGTTGTAGATGTAGACTGTGAAGTCACAACAAGCGCTCCAAAAAGGCGGGTGTTTAAAGTGCCCGTAGCTGTTAGTTAATTTTAACATTTTTTTTTTGTTATTAAATTTCTGTTTTTTTCTGTTATTTTTTACGTTTATATAACGATATAACCTATCGTATGAAAATATTTAAAAAAAAAGTGCATATTCCCCATTTAACTTTAATTTTGCTTTAATTTAATCTAAATTTAATCTAATATAAAATGCTAATGTTAGTACGTGAAGACAGGGTTTTCTCTATCACCACCAACTCCAATCAACTCCCCGTTGGGGTGGTAAATACCCCTTGGTCTCCTGGTGAAAGTAAGAGAGTTTGATGGCGGTGGGTGGAAGTGGGTGGTTGTGGGTGGCGAAAATGTGAAAAAACATATCTCTGTCCTTTTCTAACTCATGAGAACTTTGAGAAAGTTCGAAAAATTTCTGAAATGATCTAGAAAACTCCAGAATGTGTGCAACTGTTGTCATCGATCTGGCCGAATAAGTTTCAATATCTAAGATAAAAATCTATAATATCTATGTTAAAGAATAGATCCTTACATATTTTTATACCATTAAACATATGATGTATTTTAACCCGAGCAACGCCGGGTTTCGCTGCTAGTTTAGTTATATTTTGTAAACAACGGTAGCCGCCTACTATCAAGTACGACATTTTGTCAGGTTCTTTTTTTATTGAAAAGCGAAACATATTTTGTTTCTAGTTAAAAAAGTGTGCACGCCACCGCGGACGCGGTCTGAACGCGAAGGTATGGCCTTACTTTAATTGAGATATTAAGTAATCAACTCAAAATTCCCCAGTGAAATGACGCGTTTAATCTTCTTCTTTAATATTCCATATTCTTTAAAACTTTGATCAATTATGAGGAATTAATGGATTAATTGAAGGTAAAAAATAACATATGGAAGTAAGTTAATTGCTATTCATGTTCGTATAACTCGACTACTTCATTGTAGTCGCTTGATATTTCTATTTTTTATGTGAATTTGGCAATCAGGCTGACGTCAGCCTTACTATTTTAAGCTATTTAGTATTAGAAACTCGAGGTACATTGATGAAAACTCCTCTACATTGTGCACAAGTATCTTATAATCCCAGACTCATATTTTCACAACTATAATAATTCTCTAAATAAGATGCGCCGACATACGACAACCTCTCTGCTCGAACGCCTCTGTTTCTCTGTCCACGAACCTTTTTCTCCCCACCAGATGGCGGTGTCTCGGTTGCCAGTGCGACACTCGCACAGAATACGTCTTAATTATGTTAAATTCTAACACTAGTAAAAATCTTATCAAATTGTCAGACTTGTTCTCTCAGAGAACCGTTAAACGTCACCCTGAAACTTTTATTGCAAATGTTATTGTATTATTAGAATATGGTCGGAATCTTCCAATATCACATAACATTACGCCATTACGCGAAAAACCCAAATTAAAATAAGAAACATCCTATTGTACATAATTTTACTGGTGGTAATATCAGTAAAATTATGTACAATAGGACGTTTATCAATTTTTTTACTTATATTTGAAAGTTTAAAGTCTTTCTCCAGATCTATCTCCTTATTAATTTCATCGAAATCCTTTTTGAAATGAAGGAAAAACAACAATGAAATACTCGAAATTTTCGAGTAGCCGTGCTATACTGATTCCATATTGTATAGAGAAATTTCATTAGACTGAGTTTGTTCGGAATTTGAATTGGGTTTCGGAAAAGCCGTTTCCACAGGGGGATATGCAAATAAAAGTTATGGTTTAAGTTATTACAATCGATAACTACCAACATGTGTAGTTCGAGATTTCGCTAAGTTCATTTAAATACTTAAATACTATTTTTGTTATTTCTTTTAAAGCAAACGGACAACTTTATTTTTTTTCTGTTATTATGGATATATAGAATAGACCTGTTATGAAGATATGTACAATATGAAGAGGAGGCGTCATATTTTATCCTCATTTCGAGATAGCAGAAATTGCTCTTGTGCTATGTTCCGGAACCCGGCAACCACTGTATTTCACCGTTTCTAAAGAGTACAATAGAACCGCCTATGACAAATATATCTGTTGCATTGGTAACAGAATATTGATTACGGGATACTCCAAGCAAACGATATCATTCGTTTAGAAGATATAGCGAAACGCCGACGTTTAAGGTGCAAGCATTGTACGCAGCTAAACGGCGTTTAAAAAAGAAAATCGAAAATATTTCTCAAGCTCTAAACGAATTTAAGCGTACAAGACTGATTAAACCAAGAACAAGTGGACCTATTGGAGGTTTGTGGGGCTTCTGCAGCAGCCTTTTTGAAAAGGAGAAAAGACCACAATATCCACTTGAGCTCCGTACATTTGCTTTGACGCTTCATTTTATTCCCCCAAAACCAAGCATAAAAAGAAAATGGTACCAATGCGTCAATGCCAGCCCAGATTTCACTGCAGAAGCTTTTAAAGTACTTGATGAAAAAGTCAAGTTTTCTAACAAGAAATTCCCTGCAATTTAGTCCTAGACGAGATGTCAATTCGGCAACTAAAGGAATACAATGGGAATGTTGTACAAGGATAATTATGTTGATTTTGGCCCTGGAATTGATGCACCTGGTGATTTAACAATGCCATGCACATAAGCTCTTGTATTCCTTTTAGTGGCCATTAATAAGCAATGGAAAATACCAGTAGAACGGAGTAACAGGTGAACAAAGGGAAAATCTGGTAAGGATGTACCTGTCGAATTGCCATAATGGCGGTGTCTTAATACATGTAGGTCTGTGACTTTTGATGGTTGCCCGGAAAACTTCGCCATGGCATGAGATCTTGGTTGTTCGTTATATCTAGGTCAATTGAAGACATACTTTCCACACTACAACAAATGAACTAGGTAGGAAAAAAACCTACAACAAATAAAACTGGTCAGGAATACACTGCAAAGTAGGAAGATTCTTCGCGACAACATCGGTGGCCTTATTAAATGGCAACACCTCACAGAGTTGAATACGCCGCAGGAGAATAAAAATGTTCTAGTTCTAGTTAATAACAAATAATGAACGCAAAGTTAACTCTGCAGCTCTTCAGCACCTGTGTGGCAAATAATTGCATACACCTACAAAATTTTGTTCAATGTTTTGAATTCAAGAAAGCTTCTTGGCATCGAAAACTCAAATTAATAAGAGTGAAAAGAAATATCTGAGGTTCTTATCTGGAATTATTTGAAAATGAACAACCAGTAATGTGCACAAGAAATAAAATGTGTTTTCTTGAACAACATGATATTTGACGTGCCCGTTGGATGAGTGGTTAGGGTGCTTGCCTTAACGCTCGTGGGTTCCCGGATTCGATTCCCGGCAGGGTCACCTTTGAAAAATCAACTTTTCAAATTTGGCTCTGGTCTGGATTTGGAAAGTAGTGGCAAGGCACGCTGCGTTTCGCAGTCATTTGGGCAGCCCGTCTGGCGGCAGTAACCACCCCCTTACAGAAGACCACCGTGAAATGACAGCACATGTGCTGTTGTGTTTCGGTGAGTGAGTAAGGGATGCCAGAGCCCATTTCCCTATCCCCCCTCCTAATCCCTTAATCCTACTGCAGTCGGCGGCGCACTTGCAGCAGTTTAGGCGTTGCTTGTGTTATATAGGCGACGGTAGCCACCTACCATTAAGTGGACCGTCAGCCTGTCTGCCGACCTTAATATAAAATTAAAAAAAAAAACAATTATACTACAGGTTTATGGAGGAATAAAAATATTTGAATTTCATACCAACGTACAAGATGAGCCAGGGTACTATTTGGAGATAATCTTTTCAGTTATACGATCTCATGGAGGTTTCAGCAACAATCCGTCTGTAACACAGTTTATGACCATTTATAAGAAACTCTTAGTGCACAAGGAATTAAAATAGAATTTCAAAGGTAAACTATACGTACCTACCTTGAACAATCTTTGTTAACGTGCTCATCTTCTGCTAATTATATTAATACTAGCGACCCGCCCCAGGCTTCGCCCGGCGTGCAATTTTTATATACCCTAAAACATTCTCCGTTTATCCCTCTTTCTATTAGTGAAAACAGAATTAAAATCGGTCTACCCGTTCACGCGTGATGTCGTGACCAAGGGAAATGGGGATTCATTTTTATATATAAGAGAAGATAGAAATATCTTAAGGAACTTAATTATGTTTTGGGACATTTTGGGTCCAAGGATTTTAGTTAAAACACAGAAGATTGTCCAGAGAGTGCAAAATGCATCTTTGACATACCGTTGAGAACTCAAGTAACACCATATGTAAACAAACATGGTTTATTAAAAATCAAGCTGCATTTAGCGTGTCTTCTTTTTGGTATTATTAAAAGTAAAGTTCCACATTATCTTTTTAATAAAATATCTTGGGTAGGGAGCCGGTGGTTCTCGCCAATGTGCAGCTCAGCTAACTCTGCAAGTCCACCAACCATTCGAGGCAGTTTCCGATATGCAGCAACCAAATGTTGGAACAAAATTCCACCGCAAATACGGAAATGCACTGTTCGGGTATTTAGAGCAAAACTTAAAAATATTTTAATTAATAGTAAAAAAAGAGGAAAATTTAAGAATAGAGATCCTCGTTCTTAGACAAACTAATTTTTTGGGCATTTTTATATCTTCTTTTGTGCGTGCCGCTGCCTGCCGCACAACCACCTCCTTACAGAAAACCACGGTGAAATAACATCGTTTGAATATAAGTAGTTTGATATATAAGTTTTATATACAAATTTATATATAAGTAGGTATACTTATTATACATTCTTCGATATATTTATTTATTTACACATTCACTCAAAATCCACAGCTCTCAATATACAATTAACAAACAAAAAATAAGGCATGTCTGAAAGCCAATTAAGGATTTTACATATGCATACCTAAAAGGAAAATAGAAAAAAAAATTTAAGCAAAATACATAAATAAGTCATAGGTACACTATCACATATTATATATAAATACTTACAAATGCAAGCCTATTACAATACTACTCACATTAAATGCCACAATGCTCGCTGTCTTAAAAATAAAAAATATTTAACATAACGAATGTACTCGCTAGCAAGTAAGAATGTTGCCAATGCTATTCCTGAATGCACGCAACGAAGAACAGAACAAATCTGCCGAGGAGAATTTGTCATTGTACGATCTCTGAAGACGGCGCAAGACTGAATTTTGAGCATAATTACTATGGACAAACTTACAATTAAAAAGTCTCGAGCGTCTCGATGTTACCGCCGGAGCCCACAAGTTTAATGTGTTGTTTACCAGGTCAGTGCTGTCGACCATGCCATTGCAGATTTTATACAAGAAAATCATATCAAGGAGAGAGCGTCTATCCTCAAGTGAGATCATTTGGTACATGCTACAGGCATCCTTATAGTTCGAATATGTGCGACAGTTGCGGTAGGACATTAGTTTGAGAAACTTGCGCTGTATCTTCTCTATGCTATGTATATGTGAAACATACAGAGGATTCCATATGCTGCTACAATACTCAAGGACACTCCTAACGTACGTGCAATAGAGAATCTTTACACAGTGTATGAAGCCAAGGTTTTTAAAGGCTTTGGATGTTATATTCTCAATATGGTCTGTAAACGTTAATTTAGAATCCAATAGAATACCTAAATCCTTGATCCGTTTTGTCTCTTGGATAACTGCACCGTTAATAATATAATTAAATTTTACAGGTTTTAGTTTTCGAGTGAAGGTTATGTATGAGCATTTGTTGACATTGACATTAATTCTGTTTTCATTGCAATACACGCTCAACCTATCTAAATCAGCCTGTATAGATATAATTATATCTATACCTCACTCACTTAGCGACCGGAGCGAGACACGTGCTCTATACCTACTTGTTGGAATTTGGGTTAAAATAACGGGTCCTTTTAATTTTGCCGTCTCCGAATTGGTGAGATTTAGTGAGAATTGGTGTGGTAAAACGTGACGGTAAATATCACGCTGCTGTAATCCGAGAGGTAAGCTGACATTTGTTAGTTACCGTCTGCTGTAACCAGAAGCAACAACGGAGTGCTAACGACTTTCTTAGATAAAATGTCAGAGATAAATATAAGGGGAATATAAGTGAAAAGTTTGATGAGTCCTTGGTCGACTCGACTGGTTAAGGTGCATGCTTAAACACTCTATCTCAGGGGTCTTGAGATTCGAACCTCGGCAGGGCCAACTTTGGAAATGAACTCTCATGGCACACTGCGTGCATCCTCTCTAGCGCAGTAACTATCGCCTTACAGCCACAGTGAAATAACAGTATCTGAGTAAGGGATGTCAGAGCCCATTTCCCTATCCCTTCTTAATCCCTTATCCTTAATCCTATTACGGTCAGAAGCGCACTTGCAGAACCTGTGACGTTGCATGTGTTATTGGCGACGGTAGCCACCTACCATCAAGTGGACCGTCAACCTGTCTGACAACTAAATAAAAAATATATTGAATGCTAAGTCCCTGAAATACATTCGTGGACTTTATATTTTTATAAAGCATTTTTATTTTACTTTAGCAGTCCTTGGAATTTATATATATTTTTTTTTATCATTTAGTATCTGCAAAATGTGACGTAAATAATTTTTTATCTATACTTCTATACTAGTAATAATATTATAAAGAGAAAAGATTTTAAAAATTCTTTTAAAATCTTTTCTCATTGTTAGTAGCTGATACATAGCCACATTATCAGCTACTAACATAGGCTGCTCACCCTCCGCCCTATCTCCATACAAATGTTTGTTTGTAATGAATAAACTCAAAGACTACTGGAGCGATTTTAGAAATTCTTTCACCTATAGAAAGCTACATTATCGGCGAGTAACATAGGCTACTCCTCCTTCCCCCATCTCCCCCCTTTATCCCCCTCCATATAAATGTATTTTTGTAATGAATGAACTCAAAGACTACTGGACCGATTTTAGAAATTCTTTCATGTATAGAAAGCTACATTATCGGCGAGTAACATAAGCTACTCCTCCTTCCCCCACTTCCCCCCTTTATCCCCCTCCATATAAATGTATTTTTGTAATGAATGAACTCAAAGACTACTGGACCGATTTTAGAAATTCTTTCACCTATAGAAAGCTACATTATCGGCGAGTAACATAGGCTACTCACTCTCCCCCCCCCCCCCCTCCCCCCCTACCCCTCTCCATACAAATGTATGTTTGTAATGAATAAACACCAAAAACTACTGGACCGATTTAAATTCTTCACATCTTTCACATATACAAAGCTAAATTATCAGCGAGTAACATAGGCTACTCACTTTCCCCCATCTCCGTCCTTAACCCCCACACCATACAAAATTGCCGTTTTCCACGAATAAACTCAAAAATATTTAAAGAATAAACTTCCACCCGTGCGAATCCGGGACGAACCGCTAGTAGTGTAGGTATAAAGTAATTTGGAAATCTATATTATTTATTTCACATGAAAAAACTTACATTGGACAGTTGAGACATTCACTCGTTCAACGGGAGAATAAAAATGTCACAATTTTCGCACTAAACGCATAAAGTTGAACTGTTTAATATTTATAGAAATTCTTTTGTGCTATTTTGACATGGGGCCAGTCGAGTTAAGATCCCTTTTTTTCGTTATTTACGACAGTCCGGTGGTACGAGACGTAATCCCAGCGGACCTATAAAGAGCTATTTCAGGCCCCATAAACGGGGCCCTTATCCTGGCCCCGAGCGAGCAATAACGCACCGTTTTTTTTTTCTAAGAAATCATTGCTCAACTTCATTAAATGAGACGCTCAATAACTTATTCAAACTTTAAGTCTTTTATAGCCCTTAACGTTAGTCGATTTTAAACGAAAAATGAATTCCTATATTGTAAGAAGTTTAGAACATGTTTTTTTTTATTATGTTAAGGTCGGCAGACAGGCTGAAGGTCCACTTGATATATAAGGCTCTGGCATCCCTTACTCACTCACCGAAACACAACAGCACGTGTGCTGTTATTTCAGGCTGGTCTTCTGTAAAATAACTGCGAAACGCAATATGCCCTGCCACTACTTATATTATGGACTTATATGCCTTATATACTTATATGCCTTACTTATATGGACGTAGTCTGAAATAAACATTTATTATTATTGACATGGCTCGTCTTTTTTTTATTTTTTTAAATTAGTTAGATTTAAAAATAAAATTCACAAATTACATAATGAACACATTCCTAAGGTTCGAATCTTAGCCGAAGCACATCTGAGTAGAAAAAAATAAAAGAAGGCCGAAAGGACAATTCTCGACCGCGAGTCTGACGTGCCGCCATTTTTTCTCACTGTAGGGTTCCACAGTTACATTTTTAGTAACTCACTTTTATTATTTTACTTAATATACTCACATACATAGGCCCTGCAAATTACAAATGCGCCTGCCCGCCATTTTGGTGACAACAAAAAATTTGTGCGCTAAACCGAATACCACACATACGAAGTTGCGGGCTCAGCTAGTAGGTAAATAATTCGCAATATCACTCACATTGTATATACATGCACACTTTTGTTATTTACATTTAGATAATGAATAGCGCTGAGCTTCCTGACCCTATATATATGATGATGACAGAATTTTGAAATTCCCTTCCATAATAGATACACGTCTACCATATCCGAAAAAAAAAATCAGCAAAAACCTAAATTTCAACGCGAATTATTGAATGTTTTTAAATCTATTTTGAATTACGCGCGAAAACGCTCTTAGGTGTCATGGCGTCGCGTCTGATAAACCGTGACGTCACCGACATCTCATCAGATTTTTCATTCTGTCAAAGCAAAGTCAAGCAACACGATGGCACTTACCTGGGCGTGACGTCATCCGCTCTGATTGGTGTTTCAGTTAACAAAACATGACATTTCTGACATAATATACGAAGGTTTGGATGGAAACAAAAAACTGAAATTAATTTCGTATCTATTACGATTAATTACTAAAATGTGCTGAATTTGAGACATTTTTTTGGCAGATTAACATATACTCTTGTAATTACTGACTAAAAGCCAATAATGTTTTTCGATGAAATGTGAATGTGGGATTAGAGGCAATTTGTTAGATCGGTGCCAAGATTATCTTAAGAGTCGATCTTATCTTGTAAAAGTAGGCGACTCTTATAGTGAAAAGATGAATGTGGGTGAAGGAACGGCTCAAGGATCTGTCCTCGGACCGTTACATTATATCACATATGTAAACAATGTGCATCGTGTTGTTGAACAATTCGAGTTATTGTAATATGCCGATGATACATGCCTCATGATAGCACATAGGAATGTAGAAATTGCACTGAAGTTTATTCAAGAGGACTTTAATAGATTATTGGGTTGGTCGCACGATTCTGGCTTAGTCCTTAACATAAAAAAAAACGAAATTGTTGCATATTAGTTCGCCACGTAATCGGCAAAAAGCTAACCTCAGTCTGATTGCGCATGATCATAGTTGTTTGCACTCAGTTAATGGTTCTGAATCTTGCTCTTGTCCACAGCTGGACATAGTTGACAGAATGACATACTTAGGGTTAGTTATCGATAGCAGATTAAAATGGATTGATCACATAGGTATTGTTTGTGGCAAATTGAAAGCAATTTTAGCAAAATTTTCAATAATAAAATACAAAGTTCCGTATTCCATTCTTTTAATGCTATATAAATCATTAGGTGAATCTATAATTGGATATGGGCTCACTAGTTATGGATTAACATGTAAAACACATTTAAATAAAATTTATAACTTACAATACCGGATATTGAAAAAAATTGTACCTAAAACTATTAAATTACAATTTGTCGATTGTCCCTTCAAACTATTTAATTATTGTAAAGTGCTGCCCATATACGACAAAATTAATTATATGATTCTATGTGATCAGTACCATAATGAAAAATTAAAACTTGTACACCCAACTAACAAACACACTAGACAGGCTGATACTGTAAGATACCTTACTCCTAAGTATGTAAATTTGTATGGCAGAAATCGTTTAGAATATATGGTACCTAAATTAATTAACAGTTTGCCGACAGAACTTAAAAATGAATTAAATGAAAAATATTCGAAAATATTTTTTAGAACAATTATTATTGAAGTAACACGTATATTTTAATTGTTCGGTAGGTACATAGACAAACTTAGTGTAGTTTATAATGTACCGTATACCTGGTTTCCTCTTTATGTACTTTTTTTTTTTTTTTTTTAGTAAATAATAAATGAAATAAAATGAAAATGAAAGCATCCCAGATATAAGGTAAATTGGGTTATCTATAAAGATTTTTCTAAAATATTGTAATTTCTGGGCATTATTTTCGCGAGTACGAAATACGCTGCGAATGTCTTGCGTCGCATTCTGTAATAATTATTGAATTCTGCTGCTCGTAAATTTTTTTTTATTAAATCAAGGTAGCGCTTGACCACTATCTCACTTGATGTGAGGTGCAGATGCGGCCGAAGGTGGACCACGCTTGCCCAGTAAATGCCCCATTTACCCTGGTTTTAAAGACCCCGAGGTTGTAGTTCTGTGGGAACACAGACGCAGGCAATGAGTTCCACTCCTTAGCAGTCCGAACAAGGAAGGTGGAACTGAAACGCTTCGTGCGTGATCGAGGTACATCGATCACGACGCGATGAAACCCTCGCCCACGCCTAGTGGTCCGCAAGTGGAACGGTTCCGGTTGGAAAGCTAAACACAACGCTGCATAAAAATAACCTTTCCGATATATGTAGTTTGGAACCTTGAAAGTTGATTCCGTAAATTGTGTAAGATGTATATTTTGAATAAGTGTGTATTTATTATTAGTACGGAACCCAAAGCGAGCGATCCTTTTTAAAATTGGTGGCTGCGACGGGTGGCGGCGGGCGTCAATAGCACCTCGTTATTATTCCACAAAATAATGATTCGAACGATTTTACGTTCCCGATAATCTGGAGTTCGAGGAACGTGCAATAGATTATTCAACAAATGAACGGACTCTTTGTTAGTAGTGAGTTTCGGTGGAGATTGGGAACACCTGGCGTGCTAAATAGTGTTGTGCCAGTGTTTGTCGATAACCTTAAATTTATTTCTCTCTTATTGTTCTGTAATATAATAACAATAATATAATAATAATATATAACGTTTATTTCAGTAACTAATAAAGTGAGGGATTAGTCACTTCGTTTTAAAGTGCCTTATGTATATAAATAAAATTATATATATATACATGTTTTAAGATGAGTGAGACACATAATGAATTTGGTTTGAATATCCTATTAAGAAAAATAATCCTTAAATTAGGATTTTCTCCTATATGTCCAATATGTCATTAGTTAACTCACTAGTTTGAATTTAAAGATGAAATATATGTCAGATTAAAAACATATATCATTTTATATATACATAAGGCACTTAGCTTTAAAACGAAGTGTTAATTACATATTATGGATTGACACTGTTCTAGACATAAATATAATAAAAGGACCCCTACGCATTTGGTACACCTAGCGATGTATCTATAAATGTAGAATTACTTACTATCTGAGCCCGCAACTTCGTACGCGTGATATTCGGTATAGCGCGTAACTTTTTTATTTGTAAACCGATTGGAATGAAACAAACACTAAATGTTACGGGAAGCTTTTTACAATACACCAGTGAAAACCGCATTTAAATCGGTTAAGCTGTTTCTGAGATAAGCGTGCACAAACGCGCACACAAACAGACAATGACCCGTAATTTTTGGTTTTCTTTTCGTGAAACATATAATATTGTTATCTTATTTGTGTTTGTAATGTAATTTATGCTTAACTAACTACGCAAGTCTGAATACTCTTCGTTATAAATAAACAAAACTTTGTAGCGTAATTTTCAACATTGTTACTAAAACTATAAATAGAAATTAAAAACGTTCGTCACCAAAGATTTTCAACTGATCAAAGATTTTCAAGATCGGGCAAGACGAAAGAATCCGCAATGTGACATTTAGAACCACATGGTACTAAATCGCTCAGTCAACAAGGCTATTTACAAGGCTATTTAGCTACGCCATGGCCATCCCGATTACGGCGATCGGGATCAATATGTCACCCAGCTTTTTTTCAATTTTCTATCGATGTAATTTACCGATACTCCAGTCCAACACTTCGCAATAGACCCGTCCGATCGTAAAACTGCGCTACAAAGGAATTCCTTCGCCCAGACTTAATTTGTGAATGGAGATTAAAAATGTGTTTATTTGTTTGCAAATTCCAAATATGCTTCGCATTTATTATTTAACACACATTAATACAATATTATTGTAACATCACAATAATATTTCTGACGCATCATTTAAATCGGTCCTTTTGGAAAATTAAAGGTCCAGCAGGTCCTTTGTCCAGCAGGTGGACCTCCTACGGCTGACGATGACATGGTTTAATAATTCAATTTAATTTTTTATAAATTCTTTAGTTTATATGGTCAAAAATTCACTTGTTTTACAACAATTAGGCTTGCCATCCGTACTTTATTTTTATTATTTCGGATTATACACGAGGACAAAAAAATATGTGAAAATACTTTATTTTTGCACAGAATTCTCTCATTTTTTGTTATTTATTGACAAAGCCTTAGAGTAAATAAATTGTTTAATTTAAATAACACAGTTGTTTATTTACATTTAGCAATATAAATTTAAAAAGCAATGTCGAATTGATCACTTCGTTAGCAAAGCAAAAACTTTAATAATATTAAATATGAGTCATCTTTAAGGGAGAGACAAACGCTAAATACTAAAAATATCCATTGTTTAATGAAGATGTTACAAGAAATAGACAAGACAATTCCTTTGAAAAAAATATATATTATACTTAAACATGTGAAGAACCAATTGTATTAATTAGAATTTTCGTTAAAGCAATAGAAACTCCACAAAAAAAGTTAGAACACAAGAAGAATTTGACCTTTATTGAAAATTCTCTCGAAAACGGCTTATTGCACGCATATGAATCCTGTACCTATTAATAAGTTAATATCAGATTAAAAAATTGTATTAATAAAAAAAATTTTTTTGTGTAATGTTCTAATGGTAAAAACATAAAAACACCATTTCTAGGCCTGTTGAATTGTCTCCGCCGCCAGCGAGTTCTATAGTAAATGTCATTTGCCTCAGTGAATCCCTTAAAAGAGAAATACCTTTATTACAAATTATATAATCACATATTTATACTTCTGAAGGTGTTGTGGAATGTCTATTCCACAGAAATTGATACTTGTGATGATTTTTTTAAATTTTATTGTCTATTCCCGAGACGTCAGAATTCACAGAGATTTTTTTCGCAACAGCAAATGTCGAAAGAAACAAAGCCACTCTGAATCTAATAAAAATAATATTATTTATTTACTTTAACTGAAATATAGATTATGTGCAACTATTTGTTAAAAGTTGCTAAAATAAGCTTTTTAAGCTAAGTAAGAGATTAAAATAAATAGTACTTTATTTTCACCAAATGTAGGACTTTAATTAATATGCTTCATTTGCACAAGAAAAAGTGTCAAAAGAAGTTTTTTTTGAGTAGACCGTCTTCCTGTCTGACTCTCAATTGCCATCCTCAATCAAAGGAATCTCCTCGACATGACAGACTCTTGTAGCTGCCGTACCGAGTGAAGGTGTGGGAAATAAATATAGCTAAATATAATATATTTAGCTACATTTATTATATATGGATTTATTATATTTTTATAATATTGAATAGCTCTGAAAATCTGTTCATCAGCGTGGTTTTATTTATCCACTATATATATCTCTTATACCTGTATATTCGCTGATTCACGACAGAGGATGAATAGGAGCCAGCAGCAACCGTCACAGCCAACGTTTCAGAATTTCGACGATGTTGAAAGGCTAATCGATGAGATGTTGTCTCCTCGGCGAATGAGATGAAATTTTGTTCATAGTTCAATTTTGTTGCAAATTTTGTTCCGTTTCCAAGATACGCGAAATATTTATATTAGATAACAATCTTATATATTTAAAAATGAATCCCTATTTCCGTTGGTCAGGGCATCACGTTCACGCCTGAACGGGTAGACCGATTTTAATTCGGTTTTCACTAATGGAAAGAGGAATAAGCGGGGGAATGTTTTAGTATATAAAAATTGCACCACGGGCGAAGCCGGGGGCAGGTCGCTAGTATTTTAAAACATTCCTAAAACAGCTTTCGTATCATGGTGGTCTTCTGACTAGGTCGCAATAAATATGCAATTGCGATACAACGCTTCCCAAAAGTGTTCCGATTTTGAAAATATTTCAAACTCCCATTTCAATTTTTGCATATTCAAAAGCGGAACACACGCAAAAACTTAAAATTCAGTTGTAATTTAGCGTAACCGAAGAATACATTAATATTTCGTATGTTGCAACAGAGTAATTTTAAAGGCAGCTTTTGCTTAAACGCCTTAACTCGGGCTTACTAAGGCGTGAGCGTTGTGAATCGCACGTCTCCATTGTAATCAAACTTGAAAAATATTCAACATTCGAAACGGTTTAGCTTTTTATTTGTTGCTTTTTGCTTTTATTCAAACTAATTTGCCGTGTTTGTAATAAAAAAACTACACACTTAAATGTTTAGATGAATAAATAATATCATACTCGTACATACATGCAAGTATAATATTTTGTATATTTTATTAATAAAACTAGTTATGGCCGCCGGTTTTAAACGCCGTTTAATTTAAGGTGGGATTCCGAAGCAACCGTCAATGACGCGGCGTCAATAACGTCACCGACGCTGCGTTAAAGATACGACGACAGACGCTAATCAGTCGCATCGCTTTTACCGCGCCTACAACATCTCGATAACTTTAAAAAACAATTTCTTTATAGATCTACTTAAATTGATTATTGAAGAGGAAGGTGACCTTTTACTTCGATACTACCTCAATGTAGAAAGATAATCTTACTCATCCTATTTTTAATAGCTAAACCGATGACTACAACATCAGTGACACTGTGCTCTAATGACGTTCTATACACTTCCGTAATGCTTTAATCTGTCGCGGCGTCACTGACGATACTGACGCTTGCTTCGGAATTCCACCTTTAAATTGACAAAGGGATGCACAATGCACATGTTGGCTAGTCTCACTAATGTTCGTTTCTCCATGCCCCTTACTAAATGTCAGTTGGAAACCCCCTTTGGGTCGCCCACCCTTAATGCCGTAGAGATGAGCGGCTACATGAGCAGGGGTTATCCGAGAGTTTCAGGTGGAAGCGGCCTCCGACTCTGTGGTAGGTTGTGCCGCAGAGAAGAGGTTATGGGGTGCTTCAGAGGTGAAGCCCCTCGCTGACTGCCCGCTGCGAGAGGTGAGTATGGGCGAATCGTGCCGCTTCGTCCGGGGGCGGTGGATATGGGGTCGTCCGTCGTCATCACAACACCGGGCAACAAGGGAAGACGTGCTGTGTGTTTCCGGCACGTCTCTCCACGGCGCGGAGGTTGGAGCCCGCAAGTGCGCGGCCCTCGTCTGGCGGGGGATGTTGCATGTTTTCCACGATCCCTTACCCCCCGCCCATAGACGCGAGGTGGCACCGTGGGTTTTTAGTGGGTAGAAGTCCCACATACCCCACCGATCTCCCCATGGTCGATGGGTATCTGGCTCGCAGGTTTTCCCACGCAAAAAAAGGCCCCTTATCAAAAAAAAGGCACTCTTACTACATTTTCGTAAAGCGTTCTTTCTAACTTTTATCTTTATCTTTCTGTTCGGCTTCTAAAGGCCATAGAACGAATAATATAGCTTATATTATTATTCCTCAAAAATTGGGCTATTGCATCCAAAAACAATTCCAGAGTTTAACGCGTTCAACTAAACAAACAAACTCTTCACCTTTATTAGGCTGAGCCCGCAACTTCTTACGCGTAATACGGGATAGCGCGTAACTTTTTTGTTTGTAAACCGATTGGAATGAAACAAACAGTAAATGTTACGGGAAACTTGCCACAATACATCACTGAAAGCCGCATTTAAATCGGTTAAGCCGTTTCTGAGATTAGCGTGCACAAACGTACAGACAAACAGGCATGCCCAAAACTCATAACACATTCAACGTCGAGACGCGGCTTTTCAGGTACACCATACATAGCACTCATGTGTACATAGTGAGAGAAAAACTATGTGTTTGTTTCTAACAGATGCCCCCTGATTTCAACCGTATAGTGGCTATCAAAAGCCACCGTACCGTCCACGAGTCTCACCTCTCATGCGTATATACTTTCTTTCCGTATTATTTTGTACGGGATATGGGACATGTAGTAATACGGGACGGGATGGTCAAATACGGTGACAGGCCCATATATATGTATGGCAACCCAATTGATGGCACGTATTCGGCAAGTAAAATTTTTCACGACTTTGTCACACAAAACACACAAATCGCTGGATGGCGTTCGTTATATTGATTTTGAGGACATTATTGTTTACGGTTTAAGACCTGCGATTTAAGATAGCCCCAAAGGAAGAATTCTAAAGGCGCAATCGCACGATCTTGATGGTCGGTTCACGTCGCCACCTCGAGAGGTAACTATGCCGTCAAATCACTCGTGTATAATCTCACTCATAGCAGCGATGTTTTGCGTTTCGTCGACGTACCTACAGGTGTTGTTTGATTATTTACGACCCATTGACTCGAATTTGGCTACCAAACGTCGAATCGTCGATTTGGCAGGACGTTTGGGCGAGGATAAAAATCAAGTAATGCGCGAAACGTTTCTCGAACGGTTTTTTGTTTGTTTCGAATTGTTTTTTTGATAATAAAATTTGATGATTTGCGCACAATGTTCAACATTGTAACCTTCCATGATCATGACCATGAGTGGTTTAGAAAAAGTTAGGGTTCACATTTTTGTACAATGACACCCCCCAATAAGCTCATTTTCCTATCCCCTCCTAATCCCTTATCCTTAATCCTACTGTAATCGGCAGCGACCTTGTAGCAGCTTTGGCGTTTCTTGTGTTATAGGCGACGGTAGCCACCTACCACCAAGTTGACCGTCAGCCTGTCTGCCGATCTTAACATAAAAGAAATTATTATTAAAAAAAGAACTATAATTTTAGAGATTTTTTCTCTAAAATCCCAATGAAATTAAACGAAGGAATGCCTATCTTTTTTAATAAACTTGTTATTGAATAATACAGTAAAAATTTAATTAAAGGTCTAAATAAAAAAGGGACGGATCCGAAATCGATGAAACCGATGGAAACCGTCTGTTGGTGTTTAATTACTAAATTAGAATAGAAATTGGATTTCAACCTTTCGCTCCTTGAATGATCCCGTTTTAGTTAAGTTACCATTAATTGCCTCCGGAATTTTAAAGTGAATTTGTTAAATAACTTGTGTTTAGTTCCTATATACATAGAATGACTAGCTGGCGCCCGCGACTTCGTCCGCGCTGAAAAATAAAAGATATAATCTATATATACTAATATATAAAGCTGAGTTTGTTTGTTTGAACGCGCTAATCTCAGGAACTACTGGTTCGAATTGAAAAATTCTTTTTGTATTGAATAGTCCATTTATCGAGGAAGGCTATAGGCTATATAACATTTCGCTACGATCAATAGTATTATATATAAGCAGTGTCCAGTACCGCGCGCCCCACGCGCATTCCACGGCGAAGCGCAACAATCGACAAACAATCAAAATTTCCCTGTTTTCGGAATATTTTGTAAATATCGTGTTTTGAACCATAAAATCATCAAGGATATTTATTAAACTATAACATATAATTTTTGTCAAGCCAGATTAAGAATTTTCAATTGTTTACCGCGAATAAAAATTGTTTTATGGGTAAAAACCTGCACATTCAGACCAGAGTTCATTTGCAAAAGTAGCCCTGCCGGGAATTGAACCCGGGACTCGTGAGTCAGAGCAGTAGATAAGGCAACCCCTTTAGCCACTCGACCAATTGGTTAGTCTTTTAGTAAGGAGCGGCATGTCTCACTGCAATATAAATCATGAACTGAATAAAATGAAATAAAACTACAAAGAATGTACAACCGTTCCACTTGCGGACCACTAGGCGTGGGCGAGGGTTTCATCCCTTGGTGGTCGATGCTCCTCGATCACGCAGAAGCGTTTCAGTTCCACCTTCCTTGTTCGGACTGCTACGGAGTGGAACTCATTGCCTGCGTCTGTGTTCCCACAGGACCACAACCTCGGGGTCTTCAAAACCAGGGTAAATGGGGCATTTATTAGGTAAGCCTGTTCCACCTTCGGCCGCATCTGCACCTCACATCAGGTGAGATAGTGGTCAAGCGCTACCTCGATTTAATAAAAAAAAATGCGCTTTAGAAATTAAGTTAAAAAATTTCGGGCAATTTTGAAGTAAATGATTTATAGCCAATGGAAACCAACCAATCAGTGGCCGTTGCGAACAGCAGCCACGCTGTAATAGCGTTATCATGCAAATCACTACTCATCGCCAGGCTATATTCGATTTACGAATACAATGAACACAGTGCTCCGGGGTGGTTCTCTTGCGCACGGTCGCGGTACAGTAACCGTGAGCCATATTTTTGTCCAAGAATTATTTTAACAATTTTTTTTTCCAAAACCATTAAAATTTACGAGAATACTAATATTACACAAAAAGATAAGATTTGCTTGCGCCTTTGTACGTACAGGTAACTAATCCAAAATCGTAAGTTTTTTATACAATATTTAAAACCTTGTTGCCCTTGTTTTATTTAAGGGCTTCACTTGGGCAAATGACATTTACATTAGAACTCGCTGGCGGCGGAGACAATTCAACAGGCCTCGAAATTGTGTTTTTTTTTATTTTTACCATTAGAAAAATACACAAAAAAATCATTATTTATAAAAAAAATTAAACTGACGTTAACTTATTAATAGGTACAGGATTCATATGCGCGCAATAAGCTGTTTTCGAGAGAATTTTCAATAAAAGTCAAACTTTTCTTGTGGAGTTTCTATTACTTTAACGAAAATTCTAATTAATACAATTTATTCTGCACTTGTTTAGGTATAATATAAAATAAAATAAATAAATAAATAAAATTAAATAAAAATTTTTTTTTTAGGTATAATATATATTTTTTTCAAAGCAATTGTGCTGTCTATTTATTGTAACAACTTCATTAAACAATGGATATTTTTAGTATTTAGCGTTTGTCTCCACCTTTCACACCTAAAAAAGGAGCACGGATTAAGTGCTAAAAGCTAGTTTTTAATATCAGCAATTTCGACTTTCGAATGCTTATTTTCGCATCATCTATCAGTTTTGACGCTTCCGAAACCCTATAATTTATTTAATAAAATCGCTTTAAAATCTCCAAGATCATTATCTTTTTATGCAAGAGGATATATAATTTTATCGCAATATTTTAACACAGAAAACAGCCGTCAATTGCGTTTATCGATAATACATCTAAATTCTTTATAGCTTTGGGCGAAATGTGGTTATCGAAGTGTATTCCAAAAGAACTACACTGTGTTTTATTTATTTGTTTATTTATAATTTTAACAATTTTAAAAAACTAATACATTAATTTAATGATAGCACTAAAAACCACCTAGGTTTAACCTTAGTTACAATAAACTACTATGTCCATAATATTTAAATACGATTTAAAAAATATTTCTTTAATTTAACTTTAATATTATTAATTGTTATACTGTTACACAGATCTGAAGGTAGGCTATTGATAAGGCGCGGGACAATATAAACGGTAGTCCATTCACCGTACGTATTATTGGCGCGCTGTGTACGTAACCGCTTATTTGAAATTGCCCTAGTGCATACAGGGTGTTCTTGATGGAACATCCTGTATCTTAAATCTTACGAGTCTTTAACGAATCTTTAAAGTGGGTGATCCCACTTTAAAGATTCGTTAAAATATTGTAGTTTCAGTAGTGAAAAAGCTAATTAAGTGTTGATTGGTAAAATGTTACAGTGCTTAAAAAGAACGTTTTCATCTTCGTAACATACATTTTTTATTTAGGGGAGACCAATGTTTTTAGAATTTTTACTTTTTCAAAACATATATGCCGTCCAGAAAGCTATACAGTAGTTTTATATCAACTTGATCAATCTTTAAGTACAGTTTCCTATTAAAATATGTATGCGACATGCGACTTCAGCGTAAATATTTCGCTCGACATCTGAACAGCAGTCACAACGTCAGGGTCAATACATATCTCGGCAGCGAACGACATCTCGATCATAAGAGTAGTCGATAAACAATGCTTGCCTGGGGTTATTATCATTTTGTACTGACTTTAGTCACAGCGTTGACAATTACTAGAGACGTTCGGAAGCTCCGAGACATCTTCTCGTCCAAAAGGATGGTAATCAGCCTCACCTGAGGCTCTAGCTTGAGTTTACGATGCTACACTCGCTAGCGAGAGTGTAAAACATTTATATGGAATATTGACAATTTGACATTGACAGTTCACGATTTTCCATACAAAAGTTTTACGTTCTCGCTAGCGAGTGTAGTATCGCAAACTCATACTAGAGCCTCTGATCCGATAGAAGAAAGGGGAAGGCGGTATGTTCACATGCAGCTCCCGAGCACACTCTCCGAAGTACATTGTTACAGCTTTGTTAGGCTTATTTTTTTATCAACATTTTTGCTTTAGAATTGCTTTAGAATGTCTATGTAAATATTTTTTAATATTATTTCTTTTTCGTTAAGAAAATTATTATTAAAAAGTGCAAAAAAAATTGGGGGAAATTCAAAATTTTGGAACATTTTATAAAACTTCTAACATAACGGCTATATTTTTCCTTTAACTTTTGCTTTGGCATACCTACGTCGTAACAAAATCATGTCAAAGTTGCGTTAGCATTTAAATAAATACTGGATGTGTATATATTAAAATGAATGTTTTCTTTGTTGCAGCGGCCATAGAATCATTGCACGCACCGACCGGGGGCGGCGTAGAATTACCATGTGACGTCACACCAGTGTTGCCAGACGACAGAATGGGTTTAGTCATATGGTACAAGCAAGGTCACGACATACCCATATATTCGTGAGTACCTACTTGCCTTTACTTAGGAACCTAATATTGTCATAAACATTTAAAGACTATCACGGAGAGCTACAAGGGGCACACTGAAATGATCGGGAATAGAATATTTCGGATTGAGTTACAATAAAACCTTTTTTAGAATTTGAATACTGGCCTCTTATCTTAATGACATTCAAACAATTAATTTTTTTTATTAAAAACAAAAACTATGTTGGTTTAAAGTTGACACGTCGTTAACAGAAATGGAGCTCACGCGTGAACATTTCCGTGCCATAATTTATCATAATTTTCGTCGCGGCTTATCTCAAGATAATCAGCGAACTTGTTTCGATTTATGATGTTGAAGTACTGAGTCAAACGACAATATACCGCTGGTATGCCTAGTTCCGACGCGGTCGTGTTTCGTCATGTGACATACGAGCAGATTCGGGCTGTTATCAGTATCGGAATGACTGCAATTCAGTCGATATTACATAATGAGCTGTGTGTAAGAAAGCTAGTTTCCCGCTGGGTTCCCCACAATTTGTCCGAAGAGCAAAAGGCGGCTCGTGTAGATTGGTGCCGGAATACTCTGCAACGCTTCAACGGAGGGAAGTCAAATGCCGTTTATAATATCGTCTCAGGTGACGAATCATGGATTTATTCATACGAACCTGAAAGAAAACATACTGCTGACTGCAGCAGTTTGGGTCTTCGAAGACGAGGTCAAACCAACGAAAGTGGTTCGCTCCTGCAGCGTGTCAAAGAAAATGGTCGCTACGTTTGTCTCGAAAAAGGGGCATGTTGCTACAATTCCTTTACAGGAACGCAGAACGGTTACCGCCGAGTGGTATATCACGGTTTGTTTGCCAGAAATGATAGCCGAACTCCGAAAAAATAACCCGAAACGTCGCATCATCTTACACCACGATAATGCGAGCTCCCATACGGCTCGGAAGACAAATGATTTTTTGAAGCAGGAAAACGTTGCGCTGATGAGCCATCCTCCGTACAGCCAATTTAAGTAGTGGTAGGGCACACTGCGTTTCGCAGTCATTTGGGCAGCCCGCCTGGCGGCAGTGACCACCCCCTTACAGAAGACCACCGTGAAATAACAGCATATACGTGCTGTTGTGTTTCGGTGAGTGAGTAAGGGATGCCAGAGCCCATTTTCCTTATCCCCTCCTAATCCCTTATCCTTAATCCTACTGTAGTCGGCAGCGCACTTGCAGCACCTGTAGCGTTGCTTGTGTTATAGGCGACGGTAGCCACCTACCATCAAGTGGACCGTCAGCCTGTCTGTCGATATAACATAAAAAAAAAAAAAAAAGCCAAACGAGCCCAAACGATTTCTTTCATTCCCTTGAATGAAAGATTTATTACGCGGTCAGCGGTTTGAAGACCCCGAAGCAGCTGTGGAAGCGTACCCATCAGCCATTTTGTCAACATCAACTTCAGACTGGAACTACTGTTTTAATGATTGGTTTTGCACGAATGGAAAAGTGCATTAAGTTGAACGGAGAATACTTCGAAATACAATAAAATACAATTTAGCTATACCGTGCATGTGGTTTTTCTTATTCCCGATCATTTCAGTGTGCCCCTCGTACATATATATTTATATGCCAACATATGTATGTATGTATGTATGTTTGTTTCTCTTTCACGTAAAAACTACTAAACCCAGGGCCTTGATTCTGTATGGCAATTATGATTTCACGCTTTTGTCTTACCTTTTTAGCAGGTCTCGCGTGGAATCGCTAAGTGGCGTTAGTGAATTAGGGCCAAGAGGTTCCCAGACTTTTTTACTCATAGACCACTTTCAAAATTTATCTGGTTCCGGTGGACCCCCTGCAGCTGCATTTCAACCATATTCCCAAAACTCTACAAAAAAATGTGAAGATTATATCTAACTATGGAAATTTGCGTTGCGGCTGAGTTCCAAGTACGAATTGGGAGTTTTCTTAAATGAAATAATTGAGAATTGATTGAGTTTTCGGCGCCATCGTCGTCCAGCGATAAAGATGTCCGACCTTATTTTTCAACGCAGGCAAAAATATATATTTTAGTTGCGTATGTGATCATTACCTAATATGCCTTGCTATACATGTACTAACATACTAACTGATCCGACAGACGTCGACTGTGACAGCTGATTTGTAATTTAAACAACAAAAAAAATTCAAAAATTTTTTTTAATTATAGTAATTACATTTGTCAATTTAAAATTAAAATTCTACAGAATAACGCAATAAACTCAACGTAACGTATCATCATTTTGTGCTTAGCAACATATTTGGGGATTCATATTTATTTATATATTTTTTATGTTAATATCGACAGACAGACTAACGGTCCACTTGATGGTAAGTGGTTGCCGTCGCCTATAACCACCCTATAACACAAGCTAGGCCACAGGTGAGGCAAGTGCTCTGCCGACCTTAGTAGGATAAGAGTTTCGCTCACCGAAACGCAACTGTATATATGCTGTTATTTCACAGTGGTTTTCTGAAAGGGGGTGGTTACTGTCGCCAGACGGACTGCCGAGTTTATGACTTAGTGTGCTCAGCCAACTTTACATTTCCAAGTTGGCAATGCCGGGTATCGAACCTGAGTCAGAGCGCACCTTAAGCTCCTCAAGAACTCAACTAATATAGGTTAATTAAACTTCATTAATTAATTAATTAATTAAGCTATAGAAATCTAAATATAAGTGGAATAAATAGTGACAAGGCACACTGCGTTTCGCAATCATTTTGGCAGCCCGTCTGGCGGCAGTAACCACCCCCTTACAGAAGACCACCTTAAAATAACTGCACGTGGACTGTTGTGTTTCGATGAGTGAGTGGGGGATGCCAGAGTCCATTTCCCTATCCCCTCCTAATCCATTATCCTTAATCCTACTGTAGTCGGCAGCGCATTTGCAGCAGCTTTGGCGTTGCTTGTGTTATAGGTGACGGTTGCCACCTACCATCAAATGGACCGTCAGCCTATCTGGGGATCTTAACATAAAGAAATAAAATAAAAATATAGGTACGCCTGGATGTTCGCGCAGTGGATTCAATAAAAATGCATATTAAAATTGATGCCGTCATGTATGTCAATCATATTGACAGTGATTTGCTCTCATACATATGTATATTCATATACAGTTCTGTAAAACGAAAAATACTGTAAAGATTTTGTAAAGTTACTTAAAGCAGTCTTTGTCGTCGAATAAAATAAATAAATAAAAAAACTTAATTGGCTGTCTTCACTCATTCCGGCCTGCGTGAAGCAAGCAACCTTATCTATTACAAGACATATTTAGGTACTTATTTAGGACTAACTGTGCCCGGGACTTCGTACGCGTGGTATTCGGAATAACGCGTAACTTTTTTGTTTGTAAACAGATTGGAATGAAATATACACCAATATTACCGGAAGCTTGCTGCAATACATCAGTGAAAATCACATGAAAATCGGTTAAGCCGTTTCTGAGATTAGCGTGCACAAAGGCATAATAGACAAACAACGATTTTTTTTGTATAACTCGCCGCCAGCGCCCTCACAACCGCCCGCTTTGCACATTATTAATGCGCGCGAGGTACTTGATCATTATTTTGTTGTAGAGTTATTTTAAAACTATGATATCTCCTAAGATATTCATTGAAATCAAATGATGTCAATGGCAATTTTGTTCAAAATTAAATACTTATGATGAATAACGTATTTCCGTTGTTAAATTAATTTATATTAAAATTAATTACGGAACTGAAAATTCCCAGTCATTATGTCAAGATAAATCTGTCACGTTTTTAAAAAGCACACACAATGTAGTAATTAAAAATTCTGTGATCAAAGATTCATAAATGATAAAATTTGATTTAATAAAGTTGATTAATATTACCTACTGTTAAAATTAAATTTTCAAATGTTTGTGTTATAGAAAAAATACCAACTTATATTAAATCATAAATAACAATCGCCCATAGTTTACATGCTTTACTTACAACCTGTATAGGGGTGGCGCATAATGCTAGAGTCATACCTCCCTTCAAGATGGAAAAGAAACTCGCACGCAATCAGCAGAGTAAGGAAGTTATATTTAACTAGCTTGTGCCAACTGCTTCGCCCGCGTGGAATATTTAGCCTATGTTAATCCTGAAATTCTATTTTCTAATTATTTTCTAATTATCGATGAAATTGGAATAATAACTAATAAATGGAATAAAATTTCAGGATATTTCACGCCGACGAAGCCTCGGGCGCGAGCTATCTAAAAAAGCACGATCCAACGCATGGCAAAATTATGTCAGGCTATATATCTTTATTTTTTCAACGCGGCCGAAGTCGCCGGCGTCAATCTGTAGTTTAATAAGCGAGAAAAATATTGCGATGCCCACTTAGTACAAATGTTTAGCTTAAAACGCTTCTATTTACAAAATAATTTCTCAAATGTATATCTGCGTCTCAAACGTGATTGCTCGCCGCACCGTAATCCCATCGGCTGTCGTGCCACCGTCTTCTTATCCAGGATTGGCCCACTTACACTCAAAAAGCGCCGCAACTCCACATTAACTGATGCTGTGTACATGCTTGCTTAAGCATTCGTCTACGTTTAGACAATGCACGTTTCCATTTCGTTTTAAATATTACCATAGACAAATTACCGAACTCGTTGCCATACAAAACACAGTCTGCCCCTTGATCCAGCCATCTAGCGAGAGCCTCTTGAGATGTTGGTCGAGGCTCTTCGCTATAAGACCGTTCGCCGAGACGACTATCGGGACGATAATAGGGGATCGGATAAATTTTCAGAAAGTGTTTTAAATTAATCTTCATGGATATTTATTCCCATAAAAAATACTATTTTATTTATTTATAGCCTGTTAGGTACTCAAAATCATGTACTTTTAATATTGTTTGTTTGAAAATGCCGCCAAAACGCCACGATAGTTCATCTGAGAACGCGTAACGTCATTTGTGGTCATATCATAACAAAACAGCTGCATTGGCATAAGACAATGATTGCCCACATATGACGTCACGCACTGTGATTGGTGTTTCAGTATAGATTAAAAATATTGTAAATAAAAAAATTTTATTTCTTCATTTAAAAATATTTAAATGAATTATATTAAATTATTATTCGATAAATGATCGTAAAAAATTATATATTTTCTTTCTAAGTACATTTTAGATTTTAATCTGATTACTGTCCGATCCCCTATTGTCGAATCGACGTCCCACATGGCGGTCACCTCGTGAGCCAAGTCGATGTACTTTGTAAGTTTTTCTTTTTCGGCTTTCACGAGGTTAAAAGGTTATTATTATTATTAAAACTCTTTATTTGTACTATAAACATAAAAAAGAATAAAAAAAAAGAAACAACAAGCATTAAGTACAAAAGGCGGCCTTATCGCTTTATAGCGATTTCTTCCAGGCAACCTTAGGATAAGGAAAATTATATGAAAAATAACACAACGTGGTTGGTAAAAGTAATGGTAAGGTCATCATAAACTTAAAATAACTAAATACTAGTACATAAATTGAATATACACAAATATTAATAACACAAATTAATAAGTTTCTGAAGGATGGTTGAAAAAAGAATAGAGGTTAGCTTGTAAAATATTGTATTGTACATATTTACAGGAAACCTTGGCAGAATCTATGATTGAAATGTGATTAAATCTGGCCAGTATTTTTCATAAATACCGCCTTATGAGAAATACTGGCCATGCTACGATGGTGCAGACATATATACAGACTAGCTGAACTCGGCCACGCTTCGCTGCGGCCCATACGGCCGCGGCGTGCGCATGGGGCGCGCGGTACTGGACACTGCTTATATATAATACTATTTATCGTAGCGTGATGTTATATAGCCTATAGCCTTCCTCGATAAATTTTATTTTATTTATTTATTTTATTTTATTAGGGAAAACAAACAATTACACCATGTATATTAGACTAAAGAAAGAAAAAAAACATACATAAACTTAAATAATAGTGCAATCAACAACATTTTCCACAAAGTAGTAAATCAATTTTATACAGAGAGGACATATAAAATATATGAGGACATATAAAATATATATAGAGGACATATATATAAATGGACTATTCAAAACAAAAACAATTTTTCAATTCGAACCAGTAGTTCCTGAGATTAGCGCGTTCAAACAAACAAACTCTTCAGCTTTATAATATTAGTATTGATACACGTCGGGCGTTAACATAATTATGTTAGTTTGATATTTGTGACGATATTGCTAGTTAAACTTATTCTTTATAACTTACGTTGGAAAGTAAAAGAATCTAGATAATAAATCTAAATAACAGGCAGCATATAAACAACTCAAAACAACAATGTTTCATGCACTTATATTAATTCAATGTAGTTATGTTTAAATCTTCTGTAAAATGTGCCAATAGCTAGTATTTTATATTAAACCTTTCTTAGTATCAAACACTATCAGAGATGGTAGCGCACTTACATTTTCCTTTCACGATATTTTTTTATTAAGCGAGGGCAGCCACCTACATTCAAATATACCATCAGATTTTATTCATACTTAATTCGGGTTACTTATTTGGAATCTTACTTTTTATTTTATTTTATTTTATTTTATTTTACTTTATTTTATTTTACCATCAGATTTTATTCATACTTAATTCGGGTTACTTATTTGGAATCTTACTTTTTATTTTATTTTATTTTATTTTATTTTATTTTATTTTATTTTATTTTATTTTATTTTATTTTATTTTATTTTATTTTACTTTATTTTATTTTACCATCAGATTTTATTCATACTTAATTCGGGTTACTTATTTGGAATCTTACTTTTTATTTTATTTTATTTTATTTTATTTTATTAGGGAAAACAAACAATTACACCATATATATTAGACTAGAAAAAAAAGTAAAACATACATAAACAAAAATAATAGTGCAAGCAACAACATTATCCACAAATTAAGATTATTGAATTTAAATTAAATATTCATAACAAAAGTGAATATTTATACAATATGTTATAAATACAATTAATGAATATTGCTTTTATTTAAACAATTTCGTTATTAATTTAATTTTATCATTAATTTAATCACAAGAGGCTCAACTCGTAGGGAATCTGCGAGTGACATCTGTCACTCAAATAAACTCACAGGTGGCTGCTTTTCAATTGTTGAGCGGCACTTTCATGATCAAATTCAATTCACAAAAAATCATTTAATTACTACTTACCAGAAGAATCACTTACAAAAAACGTAATGAACCTAAATTTAGTAATGAATATGGTAAAAGAATATCACAATACTTAATTCCCAATCTAATTAAATAAACTAAATTCCCGGAGGAATTTATATATTATATATTATAAAATTATAAAATCGTAAACGAGCCCTGTCTGTACATTAAATATTAAAAAAAAAAAATTGTACACCTTATGCATGTGTAATAGAGGTCAAAAAATAGTTTTTAGAAATTTTGTCTGTTTGTCTGTGCGTTTGTGTACGCTAATCTCAAAAACGGTTTAACCAATTTGAATTGGGTTTTCATTGGTGTATTGTAGCAAGCTCCCCGTAATATTTAGTGTTTGTTTCATTCCAATCGGTTTACAAACAAAAAAGTTACGCGCTATTATACCATTCGGTATGCGCTATGCTAGGTACAACATTGCCTGCCGGCGTACCTCCGCTTTCGTGTACGCAGAGGTTCCGATAGGGAGCGTAGTCCTCCCCGCGCTGAACAGCCGTGGCGGGTCGCCGAAGTTGTGCAACAACGTTCCTGCGACCCCGCCCATCTACGGCCGCGCTAGAAAGTCGTTGGGTTTTAGCCGGTAAGAGTCCGGCATAACCCGCAGCGTCCCCCTTTCGCTGCTGGGTATCCCATGATGGATTTCCCAACGTAAAAAAAAAAAAAAAAAAAAAAAAAAGGTACAACATTGCCTAGGTACAACAGATACAGAAAAAGCCTATCATCTAGAAAAAAAAACTACTTTTACTAGAGGATCATTTAAAAAAAAAAATTAAATGCTGACAAAAACACACTTACGAATTTATTATATTAAGGCGGGAACTTCAAAGGAAGAATATTAATTTTCTTACTGTAGCCACAAAATGATTTAATATTATTAGATTTGAATTGCGCACTTGCCATTTTCACAAATGAACGAAATAAAGAAATTCCCTTATTTCCTCATCAATCTTTGTTAAATTAAAGTTATATTAAAATGGAGCATTACGCTTCTACCAAATTCAATTTATAGACTCTTTATTTATTATACGTTTTTTTGGAACTTTCATTAAAGGTATTCTTATTATTATTATTTTTTAATGTTAAGTCGACAGACAGGCTGACGGTCCACTTGATGGTAGGTGGCTACCGTCGCCTATAACACAAGCAACGCTACAGGTGCTGCAAGTGCGCTGCCGACTACAGTAGGATTAAGGATAAGGGATTAGGAGGGGATAGGGAAATGGGCCACGCACCGGGAAACGCAGTGTTGGCAGCCCCCCCCTAGATGGACTGACGACATTAAAAGAGTCGCGGGGAGTCGCTGGCTTCAGGCGGCACAAAATCGTGGTGTTTGGCGGTCATTGCAGGAGGCCTATGTCCAGCAGTGGACGTCCATCGGCTGAAACGAACGAACGAAGGAAATGGGCTCTGGCATCCCTTACTCACTCACCGAAACACAACAGCACGTATATGCTGTTATTTCACGGTGGTCTTCTGTAAGGGGGTGGTCACTGCCGCCAGGCGGGCTGCCCAAATGACTGCGAAACGCAGTGTGCCCTACCACTACTTTTCAAATCCAGACCAGAGTCAATTTTGAAAATTACATTAAAATTTCCAAACTTGACCCCGCCGGGAATCGAACCCGGGGCCCCTGAGACGTTAGGCAAGCATCCTTGCCACTCATCCAACGGGCCGTCAAATGGTTTTAATACAATGAAGCGTCTTCTGTTTACGCCAGCGAAAGATCAAGATGCAAACTATTGCAAACGCTTCCTTTGCGTACTTACGAAACGAAAGAAATAAAGCCCGGTGATTGGTTGTTGAAGTTACAACTGTTACAACAACCAATCACCGGGCTTTATTTCTTTCGTTTCGTAAGTACGCAAAGGAAGCGTTTGCAACAGTTTGCATCTTGGCTAGGCCCCCTGGCCGTCTACTTAAGATGGCGCTGTACAAGCATGAGAACTCAATAATTGGGAAAATTTGTTGTCTCAACTTATAAAATGCGAGTAACCGTAGACAGAATGCGACGCAACACGTTCGCGCCACTTATTCAAAACAAACGCCAGCAATTACAATATTTTAGAAAAACCTTTATAGATGGTAGTAGCTATTGACATCCCAATTTCAAATATACATTATGGGTAGAATGTTGCCATGGAAAAACGTTTTTGGATTTTAGTCAGTAATTATAAGAATTCAACAGGCGAAAATGTCACAAAATTTTGTATTTGATATTAAAATGACAAAGTGATTAGAACCAAGTATGGAGCCAAGTGCAATTTTAAGGCGACGAATTGGAAATTTTCTCAGCAATGACAAAACATATGAAAGAGTAATCTGTTTCTTTATGATACTGACTTCATTTTGTCAGTTAGATTACACGATTGGTAAACTTTTATAACAGAGAAAAAAATTCAAAGAAACCTCTTTTAAAATAGAGATTTACATTTTACAGGCAAACGGGACCAATTTAATTTATACCTCCAAATCTTCTATGTACATTAGTATACACATACACTTTAATTTTACAGTTGGATTTCTTAAAATACATTATAGTTTTTTGTTAATAAAAATAGTTTTGACTTACGACCAGCGTTGCCAGACGTCCCGATTTTGGCGGGACGTCCCGATTTTTAAATCAAAATTAAATGTGACAGGACAGGCTCAGTCCCGCTTTTCGGGGATAACTCGACCGTGCGTGCAGCGTGCTGAGAAAGCGTGGGCGGGTGGCACAGACAAGTGTGTACCTACTGGCCGCCCGCCAGTATTTTAATATTTTTATTAAAATACATTTTCTATGGCTATTTTTGCTATCTATGTCACGTAAACGTAATTTTAATTCAAATAAAAACATAAATATTTGAAAATTTCTGATTATATAGGTTTTTTTACTATGTCCCGCTTTCGACGAAAGAATCCCGCTGTTTTCACTCAAAAAGTTAAAAAAAAAAAAAAAAAAAAAAAAAAAAAAAAAAAACTGGCAACGCTGCTTACGACATAAGCAAGCGCGCTCTCGTTATCGTATGCAATCACAGCCGTATTAATTGTTTATCGCTGCGTCGCCTTAAAACTCTATATATATGTATGCATCTATGACTGTGTGTACCTACATGTATCAATCTAGAGTGAACGCGTTAAAATTGATAAAAATAGAAGCTTATGTGCTTAGATGTTCCATATAAAAACAAACACCCTTCTTCAGAAGATTCTATCACAATAACCCCACAATATAATCTACTCGACAGAATACAATCTTTAAATGCATTTTCACTGTTCCAATCAACGCTTCGTTTGATTTACTCTGAAGAAATAAATATTGTTTTGTTGTTCAAGGATTTTAAATCCTAACTAATGTTCTAACTGTGAAAGTCGGCTTGTTTAAGCTTTCACGCTTCAACTACAACCAATCATCATGAAATTTCGTTACGATGTCAGGGTACAGCGAAGTCTACACTTTCAGTAAATATCGTTATCTATATGACGATATGGATTGAAATCTCGTAGTGGATCACGGTCACACCCTAGACCAGGGGTTCCCAAACTTATTTTGTCTACTGCCCACTTTGAGAATAAATAATTTTCCAGCGCTCCCATTTTTTCACCCACTTAAAAACCACTATAACTTCAATTTAAATTAATTAATTATTGTGAGCTATATTAGGGGAGATTAAACATTTATTCTTACTTTTACTTTAACCTGCAAGAGTTAACTTGAGACCAGTGGCTCTAGCATGAGTTTACGATACTACACTCGCTAGCGAGAGCGTAAAACATTTATATGGAAAATTGATAATTTGACATTGACAGTTCACGATTTTCCATACAAAAGTTTTACGTTCTCGCTAGCGAGTGTAGAATTGGTGTAGTATCGTAAACTCATACTAGAGCCTCTGAGCGCAGTAGGTAGTACAACACAACGGCGCTCAAGTCTCAAGTTAACTCTTACGGGTTACACCTGCCAATGAGAATGATTATCAAGTCAGTATTGTGGCTTCCTTTGTGCGGTGCAGACTCTACCATGGATACTGCAATAAATATTAAATTCCGTATATACCTATAGCTACCATTTTAGCAATATTTTAGCTATTATTTTAGCAAATGGGGGAAGAGAAAGCGATGACGATAAATGGTTACATCAGAAACAGAAGTGATTATTACTGAATGAAATCAGACTTTAAGGCGGCTTTTGACTATGGGATGTAATATAATATATATTACATCCCGCTATTCACACTGTAAGATATATATTTTGGAACAGTTCAGCTTCGGTAACCACTGTGTCATCACGTTCTTTATCGAAACGGTTGAATTCTGAAATGGATAATAATATGGAGATTGTTTTACTTGATTCCTACGATAGTTCATCAGACGACGACGATGCTGTATTCGATTTACATGCATCATTATTAATAAAGAAATATAATAATAAACGTCAATTTTAGATATCGAATCATATTAGACTAAGAGAAGATTATGGGGAATTTCGGCTTATGCGTAGTAAGTTTTTAATGCGTAGGTAAGGATTGCGTACTTCAAATATCCATAGTTAACATCTATGGTTAACATAAAAACAAAAATTCAAAATATGTGATCAGTTGATTTGACACGTCTGCACACGAATACGTTACCATTAAAACTGAGGGCGAGGCAGGGGGAGGCGCGGTGTCCGGGGACGTGAGGTAAAATATACACCTTCAAATTACCTATAAATATCGCTCAGTCGATCGAAAAAATATTTATATTTTGGGATGTAATATATATAATAGCACAGTGTGAACGGTCTCATACAAAATGTATGATGAGCGATAAAATATTATATCTCAAGATGTAAAATATATATTATATTACCTCTCATAGTGAAAAGCCGCCTTTATAATGAAAGGGATAAAAACTATTTTCGGATGTCGGACGTCTGTTTTGTTAATATTCTGGTAAAGGTGACCTCATTTTTACTCAAAGAAAAACTGTCATTTTACCATTGCATTACCTACTTAGCAACCGGGCGATATTTTAAAGATATAATATCCAAAGATGTGGACGGATCAATGTCCAATATGGACCAGAACCACACCAATCTCGAGGTGTGTTTTAGTTGTTAAAAATCCCACAAAACCTCTATGAGCATTTGCATTGCATGCCGCATATGTTCATAAGGTATCTTTTGAAGATTTCTCCTCTCGTAAAAAAAAATTGCCCTTTTGCGCCGCCGACGCCGAGGAGACCACATCTCGTCGAAAAGCCAATCAATAGTGTTGAAATTCCGAAGCGTTGGTTGTGACGGCTGCTGCTGGCTTCCGTTCATTCTCGGTCGTGAATCCAACGATAGTGGTCAAATAAATATACAAAACCGCTCTGATAAACAGCTCTTTTCAGAGCTATTCCTATTTATCCGTTAATGGGTTGTTTATATACATATTTATTTCCACACCTTCACTCGGTACGGTAGCTAGAAGGATTAGGATTTTTCAAATTCTCCTAATAGCTTCGTTTTATTTTTTGTATAATTTCGTTTTAGCTATTGGATTTTCATATTTTTTATATATTGTTCATTAGTAAAATAATTAGTAAATCCGAATAGTCTCATTTAAAAAAAAAAATTGTGACAAAATTTGGTTTTTTTTCTAGGACTCTTTTGAATAAAATTTGTAATTTAATTTTATTTTTATGTTAAGGTCGGCAGACAGGCTGCAGTCTACTTGATGGTAGGTGGCTACCGTCGCCTATAAAACAAGCAACGCCTAAGCTGCCGCAAGTGCGCTACCGACTGCAGTAGGATTAAGGATAAGGGATTAGGAGTGGATAGGGAAATGGGCTCTGACATCCCTTACTCACTCGCCGAAACACAACAGCACACGTGCTGTTATTTCACGGTGGTCTTCTGTAAGGGGGTGGTTACTGCCGCCATAAGGGTTGCCCAAATGACTGCGAAACGCAGTGTACCCTGCCACTACTTTCCAGATCCAGACTAGAGCCAAATTTGAAAAGTGGATTTTTCAAAGTTGGCCCTGCCGGGAATTGAACCCGGGAAACTTAGAACAGAGCGTTAAGGCAAGCACCCTAACCACTCATCCAGCGGGCTCGTCAGTTTCCATTTGTTTTTTTTTATGAGTTGAACATTTTGTACATATTTTGCACATATAAACCACTACTTGTTAGCTATAAGGTGGCATTGACGTCTCGCACAATATAATGAAAACAAGGCACGTAATCGTTAAGGAGGTGCCACGGTGCCTCCCTATATAAGGTTACCTCCACTTTGAATATCGGATTAGTATTAACGATCCACCGTCCTAAGGAGCGCTCTATATATATTTACAACGTATTTTATTTCGTAACTGATTCGTCCTTTTAATGTGTCTGTGGTATCAAACGTTTACCATATGAAACGCCTGACTCTGCTAGTGGCAAAGTTAGTAACCCTCGGCAAAGTTGTCAAATTTGACGGTAGTTCCTGTCTAATTTCTCTACATATAAAACTTTTTTTAATACTTTTTTTTAATTTTTTTAACTTCTTGTAGCGATGTATGTAGCGAGCCTTATTCGTTGTAAAACCATTGTAATTACCTATATTCAGCAAATAAATCATTATTATTATTATTATTATTATTATTCAACTTAACTGGTCTCGTCTCCCCCTCCAAAAGCCAAAATGAGGGGGAGACGGTGTTACCCCCGACAGAAGCACAGTCAGTCGGGGTTCAGAGCGACAAAGACAGAAACCGACGCACGATCCTGGCCGTATCGAGCAGCACCGCCTTCTGCATTTGGGCCGGGAGGGAACCGCCACGGAACCCCAACCGCTTCAGGTTATTATTGAGGCTGGTTGGGATCAAACCGTTGACGGATATAACGACTGGGATGATTTCAGTGGACGCAACAGCCCACTTATTATTATTATTATTATTATTATTCTTTTATACGTTCAGTTTCTATCATTCCTAGCCGTCGTTATATTCTATGTCACTGACTTACGTTGCCTTGCGGCCGTTTGAGTTTTTTTGGAACAATATTAGCACTAAAGACCTTTTGAATCGTCTGAAAGGCGAGCGAACAGTGGTACTTCTTCTTTTGGAGCTACCTCTTTCAGATACCGACAAGGGCCCTCGAAGTTAGAAATGTACCAAAAGACGGTACGCGAAGGAAATTTAGTCTTTTATTGCAGTAGACAGTCTAGTATTCATATTTAATGGTTGATATGGCCCAACAAATCTGCTAGCAGAGTTATGTGAGTATTTTCTTTGAGCTGCACGAATCGTAGACATTTACATTTATTCCGACAGGCCATTAATTTTTTGATGAGCCCGTTGGATGAGTGGTTAGGGCGCTTACCTTAACGCTCTGTTCCCGGGTTAGATTCCCGGCAGGGTCAACTTTTCAAATTTGGCTCTGGTTCGGATCTGAAAAGTAGTTGTGTCCTGCCACTACTTTTCAGAGTAGTGGCAGGGCACAGTACTCTTTGCTATCATTTGGGCAGCGCGTCGTGGAAGCCGCGTTAATTCTTTTTTAATTTATTTAAATACAATAACCGGGGATTATAGAGCTGGCCATTACCTCGGGCAACAGATTAGCATTGCCATACAACGAGGTAATGCAGCCAGCATGCTCGGGACTCTGCCCAGGGGAACGAAACTTTATAATTTATAATATGTTAATGTTTATAAGGAATTATTGTAATGTTTTTTATGATAAAATATGTGATCATATGTTTATATTGTTCTGTATATCAATAAAATAATAGCTTGTTATGTGCTAGTTACAATACAGGTTTATTCTTACAACTTACAAACCTTTAAAATATTATTGTCGGAAACTCAAATAAAATCTTGTATTTTGTCCAGTACCTACACAATATACAATACGTACAAAAGCCTAATAAATGAGAACACACATAAAATGAACCTGGCAGTCGTGAAAACAGAATCGATGTAATATTTCTCGATGTGCGAGTATATCGAATAACGTCTAATGCATCGACAACCAATGTACCGATATAGATCTTAATACCCCAATTCAAAGGAGATAGCGTTTTATAACCATTTTTTTTAAATAAGCACGTACTGTGTTGTTCTTCTTCTTAAGATGCCACTTCTCTCTGAAGGCTGGTGACCATCATGGCTATCTAAAATTCGGAAGCTGCTGCATTCTCTTTAATTCTTCAATCAAGATGTCTTTCTCCTGCCTCTGCTACGTTACCCTGTATTTTTCCTTGCTTCACTAATTGACGAATACGTAATGTTTCACTCTTAATTAGTTGCCCGAAATATTGCGGCTTCCTATACTTTATCGCGCTTAGTACTTCCATTTTTTCTAATTAGAGGCATTGTGTTATTCTACACTACTATTATTTATCTTGTTTTATTATTGGAAACCATCAACCAAAATATTTTTTGTTTATTTAATTTCGATTATTGGGTTATTTAAATTTGATTAGTTATAAAAGTCTTTAAAATATATACCTGATATTCTTGTATAAAATTATGCAACTACATAGTTTCGAGGTCTATGATTACCCATATGCGTTGATATGCAGTTTCCTAGAAACAAAAAAAAATAGTTTTGTCACGTGAAAAGTTATAAGGTATTTTTGACGTGAATTTGACGTAAATAAAAGGTTCGTCACCTGAAAGTCGACATTTGTTTGCACCAGGACAATTATCAGTCATGCTAAAATTTCATTTCAAACGTCTGTCATTTGTTTGCTTAGTGCTTTAGTTTCAAAAGGTACTAAGAGTCTACGACTTGATAAAGGAATTAATTTGAAACCGACTGTGCATGGTCTTAAATTATCTTTATGGTAAATACACTTAAAAAAGCCTTGGAGGTTGATTAAAATATTTTGGTATTAGTTTGAGAATAAATCGTTTTAGTTCCCGCTCGATCTCATAACTTGGAGCAAGCTAAGACGAATGCAAGCGCTAAGTGCAATAGACAAGGCTAACAGAGTGCTCCAGCAAGCACGTTCTAGCGGGTTAGGGTAAACGTTACACATGTTAGTACTATGGGAAAACAATCCGGAAAAGGTGTATTGTTTATATCAGGCCGAGCGGTTTATTTTATAGAAGCGGTTTATTCAGTTTCAAATGTGTTTGTATTTCGACATACTTTTTATGCTTTTCCAATTACGAGACCTCAAACAATTGTTTCTCATAGTTACCGAAATCTTTCTGAAGAGACAATTCAATGAGCGGGTTTTCTTTTGCTTAAGGCCTTACTTATATAAGGTCTAGAAAAACTTGAATTTCGAGAAACTTAGAAAAACTTTATGTTTTAAAATCCCATGAATATGCTATAAACATATTTAATACTAGCCGAACTCGGCCACGCTTCGCTGCGGCCCGTACGGAGGCGGTGTGCGCATGGGGCGCGCGGTACTGGACACTGCTTATATATAATACTATTTATCGTAGCGTGATGTTATATAGCCTATAGCCTTCCTCGATAAATGGAATATTCAAAACAAAAAGAATTTTTCAATTCGAACCAGTAGTTCCTGAGTTTAGCGCGTTCAAACAAACAGAGAAACTCTTCAGCTTTATAGATTCATAGAGCAAATAACAGATAGCGTTGACGAGTTCTCGGATGGAGGTTACGAATTGGAAAACGTAGATTGGACGCCCTGCGGCCAGGTGAATAGATGACCAGGTGAATCAGCTGGATGTGAAGGGCAGAGGACTGTATATGGTGGCGAGCCTTGGGAGATGCCTATAACAGTAAAGAGACACATTTTGATGATCATGATGATATTTCAAATATCAAAGGTCTTATAATATATTGAAGTAAACTTCAGTAGCCCTTAGTTTTTGCTTGAAAAAACTTTTGAATTAAAAAAAATTTAGAAAAAACTTCAAGTGCGAGTTGAACTCGCGCGAAGAGGGTTCCGTACGATGTTACCTATCCGTGCAATATTGAGTGATTTATCATATTATTTTAATATCATGGACTTCTTATAGGTTTTCCTATATAATCTATAAGTAGAAAACTAATTTCTGTATATTTTTTTTTCAAAATTTTAGGTGCAGGAGTTTCTGAGATAGGGGGGGGGGGAATTGACAATTTTCGTCTATTTTCTTAAATAACTTGGAAATTATTTATTTTAAAATTACAAAAAAATAAATTTGAGATCTTCACAACAAGACCTTCCATTTGATATGTCACACGATGCAGTTTTCAAATTATTATTTTTTATTTTCCACCTTCTCCCAAAAATGACCTCTCATATAATTCACGTCACACCTCTACGTTTGGGTCACAGAAATTGATTGAGTACCAAATTTCAACTTAATCGGTCTAGTAGATTCCGAGATAATTGACTGCGAGCGACTGACAGACGAACACACGAATGATCCTATAAGGGTTCCGTTTTTTTATTCGGACGTACGGAACCCTAAAAAACTTTTTTGACTCATTTTTAAGGTTTTGAATGCTCATTATTAATCACAACGTGAACCGATTAATTCACTCTTTTAATTCACAGTAATATTTGGTATAAAAATAAAAAATACAAATACAAACTTTCGCGAACTAATAAAACCAACTTCAAAACTAAGCCAGTAAAAAGTTTCAACATAAAACCAGTCAATTTGCACTTTTATTCAATTTCTAACAGTGAAAAAAAAACCGTTTAAAACTTTTTCTACCAACATTTTACCATCAATTACTCTGACTTTGTTTGGGAAGAAAGAGTAAAAGATTTTTATTGGCGTTTGACAAAAGTACAAATTAGTCAGTACGAGTAACATTCGTACCAGTATGTGTAATTGATTTCATTTTTCTATAAAATAATTACAATAATGAATTGAGTTAATACTAATTTTATTATTTATATATATTGTATTTATTTATCTTTGTTTTAAATTTTTCCAATATAATTATAAAAACAATGCTTGTGTCCTTAGGCGACGGTAGCCATCTACCATCAAGTGGACCGTCAGCCTTTCTGCCACCTTTAATTTTTAAAAAAAAAGACCAATTTCCGTGGGATGTACAGTCCGTGGATGAGCGGGGTGTAGCATGCGATGCGTTGTGAGCAATCGTCATTTTTATTATTTTTATTTTATTACATTTATTATTAACAAATACACATTATTACAAGTACATCAATTTAGTAATTCGTTAGTTAATACCCCGAATCACCAGAATATAGAAGACCAACTTTAATTAACAGCAGGTGTGCTTCGAACCAACGGTAAATAAAAGTTCACATATTCCTATTGATCGAACTGTGCGGTCGAACGGCGCCACAGCCGATTTTTTAAGCTTTAATTTTACAAATATTAAACATTTTTTTAATAATAGCAATATTTTGAATGAAATGTTAAACATTTTTTTGTTTAGGGAAACAATCAATTTGTTGTTTGTGGCACATATTAATAACTTTTTTTAATGTTAAGATCGGCAGACAGGCTGACGGTCCACTTGATGGTAGGTGGTCGCCTATAACACAAGCAACGCCAAAGCTGCTGCAAGTGCGCTGCCGACTACAGTAGGATTAAGGATAAGGGATTAGATGGGGATAGGGAAATGGGCTCTGGTATCCCTTACTCACTCACCGAAACACAACAGCACATGTGCTGTTATTTCACGGTGTGATATAATGGACAACCGGACTGTCTGTTAGATAAATTCGCCAAGGGGTTGCATAGACCTACTAAGTCACAGATCACGTTAAAAATGAAAAAAGAAAGAAACAGGGTTAAGAGTAAGAGAAAAGACACATTCATGATAGGATAATAGGCTCTAAAGTCGCCACTGAAACACAACAGCACGCGTGCTTTTATTTTGACGATAGTCTTAGTTAATGAAGACCTAACTAATGAACCATTCAGAAATTGTATAAATATCTTCAATCCAGTGCCTAATTGATACATTGTCTTCGAGACGTAATATGACTGGTATTCTTGACCCTTTTAACTTATTAACCAACGCTACACAACTTAAATACCGAAGCAGGATCTGTTTAAAATGATCTGTCATTTCTAACCGCCTGTCGATCGATTGCCTTTGCCGCCTGTCGGTTTAAAAAAACAAATTCTTAATCATAGCTTACAGTCACTCGTGATGAAGAGATTTGGGCGGCAAATAAAACGGATGTCTATGTTAGTGTCTTGTAAAGGGCAGCGCACACTGTTGCGTAATTTAATGTTTAATCTTAAATACAATCTTAAGGTGATGCATTTTCTATACGAAAATTATTTTTAAAGAGAAGTGACGAAATGGAGCAACACACAACGATACAATTAAGTACACAATTATTTTTATTTGCAATATTAATTATAATTAATTGAATATGTTAAATCAACATTTTTATAAAAAATAATTATACGTTTTTGTATAATTTCTTTTTCATTATAAAGTAGTCAGACAGGCATAAGGTAGTTGGCTACCGTCGCCTATTAATACAAGCAACGCCACAGGTTCTGCAAGTGCAATCATGTGCTAAATCGAAAAGTATAGTCCGCGTTGAGGAAGGAAACGATAGCGCGTCATAACCTGCCGGCGCAGCGACATCTGTCGTTGAAAAAATTAACAATTTGAACTTATAAAACGTAGGGACATCTGTGTATACCGAACGTAACTAACATAAGTAACTTTTCCGCGTGACATCTGAGTATGCAGAGTGTAACTAAATAATATATAATCCGCGCCAAACTTCTAGTCCCCTTTGAAGTTGCTTCGCGCAGAGGTACAGTCACGTACAAATAAATTATATTGTTTTGAAACACAAAACTCTTCTGAACACAAAACTCTTCGTGTCTCTTTGAAACACGAAACACAAACACACACTCTTTTCTGCACGTGCTTAATGTTTATTTTTATGCCTTCGTCCGCTTCTTTTTGCATAAATTTCAAAACATTGTACACAATTTTTCTTGCTTGACGACGTAAAACCGTATTTCCGGTTAGGCATGTTTAAACTTATGTTATTAACTTATGCTATTATTACGGACTATAGTAACGATATAAGTAAATTATCAAATTGGAATAAGGCACAAATTACAACAAATACGTTAGATTGTTTATAAAATTTTGTTATATCAAAAAACATTGCGCTTAATGGAACGTAACTGACACGGGCGTAATTGTCAAATGTCAAGTTGGATTTGTTAATTTAATATTCTTATTTTCATAAATTCCAATTATTATTATTAACATGGATAAAAAACGTGAGCGCGGCGTTGCGTCATCGTAATATTCGAATGGATTAATTCGCTCGCGATGTATCCTATCTCACAAAATTATATATCCTTATAAATAATTCATATCCTCCATACGTAATCAATTAAATTTAAAATATCCATAGTCATTTCAAAAATCAAAAGAAATCTTTAATATTACGCAAAACGATTGCAAATTTGACAGCACGTCCAAGGAGAAGCCGCTAAGTAGATAGACACTTGTTAATCAAGCATCTGGCGGTATTTAAATTTAAATAATGCTCAAGCATTGTCTAACCCTAAACAATGCCTAGACACTCTTTTGTAGTAAAGTTTTATTTAACCACGTGTACAAAGCCTGTTTAAAGTATGTTTAATGTTTTTGTAGTAAGACGGAATATGTTTAATTTTACACGTTTAAAGGAATAAACTTGGTCTAAGTTTACTCCTTAGTCTAGTCTAAAATATTTAGAAGAATATTTTATAGCTACTTTTTCTCAAAACAATTTTTAATTTTTTCCACAAGGTATTGTTTAACAAAGCACCAAGCGCGCTCATATCAGTTTGTTTACTGACGCCGGGCGTCTTCAAAACAGGACCTGTGTCGCTTTCGCTGCGTTCCCAACTTATCAATTGTAAATGTTCCTGCGTTAGCCAATTACCTTCGATAGATTTGTTTCATTTGGTATCGCTCCTCGTTGGCCCTAGGTACTTGTACTACTATTACAACGTGCGACTCGGTGCGGCGGGGCGAAGGAGCGCGTAATGGATAATGCGCTCGAATATCCTGGCCTTAAGGCGATGCAGCGATAAACAATGAAAACGGCTCTGATTTCATACAAAAACGAGAGCGCGCTTGCTTATGTCGTAAGGTCGAATGCGACAAAAAGATTTTTATTAAAAAAACTATAATGTATTTTAAAAAATCCAACTGTAAAATTGAAGTGTATGTTTATACTAATGTACATACAAAATTTGAAGGTATAAATTGATCCCGTTTGCCTGTAATATGTAAATCTGTGTTTTAAAAGAGGTTTCTTTGAATTTTTTTTTCTCTGTTATAAAAGTTTACCAATCGTGTAATCCAACTGACAAAATGAAGTCATTAACATGAAGAAACGTATTACCAAACACCACTTTTATATGTTTTGTCATTACTGAGAAAAATTTAAATCCCCGCCACCAAAATTTCCAATGCGTCGTCTTAAGTTACGGCAGCACAAGTGTGAATTGCCCCTTATATTATAGAATATTTTGTCGGCATATTTGAAATTCAATATCGGGTGTTGACAGTTGAATAACTATTTAACTTATTAACATTACTTATTTCGTTACTGTTATTTTTAACGTATAATAGCGTCGTTATTCGTTATTGGATTATGTTACGTTATTACTAGGTCATTGACGGTGTTAATGTGGCATTTATATGATTATTTATGAAATGATTAAATTACGTTTATTGCTAGAATAAAATTCAACCAATTTTGAAAATAATTATAGGTTTTTTTTTGTGAAGGCAAGTGGAAGGTCCACATTAAGATAGAAGGTTTATCTTCTACTATCATTAGATGATAAATCAACTACTATCAAGTGTAACGTAACATAAGCTTGCCTTTATAATAATTAAAAAAAAAAACATATATGTATCTACAAACTCGTAGCCGACTCGGGTAAAATAGGATGAAAAGAGAGAAAGTAAGAATGGGTTCTGATTTAAACTTTTTCTGGGTTTTAATTAAAAATTAAAACAGCATATTCGTTGTTTTTTTTTAATGTAGGACTTCTGTAAGGATTTGCTTCAGATGCGCTGTTAACTTCAAAGGGAAATTGTAAACTTACAGGATATTTCTACAATATACAGGATATACAAGATATTCAAAGATATTTCTTCAAATTTTCATATATAATCTGATAAAAACGGCACCCCTTGGTATGTACACCAAAGGAAAAGACCTTTTTCTAATAATAATTTGAGAAAATTCGAATAAGCAATAGTATATTGTTCACTAGAAATAAATCTCAGTTTCCACAACGCTGTTCAGAAAATTTGTATTATTTAATATCATAGTTCCCAAAGTGGTCCAGGTGGAACTCGACGGGAGTCTACGTTGGGAATCACTTTTTTGATTGGTCAACTTTACTTTTTTGACATTCACTCACAGTACAATCAATTAATTAATTAACTAATCAATTCTCACTTATTTCATTTAGAAAACTCCCCATTCGTGGTTGGAACTCAGCCGCAGTGCAAATTTCTAACTATGGAATCTTCACATTTTTTGTTGAGTTTTGGGAATATGGTAGAAATTTAGCTGCAGGGAGTCCACCGGAACCAGCAAAATTTTGAAAATGGTCTATGAAAAAAAAAGTCTGGGCACCTCTACTTTAATACAATATTATTTTATCATCACTTGAAATAAAAAAAAAAATATTACACACATGTCAATGTAACGAAACTGTGAAGGCATTATTCTATTTATTTATTATTATTATTATTATATAATAAAGGGTTACATGCAGTCTGAATGCTCATTTAGTGAAAAGCACTTATTTATGCCTACGAAATCGTAGGCAACTAGTTGGTGCCTACGATTTTCGCCCCCGTTGGAAAATAAAAAGATATAACGCCTAATAAAATATACTAAGCAAATAAAGCCTGAGATACATTGATGCCTGACATTATACTTTTGCGAAGACTTGGATCTTTATTTTTAAATAGCTCGTCTATATTTAGCCTATGTCCATCCTGAAATTCTATTGTTGAAAGACCTTTTTTTAAATCGGATGATTAGATTAACCTCCTACATAGAAACGTAATAAGGTCGGGGAAAAGGTTTCTTCACATTTCATATGAAAACTTAAAAACATATTTTTTTTCAAAGTTTGTTTACATTTAATTATAGTATATATGTGCCAATTCCGGCACATATATACAATTCTCTCAATTTCTTGCTTTAAACTCATCAGTTGTTGGCAGTAGAGATCCGAATCGATGGTTCTGCCCAGGGCGGTAAAAGCTCATAATGAACAGCGCCCTTCCAATCCCACCATACACATAGATTCATCTTATTGCGAGTTAACCCGGTTTTAGAACCGTCTGTGAAGCCTGGCCGACCTTTGACCACAACCTTTTTCGCACGTTCTTGTTTTACGTCATCAACTTTTCATCAACAGTTATCAATCTCTTCAAAAACGGTTCGGTTTCATTACGTCTCAATTTAAAAAAATCGCAAATGAGTACACGATTCATAAGGTTTCTTTGAGTGAGCTCGTGTGACACCCAAATATCGAGCTTTTTTGTGTATCCAGCTTTTTTCAAATGGGTCAAAACTGTTTTGTGGTTAATTCCCAGTACTTCAGCTATGTCGTAACTACTGATATGCCGATCTTTTAACAGTTCGTTTCTCAACGCGGACTAAACTCTTGATAACAGGGCGTCCAGAGCGAGGTGCATCTTTGACATCAAAATTCCCGGATTGAAAACGCTTAAACCAACTTTGTGCTACTCTTACTGACACTGCATTAGGTCCATAAACGTCCCAAATTTATTTCGCGGCTTGCGTTGCATTTTTTCCTTTTTGCTTCACTCATTTTGCTAATATTTTAGTAATTTGTTTCTTTTTTTTAAATGTAACCTTTTTAATGTCATTAAAACCAGCCAGATACAAATAGTACAGCCAAAGAGATTTTATTACAAGTTTATACATACTTATATAACGCAAAAGACCTCATATAAACTTTACCTCGTTATAATGTTAGTTCAGATGAACCAAATGATTAATAGGGTATCATTCACAATGTCTATACTAGATAGTTTGAAAAATGTACATAAATACCTAGAATAGGTTAGGTTAAGTTTTGTGTTGCGAAATTGCGAGCCGAGCGCACGAGGTTTTTTAAATATTGTTTAAATAATGAAAAAAGAAATAAAAGTGGGCGATTAAAACTTTAGTACAGAACTTAAGTTAATTAAAAAGCTTAAAAACAAACTTAGTTGTCGCTGAATATTTTTATTACTGTGACGAGAAAGTAATTTATTATTGAGTAGTAATTTACTACTTTTTTCTTATAAAATGTTTTTTTTTTTTTTTTTTTTATAAATCTGTACATTTCGAACTTTTATGAATATAATCTATTATGCACTGTATTTTTATAAAAGCTTTAATTTTTTTCTAAGAAGTCAAATTAGGGGACGAAAATAACTTTTTTTTTTCCAATTCCTCGCCTTAAATGGAATGATTATTCCGGAGATAAACATTTAGTTATATTAATAAAATAACATTCTTACAGGCTTAGTCCTGCAAAATAGTTGTAAGCGTGGAAATAAATAAATAAATAAATAAAATAAAAAATTGTATCAAAATATAACATTATTGTATAAGTTTATAAGCGTGAAGTCCTGTACAAACTCGATAACAGACAATAATAATTTTGTTTGTTGGATTTCGTTGTCTGTGAAGAGTTGATTTTATTCTATGTAAAACGGTATCAATTTAGTTTTTATCTCATAGTTTTGTAAGAAAGTGAAATAAAAATTGAAAAAGAGGCAACTGGAGAAATCAAACAGTTATTGTTCTATTTTTTCTTTTTCTAACAAGTACGAATTCAAACATAGTCCTACGTGTCTATGAAAATTCATCGCCCACATTTCATCTTTGGCCGTTTCATCGCCGGCCTATTAGACGCCTGCCTTTCATCGCTATTTAGTTAAAATATCAACATTAGCATTACTTAAAAAAATCGATTTCGCACATGTTTCCAGTACAATAAGTCTAGTATCACTTTTTGCAATAGACAGTCTTTTTGCCGAAACCAGTATTCTGTTTATTCCGAATCACATTTATTAAAATTAATGTGATTTTTATGAAAATTTTCATCTTTTCTGACGATAAACATGTGGTAGCAATTGCTTTCTACAATACTGAGCATGATAAACAGACCACAACGAATGACGATGAAATGGCCGGCGATGAATCGGTCGGCGCTAAAATGGCTTGGCAATGAATCGGTGGTGGTAAATTGGCGGCGATGAATTGTCCCACCCCTTAGTCCTACGGAGTCGGATTAGGAATTAAGAAATTCATTTGATTTTCTCCTCGTGGCGTGAAGTTTTGTTGAAGTAATTTCATAAAGAAAATCGTATTAAAGAACGGTGCGTCTTCGGCAGCTGGTGCCTATTTTTGAACTGAATCTATGTTATAAAAACGAATAATTGACTTTCAGAGGTAAGAAGATAACATTATACCTACTCTTTTGTACCCAGCGCTGCGTGCGTCATAAGAACCTTATCAAACTTACAAGCTGATACAAAGTGAAAAATAATCAAAAATGGGACTAATTATATAAAAATAAAAATTAAAAATTAAAAATAAATAAAATAAAGTACCCAAGCTACCGGTTATCTCAATTTTTCTTTATATTTATGGAAAATATTGATTTTCAAGTTTACTTAAGTGTGAAATGTTATTCCATCTTGCTCCAATTTTTGAAGACTCGTTTTTACGCCATTTTACACCCATGAAACCCTGCACATCCAGACCAGAGCCAACTTTGGAAAGTTGGCACAGCCGGAATCGAACCCGGGACCCTTGAGTAAGCGCACTACGGCAACAACCTTAACTCATTCGACCAATGGGCTCGTCATTGATGATATTATATTAACATTTTTGTCTCCAGGTTGGATACACGTGAAGGGGTCACCTCTCACTGGTCAGATCCGTCGACCCTCGGCTCCAGAGCAACATTTCGAAGCGACACCACACCAGCCGTACTAGTGTTGACCAAATTAAGGTAAATAATTTTTTTAACACTTGGAAATAATTTTTTAGAAGTTTTGTAACTATTGTTGTTATCAAGATTGTTGTTGTTACAGGGTTATTGTGTGATACCTGTTTTATACGTACACGTTACGTTAGAGAAAAAAACATTAAAATTAATGGAAATAATGCTCGCACCCATATCTTCTATATATAAAAATGAATCCCCATTTCCCGTGGTCACGGCATCACGCGTGAACGGGTAGACCGATTTTAATTCGATTTTCACTAATGGAAAGAGGGATATATATAAAAACTGGATCTCGGGCGAAACCGGGGGCGGGTCGCTAGTACAATATACAAATGCACGTACACATATCGCATCTCAAACGAAATTACATACACACACACATTTGTTCATTCACTCTTTCTCTCGGTGTTTATACACACTCACAAATATTTATTAACATTTAGATTTTAGATACTGAATAGCGTTGTATATTTAGTTGTTAGATGGGTACTACTTATATTTTTATATATAATAATCAGACAGGTTGACGGTCCACCTGATAGTCGCGTATTAATACAAAAACGCCAATTGGCGTTGCAAGTGCGCTAGCAAGCAGCAGCGCTAGGATTATTAGTATTAAGGATAAAGAATTAGGAAGGGATAGGGAAATGGACTCGGATATCCCTTACTCACTCATCGAAAAAGAACAGCACACATGGTAGTCTTCTGTAAGGGGGTGGTTACTGCCACCAGACGGGCTGCCACAATGACTCAGAAACAGTATAACCTGCCAATATTTACCTGATCCAGACCAGAACAGTTATTTTCCAAATTTGGCCCTGTCTGACCCATGATAGAGAACCTTGAGGCAATAGGTTCGTCAAAATTTTTTACATAAGAACGATGCCTTCTGGCACAGGTATGCGTAAAAGCAAATTAAAACTATGTTTGTTGGCTTTTATTTCTTTTATAGGCATTCTGCCGGTCCGCTTGATATAAATTGGCTACCGTCGCCTGTAGGATACAAGATAAAGGATAACGAGCTGATTAGGGGGATGCCTCTTACTGCTGCCAGACTGGCTCAGTAAGAGGCATCTTACTGCATCATAACAGGCAGTTTATGATATAGCATGCAGTGTGCCTAGGGTTCCCAACCCTCCCGAGCTCCCGGGACGCAATAATATCTCCGTTTTTTTTCTAAAATGAAACTTACTATTACAAATTAACAAAATCAAATCTGCCGCCTTCGCTCTGCGCCTTGGGACAAGGAAAGAAGCCGGTTGGATATTTTATTAGAAAAAAGCAGAGTTACAAATATTAACAAACTTCGATTTTTCATGTAAAACCTTTTATAATTTTGTGTTAAAAACTCTCAAATATTAGATGCTGCTCCAAAGAAATGTAAATATAAATTTAAAAATAAAAATTAATAACTATATAAGCTTTTTTTTCGAAACTCCACCCCTGCTCCCGATTTGTTAAAATCCTCCCGGGTTGGTTCTTTCGAGAGTTGGCAACCCTAAGTGTGCCATACCACTATGTGTAAAACGAATTACCACAAAGATATTCTCAGACAGTGCCCTTGACAATAATATCCATTCCCAGATTTACTTTCGCCCCGGGAGACTCACGATAAACATTTTTAATGAGATTCGAAAATGTCCTCTTGAAATAGATACTACTTAAAACAATTTTTATGAAAACGTGTTTTCTTTTTGCCAAATATAAAAAAAATATTCTTACAGTAGTAATTCCAATATCTCTCTAAGCATTGCTTTTGTAGCGGTTCGTATCGGAAATGTTTATTCCTTGTAAATATTCTACCAATTTCGGGAACCAATCTAAACATCAAACGGCTTGATTTACGCATGTACCAGAAAAGACCGATGGATGTTTGCTTGGGCCAAGTCATAAGAGAAACGCTTCTAAAAACAATAATATATGTACATATATATTTTTAGTTGCAATTTTAACGAAAATCACTATTAAATAATTTTATTGTCTGTACCTCAGACCGACAAAAACTATAGACGGAACCCTTACGAACAAAAACGTTTTAAAAAGTGAAGCCGGTCGCTGAAGATGTGTGCGTAACCCTACTTGTCGTATAGTGGCCATGCGTTTGTGTGTACAGTTAAAAATGTTGCCAACTAACATCTTTTACCCCAATTAATTATTATAATACTTCTTAAACAAAAAATATAGTTAGGTATATTAAACAATGATTATTACTCGTTGTGAATAATATAATAATTTGATAATAATAATAACTTATTTATTTTGTGACCACGAGTAATTGCATTTGACGAAATTTAAATTTTATTGGCACTGTGTAGGGTTTTCCTTGATGGCATACTTATTGTGAATAGTATAATCAAGAAATATTTTAATTAATAAAACAAAGTTTTTGAACTTCAGGCGCTTGGTAGCCAGCCTTTCGGTGTTCTACAGGATTTACTTCGGAGAGTGTGCGTTAGACTTGCACCAGCTAGTCCCCCCTAGCCCCTTCTACCATCGGACAACAAGGCGCACATTTAAATGTCACCCTTATATGGTTGATATACCTAAAATCCGCACGTTGCGGTTCGGGTCAACTTTTTTGATTCGAACTGCTAGCGTGTGGAACCAACTTCCAGCACCCTTGTTTCCACAACACTACAACCCTGGACTCTTCAAGTCGCGAGTGAATCGGTTCTTAATAGACAAGCATGCTCCATCTTAGATCGCGTCATCACTTACCATCAGGTGAGACTGCGGTCAAATGCTTGATCTATCATTATAAAAAAAATAAAAAAAAATAAACAAATGTAAAGTTGATGTAAAGTTTATACATTAACTTCTACGAGTATGTAAAGTTTCTTTTTTGACAATGTAATGGAATCTAATGTTGATATAATATATTTTTCCATGACAGATTTAATTAAATCTGTTTGGTGTTCATTCAGAATTTGTGACAATATGTAATTGTGTTGGGTTTTTGAAGAAATGTTATTCCTTCCTTAATAATTTTTAGTACAAATAGCTCACACATATAGCATATATTGTAAGTATCTAAAGAAGGAAAACTTAAACCACCTTTGTTTCTTCATGTAATAAGTTTATGAAAATTTATTTTAAAATGAGTAATAAGCTACACCACCAGCTATATAACCTACTACATATTTCATAAAATCGTTGCATCTAAATAGGTGGTCAAATTTGCCATGTCATGCTCAAAAAATTGAAAAAAAAATTTAGAGACGCGTTTTCATTCTTTTTTCATTCAATTACCACATTTGTTGTAGTACATGTCACGTTCTTCAAAATGCAATTTTTAAATAACACTTGAAGGCAGCCAATTTTCGTCATCTCTCCCATTTAGTCCATTTTTGATTCCATGAAGAATTTATAACTTCATGTTTAATCACTATTATTGTAACTAAATGGTCAAAAAGTATCACGACCGTATTTAATACGGTAAAAGTAATAATACTATCGAATATTATATCTTACAATAAATAAAATTCGGATTACCCTACGTTTTGGGGTAAAAAAATATTACGAAGCTTGCAACACTTAGCCACTAATAGGAAGCCATATTTCATGAAAACTTTATTATATATTTCTACATGATATTTTGTGAAAAGTTATTCCGGAAAGCTTGTTTCGAAAACAAGAATTATTTTTGCACCATTTTAGAACACAGGACGGCATATTAATATTGTTTTTGTTAAAATAAACACGACCACGCCCTGCGTCAGTCACCTACTCGCGTCAGACTGTTAAGCGGCCGTCATCCTATTGCAGAATCGTCTTCCTATTACCTGCATCACTTAAGGGTGCTTATTGTTCGTTCCGTCTATAGTTTTTGTCAGTCTGAGGTTTGTACTTAATGACAATTAATTAGTCAACAACATATAAAAAATATTTTTATTTCGACGGAATAACTGTCATTTTATGTCATTACATTTGCCTTGAACAAGTACATGTATTACTTTAAATGTTACTTACTTTACTTTTAACAATTACATTTTTACATGTAATCAAAAATATTAAATATATAGAATATAATAGAGAGGGCATTGGGAATTTTTTCCTACAAAAATAATGATGCTGATCGCCGTAATCAAGATGGCCATGGCGTAGCTAAATAGCCTTATAAAGTTGGCGATGGACTGAGCGATTTTGTACCACGTGGTTCTAAATGTCACATTACGGATTCTTTCGTCTTGCCCGAGCTATACAGTTAAGGCTCCGGTCTCGCTTTGCGACTCTACCTTAGCAAACAGAACTAAGCGCACTTTCACGCGTCTTTTTTGTTATGAATTGCAATTATTAAAAAGTACATTAAAAAAAAAATCTTGTATTTTTTTTTCATTAATTATGAAAACTGCATTAAAAAAATTTTTCAACAGAAAAATATATGTATTTGCAGTGGTAAAATTCATGAAACTACAACTTTTTAAACCTCTTTAAATAAGAAAACTAAAGCGTTTATCAATTTAGATTATTGCTAACGATATGAGAATAAATGTAAACCGAATATATTTCGTATTTTTGTTACAATTTTTACGTAGCATGTGCTTGAATGAGACCTTCAACGCGTTCAACCTAAATAGAGGCATTTTTAACGCCCAATAGAGCTATTAAAATGTGCATCAAAATAAAATTAAAAAAGTGTTTTTGAAATTTCAAATCCATCACTTTCAATAAATGTAAAATATATTTCATTTATTCTTTTGTTAGTAACTGTAAAAAAACATTTATTTTCTGTAAATTATGCAAGAACACTAATTTTTAGGAGACTCGAGCCTTAATAAAGCATTCTTTATTACCTTTGCATGTAATAAAGAAGTGTTTTCTAAATAAATCTGTTCTTATGACGTTATATTCTTAATGACTACAGCAGTTTGTATAATATTGCAGACCCTATAGTAAATGACGTGTCTCCTATTCATCGTATGTTTCCTTAGATCAAGTAATAAAAAAGTGTACATTTACAACCACTGCGAAACAAAAATTATGTAGAAAAATCTGTAAGTCATGTTATAACCTCCTTTAGATTGTTGGCTGAACATATCTTTATTACTTACTAGCGACCGCCCCCGGCTAAGCACGGGCTCGCAATTCTTTTTCTGAAAATAAAACAAACATTTCTAGTTAAATGTTCTTTCCATTAGTAATAACCGTATCAAAACCCGTTGCGTGATTTAAAAGAAGTTAGCAGACAAAGCGCTACCGCGACTTTATTTTATCTATACCAATATTATAAAGAGGTAAACTTTGTATGTTTGTATGTATGGGGGTACTCATTCGATTTAAAAATAATAGTTTCAGCAATAGTTAGAACAGAATTTCAGGATGCACACAGACTATATAAAAATTATTCCGTAAAATGAAAAGGATTTTTGTGGTAATTGAATTTGCAAAAACAGTCGAACGAAAAAACAGTCGAACAAAAAGTTTCTTTCGGACGCTGCTTTAACGGTAAGAGAGTTGTAGAGCTTGATGCTCTACAACCTTTCTATAGATAAAATAGAGATAAATACAATAAACGTCAGTGACAGCATGTGTTAAGCCACAAAAACTACTTTTTTGTTTTAAATCCTAATCAAAATCAGCAAGTTTATCGTCACAAGTAATTAAATACACGAGATTTTTGCTTTGTACTGCATATGTTTTGGACCTATGGTTAAAGAAATAGTACGATACATAGGTAAAGAGCGACCGCGCCGTGAAGCCAGTAATATGTATATTGATGTAGAAGTTACTTCTTATTATTCAATGTCTATATCACAAGCTATATTTATAAAGATATGGAATTAACTATATTTATATCTTCTAGATTTTTCCTCATAGAAACAGCATTCCTTTAGAATTGGCGGTAATTGTCCATTGCCCGATAGTAGGAGGAACGAAGATAATCGCTTTCCTCTTATGACTTGTTTAAATTTGTATAATTTTAAGAAGCGATCGATTCCCAAGCACGTGGAAGTGACGTAGGAGCAGCATATCAAAAGGTTTGCTTTTGTGGTGAAATAAAAAAAAACCGTTTTAGTTTTGGGTTTCTTTTCTTTTATAAGTGGGCCAAGAAACTTAATACTTCTTGTGAACCAGTCCATGTGGGTATAGATCTCGAATCAATTGCGTAATCCCTTTTATTTTATTTCTATTTATATTCTAAGGCTTCGTGTGAATATTTACTTAGATGTAAATAAATAGGTATTCTATAATTATTTATAGTCGTAATAAGTATTTAGGCTTAAAAATTGTAGATATATTATTAACCTAACAGCAATAAAGGCTTATTTTAAGTTATTTTTTTATTTATAAATAGGTACTTATTAACATTTTTTTTTAAATTTAAACAGTTCTAATATCTAGAGATATTAGAACTACAAAGGCTGTTAATGCTGTTTAAGCCAGAATTCGCCGAAACCCCATAAGGAAACAACAAGTGTTATCGCGAGAAATGAAGATTCCCGATAGGACTCCGTCGTGTATATTAAAACAAAACCTGAAGCTCAGTGCTTATCGTCGATATACAGGACATGCTCCAAATCAATCCCTACAGATAAAAAGAGTGGATCGATCAAACTTCTGTCCCGATACGCAGATGAAAGACACAGAAATGTCCTCTTTACTTATGAAAAAAATTTCACGATTTAAGAGCACTACAACAAGTAAAATGACAAAATTCTAAAGAAGCTGCCCTAGAGGTAGGAACGGTACAACATGGTCATCATCCTGCGGCAGTTATGGTTTGGTGGGGGGTGTCTTATCAAGGAGTCATAAAGCTTCATTTCTGTGAAAAAGGTGTGAAGACTTCTGCCAAAGTGTATCAAGAGACCGTCTTGGATCGCGTTGTGAAACCCCTCAGCAATCTGCACCTGGTCACAAAGCATGGACTACCCAAGCCTGGCGCGAAACCAACGTTCCGGATTTTATAATAGCTGAAGCCTGTCCCATGTCTAACCCAGATCTGAACTCCTTAGATTACAAATTATGATCAGTTTTAGAGGACATGGCCTGCTCTAAACGACACGCCAACATTGAGTCTCTTAAGAAATCTCTGAAGCAAGCAGTGGCTAAATTTGCCATGGAAACTGTGCGTAAATCATAGATTCGTGGCCAAACAGATTAAAGGCCTGTATCAAAGCTAAAAGTGGCCGTATTGAATAGAATTATTTTTTATTTTTTTGCTGAGACTTCAATAAATGTGTATTTATAAGTTAAAGTAAAAATAAATGCATTATCATTTGTAACAGTACACTTATGGCTGGACCAAGTAAATTGATTCATTATTATTTTTTAGTTCCCCCCCCCCCCCATATTGATGGCAATGAAAACTACACTACTGAAAGCAAAGGTTCAACTTTAATTGTTATAATTTGTTAATTTGTTTAATTACAAGTTGTTTAATTGTTGTTCTGTTCCAGGCCCGAAGACAGCGGTCAGTACAGATGTAGAGTGGACTTCATAAAGTCTCCAACGAAGAATACAAGACTCAATTTAACCGTACTCAGTAAGTAAAAATAAGTTCTACATAGAGCCCATTAATTACCAATCCATTTTTTTTTTGTACAAAAAAAGAACCCGCACGCAGGTGGACTGCCTATTTGATGGTAGATGGCTACCGTCGCCGATTACCTAACATAAACAACGCTTGTGGTGGTAAAGTTTGGTTTGTTTGTATTTAGGGGGTAATTTTAGAAACTGGAACTGGAATCTTAGAACTTAGAACTTCAGCAAGCAATTCTTCAGTAATCGTTAGAACAGAATTTCAGGATGGACACAGGCTATATGTTATTTTCGTAAAATGAAAAAGCTTTTTCGTGGTAATCGAATTTGCAAAGCAAATCGATGAAAAAACGGTCAAGCAAAAAAATTTCTTTCAAACACTGCTTTAACGGTGAGGGATAGGTATATGATTTCTATAGATTAATTTCTATAGAAAAGTTGTAGAGCTAAATAATGCCTACAAAAAAGTCACGGACAGCATATCTCTAACTTTTATATTTAACCCACAAAAACTACTTTTTTGTATTAAAAAAATAATTAAAAACGTTAGGTGATGCTTATTGACCATATTATCAACAACTATGAAACCTTATCAAAATCAGCAATTTTGTAGTCACAATCACAAATAAATTCATACATTTTTGCTTTGTACTGCATACGTTTTGAACGTATGGTTTGTTAGCCGCCTTATGGTGGCATAATAATATGCAATAATGGCATAATAATAAGAAAAAAAAAATAAAGATGGGCGCCAACTAATTACCTAATAAATAAAATGCGGTAATTAAGCAATTTGAAAATATATATTAACATAAAATAAATTAAATTAAATCAGGGAGTGAGTTCTAAAAATGCCCTGTGCGTGAAATCAAATTTATATATACACAACCCTCATTTGAAATCACAATTTTCACTTTATATATCTAATGTAAGTAACTTAACTGAAACGGGAAAATTTGGACAAGCTCGGCAATAAAGTTAAAATCCTCTGGACTGGCTCGGCTTGTCTTCATCCGGTGTCGTAGGAAAAATCCAATCTCAAAAAAAAAAACTTGGTAGCGTCTACGTCTCCCAGAAGTAACAGCTGCAAGCCGAGGTTCGAATAATTAACAGTTACGGAGAATTCTTATTACTCCTGAACTTGTTATTCCCGGACTTGATCCCCAAGAATTAAATGGGAATAAATTCAATATATTTATCCCTTATAATAAATATATAATTATATTTATATTGAAAATACAAAAAAAAAATATATACTAGAAACGAAAACCAAAACGGTCAAAAGCAGAATCGCTTGGCCGCAACGGAAACAAAATTTTGTGACAACCAAAATTTTGAATTGATTATCGAACCAAGGTTTGTCAAAATTAAAAAAAACTGATTAAAAATAAATAACATCAAGGAGTAATTAAAAATGAGGTGATATATGTAATTAATATATTTATTTAAAATAAATAATAAAAAAAACAGTACCACTACGGTACAGGTTTAAAAGATAATATGTAAAGCGCAATCGCGCCGTGAAGCCACGGAGACATGTAGGTCAAGACGCGTACGCTACGACTGTGTAACAAACTGAATTCCACGCGGGCGAACCCACGGGCAAAGCTAGTAAGTTAAAAAATTAAAAATCTGACTCAAAAACTAAATATATATATTTTTATAGTATTGTGCCACAAGTCCATCATTTTCGAACCATGAAATGATCCCACAACTAGTTGTGTCATCGAGTTGGTCCACGGATACTTAATGATTTTTTTTTTTAATTTTTGAACGCAAGTTCTATCTTCTCATTGTACCGATATTTTTGAAAAAATAATTAGGTATCTGGCACTCCTCGCTAGTATTATAGTGTTCTGTGCAATGGCATCTCTACTCTTACACCGAAACACACTTCATTTGTGGTGGTTTTGTGTAAGTTCAGTTTATGACTGCGTAAAACTGTGCCCTGCCTGATTTAGTGGATCTTAATTGGCAGCGATATACTTAAGGAGAGGTCGCGTAAAAGCCTTATTTGCACGCGGTTCCTAATCATAGGCCTAATTCACTGGTACAATAATTATATTGTAGTCCACTATTTTAAACTCGTCTTTATCAGCTTATCTACACACAGCCTTATTCCCAGTTAGAAACAACGCGCAGCGGTCGTTTCGTCCCGGCACCCCTGACATTCGAAAAGATTTATACCAACCATTCTGATAACAATCTCTTTTTCGGTGGACTGAGTTATCTACAACATCGTCGCTTGGTTGTTCAATTAAATTGTAATGTAATTATTGTTTTAGACACTTCTTGTGATTAAGAGTCTGATTAATCAATTAAATCAACTCTTGATTCTTGCGGTGGTTCTGGACAAGACAGTTTCGGATTGATTGTCTAGAAAAAACATAAATGTAGTTAGGTGCTTACTTTGGTGCTTAGTTTTTTTTAATGTTAAGTTCGGCAGACAGGCTGACGGTCCACTTGATGGTAGGTGGCTACCGTCGCCTATAACACAAGCAACGCCAAAGCTGCTGCAAGTGCGCTGCCGATTGCAGTAAGATTAAGGGTAAGGGATTTGGAGTGGATAGGGGAATGGTTTTGGTATAACCAATGTTAGTCATAAGAACGGAAGTTTAATAATGTTTTAAATTTATTTACCAGCGATCCACCCTGGCTTCGCACGGATCCATTTTTTTTTGAGCAAATTACATACAGGTAATAAAATCTTAAACAAGAAAAAAAAAACAATTTGTACACGTTGTACAAACTTACGTTACCGAGGTCAAAAAAATAGTTTTTAGAATTTTTGTCTGTTTGTTTGTACGTTTATTTGTAATAATAATAATAATAATAATAACTTACTTCAGTCAGAAGGTTCCTCACTCTGCAGCCCTAACCACCGATAGCTTGGGCCTTGCCCCGCTACTAGTGGACACCTAATTTTAAGTTTTTTATAATATTTATTGTTTTTATATACATATATATTGTAAAAAATTTAAAATTAAGAAAAGAAATAAATAAATGAATAATAATAATAATAATAATAATAATAATAATCACTACAATTGAAACTGGCAATCATAAGGCGTAGGGATGTGACGACCCCATCGCCCAGCAGTGATACAGCTAATGTGACATAGCTGTATCACCGTTGCAATCAGTTAGCCCGATTCATCCCAGGGTCAGGGATTTAGTTACCCACAGGTGTAAGGACCGTGCTTGTGGGATTACATCTATCCAATTTACAACGGTCCCCTCGGGGAATTGGGCGCACCCCGTTGTATACAGCCTAAATAAAATGGTGATGGATATTAATGGAATAAGTATAGGGCCGCTACCTGGGGGTCGCCAGGGCACGTCCAGGTCCCGCGCTGGCACTGGACGTGGCAGAGGGCGAGCCAGCGTACCATATCCATCTCCACCAGCTGGCTTGGTGCCGACAGGGTCTTCTACGACCTTACATTCGGCATCCGCTACTGGTGGAACAAGAAGGCGCATGGCGTGGAGTACGCAGATGAATTCAAACGCCATGCGCGCTTTTTACAGGGCGACTTCGGCAGTTACCGGCGGCACGGGGTATCGAGCCCAAATGCACCAACAGTTTCTGCAATTGGAGCCGGGAGTTAACGTCACGGAGCAAAACTTGTCGGATAGGGTTCGGTTTATACAGCGCTCTGGGCTTTTTAGTGCAACCGAACTCGAACGACTGCGACGCGAGGCTGTTCCTGAATTGAATTCCGTACAAACACGGGAGGTCTCCCCCCAACCTTCTCTCAATGAGGAGGCAAATGTTGTTCGGAATGACGAGGAAGGAACAGCCACCCAAGATTTAGAGCGGATGAGTGGTATATTAGAAGAGGCGATTTTGGAGTACCGCCGAACACCTCTTGAAATGAGGCCGCGTCTGCCCCGAGTACCTCTTAACGTAAAGGTTCGGGATGTCGTTGGGGCCATAAATAATATGCTGCCCTCTTATTTAGAGAGCAGTATAGACCTTTGGGATACGGATTCGATCCTGTTTGGCGCCGCTATAGCTGTTTGTCGGATAGTCGGCGCCAAAGTGCATGTGCCGGGTCGCGTGTCTCGCTATAATGAGATACCGGCCTGGCAACGACGGATCGAAAGCCGTATCGCTTGGGCCAGAGTCCTCATCGGCAAACTGACCAGCTTCAGGTCGGGCAACACAAGAACTAGAGTGGTGCGCTTTGTTAGGAAGGCATTTTCGGGGGAGACTGTTAATCTTTCTCACCCGGATATGCCTCGGAGACTGACAGAGCGCATCGACGACCTGAAGCAGAAAATCGCAGCTTGGGGTGGGCGTATCCGGCGGTACTCAGAAAGGGTAAAAAGGTACCGACAGAATCGCCTCTTCGTGAGTGACCAAAAGAAATTCTACAAAAGCTTGGAGTGTTCCGACGGCAGAGTAACTGGTCCAATACCAAATCAGGCTGAAACCGTCGCCTTTTGGCGAGACCTGTGGTCGCAACCAGTTACTCATGCAGAGGGCCCTTGGATAGAGACAGTGGAGGGTGCATGTGCCACAATTAGGCCGATGAACCCCATCACCATTATTGAAGACGACGTAGTTGCTGCGGTCCGTAAGGCCTCGAACTGGAAAAGTCCGGGACCGGACGGACTGCACAACTATTGGTTGAAGAGGTTCTGGCGAAGCCATGCCACACTCGCTCGTCAATTCCAAGGGGCTCTTGAAAACGGAACGCTCCCAGAATTCTTGACTACAGGGGTCACTCATTTAGCTCCAAAGGATGGTGCTACCGCGGATCCATCTAAATACCGCCCTATAACGTGTCTTTGTACGATCTATAAGACACTTACATCGATTCTGAGCTCTAAGATATATCGGCACATTGCTGAAAATAATATTATGTCAGGGGCTCAGAATGGATGTAGGGGCGGTAGTCGCGGTAGCAAGGAGCTGCTGCTCATCGACACGGCTGTTTCCAGACTGGTAAAACGCAATCGTCGTAATTTCTCCGCTGCCTGGATTGATTATAAAAAGGCATTTGACTCGGTTCCCCATACATGGCTTTTGAGGGTTCTCGAGTTGTACAAGGTTGATGGTACGACTAGAGAATTCCTCCGGGCATGTATGGGGCAATGGAGTACTATGCTTAGTCTTTCAGGTCAGCGGATGACCGACGCAACTGATAGGATAAGAATAAGCAGGGGCATTTTTCAGGGCGATTGTCTGAGCCCACTTTGGTTCTGCCTGGCTTTGAACCCTCTTAGTACTATCTTGGAGAATTCAAGGCTGGGCTTTCAGTTTCGGAGAGGAGGCCATCGGATGTCACATCTTCTCTACATGGATGATCTCAAATTGTTCGCCCCAAATGCTCATCATCTGGAAGAACTGCTGCAATTAACAACCGATTTCAGCAGTTCCATAAGGATGGAATTTGGGTTCGATAAGTGTGGGATCCTCCATGTGGAAAGGGGGCGGGTTATTCGTTCGACTGATGTCGAAGTTGGCCCGGGGCAGATGAGGTCGCTCTCCGAGACTGAAACATACCGATATCTGGGCATGTCGGAATCTTTAGGTGTAATGGAGAAGGTAGTGAAACAGTCGGTTTGCGAGGAGTTTTGGGAGCGCCTTACAAAAGTTCTCAGGAGCTATTTGTCAGGGGTTAACAAGGTCCGAGCTTTTAACGGCTGGGTCATGCCTATTCTTCTTTATACTTTCGGCGTGCTCAGATGGTCTCAGACAGAACTGGACGCCCTGGATAGAAGGGTCCGCACAACTATGATCTCCCACAGAATGCGCCACCCGAAATCATCGGTCGAAAGGATGTATGTCTCGCGGAAGTGTGGTGGTCGAGGCTTATTATGTGCCAAGACCATGCACAACCGCGAGATATGCAACCTTAGAAATTTCTTCCTAGCTGATTCGGGTGGCGTATTGCGTAGGGCGGTTGTAGAATGTGATAACGGACTGACCCCATTATTCTTAGCCGATCAGCAATGGCGTGATCCGGTGACACCAAGCACCTCTGTCAGAGAGGCCGTATGGAAAGAGAAAGAGCTGCACGGACGGTTTTACAAGGCTCTTCACGAGCCTCATATCGACCGTAAAGCCTCCGTGCACTGGCTGCGCTTCGGTGATCTCTTTGGAGAAACCGAGGGTTTTGTCTGTGCGATACAAGATGGGGTTGTCAAGACGCGGAATTACCAGAGGTATATCATAAAGGATGGCACAGAGGACATATGTCGAGCCTGTCGCCATCCTGGAGAGACACTCCGGCATATTACTTCTGGTTGTTCCGCGCTTGCCAACACTGAGTATCTGCACAGGCACAACCAAGCAGCCAAGATCCTGCACCAGGAGCTCTCTCTGAAATACGGCTTCATTGAGGAGAGGATTCCTTATTACAGGTACTCGCCGGAACCAGTTTTTGAGAACAGCCGTGCCAAGCTCTACTGGGACCGGCCTATCATCACAGACAGGACTATTCTAGCGAATAGACCTGATATTGTGTTGATGGACCGGGAGCAGTCGAGGGTGTTTTTAGTGGACGTAACTATCCCGCATGATGACGGTCTCGTGAAAGCTGAAACCGAAAAGAAGAGGAAATACCTCGACTTGGCTCACGAGATTGTTGACATGTGGGCTGTTGCGTCCACTGAAATCATCCCAGTCGTTATATCCGTCAACGGTTTGATCCCAACCAGCCTCAATAGTAACCTGAAGCGGTTGGGATTCCGTGGCGGTTCCCTCCCGGCCCAAATGCAGAAGGCGGTGCTGCTCGATACGGCCAGGATCGTGCGTCGGTTTCTGTCTTTGTCGTCCTGAACCCCGACTGACTGTGCTTCTGTCGGGGGTAACACCGTCTCCCCCTCATTTTGGCTTTTGGAGGGGGAGACGAGAAGAATTAATTAAATAATAATCATTTATTTGCTGAATATAGGTTACAAAGATTTTACAATTGTGCGTTTGTGCACGCTTACCTCTAAAACGGAATAACCCATTTAAATGCCTTTTTCACTGATGTATTTTAGCAAGCTTCCCGTAATATTTAAGTGTTTGTTTCATTCCAAATGATTTACAAACAAAAAAGTTACGCGCTATACCGAATACAACGCGTACGAAGTTGCGGGCTCGGCTAGTGTAACCTAAAGCTTTAAAGCTTATATTTTCCAAAATAAATGTCATAATATAATTATTTATTCTTTTATTACTACTTAACTTTTTTTTTTTCATAGCTTTGACCCCATCATTAAAGTCTTCCCAATAGGCTTTTCACATTTATATCAAAGATATCGGATAGCTAAGATCTTTCTCTACTTTCTAACTATCGAGGTATACACATACAGGGTGGTAATTTGAGACGGGTCAGTAAGGGCAGCTACCTAAACCATTACCTATAGCTAGAACAAAACACCCTTAAGATACTATAATTTTAATAGTTAGTCCCATCAGCATTCAAAGATTTTGGAAAAATTGTATAGTCTACGGAAAAAAGGACAATTTTCATGTTTTGTTTTTATGGCGTTAATCGATTCTGGATCGATAAGGATCAATTGACCCTATGGGACCATCTGAGTTTAGAGTTCTAGAAAAGTCAAAAATTGCAAAAAAAAAAAAACTCATACATTTCGTATAGAATGAGATTGAAAAATATGTTCAAATGTTTTTTTTTTAATTAAAAAAGGAGGCAATCACTACAATTGAAACTGGCAATATTTATTTTAAATTAATTTGAATTTGGAAAGAAAACATTGTTTTAGAAATAAATGCTTGTCATTTATTTTTGCATGTCAATTAAATTGTGAAAATATGGTAGTGAAAACGGCTTCAAATTTAGATAGCTTAGATTTATTAGAACCTTATTTTATAATAACAAAAACTGTATAGGTATAGGATTAAATACCCATTGCGCATACTGCCAACAAGGAAAGTTATAGAAATTCTCTTAAAGAATCTTGCAGTGTGTGGCTCCTTAGAAAAAAAAACCTTACGACAACCGTAATCTTGATGAAAATATGGCGATTGCAGTTTTAACACTCTTAGAAGCTTTTCCTCGAATATCTTCAAGAGAAGTCGCTTACGAAGTGGGTATTTCCCATAACCAAGTTTTGAAGACATGGAAGAAATACAAATGTTGTCGTCGTCGTCGTCGTCGTCGTCGAAAAATGCAAGCACTACACGTCGGAGGTAATACCCGAAGAACTACTTTTTGCAGAGATGGTTTAGGGGAAAAAATAAGTAGAGATCATAATTTTCTTAATTGTATTTTATGATAATAATAATATTTATTGTGACCATTGGTATGGTAAATACCAGATGACATTTTCTTTTTGCTCCAAACATGATCAACCGAAAAAAACTCAATGTACAAATATAAATTCTATGTTATTGATATAACATACTTAAAGTTAATTAAAATAAATAATAGCTATGTTCTTAATACTATATACATGTAAATATAAATTAGTTAAAGAAAAGATATTTTTGTGGTATTTATCAATTAAGTAATCATTTACAGCATAATAACATTTTATGGTTATATGGTTAAATAACTATGATCTAAAAAAAAAACAATTTTTACAAACAATGGCATGTTCAACAGGCGAGAAACGATCATTATTGGTCAAGAGAAAATCCGCTCAGATTTTGGGAAAGTCATAATCAGGTTAGATTATTTTTCAATTGTTGGTGTGGTATTATGTCAAATCGTAGATCTAACTCTGAAAATTGGGAGACTCGAATGGAGATGGGCAGGGCACGTGATAAGAGGTGATAAGAGGTCATGACAAATGGAGTAAGAAAGTGACAAAATGATATCCCAGGGAAGGTAAAAGGAAGAGAGGTAGACCGCAGAAAATGTGGGATGATGATATCAGAGAAGTGGCAGGAGTGATTGGAGTATAGCGTAGCTCAGGAGAGATCAGGATGGAAAAGGTTGGAGAAGGCTTTCGACGATTGGCATAAAACAAGCAAGCAACAAATATTAGAATAGGTTTTTATGTTCGTATTAGAATATTGTTAGGTATTAGGTTAAGTTGATCTGAATTAAGGCTGAATTAAGGCTAATGGTGGAGTTATAACAACATAATTTCAGAAAATCTTCAATATGTATTGAATGTCTTGCCGCTTTTCGAATTGAGAAAACTGTATTTCCAACGAGATAGTACTCCCTCACATAATAGCCGCCGATCACATTTACATTTAAACCGACTATTCGGAACCCAGCGGATTTGAACACACGGTCCTGTCAAATGGCCACCTCGAAGTCCTTATCTGACACCTTTTGATTTTTTCCTTGGGGATACCTCAAAAATGAAATTTACGAGAGGGAAAGTACGTTACTGTTGAATTGAAAGACGCTGTCACAATAACGGAAATAACGCAAACAAAATATCAGCGGCTACACGCTCATTGCGGAAAAACCAATTCGAGCAGCTACGAATTCTTCAGTACTTTAAAGTTGTTGTATTAAAGTTTGACCATTTTTGTTATTGGCTTCTTTTTTCAATTCAAAAAATAGTATACAATGAACTTATTTTATTCAATCTAATGTATGAAAGTATGATTATTATTATTTTTTGCGTTTTTTGGCGTTTCTATAGTCGCCGCCACGAGAAGCCTTAAATAAAATATATGTCGGCGCTTTTGACTAACGAGAGTAAACGGCAATGACAACTGTCAGTAGCTCTAGCATGAGTTTACGATGACCGCACTCGCTAGCGAGAGCGTAAAAAATTTATATGGAAAATCCTACAGCGCCTCTAGCGGTCACTCAAAGAACTAAAATCGGTAGTATGAGTTGCACAAGTAAAAAATCTATCGAAACCGCAGTCGCTAGCGAGTAACGTGTTGCACTTTTGCTGTACAAATTCGGTACCACGAGTCACAAACTCGACAGACGCTGTCGAGAGTACGGCGCTCACTGTAGTTGCGGCACTCACCTATGTTTTCAACGTGAGAAAGCTAAATCTATTGCAAATATAGACGATATTCACTTTTAATATTCTCTATATTGTAGTTATTATCATTGAAGTGCTAGAAATTATTTTAAATAGCGTTGGAAATTAAGGAAATAGGCGTCCACATTTCAATGGTGAACATTTTATTTTTTTGCCTTTGTGATTATACGAATAATGCAATAACTTTTCAACATAAACTAAGTTTAAACTTACCTCTCTATATATTCTACCATTAAGTTGAACCGTGTGGCGCTAGTTCTAAGCATATTAAATATTTTTCCAAAATTTATTCCAAAATTTCAATAATTTTGCAGTCACAATCACAAACAAACGTACTTGTAGATGTTAACTCAACAAACCTCAAACAAACGTACTTGTAGACGTTTAAACCAACAAATTCAAAACTTCTATAATTCCTATGAGTTATTTATTGTATTGCGCGCTCGTTAATTTCCGTCTTTGTCTCGTCGGCTCGGCTCGTAAATCCGCGGTCGTCTTTGTCTTTCGTGTAACGTTAGAAAGAGACGATGAATGGGTGTGAAGTGAGCACGGATGCCATACTCTATCGAGTTGACTGTAGTGAGTGTAGTTAACTACAGGGTGACTCGTGGTAGGTATATTAGATCCGACTATACGAATGGCGTTCGCTCGCTTACCTCATTCGTCGTGTCACTTGAATCAACTATCGAAACTCATACTAGAGCTACAGTTGTCAACTGGACAGCGGGAGCGGAATGTCATTGTCGTGGACTCTGACACAACACCGAGCGCTAGCGCAGAGGCATCGTGGCCGAGCATTACCTTAAGAGAAGGCAATCGGCTTACATCAAGTGAATAGTGCTACGTGTTTGGTGGAGTGTTATCTGATTTGGTGTGATATTTTGTGCCGATTATAGCGTTTGGTTTAGAATTACAACGCATGACCTAATGTTGAATTATATTCTCCGTGTCCGACTATTCGCGCCTATATGTCGTGATCAAATAATATGGAGACAAATGATAAAGAGGACCCTAATCATGTCCCTTCATTGCGGAGGACCCTAATAAAATCCCTTCATATATAATGTAAATAAAAGCTGTAAAGCTGTAAACAAACAAACTTGCCACACGGGCAAAGAACGTCGCAAACAACTTAATTTGACTGGGTTGAAAAGAATCGAACGTAAACATTTGGGTCGCAATTTGACGTCAACAGTGTCGTTTTGGTTAATTGTTGTGTTACATATAATTATTATTCGATTCGAATGTTGTGAACCCCTTGAATGTTTGTTTACATAATTTATAGCTTCTCGTGACTGGGACTATAGTAATAGAACCTCAGGTGATCCCAAAGGGAAAATTGATTCTTATAAGTAACAGAATCGATTGGCGCCATAAAAACAAAACGTGAAAATTATCCTTTCTCCCGCTGACTGTACAATTTTTCTAAAATCTTTGAGCGCTGATGGGAATAACTATTAAAATTATGGATAGTCTCCTAAGGGTGTTTTGTTCTAGTTATGATTTAGGTAGCTGACCTTACTGACCCGTCTCATTATAGGTGTATACCACCCTGCAAATGGTACTTAAAATAAATAAAAGGATTTAAATTTGCTAATAGACAAGTTTCTGCTGTTTACGACAATAGAAACCAAATCAAAATTTGTTGCCAGTCTTTTTATTGCTATACTAAAGTCAATACACTAACTTCAAAGTCTCACTCCCTATTCAAATTAATTTTTTTTTGTCCGCAGTACCGCCTGAGAGGTTGATAATACTCAATCAAGAGAACAATGAAGTGCAAGGTGGTGTTCTGGGCCCTTACGACGAGGGCACAGAAGTTAATTTGACCTGTGTCGCAGTTGGAGGTAAGTATATTTAATTTTATTGTAACTAGGTTCTCACTTACGCAACTAGGATTGAACGATTTCTATTGGTCAAAGTATAAAATCAATTGTTCAGATTGCCCAGACTGCCTACATTCAGACAATGCTAATAACTTCGAAACGGTTGTACCCAAATCAAATGTTGGTGTACGGGTGTAAAAATTCCCATTTCACTCGCATTCCAACGGCGTTTGGTGCAATTCATAAGCTAAGAACACATATTTACTTCAATTATTATAATAGTAATAATAATATTTGTTTATTTGTTATGACCATGGGTATGGTAAATACCAGATGACATTTTCTTCTTGAATGATCAACCGAAAGAAACTCGATGTACAAATATAAATTCTATGTTATTGATATAACATACTTAAAGTTAATTAAAATAAATAATAACTATGTTCTTAATACTATATACATGTAAATATAAATTAGTTAAAGAAAAGAAAATTTTGTATTATTTAACAAATAAGTAATCATTTACACTATAATAACATTTATTTAGCTTTTTAATTTTTCGTTTAAATAAATTAACATTGAGGTCTTTATATGAATTGGGTATTTTGTGCAAAGTAACATCTGACATTTTTATAAACAATTGTGGATTGTGTCCTTATTGCTGTCCTTTTGTATAAGGAAGGATAAAGTATAAAGACCTTAATAAGAGGGAAAGGAAATTAGCTCTATCCCTTATTCACTCACCAAAACAAAAACATATGAACTGGTATTTCACATTAATCTTCTGTAAGGGATTGGTTACTATATCGCCATATGAGCTGACAAGTTGTGACTGAGGGAAGTGTGCTACTACAGAAATAATTTGAAAACTATTTCAACTTGGAGTAATTTTATGACAAGTATGTAAGTAAGTCTATGTTTTTATGACAAATGACAACTTTTAGGGTTAAGCCTATTTAGCGTCTAGGGACACTAGGAAAGCTAAGGAATGTTAAGGTGTGCTGCCAACCTTGATAAGATAAAGGATTCGATACAGCACATAAGTGCTGATATTTCACGGTAGTTTTTTTGTGAGGGGGACCTTAGATCTATGACTTCTGAACGCAGCTATCAAACAAAAGCCTACTTTTGCTTGTAAGCCAACGGATATGAATATAAAAAAATAACGCCCAATTGATTTCCGCTTCCGCTTGTTAATTGCACCAGCGGTAGTCTTTTGACGTGGGTCGTTCCGTACCCTTTGTTCTACACGTTTTTTCCGCGATGTACGTTGTTTTCGTCCACGACTTCCGTTTGTTGTTCCCAGGCTTCCGGGATTTTCGGTTATTTCGTTTGAATTTAGGCGCTTTGTTAACATTGAAATATTAATTGTCTTTGGGTATGTTTAAAAAAAAAACAATTGTTTCATTTTTCTCGCATACACCTACTTATTTCCCTACTTGAAGATTAAAAGTGGAACTACATTTTTGGTTTTAAAACTATTTTGTTTGACCTTGTTATAGGGCAAAAGTCAAGGTATGGGTAGGAGAATGGCATTTGGCATCCCTTACTCATGCATCGAAGCAAAAGCACGACGACGTCAAGAATATTTAATAATCGAATTTAAATAGCCTCACACCGCTGTCCATTTATGGCATCGATATATCAACGCGTATTAAACACGTTATACAAAATATTGTATACCTACTAGCTGAACCCGCCACTTCGTACGCGTGGTATTCGGTATAACCCGTAACTTTTGTGTTTGTAAACCGATTGGAATGAAACAAACACTAAATATTACAGGAAGCTTGCTACAATACACCAATGTAAAGCGCATTCAAATCGATTCATTCCTTTCAGAGATTAGCGTGCACAAACGAACAGACAAACCGACAAAAATTCTAAAAACTTATTTTTTACCTCGGTAACATAAGTACAACGTGTACAAATTGTTTTTTTTTTTTAAATAAAATTTAATGTACATACAGGCACGGCTCGTTTACGATTTTATTATATCTATAGATTGTTTTTAAACCCGGACGCCTGACTGAAAAAAGTGGTGTTATCTGCCTGTTGCAAGTCCCGTAAATAAACAGATATTTTTTATTTCTCTAATTACTTTTAAATAAAATCATTTTAACTAATTAATAATCTGGTAAAATTACTATCTAAAATATGTGTTTCTATTAATTCGATGATTGAAGCTAACAATTATTATTATATAAATTCGTAGGTGCCGAGATGGGAAAACACCTGTTTATCTGTGTATCTGTCTGTGATATCACATCTCCCAAACGGATATTAACAGATTTTGGTCAGTTTTTTTTTTGTTTGGTTTGAAAGCTAACGTGATCGAGATCTTCCTTAGCTATAATTTATGAAGAGGCGATTGAAGATCATCAGCTCATTTCCTAGTTGACGAAGGGATCTCGTTAACTTCCATAAGTTCGATTGATTTGAAATTTAGCGTATTCAGTGGCATTTCCATGAAATGGTAACCTTGACCCAATGCTGCAGCATCAAGTAGTCTAAACACGTCACAGTTTGGGCTCATTAGAATGGTTTCTATGAGTATAGAAAACAAAGTATAGAAAACAAAGCTTTTAATTCATTAAGTTACCATTCTTTTGACAGGTCGACCAACAGCCAGAGTGTCCTGGTGGAAATCTCATGCTCTTCTGGCTAATTCAGAAGCGAGAGCCACAGTCTCCTTCAGATTGCAAAGGTCCGACTTTGGCACGGATATCACTTGTCAGGTAATTTTTTTTTGACATTATTTTTTTAGCAATATTATGCTTTATATTGTTGGCATGATAATAATAATAATTTTTTTAATAACATATGTGTACTCACTCTTTTTATGTTAAGGGCGGCAGACAGGCTGACGGTCCTACCGATGGTATGGTTGATGGTAGGTGGCTACCGTCGCCTATAACACAAGCAACGCCAAAACTGCTGCAAGTGCGCTGCCGACTGCAGTAGGGTTAAGGATAAGGGATTAGGAGGGTGATAGGAAAATGGACTCTGGCATCCCTTACTCACTCACCGAAACACAAAATCCCATATGGTGTTATTTCACGGTGATATTCTGTAAGGGGGTGGTTACTGCCGCCAGACGGGCTGCCCAAATGACTGCGAAAACGCAGTGTGCCCTGCCACTGGTTACTAAAAAGACAGAAAAATAAACTAAATCCTATTACATGTTTTTTGAGGAATCTGATTCTTCCAGCAGCCAGTGATAACGGCAGTAGTACAACAATACACCTGGACACACTACAATTAAAAAAAATTATGAATATCCAAATGTAAAAAATATTCTTCCTTAGATTTCCTCACTTGACTACCGAGTTCAAAACCCATTGAACGACTATTTTCGTTTCTTGGAATGATTACGAGGCCACAAAGACGCAACATGAAAGATGAACTCCTTGAACAAATATGTTAAAAATCAATTAAAATAAAGTATTTTATTTGAAAAATGCTATTTTGAAAATAACTAATTTTACATTTTAAATTTAAATACCTACTTTCAAATACTATTTCAATACTCGAGTGTGCTCGAGAGCTGCATGAGATCATACCGCCTTCACCTTTCTTCTATCGGACATGCAGACGTACGGCTGGTTGTCGAAATCCCTCTAATTCGGACCAAGCACTTTAAAACATCTTCTGTGATGCGCACTGCTAAGGATTGGAACTCCCTGCCGGCGTCTGTATTTCCGAGCTCATATAACTCAAATCTTTTCAAGGTTCGAGTGAATAGGCATCTTCCGGGTGAGCTCGCTCCATCGTCGGCTTCACCCTTCCTACATGGATAGATGCTGGTCAAGAGCAAACCCATCTTTAATTAAAAAAAATAAAATTAAAACTATTTTGTATTCTTATTATAAATAATAAAATAAGCAAGCATTTGCTTTTTGTATTTAATAATAATAATAATAATAACATATCTTCAAATCTCTACATAAGTAGGTATATGTAAATTTTAATTCTGCCAATCCTAGAATGATGTCAGCAATGGGCAACGTGAAACATTGCCATTATCAATCATTCCGCCTTAGTACCTATATATATAGAATTGTCCCACATGATGGATTCCATATTCCTCGCTATTTGATATTTGATGATTTATGATGATATTATATTATCATAATTTATGTCCAATAATAAAAAATCCAGTAGCTCTCTCCTATATGTCAACGCTCCACCACCCCATGGCCCTTTCGACAGTCTAGTCATACGGGCCGAATCGTATACAAATTGTTTTCTCGTCCCTGTCCCTTTGTCGAATCTCCCCTTTCTGGGGCCGACATCACTACACAGTTGACTAATGCGGGGCCTCGGGCTTCGCCCACTCTCCCTCAACTGTGGGTGCTCCACCTCCTGTGCCATTTGCGCGCGAATCTTTCAAGCCTTGCGTAGTTCGCAACCGAACTACCGGTAGTACGAGATACCGGTAGTACGAGATACCGGTAGTACGAGATACCGGTAGTACGAGATACCGGTAGTACGCGGGTCCCCCGCTATCTTGGTAGATGTTATATGTCAACCATAAAAATACACAAGGAAATTCTTCAGAGATTTTTTTTTCTTTCATCAGCATCGGTGGATGCTGGATGCTGGTTTTCAAAAGTGCATGAGAGATATTTTCCCGGTTTTCTGCGGTGACTTTTTATGCGGTCTAAATGGGAGATATTAATTACAGTATTATATCCCATGGGCTCCGAGCTCTTGCAGTTCCATTACCTTTTATTATGAAACTGTTGTGATTAATGTAATCACACAAAACAAAAAAAAATTCAATTTATTAAATTGAATTACATTTTGGACCCGCAATATTGTATCTAAAAGACTCTGAGATTCCTCTAGTCTTTCAAAGATAACTAAAAATCTACAAAGTCATGTTAAGACATACCGACTTATATTTAAATAGGTACGCGTTATTTTATAGTCGTATCAGTCTAGACAATAATAAAAACCAACCGTAACATTTCTTTGGATAGCTCCGCCTTCAAGCATGCCTACAGCACGAACTATTTCTTCTCGGCTTAAATGTCGTCGTTGCAAGGCGCTAAAAACGCGAAAAGAATTAATTTAAGCAACTATTGTTTAAGTGGTAACTTTTTTTAAATTAAAATTAAAGAAAAACGTTTAAACGCAGAATATTTATTAGAACAAATTACAATTAAATTATTTTTTCCGCCCCTGACAATTTTTTTAAATTTTTTTAAAGAATTCAAATTGTTTTTTTTTTCAAATTCAATTAAATTAATTAATTTATTTATTAATGAAGTACACAAACAGAATGCAATTAATAAAAACTAAAAAGTGCATGTGTAAAAATTAATTGCAAAATTGCACTCCTAAGCATAGCATAGCAGAGTATAAGGTAAATTGTGCTCATATGGTTAATATGGTGAATATCCTAATAATTAATTTGCTGAATATGGTCTACAAGTTGTAAATTTTTAAACATATATGTCCACATCTTCAATCGACAAGCGGTATGCAGTAATTTATCTAATAAAAAAGAAAAATCTAAAAGACATAATTAAGTAGTTAGAGTTAGTAGTAGTAGCAATCGATTGTAACATTATAATTTTGCGAACTTGTAACTAAACATTGCATTCATATAGCTAATAAAAGTATTATTATTATCAAGAAAAATATGCTGCAAGATTACAGATTCATTTTAATTATTTATTAAAACTGAAAAAAAATCATACACAAACCTCCAGATGATTCATTTCGAGGTTTGTGTATAATTCCTCACGTGTCCATATGAGAGAGAGGAGTTTGAAAAATTTTGCTCCAGGGCGCTAAAAGTAAAGCTCATAATATGCTTCTTTACTTTGAAATTGATTCCGTTTTCCGCTACCTTTTCTGGAGTACATTTAATTACCGGCTATTTGTTTCATTTATAGATATCTGTTCGAAACTAAAATGTTCCGAAAAAGTGAATAATGAATTTATTTATAATTAGGTGGGCATTTTCGATTGGCTATTGACAAAAATTTAAGAAGAAAAAAAAAATTTGCGCCCCCCAGGCTCCAGCGCCCTGGAGCAACTGCTCCCATCCGCTCCCCGACGCTACGCCCCTGAGTAGTAGAGTAGTTAGTTAGAACACGAATGTGTCAGCAACAATTTGATTTTAAAAACTTTTTCATAGGGCCGATAGGGTCCGACACCAATTAATTTAAAATATCCCTAGACAGTTTTGAGGTGTGTTTGCGTTTTTTTTTTATTTTTTTATTTATTTTTTATTTATTATTTATTAATACAATAGTGTTTCATTTGACTTAACATTGGTGTAAACAAAAACTCATTAGAGTTTTACCGTACACCATGTGCCGATTACAGAAAATTTAAATAAACCTTCAGTTGACGCCCAACGTACACTTCAGACTCCTCAATTACTTTAAGATACTTTAAGACTTTAATATATATTTTGTGTCGTTGCTTAGAGATTTGTTTCAGATTGTTGCCATAGTACACTATTATATTTCTTATTATCGGTAATATATCAAAATACATTATGTTTTTGCTCCGCAGGCTGTAACGGATCCATCAATAACGCCAGTATCAGAAAGCCTGACCATCGATATCAATCGTAAGTATTATAAGTATATATACCTACACTAACTACTTACTTCCTAACTAATCTGCTTTGTTGTTTGTTTGCTAGCTTTCACGCCTTATGATCACGAAATTTTACATACACGTCGTCAAGAATATAGAAAAGTACATAGGATACCTTTCACTCAGAAAAAGTGCTGTTCTCGAGGAATCATATAAAAATATTCAATGCCCGACAATTATATGAATAATTAAGATTTATTTTTGAACGCTAAAGAAACAGGGGCTCCGACTAAGTCGCGATTTGTTTCATATTTTCATTATAGTCAAATACCGTATTGAAAAAGGCAACGTAAATGAAAATATGAAACAAATTGTTACTAGACTAACTGTAAATATTTTTTAAACCAAATTAACTAACACAGTATTTAAAAATATGTACGATTTTCATAAGTAATCATTATTAAAATAATTAAATTTTCATGTTTGAACGCGATTGTTGGCACATAGAGTTGCGTCATTTGCTTTGTTTACAGTGGCACATGAGCGTACTACGATTTGACAGCGAAATATTTGTTTGCAAGCAAGTGACCTACGCGTATTGATATCACGTGACTTAGCGTTTTGGCGGTCTTATTTATAATTTAAACTTTGATTGTCATTTTCATAGAAAATAAAGCAATTCACAAAGAATGAATCAAATTGCAAGTGTATTATAGTATAATTAACAATTTGAGATATTTTCCTAAAATCTGTCAAATATCCTATTAATTCAGTAAGAGTTGCTTACCTTTTCATAAACTCGATCATTCTGCTTGTTCTGTTGTGTTGAAAACTGAAAGTATTTTAAAGTAAAGTACGTTTTACTAAACGTATTTACCAAAGCTAAACTAAAAGGGGAGAGGTAAAGTTTTTTTTTTTTTAGTTTTTTGGCTTTGTAAGTAACGAACCGTTGTGAAATACTTGCAGTTTCGGGAATCCGGGGTTTTCACAAAGCTAATAGTTGCCAAATGTTTAGACTGTTCGGACAGTACCTAACAGTTTGTTAAAATGGTGGTGCATAAAGGTACGTTTTATAACATTGCAATATAAAACAGGATTTTAGACTTGTTAGAGTAAAATTGAAACTTAGATAAAAATACAAAGCATAATAAACTATATTTAAAAAAGTTTGAATCGGACGGATTTATACAAAAAATTGTATTTTCTGAGAAAAAAAAATAGTAAATTAGTGCCTAAAAAAAGCTTTCTCGTACTAAAAATTTTCAGGGAAAACTACATTATTTTTTAAACTTATTAATTAACTAAAGGTCTGTACTAAAGTTTTAATAGGCAACTTTTATTTCATTTTTCATATTTTACACAATATTAAATATGAAAAATATTCCAATTTTAAATCTGTCCGTTTATCTCCGAGAAGTTACAAAAAATCGTTGTACAATATTGCACCTTAATTCGTAGGTTATTTTGGTAAAAATTGTGTTCGGTCTGATGTTAGTCCTTGTCCTAAAATGACAGCACAATATTAAAATTACACACAATTGTCTCATTCGCATAATGACTATGACTAGACTAGACGTGATGTTGTGACTCACGCGCAAATGTTATATAAATTTGTTTTATAACACATTGTCAACACATATAAAACATGCTATATAACTATATGTTTCGTAATATATCCAGGATTAAGTTTTAATAATAACAGTGGATTTTCTTCAAGGTTTTTTATTTTTCACACACACACACAATACGGTCGTTACACCTTTTCGTCATGGTTATAATGGCGTCTTCCTCCCTACTCACTCACTCAATCATCTGTCTCTCTTTCACACACTGCATCGTTCAAAAACAGTTCGTTATTTCGTTCAATAACTTATACAAACATTAAAAATTTAAACTAAAAATGAAATTCTAAATGTGATTTGTTTTCTATATAAGCGAAACTACATCTTTTCTATACTAATCTATAGGTACTTAATATTATAAAGTGAAAAGATTTGTATGTATGTATTTTTGTATGTTTGTAATGAATAAACTCAAAAGCTACTAAACCGATTTTAAATTTTTTTTACCTATACATCAGCTACATTATAGCTAGTAACATAGGCTACTAACCCTCCCCCCATCTCCCCCTTTGCTCGCCCTCCATACCAGTGCCTGATTTATACTTTTCTTGAGTATAGGCCCCTTCACTTTGTGCCGCCTCTTCCTCGTGACCTAAGTAGACCTAGGCCTTTATTAGATAATTATTATTATTATTGCATTTATTATCGCACAAGAATTTGATGGCTTCCGAAAGCCTGCGAAAACCATCTAAAATTCGCCGCTCCTAGGCCGCTGCCGCCCATAGGCCGCGGCCTATAACGGCCTATTGACAAATCCAGGGCTGCTCCATACAAAATTGCCGTTATCCAAGAGTAAACTCAAAAATGTTTAAAAAATAAATGTCCACCTGTGCGAAGCCGAGACGGGCCGCTAGTAACTAGATATATTAGCAGTAAAGCCCAGTTTATGATGATATTCGGAGCTTATATTACTCAATCACGTGGAAACAGTTGAATGGATTAGGATGAAAGTTAGTACACAGACGGGCCCATGTCTTAAAAATTGCATGGATCAGCTGAAAATCGCTTTTTCGAAAATTGAAGATCCCTCCTTTACTTCCATTATATTTACGATGTCTGCGCATCACTATAGATCGCACCTGGCTTAGTTAAAAAACTCTAGTGGCAGAGCAAAATACGTTTCGCAGTTACTTGGGCAGCCTACCTAACGGTAGTAATAACCACCCCCTTACAGAAGACCACCATGAAATAACAGCATGTATTGTGTTGTGTTTCGATGAGTGAGTATCCACCTTCCATCAAGTGGACCGTCATCAGCCAGACTGACGACTTCACATTAAAAAAAAAACACTATTGGCGAGTTTAAAATTTTATAAAAGATATTCCAAAAGATTACTGTTTACCCATAAGTGAAATATACGTTTGTGAAACTAATATATGTATACTGATATATATGTATAACTAATATATGTGCTCCGCACATATATTAGTTAAAATACGAGTTAAAATACCGTGTTAGGGCGAAACGAACTATTTATTTTCACAAATCAAGGTGACTTCCAAAATCACCAAACCGTTAAACTTGCCAAAAGTCGTCAATGATTCCCTTAATGTGTCGCCGATTCACTGTCGCGGATAACTTCGCAAAAGCTGCGAAGAGTCGCTGTCATATCGCACCACTAACTCACTCTTGGCCGGCTGCACTCTTGTTTGTACTTGGCGCCAAACGCCTCGATGTATCGAATTTACTAGAAAATGTAAACAGATTTAAACAAACCATTGAGAGTTTGGGAATTCTATTTTTGTTGAAATGTAAACTCTATGTTTGTAAACATAGGGCCAGTTTCCTTTGACACTAATCGGAAAGGGGCGTGGCTACCATCGATCGGCCGGCGCGAACGCTTTTTCCAGAACGTTCCATAGTTAGTGGTAACTATACAATTATTTGCCTGAACATATGAAAAAACTAAATAATGAGAATTATAATGGAATTATGGACGTTTATTCAGGAGCATTTTTTCTGCAATGTGAAGAAAATATTTTAAAACTTAATCATCATCTCAGCTCTAGGACGTCCACTGCTGGACAAAGGCCTTCATCCTAATTTTCTAAAAGGACCGATCAAAAACAGCCTGGATCCACCATCTGTCCACTTTGTGGGTGGATGCCCTACGCTGCGCTTGAAGGTCCATGGCCTCCACTCGAGAACCAGCGGCCGTCGGCTCTCCGTACTGTGTCCTGCTCATTGCCACGTCGGTAACTTTCGTTCGTATACAGATCTCCTCATTCCTGATTCGATCTCGCAGTGTAACCCCGAGCATAGCCCTCTCCATAGCTTGTTAAGCGATGTTGAGTTTTCTTACGAGGCTCTTAGTTAGAGACCACATTTCAGCGCCACAGTTATTTTAGTGTGAAGTTACCGAAATTTTTGATATTTTTTTAAATGTTAAGTTCGGCAGACAGGCTGACGGTCCACTTGATGGTTGGCTGTAACACAAGCAACGCTAAAGCTGCTGCAAGTCCGCTACCGACTGCAGTAGGATTTGAAGGGGATAGGCAAATGGGCTCTGGCATTCTTTACTCACTCACGAAAACACAACAGTGGCTCTAGCATGAGTTTACGATACTACGCAGTCATTTAGGCAGCCCGTTTGGCGGCAGTAACCACCCCCTTACAGAAGACCACCGTGAAATAACAGCACGTGTGCAGAGGCTCTAGTATGAGTTTACGATACTACACCAATACTACACTCGCTAGCGAGAGCGTAAAACATTTATATGGAAAATTGATAATTTGACATTGACAGTTCACGATTTCCCATACAAAAGTTTTACGTTCTCGCTAGCGAGTGTAGTATTGGTGTAGTATCGTAAACTCATACTAGAGCCTCTGCACACGTGCTGTTATTTCACGGTGGTCTTCTGTAAGGGGGTGGTTACTGCCGCCAAACGGGCTGCCCAAATGACTGCGAAAACGCAGTGTGCCCTGCCACTACAAAAGCTTGAAGCTAAACGCGATTGTTTGGTGATTTCGTTCAAAATTTATTTTCAGTATTTCACGTCGTAAAATGTAATTAATTCTTCAATTTATTAATTATTCTAATTAAAAACTTCAAGCCCTTCAAGTCGACCAGCTTCAAGCTTACCTACCGAACATTATTTTTTCCTTTCCCGGCTTCTTTGCCTTATAATTTTTTAATAAGCGTAGCGGCCATCAAAAAATTTACATCATCAATCCCATAACAATGTGATTGACGTATCATTACCGACAAGGAATATATCTTAGTGACTTGCGTTTCTCGTGATCTCGCAAAGTGATTTGTTCATCTCGCTCGCTCGTTAGAATTGTTATATTTGCATCCTACTCTGTCATCGAGTTATGATAGGATGCATTTAATGTTACGAGATTTATTTACGATCCTTTTGATGGCCTATTTTGATAGGCTATGAGCATTTGGGTTTTTCGAAACAGGCAGTTGACATAAATCGTTGTTCACCGTTGAGGTTTTGTTAATATTGAACATTTGAATAATTTTTATACGAATTTTATTTATTACAATAATTGTCTACAAAAATATAACCACATGTCGTTGCAGGGAATAACTGCATTGTGCAGTCAAACTATGGGTCAATCTGTTTAAAAAAATATAGAACTATATAGTTAACAAAGATATATTATGTAAAATAAGATATTAAATTGAAATAAGATATGTAAAATACTTCTATAAGATGTACTTCGGAGAGTGTGCTCAGAAGCTGCAAAGTTCATACCGCCTTCCCCTTTCTTCTATCGGACATTCAGATGTATGGCTTGTTACCATCTTCACCTTGTCGAAATCCCTCTTTTTCGGAAAAAACGCTTTAAAATAGGCATCTTCTGAGTGAACTCGCTCCATCGTCGGCCTCGTCTAATGCACGGTTAAATGTTCGCCAAGAGCAAACCCGTTAATAAAAATTCAGAGCCTTGTCTTCATCTCACTATATATTAGCTTAACATTATTCATTTTATAGATTTTTAGTTTCCTATTAGTGACAAGCCTGCATACTTACATAGTAAAAAATCTACGCTAAAGTGTTGGCTAAAGATGGCTAAGAATTTTGCCGTCGCCACGCCAACAGCCGGTCTCACCCGCCGCAAAAGATGTTTCACATTAAAATATTTGTCTCGCAAGCCGGTTTAAAGCCTAATACTGATCGAATCCGAACCGCGGGCCGGTAGCCCGTCCCATAAGTACCCATAAAAGCATAGTTTTTTTCTTCTAATATTTTAATTGCTATATCAAGTATAATCAACGGACGGCTTGAAAGCTTAAACGTGTCAGCAATTAGTGGAAAGATTACCTTAAATTACTTTGGACTATTAAGTAGCTTTCGCGTGTTACAGCGCTTTATTTAGCGAGCTTTTATTACAATCTCGCTTTTTTTTTCTTTTATGAATTCACGCTTAGTGCCGATTTTAAAAGAAAGTAGTTAAGAAAGCAAATTAAAAGCAAATCCTTTTTTTTACACGAACAAATACTTTGTTTTTACGCTTATTACCTCCAAAAAACTTTATTTTTCAAAAAAAAAATAAAGCTATGTTCCAAATTTCAGCTTTCTAGACTTAGTAGTTTTGGCTGTCAGGACAAATGATTTTATAAGTATAGAGGATTAATTGTATATTCACTAAAATGTCTTTGCATATTGTAAATAATGACAAATCTATTCTATTTTTTTGTTTAAGCTACCGTCACCAATAACACAAGCAACACAACAATAACCAATTGATATAACACAAACAACAAAAACCGCAGGTGCCACAAATGCGCTGCTGACCATAGCGAGATTGAGGATAAGCCATTGGCATAGGAAATTGGGCTCTGGCATCCCTTACTCACTCATAGAAACACAAAAGCACACATACTGTTATTTCACGGTGGTTCTTATGTAAGGTGGTGGTTTACTACTTCCGAAACGATCTGCCCAACTAACTGCGAAGCGCAGTGGGCCCTGCCACTACTTTCCAGAACCGGACCAGAGCCAACTTTAAAAAGTTCATTTTCAAAGTTGACCCTGCCGAGAATCGAACCCGGGAGACCCCTGAAACAGAGCGTTAAGACAATTACTCTAACCGCTCATGCAATGGATTCGTCAAAATTTAGTTTATAAATCGTTTAATCATTAACAAAGTAAAAAAAAATGTATTTGTATCTTTTCGAAAAAAAAAAGCTGACCTAGGATGTTTGGCTTTCTTTCTAAATGGACTCATTTTTGTTTTAGTCTATAAAAATTTATTGATATTATTAAATAATTATTATATTACTTACTGATATTTATTGATAACATATTGATATTTTAAGAATCATACATTCGCTACACATCACAGATTTATTAAGAGATCAGCTGGGGCCTTAGACAAAGTAGCATTCGCTCCGTAGCGAAGCGATATCGAAGTTCGTTATCGTCTCAGAGACAAAGAAATCATGACTGTTACAGTGTCGATTCCTTTGTCTCTGAGACGATAACGAACTTCGATATCGCATCGCTACGGAGCGAATGCTACTTTGTCTAAGGCCCCTGTTTCCAAATTTCTATTCCAATAAAATTTAGCAAGAGATTATTTTAATCGTTAATTATTTATTACGCAACTTTGAACCCATGCGCCATATAAATATGTCTCCTTTTAAGGTAACCCATTATCTTATCCTTTCGGGACAAACGCAAACAAAAGTATTTCAGGCCTGTCAATTAAAGGCCTCATCTAAGGATTAGTATCTCTGGGTTATTTATACTGTCGAGATCGTAATCGCATGTGAACCACGGCGCTTCCAAATAAGGATTTATTTCCACATTCAAATTTTGCGGTAATTATGTTTGTTCTTCGACATGTTGTTAGATTGGAGATAACTTTATCAAAGATGGCCGCTACTTTCCGAGCTTTGTATTATGATACTGTATTTTTAAGGAAAAAAATACGGACGGTAGAAAATGAGCGTCGAAAAAGTTCGCTTAAAATTTCTATTCAGAGTTGTGTCTTAAACTTAGTTTAATCAAGCGGTTCAATAGATGTAGGTACTTTTTGTTACGTAATATTTTTAGCGATGTGCTTTTTTTATGTACAAAACTATTACAATACTCGCGAATCTTCTTGGGCTCTGACCTTGAGCAGGCGTCTTTCATTTACGCATGTAAATACAATCCGAATAAGCTATATAGCGCAACTGCTTCCTCTCTTGTACAAATGTTATCATTGCGTCTCGCTCATTCCGTGGCTCCCCCTTGCGTCGCAATACCTCACAAACAGTCCCAAAATCGGTTACTGCGCATATTTGTCACGTGATATCGTCTACACCGCTCTCGCTCTGACAGTAGGTGTTAGTCAGAGCCCAAGAAAATTTGCGCTGATTATACCAGTAATTTATTTTATTATGAACGCCAACGCTGCTGGCACACGGGGTCATAAATCATTCAAACGCTAGGGTTGTGCATGTTCTGCACGCATTGTCGATACTTTGGGTACCTACTCATTGAGTATTGCTAAGAGAGATATTTTTTTTCAATTTAATCCACAATCAGTTGCTAGACTCGTTGGAAATGTTGGATCGACTGTAAGAATGTTGATATTTCTTCGTTTTTAGTATACAACGATTGTAAATATTGTAAACATGATGTTTCATATTTAAATTGTGTATTTATAATTTTGGGGCTGTGGGTTTTGTTTAATAAATATTATAGAATAAATAAAATTTTATTTATTAAAAACAAAAGTTTTATTTACATAATCGATAGTAACAAGGCCAGAACACGGCGCATCCTTAGTCCTCGCCATAAGGCCAGTAAGTGCGAGAGAGCATGCGATATTGGCAATGCTGCTCCAACGTTTTATGGCCCCGTGTGCCAACAGCGTCGGCGCTTACTATTGTAGTATTTACAATACTCTTTTGCTTATCCTCGAAATTCGGCTATATATAAACAAAAAAGTATACATATTACATAGATGGTGTCAAACGTAGTGTGCGTGTGTGTCAAAGACGCCGTAGTTTGTAATTTTCTTTTTTAAATTAATTTAATGTATTTCTAATACAGATTATATGAAAATATTAGCTCTCTCCAGTCCCTCTCCATATAAACTTTAAGTGTACAAAAGGTTCTCGAACTTTTTTGTATGGAAGCTGGCATATCGACCCGCCGCCATTTGTTTTTTTTTTTTTTTCGAAATCGCAGCGCACGAAGAAGGTGTCATTGTTACATGCGTAGAGGATTGCGTACAACGTGTACAAATTGTTTTTTATGAAAAAATCTTTAATGTGCAGAATCGGCTCGTTTATGATTTTATTATATGTTGTATTACTGATATAATATGCTGGAAAAAAAATCTTCGCATTTCATATGAAATTTCAAGTTTTTTTTTTTTTTTCAAAGTTTGTTTACATTTAATTACAGTTTATATGTGCCATTTTTTGCCATCTTGTAGGTTGACATGATCCCGTTGCTGTAAAAATTTTGAGACTTCTGATCAAAAAAACGCGACAAGTAATTTTAGAAGTCATCCCTTGATGCTGACACTGCCTAAAGAATTCTGAAGAGACCGAAACAGGTGGAAACCTGAAAGTGCAAGGTCAGAGCTATATGGCGGATGCATTAACACCTCCCAGGGAAAAAGCTAAAAATGTGCGAGGTAAAGGATAAATCTGAATATCCGCTGTCTCCCTCGCACACAGCAAGTCCACTGAGACAGCAATAATAATATCAATTCCCGCTCGTCCTCCGACTTGGAATTGATCGCGTTTTTTATTTCTTTAATTTAAGTCAAGTAATACAAACTCTTAATGAACACGTTATCGCGATCTTTAAATTAAACGGACCGCGCGAACAAAGATATTTATAACGAACTTTAACTATGAGCTAAAAAGGTGGTCTCTATCTATGAGCTTCGTAAGAAGGTCAAGGTCGCTCAACTAGCTATGGAGAGCTAGTTGAACTGATTATTTTAGTATAACATAATATAAAGCGATATCTTTAAGTAATAAATTGCTCTTTTGAGTTGTATCACTGTGACTACATTATACTGTTACATGTTCAAAATAAAATCCGTCATTCAAAACGGAGGTACCTATATCTACCTATACTAGAATTGGAACATTTGTTTATTTTATAATGTAAAACATTTTGTATGGGGCTGAATAAGACACAATAATTAAGAAATTAAAATTTAATTGTTTATATATTATACTAGCGGCCCGCCCCCGGCTTCGCCCGGCGTGCAATTTTTATATACCCTAAAACATTCCCCGTTTATCCCTCTTTCCATTAGCGAAAACCGAATTAAAATCGGTCTACCCGTTCACGCGTGATGCCGTGACCAGGAGAAATAGGGTTTCATTTTTATATATAAGAAAAATAGATGTATTGTATGTTTTACTGTAAATGTCATATCTGAAATTTATGTTTATTGGAGTTTACTACTTAAGAATCATTTGGGCAGCCCGTCTGGCGGCAGTAACCACCCCCTTACAGAAGACCACCGTGAAATAACAGCATTTTGTTTCGGTTAGTGAGTAAGGGATACTGTACGCGACGAAATATAGAATTGTAAATAATAATAATAATAAAAAGACGAAGACAACAGGTTAGAGCGAGACGACAACAGGGGGACCCTAAACTTTACCTTTGCCGTCTCGCTACACGTCCTTAGAACGGATATTTCTTGTAAATAAATTGTAAATATGTAGAATAAGATAGGGGAAATATCCTGTAGAAATTTCATTAGGATAAGATAAAAAATGAAACGCACAGATGTAAATAATGAATAAAGACACAGAGCGGGCTTAGGAAGAGTGGGGATAATTCCGCGAATTGAGAGAATCTTGGTGGGGATACACTCTATATAAACGCGCCGACTTCCTAGCCAAAATCACTTCCACTACGACTTCCACTTCCACGATCGCAAAGGAGTCACCGACCTGGCCGTATGAAGAGGCCCGAAGAATAGCCGCGAAAAGGCTGAAGAAAAGGTGTGTGAATTCCTGGCCGTATGAAGAGGCCTGAACAACGCGGTCGTATGAAGAGACCGGGAAGAATAGTGTAGTGCGCATAGTAGGCAACCAGTCGGGGTATAGGACGCGAAGTGGCACGAACAGACCGCTCCCGCTGACACTCTGAGCCTAAGCCCGCTCTGAATACATTGATCTAGTTACGTGGTGTTTTCCTCCAATCCCAGCAAACGGTGCCGGTAACGTGTCCGGTACATTTGGTCCTTCGAGCCGGATTGAGAAAATGCCCGTGACTAGGTCAAAGAGCGGTCACTCTCAGAAGGAGAACGTAACGTCGGAGAGTGCGACGGGCACTCAGACATCTACCACCGGCGTTACAAACACCGCTACTTCATCGTCGCTTCTGACCACCGACACGCCTTCGTCTTCCGACTCCGTCGGGACGACTGCCGCTGCGACGCATACACCGAACGCACCAACTGAGCCCACGATGGAAGTGCCAGGGAACAAGGGTCCTCCTGTGCCTAAGGAGACCCCGACAAGAGCCAGAAGCAGGGCATCAACCAAGAAGTCCGCCAAGTCACGCCGACTGGCCACAGCGAAGGAAGAATTGCTCCTGCTTCAGATCGAGCTTGTGAAGAACCGTATCGCCGCCATAGAGTCCGAGTCCGACTCAGAGGACGATACGGTGATGGACCAAGAAGCTCAAGAACGGGTCCACACATGGATCCGTCGAAGTGAAGAGCATCTCGCCACGGATGAGCGAGAACCCCCTCTGAGCCGGGAAAATGTCGAGCGACGATTGCTGCCACTACAACAACCGCCGCCAACCCAGAGGGAGGATGCCGAGCGACAGCTACCGCCGCCATTGCCGCCGCAGCACACACAGCTGCCGCCATCAGAGCTGCTGCCGCCGTTGCCGCCGCAACGGGCGCAGCTACCGCCACCGCAGCACACACAGCTGCCGCCATCAGAGTTGCTGCCGCCGTCGCCGCCGCAACGGGCACAGCTACCACCATCGCAGCACACACAGCTGCCGCCACCAGTGCAAAACGACATCGAGACACCGGCGGGAGAACGACACTGTACTACCATCGCCGAGAAGACGTCGAATCAAGTGGACATCTCCGAGCTCGCCGCCGCCATCGCCTACGCCGCACGAAGCTCACAGCCGCCGCGGATGTCCTACGAGCTGCCAGTCTTCTCCGGCGCGCATCAAGAATGGTTGTCCTTCCGCGCCGCCTACTACGAGTCTGCACTGTCCCTGAACAAAACGGAGAACACAGCGAGGCTGAGAAAATGTCTACGGGGCGCCGCCAAAGAAGCCGTCGAGAATCTACTGATGTACAACGTCGAGCCAGAGGACGTAATGAAGATACTCGAGACTCGCTTCGGTCGTGCTGACGTCATCGCACGATACGAAGTAGACAGACTGCGCGCCCTACCTCGCCTATCAGACTCGCCGACGGACATATGCGTGTTCTCAACGAAAGTAACAAACATCGTGGCAGCTCTACGGGCGTTGAACAAAAGTCGCTATCTTCACCATCCGGACGCAGTGAAGATCGTCGTCGACAAGTTCACGCCAATTATGAAGTATCGCTGGTATGACTTCATGACCGAGAGCACGAGCGAGGATCCAGACTTACTAATGCTTTCACACTTCCTGAACAAAGAAGCCGACAAGTGTGGGAGCTACGCAGCGCCGGACGCGTTACCGCCTTCTGCATCCGAGCTCAGACCAAGGGCTCTCCGACCACAACGAGCACACTTTGCCAGCGATGCCCGGAGTCCTGACACGAAGAAGGACTCATCCTGTACAGTGTGTGGGAAACGAACCCACACCACCGACAACTGTACCGACTTCCTCAAAGCCTCCACACAAGACAGGTGGGACTTAGCCAAGAAGCACCACCTCTGCTTCAGGTGTTTGCATCGCCGCACCAAGGGACATCACTGCCGCTACAACCAATGCGGAATCGATGACTGCAAATACCCACATCATAAGCTCCTTCATCACGTCAAGGAACCAGAGCCAGTGCGAAGAACTGAGACAGTCTCCAACACCTGCAAGACGAAGAGTAGCCACACCTACCTGAAGATTGTGCCTATACAAGTGTCGGGACCGGCGGGAGTTGAAGACACGTTTGCGCTACTGGACGACGGGTCAACGGTTACCTTAATCGATGAAGAGTTAGCACAAAGGGTAGGGGCAACCGGCGACATCGAACCCCTTACCCTAGAAGGGATTAAGAAGACAATGGTGGAGTACCCGCAGTCACGACGCGTCACCGTGAACCTGCGACGAGGCAACACAACAGAGGACATCCGAGCGTGCACAGTCCAAGACTTACACCTGGCAAAACAGGAGGTACGCCGAGAAGATTTGAGGAAGTACACACACTTACACGACATCATCGAGGACCTCGTGTACGACAACGCCGAACCTAGGATACTCATCGGCCAAGACAATTGGCATCTACTACTCGCCTCGAAGACGAAGACCGGACGAAGAAACGAACCGATCGCGTCGCTGACGAAACTCGGCTGGGTGGTCCATGGTGCACACGGTTCTTCAAGGAAGACTGTGCACTACGTCAACAATTTGAGGACAATAGAGGAAGAGAGCATGGACGAACAGCTGCGTCAGTACTTCGCAGCAGACTCTCTCCTCATCACACCACAGCGACCGCGCAACGATCCGGAGAAGCGAGCCATGAAAATCCTAGAAGACAGTACAAAGAAGATAGAAAATGAAGACCAATATGAAGCCTCTTTATTGTGGAAAGAAGACAAAGTTGACATGCCGAACAACTACGACAACGCACTAAAGAGATTGGTCAACATTGAGAAGAAATTGGACAAAGATCCGGAGTTGAAGTCCAAATACGCCGCTCAAATAGACTCCATGTTCCAGAAGGGCTACGCAGAGCCAACGCCTTCATCGACTACCGAAGGGAAGACGTGGTACCTTCCCCACTTTGCCGTGTTCAACCCGATGAAGCCGAACAAGATCAGAGTGGTACACGACGCCGCCGCAAAGACAAAAGGGGTGTCCCTCAACGACCACCTTCTCACCGGGCCCGACCTACTGCAGTCACTACCTGGGGTGCTGATGCGCTTCCGCCAGCATGAAGTCGCAGTCACTGCGGACATTGCAGAGATGTTCATGCAAGTCAAGGTGCGCAGTGAAGACAGAGACGCACTCAGGTTCCTGTGGAGAGGTGACAGAAGAGAAGGCCCTCCGAATGAGTACAGGATGACGTCACTCATCTTCGGCGCCGCGTGTTCACCATCAGTGGCGATATATGTGAAGGACTTCAACGCCGAGAAGTTCAAGAACGAGTTCCCGCAAGCCAGTTCAGCCATAGTGAACAACCACTACGTCGACGACTACCTGCACAGCTTCAAGACTATCGAAGACGCGATCAAAGTATCCAACGAAGTTCGTAACATACATCGAAAAGCACATTTCGAGTTGAGACAATGGGTTACGAACTCTCCCGAAGTCCTACGAAGCCTCGATCAACATGCAGAGAACACGAGTCACCGCGAACTATCCGACGGAACGAAGGCTGAACGAATACTGGGACTCATATGGAATCCAAACACAGACGAGATGGCATTCAATCTCGACCTAGCCCGCCTACCTCCTGACATATTTGAAAACCGCACGCCGACGAAAAGGGAAGCCCTGCAAGTCGTCATGTCGCTGTACGACCCTCTCGGTTTCGCATCACCGGTGACTACGCGTGCGAAACAGATACTGCAGGAAACATGGCGCCAGGGCATAGGCTGGGACGAGAAGTTAGACGAAGAACTCGCCACTCAATGGAGAGCGTGGGTCGAACGCCTACTCGACCTACGCAACGTAAGGATTCCACGGTGCTACAGACACTACGACGAAGCGACTTCACTACAGCTGCATGTCTTCGTCGACGCTAGTGAAGCCGCCTACTCTGCAGCACTCTATTGGCGCGCACAGACTCCGGACGGAAACGTGCACCTGTCATTGATCGTCGCTAAAGCACGGGTCGCGCCATTGAAACTAACATCGATCCCGCGACTTGAACTACAAGCCGCCGTCATGGGAAGTCGCATGGCAGCTGTCGTCCTCGAAGAACATGATGTCAAGCCCGAATCGAAGACATACTGGACGGACAGCAAAACGGTCCTCACGTGGCTCAGAACCGGGTCGCGATCATACAAAGCCTTCGTAGCCCACCGCATCGCCGCCATTGAAGAAAACAGCGCTGTCAGCGAATGGAGATGGGTGCCTACGAAGCAGAACGTCGCCGATGACGCCACCCGGGAAGTTCCTACGGACTTCAGTCAAGAGCACCGATGGTTCACCGGACCCGACTTCCTACTGAACGAGCCTGAGTCGTGGCCTCAGGAAACAATGAAGAACTCACCGCTGGTAACGAACGAGGAGAAGAGTGTCGTCCGAGTCGAGTTGTGCAACACAGTGTCCGCGTCTAGATGGACTGACTGTCTACCAGACGACACTCGCTTCTCCAAATGGGAAAGGTTGCTGAGAACTACGGCAAGAGTGTTGCAGTTCATCCAACTCTGTCGTCGCAATCGCCAGCGAGTGAATTATAAACGAACAAAGAAGAACAAAGAGAGTGATCCACAGTGGAAGAACATGCGACAGAACACAGCGGGAGGAACGAAGAAAGAAGTCACTACGAACATCGACGGCGAGAAAAAATACCTGCCAGTGAACGGGGACCTGCTGGAGAGAGCCGAGTCATTGTTGATGCGTGCCAGTCAGCTTCAGTCCTTCCCGAATGAAATAGAGGGGCTGAAAACCGGCAAGAGCGTCACTCCCAGCAGCCCACTGTACCATCTCGCCGTGACATACATAGACGGCGTCATATGCCTCAAGAGTCGCATAAACGCCATGAGTGACCTTCCTCAACGACAGATGGCGCCGCCCATACTGAGCGCCAATAATAACATAACCCAGCTGTGGATCGACTATATTCACAGACAACTGCATCACGCGGGGGTAGAGACGACAGTGAACGAGTGTCGACAACACTACTGGGTGCTACGCCTGCGCCCCGTAGTAAGAATGAAGATCCACCGCTGCCTTCCCTGCCGCATCAAGAAAGCAGTCCCGCCGACGCCCCCTACGGGCGACCATCCGTCATCGCGCCTCGCCCATCATCAAAGGCCGTTCACATACACGGGCCTTGACTACTTCGGGCCACTCACCATCACCGTGGGACGAAGCACGCAGAAGAGATACGTCGCAATCTTCACCTGCCTCACGACGCGCGCTGTGCACCTGGAAGTCGCAGGTTCGCTCAGCGCCAGCTCCGCAGTGATGACACTCCGACGGATGATGTCTCGGCGGGGACAACCTACAGAGATTTGGTCCGACAACGGGACCAATCTCCACGGCGCCGACAAGGAGCTCCGTGTCGCCATCGACAGCGCCGTGCAACACGAAGCCTCAACGAAGAAGATCTCCTGGCGCTACATACCACCGGGCGCACCATTCATGGGAGGAGCGTGGGAACGTCTCGTTCGTTCTGTAAAGACAGCACTCTCAGCTGTCCTGAACGAACGCTGCCCCACAGAAGAGACATTGAGCACCCTCCTGTCAGAAGTCGAGTATACAGTCAACAGCCGACCACTGACTCACGTCTCGGTGAACCCAGAAGATCCAGAGGCCCTGACACCTAACCACTTCCTGATAGGTGGTTCGGGCCGCATACTGTCGCCAGGGACCTTCAACGACAACGATCTCGTCGGTCGCAATCACTGGCGCACCGCGCAGCGTCTGGCGGACATGTTCTGGAGCCGTTGGATGCGCGAATACCTCCCCGACTTGCAGAATCGACGCCAGCCACATGGACGAGGGGAACAACTCAAGGTCGGACAACTGGTGCTGATAGCCGACAACACCCTACCACGAAACGTTTGGCCACGTGGTATCGTCAAGAAAGTGTTCCCGGGACCCGATGACATCGTGCGAGTAGCTGACGTCCAGACCAAGGGAGGAGTCCTGCGCCGGCCGACGAAGAAACTTGTGATCCTGCCTACAGACGTCGCGTCTACAAATTATGTTTCGTAAAAAAGACGAAACACGGCGGGAGAATGTACGCGACGAAATATAGAATTGTAAATAATAATAATAATAAAAAGACGAAGACAACAGGTTAGAGCGAGACGACAACAGGGGGACCCTAAACTTTACCTTTGCCGTCTCGCTACACGTCCTTAGAACGGATATTTCTTGTAAATAAATTGTAAATATGTAGAATAAGATAGGGGAAATATCCTGTAGAAATTTCATTAGGATAAGATAAAAAATGAAACGCACAGATGTAAATAATGAATAAAGACACAGAGCGGGCTTAGGAAGAGTGGGGATAATTCCGCGAATTGAGAGAATCTTGGTGGGGATACACTCTATATAAACGCGCCGACTTCCTAGCCAAAATCACTTCCACTACGACTTCCACTTCCACGATCGCAAAGGAGTCACCGACCTGGCCGTATGAAGAGGCCCGAAGAATAGCCGCGAAAAGGCTGAAGAAAAGGTGTGTGAATTCCTGGCCGTATGAAGAGGCCTGAACAACGCGGTCGTATGAAGAGACCGGGAAGAATAGTGTAGTGCGCATAGTAGGCAACCAGTCGGGGTATAGGACGCGAAGTGGCACGAACAGACCGCTCCCGCTGACACTCTGAGCCTAAGCCCGCTCTGAATACATTGATCTAGTTACGTGGTGTTTTCCTCCAATCCCAGCAAACGGTGCCGGTAACGTGTCCGGTACAGATACCAGAGCCCATTTCCCTAACCTTTCCCAGTCCCTTATCCTTAATCCTATGTAGTCGGCAGCGCACTTGGAGTACCTGTGGCGTTGTTTGTGTTATAGGCGACGGTAGCCACCTACCATCAAGTGGACCGTCAGCCTGTTTGCCGATCTTAACATTATAAAAAATCTTAAAGTTTTACGGAGGCGAAGCCATCCGCGAAAGCTTAAAAAAGTGTTTTCGATTCCTATACTTTGTTGAAGCCTGAAGCGATACCAAATTCTAACGAAATATGTGTGATATCTATTTATAGAACAACTGGGCTGGTGATCTGAAAGTTACCAAAGTTACAATAATTGTTAAATGAGTTATGGCCCTATCCGCCGACCCGACCCACTTCCGTCTGACATCTTGGGAACTTGTGAACCTGAACTCTAAACAATATATCATCCAATTATTAGGAACACCAATGTTATATGGCTTTTCTCTCTATAAAGGGACGCTTTTAGAAAAAAGGCTAATATTGTTAGTCATTTTATAAAAAGAAAATGTTGACTCTCATGTTTTGTGAAAATGTCCACTTGATGGTCGATGGCTACCATCACCTCTAACACATGCAACGTCATAGGTGCTGCAAGCTCGCTTCCTACCGTAGTAGGATTTAGGATAAGGGATTGAAAAGGGATAGGGAAATGGGATCTGCATCCCTTGCTCAATAGAACAGGATGCTGTTATTTCATGGTGGTCTTCTGTAAGGCGATAGTTACTGCGCTAGACGAGTATAGTAAGTTAATATATTAAGGTTAAGGAAGCGATAGAGCTCGGCATTCTTTATTCACTCATCGAAACACAACAGCACACATTCTGTTCTTTCACTAGGGTCTTCTGTAAGGGGTGGGTACCTACTGCCTCCAGACGGGCTGCCCAAATGAATGCGAAACGCAATGTGTCCTGCGACTACTTCGGGTCCAGACAAGAGCCATCTATGAAAAGTTCATTTCTAAAGTTGGCCTTGCCAAGAATCGAACCAGGGACTTCTGAGACAGAGCGTTAAACATGCTGTGTCAATTTACGATGGTCTTCTGTAAAGAGCTTAGTACTGCGGCCAGACGAGCTGCGTAATTTACTGCTGAACTCAGTATGCCACTTTTTTGCATCTACTCCTGTCTGAATAAACGCACATGTTTACGATTCGTAGAGCCCAAAATAAACGAACACACAACTCTGCTACCAGATTTGTTGGACCAAATCAATAATTAAATATGAATACCAGACTTTGCTACTAAAAAAAAGACTCACCAAAATTTCTTCGCGTGCTACATTTCTAAGCTCGAAGGCACTCAGTGGTAACTGAAAGAGGTAGCTGCAAGAGAAGAAGTATTAGGCGCCACTGTTCGTTCGCCTCTCAGAAGATTCAAAATATCTTTAGTGCAAATATTGTTGCACAAAAACTCAAACGGCCGCCAGTGACATTTCCACATATATCTAAACTAAAATCACTGTTTCTCTTTTCTCGCGACAAGGATACGAAACCCTCTACACTAGACCGTTACAAAAGTCGTACAAAAGCAAAAGAAAACACGCTCCGTATTCAAATTAATTTCGTTATTTTCTTTTTTACAACTGGCCACAGACTACCGCAAGTCAACGCAAGTCAGTGACATATATCGACGGCTAGGAGTGATAGAAACCGTATACCATTATTAATAACTTTTTTTAAATTTAAAATTTAATTTATTTTTTAAAATTTTAATAGTTTATTAACAAATTAATTTAACATGTCTTTTACTAGCAATAAAAGTTTCACGTTAAATAATTTAATTAACCTGGTTAAGATTGCGCAGAATAATTAAAAGCCGATTAAAAAATGTTGAACGGAATTCAATTGCTAGACGTCCCTCTGAGTGAAATGGTTTTATTTTAATATCGCGCCAAATGAAAAGAAAACCCTGATCCATTCAGAATTGCCCTTATCAATTTAAAATCTCAAACACACTTCGAATTGTAGTGCTCTCGAATACTATGAAAATAAAATTCACACTTCGCCCGTTGAAAAATTATTTAGAGGTACGGTCGAGTGAACAAGTATTTGAACGTATTTCAAAAAATAAAGCAGGACACCTTTTTCAAAGCATTTTAAAATATTTCGAACGTATTTTCAAATTCTTTATTCATTTTCGCAATTCTATTGTCAAATGAAATTTCAGTTTATTTTTAAGTTTTGTTTGTTTGGTTGAACGCGTTATCTCAGGTAGTAACTGGTCCCAACTCCAATCGCCCCCGTCATCAGCCGGAGGGTGAGCGGATATGGGGTCCGTTCATCTACTAACCCGGCCGCGGCGAAAGACGTGTCCGTGTTCCGGCACGTCTGCCCACACTTTTGACATCCGGGGAGGAGGGAGTCTACCACCCCTCCCCTACCCACGAACAATGAAAGCGCCCAACTGTGGGCTAACGCTGGCGGGAGAGCAGGACGAAATGCTCGCGCTGACACCTCTCTCCCGTCCCATGTGTGCGTAGACAAGGAACACAGTGGGGTTTTAGCTGGTAGAAATCCCGCATATCCTGCCAGCGCCCCATCGCTGGCAGTCGAATCAGGATCGTACTTTACTGTACTTTACATTTACTGTTCGTGCCATTAAACTTTGGAATGCACTGTCGTTGATCATTAGACAATCTAATTCAAAAAAGCACTCAAGACACATTTTCTGTCAAACTGAAGACGACTTTATTTGTTTAATTTTGATATGTAGGTTTATCTTCTAATATTTATATTTATTAATCTATCTTATTAATCTGTGTTATTTATATTTGTTTATATACAATTTATGTACTAGTATTTACTTATTAAAATGTAAGTTTATGATGACCTTACTGTGATTGTTACCACCCACATTGTTTTATTTTTCATATTTAATTTTCCTTACCCTAAGGTTGCCTGGAAGAAATCGCTATAAAGCGATAAGGCCGCCTTTTGTACTATTACTTGTTGTTTCTTTCTTTTTTTATTATTATTTTTTGTTTATAGTACAAATAAAGAGTTTTATTATTATTATTATTATTATCGCTGATTTCCCCACGTAAAAAAAAGGCAGTAACTGGTTCGAATTTGTTGAAAGGATACAAGCCCAACATTTTATAAATACTGGCATGAAGTAGGTGGGTGTCTATGAATGTCTTAAATTTTTTTATTAAATGAATTTTGAATTTTTTTATACATGAAATTTTTGGTTTAAAAATAAAACTATGATGAATTGTATTTAAATGATTTATTTAATTTAACAGAACGGAAAAATTCTTTTTGTATTCAATCGAGCGGCATCGAGCAACTTACCTTGGTTTGCGATAACCCTCCGCGGGCTAATTTGCCCGCGGCAACGCGCACCCTCTAGTTATATATAAGTAGTGTCCAGTACCGCGCGCCCCACGCGCACTCCACACCGCCGCGCCGTATGGGTCGCAGCGAAGCGTGGCCGGGTTCAGCTAGTTATAAAATATGTTCAGAAAATGTTATAAAAAATGTTAGTTATAAAATATGCTCAGCATCTGTCAGTTTCTCCTCTAACTTCTGTACCACCTGTAGGATTTTGATGCGGTTTTCACTAATGGAAAGAGCCATAAATGAGGAAAGTTCGTCTTATAATTTGCAGAAAAAATACTCAATATTATCTCTGAAATTAGTTGTCGAACCATCAAATCGACAATAGATATATTTACTTGTTGTATATGTTTGTCCCTTCATGGTAAACAATGGAATAAAATCTGTGACGCGGAATTCTTATCGTCGTTGCAATACTTTACAGATTTTTTTATCAGGTCGCAATCTTCAAGGTTTAGAATTTTTCTGGTATTCACCGAGCAATCCCCTATACGACCAGGTATCGTGGTAGACCCCCCATGACTCCTTCTGGGAGAGCAATCAGGTCCGACAAGTAGTATATCGGTAAAAGCATTTTGAAAAAACGGTTGAAATTTGAGCTACCTGTATACATATATCATGGCAAATGGCATTTGAGATGATAAATTGTCACGCCTTAACTACAGTTGAGTAGTTAAGAAAAAGAGCGTGTTTTTCTAATATTATCTATTTCTTGAATAAAAATACCTATTATTTTTATTTTTCCTTTTTGGTAGGAAAAGCTTAACTTAATTCACAGGAAACTGTGATATAGGCGACAAGTACGGTCCTTACGCTAGTAATATTATACCACAATGGACATAGGGTACCTTTTACCCAGAAAAAAGTACCATACCCGAAGGATCATAAAAATATAAATTCAACTGACAAAAATATATGAGCAATTAAGATTGAATAAATTTTTTAAAACCTAAAAAAACAGTGCGGTCCAAGACGCGGACAAAAACAGTTGTATAAATTTAGAGTGCATTTACTATACATAAGTGGTTATTAATTTAAGCGGTCGCCCACACGTATGTTAATAACTATGTTCTTTACATATTTATTTATATACCTAGTCTGGACTCGCCTTAACATTGATATTCCGCCAATTCACACAGATGGCGCTGGTGTATTTGGAGGTCTTGCTATCTGTCAAACTCTATTAATTCATATGCAATTATCAGTTGAGTGAAAGAATATTAAATATTTTTTGGAAATAAAATGTTGTATTGTGCCTTTGTGCTCATCGAGAACATCGGGACACAGGTTCTTCCTTTTTCCGTGTCACTCTAGCGTTTCTCTTCTTTAATTCTTTTTTCAGCTCACAAACTGCCCAAAAGCCGTACTTTTCTGCCATTTTTCTCAAAACAAATAATAAACAAACAGTAAACACACAAAAATTAAGGGATTAAATACGCGATTAAGGGAGCTGTCAAAATGGTGTGACCTCCAACAACACCAGCGCCACCAAGAGTGAACAAAGGCGGACATAGCTGCCATTATAACGTTACGCGGAATATCTTTGCGACGTGATTTATCAAAAAAATTATTTCACAAATTGAATAACTTTTGACCACGTCTGTACCTAACACCAAAGGGGTAAGTTAACAAAAAACGACCGCTTAATTGTCTTAAGTGGTTTAAAAAAAGGGGTCGAAAAAAAAAAAGGCTTTTGAATCGTTACGCCGTACCTTTGTGCGGATCAAAAGGCCATTGTCGCATCACAATGGGTTTTCATAATGAATTCACTTTTTTTTGTATACCTACCTACAATTTTTCTAAGCAAATGTTTTACCTTCCCCTCTGTGATTACTCCTGGCAGACTAAAGATTGTGGCTAGATTTTTCTGAAATCTAAATACACCTAAATTCTTTTCTAATTTTCTATACGAGAAGTTGTATTAAAATCTGTTTCGTTTAACTGTAACTGGTTACGAAATCATCGAAAAGGTGACATAAAAAAATTAACTAACTAAAACTTTATTACGTTGTTTTTCATTTATTTATTTTTGTTTATATTTATTTTTGACGAGCCCATTGGATGAATGGTTAGGGTGCTTGCATTAATGCTCTGTTCTAGGGTTCCCAGGTTCGATTACCGGCAGGGTCAACTTTGAAAAATGAATTTTTCAAATTTGTCTCTGGTCTGGATCTGGAAAGTAGTGGCAGAGCACACTGCGTTTCACAGTCATTTGGGGCAGACCGTCTGACGGCAATAACCACCCCCCTTATAGAAGACCACCGTGAAATAACAGCACGTGTGCTTTTGTGTTTCGGTGAGTGAAGTAAGGGATGCCAGAGCCCATTTCCCTTATCCCCAATCCCTTATCCTTAATCCAATTGTAGTTGGCAGCACAATTGCAGCAGCTTTGGCGTTGCTTGTGTTATAGGCGACGGTATCCACCTACCGTTAGCCTGTCTGCCGATCTTAACATAAAAAAATATCAAATAATAAGTGAAAGTAACTCTGTCTGTCTGTTACCTTTTCGCGCCTAAACCGCTGAACCGATCATCATGAAATTTTGCATACACGTTGTCAGGGATGCAGGAGAGGACGTAGGGTACCTTTCATCAAGAAAAAGGTACTGTTCCCGAGGGATCATCTAACGCCTGGCAAAGCCATAACTGTAATAAAGATGTTAAGCATTACATTGCTCATATATTTGGTCAGGCATTATTTTTTTATTTTTCTACGCGGGTGAAGCACCAGCTAATTCACTATATTTTAGGATTTTACTCAAGATTAGATAAATACGACGAAATCCTCGAAGAATATTTGTCTTTTATGGACCTAACAACAAACTCAACAAACAAGCTCCTTAGTGGACCTTGAAGTGAAAGTCGGAGTAACGCTAAATAAGGCGATATTGTGTTTATGATGGAATTGGAAGTTGCTTTACGAACTACCACTGGGAAAAACTATTGAGTTCTACTGGCAACATTTGACGAGACTTAAGCAATAAATTGGAACAAAACAACCAGAATTGATTACGAGAAATAGTCGTTAATGATGATATATTTAACCTGACCAGACCAAATAAATATTTAACAACTCGGGAAAAATTAAGAGATCTAGGCTGAGAAGTGTTAATGCATCAGTGACATATTACCTCTTCAGATTTCATCTTGTTTCGATATCTTCAGAGCTTTGTTGTTATTATTATTATTAAAACTCTTTATTTGTACTTACTATAAACATAAAAAGGAATAGAAAAAAAGAAGGGAAAAACAAGTAACAGTACAAAAGGCGGCCTTATTTTTTTATAGCGATTTCTTCCAGGCAACCTTAGGGTAAGGAAAATTATATGAAAAATAAAACAATGTGGGTGGTAAAAGTGGTCATCATAAACTTACATTCTAATAAGTAAATATTACATAAATTGAATATAATAACACAGATTAATAAGATAGATTAATAAATATAATATATTAGAAGATAAACAAATAAAGTCGTCTTCGGTTTGACAGACTCTTTGTTAGTAGGTATAAGGTTAATGTTAAAAGATAACTGCCAAAACTACTTTTTGCAATTTTTTGGTCTAGTATCCCAAAATTGCCTTATATCAACTTCTGACAGGATTATGTCGTATCTAAAGATGAATTTTTTTACAAAATGTATTGAATTTGTAATATGAAATACGAATTTTCAATTTGAATATGAATTATAGTTGAATTGAAGTGAACGTTTTTAATTTCAAATCAATTTATTGTTACGTCCAATGTGAGTTAAAATACCGTGTAAAGGTGAAACGAACGATTTATTTTCACAAACCAAGATGAAACCGTTAAACGTGACAAAAATCGTCAATGATTTTTGTCAAGTTTATTAACTTTTCGCCGGTTCACTGTCGCAGGTAACTTCGCAAAAGTTCCGAAGAGTCGCTTTCGTGTCGCTGGTTGTCGCACCACTCACTTATCTCGCCCGCCTGTTCTCTTATTTATACTTGGCGCCAAACGTCTCGATGTATTTCGAATTTTCCAGAAGATCTAAACAAGATCGTAAACAAGCCATTGTAAATTCGGGAATGCTATTTCTGTTGAAATGTAAACTCTATGTTGTAAGCAAAAGTACCAATTTTCCTTTGACTCTAGTCGGGAAGGGGCGTGGCTACCACCGATAGGGTGGGCCGTTCGAGTCTTTCAGCCAGCGCCAACGCTTTTTCCAGAATGTTTCATAGTTAGTCGTAACGATATGATTCAAATTAATTATATGTATAATAAATACCACTAGCGACCCGCTCCCGGCTTGAACGGATTTTTTTTTCTCCAAAATTAAATACAGAAAACTCCTCGACTAAGTATCGCTTTTTTCATTAGTGAAAGTTAAAAGACGAAGAACTTAGCGAAGAAAGAGATAGAGGCGGACAGCAACTTTATTTTATAACTAGCTGAGCCTGTAACTTCGTACGCGTGGTATTCCGGTATAGGGCGTAACTTTTTTGTTTATAAACCGTTTGGAAGGAAACAAACTTTAAATGTTACACGAAGCTTGCTACAATATATAAGTAAAAACCACATTCAAATCGCTTAAACCCTGAAATTAGCGTGCACAAACGCACAGACAACATACAAAAATTTTAAAACTACTTCTTCGACCTCGATAAGTACAACGTGTACATTTTTTTTTTTTTTTTTTAATATTTTTGACACTGCTCGTATACGATCTGTATAGATAAAAATAATTCGTACAGTGAAATAACTCTGTATGTCTGTCTCTATGTCTAGTTTAGGTTTTATTGGTCATTCGATTGGGGAATAATACACCACAATATGGGAAACAAGGGGGATAGAAGAATAAAGTTCCCATTCACGCACCGAAACATCACTCGGCACATGAACCTATTGTTTTTAGGGTTGAATAAAAAAACGGAACCCTTACAGGATCACTCGTGTGTCCGTCTGTCACCCCTTATCTACGAAACTACGGAACCTAAAATTTTGAAAAAAAAAAATACAGAAATTAGTTTTCTACTTATAGATTATAGGAAAACCTATAAGAAGTCCATTATATTAAAATAACATGGTAAATCACTCAATATTGTGCGGATAGGTAACATCGTACGGAACCCTCTACACGCGAGTTCAACTCGCACTTGTCCGTTTTTTTTATGAATTTCTTTATTGAAAGGGAACGCGTCCATAGGTTTGCGTATCTTTTCAATAAAAAGGGCCGTAACAAATTTCACACCTACGACTTCGGTCATAATTATAGGCCATTGATGGATTTTTGATAGAATTGAATGTAATTTACCTTAATGGATTTACTCGACAGGGGCAAAGAGTGGTTTTTGTTTTTTACTACCAACAACAAAATCATTAAAATTCGATTTAGGTCCCACACTCCGAGTGACACACGGTTGCAAAGAATGGACATCAAGTTATTGGTGTACGTGTTTTTTTATTGGGGATTTTTATGCCTCTTTTGAGATTAACTAGAAAATTTGGAGCAGCTAGTGGCGCTTGGAAGAGTGGATGGAGCCCTTTGGATGAGTGGTTAGTGTGCTTGCCTTAACGCTCTGTTCTAGGGTTCCCGGGTTCGATTCCCGGCCGGGTCAACTTTTAAAAATGAATTTTTCAAATTTGGCTCTGGTCTGGATTTGGAAAGTAGTGGCAGGGCACACTGCGTTTTCACAGACATTTGGGCGGCCCGTCTGGCGGCAGTAACCACCCCCTTACAGAAGACCACCGTGAAATAACAGCACGTGTGCTGTTGTGTTTCGGTGAGTGAGTAAGGGATGCCAGAGCCCATTGCCCTATCCACTCCAAATCCCTTATCCTTAATCCTACTGTAGTCGGCAGCTTTGGCTTGCAGCAGCTTTGGCGTTGCTTGTGTTATAGGCGACCGTAGCTACCTACCATCAAGTGGACCGTCAGCCTGTCTGCCAAACTCAACATATAAAAAAAAGGTCTCGTGGTTGGCCCTCTAACTGATGGTGAGATCAAGTAGTTGTTCTTACAGGTCTAAAAGCTGAGGACAGGATTGAGCGAAAAATCTAGTTGTTGATTTCACTAAGGCATTTCAGAACGGGCACGACCTTCAGCATTGAACATTTCAGCATTCAGCATTGACCTTCAGCATTCAGCATAGAAAGTGGTTGGCTAAAACCCAACCACTTTCTAATGCGACAGTAGATGGGCGGTGTCGCAGGAGAATTATGACACGACATCCGCTACTCACCACGGCTGTCTAGCGCGAGTAGAGTTACGCTCCTTTTCGAACCTCGGCGTACTTAAAGATGTCCAAAATAATCGTTTGTATCGATACAGCGTATCGATACGTATCGCAACCAATCGTATCGATTCGGCGATATATCGCAACGTCTTGTATCGATATATCGATATTTTAAACAGGTTAAAATTCAAACAGTAAAAAATAATTTATTTCTTAAAAATGGAAGTTATACCTATTACAGTGTTTTATTAAAAACTATAACACTATAATAAAACTTTATACCTATATAAAGCAAGCAAGAAAATTATTTTATTTTATTATGCCGGTACCTAATATTAGATAAAATACCTACCTACCTATCTACAATTGTCGGGTAGGTAGTGCACAAAGCGTGCCGCACGACGCCAGCCCAGCTGGTTGGTGCGAAGTTTGTTTACATTAATCTCTCCTTACCAAAACATATAGAATGTTTAATATTACAGGTTCAAAATCATAATTTTAAGCAGATATACATGGATTCGATATTTTTACGTGGAGATACGATATATCGATGCGTATTGTATGGTTGTGTATCGATACAAAATATCGATATATCGCATTGCTATGTATCGATACAGCATAATATCGATTCGTATCGCTCATCTTTAGGCGTACTTGCTTTGCTTGTAAAAATCAGTAAAAAACGTTTATTATGTTATTGTAAATTGTAATATTTATTACTACTCATCGAAGCACTAGTAACCTCGGCTTAATTTATATAAAAGTCGTCAGACAGACCGACTGTCCTCTTGATGGTAAGTGGCCACCGTCGCCTGTAGCACTAGCAACACCACAGTTGCTACAAGTTTGCTGCCATAGTAAGATTAAGGATAAGGAGATCACTGTCATCCGTTACTCACTCACCGAAACACAGCAGTACAAAAATTATTATTCCAGGATGGTCTGCTTCAAGGGAGTAGTTACTGCCTCCAGACAGACTCCCCAAATTTGATTTATTTTGTTTTGTAAGTAGTTTATTAATAGAGTGGTTTAGTTAAATGTGTAATAGAGCAACAAACAGACACACACACACAAATATTTTTTTAATATTTAGAGATCGTTTAAGGTTCGGAGGGTTCTACAATCGACTACGATCGGTTAAGTTCGTCATTTAATGCAACAGTGTGTCAGCGAAGCGATCTTAAAATGCTTTACGTGTTCGTTAAAGAGTAACAATTGATTTTAATTTGGGAACTCGCTCTGGTTGTTTTGTTATCAGCCGTTAACGAACCAGTGATCATTTAATTATGAACGTTGATGAAATGTAATAGACACTTTTAGTATTAAATAATCCAGTTATTGTAATATATTTATTTATTGGGGGCTTCATTTAATATAATAATATATAGATTAAATGAACTTATAAAGTTAAAACTTTTGCCTGTTAGTTCGAAATAAGGCTTTTTTATGCTATTTTCACGTGCGTTTTTGTTCAAATGTTTGTTTGCCCATACCTAGTAATTTTGAAGGGGAAATATATTGAAGAGGAGAGGGGAAACAGACAGAGGGTGATAGCTACTTTATTTTGTACTAATTGATGCCCGCGACTTCGTCCGCGTTGAAAAACGCCTGACAATAAATATGTGTATAGGGTTGCCAGATGGTCGGGATTCGTCTGGATTATCCCGACATTTTATTTAATGTCCAGACTCCCGGCAAAATACAAAATGTCCCGAGAAACAGCTTTTAGTAAAATTTTTAACAAAACATAAATTAAAAATGACCGCGCGGTTTCTAAATCACTTCCTACAACCTGTCAGTGTCTTTTAAGTAACTTGTACACCAAAGAGAGAAATCGCATTGCCATTAATTAAATAAAAGCCGAGTTAATAACAAGACTGAATTTTGTTGTAAACTGTTATTTTAAAATTTATCCGAGTTTTATTCAAGGTTCATAATTGGTGAATTCAGTGAAGTCTAATATCAAGTAGGTACATGTGATCACTTAAAAAAATAAGTGTATATTAGTTATAACTAACTTATATCATGTATGAACTCTTAATGTGGCAAAAAATTCCAGCTTTTTTGTCATTATTTAATAATTTTGATATATAATATTTATTTCTCCCGACGATAATCTTTCTGATCCCGACTTTTTGAAATTTTGCCCAGATAATTCAGTCTTTCCATTTGGCAAGCCTACATGTGTAATATAACTCCTGACATCCTTATTGCTGTTATAGAATTGCCAGGCTCAGACCAGGCCAGGCCAGGCTATTTTTTTCTAGATTAAATTAGGTACCCTGTATGTCCTTTTCAGTATCCCTGACAAAGTGTATGCAAAATTTCACCATAATCGGTTGAATAGAAAGAAAAGAAAGAAAGAAAGCATCTTTTATTCCTCTAAATAAACACAATATACATATATGAACAAATAATAAATTATAAACAAACAAATATATGAACAAGTAAGAAGAGGAAAAGGAACCCTGACTCAGTATACAGTTGTAGTGCGGACCACAACACTGATATTCTGCCAGGGACCAGAAATTCAGAGAAAAAGAAAACAAAAAAAACATTTACGCGGGACAATTCATAATACGATTACAATCCATGGCTGAAATTATTGCAAATTTTCTTAAAAACTATTGAAGGCTTTCACTATCTAGTTATCTATATGGCAACGTCACTGTAAATATACAATAGCACACGAGAATGTACAAAAAATGGACCGTAGTTACATTACGAACTCTCTTACCCTCATACACATGCAATGATATATATATATATAATCAATTTCTTGAGAAATGATCACTCGAGTGTTTAAGAATATCAATTGTAATTCTGTGTTCTTTAAAATGTAGCTAAAAAGTTCTTAATATTTTGACCGCAGTTCGGCCGCTCTGGTTGCGTCTTCAAGGCGGCAAAAGACCTCTAGTCGCGGGACAGACCACTGAACTGGTGTGTCAAGCAGTTGGCGCCAGACCTAAACCTTCAATATCGTGGTGGAAAGGGGGGACAAGATTGAAGACAGTCAGAGAAACAGTGAGTAACATCTATGTCTTTATTCTTTAAGATGGGGGCGAAGCTATTCGTTTCTTCTTGTTCTTGTTCTTAAGTATAACATGTTCTTTCACGTGACTGAAAAAGAGAGGCTGTTTTTTTTGTATTCTTTTAATGTTTACAGTCCGAGTGAAATGTGTAGCAAACCAAAAAATTTAAGAAAAATGAAATCGTTTTTGTTTTGGATTTCTGTAACGTTTTGGACCTTTTGGATCCACAGTTTTTAAACCTACTTACGGGAAAGAAGTCAAGATCATTACTCGTGATCTTGACTTCTTTTTTTTTTCTTTACTATCTTTTTTCTTTTCTTTTTTGTAATGTTAGTCACCTTTTTGTAAGAGTTATAAAGTAAAAATATTGTGTAAAAATACAATGACAAATCGAAAAAATCAGACAAACTACAATAATCTTTAAATGAATGTATGTGACGACAATCATTTTTTTTACCTACAGTTTACCAAACAAAATTTGAACACGACATCTTATCTTATCTTAGTGGCTATTTCCGTCTACTAGAGTACCAGTATCACTTCGTCCATTGCTGAAATATTGTGATCGCCACGTGAACTAAAGCTCTCTACCTTACCTACCACGTTAAGAAACTGTAGTACTTTTTTGATAGAGGCATTCTTCACATCTTCACAAGCCACTGTGTGGCTTCTTAGGATGTGACTGCGCTTGTGCATCAGGGGGCCACACTCGCATGAACACGACATACATTTGTTCAACATTTTCTTGGCAAGGGGACACGATGGAGTCACGCCTAAAAAGGCTAAAACATAGCCTTAACCGAATAAGGTATACGCTGTGAATTTCACATTTCAAAGTAAACTTAAATTTGACACAATTCGGTTCATAGAAACTATTAGATGATCAGTACGATTCCAATGTGACAGCACAATGGCTACGCGTGTAATGATGGAAAAACTAAGAGCTGATTTCCATTGAATCGTGATAGGCCATTTATTTATACGACACATAAATTTGTGTGATATAATCTATATCTATACATATAATAAAATCGTCTGTACATTAAATATAAAAAAAAAAAATAGGCGTTATGCTAAGTTACCGAAGTTAAAAAAATGTTTTTAGAATTTTGTCTGTTTGTCTGTGCGTTTGTGCACGTTAATTTCAAAATTGCGCCTTCGCTGGGATGCAATTTTTTCTGCAAATTATATACACACAAAGCTTTGTACTTTATCGCTCTTTCCATCAATGAAAACCGTACCAAAATCCATTAGGCTCTTATCAGGTCGTCTATCCACCTTATGCGTGGCCGTCTTTCATTGCGCTTGCCGGTCCGTGGTTTCCACTCCAGAACCTTCCGTACTATGCGTCCTCCCCACCATGGGCGGATCGTGAATTTGTGGGGCCCTGGGCTGAAACAATTTAGGGGCCTACCAAATTACTCAACTAATAGCCATTTTGTCAAAAAAAACTGTTTTCGATAGTGATGTAGATATCGTCTATTGTTTTTAGTGGGGGCTGGGGCCCTTTGTATCCACGGGGCGGTGGGCTACAGCCCAAAAAGCCCTTAAGTAGATCCGCCCCTGCTCCACACTGCCACTTCAACTTACTAATCCGCCGGGTTATGTTCGATTCGTCTACCGGATCTCCTCATTCCCGATTCGATCTCGCAGTGTAACTCCTAGCATAGCCCTCTCCATAGCTCTTTGAGCGACGTTGAGGTTTCTTACGAAGCCCATAGTTAGAGACCCTTTTTAGCGCCATATGTATATCATCCATAGCAACACACATTAGTCCAAAAATTCTGTTTTAAGACACTGAGGAATTTTGGACGAGAAGATGTCTCGGAGCATCCCGAACGCCGCTCATCCGAGCTGGATTCGACGATTGACCTCCTTCTCGATGTTGGCTCTACCTACTTGGACTGTTTGTTCCAAGTAGATGTACTCGTCAACAACTTTCAGAGTTGAATTTCAAACTTACTGGTGTGGGCACAACGTGGACATTAGACATAACTTTCATCTTGTCCATATTCATCTTAAAGGAAAGTAATATAAAAATGATTAATTAAATTAAAAAAAATCTTTATTTCCATAGGACATGTTGAGTGATACTTGACAGTGACGATAAATTTGTCGTCACGACACAGTGGGAATCGGCCTTTAGTTGCATCTACAATAGATACCTTTGTACAATCGATTTTGTACAAATTGAGCGACAGTAATTACCTACCTTTATTCGATCGAGTTGTATGGAATCCATTCTGGCCGATAATATCAATGATGAGGTTAATCGTATAGGCCTCCCATTGTCCCTTTGAAGTAGAAATGTATACAAGGTTGGTCGCTGCTCAGTAGGAATTGATGCCAGTAATGTCTAGTGAAGAAAATTGCATTATCTGTGTTACTTACTAATTTCTGTCACTTATGAATAGTCCTGTTGAATCAATCATTTACAGTATGATGTAATTCTAAGTTAAAATTTTAACACAAAAATATGTATACATCAGTATGAAGATTGTTGGACAACCCGCTAAGTACAAATCTCAAAATGTACGAAGAAATAGTAGTTCGACGTTCTATGTCAAGTCAAGGGACATTTCATCATCACATTATGTCGCTGTCGAAGAACGCTCGGCCCCCCCTATGTGGGCCAGGACCTTGTCGTGGTGGGGGGGCTCACCCTTGGCAATCCGGGCGGTTGCAGGGGTCGGTGCTTTTTTCCTCACCGACCTTTGCTCGACTGACCGGATTGGTTTTGGGGACAAAGAAGGCCCACACGACGTGGGCTCCGAGCGGGCTCCGTTAAACGGAGCTCGTGGCGGAGTCCAATAGAAGAGTTTCTTTTACTTGACATTAGCGGACAATGGCCATCTTCAAGATGAGCCGAAACGCCATCTTTAAAAGAAGAAGAAGAAGAAGAACGCTCAGCGTCACGCGTCTTCTTTTCCAAACCAGTAGTGTTGGACGACAATGATGCGAAACAGAGTATCTCTTAGTGAGTTATGGTTCTTAATGGACTATTTTGATCCTTCGTAAAAAAAATTTAAGGCTACATAAAATTATTCTATATTATTGTATAATTGAAAAAAGCAACGTATAAACACTATAATACGGTATTTGACTACAATGAAAATATGAAACAAATTATTACTAGACTAACTGTAAATTTTTTTTAAACCAAATTAACTAACACAGTATTTAAAAATATGTACGATTTTCTAAAGAAATCATTATTAAAATTATTAAATTTTCATGTTTGACCACGTGATTAACGCACGCGATTGGTGGCATACAGAGTTGCGTCATTTGCTGAGCGTACTACGATTTGACAGCCGAATGTTTACAAGCAAGTGACGTATTGATATCACGTGACCCACATGTTTGTTTTGGCGGTCTTATTCATTTTTTAAACTTTGATTGTAATTTTCATAGAAAATAAAGCAATTCACAAAGAATGAATCATTTTATGGTATTATGATCAATTTGAGATATTTTCCTAAAATGTGTCAAATACCCTATTATGGAACATTATAGACCTAAAAGCAAACTTACTAGAAATTCAACTCAGTAAGATAGCTCAACCAAGTTACAGATTAAAAACGTTGTTATGTCAACTCTTCAAATATAACATTCCTCCCATTCAGACATCTTCTGATGGCAATATTACGAGCAGCGTTTTGACCTTCGTGCCAAGCATCGAGGACGCCGGCAGGGTCATGTCCTGCAGAGCCGTTCAACCGACACTCTCCCATTCGACTCACGAGGACGGCTGGAAAATGGAAATTCAACGTAAGTGACGTCATTTGCCACTGCTTCCTCTAACTCTATAGTATGCTACAGAATATCAAACAAACCAGAAACTACTTTCTTACTAGCGAGTAGTAACCCTGTGAACAAAGTGTTTTTTATTTAAATTATACCGTCTTATGTCGTTTATTCTACTGATGGTCTACTTGATGGTAGGTGGCTACCGTTGCCTATAACACTAGCAACGCTACAGGTGCTGTAAGTACACTGCTTATCATAGTAAGTATAAGGGATTGGGAAGGGTCAGGGAAATGGATTCTGGCATCCCTTGCCCACTCACCGAAACACAACAGCACACATGCTTCTGTAAGAAGACCTGTTACATTACTTGCCAAATTTAGACCAGAACTAACTTTGAAAAGTTCATTTCCAAAATCGGCCCTGTTGTGAATCTAACCCGGCACCCCTGATACATAGCGCTAAGGGAAGCACCAGTTACCATTCAACCAATGGGCTCGTCAAGAAATACAAATTAAAATTAAAAAATTAAATCATTCACATATCTCTTTAATATATTGATATTATAGGTAGGTATATATTGTGATTGAACTCTCGTTCTGGTGTGTTCCTTATTCTAAGAAATATACATGACAAAACCATTGTTTTACATACACCAACATCTTTATTAAACTAGCGTCCCGCCCCCGGCTTCGCCCGGGGTGCGATTTTTATATACATGAACATTCCCCGTTTATCCCTATTTCCATTAGTGAAAACCGAATCAAAATCGATCCACCCGTTCACGCCTGATGCCGTGACCAAGGGAAATAGGGATTCATTTTTGTATATAGAGAAGATAAATAAATAAAAAATAAAAACAAAATGTTCTTTGACATCTCCTGTCATTTCCTTCTGTCAACTGATTGTGTTAAGTGTGATTAACTTGATTTTTTTAATATACAAAATTCATAAAATATAATCTAAATACATTTTCTTGCAGATTTGCCTGTAGTGAAACTAGAGTTGGGTGCCAATCTGGACGCAAGCAAAGTTGTGGAAGGTTCTGACGTATATTTAGATTGCAGGGTGCGAGCAAACCCTTGGCATAACCACGTGTATTTCACCCATAATGTGAGTATGAAAGAAATTGTATAAACACGGTGTATAACATTGAGGCGTGGCGTGGAGGGTATTTGCCACTATTCATTTACAGGAAAAAGCTTAGACCATCTGATGAATATCTGAAGTGTTCAGTTTATCAAAATAATGTTTAATTTTGTTGATAAATATTAAGGTTTTTGCTGGCTATATTGCAGTGGAAGTGAGACACGATCGTGATGGATTTTATACTTTTTATTATGTATCTTGTAGCTTCTTACACTTTTCACTCATATGTCACACACATTACACAGAACAGAGAAGAGTAGCCATATATAAAAATAAAACTTAAATAAAATTGTTGCCATTTTACAATAAAAATAATTTGATGAAATGAAAGTTCTATGCAGTTTATTTCATCTCCGTTCCTTTTTTTTATTTTAAGATCGGCAGACAGGCTGACGGCCCACTTGATGGTAGGTGGCTACCGTCGCCTACAACACAAGCAACGCTAAAGCTGCTGCAAGTGCACTACCGACTACAGTAGAATTAAGGAAGAGGGATTAGGAGGGGATAGGGAAATGGGCTCTTTTTTGAAATAAAACAAGTAATGTAGAATAACTATTTCCCTTAATGTGGATTTAAAAGCAAGCCAGCTTTAATCTATACATATAATAAAATCGTAAACGAGCCGTGTCTGTACATTACAAAAAAAAAATTATTAAAAAAAAAAAAAAAAAAAAAAAAAAACGTGTATATTTGTGCCCGCGAGTTCGTACGATTGGTATAGGGAATGCACAATATTTATTTATTTATTTTAAAATTTACAGATAGTTTACACATATAATTCGGTGACCTTTACACTAAGCATAGCTTGAATTGTAAAGGCCAGAATTTAACTAGATATAAAATTTAAAAATTAAACAAAGTCATTAAAAAGAAAAGGAGATTTGTGTGTCTCTCTCTCTCTGTGTGTGTGTGTGTTTTTATGAGAGTGTGTGTGGGCGCGCCAGCAAAATCCTGTTTCAGATAGTTAGTGTATCACCAAGCAATTCTACCCAAATCCCATAGATGTCGCCGCTTCAACTAATTTTATTGTATTATGATAGATGGCGTTTTTTTTTATTTTTTCAACACGGACGAAGTCTTGAGCACAGCTAGTTACAAATAAAATTTAATAAAAATGTATTTGTTATATAAAATTATATATATTTTTACATTTTGTAGAGCATGATAGTGAAGTCTGGTCCGGGAGTCCTATTGGCAAATCAAAGCCTGGTCCTTCAGAGGGTGTCGCGAAAAGCGGCCGGAGCTTACGTTTGCTCAGCAAGAAATAGTCTCGGAGAAGGTTCTAGTGAAAACCTAATATTGGACGTCAAATGTAAGTATGTAAATGAATTAAATACAAATATTGAGATTTATTTACAATCAACGAAAGCCTACGATTTCTCTCATGGTGGAAAACAATAAAGCTAAGAACCCAGTTTGGGGAGGGACTCGAATAAATCTCGCCTACAATTCTCTTTAAAAATTAACTACTGGTCATAGAGGATTCTATCATAATTAGTTAATTTATTTACTAGCACAAAAAACAAGCAAATTTTTGTTATCCAAAAATAAATCTGTAGCTAACCGTACCAAGAGAAGGTGTGGAAATAAATATATAAATAACCCATTACCGGATGTAGTGGAATAGCTCTGAAAGGAGCTGTTTATCCGTGTGGTTTTCTATATTTATTTAACCATACTATTGCTGGATTCACGACGGAGGATGAATAGGAGCCAGCAGCAGCCGTCACAGCCAAGCCTTCCGAAATCCGACGCTATTGTTTTCTTAGACGAGATGTTGTCTCCACGGCGTCGGCGGTGCAAATGGGTTGCATAACAACGCGGCCCGTATTTATATTATCGCGCTGCTTCGGAATGTGTGTGCGCGGATACAATAGGCAAATAGACATGCGCACTCCACAATTATTTTCGCTATTTCGCGCATCAGGCTTCCGTCGCATTCGTAAGCACCTATCGGTATGTCACTGCAAATATTCTATATAAGTAGTGTAATTTTAATGGTAAATACATTCCTGTAAGATTCCTATACATAGCACCTATGGAGTATCATTTTACCTTCAACGTCTCGCGAAAAATCTCTAACCCAACTGTAATAAAATCTTTAATATATTAATATTAATATCTTTAATATATCTTATCTTAATATCTTTATCTTTAATATAGATTTTATTACAGTTCCCATCAAAAAAATGTAAACACTACTGCAAGTACAATTTAGGCTGCATTTAAATAAAAAAAGAAGACGGATATCTTTTTTTTTTGCTTAATGTAAAAAATATACAAAACAGAACTTAGAAGGTGTTTCAATTTTTTTGATGACAAGTGTACTTATAAATTTAATCGAAAACAAAACTTTCTATACAACGACTTTATTATAATCAACGGTGGTGGTACGCTAGTTACACACATTGTTTGAGTTTGTGCTTGAATGCCAATAAACTGTAATGAAGTTCTGTGAAACTTCAAAACACTGTAGTGGACAATTGGATGAGTTTTATGCTATTAGTTTCTAAAATATCTATTTGATTATAAACGGAGTTGTTCTATTGGCGACTGTTATAGAACCGCTTTGGATCAATTGGTCTTTTATTTGAAGTAGAAATGATTCTTTTCATTCAATATTATTTTTTTATAGATTCACCGACATGCAGAACTATTCAACCTATTGTTCTGAGAGCGGCTAGAGGGGAAGTGATTGAGATCGACTGTGATTTGGACGCCAATCCAAAGGTAAGAATTGTAGGTAAACATTTCAAAAATTAATTAAATAATATTTTCTATATAATAATAATACATTTTTTCATTCTTCATCAATTCACTTCTAACCCGCAGACACAAAATAAAATCACAAAAAACTTTTGGAGACAACTACAGATTAGATTAGATACAATTTAAGTGGGTCCCTGACTATTTTTAATGTATTATCAAAGTCAGGGAATTTAGCATTAAAGACTAATTATATTAATTAATTATATTCAATGATAGGAAATAATGAAATTAAATACTACTAATAATAGAAGCTTGGGTTAAATTTTAAATTAAATTAATTATTTTTAGATAAATTTTAAAATAATTTCTATTTTGTGTATATATATATATACATATATATGGTTATTTACAGATATATAGTAAATAAATAATATATAATATGTACATACTAACTTTTGTTTGCGACTACGTCCATATACATTCACTAACTATGGAACGTTTTGGAAAAAGCGTTAGCGTCGGCCGAAAGTCTCGTACGTCCCACCCTATCTATGGTAGCCACGCCCCTTCCCGATTTGTGTCAAAGGAAATTGGTCGTTAAGTTTATAACATAGAGTTTACATTTCAACAGAAATAGCATTCTCGAACTTTCAATGTCTTGTTTACGATCTTGTTTACATTTTCTGGAAAATACGAAATACATCGAGGCGTTTGGCGCCACTATAAATAAGAGAGCTGGCGGGCGAGATGAGGAGTCATGCGATAACCAGCGATACGAAAGCGACTCTTCAGAGATTTTGCGAAGTTATCTGTGACAGTGAACCGGCGACACATTAAGGGAATCATTGATGACTTTTGGCAAGTTTAACGGTCTCATCGGACAAGTTTAGTAAATTTGGAAGTCTTGTTGGTTAGTGAAAATAAATCGTTCGTTTCGCCCTTACACGGCATTGTAACTTAGCCCGCACGTAACAATATAGTTTGGGAGTTTTTGGAGATTACCAAACTAACCTAAATAAAATCATGTGTGTTGTTGTGTTTCGGTAAATGAGTAAGGCTCTCTCTATCCTCTAATCCCTATCCCCCTCCCTAATCGGCAGCGCACTTGCAGCACCCATGGCAACGGTCACTAACAAAAAGAGCGATAAATGAGGAAGATTTGTGTATATAATTTTAAGTTTTTATTTATTTTCCATTCAATCCACAAAGAGATCGTCCGTTTCATTGAAGTTTAACATTTAAAAAAATATGCGTTCTCTTTCAATCGCCGGAATTAAAATGTCCTTTTCAATTTCAAAGGATGATTTCATTGAATCGCAATCAAAAGCGAAATTAAAAGTAAGCACACCTTAATTAAAAACTTTTCACATGATTAAAAAACAACATTACGGTTTAATGAAATACCGGGGGACGTCTGTAAATGAATTTCGATTTATACGAGCGAGCTATTCGTGTCAGTCAGTCCGATATTTTTGTCAGACGTACGATGACACGAATTAGCGAGATTGTCAGACGCAGAGATAAAACGTGACACACAACACACAGCACACCGAATTGACTGACGCATAAATTTCATTGAGCCATTGAAAACGAGTGCTTGCAAAAATGTTTCGCAAAGATAGCTATTATTTGAAAAGAAGACGTGGATGACTCTATATCATGTTTATCTTACTAATACTAATTTTTGTCAGCAACTTCGTCCGTGCATCTTTTTCTTGCTGTTAAATAATTTATCCAAACTAAAAAATCTGCTTTCACTTGTTATAATCCTAATATGTAATGTTACGTGCGGGGTGAGTCAAACTGCCGTGTAAAAATCAACTATTTATTTCCACAAACCAAGATGGCTTCCAAAAGGGCTAAACTTGTCCGATAAAACCGTTAAACTTGCCAAAAGTCGTCAATGATTCCCTTAATGAGTCGCCGGTTCACTGTCGCAGATAACTTCACAAAGTTTCGAAGAATCTCTTTCGAATCGCAGAGCTCAACTGTGTCCCGCTCGCCACTCTCTCCTATTTATATTTGCCGCCAAACGTCTCGATCTATCTCGAATTTACTGCAAATAAACAAGTATTGTAAATTGTTTTTCTATTCCGTGATTGTAAACAAGGTAATTGAAAGTTTGGGAATGCTATTTCTGTTGATTATGAACTCTATGTTGTAAAAATAAGGATAAATTTCCTTTGACACTAACCGGGGAGTGGCGTGACTACTATTGATGGTGGGGAGCCTTCGAGGTTCTTCGACTGGCGCGAGTGCTTTTACCAAAATGTTCCATGGTTAGTTGTAACAGTATTATAAATGGGGAAGTGAGTTTTGTTTATTTGTTATGCTTTTTCGCATTAAATTCTCAACCGATCATCATGAAATTTCGCACACACGTTGTGAGGGATACAGCAAAGGACTTATGGTACTTTTCATCCAGAAAAAAGCACTTTTCCCGAGGGATCATTTAAGAGAATAAAAATTACGCTTCACAGAAATACATATATAAGAAACTAGCTGAACTCGGCGACGCTTCGCTGCGGCCCATACGGCGGCGGCGTGCGCATGGGGCGCGCGGTACTGGACACTGTTTATATATGCTATTTGTCGTAGCGTGATGTTATACAGCCTATAGCCTTCCTCGATAAATGGACTATTCAAAACAAAAAGAATTTTTCAATTCGAACCAGTAGTTCCTGAGATTAGCGCGTTCAAACAAACAAACTCTTCAGCTTTATAATATTAGTATAGATAAAGATTGAATAAATTATTGCTCAGATGTGTATTTTTGTCAGGCGGTGATTTTTTTAAAAAAAAGTCGCGGGAAAAAGTTTTATAATTAATATTTAAGTTTATAAATTCAAAAACTGTTCTTATGTTTGAATGCAATCTAGACTTACTTATACATATAGGTATGTCTGAAAGTTGATTCGAGAGACTGTCACTGTTGCCAGCGTAATTTCATTTGGTGCGCTGGTATTTTCATTAATATGATGTAAATGTTTTGCAGGAGTCAATGTCTTACAACTGGTGGTTTAACAGTTCAGCTCATAGCAAGCACGAATTAACAACAACTGCGGCGAATACGGGACAAACGCCGGGTGAGTTGGTCTTGAATTTAAAATGATACAATTTTTTTAACAGATATAACATTCACAGGAAAAGATTTATCCGCAGGATAGTTATGAGTCAGAATAACAACTTAAAAATGTGATAAGAAGAACACATTCATAAAAAGTAAGTTCAAAAACTAAAACTCGACTTTTTTTTTAATGTTAAGGTCGGCAGACAGGCTGACGGTCCACTTGATGGTAGGTGGCTACCGTCGCCTATAACACAAGCAACGCTAAAGCTGCTGCAAGCGCGCTGCCGACTGCAGTAGGATTAAGGATAAGGGATTAGGAATGGATAGGGAAATGGGCTCTGGCATCCCTTACTCACTCACCGAAACACAACAGCACACGTGCTGTTATTTCTCGGTGGTCTTCTGTATAAGGGGGTGGTTACTGCCGCCAGACGGGCTGCCAAAATGACTGCGAAAACGCAGTGTGCCCTGCCACTACTTTCCAAATCCAGACCAGAACCAAATTTGAAAAGTTGATTTTTCAAAGTTGACCCCGCCGGGAATCAAACCCGGGAACCCTAGAACAGAGCGTTAAGGCAAGCACCCTAACCACTCATCCAACGGACTCGTCAACGTCAATGTGTAACGAAATGAATAACACTTAAATATACATACTTTTATACACTCAATTTGAGTGTATGAAACTTTTAAGCACCATTGTACAGCCAATAGAACACTTAAAGAGAGGTTATAACATCTTCTTAAACTAAGGTATCCTAACGGTTTTTGTATGAGCATTGGATCGTTAGTATTTATTTATTTATTTACTTTATATCAACCATCGAGGGTCATAATAGTAACAATAAAATTTAAAATTAAGATTAATTAAATAAAATATGTACATAATAATAAAATAAAATCTTACACACTAAACAATAAACAAATCATGACTTGGTGGTCAATACATGAATCATAGAGCAATGATTCAAGCACTGCCCATCTAATCTCCCAGCCAGGGCTTGAAGGCTTGTGGCCGGGGCCAGCTCGAACTCTGCGTACGAGGGATGTGCACCGTTTGCGCATGATGGCGTAAAAACAATCGACACGCCAATCTGCAAACATTCCCGACGCGCAACAGAACCGGGGCAGCCCCATCAACATCCGAAACGCATTCCGCGAATAATCTGCCCAAAGGCTGCTCGTGTAGAACGATGTGCAAAAAGCTTTAAATAAAGAAATCTTAACATCGCTCGAACAACGAGCAAACCTACTATATTTGCTCTTACAGACAGCGCCCTTCGCTCTCTCTCCAAGTCCGCATTGTCCCTCAGGTCAGAGGTCACCACATGTCCCAGATATTTAAATTGGTCCACTTTATTCAAGGGTATACCATACAATTTTATAGGTGATACAGTATCAGGATACTTCCCTCCGACCCGAAAGACCATGCATTCACTTTTTTTTACATTATATGTAAGGCCATGGCTGAGAGCATATCTTTCACATATGCCGATCAGCCTAGACAGACCACATACCGATGCACTCAACAACGCCATGTCGTCCGCATAGCTAATAGGTTATTGAGGCAAATTCCGTCAATATAGCAGCCGACACGAGCGTTGCTAAGCGTCGTTTATATATAAATTAAAGAGCTTCGGCGAGGTTAACCCGCCTTGCCTAACTCCACACTCCAACCTATATGGCTCTGAATAATCATTGACGCTTTTCTAGCGTATAAAACAACTGCTAACTGCTTATGAGAATATTTGTCGAGCTACGACCTCATGCTACGAATATGTGCAGCACTTAGAATCCTTTATGTTCAAAATCTACACTATAATCAATATAATAAATAAAACTATTAAATTTTCATGTTTAAAAGACCAATAAATTAAAGTAACTTTAAGTTTTTTTAAACTTTTTTTTTGTCAATATCTCAAAAGTATACTTTTTGTTCAAGATTTTGGTTTGACAATGAAGATAATTATGAGAAATAAATATTAAATAAATTACTGTTCGTAAATTTTTGTTAATTTTTCTAGTTAATTTGTTTATTATTTCCAAGTATGTACTTAGCTAGTAAGCCTTGTCAAATAAGAGCGTAGGTAAAATAGATAAAAAATTTAGAGGGGAGGTCAATGATCATTACACCAAGCGAAGCGAGCGACGGTTAATAATTTACTTAAGAGTTCGAGGTTCTAATAGATTCACTTAAATTAGAGTGAAACTCTCTCTCTGCTTCTCATCAATTAAAGAAGGGAAATCGAAAAACATAAGTTCCCTAGGGAACTGACTGCTGACTGCTGACTGCTGACCGATTGGTTCAGGAATATATATGTATTTTTTTTTTCACAGGTACTTTCTTGTATATGGTGAACACTTCTTCAGACTACGGTTGGGTGCAATGCGCCGGAACCAATACCGTCGGAAGACAAACGAAGCCGTGTCTCTTTCATATACTACCTGCTGGTAAGTACTACAAAACTAAAAAGATAGTAATAGCTCGCATTCCATAGAGTCCTGATTGTTCGACTATTTGTAATTGTATTCTGTTGTTACAATTATCGTTTTGGACGAATTTTTGACTCATTAGATTGCTTATAAAACAGTTTTTTTTTTTATATACAGTCAACAGTAAAAATAAGTATCTACTGAACCATTCCAATAACATGTTATGTACTAAAGGAATCATGAAATATAAAATATATTTTTTCTCTATATCTATACATAAATATAATAAAATCTTAAATGAGCCGTGTCTGTGCATTAAATTTTTTTTTTTTCAAAAAAACAAAAATTGTACTCGTTGTCCTTATGTCACCGAGGTCAAAAAATAGTATTTTTGATTAATGCCTGTTAGTCTGCGTTTGTACACGCTAATCTCAGGAACGGCTTAACCTATTTACACGTGGTTTCCACTAATGTATTCTAGCAAGCAATATTTAGTGTTTGTTTCATTCCAAGCTTTACTTATAAATAAAAAAGTTAGGAGCTACACCGAATACCACGCGTACGAAGTTGCGGGCTCAGCTAGTCATTAATAAGTCCGCAAATTTTCCAACCAAAATGTGCTTTTGGTGTTTCCACTAAATAAAATTAAAATTATTTTTAAATTTTAATAGTATGTCCCATCATCGAAAAGTCTGGAGATGGATAACGCATATACGCATACTCTTCTTCTTCTTCTTCAAAAAATGGCAATACGCATACTCCAATTGACTAAACTGACAGATTTAAATGTCACCTATCAAAAAATGTTGCCAACTTTTAAATCATAGTAGTCTTGACTCACTCTTTAACGAAATTATATATACATTTTATATTATGAAACAGAAAAAAACTTTATATTACTAAATGTATTAATTAATAAATGAGTCACTCTTATGAAATTTTGTTGTAACGAATAATTTACTGGAAGTAAACAGCTCCATTTGCGGTGGACAAGATGGCGTCACAAATATGACAAATCTTTCACCGAACTAAAATGAGTTCAATAAGTGGATCCTATAGCACTTTCATATGTTACTATTTCTATTTATAGAACCTCATTCATACTCCTTTAAACGTATAAAATTCAGTAACTGGATACCTAATACCCAATCAACGCAGACTACACTTTTCATACTAGGTTCGTGCTTTTATTAACCCAGAGAAAGCCTTTGATGTTGCTTGTTATACTACAATAGAATTAGGAAATATAGCTGTCGCACAAATGTCAAAGTGACAGATAACGTAACGCTTTTTAGTCGACGCTTGTATTAATTTTACGTTTCCATAACTGGGGCCTTAAATGAAAATGAATCGGTCATTTCAAAAACCTCATAAGTCACTTAATTGGAATTTTTCAGAAATCAATAAAAACTGTTTCATACACAAAAAAATGAGTTTTAAAGGACTTTTTTATGTTCAATTTAGTATTTGAGTGGTAAAAAATTAAAATAGCGAATAACCTTTACAGCTTATTAATAGAAATAATGAAAAAAACCTGAAAAACAGTTCTTGACCTTTTTTTTTAGCGAGAAATAGGGTTAGTGGTATATAATTTAACCAAAACAATAGTAGTAATCATATTTTTTATTGCTTATAATTGAGAATTACACTTAAAAATAATCTTATTATCATTTTACATGTATTAATTTGTCATAGTTATATTCTCCATCATCCTCATCTGGATTATGTTCAACATTTGCAGTTGGCCATCTAAAAATGTTGTTATAAAATGGCATATGCTCTTTCAGAATGCTATCTTTAAGAAACCATTTTCAGCAAAAAAAAACATGTTGGAAAAAAATGTGACTTAAGAGGTTTTTGAAATGACCGATTCAAATCGATTTTTAAGGAGTGAACTTCAAAAAAATGCAGCAACACTCTATCAGTCAGATTACTCACTTTAATTTGCAATGCGAATTTAGTGCCTGTTCACCTTAAAGCATTTTTTAAATTTCACAAGAACAAACTGTGTCTATAAATCTTTTCAACCGTGTATTTGTTCATCCATTTCCTTCTGTTTGGCAGACAAACCGTCTACTGTGAAAGCGTGCGAGATAACGAACGTAACGTACGACTCTTTAACCCTGAATTGCACCCCGGGACACGACGGTGGAATCAGACAGTCTTTTCTCTTGCAAGTAAGTCAACGATTGTATCTTCTTTTTCTCACATTTTTTTAGAAGTAAGGTGCGATTGAGCTAGGTAAGCCTATATTAAATTAGAGGTATTGCAATGTGTTTACGCACGAAGTTGCTTAGATAGCGTTTTGAGTAAAGTGAGCACGGTATAGTTTAAGTACAAAATTACCTAAATTATTTATAAAGTAAGGCAACATTTTTTAGGAGTACAAAATAATCTTTCTTTTTTTATGTAAAGATCGTCAAACAGGCTCACAGTCTACTTGGTGGCTACGGTCGCCTGTAACATATGCAACGCCACAACAGCTGAATCGGTTTAGTAGTCTTTGAGTTTATTCATTACAAACATACAAAAATACATAGGTATACAAATCTTTTCTCTTTATTAATATTATTTGTATTAGTAATAGATTAGCTTTACCTTATATCTTTGATGTTTTTAAATTATAGCCGAAAGTTCATTTTAATTTTCACACTTAGATTTCGAATTTTTTCTGAGATATTATAATCATAATTTTCTAATACAGGTGTTCGATATGGGCACTGGTCTATTGTTGCGAAACATGAGCAGCGATGAGCCCGAATTCGAAGTGTCCGGTCTGTCTGCGTCGAACTCTTTGGCCGTGGCAGTCAGAGCTTACAACCGAAAGGGCTCCAGCGAGCCACTCACACTCACTTCAAGCCTCTTAAAGTACCCGCAGCGACACACAGGTTAGTGTAATTACAACTATTCACACAACTAGGGGTTTTTGTATTACAGTATTACATTGTATTACAAACATTCTCCTCTTCTCTGTGGCCGGGTCGCTAGTGTTTATACCTAAAAAAGATTAGATTTCAGATTTTCTTTCTTAGCGGATTTTTAACTTACTATATAAAATAAAGATTTGTTCCAAATATCAGCTTGTTAGACTTACTAGTTTTGGCTGTGAGTCAGTCGATAATCAGTCAGGACAAATATATATATAAATGAATCCCCGTTTCCCTTGGTCACGGCATCACGCGTGAACGGGTGGACCGATTTTAATTCGGTTTTGAACATTAAAATCGGTGGACCGATTTTAATGTTCATATACCTATATAAAAATCCTGGGGCGGGATGCTATATATATATACACCCCCGCCTTTGCACGGATTTGAAATTTTCAAATATAAAAGCATAGCAGATGGTTACGTTATAAAATAAATCTATGTTTCCATACATTAGCTTTTAGTATTTTTGGCTGTGCCTTGATAGTCAGGACAAACAATTTTATAAGTAACAATTTTATAAGGTACAGATTACATATGCATTCTTCCTTGTCTTTCGCTCTATCCATTAGCGAAGACCTTATAAAAATCCTTTGGGTGGTTTAGAAAAAGTTAGAGGACAGCGACTTTGTGTTAGATAATATGTTATATAGATATAGATTTATACAGTTAGAATTTGATTATGTTAACAAAGGAATTGTATTGTCAAAAATTCAAGGTTTTCTCAAGATTTCTAAATTCAAGATGTCAAGATTTGCACACCGATTTGGTGATGAAGGAACAAAAAAACTAAATGTAATCTCTGGTAATCAGTTGCCCATGGTCTCGCAAATAAATTATTTGTATTTTGTAATAATAAGTATAGCACAAGATAATAATAAGGTTTCTTCTGTTCGTAGCTCAAGTGCCAGTGAAGGTGGAACTGACAACAGTGCTGATAGTAGTGCTGGGTGCTGTCGGAGTGATAACAGCAATGACCGCTGTATCGGCCACAATATTCTGCTGCAAATATTGCGGCAAGAGGACCAGTGAGTATTTAATGAAGAAAGAAAGAATGTATGATTACATAATATGATGAACGATGCAACGCTTTTAAGCTATCGTCGCACAAAAGCTAAGAAGCAAATTGAACCAATAAGCAACCATTATTTTCTTATGTAAAGGTCGTCAGACAAGCTGACTGTCCACTTGATGGTAAGTGGCTACCGTCGCCTGTAACACACAAGCAATGCCACGGGTGCTGACTGCTGTAAGTGCGCTGCCGACTGTAGTAGGATTAAGGAAAATTTAGGTGGGCTCTGGCATCTCTTAAGTGCAAAACACATTGGGCAGAAAACGGCGCGATATTCCTCACAAATCGGCCCGCAAACCGCGCCGCTACCGCCCCGACCCCGAAACGCGTCGTCTGTCTCTAATAGCGCCGCCTCGATGCCGCTTTCTATGTAGCATGCCTCGTATATTACAAAAATTCCCGCCCCGGAACGCTCCCGGGACCCTTCAGTGTGTGTTGCGCATTAGGGTCAGTTCACACCGGAAAGCGGCGCGGCGCACACTTTTCGAGATAGCAATGGAATGCTTTTTCTCATTTTTAATATATCTAAACACATTATAAAACAAAGTCCTGTATCGTGTCTGTCTGTGTGTACGTTCACGATAACCTCAAAAACTACTCAACTTATTTTCATGCGGTTTTTATCTATCAACAGAGTGATTCCTGAGATATCCGTAGGTGTATAATTCGTTAAGGTTTTATCCTTATGTTCCCGAGGGTTTGCAAATTGGAGCATACTATGCACACATGTATCACCAAGCAGTTCTATCCAAATCCGATAGAGATCGCCGCTTCACCTAATTTTTTTTAATGTTAAGATCGGCTGACAGGCTGATGGTCCACTTGATAGTAGGTGGCTACCGTCGCCGACAACACAAGCAACGCCAAAGCTGTTGCAAGTGCTCTGTCGACTACAGTAGGATTAAGGATAAGGGACTAGGAGATAGAGAAATGGGCTCTATTATAGTATAATCATAGTGTAATTAATTATATTATAGTATAATGGATTCTATTATGTTATAATGGATGGCGCCATCAATTGTTTTTTTTTCGACGTGGACGTCTGGTATAAGATATGGATTACGTGACGAAAAACTTGACGTTTACGTGAATATGATAAAAGGTTTAGTTATTTATTTTAAATATTATAGTTATTAATTGTAGTAAGAATTATTAATTATTGTAATTTATTAACTACTAGCTGATTGGCCGCGACTTCGTTCGCGTTGTTAAATGAAAAATATAACACCTGAAAAAATATATGAGTAATATAATGCCTGACATATTTATCGCTGTGACGATGCGACGGTGCCGCCGATTTTCTTTATATCTTTAGACGATCCTTTGGGAACCTAACATTTTTCCGGGATAAAAAGTATCCTATATGTTAATACTGTTAATAAACTATCCTATTATTACCAGGATTAACTAATACCAACTTTCGCATTTATAATTTTGTTGGATCTTACTGTAGTCAACATTAAGTGTTGTATTGGAATTTAATTATAATGATTGAAAGAGATTTTGTTGTTACTTGTTTTATTATACAGGAGACATGTTAAAAGTGTTTTTTAAAGAGTGGTGAAGTGACAATTGATTGACGTTGACGTTTCGTAAGTTGATTGATGTACAATGACAGCATAAAAGAAAGGAGAATGTTAAATAACCCATAGACTATTATAACTTATTATTACAGTTCTTGTACAAGTGTAATAATAACACGACAGCCTTTTAAAGTTGATAAATATTTGATTGTTTCAGACAAAAATGAAAAAGATAAACGCCAACAGGATGAAACTTCGAACATACCTTTGACGGGCACAAAGGAATCCGAGAGTGTAGATAGTTTAGGTAAATATTGTTAAGGGACGACGTAGAAAAGGGGAAGAATTTGTACGAGGGCTTACACAGCCAAGATGGCAGTAACATTTTTTTTATTTTTTAGTTAAGGTCGGCAGACAGGTTGACGGTCCACTTGATGGTAGGTGGCTACCGTCGCCTTTAACAAAAGAAACGCCACAGGTGCTACAAGTGTTCTGCCGTCTACAGTAGGATTTAGGATTAGAGAGAGACCAGTCGTTAATCTATGCGCGGTGGGTCTAGAAATTAAAATTAAATTAAATTTCGGAAATCTAATATGGAAGTTGTTTATTTATTTATTTATTACTAGCGACCCGCCCCCGGCATCGGCTGGCGTGCAATTTTTATATATATGAACATTCCCCGTTTATCCCTCTTTCCATTAGTGAAAACCGAATTAAAATCGGTCTACCCGTTCACGCGTGATGCCGTGACCAAGGGAAATGGGGATTCATTTTTATATATACAGATAAGGTAATAACATGGCCTCTAACGGGCAGGCATCAAACAAAATGCCGCCGCAATAATAAGAGGCACAGCTTGCGCCAATATAGTCCAGAGTAATTAATACAAAACAAAAAAGAGAGAAAAAAAAAACAGAATAACAAAAAAAAAATTTAATTATTAATTGTTCAAGAATATACTTACTTAGCTGGGTAAGAATAAATTCTGTAAGAACGGCGGGCGTTCAGATTGACTTTTTTAATATATTTTTATCACCAATCAACATCTCCATGTCCAGTGAATATTCTCATTTTTGACAGTCCATCACATTTTGACAGCAACGACCGTAAAATATATTATGCCATGAATGTATTATTTTGAAATAGTGCGCCTTGTACGACATCGTTTTCCAATACAAAGGCGCATTGTAACATTTCTCCCTTGTTTCCCTGTTCTGAATTGTGCACATATTGACATTCCAACCATTCGACCGGAAATTTCGAAATCGGTAAAGTATCATAAATGTGAAAATACATAACATTTTTGTATAGCGTAATTACTTATTACTCTATGCGAGACGTCAACGATACGATACTCTGTGGTTGTTCGGCGAATTCCATATTTGAAAAACTTTATCGCACTGAAATGGTTTTTGTTATTGACTTTAATAAAGTAATGATATTGAATGCATGGGTTCTTATTTCTTATTTCGTATAACCAAAGATTTTCAACTATATAGATCGGGCAAGACAAAAGAATCCGTAATGTGACATTTAGAACCACGTGGTACGAAATCGCTCAGTCCATCACCAACTTTACAAGGCTATTTAGCTACGCCATGACCATCCTGATTACGGCGATCGGGATCAACATTTTATAGGAAAAATTTTGAATGCCCTATCTATATATTCTATATATTTAATCTTTTTGCGTATAACATAATATGATATCATATAAAATGAATTAAATATTCTATGGAGCTTTTTTTTCTGTCATTGGATTTATTTTTATCTTTTTTTACGTTAAGATCGGCAGACAAGCTGACGGTCCACATGATGGTAGGTGGCTACCGTCGCCTAAACACAAGCAACGCCAAAGCTGCTGCAAGTGCGCTGCCGATAGGAAAATGTGGTCTGGCATCCCTTACTCCCTCACCGAAACACAACAGCACACGTGCTGTTATTTCACGGTGGTCTTCTGTTACTGCCGCCAGCCGAGCTGCCCAAATGACTACGAAACGCAGTGTCTCCTGCCACTACTTTCCAGATCCAGACCAGAGCCAAATTTGAAAAGTTAATTTTTCAAAGTTGACCGAGAATCGAACCCGGGAACCCTAAAACACAGTGTTAAAGCAAGCACGCTAACCACTCATTCAACGGACTCGTCAATTAAATTTTGACATAAATTTTTGAAAAAATAGTTTTCAGCTGAAATATTAGGACATTTTCACAAAAAAATTCTCTGTTACAGATAAAAACCCTGACATAATTCCTTTGGACGGCAAAATAAGTGACACATGCTCTAATAAGTCTTCAACCACAGACTACAGTTCAATAAGACCACTTATATCAAAAACGCCAACGGACAAATACGACTCGATACCGCCGAACTGCGATAGGTTCTATGATCACAACATAGATCCCTGTAACCAATACATTCAAATCCGACCAATGGAATACAGAAGGCCAACGTACCACCCAACGTTGGCTCCAATGCCAAACCTTGGACCGAGCATACAAAGTCTCGGAGCAATGTCGAGTTTGAGCCACATGCCGAACATTGGCCCCAACGAGTGCCACAGACAGCACGACAAGGTGTACGAAGATTGGTTGAAATATAAGAACGCCCTACCTTTGAACACGAGCGGTCTGGTAAGTTCAAACAAGTATTAAAGTTGGAATTTATGTTCTCTCAGTTTATATTTAAAACTTAAATTCAAGCAGCAATAGCTTCATTTTAAACTCAAACGGCAACATCAAAGAGATCATTTTTTTACTTTATTCTTTAAAAGTTATGCGCTGTCAAAGAACATCTGATGTGACGTACGACCATAGACAAAGTTTACATGAAATTTTTATTAGATATTTCTGTCGAAATTTCCGTGATGATTTACCATATTTTTATTTGACTATTAACTTGAATATTGTTAGGTGCGGGGTGAGTTAAAGTGCCGTGTAAGGGCGAGAGGAACGATTTATTTTCACAAACTAAGACTACTTCCGAAATCACTAAACTTGTCCTATGAAACCGTTAAACTTGAAGTCGTCAATGATTGCCTTAATGTGTCGCCGGTTCACGGTCGCAGATAACTTCGTAAAAGCTCCGAAGAATCGCTTTCGTATCGCTGGTTGTCCTACCACTACCTCTTACCGTATTCCAGAAAATGTAAACAAGATCGTAAACAAGCCATTGAAAGTTCGGGAATGCTATTTCTGTTGAAATGAAAACTCTATGTCGTAAAACTAAGGACCAATTTCCTTTCACACTAGTCGGGAAGGGGAGCGTGGCTGCCATCGATAGGGTGGAACGTTCGAGACTTTCGACCGGCGCGAACGCTTTTTCCAGAACGTTCCGTAGTTAGTCGTAACGTATCTGCTATACGTATACCATAAACAAGGTTTATATAAAATTTTAATCAGATGTTTTTGTCAGAATTTAAAAACAATTTATAAATTTTACATGACGAATTTAGCTTATTTTATTGAACTGTTAACTTGGATTATATTTGCTAAATATATCATATTCGAGTATAGAATAGTTTATAATAATTCTAGTTAAATTAGTTCTACGATCCAATAGAATGGATGTCTAATTTGATCCATCATTATCAAAATTATAATTTTACATAATGAATTTTATTAGAAACCATTTCTTGTAGATCTTTACTGTTTGACGCTAATACGAAACCATTGGGATAACATTTGTAGATTTTCTTTTAAAAAAAATCGGCTTGGCCAAGAGGCTGCGCTCGGTATTATTTTTATGCCGACGTGGACTTATTCCATGTAAGCCGAACATATTCTTATAGCGCCATCTACAAAATTTTAAGGTAACATCGTTGATTATCGTCCATGGGCAACGATATAAGTATCACAAACAAGATGGCGTTTTTATAAATAGTTAAATAAAAAGTTTTTTTTTATAAAATTGCATTTTTACAAGAAGTACAACTATACATATTCATATATTTGTTCATAAAGTGTTTGTATTTGGCTGATATCTGTAGAGGAATAAAAGTTGCTTTCTTTCTTTCTTTCTAAACCTTATCTAAATATAAAATTTCATGCAAATGGTTAGTATCTTAGAAACGGTTCTGAGATACTCGAAATACACGTGTCTCAAAATAATGCTCAGAAGAATATCTTTTCAGAAGAAAGTCATCTTTTGTGATTAAAAAAATTCAAGGGTCCCAAAATAAAAAAAAAATACATGACACGCCTATGTATGCCTTAGGGCCGGCACGGAAAAGTGTTTAATTTTTTTATCTTAAGCGCTTTTCATAATATTTCAAATTTCATTGCATTTATGCCACGGAAACGATCAGCGTGCTGCGGCATTCCGCCCAAGCATAATACAATGAAATTTGAAATATATTAAAAGCGCTTAAGGTACAAAATATCATGAATATTTTTTTAATAACTTTGCCGTGCCATTGCCATCCTGTAATTTTTGTTATTTGTTTACGTTTTTCCTTATTTGTTTTTTATCGATATAAATTGTGTTAACTTTCTCATGTTTTCCTCGCGAGGCATTTTTTTGGGACTGGATGTATACAAGAATAGGGGATTGGTCAAATTTTCACAAAGTGTTTTAAATTAATCTTCATGGATATTTATTCCCATAAAAAATACTATTTTATTTATTTATAGCCTTTTAGGTACTCAAATTCATGTTTTAATATTGTTTGTTTGAAAATGCCGCCAAAACGCCACGATAGTTCATCTGAGAGCGGGTAACGTCATTTGTGGTCATATCATAACAAAACAGCTGCATTGGCATAAGACAATGATTGCCCACAAATGACGTCACGCACTGTGATTGATGTTTCAGTATAGATTAAAAATATTGTAATAATAAAATTTTATTTCTTCATTTAAAAATATTTAAATGAATTATATTAAATTATTATTCGATAAATAATAAAAAAAATATATTTTCTTTCTAAGTACATTTTAGATTTTAATCTGATTACTGTCCGATCCCCTATTGCTCGTTTCCGACCCTGCCAATATAATACAACTCTGTGTCTTATAACAAGTGTGTTTATCTAATTTAGCTGCCGGCTGAACAGTTGATGCCACCGGAGTTGTACCCGCCGCCGCCGCCGCCCGCAATCTACAGCAATCCGAGCAGAAATCCTTTAAACCTAGCTCAAATGCCTGAATTGGAACCAAGGTATGAAATTTCAAATAACATGTTGAACAAATGCATTTAAACTTCTATAAACAGTGAAAAAATTATTTATTATTCATTAAATTTGTTTTTTTTTTTTTTTTTTTTTTTTTTTTTTTTTTTTTTTTTTTTTTGCGCTAAAAAAAAAATAGCCAAGATGATGAAGACCTTGAGAAGAAACCCCGAAAGAAATTCAGGATACCATTTTTTTTTGTCATCCATGTATCTTAGCCATATCTTATCACACTCCATTCATACATTCACTTACACAGTACTTACATTTACTTACCTACAATTATCTTATACTAGCGACCCGCCCCCGGCTTCGCCCGGGATGCAATTTTTATATATATAAACATTCCCCGTTTATTCTTCTTTCCATTAGTGAAAATCGAATTAAAATCAAGGGAAATTGTGATTCATTTTTATATATATAGAAGATTTGTATTGTATATAAAATATTAGTTATATTTATTACTAGCTGAGGTCGCAACTTCGTACGCGTGGTATTCTGTATAGCGCGTAACTTTTTTGTTTATAAACCGATTGGAATGAAACTTAATTTCATGAGAAGCTTTTATGTGTGTATTTATTAGCTTAATAACAATAGCTCGCCATATGACAGCCTTAGCTTAGAAAGGGGATCAACGATATCTGTGTACATGTGTTTTAGAAAAAAAAATATCATAATAAGCTATCCTTTTCGGGTAGCGGATCGGTTAGCGTTTATTTCATCTTTAAGTGATCTCCTGGGAGTGTTTTGCAACAGATGACACCTTCCTGGGATCGTCATCTTGCGTATTTTTTATGTTTTTATCCAAATCTTTTTAGCTGTTGGTCTTTTATAAAGTCGTACACATTTTTTGAAATTTAAAAAGAATTAAAACGGTCACACAATCCTCCACAATAGGTATTGTTATAAGTTTATGATGACGTCTGTTGGTGATTTTCTCTTTTAAGATACTCTTTGGACTTTACTCGACTCTGTATAGCCATTGGCTTTAAGCTTTTCTTTAGAAAATTCTCCCATTTCCTTTATTTTTCAGTGGCAATATCAAAAATGTGGTGTCCTGAACAATTCACACATAGTTATTTTTAATATTACTTAACCTATCTATATCTTTTATACATTATTATAATGAAATCATAAACGAGCCATGTCTGTAACATTAAATATTTTTTCAAAAAAATAAAAAAAAACAATACACGTTGTACTTATGTTATCGAGGTCAAAAAAATATTTTTTTAGAATTTTTGTGTTTGTCTGTGCGTTTGTGCACGCTTCAAATCAGTTATGATTTGAATGCAATTTTCACTGATATATTGTAGCAAGCTTCCTGTAACATTTAGTTTTTTTTTTATTCCAATCCGTTTACAAATAAAGAAGTTACACGCTATACCGAAGTTGCAGGCTCTAAAATTCTATGTTTATTGCTTAGAACCAAATTTAGTTCATATTTTAATGTGTTATTACAATTAAGATGTTGATTGTATCAGGAAAAATCACCATTAATGATAATAATTTATGTCCTAGGTACCACATGGAGTCCAGACTAGCGATGGACTCCAGGAGCTGTTCAAACTCGCCACCAGTTAGATTTAATACTGAAAGCAACAGTGCGTACTTCAATAAGAGTATGCTCGACAGAACTACGAATACGTTGCCACATTTAAAGCATAGAGTTAATGGTAAGAATTTAGGGTATTGTAATAATATTACACTTGTGTAATATCAACAACACATATTCTGTTATTTCCCGGCGGTTTTCTGTAAGGGGGTGGTAACTGCCGCCAAACGGTCTGCCCAAATGGCTGCGAAACGCAATGTGCCCTGTCACTACTTTCCAACTTTGAAAAATTAATTCCCAAAGTTGACCCTGCCGGAAGTCGAACCCGGGAACCCTAGAACAGATAGTTAAAGCAAGCACCCTAACCACTCATCCAACGGGCTGCTTTAAAAAATGCAGAAATTACATGGAATTGTAACATTTAGAGCTTCAAAAATAATTGTAACAAAAATGCTTCCTGGAATAAATATATTTCAGGACAATGAAGTTCGTTTAAACTAAAAAGTATTTCAGTACCGTATACTCGCAACACATATATCGGATATCATCAGAGATCCTCTCAAACCGCAAAATACTTAAAAAGTTTTTAAAACTTAGGAATTATTTTAGGAAATTTGTCACATAAAATGCGAACGTGTGGCATCGCTCCAAGAGCTACCGTCGTTTTTTAGTTTTTCAGTTTAAAAATTCCGCAATTTTGGCTAATATCTGAAAACTCGAAGCATTTCTCGTTTTTGATGACATATTTCTTCTAAAAAAATATTTTAGTTTTTTTTTTCTTTGCTAATTGAGTATAAGCCCCGCAAATCACTAATGCGCCTGGCCGCCATTTTGGTGACGTAATCTCGTGATACACTCAATACCATCAGTTTTGTTAGTTGTGTTTTTTAATCACGTTGATGTTAATGTTAGGTTTCTGCCCAGTTTGCGAGGATTATATCAGCAGGTAGCCTATTGGTAAACTGCCGACATTGACAGGATAAAGGATAAGCTGTAAGGAGAGTGTAGGTGGAACTCATTACTCAGTCTTGTTTGTGACTGCAGAACACAGTGTGTTCTGTCACTACACTACAACTAACTAAGAACTAGAACTTAGAAATTAATGTATGTTATTAATGTCGCTAAAGAAAGTGTATGAAAACGTCTATTTTTATTTATGTTAAGATCGGCAGACAGGCTGACGGTCCACTCGATGGCAGGTGGCTACCGTCGCCTATAACACAAGCATAGCTGCTGCAACTGCGCTGCCGCCTACAGTAGGGTTAAGGGTATGAAAATGGGCTCTGGCATCCCTTACTCACTCACCGAAATACAACAGAACACGTGCTGTTATTTCACGGTGGTCTCCTGTAATGGGGTGATTACTGCCGCCAGACGGGCTGCCCAAATGAGTGTGAAACGCAGTGTGCCCTGCCACTACTTTCCAGATCCAGACCAGGGCCACATTTGAAAAGTTCAAGTTTCAAAGTTGACCATGCCGGGAATCGAACCCGGGAACCCAAGAACAGAGCGTTAACGCAAGCACCATAAACACTCATCCAACGTGCTCGTCAAAGCTGTATAATTACGAATGATGAACACGGCTTTGTCGTGTGTAATGTAAAAAATTGTAACTTCATAAAGTTACAGGTAATTTTATAATTTGTCGAATTTTAGCAAAAATGTAGTTTTTTTTTCCCATAAATTTATGTGTTGATACCGCAATGACTTTTAGGCCTATCCAATTTTTTTTAGTAATAACAGCTCAATGATTATGGAAGAATTTTTCTTTGTCTATATATAAAGGTTAGTTCAGACTATATAATAAAATATATTATAAAACATAGTTATATAACATGTTTTATAATACGTATGTCATATTTGATTGTCTATAAGAAGAGTGCGTTTGTATACAAATAAATAAATGTGTGGACATTGACATATAAGACATTGACATTTGTATTTTTATAAGACATTGGTCTTATAACACATACCGTGAATATTATAAAAACATTGGTCTTGTAGTCATATGGTTATAGTCTTTTTGTAAATAAATATCTTGGTAATTCCTTGAGTGCACTTGAATGTATTTTAATAGAAAAATAATATGGAAATTTCTAATTGCATTCTAGGAGCAACATTCATTAGTTCGTTACTAACCACTAGTCCACGTTTGTTTCAGTAACTTCGCCTAATCAAACGCAAAACGAAGCCAGATCTTCAAAAGCGACTGAAACTTCGGAACCTGCAGTGACAAATAAGGAGTGTTGAAGTGACAATTAAAAAATGAACCTTGTGTCAAGTGTATAGTGTATAATATTGATTGTAATGAGATAAGACAACCTTCTCCCGTCCGTTCCTTTAATAACTCGTATTATAATTTTAACCGCATTTTTCTTAAATGGGATTTTAAAAAAACATTATTCGGTTTATTGCAAATCAAAGAGTAGGAACTTTTGGAAACACTGCTCCATATATAAATCATTTATATTTGTGTCAAGCTTATAAATATTATTATAAAATAAAATATTTAATGATGTTATAAAATTAGTCAAAATGGTTTTGAATCAAAATGACTTAAATTCAAATCAATACTAATTAAGAATATTTTAAAATATATATGTTTCTTTTTGTGGTATTTATAGATTAAGATCTCAGGCATGCCAGAAAAAAATTCTTTTCTAAAGGAAAAAATGTGGAAAATCGAGTAGTTTTCCTATGTACTTTGAAAGTATGCGTATCTGGTAAGTTGGGTAGACGGCCAGTATAGAGCTAAAAGTAAGTAAAAAAACTTCACTTATTTTGAAAAGGTTGATTTTTATATATGTTTTGGAGAGTATTATTACAAAATTATACTCAGCACTGCGAGACACTTCCCGTGGGTCATAACTTATTCTGCCAGATGCTTTAAGACTCCTGGCAGCGCGTACAGGAACGCGCGGCACAAGCAACCAATAGGGAATATGCACATTTTTTTTAATATTTTCATACGATAGGTTATATGTTATATAACTGTAAAAAAATATTCAGCGCCAAAAAAACAGAAATTTGGAAACAAATAAAAGTTAAAATTAACTAACAGCTACGGGCACTTTAAAAACACCCGCCCTTTTGGCGCGCTTGTTGTGACGTCAAAGTCAAATGCAATCAAAGTCAAAGTCAAAGTCAAATACAATCAAATGTTAAAAATCACAAACATCTACACGCTTGTTGACATTTCATAGACGTTCACGTCACATTCCATAGACTTTGACGTCACATTCGATCTGACCGTTTCAAGTATTTTGAATTTCCCACATTTTATGCACTTTTTAATAATTATTTTCTTAACGAAAGAGAAATAATATTAAAAAATATTTACATAGACATAATTCTAAAGCAAAAATGTTGATAAAAAATATATTTAAGCCTTTTTTTAATTAGACGCATATTCCCTATTGTGCCGCGTGCTGTTCGCGTGCCCATCGACACGCTGCAGAATGAAAGGGGTCTTAAACTCGTCTTAAGCTCTAAATTGGCCGTCTACCCAATTTAGCAGATATCAACACTACTCGATTCCCCACATTTTGTCCTTTAGAAAATAAATTATGCTGGCATGCCTGGGATCTTAGACCATTATTTAATACTAATTATTTAAGTACTAATTAGTACGCAAGCAGTTATACCTACCAACAAAGTAGAAATCTTAAGTGAGTGTAAAAAATTGTTGTCAATTCGCAATACCTGTAATATATAATATATAATTATGTTAAAATGGGGGTAAAAAAACAGATTCTCAAAAATTCTCAAAAATAATATAATACATATTTTGTTTTATCTGCAAATTATTTTAAAGAACAGGGTATGTGATGTATTTATGCGATTCTTTCCACTTTTAAAAATTATATTGAAAGATTTAATATAATTTATAATTAACAAAAAAAAAAAGTTAAAATTTTTTTTGTACTTACTTGCAGATATGTACCAATAATCGAATAGGACAGATATTACAGGATAATATTATTTGTTTATTTATATTTTTTTTATTCCTACAACAATAGTCCGACATAAGTATTAAAAAAAATTTGTATCAAATTTAAAAACAAAACAGACGCAACAGAAGGCCGCGTTTAATCAAAATTGAATATCGAACACTGTTTCTGAAAACAAGATGGATGACAAATTGCTATATTAATTTGTTATAGGTTAAAAATTCAATTCGTAAATAAGGAATCATCTGAATGAACATTTATATACAGTGTTTTTTTTGCCGGCATTTTTTATTTGAATAAAATATAATTACACCATGTAACGCGCGCCTTGTCCACCAAGTGATTGGCTGGCAAGTATATTATATTTTACTTGAAATAGAAGTAGTCACTGAGGTACCTTAGTTTACGTGTCAAATCAAATAATTTATTTCTCAAAAATAGGATAAGTTTTTTGAAGTGTATGATTGCGCCTTCCGATTTATCCATTATTTTTGTATATTGAAATTAAATTATATTTATTACTAGCTGTGCCCGCAACTTCGTACGCTTGGTGTTCGGTATAGCGCGTAACTTTTTTGTTTCTAAACCGATTGGAATGAAATAAACACTAAATTTTACAAGAAGCTTGCTACAATACATCAGTGAAAATCTCATTCAAATCAGTTAAGTCGTTTCTGAGATTAGCCTGCACAAACCCTCAGACAATTTTTTTTTTGTTAATATTTACAGACACGTCTCTTTTACGATTTTATTATATGTATTAATTTAATACAGTGTGTGGCCTGTATTAATCACGCGCGCCACACGCACAAACCGCATCTAAACAGGGCCGGGTTCAGCTAGAAATAAAACATATCATAAAATTTCGACATTTTTATCTTTTATTAAAAAAAAAATAGTCAAACAATAACAAAATGAAAACACAAATGAAAAAAATAAGACATAACAGACATCCTTCCTATCATGAGGCCAATAATTTTTGACTATTTTTAACGAGGCTTTTGTTCTATTTAAAATTTTTAACCATAAATGGATCTTTTCGAATCAATGTGTGTATTCGAATGTATCACGATCACGTTAATAGTTTATCACAATCGTTTAAATGAAAAAATGATAGATATATATACTAAAATAAAAATAAACGCATTTACTGCGCCCTCAGATCCTGTAGGTAGACATTATTACGTGAATTTTCACATCTGCAACCAGGTGTAGGATAAGACTGAATTCTTATTATTAATGGTTATAAGTAAACTTAATTAAAAATAAAGTGTGTAATTTTACGTATATTTATTCGTTGCAAAATTTTGCCTGCAGCTTTTTTTATTTGTTATTTGTTTGTTTATTTATTCACTTCCATACTTACATCTTTACAGGTTTATCCTAAAGCGATACTGTTATTAAATTAAAAATAAATTAATACTTTTTACACATTTAATAAACCCCGTCTACATCAACATAATTTGCTATATTAATACAGAAAATTTTGTTCACAAATTGTATGACTGAACTAGTCGTCAGTATAAGCGGAAATTACGTGATTATAATTATATATTTACTCCTTAAGAATCGGTTTTCATATAAGGCCCCGAATATGGAAATTTTATGAGGAGTAAAATTATTAATACAAGCGTTAACTAAAAAGCTTTACATTATTCTAAGCATTTCTACCCAAGGACCCAATTTCTATCCCGGCGACAAATGATGTCGCCGTTTCATCGAATTCCATTTTAGTATAATAGATGGCGCAATCGATAGTGTTATATTTTTGTAGTTCACCAATCAGTTCTACCCAAATCCGACAGATGTCTCCGCTTCACCTAATTATATTGTAGTATAATAGATGGCGCGTTTATTTATCCTCTTTTCCTATTGCACAGTCAAAGACAATCGTACCGGAGCTTACGCACGCACTGTTTCATCATGTTAATAAAATTTGGTATATTTCCAACAATCACGTTAATGATTCTTACAATCGTGAATTCATTGAGCGATCAATATATCCGCCATTTTGAGTCAAGTTAAGGTAAAGAAAAAAATTGCTAGCATTACGAAGGAAAAGCAAAATTAAAATGTTTAAATATACGTAAAGGTTAACCTTAAATAAATATGTCGTTGTGTGATTAACAATGCGTTAGGATTTTACCTACTTAGAAGATCGTTTTTCTTTAGATATTATTAAATATAAAACTTGACTACATTTTATTAGAGTAATGTTTTGAAGTATTAAATCGAAATAAATACGTTTCGTGAAAAGATTTTCAGTTAACAATTAAATTTATCCAAGTTTTGTAAAGCATATTTAACATGTAATGATAATGTCATCGCGAAAGGTTTTTATGTGCGGATACTTACCCATTTTAAAATCTAACCCTTATTGTTGTTTGATTAAAGGTGGATTTATATTACACCGGGCCGTGCCCCGTCCGTGCCCCGGCCGGGGCCCGGTGGCGATATTTATAGTATGCTTTTGTATGAACCAATTCATACTTCACCGGGCCGTGTCCGAGCCCTGGCCGTGCCCCGGCCTTTGAGAAAAACAAGGCGAGCGCACGGCCCGGTGGCGGCACGGTGTAATATGAATCATGCTTAAGTTTATCGCAATGAATTTGAATTTAAGACTTAAATGTCAACTATGTGACAGTTATTCGACTCAAATGTATCGTCGTTGTCAAACCAAAATCTGCTATCTACACTTTTTTTGAGATTCCAACATATTGACCTTATAGCAAACAGTTCATAATCTATCTTATATAAAAACTGATAGGTGTAATAAAATATTTTTTAAAATAAATCTTAGTGTAAAATTTTTCAGGCTAACTTTTTTTGTCAATATCACAAAAGTATACTTTTTGCATATAGCAGAATTCGGTTTGACAACGACGATATATTTGACTCATAAACGAGACAATATAGTCTAAAGGTGGATTTATATTACACCGGGCCGTGCCTCCTCCTTTAAGAAAAACACGGCGAGCGCACGGTCCGGTGTAATATGAATCATCCTTTAAGCGTTTAGTCTTTTGATTTGTGCTTTTGACTCGCGAACAAGTCAACATCATTAGTGACTCATATACAAGTAAGTGTTCGTTTTAATTGGTCAATAACTCGATCGACATAAGTACAGTATGGGGGGTGCAGGAACGGACGCAACACATTTAAAAATTGCTCTACATAACATTAATTGTTGATCCGTGGTACTTACGTAAGCTTTTTAATTATCATTCTTTGAAAGCGAATGCCTTTCCGGTAGCGCAATGAAAAGGAGCCTTAAGGCTCCGGTCTCGCTTTGCGACTCTACCTTAGCAAACAGAACTAAGCGCACTTTCACGCGTCTTTTTTGTTATGAATTGTAATTATTAAAAAGTACATTAAAAAAATATTTTTTGTATTTTTTTTTCATTAATTTATTAAAAAATAGGTCATTACTAAGTGGTTTTAAGAGGGACTGCATTAAAAAAAAAATTTCAACAAAAAAATATATGTATTTGCAGTGGTAAAATTCATGAAACTACAACTTTTTAAACCTCTTTAAATAAGAAAACTAAAGCGTTTATCAAAAAAGTAACCAGTTTAGATTATTGCTAACGATATGAGAATAAATGTAAACTGAATATATTTCGTATTTTTGTTATAATTTTTACGTAGCATGTGCTTGAATGAGACCTTCAACGCGTTCAACCTAAATAGAGGCATTTTTAACGCCCAATAGAGCTATTAAAATGTGCATCAAAATAAAATTAAAAAAGTGTTTTTGAAATTTCAAATCCATCACTTTCAATAAATGTAAAATATATTTCATTTATTCTTTTGTTAGTAACTGTAAAAAAACATTTATTTTCTGTAAATTATGCAAGAACACTAATTTTTAGGAGACTCGAGCCTTAAGGGCCGGTGCACACTGGAGGACGGCACGGCAAAGTTTTTAAATTTTTTTGTACATTTTAACGCTTTTAATATAAATTCATTATGCTCAGTCAGGAAATGGCAGGCGAGCAGTTTCAGTGTCAATGATTTTAAACTTTGTTTTTATTGTCATAATAAATAGTATCGCTTGAGAAACTTGAAAAGGTCGTGCGACCGTTCCGACGCGACGCCGCCGCGAGCATTCCGACGACTCCCACTTCGGCGACGTCGCAAGACTGCTCCTGGGCCTTGATTCTGTATGGCAATTATGATTTCACGCTTTTGTCTTACCTTAACAAAACACGTAATGTCTTGTCATGGTTTTTATATATATGTAAGAGAATGACTTTTTAGCAGATATCGTAACAATTTGAGGATATGACGTGGTTACGAAGTAAGATATCTCTTGGAATCGTTAAGTTTTAGCGTGCCGTCGCCCGCTAAATCGCGTGATAATATGTCAATCCCATACATTTTATTGTTTTCGACCTTCGTTATCGTTTTTAAAATGTTACTTTGTCTGAGGTCTTGCTGTCGCGAGTCGCGAGCGACCGCTGGCAGTATCCTGCCCCCGCGCCCGCACATACGCCTTGTGTTTGTATCTGCGGTCTGCCGCGCACACACTAATTTTTTGAAGTGCATCGGATACGGACGTGATATTCAAAATTGATTACGAAGAACTATTTATTTGGTTTAAATACACGAGATGTTAAATCGCGAGCAACCGCGAGCAGTCGCGTGAGACCGCGCGCCTTCTCTGCCGATCCGGCCGCTGTCGGTCCCTGCCTTTGTGAATTGAGCCTCAGCGTGTCGCCGTAGCATAATACAATGAAATTTGAATTGTATTAAAAGCACTTAAGTTACATAATACTATGAAAAAGTACAACTGAAGTTACAACTTTGTCGTGCCGTCGAAACTGGGTTAGTATTCAAAAAGTTTGTCTGTTATTTTAACAAAATAAGCACTTTAATGTTTTATTTAGTAGATATATATAGTAATAATTGTCTTTGAACATTACTGATCAAAGCCAACGATCCCACAAGATCATACGAGTATCGACGCATTGAATCACATTTTTAAAATAAAGATTTCACGTCTGTACATAAAACTAAATTGTAAATAATATCTGAGGTATGTTATAAATGTTGCCATACTAGTTATTTAGATTTTAAAGTTAGTAATATTAATATACGTAGATATACATATAAAATAAAAATTATATTAATGTAATATAATATTGAAACGAGCTTTTGTTGAAATGTATTTTTTGTGAATATTAAAAATTTGGCGTGTATTAATTTAAAAATAGGCTGCATGATTATTCGTAGGCGTTGTACTTCATTATATATGTATATATTATTTTATTATTTAAATTGTATTTTTTACGCATACATAGAATTACATTATTATAAAATTCATACACGCTTATATGAAAAAAATAATAATAATATAAATTTTTCGATTGTTAATATATTGATGGACTCTGAAGAGTTGATGCGATGTTATTTATTATATTAATTAAATATTAAATTTATATATGTATATTAATGTGATACATGTATATAATCTTAGCTCATGAATATATTTCTCAATAATATTTAAGGTTCCAAACACTTTACGACCTAAAACATAATTCAGTCTAGATTTTTCTAGTTTGTTGTTTTTAAAAGAAAACTCGCATGTTTTCAATTTTTCGTCTATTTTGTTCGTATTTTAATAGATCCGAAATATTGATAATATTTTGTTCAATAAGAAATATAACATAAACTGGTTTTTATTTTTCGCTTGTGATCTTTATCGCAGTGATGACTATGGCGCCGAAACGGCGACAGTGGCGCCCAACTTTTTATATTTTAGGCGATCCTTCGGGATCTTAACGTTTTTCCAGAATAAGAAGTATCCTATCTTTTAATCCAGGACAAACTGTCAGTGTGCCAAATTTCATCTAAATCATTTAAGCATTTTTGGCCGAAAGAGGAACGAAAATCCATACATCCTCACAATCTTTCGTCTTTTATTGGATGAGTGGTTAGGGTGCTTGCCTTAACGCTCTGTTCTAGGGTGCCCGGGTTCGATTCCCGGCAGGGTCAACTTTGAAAATGAACTTTTCAAAATTGGCTCTGGTCTGGATTTTGAAAGTAGTGGCAGTGCACAGTAACCACCCCCTTACAGAAGACCACCATGAAATAACAGCACGTGTGCTGTTGTGTTTCGATGAGTGAGTAAGGGATGCCAGAGCCCATTTCCCTATTCGCTCCTAATTCCTTAATCCTACTGCAGTCGGCAGCGCACTTGCAACAGCTTTGGCGTTGTTTGTGTTATAGGAGACGCGACCATCAAGTGGACCGTCAGCCTGTCTGTCGATCTTAACATATAAAAAAAAAGTTTATCTAACATAGAATAAAAAAAACTACTAGCTCTCCAAAAATGTTTGGAAAAAAATATGAATTGTTCATCTACAAATATCTTTTATTACTTATTCTTTTTTAGTACTTTTAAAAGTTAACATTTGGTTATTCCTTATCCTTAATCCTACTAGGCTTCGGTAGCTACCTACCATGAAGTGGACTGTTAGCCTGTTTGACTTAAAAAAAAATCAGATTTTTTTTTATTAGATCAGGGTAGCGCTTGACCACTATCTCACCTGATGTGTTCCCACAGAACTACAACCTCGGGGTCTTCAAAACTGGGGTAAATGGGCATTTACTAGGTAAGCGTGGTCCACCTTCGGCCACATCTGCACCTCACATCAGGTGAGATAGTGGTCAAGCGCTACCTCGATTTCATAAAAAAAAAATGTGAGGTGTAGATGTGGCCGAAGGTGGACCACGCTTACCCAGTAAATGCCCATTTACCCTGGTTTTGATGACCCCGAGGTTGTAGTTCTGTGGGAACACAGACGCAGGCAATGAGTTCCACTCCTTAGCAGTCCGAATAAGGAAGGTGGAACTGAAACGCTTCGTGCGTGATCGAGGTACATCGACCACGAATGGATGAAACCCCCGCCCACGCCTAGTGTTCCGCAAGTGGAACGGTTCCGGTTGGATTAAAACGTACAGAATAGATGCACACTCTCCATAGTGTAGACGATAGAAAATCGATGGGCAAGCTACTTTTCGGCGATGCTGCAGGCTTTGAAGTTGGGAATCTACAAGGGCGTCGTTGCCAATAAGCTTATTTGCTCGCCTTTCAACGTGCATCATAGGTGCGAACAAAACTGCAGCTAAAAAGTACTCGGTCTGAAAAGTATTATTGAATTTTATTATATTATAAATAAATCTTACAAGATTGTATGATTGATAGAAAAGTAAATCGAATGTATTCATGAGCTAAGATAACAATAAATGTAAAATTTTATTACGAAGGTAATATTAAATGTAATCATTTTGTTGTACAACTGTCACGGAAGGTCTAAAGGCTAAATTAATATAGACATAAATACTTTTAGCATCGGGCGTAGAATAAAAAGTCATACATCTAGAAATACTCAAAAACACTTCCTTTTTCCGAAAGCTTTTTGTTGATATTGTCGTTTTTTGAATAAATCAAGACTGTTGCATGAAAAAAAGAGGAAGTATAGCAAATCGGGCATACATGCGTACACTTTTATTTTTATTTGAAATAACGCATTAACCATTTTTAGTTTCATCTCTATTTTTAAAAATAACCCGCAACATAATATGTGCGGACCCTATTGTAGTAATAATTGCACAGTCTAACCATACTTATGTCATACAGTCGAGCAACGCTCAATGTTCGAGCCTGCAAACTGAAGTGACATCGCCGAACGTTGCTATACGCAGGTACGTTCGTTGCCCGACTGTATGACATAAGTAAGTATGGTTAGACTGTGATAATAGGTTGGGGAAAAAGTTTCTTTTCATTTTATATGAAAACTCAAGTTTTTTTTTTTTTCAAAGTTTATTTACATTTATTTACAGTATATATGTGCCATTTTGTTCGATGACTTTTTGCAATCTTGTAGCTTAGTGACATGATCCCGTTGCTGTAGAAATTTTCGGACTTCTGATAAAAAATCACGCGACAAGTGGTTTTGGCAGTCCTCTGTTATGTTAACCTGACACTGCCTAAAGAATTCTGAAGAGTCCGAAACAGGTGGAAATCTGAAGGTCAAGGTCAGGGCTATGTGGCGGATGCATTAACACCTCCCAGCCAAACTCTCTTAAAATTTGCTAAGTGGCTAAAGATGTGTGTGGTCTAGCGTTGTCGTCTAGCCTTTCTATTATTCAATTCCGGCCGCTTTCTCTCAACTTCTTGCTTTAATCTCATCAGTTGTTGGCAGTAGAGATCCGAGTCGATGGTTCTGCCCGGCGGTAAAAGCTCATAATGAACAATGCCCTTCCAATCCCACCATACACACAGCATCACCTTATTGCGAGCTAACCCGGGTTTTGGCACAGTCTGTGAAGGCTGACTGACCTTTGAAGGCGTCCTTTTTCGCACGTTCTTGTCGTACGTGATCCACTTATCATCACCAGTGGCTCTAGCATGAGTTTACGATACTACACTCGCTAGCGAGAGCGTAAAACATTTATATGGAAAATTGATAATTTGACATTGACAGTTCACGATTTCCCATACAAAAGTTTTACGTTCTCGCTAGCGAGTGTAGGTGTAGTATCGTAAACTCATACTAGAGCCTCTGTTATCAATCTCTTTAAAAACGGTTCGTTTTCATTACGTCTCAATGAAGAATCGCAAATGAATACAAGATTCATAAGGTTTCTTTCAGTGAGTTCGTGTGGCACCCATTTTTTTCAAATGGGTCAAAACTCTTTTGTAGTCAATTCCCAGTTCTCCACCTATGTCATAACCACTGATATGCCGATCTTGCTCAACTTTTTTAAAAATGGCGACTTGGGCGACCTTTTTATCCGTAACAAGGCGACCAGACCGAGGTGCATCTTTGAGATAGAAATTCCCGGATTGAAAATGCTTAAACCAAATTTGTGCTACTTTTACTGACGCTGCGTTAGGTCCATAAACTTCACAAAAATTGTTCGCGGCTTGCGTTGCATTTTTCCTTTTTTGTAATAAAATTTTAAAATGTATGGAATTTATTCATTAGATTCACACCTTTTGACAGAAAGAAAAACAAAAAAAAATTGCTGGAAACAACATTTTACTAATTAATTTTTTTGAAATGTAACCCCTTCTTAATGTCATCAAATATATGTTTGGTGATTCAAATATAAAATTTGTATTGACTTTGACATTGACAGATTGCTTTTAAACACAATCAGCTGACAGTATATCTGGTGTATTTCGTAGTTATTGTATCTTTTAGTCGCTCTAGCGATTAAAAAATATGTCACCGACGTTGAAAGAATCGTCCGCCATCTGCCTAATGTGAATTCTTTGACCAATGATTTTTTTTTTACTCCTTTAGAACTAAAATATACATATTGATTACATCGTCTACCAAATTCTATGTTAATTAATATGTGCAAAATATACTTACTGATGATCTGTTGCATAAGTGTACATTATAGTTCCAATTATTAATTCACGTCATACAGCCAATTGCTCTTAAATGTAATTAAACTGTAAATGAAAATTAGACAGACAGAAGCCTAAATATTATTTAAGTAATAACCTTTTATGTGATGTCTAATTTGAAAATAAATGTGAATTTATTAACAATGATGTGTTTGTTTTATTGGAAACCTATTTACCTACATCATTTACATATCTTCTCTATATATAAAAATGAATCCCCATTTCTCTTGGTCACGGCATCACGCGTGAACGGGTAGACCGATTTTAATTCGGTTTCCACTAATGGAAAGAGGGATAAACGGGGAATGTTCATATATATAAAAATTGCAACCCGGGTGAAGCCGGGGGCGGGTCGCTAGTAAGTAATAATAAATATTTATTTAATAGGTCGGGGGAAAAGTTTCAGTAGTTTAAGAGATAAGGCTTGATGGTCGGACAGACGGACACACGAGTAATCCTATAAGGGTTCCGTTTTTTTACTCGGACGTACGGAACCCAAAAAATTTTTTTTGTATGATACCCGTCCGAAGCCGGGGCATCTCGCTAGTATTTACTAAAGATACAAGAAAGAATATTTCGAGGCGTAATCGTGCTGACTCATTGGACTCATTTACGGATTTAACTCGTCGCAGAGATTGTACAGATATGTTTTATTGAGTCGACCTTTAGAAATCCCAGAATATTACTGCAAAGATAAAAAAAGGACTGCACGTCAGAAATTATGTTTATACATATAATAAAATCGTAATAAACGAGCTGTGTCTATACTTATGTTACCGGGGTCAAAAAAATAGTTTATAGAATTTTTTGTCTTTTTGTCTATGCGTTTGTGCACGCTAATCTCTGAAACGGTTTAACCGATTTGAATGCGATTTTCACTCATGTATTGTAGCAAGCTTCTCGTAACATTTTTGATTCATTCCAATCGGTTTACAAACAAAAAATTTACGCTCTATACTGAATACTAGTGTTGCCCAAATGCAAGACCAAGACGAGACTTAGCCAGTCTTGGTCTTGGTCTTGCGTCAATATACCTGGTCTTGGTCTTGGTCTTGGTATTGCGCTCACAGTCTTGGTCTTGGTCTTGGTCTTGCAGCAAGAGTCTCGCAAGTCTTGCAATCACCTATTAGCCTATTGCCATTTATTAAACACGTTAGTTTACATCTTAGAACAAGGTAACAGTAGGTACATTTTGGGCTTAAATAAAGACCAACCAAATTAATAAAATTAACTAGACAATATTTTAAAGACTGTCTGTCAAGTGATAGGCCCTCACCTTATATGGAATAGAAGAGTTGTAGAATAAAAACAATCTATGCAATTTACAATTTATTTAAATAAAAAACAAAACACAAATTAGTAATAGCTTTGACATGATGCAACTTATATTAACTTTATATTAATTCTTTTGACCAAGAATTAATACAGAGTAACCATCTGGCTGACTCATCACTTAACCTATTTCTATGTTTTCTAATTACTAACGATGCTTCAGAAAATAATCTCTCAGCAGGTACTGAAGTTGCAGGTATAGAAAGAAAATCACGAGCCATCTTGGATAAAATCGGATATTCCGTCTCGTGCGTCCTCCAACACTCTAAAATGTCTTCCGAGCTGGCGGCTCTTGGTTTACTTAAGTACTCCTCCAACTCGTCAATGACTAAGCCTTGAAGACCAGATCCAGATCGAGATGACGTAGAGGGACGTGCATACAGTTTCTCAAAGTCTATTATATCTTCATCTTCATTATATTCACATACTTTATTTCTTGGTGGAGACTTATACACCGAGTGTAGATTTTTATACTCTTTATAAAGTTCATTAAATTTGCACAGGCTTTCTGTTTTAATTTGCTTCCCCCATAATGTCATATCAAAAGTCTGAGCTTTGTGCCTTGGGTCTAAAATTAAAGTGGTACAGTAAATCCAGTTGCTCTTTTTATAATGCTTTAGCATTTTATCTCGGGCTGCTTGGAAACCCAGAACAAGCCTTTCATCCACTTCGGTTCGATTAGGTTTCTCATCTAATTGTTTTACCATGGATTCAATTTTGTCGAGCAAGAGATTGAATGATACAATGACAAGTGGTAATGTAACATATTTTTCTCCACCAAGTTTCGTTGATAAAAGTTTAAAATTTATTAGAAACTTATATATTTTTTCGAGTATTTGCCATTCAATTTCTGTGATTTGAAAAACATTCAATTCGACGACAGAAGTGCACAATATGTTAATGCCAGTTCTAACTTTTAAACCAAATCCAATCATATCATGTGTGGAATTCCATCTCGTTGGACAGTCGAGTATGGGATTCAGATTTGTTGGCACGCCAGCTGCTTCACAAGCAGACTGGAACTTCCTCTTAAGTATCTCACTTCTTTTTATTTTACTGGAAATACTGCGTAATTTTGTAATAGCTGTACGTGAGTCTGCAATATTTGGCGCATATTCTTCATCTTCCTCAGTTTTGTCTTGGTAGTCTTCATACTGTTCCTGTTCTTCATTGTCAGTTTCACTGTCTAATGCTAAGGTCTTCAATAAATCTTGCACACCAAGGTTCAAAATGTGAGCAAAGCACCGGAAATGTTGATTGTCTGAATCAAAATGTAGCAGTTTGCCAAGTTCACACATAAATTTTGTATTTGCAGTTGCGTTGTCGACTGTGATACCCTGTATTTTATTAATAATGTCATATTCCAATAAACATTTGTGGAAAATCGTTGCAATATCTACCCCAGTATGTCCACCGCGCGATGGTATAAAATCAAGGACTACAGATCGATACTTCCATTCGTTGTCTATATAATGAATAGTGACCCCGTAGTAACTCCTACCAGCAATGGACGTCCATCCATCAATGGTAAATGACATTTTACATGAGTATTGTTGTAGTCGATTTTTAACATGCGATTGTAGTTCTTCAAATCGCTCTTTGACCTTCCTTCTAAGTGTCGACCTTTTAGGAAATACTGTATTCGGACAAATCAATCGAAAATATTCTTGTGTATCTTCGTCATCGAAAAATGAGAAGGGTAGATATTTTTTTACAATCCAATCAACAGTAGCTGTCATAAAGTTGTCACTGCGGTTTTCAGATACTGACTGAAATAAAATAATAAAACATATAACTTAATAATATTATTAAATTACATATCCCATTTCCCTATCCCTTTCCAATCCCTTATCCTTAATCCTACTGTGGTCGGCTGCGTACTTGCAGCACCTGTGGCGTTGCTGGTGTTATAGGCGACGGTAGTCACCTACCATCAAATGGACCGTCAGCCTGTCTGTCGACCTTAACATAACAAAAACAATCATATTAATTGACGAGCCCGTTGGATAAGTGGTTAGGGTGCTTGCCTTAACGCTCTGTTCTAGGGTTCCCGGGTTCAATTCCTGGCAGGGTCAATTTTGGAAATGAACTTTTCAAAGTTGTCTCTGGTCTGGATCTGGAAAGTAGAGGCAGGACACACTGCGTTTCGCAGTCATTTGGGCAGCCCGCCTGACGGCAGTAACCACCCCCTTACAGAAGACCACCTTGAAATAACAGCACGTATGCTGACTGCTCTTGTGTTTCGATGAGAGAGTAAGGAATGCCAGAGCCCATTTTCCCTATTCCTTCCCAATCCCTTATCCTTAATCCTACTGTAGTCGGCAGCGCACTCCAGCACTTGTGCCGTTGCTTGTGTTATTTATGGGCTACGGTAATCACCTACCATCAAGTGGACCGTCAGCCTGTCTGCCGACCTTGACATAAAAAAATATAGGTATATACGATACATACAAAGGTAAACAAATAAATACCCGTTGGTAGAAGTAAAAAAAAATTGTTTTGTTCGGCGAACAACAGCGACTTTATTTAGGTAAATTACTGTAATTAATTAAGTAGGTATTTATGTAATATATTTTTTCTTACCTGTCTACTTTTTCCAGCGGTTATTAAAAATCTTGATATATCTCCACTTAATGTGGGTTTTTTCAAAGGAAGAAATATTTGCGATTCCTTCGCGTGAAAAGATAGTAGATGCTTCCTTAAGCCTGAAGTGTTTCTATTTTTCATTTTAATCTCAACCTTTTTATGTTGGCACAATTTACACCTTGCAATTTGGGACGCATGAATTATTTCGAAAAACTCATCGAATTTGCTTTTAGGTCTTTTAGATCTAATTCTCCAACTCTCACTACTCCGACTAGAACTATTTGAATCTTCGTCACTCTCACTCATGTCAACATAGATTAGAGCAGGTTTATGGGGAAGAAACAATTAATGCACTATACTCGAAGGGAAGCTTGGGAATAAATGAAATTGAAATAATAACTCCTATTTATAAGCACACGCCAAAACACCGATAAAGGAAAGTCGGCATTCTTTGATAAAACAATGATTCTTTGGAAGATTAAAAAATACAGAAGTGACCAGTTATTGTATGCCTACTTAACAATAAAATAGCTGTGTAAATAATATTGTGTATTATGTTCTTTTTTCGATGGAATTAACATTAATTAAATCAAACTTGCCTAGGTATGTTGCCTGCTGTATTTATATACTTACTAGCTACTAGAGTATGATAGAATTTGATATACCTACACTCCTACAGTCCAATATAACATAATATTACTACAATAATATCACTACAATAAATTATCTAATATGTACCTATTTTTACGACTATAATATTTCTTGCGAGGACAACAAAATCTGTATTATGTAGTATTCGTTCTGAGCACCAGTAAATTTATTTTATTCTTTGGAATATCGGCAACCTTTGATGTGCGAGCGGCGGCGATCAAACAGTGTCAAATGCTGTGTCGCAGTCTTTTAATAAAAATTTTGCAGGTACGTAAGTAGTGACTCATTGGTTGGTCGTGTTGCTCGGCGAGATTAACGAAATTAGTAGAGTCGGTTGCTAACTATAGTAATTTAATGTTTTTGTTTGCTACTTATTGAATTTGATAAAAATAATATTTATATATAATATTTTTATAACAATATTATAAAAATATTATATATAAATATTATTTTTAACAAATAAAATAAAAACCGTTATAACCATCAAAAACTTCATTTTTAATTTTCTATTGTTTTGACGTTAATGAGTAATTAAGTAAGTACATGTAAAAGTTTCAAATGAACAAATTATTTTAACTTGACTTTGACTTGTTAATTTAACAAACATGTAATTTTAGTAAGTATTTCATTTTCATAATTTTAATTTTTTTATATATTATATTTGGTATAATCCACTTTTATTAATTTTCATAAGTAACACCCGCTCAGACATTACTATTATACAGACACAGTTATAAATATCTGCATCCACTCCACGGATCCCTTGTTCTGTTCTAGCTTGGTGTAAGCGGACACCACTGCCGTTACGAACAAAATGAAACCAAGTACACGCGTAATTTTGCGGATTATTTTGCCAGTGTTATTTTCTATGGAAAAGGCCCATAGAACCATCAATGATTATGAAATAAGTAATCATAAATACCGCCGACCGACCAATGGTTTATATCGCGTAAAGTAAAAGAGATTAACCACCAAATTGACTGGCGCAAAAACTGTTGCTAACTTGCTATACTCGACTCGATGAGTTTTAAATTTTGCTGAATAGAATAAAACCTAAGACAATATAAGTATATCAGGTTCAGGACTAATATAAACTTGATAAGTACCTACATAATGTTTGTATAATTTTATTGGTTAGGTACAATTTTTATCACTAACCTACTAAACATCGATGCACCAGGGCAATTATCAGTCATGCCAAAATTTCATTTCATTTCAATCAAACGTCTTTGAGCTGTCTTAGTGCTTTAGTTTCAAAAGGTATTAAGAGTCAACGACTTGATAAAGGAATGAATTTACGAAAGTTTTCGCTTTAGTTTTCGTACCCCACTGTACCTTCTACCCTACCTACAAAATTTCTTTCAAATGCATTAAAATTCATTAATTAATTAGGTAAGTACCTACCAAGTACCAATGTTATATAAGTTAAAGTTAATTAAACAAGAGCGTAGGTAGGTATGAACTTCGTATGTAGGTATGAAAATAAAATTGAAATAGGTATCATTGTTTCAAAGAGATAGTGTACAGAAAAAGACACATTTTTATCTTTTATCCAGACGGCAGACGCAGACGAAGTTGCGTTCAAAAGCTAGTCTATAATTTAATCAGATACCTATGATGTAAGTAGGTGGGTAAGTACCTACCTATCCAGTATCTACGCGGACCGGACACATCCACAACATGAGGGTCATGATCACGAGGGTGGCTGTTCGTTTACTTGCAGATAAATTTTCATTAAGTAATAATTATACCTACCTAATATAAGTATAATCATTACCTATACCAATCGAACTTTACGTGAACAAAGACGCGGGCAAAACGTAATCCATACTTTAATATCATAAATGTGAAAGTAACTTTGTCTGTCTGTTACCTTTTCACGCCCTAACTACTCAACCGATCATCATGAAATTTTGCACACACGTTGTCAGGGATACAAGAAAGGACATAGGATAGGTACTTTTCACCCAGAAAAAGTACTGTTCCGAAGGGGTCTTCTAATAAAAAACTTTTTATTTTCCCATGATTTTTCCACGCGGACAAAGTTGCGGGCACTAAATAAACTAAATAAATAACACAATCAAGTATGCAATTGATTTGGTTAAAACCATGTTAAAATAGATTGTAACTTGCTAAATTCTTTTTTAAATAAATTCATAAACACGTTAAAAGTTAAGTCAATTTTGTGTAGAATCTAGAAAGAGAACCGACAAAAGTTGCCGCTTTATGACAGTGCAAACTAATTTAGACTTTAAACCGTAGAGATTTAGGGCATCATTAGCTACACAAGGAAGCTGCGAGGCAGGCATGTCTAAATTCACTTTGAACTGGAATTTTCACCGCGCGTATGTTTGTTGAAAATTAACTTAAGTGCTCATACTTTTAAGAGCTGAATTTGGTTACACATATCGATACAACTACGCAATTGCGGCGAAAATCAAATAGAGTCAAAAGTTGTTTTTACTACCTATTCTTGATGTCTTCTTAATATTAAATTTTTAAATGTAATGAAATCATCTATGTACATGAAATATTACTTATGTTTATGTATTTACTTTTGATTTACTTAATTATTCTTTTTTCAAATGCAGTAGTCTATTCTATTGGTTAGATTACAATGTCAGATCTATGGCTTTACAATTTATGGATAAATATTTTAATATTTATTTCCTTTTTATTGTTTGAGTTTCCTCCAACAAGTCACCTCAATAGGCAAAGTTTGTTGACCAGGCAAAGTTACCTACATTGACGGTACCTAAATTTTTTTTGGGAACTATATTTTCCGTCATCAAAATTTATATTTTGTCATCAACTTGTACCTATCATCTAATTAATAGATCTGTCGGCACGAAATATTTTCATTGTCAATTAAATAAATGGGTCGCCAGGTATGAATTTACAAATTAATGTCAATATATATCTAAAATAATAAATGTATTATCAAAAAATCGTAGTTTGTCCTATAAATAAAACTTTGTTGTGAAAATAATAGATTTGTCCCTTAAATAATAGCTCCGTACTCAAAACAAAATAGTAGCATCTGTCAGCAAATATATCAATTATCGTATCGTCGCCAGATTATGACTTCTTTTTATTTGTTATTTTGTCACCAGTACAGTAGTTACATTTTATTTTTTCGGTTATCAAATAATACAATTCGTTACCAATAACAGTTCAGTTTATAAATTTAATGAAAAAATGTTTAAATAAAGGGGCGGAGCAAAATTCTACTAGATATTTACGTAAATTATACTATATTATAATTTACGTAGTTATTACGTAAATTATAATAAAAAATAAATCAATATAACACCCCAAATAAATAAATACATCCTAGCAATTTACGGGATGTAAATATAGTAAAACAATATCTATGATGTATAATGAACTAGCTGTGTCCGCGGTTCTGCTCGCGTGGTCTCAGTGGTTTGATTTAAATTGCAAGACGCAAGAGTCTTGCAGGCTTAGTCTTGTTCTTGCTTAAATCTTGCAGGGTCAGTCTTGGTCTTGGTCTTGCTACAATTAGGCAGTCTTGGTCTTGGTCTTGGTCTTGCAAAAATGCAAGAACAAGACCAAGACTGCAAGACTTGCAAGACTTTTGGGCAACACTACTGAATACCACGACGAAGTTGCGGGCTCAGCTCTTGGTATTTATATTGATTCTCACATGCAATTTTTATTTGGCCTGGTTGTACTTAATCATGCATGTTATCAACATTTCCATCATAACTATGCAAGACTCTTTAAGTTTTCTTTTCATATCTTTTCTTTTTTTAGCATATGAGTGTCCAAAACAGCCATCCGTTAACGTTGTCATATAATATAGTCTATGGGTCTATGGTGATCATTATAAAACGTCAACTCGTGGCTGAGTCTACCTACAACTACATGTAAGAAACATTAGTGAATAAAGAAGCCTTACCAAGTCTCCAGTCGTCTCTTCTTATTTTCTTCATCACCGCCCGTGTCCCAGACACATGACAAACGTTTGCATAAACTGCTACGTGTATCGACCAATCAGACACGAGCTTGCATATGACCAATGACAGACTTTGATTTGATAACAAGAATTAACAAATTTTGTTCCTTCCAGAAGTATTAAATCTCAAGAAATATGCGTAAATTTACGTTCTTTGTTAGTCATTTAAAAACTTGAACAAAACAATTGAACCGTCGTAAATCACTTCACTTGTCTTCAAAGTTTCCTCAAGTGTTTCTTCACCGTAGAGCAAATGGTCGTCGTGAAATCGAAAAACTCTCAGAGGTACCAAGCCGGACAGGTATATTGGACGTACGTCTGCCGTGTTAGCAACCATCCCTTGTGACTATTGCTTTCTGTTATCGTAAATAGAAAATTAAGTTATTGTGCTTGGCTAATATTGCCAGCTTTGTAAGTCTTATAACACTTAGTAATCTTATTCATAATAAGTCTTAATGTTACTCTAATAAGACCTAATCCAGACGTAATAAGGATTCGGTGTAATTTTGTACAGCATGTTATCTCTATATAAAGTGTAGGAGCGGTTGTCCTACTTCAAACCTATTTTTATATACCTATTGACTCCAAATACACAAAAGGTGTTTATATATATATATATGAACAGATTCGAAATCATGCCAGTACATTCACAGAGGATGCATCACATGAACCTCTATAAAAGTATCATTTGGTCATAGTTTCGAACCATAGGCTTTGGGGGCACTTTTCCCAAGGCTATCTTGCTATACCCTTTGACACTCCTCCTTTTGCGGAATTTTCTTAAGGGCTTCACTGAGGCAAATGACATTTACTATAGAATTCGCTGGCGGCGGATCCAATTCAACAGGCCTAGAAATGGTGTTTTAGTGTTCTTACCATTAGAACAATAGATACACAAAATAAAATTTTTTATTAATACAATTTTTTAATCTGATATTAACTTATTAATAGGTACAGGATTCATATGCGTGCAATAAGCCGTTTTCGAGAGAATTTTCAATAAAAGTCAAATTCTTCTTGTGTTCTAACTTTTTTTGTGGAGTTTCTATTACTTTAACGAAAATTCTAATTAATACAATTGGTTCTTCACATGTTTAAGTATAATATATATTTTTTTCAAAGCAATTGTCTTGTCCATTTCTTGTAACATTTTCATTAAACAATGTATATTTTTATTATTTAGGGTTTGTCTCCTCCTTAAAAAGGAATCAAAACGGACTATATGTGACTCAGCGAGACGATCTCAAAATGGCGGTGCTTCCCCCTCCACCGCAAGCGATGCCTCACAGTCCTCCTCAACGTAGCGAATTCTTCGATTCTTAAACTATGGAGTGGTGTAATTAAACTTTGGATGTAAATGATAGATGTTTAGCTGCAGTTTATCTCTCTATTCTGTTATCTTCAATTTTATGAATTGCCTCCCACTATAGAAGCAATAATTTAAAGACATATTCACGTCAAAACTCTGTTTAATTATATTTTAGATGTTTTATAGACAAGGAATTTTTTTTTTTTAAAGATGGGTTTGCTCTATCCGTGTTGGAAAGATGAGGTCGACAATGAGCGAACTCACCCAGAAGATGCCCATTCACTCGAACCTTGAAAAGATTTGGGTTGCATGAGCTCGGAAATACAGACGCCGTCAGGGAGTTCCAATCCTTAGCCGTGCGCATTATAAAAGATGTTTTAAAGCGGTTTATTGGTCCGAAGAACACCGTGAAATAACAGCACGTGTGCTGTTGTGTTTCGGTGAGTGAGTAATGGATGCTAGAGCCCATTTCCCTATCCCCTCCTAATCCCTTATCCTTAATCCTATTGTAGTTGGCAGCGCGCTTTGGCGTTGTTTGTGTTATAGGCGACGGTAGCCAACTACTATCATATGGACCGTCAGCCTGTCTGCCGATCTTAACATAAAAAAATAAAAAATAAAAATTACAGGGATTTCGATAAGGTGAGCATGGTAACTAGCTGTACGTCTGCATGTCCGATAGAAAAAAGGGGAAGGCGGTATGATCTCATTCAGCTCCCAGGCACTCTCTCCGAAGTACGCCTTATAGAATACTCACAGACAGGCAATTTTGCGTCTCTGTGCCAGGTTCTGCAGCTTAGTTCTTATTAGTGTACCGTCGCCAATGAGCCTCCATGCTCTGCGATTTACCGAGTCGAGTGCGGCAAGTTGATATTTTGCTGAGCCATCTTTTAACAATTAATAAAAATGAGCACGGGCGAAGTTTCGGGCACCAGCCAATAATATTGTTACGTGCGGGGTGAGTTAAAATGCCGTGTAAGCATTTATTTTCACAAACCAAGTAGACTGCCAAAATTACGAAATTTATCCAATGAAACCGTTCAACTTGCCAAAAGTCGTCAATGATTCCCTTAATGTGTCGCCGGTTCACTGTCGCAGGTAACTTCGCAAAAGCTCCAAAGAGTCGCTTTCGTATCGCTGGTTGTCGGCAGCAGTCTTATTTATACTTGGCGCCAAACGTCCCGATGTATTTCGAATTTACCAGAAAATGTAAACAAGATTGTAAACAAACCATTGAAAGTTTGGAAATGCTATTTCTGTTGAAATTTAAACTCTATGTTGTAAACATAAGGACCAATTTCCTTTGACACTAGTCGGGAAGGGGCGTGGCTACCATGGATAGGGTGGAACGTTCGAGACTTTCAGCCGGCGCGAAAGCTTTTTCCAGAACGTCCCATAGTAGTCGTAACAATATAATTTTTTAAAAATAAAATGTTTTTTGAATCCAATAGAGTGACATGCCCATTATAATATTAGAACATAGTAACAAACATATTTTAATCTATAAAAACGTGTAGTTTTAGTACATTGTAGACTCAATCAGGGAATTTGAAGCTTGCAATTTTGCCATCGTGTTTTAACTCGATTAATTCGAATGAATCTCGTTAAAATGGACGATCCAGTTTGAAATTGGATTTTAATACTTTCGCCTCTTAATAACAAAAATTGGCCGCAAAAATGTACTTCGAGCTCAAATTATAAGTTATAAAAGAGATGGCGAACAACTCTTTGCTCTATATAATGCCGAGATCATTAGTGAAAATTACAAAAACATTTGATTTAATCGAGGGTTACGTTAACTATGCTCTTTAATTTTAGTTTACTTCAATTTTTTCATATGAGAAAGGATGGTAGACAAGTTGAAGTTTCGTGTGATGGTAGACTGACGTTTAGCAAGATGGTGGACCCATAATTTTGGCGATTGTTAGGCCATTTTTGACGAGCCTCTTGGTCAATTGGTCAACCTCTATTATTAATAATAATAAACGTTTATTTCATACTATGTCCATGTGTTTTTTTTACTTTACAATATTGTATTTTAAGGGCTTCACTCGGGCAAATGACATTTAAATTAGAACTCGCTGATGGCGGAGACAATTCAACAGGCTTAGAAATGGTGTTTTTTTTTATTTTTACCATTAGAACAATACACAAAAAAAATTATACATTTTTTTAAACTGACATTAACTTATTAATAGGTACAGGATTAATATACGCGTAATAAGCCGTTTTCGAGAGAATTTTCAATAAAAATGAAATTCTTCTTGTTTTCTAACTTTTTTTGTGGAGTTTCTATTACTTTAACGAAACTTCTAATTAATACAATCGGTTCTTCACAGGTTTAAGTATAATATATATTTTTTTTCAAAGCAATTGTCTTGTCTATTTCTTGTAAAATCTTAATTAAACAATGGATATTTTTAGTATTTAGCGTTTGTCTCCACCTTAAGGTGTTATTTTACAATATTTTACATTATTGAGTCATATGGCTATCCTCATATTGATCTCAGGTTAAGCCCCTTGGATGCTCTGTCTCAGGGGTTCCGGGTTCAAGTAGGTTCTGGATCTGGAAAATAATTGCAGGACACACTGTTTTCACAGTCATTTGTACAATCCGTCTGGCGGTAGTAACCACAAACGTTTACTTACAGAAGAACACCGCGAAATAACAACAATGTGCGCTATTGTGTTTCGGTTAGTGAAAACCGATACCAGAGCCCATTTCATTCTTACCAGAGCCCTTATTCTTTTTCCTACAAAAGGCTGTATAAAGAAATCCGCTTATAACTATACTTGCCCTCAGTCATCCTAAGGCCAATAGTCAACATATTTAGTGCTTGCATCTCAGATTTATGGTTGAAGAAAGAACACCTATAAAGATTCTTACCTCATTGTTCCCTCATAGAAATTGTAATTCCTAAATGTTAAGAAAATATTAAATATCATTATTGTGTAAATGTATAAAACTTCCTTGAAAAATTATGTAACTTTTTTATCGTTTTTATTTATTCTATATGGATTATGGATAAATAAAAAACGGTTTTTTTTTGGATGGAAGGATATTTTTTTATTTATACTTTATATTATATACACAAGCCTTCGGTTTAATCCACAAGCCACAAGACGTTCATCGGTCTTGCCATTAGTGAAAACCCTATCAAAATCCGTTGGGTGGTTTAGAAGAAGTTAGCGGAGAATCAGACAGAGACGAAAATCTACTTTATTTTATATTCCTCAGAAATTATTATGTGTGTGTCAATAGATTACCATATCGCGTAGTGGAAGCGTGCTGGGCCCATATGCATGCAAAAAAAGATAGACTTGTAACATCACATGAAATAACAGCACATGTGCTGTTGTGTTTCGGTGAGTGAATAAGGGATGCCAGAGCCCATTTCCCTAATCCCCTCCTAATCCCTTATCCTTAATACTACTGAAGTCGGCAGCGCACTTGCAGCAGCGTTGGCGTTGCTCGTGTTATAGGCGATGATAGCCACCTACCAACAAGTGGACCGTCAGCCTGTCTGCCGATCTTAACATTAAAAAAAACTATACTAATATCATAAGGAGGTAAAGTATGTATGCAGGTATGTTTGTTTGTATGTAGGAGGTAATCTTCGAAACTACTTATCCGATTTAAAAAATTACGTATATTTCACAAATAGAGAAATTCATCCTTTATTTTTCAAAGCGGACGAAGTCGCGGGCACCATTGTATAATTGTATAATCGGCTAGTATTGTATAATTAGAAGATTTACCGGAATAGAAACTTAGTAGAAGTGTGACACTTTCTATGATTGAATCACTTGATTACAACTGGCCAGTATTACCTATTCTTAAATAGCAACACACAAAAACAAAAGTTAGCGTTTGTTACAAGAATAGACATATAAAAAATAGGTGGTAGGACATTACCGCCAGCGGTTGGTAATTCAGAAATACGGCCTGAGATAAGATAACGCGTGCCTTATTTATAAACGCCGAGGCCGAATTGGGGGATTAATGTTCCCATTTCACTTTGTCTTTTGCTATTACCACTGTTTGGTAGCAGGTTCTATAATAAATCAGTTCTCACATTAGTATTTCTTAGACAGATACTATTTAACGATTGGACGATTTATATAATTAAATATCTTTCGCCGGTGACTACGTCCGCGCCCATTTTTCTTAGCCGATGAAGTATTTATCAAAATCATTATCTATACTAATACTAGCGGCCCTCCCCCGGCTTCGCCCGGCGTGCAATTTTTATATACCCTAAAACATTCCCCGTTTATCCCTCTTTCCATTAGCGAAAACCGAATTAAAATCGGTCTACCCGTTCGCGCGTGATGCCGTGACCAGGAGAAATAGGGATTCATTTTTATATATAAGATTATTAAAGCTAAAGTTTGTTTCTAGAGGGTAATCTTCGTCTCCACTCATCCGATTTAAAAAAATATATCAGCAGTAGTTAGAATAGGATTTCGTGATAGACATAGTATTATCTAGTAAAATGAAAAGAGTTTTACGTAGTAATCGAATTTGCAGAGTAAGTCTACGAAAAAATGTTCGAACGAACGAGATATAATTATTATGATTGATTTCTATAGAAAATTTGTAGAGCTTGATAATTCCTACAAAAAAGTTAGCGACAGCATATCTCTAACTTTTATAATTTAAGAGGCTTCTCCCTGTCAAAGCTGTAAAATTGTAGCATTTTAAAGCGTATAAACTCGATAACTAAAAGAAACAAAATTAATTAAATAATATATGTACAGATTACAAAACCCCGTCTAACAGGTCCGCCTGCGGCATCGACCCTATTATGCTGACAGCATTACCTCTTTGTACCGCTAGGGCGATGCGTTGACAGAAGTATGTGCCAGCCTTGTGGTCCCCTGTAGAGTGGTCCCCTGTGGACCAGCCGTGCCGACAGTGCCCTTACAAAAGCCTTCATGTCTGTTGACCAGGGGCCCAGTGTCTCTACTGCGAGCACCGCAAGCTCGTAGTCCTTGAGTAAGGATGAGTATTTGCGGCGCTTGAGAATTTGGGCCTGGTCAGCAGCAGCGCCAGCCTGTTTGCTAGTCACTCCGATGTGGGACTGAGCGAAGGTGTCTACGCATGTTGCATCCCACACCAGAGATTTTCCTAACTTCCACGGCACTAATGTGGCCCCGTCTGGACGTTTGCCGTCATCTCTCGCCATTCCCGTGGGTTCAAGGATCGCAGACACAGAGATGGTGGCAAGCGAGCGACGGATCAAATCATTAATAGAGCCGTGGCGGTATAGGCGGCCAGCGCTTCTCGCACAAGAAAGGCCATGTCGTCCCAGCTGGTCCACGTTTTTACCACAGGCGCAAGCGTGAGGGACACACATTTTGGACCCGAGCTTTAAACATATTGCTATCCTCAAGCTACCCGGGTCCAAAACTGTGCCCAACTGTCTAGACGGGAGTGCTCGCAGCCAATGGCCTGATTCGGGCGCTGATACAGCAAGAATGCGGGCACGTTCAAAATCATCCTGACTATCAGCGAGTAGGGAGTTGTTAAAAAAGTTATAGTAGATTAACTAATGCTATAGTATTAGTTATTCACCGTTTATTCAAAACCGCAAATCTCCGAAAATACTCCGAAAGTCACCATGAAAGTTTGCATACACGTTGTCAAGGGTACATACAGAAAAGGACATAGGACACCTTTCATTCAGAAAAAGTACAGTACCCAAGGGATCATCTAAAAATTAAATAAAAAAAATTTACGCCTGACAAAAATATTCGAGCAATTAAAATTCATCACCTAAGAAAAATGGGCGCGGTCGAATTTACGGGCAAAAACTAATGTAGTTTTTTGCCATGGAAGCATGAATCGGCTTTGCTGCGACTTCATACGCGTTGAAAAATGAAATATATGAGTTACCTACTAGCTGACCCAGCAGACGTTGTCCTGCCCGAAAATAAATTTTGTAACTCGATTGGGACGCCACCTATCGGGTCCAATTTTATTTTCAAACCATCTGTCAAAGGACGTAACACTTCAAATCAATCGACGACGGTTAAATTATTTGCATATTGTTTATACAAAAATACTAAAAGTGCGATTAAAAAATGGGGGGGTGGGGGTAAGAGGGTGAAAAATACTTTACGACCTATTCTCATACCTACCAAATACACACAACACTGTTCTGTTACAAACACTGTGACACGAGAATTGTATATATTAGATAATGCGTGACATCTTTATCGCTGTGACGTGTATCGTTTTTTATATTTTAGACGATCTCTCGGAAAACCTAAATTTTTTCAGGATAATAAGTATCCTATATGTTAATCCAGGTAATAAACTATGTGTGTGTGCAAAATTTCATCAAAATCTGTTCAGCCGTTTTGCGTGATAGGGTAACAAACATCCATACATACAAACTTTCGCATTGCTAATATATCAGTAAGATTGAAACGCCTACTTCCAACTGATCGCTTATTCAATATTGTATACTATAAATATATAGTAAATAATTAGGTTAAATAACATATAAAAACACTCTTCCTTAATAGGAAATATTGGATCATTCTCAAAGTCCAAATTATGGACTCGTATATCCGACATTTTCTTTTACGAAACGAACACACTATAAATCATTTGGGCTCTGAGTGGAATAAAAATAGTGAGGATTTGGTGGAATACAAAGTATAACGTTAAGAATGTTAAAAGGATTTGGAAAAGAGAGAGAAAAACATTGTAGATCATTCTACGACATTCAGTAACAGTATACTGAGATGTTACTACCATTGCTTAATAATAATAATACCTTTGATAATATGAACTGTATAGCGACATATTTAGCGCTGTTATTATGATGGCGTCCACTGCTGAGTGCCCCCATTCGATCCTCCGCATTCCACATCCATGCACTACAAGCTGCTTGGAGTCACTGTCTAGCGAACGGGCGGAATACACGAGTCTTGGCCTCCACTCCAAGACTCGTCTACTTCAATGTCCACGATTACACGATAGACATGTCCTGCCCATTACCAGTTCACCTGACTGATCCTTTGGCTATGTTTTCCTATGGATCTCCAAATTTCTGCTCACATCCTTCAGAGAAATGCTAAGCATAGGCTCTCAAATTTTTTGTTACGGCGATAAAAAATTATATTTATAATCAACCAATATATACTAGCGACCCGCCCCCGGCCTCGTCCGGGGTGCAATTTTTATATATATGAACATTCCCCCTTTATCCCTCTTTTTATTAGTGTAAACCGAATTAAAATCGGTCTACCCGTTCACGCGTGATGCCGTGACCAAGGGAAATGGGGATTCATTTTTATAAATAGAGATAGTCGTCGTGAGTGGTCGTGGTCGTGAGGATGATGTACACAGAGTACAACACGGAGAGTACTGAAAAGTGGACATGTCTCTACCTGAGGAGGCAATGGTAGAATCAAATGGTCCGTGCGGAATAACTGATTTAATAAATGAATTTAAATTGTTGTTTAAACAAAAGTTATTTCCTGTAAATTTTAAATGTCTCTTTTGTCGATGAATGTCCAGAATTATTATCAGTTAGTCTTCGCTTGGATATTGTTTAAAAAATCTGCTTGTCGTCTTTTTTAGAATAAAATTTATTTTTTAACCAGAATAATATATTCCTTTATATTAAACCAATAAAACATTTCACATTCGTATCCGCATATACTTACCTACAAAGTATTAAATACGATGTTCTTTTGAAACTAAATAAATAATCTTAGATACAAGAGATATTTGCAATTCAAGTTGAACGCATATTGCTTGGCGCAGTATAAATAGCGACAGTATGTAGAGGAATATTATTTCTAATTAATTTTTAGGCGCTACCACAGAATAAAAAAACAGGACCCATTTTCCTATCCCCCTCTCCTAATCCCTTTTCCTTAATCCTACTGTAACGCCAAAGCTGCTGCAGCGCACTTGCAGCAGCTTGGGTGTTGCTTGTATTATAGGCGACGGTAGCCAGCCACCTACCATCAAGTGGACCGTCAGCCTGTCTGCCGATCTTAACATAAAAAAAATACTTGATAGAGAGTTCAAACAAAATGTGAACTGTAACCATAACAAGATTGCTACCACTTAACAGATGACATTTCGTGATGGGTAAAAAAGAAAAACGTGATGGGTGAAATATGATATTTCGTGATGGGCAACTGAGGGACGATGCAGACATAGAGAGAGTGTGAAGGGCACTCTGTGTAAGAGTAAATAAATGATTGTGATTCTGCTTAATCATGTCAAGACATATCTTTTCTTACGTCATTCACGCGAGCACTTAGTTTTTAGGCACATTAACAGTTATTATTTGACGACTATACGGGTTGAATGAGATTTCATAGGCGCTGGTCTGGATCTGGAAAGTAGTGGCAGGGCACACTGTGTTTCTCAGTCATTTGGGCAGCCCGCGGCAGTAGCTATCCCCTTACAGAAGACCACCCTGAAATAAGAGCACTTGTGCTGTTGAGCTTCGTAGAGTGAGTAAGGGATGCCAGAACCCATTTTCATAACCCTTCCCAATCCCTCATCCTTGATCCTACTGATGTAGTCGGCAGCGCACTTGTAGCATATGTAGCGTTACTTGTGTTATAGGCGGCGGTAGCCACTTATCATCAAGTGGAACGTCAGCCTGTCTGCCGATCTTAACATAAAAAAATATATATCGAGAGAGCTAAAAGTAAGAGAATCCGAATTATAGCTAAAAGTAAAACCGCTGTTCACAGTGTTATTATTAGTTTGTTGTAATAATATGCCAATTAAGGAGAGAATATGTACTTAAGCGAAGATGTACCATAGTTGCACTTCTGTTATCGCAATTATACTGTGTCCTAAAAGTAGATTGTACCAAACCAGCACAACATCGGTAGCTATTTCTTAGATTTAAGAGCTTGCAACATTACTATTTTGTGTAATAGCCAATATGCTAGAAATGTTGCGTCCATTTTATATGTGTACCTATTCTCGATACACTCATGATGCAAGAAGTCCCTCATAGCTTAAGCTTTAGTTAAGTTCTTATTTGTAAGGCCCGGCCCTTCTCGCCCCCCCGACGCCCGGTGACGGTTCCAAAGTCCCCTATGGACTGAACCACACCCATTTTAATGCGGTAAAAGTCCCACATAATCTCTATGGACACTTGCATTGCATGCGGCATGGGTTCATAAGGTATCTTTTGAAGATTTCTCCCCTCGTAAAAAAAAAAACAAAAAAAAATCTCGCGCGGCGAGTGTACAGCGTTGAGAACTTTATGTTTTACTTGCCCATAGTACGATATAATTCGACACTAACAGTTTCATACAAAATCAACAGCGGAGGGAACATTAATGCATGCGTAAGCCTGCCGCACAAATGTCAAAGTGACAGATAACGTGACGCTTTATAGTTAACGCTCGTATTAATTTTACTCCTTATAATATTTCCATACCGGGGGCCTTATATGAAAATCGATTTATTAGAAGTAAACTCCAAAAATATTACCTTTCCATTTGTCGACATGACAGGCCGTTTGGATAGATGGGTATCAAAACAATTCGATACAGCCTTCTCCTATAGAAGCTCTAAGACTTTGTAGTTAAAATATGAAATTAAGTGAAAAGAGTTCACAAATCCTTTAACTAACTTTTGATAGCGTGTCACCGAGGCAGATGGGTTGCAAAAACAAAGACGAAAAAGAAGTTTAAATGAGTTAAGTTGGCGAGTGGAAACAGTGATGGATCGAGTTCAGAGTTTTTGATGAACGTCGAGCCTTCTCGGACGACTTACCGCCTCAAATTAGATACCGATATGAGAGACCGCTCACTTCAGATATGTAATTTATTTTTACTAATAAATAAAAATTGAAGTGTCCGTTTGTAATGTCAAAATAACTGCTTCTTGCTGAATGTATATCAAAGTATATACTGTACTTGTAACAAAAAAAAACGACATTTTTTTATGTTTTAAGGTCGACAGACAGGCTGACGGTCCACTTGATGGCACTTGACTCTAGCATCCCTTATTCACTCACCGAATCACAACAGCATATATGCTGTAATTTCACGGTGGTCTTCTGCCCCCAGACGGCTGACTGCAAAACCAGATCCACACTAAGCCAACTTTGAAATTTTGAAACTATTATGAAAAAATAAATAAAAGCAGCCCATTAATTAATAAGCTTAAAAAATAATGTAAGTTGTCGCTGAAAATTTTTTTTGTGAAGTAATTTACTATTTTTTTTCTATATTTTTTTATTGATTTAAGTAGTGGCAGGGCACACTGCGTTTCGCAGTCATTTGGTCAGCCCATCTGGCGGCAGTAACCACCTCCTTATAGAAGATCACCGTGAAATAACAGCACGTGTGCTGTTGTGTTTCGGTGAGTGAGTAAGGGATGCCAGAGCCTATTTCCCTATCCCCTCCTAATCCCTTTATCCTTAATCCTACTATAGTCGGCAGCGCACTTGTAGCAGCTTTGGCGTTGCTTGTGTTATAGGCGACGGTAGCCACCTACCATCAAGTGGTCCGTCAACCTGTCTGCCGATCTTAACATTAAAAAGAAAACATAGTCTACCATGCTCTGTATTTTTATCTGAGTTTTAATTTTACTGTAACAAGTCAAATTAGGTTGTGAAAAGGCACACTGCGTTCTGTGGCTCTAGCATGAGTTTACGATACTACACTCGCTAGCGAGAGCGTAAAACATTTATATGGAAAATTGATAATTTGACATTGACAGTTCACGATTTCCAATACAAAAGTTTTACGTTCTCGCTAGCGAGTGTAGTATTGGTGTAGTATCGTAAACTCATACTAGAGCCTCTGCAGTCATTTGGGCAGCCTGTCTGGCAGCAGTAGCCACCCCTTAACAGAAAACCCCCGGAAATAGCAGCATGTGTGCTGTTGTGTAACAGTAAGTGAGCAATGGATGCCAGAGCTCATGCCAGAATACTACTGTGGTTGGTATAGTAGGTACCTACAGCACCTGTGGCGTTACTTGTGTTATTGGCGACGGTAACCACCTACCATCTAGTGGCCCGTCAGCCTGTCTATCAAACAACCTTGTTGCTAACAAGTAAACCGTCAGCTTATTAAAATATATATATACATATAATCTATGCATAATAATAATAAAAAAAAAGCAATTAAGGTTGTACTTATACTTATATAGGTACTTACCGCGGTCAAAAAAGTAGTTTTTAGAATATTTGTTTGTAGTTTGTCTGTTGAGTGTTTGTTACGCTCCTCACGGTTTAACTAATTAACCTATCGTCATGAAATTTTGCATACCATTCGTCCAGAAAAAATACTGTTCCCGAAGGATTATCTAAAAATTAAAAAAATCAAAGTCTGACCAAAATATATCAGACACTAGCTGGAGCTTGCGGCTTCGCCCGCGTTGAAAAAAAAACACCTGACTAAGTATATACTTATATGAGCAATCTAACGCCTAACATCTTTATTGCAGTTTTAACTTTGCCTGGCGTTAGGTGATCGCTCGGGAACAATACGCTTTTCTGGATTTTTTTTTATTTTTTTTTATGTTAAGGTCGACAGACAGGCTGACGGTCCACTTGATGGTAGGTGGCTACCGTCGCCTATAACACAAGCAACGCCACAGCTGCTGCAAGTGCGCTGCCGACTACAGTAGGATTGGATAAGGGATTAGGAGGGGGATAAGGAAATGGGCTCTGGCATCCCTTACTCACTCACCGAAACACAACAGCACGTATATGCTGTTATTTCACGGCGGTATTCTGTAAGGAGGTAGTTACTGCCGCCAGGCGGGCTGCCCAAATGACTGCGAAATGCAGTGATGCCCTACCACTCTTCTCAAATCCAGACCAGAGTCAGTTTTGAAAATAACATTAATTAGAATTACCCTATATCTTTTCCTGCATCCCTGACAACGTGTATGCAAAATTTCGTGATGATCGGTTCAGAGGTTTAGGCGTGAAAAGGTAACAGACAGACAGACAGACAAAGTTACTTTCACTAGTAGGTATAAAATAAAAAAAAACAATACATACTATGACATATAACTTATTCCTACAATGATTCTTTGTTGGATTCACTAAAAAATTATACGAGACATGTTTCTGTGCCGTGTTCAGGAACAAAGCTTCGTTAATTAATCAATTCGCATCCACGCCGGCTTCCGTAATAAATAGTGCAATATTTCTCTTACAATAAGCCACCAGAGGGCGCTGCTAATTGCGCGAACACGAGCGTTAGTTACGGACCTCCCGTGGGACGTATCCCATACATATTTGGCGAACTGCGGCAGGTGCGCTCGAAATAGCTTACCCTAAATACCGGATTAGGTAAATAGATCGCAATCTCTTTCTGTACAGAACAGGTAGCAGACGTTTATGTAATTCAAAACATGATGGAAAAAGTATAGAAAAATGAGAAGTTCTTCGAAAATTTGACCACGATAATTATTGTATACATTTAAAGCTCACTTAGTGGTGAGACTCGTTAAAAAAAACATCAAGTGCGAGTCGAACTCGCGTGAAGAGGGTTCCGTACGATGTTACCTATCCGCACAATATTGAGTGATTTACCATGTTATTTTAATATCATGGACTTCTTATAGGTATTCCTATAATATACAAGTAGAAAACTAATTTCTGTATTTTTTTCAAAATTTTAGGTTCAGTAGTTTCGGGGCAAATAGACGGACAATTGGGGTTTCGTTTTTTTATTCGGACGTACGGAACCCTAAAAAGCATAAAATTGTTCCATGTCCCACTATCCCAAACTAATTACGACCTTAATTCAGTATACCACAGATTACCCACAACTTACAATGACAAGTTTATAGACTTGGACATTTTCCACGTGTAGAGAGCGTCCTTCAAGCGCAGTGTCGTGACTACGCTGAAGGACAAATAGACACACACACGAACACGCATACACATACACTAACACAATACATACACACACATCCTAATTCTTATCCTCTTCCCCATCGTTTAAAATCAATTCTTAGTTTTCTACTTCATTTTCAACATAATTTGGGTACATAATGAAGCCCTGTACCTGTAGGTACGTGGCAATGTGCTTGGTGATGCTGTCTCTCTTGTATGTTATTTGCTGTATTGCTGTAGGGTTTTTGTTGAGAATAAAATAAAATAAATAAATAAGATTGTTTGCTTTCACGCCTTTACTATTTAACCGATCATGAAATTTTCCATACAAGTTGTCACGGATACAGGAATGGACATAAGGGGTACCTTTTAACCAGAAAAAAGTATACTGTTATTGAGGTATTATCTAAGAAATTAAAATTAAAATGCCTGAGCAATAAAGATTGAATAAATGTTTTAATTCATCTATTTATTCTTTGATAAAAAGTTATTTCAATATCTATCTTTTAAGGTTTTACGTGTCTAATTTTGACCTCACATAATTCTCTTTTCGTTCCGGTAAAGAGGCATTCGAAACAAGTCCGAAGTTGTTCAGTAATAAAATAACCAAGTAAAAAAACTCAGACATTAAACATAGCAATAAGTCTTCGCAGGACATGAATTTCTTGGCAAACTTTCGTGTTACTTTTAACTGTAGGTTAAAAGAGCAGTTAAAAATCCATACATCTTGAGCGCAAGCGGGTGAAACGAGCAGTAATAAAATTAAAAACAAGACTAAATGTCCTTTAAATATATTGCCACTTGTGTACAAAGGTCCTTCAATGTTATGGACCTTTGAATTTCTTGAAGTTCTTGAAATGAAGAATTTCAAAAGGAACTAATAACGTCTCGTCCCTGTATTATAATAACCTATACATTAAGATACATAGCGTAAGCGTGAGCTAGTTCCTATATGAACTGAGCATCATGTACTTTATAAAAATATTTTACATTAAGGTGGCGCTGCACGAGCGTGGGAACTCAGTAATAGGTATTTGGGAGAATTTGTTGTCTCAACTTACTATATTGCGAATAACCGAGCTATAATTTATGAGTAATCATTAATTATAATTAATGAGTAATCATAGAATTTCATAGTAAGGAATAAGCAAACTATTCGAGTTGGAAAGTGTCCTCTTAAGACACTGCTCGGACACTTGTAAAATTAATTACACAAAATAAAGATATTTCTATTCTATTCGATTCTATCCACTTATTTCACTCTATTTCAATCTATTCCACTTTAGTCCACTCTGTTCCATTTTATTCCACTCTATTCATTCAACTCTATTCCGTTGTATTCCACCTTAATCCACTTTATTTCAGTCTATTCCAATAAATTCCATGCTATTTCATTATTTTCCATTTTATTCTATTCTATATTCCCACGGATGCATTTTTTTCATAAAATTATACTTATACATAAACCTTTCTAGTTTATCGCTCTTTTCATTAGTGAAAACCGTATCAAAATCCCTTTGGTGATTTATAAGAAGGTAGCGGAATAACAGACAGAGACGAACAGAGACTTTATTTTATTTTATTCTTACATAGGACCAAATTTCAATGATATGCATTGATATTTTTATATTCGTTGAAACCTTTTTTAACGTTGGGGTATCCTCATAGATACTCGGCGGCTTTGAGGCTGTGTGGTTTTGCCGGACTCCTACCAGTTAAACTAGATGGGCGGGATCGCGGGTACCTTGTGACATGATATCCTCCTATATAACATAATAATCTATGATATCCTCGAATCGCTACGGTTGACCAGCACGGCCCTGTCGGAACTACCCGAAATTGGAGCTACGCCGGCCATCTCCGGGGACCTCACTACGAGCGGTAAGAACTTCGTTGAACCTAATGTTTAATGTACAGACACGGCTCGTTTATGATTTTATTTATTCGGAGCTTTTGCGAAGTTATCTGCGAAAGTGAACCGGCGACACATCAGACAAGTTTGGTCATTTTGACAGTTATCTTGGTTTGTGAAAATAAGTCGTTCGTTTCGCCCTTACACGGCATAATATTTTAACTCACCCTGCACGTTACAATATTATATTATTTACGTTTTTTAAGAAATCTCACGCGGAACGCAGAAACGCAAGGTAGATCGAAAATCCAAATGTTAATGCACAAAGTTTTATTAAGTTTTTGTTAAGTGAGTGAGAAGCTCGAAACAAAAGTTTTCCGTCGAATTTTAAATTACAAGGTGTGGCGCGACCAGTCATTCTAGGTTTGGAGCTGATCGCGAAAAATATGCTTTTATAAACACTCATCAAAAGAACAATGGCGAAATCCCATACAAATTTTTATTGACTTAAACTTTACGCGTATACAAATGAAAAATATGTTAATATAATAGAGTTTTTATTACTGAACTAACTGGTCTTAGATTTATTACTAAACAAAGTCTGGAATTAAAGATAAAGATTTTGAGGTTATCAAAAATATCATTTATTATTTGGATTAAAATATATATTTAAGGTATTTTCAGATTAAAGTAAACTGTAATTCCTTTAAACTGAGTTCAGAATAAAATATTTTTAGGTAAATTGTGTATAATCTATAATAGTGTTCTGTGGTATTATCTTATTATATATATATTCTCACTCTATATAAAAATGAATCCCCATTTCCCTTGGTCACGGCATCACGCGTGAACGGGTAGACTGATTTTAATTCGGTTTTCACTAATGGAAAGAGGAATGTTCATATATATAAAAATTGCACCTCGGGCGAAGCCGGGGGCGGGTCGCTAGTGTACTTATATAATTTTTGTACCTTGTTTGTCACATTAAATTGTCATTTACTAAAAACAAAATAACCCACCTGGATTTACCTATTCACGAAAAAATGTAATTTTTAATATAATATGTGGGTACGCCAAGACGTGTTAGCGTCAAACCTAGAAAACGTGAACACGAAATTCACGAAGTACTCGAGCCACAACTGTTTAACAAAGATTTCTGTTTAAGACCAATACTAAAACGTAGTGATTATATTCTCTTTGACGAATACATTCGCTCGCACATGACCATACCGACTACGACAAGCCACACCGATAGAAAGTTGATCTAACTACACAGAACAGAATATACTTACAAGGAGATTGTTAGTCAATTGTGTTTATTTTAAAACTGATATTTATTTCCAAATTTAAGTATAATTCGAAAAACCTTGAAAAATTTAGTTACATATTCCTCTTTATACAGATCACATTCAAAGACGATTCAAAATTCTTTGAACAAAAGTTTCGCCATTGTTCTTTGTCGTCACGAAAAGGAATTATCACCAGCCCACAAACGCTCTTCATTGTTGAGCGAGACGAAATCAACCTCCTTCAACCTCCTCATTACTCGCACGAAAAACAATATGAGATGTGTAACACGTCAGAAATATCTCAGCACATCGCAACAATCTCTTTTAACCTTCCTTTGTAGGTAAATGAATGACATGATACATGTTAAATAAAACTAATTTTATTATAATATAAATAAACTTTTTTGTACTGCCTTTCAATTCAATTTCTTTCATTTATAAGTAAACGAAGAAAATGGAGAGAACTCGTTGATAGTCCCGGAAGTGGGGTGGGGAGGGGGGGGGATGTGGTAGGGAAATAGTCATTTTGAGGGGTGAATAATGATTTTTACGATTTCAGACTAAATTACAGCTCATATCGGAATAAGTTAAATATAAAATTTGTAGATAATTGAGACATCTACAAGGTACATTTGGAGGCACAAATTTCGAATATAACCTCAAATTTATGGAAAAAAACGCAACAAAAATAAGGTTTCATTTGTTAAACTATTTAACTTTTGTTAACTTAATCTTTTTGAAACGAAATATTTATTTTTGTATTTTTTTACGATTTACAATTGAATTTCAATTCAATTTTTTGATAAAATTCAATTTGAATAAAAAAATTCAATTCAAATTTACCAGTGCTCATTTTCTTATGAAACCTCAACTCAAAAAAAGTGTTTGTATGAAAAATTATTGTTTAAAACGAGAACCACTTCTAATTTCTGACTCTCCGACTATGCCCCGTTAAGCGATAAAATTTACTTCCTTTTCTTATCTGTTTCGCGACTTTGTTATTTACTTTGTAAATTAGACAGAGTGAAATCCCGGCCGGAATACTAATTTATATTATGTACTAGGATTTCAAATTAAGAACAACACTTGTTTATTATAATTACACAAGTAATCTCCTAAACTTTAGTAGTAGACCGTTCTCTCAAATTTTACTCAGGCAAAGTAAATGTTCAAGAGGTACAAAATCTATTGTAGACTAGCGTTCCGCCCTCGGCTTCGCCCGGGATGCAATTTTTATATATATGAGCATTGCCCGTTTATCCCTCTTTCCATTAGTCAAAACCGAATTAAAATCGGTCTACCCGTTCACGCGTGATGCCATGACCAAGGAAAATTGGGATTCATTTTTATATATATTGTTATCGAAGATTATCTCAAAAAAAAAGATTTTTTTTTTCAATTTGTACTCAAAAATGATACAAGTCCTTATTAAGGATAATTTTGTAAATATCTTTTCAATACCTAATATACCTTTTCGTCTAATCTCAGGATGTGCGAAAAGGAAATCACACGTTTATTTGCGTATTTATTTGTATAATATCTGTGTTCGCGACTTCTTTTGAACCTAACATTTTTCCAAAAACTGTACGAAATTCAAAGTCTTTATCTATATTATTATAAAAAGTTTTATATGTATGTATGTATTTTTGCATATCTGTTATGAATATACAAATATACAAATGTAATGAATATACAAATATACAAAAATTGGACAAAAAAACTACTGGACCGATTTTAAAAATTCTTTCACTTTTAGGAAGCTAAATTATCAGCGAGTAACATAGGCTACTCACCCTCCCCCCTTTATCCCCCTCCATACAAAATTGCCGTTTTCCACGAATAATATTTTATAAAGAGCCGCGGACGAAGTCGCGTGCAACAGCGAGTTAAGTATAAAATAATAACGCGAATACACTGGGATAGGTACTTCCATATTTTTATTCAATATTTTTAAACATCCTCCTGTGTGATGTAATCCTCCATATGATATATGGTGTGCCCGCGGCTTCGCGCGCGTGGTATTTAGATTGTTTCTCGGTATCGGCACAGGGGGCCTAGCCAAGATGCAAACTGTTGCAAACGCTTCCTTTGCGTACTTACGAAACGAAAGAAATAAAGCCCGGTGATTGGTTGTTGTGACAGTTGTAACTTCAACAACCAATCACCGGGCTTCATTTCTTTCGTTTCGTAAGTACGCAAAGGAAGCGTTTGCATTTTGTGCATCTTGGCTAGTCCTGCAGGTATCGGGTACTTACCCCGCAGTCGTAGCGTACGCGTCGTGACCTACTTGCACTGTCTCTGTGGCTTCACGGCGCGATCGCTCTTTACTTATGTATCGTATGAATTCTTTAACCATTCGTCCAAAACATATGCAGTAAGATTCAGATTGTTTCTCGGTATCGGTAAAAACGAACTTCCTACCTCGCAGTCGTAGCGTACGCGTCTTGACTTTGCACTGCCTCTGTAGTTTCACGACGCGGTCATACCATACGTCCAAAACGCATGCAGTAAAAAACAAAAATAACGTGTATTAAGTACTTGTAACGATAAACTTGCTGATTTTGATAAGGATTCATAATTGTTAATAATATTGCCAATGACATTTTTGGGGTATAAATATAAAAGTCAGACATATGCTGTCGCTGACTTTTTTGTAGGCGTCATCAAGCTTTACAATGTTTCAATAGAAATCAATCATATATCTCTCACTGTTACAGCAGCGTTTAAAAGAAACGTTTTTATTCGACCGTTTTATTCGTCAATTTACTTTGGAAATTCGTTTACTACGAAAAAGTTTATTTATTTTAAGGGATAACACTTATATATAGCCATCCTGAAGTTCTGATCTATTTCTGAAAGATTTTTTTTTAAATCCTATGAGTAGTTTCGAAGATACCCTTCATACAAACATTTAAGTAGTGGCAGGGCACACTGCGTTTCGCAGTCATTTGGGTAGCCCGTCTGGCGGCAGTAACCACCCCCTTACAGAAGACCACCGTGAAATAACAGCACGTGTGCTGTTGTGTTTCGGTGAGTGAGTAATGTTATGTTTCGGTGAGTGATGCCAGAGCCTTAATCCTACTGCAGTCGGCAGCGCACTTGCAGCAGCTTAGGCGTTGCTTGTGTTATTGGTTATAGGCGACGGTAGCCACCTACCATCAAGTGGACCGTCAGCCTGTCTGCCGACCTTAACATAAAAAAAAACATACAGATATATTAATTTACAATTAAATTTAAATTAATATATTTATAATATTAGTATAGATGGCAGTAACAGTTGGCTAAGAGTGAATCAATCATCGGACTTTGTCATCGAAAAAAGATTTAACTCACGGAAAAGTTTTACTAGGAAGTAATCATCATTCTATTGCTACGATTACGGTCGCTAAAATTAATTTACAATTAAAATACATAATGTTATAAATTAAGACGAAAACAATTTACATAAGTTCTGGCTTAAAACTTTAATAAATTGTTTCTAACACCTGCCTTCGCGGGCAATTTAATGGCTGAGTTATTGCCAAGTCATTGAAGCAACTAGTTCAGATGTATATCTATGTGTGTTGGAAAGCTTTTTGTTTCTTAAATGAACTATTTATATTGCAATAAGGTTTATCTAATTGTATATCTTCTATATAAATAAGAAGAAAGAATTGCTAAATTTGTGGTTATTTAAGCGCAAAAGTTTTTCGCATCTTTTTTTTTATTGTATATTCGTTGAAGTCCGAATGTTCTTATGAAGAGAAAAATTGGAAAAATTATTTTTCCCAAAAAAAAATTTTTCCAATTTTAATTTGCTAAATTGAATTGCTTTTTTTTTAAATTTACTAAATTGAAGTTAAAAATACCCCTGCGGGACTCAAATTTTGATTTCTTAGTAAATTTTCCTGAACTAAGAAACAAACATTTTAACGAAAAAGTCTTACGTGAGTTTCGCGGTATTTTCATTAATTTGAAGCTTATCGTTTATGTATTGTCAACAATATCTTCGTGAGTCTGCCTTCATTAATCACTTGAATATACAGAAGATATTTAATGAAAATATATTATTCAAATAATTTACAATTTGATTATTAGTAATTCATATAACATTTTTTTCGATAATAAACATAACGCAAAGTTGCCTGTCTGTGTGTATTCTATAAGATGTACTTCGGAGAGTGTGCTCGAGAGCTGCATGAGATCATACCGCCTTCCCCTTTCTTCTATCGGACATGCAGACGTACGGCTGGTTACCATCCTCACCTTGTCGATATCCCTCTAATTCGGACCAAGCGCTTTATGCGCACTGCTAAGGATTGGAACTCCCTGCCGGCGTCTGTATTTCCGAGCTCATATAACCCAAATCTTTTCAAGGTTCGAGTGAATAGGCATCTTCTGGGTGAGCTCGCTCCATCTTCGGCCTCATCCTTCCTACATGGATAGATGCTGGTCAAGAGCAAACCCATCTATAGTAAAAAAAAAAATAAGAGATAAGACAAATTATACAATAAGATAGATAAATTTTTAATAAGATGAAATTTCAAGAAGGGTTATTAAACAGAAAAAAGTAATTACATATTTTTTATTTTATGTTAAGGTCGGCAGACAGGCTGACGGTCCACTTGATGATAGGTGGCTACTGTCGCCTATAACACAAGCAACGCCAAAGCTGCTGCAAGTGCGCCGCCGACTACAGTAGGATTGAGGATAAGGGATTAGGAGGGGATATGGTAATGGGCTCTGGCATCCCATACTCACTCACCGAAACACAACAGCACACGTGCTGTTATTTCACGGTGGTCTTCTGTAAGGGGGTGGCTACTGCCGACAGACGGGATGCCCAAATGACTGCCACTACTTTCCAAATCCAGACCAGAGCCAAATTTGAAAAGTTCATTTTTCAAAGTTGACCCTGCCGGGAATCGAGCCCGGGAACCCTGGAACAGAGCGTTAAGGCAAGCACCCTAACCACTCATCCAACGGGCTCGTTCAAAATTTCTACAATAGGAGAAATAAGATGCACGAAATACTCGGTTAACACAAAGCGCAAGGTTTACGACGAAATTCAGGAAATTCCTGTTTCGACTCGTCTGACACCTGATCCGATTCTCAATACGGACGCATTTTCAAAGAGCTGCAATCTTGTTTTCTCGGATTTATTTCTCTTCTAAGCTCGGAGAAAGGCATTCTTATAGGTCAATATGAATGCTGATAGTAAAAATCTATTTATTTTAAACGATGAAATATTTTTCTCAGGAGTGTCCAAGAAAAAAAACTCAATTTCACTCAAAATTTCTGAAGTTTTTAGGGCTCCGTACGTCCGATTAAAAAAACGGAACCCTTATAGGATCACTCGTGTGTCCGTCTGTCCGACCTTATCTCCGAAACTACTGAACCTAAATTTTTGAAAAAAAAAATACAGAATTTAGTTTTCTACTTATTGGGAAAACCTATAAGAAGTCTATGATATTAAAATGACATGGTAAATCACTCAATAGGTATTGTGCGGAGGATAGGTAACATCGTACGGAACCCTCTTCACGCGAGTTCAACTCGCACTTGTCCCGTTTTTATTAGTTTTCGTCCGGAATCGGCAATTTAGATTATGGCATCCCTAGCCAGACTGCATACTTTCATATAACTAGCCATAATTAAAACTTGTAAACCAACCCCGAGATTCTAATGATCCCACACACGCTATATCTACTGTAAGTTGCTGAGGAGTTGGGTATCTCGCAATACACTTGATGCTGCCGCATCAGGTCAAGGTTACCATGTCATGGAAATACCACCGAAGTAACAGTGGGTATAAGGAAGGATGAATTACATAATTAGGAAATGAGCTGACGATCTTCGAACCTCTGAGCAGATCTTCCTAAATTATAGCTAAGAACCATCTAGATCACGTTAGGTATTTTAACAAAAAAAAAAACAGATCAAAATCCATATGACGCCACAGCCATACATACAAGATACACAGATATACAGACACACAGATACACAAATACCTTGATATAATTATGATACACAGATACATAGATTACATAGTTATGCTAATACATCGGATACACAGTATACACAGATAAACATGTCAAGATTATAACACCCTTCTTTTGCGACGGGCGTCGGGCTTTTCACTTTCCAATCTATGCAAAAATAGAAGCAAGCCCTATTTTGCCATACTACAATAAGTAAATAGGTATTTAGCTGCTCGTAAATTTCATAATGTGATTTACTAAAGTGCTTGGATAATTTTAATGCGAAGAGATGCATGACCCTATTATTATGACGTACAGAATTAAAAGCTTTTAGCTCACTCTGAATTGAAGTAAACAGAACGAAGGATAAGTTTTAAAGCAATGATGGGTTCGTTCATTTGAACTTTTAACACAACAATGTTTACGTATAGATCAAAAAGGTTTAAGCTGGTAAGTAATATATTTTTAAATTATTTTAAAATTTTGTTGTGTCGCTTGTTACTGATATTAATTTACTTTAAATTACCTTGACTTTGTATAAACATAAAATATGACATGTAAGCTTTTTATAAATTGCTCGGAAATGGGTTCATTATTTAAAAAAAAGAATACACCAATCGTTTCTATTGCTGAATAATAATAGAGATTGCTGGACAGTTTTAAAAGCGCGGCCAACTAGATAAGAACAAAAGGCCACCGCCATTTTGCTTTATTCAAACTGAATATTCTGATTTACAATTTACAAATAACATTTTTGCATTTAGAAGTTGTTACATAAAAAAATAGTATTTCACCGAAAGAAATGGATCTTACGCCACCTAGCATAATTGAAGAGGCTAAAATGTTGTCTGAAACTTATTACCACAATAATCTAGTGAAAAATATGAAACGGCGAACGAAGATTTGGTCAAACGAAAAACGAAAAAAAAAGGGCGAATTCTTTTTCCCAAAATGTTCTTTTCTTGCATTGTTTTTCCCTATTATTTCCTTGCAACTTAGAGAAAAGTAGAGAAACTGTACAAATCTCGGCCGAAGCAATTAACGGCCTCTGCTTACTCCTCTTACTTTCTATACTACTCGGCCCACATTTTGCTCTATTTTCAGCCTCGGCAGTAATATACTTTTTTTTTACGAGGAGAAATCCATTTACAGATTCTCTACCGCTAGGCGGTAGGGGTGTATGGGGGCCACCAGTGCTCCACGTTATGCTCTAGGTCATAGCGGCACTGGCACTACCCACTAAAACTCCCCGGTGTGTCCTTGCCCTTCAAAAGGGATGGACCGGGCTCTACCGAGGCAACAACTCCGATCCACCCCAGGGCAGCCTAGCCATTGCTGGCTAGGCTAACTCCAATGGGGGATTGCCCGGAGGCACCGGGGCAATCCCCAGACGGGGGGGACCTTGTGCAGGCACACACAGCTAGTCAGCCATGTGCGCAGGTCCCCTAGGACATTAGAAGACGGGCTTGATATGCCCGCTTTTTCCTGCCCAACCGCCTGCATCTGAGGGAAGCGAGACCGGCCTCTTCCTCTCGCTCCCTCTCAGCTGCCTCCTTCTGTGACATGACATCTCCGCAGAAGGAGGCAACCGCTTTCCAGGTGGTCACACTCTCAATCATGGCTCTTAGCATGATTGGCAGTGTGACCTCTCCACCTCCCAGCGCCGCCCTCAACTCCCGGTGCTGGGAACTCCACGGCAGTAATATACTATTGGGTACATGTAATGTAAGTTATCAAACGAATCGCAGTTACCAACGCCGATCTGTAACTAAATTCAAAAGATTTACGTATTAATTTTAAATTGTAATTATACATTACCCTATTTAGCATGTTCAATGGTACCAGTTACCAGTATTAAATATCCTCCGAATGGTCGTCAGAAATTAACTTGTCATACGATCACATTAATTTCAATTACAAACAAAATATCTAACAGTGAAATAAAATTTTGTTCTTTAAAAACTAAAGAGGAGTCGGTTTCATTACATCTCAATATAAAGAATCGTAAATGAGTACACGGTTCATAAAGTTTCTTTCAGTGAGCTCGTGTGGCACCCAAATAACTGGCTTTTTTGTGTACCCAGCTTTTTTCATATAGGTCAAAACTGTTTTGTGGTCAACTCCCAGTTTTTCAGCTATGTTGTAACCACTGACATGTTGATCTTGCTCCACATCTTCAATAATGGCGTCCATTTTATTCGTAACAGGGCGACCAGAGCGAGGTGCATCTTTGACATCAAAATTCCTGGATTGAAAACGCTTGAAACAACTTTGTGCTACTCTTAATGACACTGCATTAGGTCCATAAACGTCACAATTTTTTTCGCGACTTGCGTTGCATTTTTCATGTGTTGCATGGAACTTGGTAATCTATATATATAAAAATGAATCCCCATTTCCCTTGGTCACGGCATCACGCGTGAACGGGTAGACCGATTTTAATTCGGTTTTCGCTAATGGAAAGAGGGATAAACGGGGAATGTTTTAGGGTATATAAAAATTGCACGCCGGGCGAAGCCGGGGGCGGGCCGCTAGTCAGCAATAAAAATTATTATTAATAGTAATAATGATAACTTTAGTAAATAATTCATCTCCTTACAAAATAACGCTTGTAAATTAAAAAATAGTTAAGTGGGAATGTTAAATAATTTTTGTATGGCCGAAAAGGCCTCGGGTGTTCCCACGGATGTTATTCACACTTGAGCACAGTTTTGTTCAACAATGTGTAATTTAAATCAATAAAACTTGACGCTAGCTTATAACTTGAGGATACAAATGGAAATTTAACAAAGGCTTTCAGTATGTATGACTAGGGAGACCAAAAGGTTACCCAAAACATTTTGGTATGCATAAATGCATAATGTTTTTGTAGTACACTGCGTTCTGGATTCATAAACTGGGTAGTCTTACAGAAGACCACTTTGAAGTAACAGCACGTGTGCTGTTGTATTTCTTTTTTTTATGTTAAGGTCGGCAAACAGGCTGACAGTTTACTTGATGGTAGGTGGCTACCGTCGCCTATAGCACAAGCAACGTCACAGCTGCTGTAAGTGCGCTGCCGACTACAGTAGGATTGGATAAGGGATTAAGAGGGGATAACGAAATGGGCTCTGGCATACTCACTCACCGAAACACAACAGCACGTATATGCTGTTATTTCACGGTGGTATTCTGTAAGGTGGTGTTTATTGCCGCCAGGCGGGCTGCCCAAACGACTGCGAAACGCAGTGTGCCCTACCACTACTTTTCAAATCCAGACCAGAGTCCATTTTGAAAATTACATTAAAATTTCCAAACTTGATCCCGCCGGGAATCGAACCCGGGGCCCCTGAGACGTTAGGCAAGCACCCTTGCCACTCAAGATGTTAACCATCTTTTAAACCTATTAAGGATATAATATTCGAAGTCAACCTATGTTTGATCCAGTGTGAACGTGCGATCTGGTTAGACTCGTTGCGCGCGAGATGAGTAAGCCCAAAATGCCTACTGTGCTCGAATATCCTGGCATTAATTGGACAAATACAAGAATTAAAATTGTGGCTCCAAACATCACTGCAAAATTGACCTTCGGTATGAGACAGCACCTACTTACAGTTTACAATCAGCAAAATTGTGTAATATAATGAGTAAAGAAATTATTATAAGAAATAATAACGAAAAGTCTCGTATCTGTAAAAAATTATGACGAAATTGAACCCGAGTGTAAAAATTATAAATGGGTTATTTCTCAAACAAAGTTCGTAGAAGCTTACACTGAATAATGAGCTTAACTCAACATTATGGTCATCCTACTTAAAAATATACACCATACTTAGCTGCACTAACTGGCAATAACAGTTAACGACTCTTTAAACGGGTAAACGGATAAAAAAGGTTGCAAAACCACGCCTTTATGTAGGTAAACAAATGAGCTGTTTTCAATATATGTATTCTTTATATATAGGTAGTCAGACAAGCTGACGGTAGGTAACTACCGTCGCCTATAATAGCAAGTAACGCCACCATTGCAGAATTAAAGATAAGGGATTAGGAAAAAGGATAGATAAATGGACTCTGGAATCCCTTACTCACTCACTGAAACACAACAGCACACATGCTGTTATTTTAATATTTTAATATGCAGAAAAACATTATTTTTATTTATTTATTTTATATTTATAGCTACCTTCGCAGGCCCAACAAGACGACAAAGTAATCATCAAATAATTTATATATCTAAATAATATATAAATTATTATTTTTTAATTTTAATTTTAATATAAGTTACATATATAGTATAAGCTAAAATAGTTATTGTCTCTATTACTATACCTATTTTATAATTCACTAGCGATCCGCTTTCGGATTCACGAGGATGCGCGTTTTTTTTGCAAATTATATGCGCAAACCTTCTTTGTTTATCACTCTTTACATTAGTGAAAACTGTACCAAAATCCGTTGAGTAGTTCAGAAGAAGGTAGCGGATAACAGAGAGGAACAGCGAATTTATTTTATAAAATGTGGATATATAGGTGTCTTCAAAAAAAAAAAGATGCAAAAATTTCGAAATCTTTTAAAACTATTTTTTATTTATTTGACAGGCTTACCAACTAAATACATACTTAGACATAACATACAACAACACAAAAACAAACATTACAATTATGAATTTAAATTACAAGAAAAATATAACACAGCATTAATATAACAAAATGATAGGAAACACAGCACAGACTAAAAAAAACAACAAAAAGAAAGTTATGATAATTATTACGATACACTGTATACAGGGTGGTAATTTGAGATGGGTCAGTAAGGGCAGCTACCTAAACCTTTGTAGCTAGAACAAAACACTCTTAGGAGACTATCCATAATTTTAATAGTTATTCCCATCGGCATTCAAAGATTTTGAAAAAACGGTACAGTCAGCGGGAAAAAGGTCAATTTTCACGTTTTGTTTTTATAGCGCCAATCGATTCTGTTACTTATAAGGATCAATTGACCCTACGGGACCACCTGAGTTTAGAGTACTAGAAACGTCAAAAATCTCAAAAAACTACTGCCATACATTTCTTACGGAATGAGATTGAAAAATAAGTTCAAATATTGTTTTTAATTAAAAAAGGCGGCAATCACTACAATTGCCAATCTTTAAAAACAAGTAAAGATCGTAAGTAATAAATCTACGATAGTAGTTGCTCTATTTGTTTACCGTTTGGACGATTTCTGCAATGAGCGTGTAACCGCTGATATTTTGTTTGCGTTAATTCCATACACCGTTGTAGTGACAATTCTTGAACTGTAATGTACCTAATTTTTCTTGTAAATTCCATTTTTGAGATATCCCAAAAAAAATATCAAGAGGTCTCAACGACCACAACGACAGCATTTGTATTTGTACTTTTTCCATATCTTTAAAACTTGGTTATGGGAAATGCCTACTTCGGCAGCGACTTCAAAGCTTCTACCGACCGAGTGTTAAAATTGCAACCGCTATTTTTTATCAAGATCATTGTTGTCGTAAGGATTTCTCTACAAGAATATTTAGGAGATTTTTTATAACTTTTGATATAGGGTATTTAATCTTATACCATTCCATGGCAGCTGATATTATTTATAAAATAAGCTTCTAATAAATCTATGCGATCTAAATTTGAAGCCATTTTTACTTCAATATTTTCACAATTTAGCTGACATGCAAGAATAATAATAAATAACATTTGTTTCTAAAACAATGTTTTCCTTCCAAATTCAAATTAATTTAAAATAAACATTGCCTAGCCAGTTTCCATTGTAGTGATTGCCGCCTTTTTTAATTAAAACAATGTTTGAACTTATTTTTCAATCTCATTCTGTAAGAAATGTATGGAAGTAGTTTTTTGAGTTTTTTGACGTTTCTAGTACTCTAACCTCAGGTGGTCCCATAGGGTCAATTGATCCTTATAAGTAACAGAATCGATTGGCATTATAAAAACAAAACGTGAAAATTGACCTTTTTCTCGCTGACTGTACCATTTTTCCAAAATCTTTGAATGCCGATGGAAATAACTATTAAAATAATGGATAGTCTCCTAAGAGTGTTTTGTTCTAGCTAGAATGGTTTAGGTAGCTGCCCTTACTGACCCATCTCAAATTACCACCCTGTATAGCATATACTGTACATATATATATATATATATATATATACTACTCAAAACAAAATAAGGGCCACTAAGATTTTTTGCTGTACCATGAAAACAATAAAGACATTAAATTGTTTAACTTATGTAACTACAAAATAATGTTATTGGTTATAATATAGGCTAACAATTGTTTAAAATAATGATCATGAACTGTTTTTTTAAAGTTCATAATGAAATTGGCCATTTTGAATGAAAAACATGAACAAAAGAAATCACCGGAAAAAGACAAAATACTGTTCTTGTCACTTTTGTTTCTTATTTTTAGTAACGAGTATGTCCTCCTCTCTTAACAATACACTCCTGAAGCCTAGTATGCATACTCTGGATCAAATTCCTCACGTTTTCATCTGGAATCTCCTCCCAGACACGTTTTAAAGCGTCAATCAGCTGCTGTTGGTTGTAGACCCCTTGCTCATCCTCTCTAACCCTTCGTTTCAATTGGTCCCACAATTGCTCGATTGGATTTAAATCCGGACTGTTAGCTGGCCACGGTAATACCTCAATATGAGACCCTTCTAGGACAGTTTGGGTCGATCGAGCTGTGTGTGCACGGGCATTGTCTTGCATCAGGATGAATCCAGGCCCCACTCGCTGTGCAAATGCGATCACTTGAGGCCTGATGACGTCTTCGATGTAACGTTCTGCAGTTACGGTATCCGCATTTAAAATGGTGAGCTCGGTTTTACCCTGTAAACTAATCCCACCCCAAACCATTACGTTGGGACCACCGAAACGGTCAACTCCGTGGATGCAGGACTCCGAAAAACGCTCGCCGCGTCGTCTCCACACCCTAACACGCCGATCATCATTAAAAAATTCTACTTTGCACTCGTCTGTAAAAAGCACCTTGCCCCACTGATTAATCCCCCAGTTCAAATACTGACGGCAGAATCTTAAACGGTTTGCACGTTGAACCCTAGTCAGAGGAATTCGAACAACTCGACTTCTTGACATTTGCTGGTCTTCGTGCAATCGATTAGGTATAGTTTGATCACTGACACGGGTACCCGTTGTCAGCCGTAGGTGGTGTTGTAACTTACGGGCCGTTACTGTACGATCACGACGAGCACTTAGTTGGACGTACCGATCCTCGTGCGCCGTTGTTACACGAACTGTACCTGAACCGGGTCTCCTGGCAACACTGCCGGTCTCTTGGAAGCGATTCCATACATTTTGGACAGCTCTTCGAGAAAAACCCAACTGCAAACCCACGTAACGCTGAGAACGTCCTTCTTGAATCATAGTTATGGCTCTGGTTGCTGTAATTGTATCCATGTGCCTTCGTACTGGTGGCATGATTAACGCGAGATGATAAATGAATCAATTAAAATTGAAAAAGTAAACCTTTTTTCCTAAAATAACCGAAACAAGTTAAGAAGACAATCGAAGAAAAACATAAGAATAATTTCCAATTATTTTTTTTCTTAAAACGATGGCCAATGTTTTTCAAATTAGGAAGCATAAAAGACATCAAACACCAAAGAGTTCGTAATATCAATATAATGCTACTTATCAGTTACTTTCAGTTTACTAAAGTGCACTTAAATGTAAATAAACTAGTGGCCCTTATTTTGTTTTGAGTAGTATATGTGATAGAGCGTGAATATTAGAGCTAGCATCAGTTTCAGTTTCAGTTAAGGTTTATAGGACACCCTGTATATTATTGTTATTATGAAATATAGTGTCGTCTTTATGGATTTACTCAGAAGGCGTGAATTCGATGACATGCAAATTTATTTTAAAATAGCGAACCGCCTCGGATTTACACGGATGTTCAATTATTCAAATTTTCCTCTTCGTAAGAACTTTCCTCGGACTTCAAAGAATACTTATTCGAAAAAACAATAACCGAATTGGTCCAGCCGTTCTTTATATGAAGTTGGCGATTCATTTTTATTTATGTCGATGGGTATTGAGAATCGAATGCAAAAAGATTTACCGAGATATTAGTTTCAAATGATGAATTCCTAACCAAATGCTTGGACCACATGACTTAAAAAGTCGACGCCTATTATTGGTTTTTCCACATCTGCTACAATGATCGCCAGGTGAAGTCGCGACGCAATCCGAAGTCCAAATGTAGTTCGACGTAGCCGTAGGTCGCTATAGTGGTGTTGTTGGCAGCGTACAGTTCGAACTGCGTCTTTGTCCGGTGGCTTTCCTAGGGAATACACATAAGTCAGAACCTGTATCGATAAGAAATTCTGACTTTGTTTTCCTGTCAGTGACAAAGAGGCGGCCGTTACATTCGTGGCAGTCATCAGCCGCTATTACTGACTGCCGCTGGTGTTTTCCGGGTAGGAGCAAGGCCGCGTGCATTTGTACGCCTTACTGCCAAATTTTTTATGGTAGTAGCAAAGACCGTTGCTCTTGCCCTGCGACTTTGATCTGCTTCTGCCCCGGAAATATCTTGTGTTCTGGACTGACGGGTGCTCAAGGCTGCAACCTGCTTCGTTAGATCTGCTATCTGCTTAGCCATGGTTTCTATAACCGCCCAATTGGGATCCGTTGTTGACGTCGAAGGCCTCGGCGTCATTTCTGCTACCTGTGGTGATGGGGCAGCTATAGCCATTATTTTGTCGGCTAGCTCTGCGAGTTTGTCTATAGCCATATCGCCATGGGAGGCTATAATAGGTTGGAGCATAGATAAAATACTACTTAACCAGTATAGATGGTCACTCACGTACATTGAATCCGTACCCTATCCAATTTCGCTTATATCTAGATGCCGCCTGTGTAGTTTGTCGCTTATTTGTTGTCATTAAAAATCCGCTAGAGTCGCTGCAGTCGACCATTCAGTCAATTCTCATGTACAAGAGATGGCACTACTAAAATTTATTCACCTTTACTTCTCATGATACGAAACCTGATAAGGAAAGAAAAACTCTTATCGCGAGAAATGAAGACTCCCGCTAGGACTTTGCCGCGTATATTAAAACAAGACCAGGGGCCTTAGACAAAGTAGCATTCGCTCCGTAGCGAAGCGATATCGAAGTTCGTTATCGTCTCAGAGACAAAGGAATCGACACTGTAACACGTGATAAACACGTGATACCTTGTCATGATTTCTTTGTCTCTGAGACGATAACGAACTTCGATATCGCTTCGCTACGGAGCGAATGCTACTTTGTCTAAGGCCCCTGAAGCTCGATGCTTTTCGTCGATATACAGGACATGTCCTAAATCAATCCATACAGATAAAGAGAGTGGATCGATCAAAACCTTCTGTCCCGATACGCAGGTGAAACACACAGAAATATGCTCTTTAATGGTGAAAAAATTTCACGATTGGAGCACTACAATAAGCAAAATGACAAAATCTAAAGAAGCTGCCATAGTGGCAGGAATGGTACAACGTAGTCACCATCCCGTTGCAGTTATGGTTTGGTGGGGGGTGTCTTATCAAGGAGTCACAAAGCTTCATTTTTGTGAAAAAGGTGTAAAGACATCAGCCAAAGTATTTCAGGAGACGATCTTGGATCGTGTTTTGAAACATCTCAGCAATAGACAGCGGCATCCCATCCCCATCCCCAAATTATACGTAAAATTATCCGCAAATTCACGAGTTGATACCGGAAATGGTAAGCAATTGAAAAAGTAATAACAGGGCGAATGATAGACAGCAATTCATTTTCTCTGACAAAATTATTTCATTTTTCGAACGAACTTTATTAATTTTTGATCAATTAATTTATCAAATGAACGATTCCCTCTCATAAAATGAACAAAGCAATAAACTTAGTTATGATACAGAAAGCAATTAAAAAAGTTGAGTCCATATTTTTTATATAAAAAAATCTCCAATTCTCAAACAATTGCAAAGTTTAAATTGGCTTTCGATAATTTTGGAGTTTTCGTTGTAAACCAAGTTACGTTAAGTCGGAGTTTGTGCGATTTCTATCTCTGCGCAATTAGAAATAAAGTTTAATATAACTGTAAACTTATATTTGCACAGAGTTGAACACTGCTCAAACCAAATAACCGTTTCGGCTCCAAAATTAATGTGATTAAAGTTTTTGATTTTATTTTCACACGCATAAGGCTCAAAATGGAATACGCTTTGGTTTGAGGTAACAAAATAGGATAAACATAATTGTATGAATGATTTACTCGTCGACGAATGATTGATTGCAACAACTTTTCAAAGAATGTTTCTATTTATTCAGCAAAATTCTCTTCAACGTGAGCAATGTTGTTATGTTCAGAAAACTTTTGCTTCTATACATCTACTTAACCAGTATAGATGGTCACTCACGTACATTGAATCCGTACCCTATCAAATTTCGCTTATATCTAGATGCCGCCTGTGTAGTTTGTCGCTTATTTGTTGTCATTAAAAATCCGCTAGAGTCGCTGCAGTCGACCATTCAGTCAATTCTCATGTACAAGAGATGGCACTACTAAAATTTATTTAAAATATAAAAGAAGTGGGCACGAACAACGATAAAAGGGCCGTATGAACGGTATAGGTTCTGTTCTAAAAAATAGGGCAATAATATCATACATAAAAGTCACAGATTAATGATAAAAGTACCTCTCAGCAACGTCGCCCTCTAGTTATTACCACGATAATAAGGAACTATAACTGCGTGATTGAATTTGTTGGTTATAATTTTTAACAAAATACACATTAATGTTAAATTCGAGACTCTTAGTGACATCTAGGGAGTGGAAATCCCAATATGAAATTGGCTTCAGATCGTTATATGGAGGTTGACCATCTATACTGGTTAAGTAGTATTTTATCTATGATACAATATACACAAACTTTCCTCGCTTAATGCTCTTCCCATTAGTGAAAACCCTATCAAAATCAAATGGTTCGTTTAGAGGAATTAGCGGAGAAACAAACGGACAGACATATATATGTGTAATTTTGTTCTTAGATACTAAGAAGATTTAGAAGATTTTTGAAAAAATAAAAATTGCCTTCAAACTTTTTCAAATGACGCTAATACGCGACTAGGAATCGAGCATGGTTAAATATCTGTAAAAAAAAAGCCATTATTTTTATTACCGTAGTTGATAGTGTGGGCGATAAAGAATAAGTATTGATGTGAACAACTTTAATGATTAGTAAAATGTAAATTTCAAATCAATTCATTATAATGAATCAATATCGCGTCGCTTGGCGTTTCGGTCTGAAATGACCCTAGGCTTCGATTATTGAATTAAGAAAAACTGCATTCAATCTTTTTTAAATTACTCTCATGACGCAACCAAGAATCGAACCTGGTCAAATCGCATTCAACCAACTTTGACACTTCGTCTTTAAAAAAAAGCACTTAAAAAGTCTTTAAAAATAGGGGCCATTTAATCAGAATTTTAAATGCTATCTTTCGAATTTTTTTTATTCGGATTAGATATTTTATTTTTAAATTTATTAAATAAATTAAATGTATATTAAAATTTAGATTTTATTTTAAGTAAATTTAATTAATGATTTAAATTTAATTTTACGAGCCCCATAGTTAGAAACCTCGTTTTCAGCGCCATTTTTATCATTGACAAAACATTCGCATTTATAATAGGATTTCTTTTAAGGTGTTGCCAAAATGTGATTATTTTGTTTGTTTTCAATGTTACTATTATTGAGATCTAGACGAGCATTAGATCTTAAAATTGATTTTTCTGGAAGTTTCTTTCCAAGCTCCCAAATAACACAATAAATATTCCATATAAATCGTTCGTGACAGCGAAACCGATGTGACGAGACAGGCTGTGACAGTTCATTGGCAACTGAAAAACAATTTAAGCATTCTGACGTTACTTAGGTTAAATAAAATAATAAGCCTGAGTGACGTAAGATATATTATAAGAATGGAAGGCAGGCCGAAGGTCCACTTGATACCAAGGTCTACATATACTCGTAAGTGCTGCAAGTGCGCTGCCGACCTAGTAGGATTAAGGATTACGGGATAACGGATTAGGACGGGATAGAGAAATGGGCTCTAGGATCCTTAACTCACTCACTGAAACAATGTACGTTTCACAGTGGTATTCAGGAAAGTTCCACTTGCGGACCACTACGCATGGGCAGGGGTTTCGTCCCTTCGTGGTCGAAGTGTTTCAGTTCCACCTTCCTTGTTCGGACTGCTAAGGAGTGGAACTCATTGCCTGCGTCTGTGTTCCCACAGAACTACAACCTCGGGGTCTTCAAAACCAGGGTAAATGGGCATTTACTGAGTAAGCGTGGTCCACCTTCTGCACCTGGCATCTGCACCTCACTTCAGGTGAGATAGTGGTCAAGCGCTACCTCGATTTAATAAGAAAAAAAAGTTCCTGCCGCTGGACCGGCTGCCAAAGGACATCTTTCAAAACCAGGCCGTTTTTTTAACTTACACTTTTGATCGGCAGACAGGCTGACGGTCCACTTGATGGTAGATGGCTACCGTCGCCTGTAACACAAGCAACGCCAAAGCCGCTGCAAATGCGTTTCTGACTACAGTAGGATTAAGGATAAGGGATTAGGAGGGGATAGGGAAATGGGCTCTGGAATCCCTTACTCACTCACCGAAACACAACAGCACATCTGCTCTTATTTCACGGTGGTCTTCTGTAAGAGGTTGGTTACTGGGGTCTGACGAGCTGCCCAATGACTGCGAAATGCAGTGTGCTCTGCTATTACTAAAATTCTTAGAATAACTTTGGTAATAAAACTCTTTCTTAATTAAGTAATTTCCTGTGAATTCGAAAATTAAGAAACTAATTGTTTAATTCGAATAATTGAATTTTTTAATACTTTCAAACTTAAATTAAATATATATGCCAAATTACACTATATTTTCCCAGTAAAATCTATAATTTCTTCTTACCTAATGGTACAAGTTTCAACCGTTAAAACGAAAGCTGACGGTCCGATCTCCATACAAAACTGTTGAAACACAACAGCACACGTGCTGTTATTTCACGGTGGTATTCTGTAAGGGGGTGGTTACTGTCGCCAGACGGGCTGCCCAAATGACTGCGAAACAGCTATAATTTGCGGGTAACAGCTATTAGAAATCAAAAATATTTGTATTTATGAGTATATATACCTAAATATTATTAGGTTCACAACATGTAATATGTTTTATCACTTAGATACTTTTTTTCCATAATTTGCCTAGGGCTCGGGAGCGAGTGAGATGACCGTTCGCTAAGCTTACCTGGCCGAAGTGAATTTAATAATAATAAAGAGGAAAAGTTTGTATATTTGTTCGTTTGTACCTATGTAGGAGGTAATCTTCGAAACTAATCGTCCGATTTAAAAAAATCCCCAATAGTTAGAATAGAATTTAAGGATGAAAATAGGCTAAATATGCCAATAGGGCACCAGCTATCACAAAAATCCAATGTTTGGCAAAAATCTTGTCAGGCCCCCAATAAAAAAAAATACACTTGGACGAAGTCCGGAATATATAAAAATTTAATGTTCGTTTATTCAAAATTTTATTTAATATGCTTATATACTAGGGTATCGAATTATAGAGGTAGGAAGGTGGACAAATTTTAAATAGCCTACAGACGGCCAATGTCTAAATCCACTGCTAAGTAGGAAAAGGATCCGCCGGAGTATCGCGGAGTTAATCCTCTTTTTCGTTGTCTTCTTAACCGTTGAAGAGATGCTCGGATCTTTAGAGAACTAGAATGATGGTCATCAACAGGGTTAAGAAGTCAACAATGGGGAGGAGTCAACAATGGTATTAGTCTTTTTCATTTCCGTTCAGTGCAAGCGCAGGGCTTTATCTTATTTTTATTGAAATACCAAGCCGTATCAAAAACAAATTTATCCGCAGAAAAATTGTTCAAATTTCGTAATGACAGCCTCGCAGATTCATCCTACATAACGTAATCATTTGTCATTTTAACAAAGCGTCGCGTAAAGTAGGTAAGACAGTATAATTTGTAAAAAAATACAGTTTGAAAATAATACAGGGTTTGTAAGGAAAAAATATAAAAAAAAAAACAAGTGGAATCTACCATAGTATTAGTTTCTGAAACTTATATCGGGACGCCCAAGACTTTGACTGCGGAGTTTGGTTTCACGAGGACAGCGTACAAGTAATAAGAAATAGAGTATGTGTATAAGATACGAGATATTTTTCATAAGAGACAAGCCCATTGGATGAGTGGTTAAGGTGCTTGCCTTAACGCACTGTTATAGGGTTCCCGGGTTCGATTCCCGGCAGAGTCAATTTTGAAATATCAACTTTTCAAATTTGGCTCTGGTCTCGATTTGAAAAGTAGTGGCAGGGCACACTGCGTTTCGCAGTCATTTGGGCAACCAGTCTGGCGGCAGTAACCACCACCTTACAGAAGACCACCGTGAAATAACAGCAGGTGTGCTGTTGTGTTTCGGTGAGTGAATAAGGGATACCAGAGCCCATTTCCCTATCCCCTCCTAATCCCTTATCCTTAATCTTATCCACTTGCAGCAACTTGGGCGTTTCTTGTGTTATAGGCGACGGTAGCCAACTACCATCAAGTGGACCGTCAGCCTGTCTGCCGATCTTAACTTAAAAATATTCCATCAGTCAATTTATTATTATACAAGCAAGCCGCCCCCGATTTCATGTGATTTTTTTTTAAGTGACAAAGGAACCTCTCTCAATAAGCTCATTTTTTCTGCGCTGACACCGCTTTAAAATGCTCAAACTTTGTGCTTAATATGTGATATTTTTTGTATGAAATGCATAAAGTAAAACCGTAATCAACGACCATAACTTCACCTTATACGCTGTACAGATGAGAAGCCGAAGAAGGCCAGTGAAGCCAGGTGTCTTTCCTTGTGTCCTAATATCCTAATAGTTAGTTCGCTAGACGACGTTCTTTTGTATTGGAGGGTAGTTTTAAACAGCAAAAAGTTTCTTTTTTAAGGGCTTCACTTAGGCAAATAACATTTACAATAGAACTCGCTGGCGGCGGAGACAATTCAACGGGCCTAAAAATGATGTTTTTTTGTTTTTACCATAACAATACGGAAAAAAAAAATTATTAATACAATTTTTTAAACTGACATTAACTTATTAATAGGTACAGGATTCAAATACGCGTAATAAGCCGTTTTCGAGAGAATTTTCAATAAAAGACAAATTCTTCTTGAGTTCTAACTTTTTTTGTGGAGTTTCTATTACTTTAACTAAAATTCCAATTAATACAATTGGTTCTTCACATGTTTAAGTATAATATATATATTTTTCAAAGCAATCGTCTTGTCTATTTCTTGTAACATCTTCATTAAATAATGGATATTTTTAGTATTTAGCGTTTGTCTCCATCACTTAGAAATCAAATGCGTTAATTTCATTTATTTCGTTAATTGAATTTATTAACATTAATAAAAGTTTTTGGAGTTTATTCCTTAAGAATTTTCATATAAGGCCCCCCGATATGGAAATTTTATAACCAGTAAAATTAATACAGGTGTTAACTTAAAAGCGTTATGTTCTTCTAAGCAGTCGACCCAAATCCGATAGATGTCGCCGCTTCACATAATTCTACTGTAGTATAATAGATGGTGCGTTTATTTAACTTCTTTTCCTATGGCATAGTCAAAGACAATCGTACTGAAGAAGTCGTGCGTCGGAGCTGACACACATTTTTTTTGTAGCAGTGTTGAATATAAAATAAAATATTATTTTTTTATATAAAATTCTTTAATTAAATAAATTCAGTCTTTGTTTTAAATGATAAGACAATCGCTTATCGCTTGCGCCACGCCCTGCCTTCGCTGTTTTCCATTCCCATTTCCGAGTAAATATTCCTATGAAAAATGTTACGCCCGGGACTTGTACATACAAACATTGTATAGTCTTTAATAAATCTAGCTTCCTACTTAAACGGGTTAGATTTCTCCCTAGATAGCACTTAGTTTTTATACAGTTCACGTGGGGATAAACTTATGTGGTATAACTGGAACCTTGAGTCTTCTCAGAGTATATGTATTTTATATGTATATCTCTATATATAAAAATGAATCCCCATTTCCCTTGGTCACGGCATCACGCGTGAGCGGGTAGACCGATTTTAATTCGGTTTTCACTAATGGAAAGAGGGATAAACGGGGAATGTTCATATATATAAAAATTGCACGCCGGGCGAAGCCGGGGCCGAGTCCCTAGTTAATAATAAAAACTGTATATGTAATATGTAATGTATGTAATATGTAAAAGTATATGTAATAAAAACTGCATTAAAACTTGTTTTTAATTACGCTCATACGCGACCAGTAATCGAACCCGGTCAAATCTCTATAAAAATAGCAATTATTTTTATTATCGTAATTGATCGTGTGAGTCATAAGGTGCGCAAATTTGATTCATCGTAATGAATTGATATGATATTAACATTTTGGCAATTACATATTAAAATTGTAGATATTTCTGTTCATTATTTACATAAGGTTCCATAGCAAAACTTATTCCTTACCCATGACCCACACTATCAACTACAGTAATAAAAATAATTGTGATTTTTACAGAAATTTGATAAGGTTCTATTCCTGGTCACATATGAGCGCAATTTGAAAAAGTTTGAATGCAGTTTTTATTTTTTCAAAAATCGAAGCCTTAGTCCCAAGGATAAGTTTTCGTATCTCTTATGGTTTAAGATTTACCCTCACTGACCCATTTGGAATGATCAGCTTGTATGTTATGATCTATAAAATGATTGTGACTGAAAGTTTATATAAATTTAAAAATGGGCAGTTTCGGTGATTTTTGATTTCCAATGTACGTTGACCTCAGATCTATTATGATCAATCATATTAAAAAGGGTTCAATTTAGGGTGGGCCTTTTAATATAAACATATAATAAAATCGTAAACGAGCTCTCTTTACAATAAATATTTTTTCAAAAAACAATTTATACACGTTGTGCTTATCTTACTGAGGTAAAAAAACAGTTTTTGAAAATTTTGTCCGTTTGTTTGTCTGTGTCTTGACCGATATTCATTGATGTGGTTTTCATTGCTGTACGAGTATTGTAGCAAGCCTCCGGTAACATTTAAGTGTATACTCCATTTCAATCTGTTTACAAACAAAAAAGTTAAGTACGCGCTATTCCGAACACCACGCGTACGAAGTCACGGGCACAGCTAGTTCCCAATAAAGGTGTTTTTCCTATTATGCTCATCATCAAAAGACCTCTTTTAATATAGCTCGATATAGGGATCTCTTCAAAAGCAACGATACGATTAAAGGCGAAACAAAGCCGTACTGGGCTTTGTTTCGCCATAAATACCTATCTCTGTATAAATAAAATGAATCGCTAATTGTGTTGCTAAGAATAAAATTCTAGAACCTCTTTTTTTGTTAAGATCGGCAGACAGGCTGACGGTCCACTTGATGGTAGGTGGCTACCGTCGCCTATAACACAAGCAACGCCACAGCCGACTTCAAAAGGATTAAGGATATGGGATTGGAAATGGTTGGGGAAATGGGCTCTGGCATCCCTTACTCACTTACCGAAACAAAACAGCACACGTGCTGTTATTTCACGGTGGTCTTGTGTAAGGGGGTGGTTACTGCCGCCAGCCGGGCTGCCCAAATGACTGCGAAACGCAGTGTGCCCTGTCACTTCTCTGGACCAATTCGGCTAATCTTTTTTTTTTTTTTTTTCAAATATTCACACGAGGAAGGTGATTATGAAGAGAAAAATTGGAAAAACGAGAAAATACCGCTTCTCTTAATTACACTCCAATATCTTCTGACAGAACGACTTTGTCAGGTCAGCTATACATATAAAACAGTTCTCCAACAGAGACTCCACAAAAGGGTATGTACACGTACCTACTAAGTATAAGAAAACGCTCCAAAGTATTTTAAATTAAGTTCACTTTATAATACCTTGCCATTACATTTTTTGTTATATATATATGTACATTATTCGGAACTAGCTGAGCCCGCAACTTCGTATGTGTGGTATTCGGTATAGCGCGTAACTTTTTTGTCTGTAAACCGATTGGAATGTAACAAACACGAACTATTACGGGATGCTTGCTACACTACATCAGTGAAAACCGCATTCAAATCGGTTAAACCGTTTCAGAGATTAGCGTGCACAAACGCACAGACAAACCGACAAAGAGACAAAAATCCTTAAAACAATTTTTTTTGACCTCGCTACATAAGTATAACGTTGTACTTTTATTTTTTTGAAAAAATAAAATCGTAAACACGGTTCGTTTACGATTTTATTATATGTATAGATTAGAGATATAACATAAGTGTTGCCATAAGTAAAACCGTTGTTATATTTAAATGTATAATTTGTTGATACTTTGATGCGTACGTAAACAAAAAAGAGAAAAATTGTACTTTTTGGCTCGCTCGTAAAAAAACGCAATTATCTCGAAATACATTAAGGGTTTTTCCTTTAATATAATTTCTCTCGAAGACAAATGGGCGGCCGGGGGGTGAAATATAACAACACTTGTTACATCGATGCTTTCATTAATTTCTGACACACCGCTTCCCTTATTTTTGTAGGGCAACAATGGCATTATAGACCAGCAGCTGGATTTACGTTTTTTACATGTTAATTTATTGGGGTTTTTTTTTTTTTAATAAATTTATGAAGGTCATCAGACAGGATGGGGGTCCACTTGATAGTAGGTGGCTACCGTCACCTAAAACACAAGCAACGCAACGGGTACTGCAACTTGACCAATATAGAATTAAGGATAAGAGATTTAGAAGGGGGGGAATGAAATGGCCTCTGGCAGCTCTTACTCGCTAACCAAAACACAACAACACAAATGTTGTTATTACACGGTAATCATCTGTAGGGGGGTGGTGACTGCTGCCGGGTTGCCCAAATGACTGCGAAACGAAATGTGCTCCGTCACTACTAAATACTATATTCTTCATTAATTTTTCGTTTAGCTTGTAAATAAAGCAGTAAATGTGGACTATATAAGCTGCACTAGCTGTCTGGTGTTAGGTAGACATAGCGTCCAGCTTAAAGATCGACCTGCAAAGATTTTTTTATACTTTTACACAGCACTGATTCAAACAGTTACTATTTATTTAATCTTGGTATAAGATGGGGGCTTATACCTAGCTATTTTAGCTTTAATTTTACTTAAATTTACTTAAGTTGGGTGTAAGGGTTGGTAAGAACATCAAAACAATAACACTGTTGTGCCAAATGTCCATTTGATTGATGGATAGTGGCTCGCTGTGGTATGTGCTGTCTCGCTCCCACCATATACCCATTCTCTACCCTGTCACTATACTGCATCGCAGGCTGACCAACCAGCCATATATTTTTTAACACCGCGCCAGTCTGAAAAACTTCGCGATAACAAGCGCCTCGCCGCCGATCTCGTCCACAAGATTAGATTGTCTTTAATCCGCATCCGCTTATCTACGTTATCAGACAATTGTGCTGTAAAATTATCTACTTGGCCACGGTTTCCGCTCCGCGAGTGCAACCAAAAGTGGTGAAGTGCTGAAGCTTCTGAACTCTGAGTGTGACAGGCCCGTTGCAGTCTTCGCCGCTGGAGGACCATGGAAAGAGGTAAGTGGCAGATTTCCTTTGTCTCCTCGTCCTTTGATTGCACATACCACAATTAAAAATATAGTCCACTTCGAATAATTGTTTGGCGTGATCAAACACAAAATGCTGGAATTGGCGTTTTCCACAAGAGTTGTTATTTATTTATTTATTTATTGATATTTGGAGAATCAACAGTTAAACAAAGACAAGATAAAAACTACAACTAAAAAACATATAACCAATTAATTAATTTTATAGGAATTGAAACATTATTTTGCATATAGGCTATCCTCTGATTGCATAAATATGAAAAATAATTAAATTTACGCGATATTGCAGTTATTTGATGATATATTAAAAATATTGTACTTTATGTTTAATGCTATTTAGTTCATAACGGGGATTGGATTAAACCCAAAAGTTGACTTTTTTGAAGTTTTATTATAAAACAAAATGACAAGTTTTGCCACGATGGCTGTAGATAGTACAGTTAAAAATGAAGCCGGGGCAAATCGACTCGACGCTGCGATATTAAAGCGCCCGCGGTGATCGTAAAGCAATATGTTTTCGACCGTACTAATTGCGTGGCAACGTGCTTTTTCCATGTAGGAAGGATGAGGCCGACGATGGAGCGAGCTCACCCAGAAGATGCCTATTCACTCGAATCTTGAAAAAAATTGGGTTATATGAGCTCGGAAATACAGACGCCGGCAGGGAGTTCCAATCCTTAGCAGTGCGCATCACAAAAGATGTTTTAAAGCGCTTGGTCCGAATTAGAGGCATTTTGACAAGGTGAGGATGGTAATCAGCCGTACGTCTGCATGTCCGATAGAAGAAAGGGGAAGGTGGTATAATCTCATGCAGCTCTCGAGCACACTCTCCGAAGTACATCTTATAGAATACACACAGACAGGCAAATTTACGTCTATGTGCCAGGCTCTGCAGCTTAGTTCTTATAAAAAATAAATTTTCTTATAAATTTCTTATAAATAAATTTCTTATAAATTTTAAATTTTAACTATTATTTTGACCTGGGTGACATAAGTACAACGTGTACAACTTGTTTTTTTGAAAAAAATATTTATTGTAGAGACACGGCTCGTTTACGGTTTTATTATATGTATAGATAAAAATATATAAGGGGCGCGGCTCTTAAACTACAACGCTTGAGGCCAGATCTCGATATAACAAATGACATCCATTCTTATGATTTCCTTCGCAAATGGATACATATCTGAGAGGCTAGATATCGTGGTTGAAAGATTTCGATACTGACGACCAATACGAAAAGGTCACTTGTAAAATATAGACGTACCCATAATTAAGTTGATTAACTTTACTGAGTATATAATTTACTTTTGGTGATATATTTTTATCACATTTAAAGTCTGACTCAGATGTCAGTCTGACTCTGACATGTTAGATCGTGTACTTGTAGTGTAAGGCGAGTTTATTATTGTTATAAAAATAGTACTAATAAATTCACCGCGTCATAAACCATTTTTTTAATGATAAGAACCTGAAAGCAGGCTGCCAGCTGGATGGTGGTAAGTGGCTACCGTTATCTGAAAGGTAACATGAAGGTAAATGAAAGGTGTACTTACATTTTTTTTTTCAATTTTTTTATACGATAAGTTATATCGTTATATAACCGTAAAAAAATTAGACCCAATCAAAATGGGTTCAGTGGTTTTAGAAGGAATTCAATGACATACAGACGTACATAAGAATTATCTAATATATAAAATTCTCTTGTCACGGTGTTTGTAACAAAACTCCTCCGAAACGCCTGGACCAATTTTTATGATTTTTTTTTGTATATTTGATAGAAAAAATGATTGAGAAAAGGTCGTGAAGTATTTTTCAACCTCCCATCCCCACCCCCCATTTTTTAATCGCGATTTAGTATTTTTGTATGGAGAATATTCAAATAATTTAACCGTCGTCGTTCATTGACGTGAAGTGACGTGTTATTTTAACATATTTTATGCTTTGAAAATAATATATATAGATATCGTAAATATATATATCGTGAATAAGCAAAATTCTGGTGTAACCATATCACAAGTCATTAAATCAATTTTTAGTTTAAAAAAAAATAAGAGTCGAGGTTGTCTTGGAACACAAAACCTGAACAATGCATAAGCCCTTCATGTACTGGTGTTGGATAAACGGCAACGCCCCATGACACGCAGAATTTGTATGGAAAGTGTTGACCATGTCGCTAGTAGCAGACGGCGCAGCGATACTTTCCACTGTGCCGTTGCTAGGACAAATTTATATAGGCCAATATATGTGGTAATTTGTCTTTGTTCACCGCAATATAAACAAACAAACAAACAACAGACAAACAAGTCCTTGTGTTTGGACTCACTCTCTTCGGCCTCCCACCGAATCGACAGCCTCTTTAGCTAAGGCGCTACTCCACTGCACACAGCCAGACCTTATAACACTGTACGGGTGTATACAGGCTCGTACAATATTGTTACATCTATGGACGATCTGGACAAAACGTTCCGCCGGCCGAAAGTCTCAAACGTCCCACCCGCTTTCCGATTTGTGTCAAAGGAAATTGGTCCTTATGATTACAACATAGAGTTTATATTTCAACAGAAATAGCATTCCCGAACTTTCAATGGCTTGTTTACAGTCTTGTTTACATTTTCTGGCAAATTCGAAATACATCGAGGCGTTTGGCGCCAAGTATAAATAAGAGTGCGGCCAGTCTAGTTTAGTTAGTGGTGCGACAACCAAAGACACGAAAGCGACTCTTCGAAGCTTTTGCGAATTTACCTGCGACAGTGAACTGGCGACACATTAAGGGAATCATTGACGACTTTTGGCAAGTTTAACGGTTTCATCGGACAAGTTTAGCGATCTTAGCAGTCATCTTGGTTTGGGAAAATAAACCGTTCCTTTCGTCCTTACAGGGCATTTTAACTCACCCCGCACGTAACAGTATTCTTTCGCAACTGGTTACGAAACTACAATTTCGGTGTTTCCGTGGCGGCTGCTGAATCTTTTCTAATGTGATTTTAAGTAACAAATGAAGGCAAATGACGATGCTAGTTTAGTAATATATCAAATGCGTCACAAGAACGTGCTAAGCCTAGTGTACGAGTATTTGCGTGTGACAGACATTTTGTCAACGTCGCTGCGAAGACGCGAAACGTGCCCACATTATTAGGTGACATTATACATTACAATACACTTCATGTATACAAATTATCTCAGGGGATTATATACCTAAGACTTCGTATATGAGTTTTTTTTTAATGGTAAATTGCTACAAGGTATCTGACGATCCAATTGATGGTAAGTGATATTGGCATGTTTAAGGAACAATTAACGAGACTGCAATGAGCTTTGGCTGGCATCATTTTCTAAAACGACATAAATAGCACAACTGCTATTTTAAAAGCGGTCTTCAAAGGTTTTCCAAGGTTAGGACTTCGAAAAAGTGAAAATTTTTCAATATTTGAAGTAAAAATATGCTTTTAATTGTTTTGTGAATTTTTGCCTATTTTGCTATTTTATCTATTTTGCTAAGAAGAGTACAAATTAAAAATAAAAATTACGAATAAAACAGTTTATCGTTTAATTAATATATAGTGGAATTAAAACAGTTCAGTGCCTTTTTACATCCGTTTATGAGAGATTGTATTGTTTTGTAACTGTTGAGATTTATTCGGACAGCGACTTTATTGTTGGTTACCTATATAAATGTTACATCTTTATTTTTAACACTACAGACTACATTCAATATGTATCTCTCTGCTTGTTCTGTGTGTGCTTAGGCGAGTGTGAATCCCTGAAATTATGTAGAAATTGTTTTTAAATTAATAAAGATGGATATAAAACAGAAAAATATTATAACATTTATACTCGTAATATGTAGGACGTGGGAGGGTCCAAAAGTTTAAGGCCCGGCAAAGAAAAAAGGCACTGTAGTACATTCATAGTAATGGTAGCCACCTACCATCAAGTGGGCCGTCAGCCTGTCTGCCGATCTTAACATTTAAAAAAAATCACCAAAATTGGTCCAGCTGTTTTAGACGAAATTCAGTGACATAAACACGTACATAAGAATATTATTTATCTATATAAAAATACAGAAGATATAGATATTAAAGACATGAATGTGTTTAATAATATTATTGTTTTTGTTGTAAGAGAAGCAAAGAGTAATTTTCTTAAGGCAAATCGAGTAGGGATAAAAATATAAATAAACGCGAAAGCGGACTAGTTTTCTGTACAATTAAACACATAAATTAACCGTTCAACCAACGACAAGGAAAGTTTTGCCAGAAAACGATACGCCAAGATATAAATGACCTAATATTATATGATTTACTGGATTCCGATAGCAATAATGTCGTATGTTATGTATAGAAAATAGGTACGAGTAAAAATTCTGTGGTTACTTTAATTTACTATGAGTATTTTTGAATTATCATGTATTTACACTTATTTATTAAATATTATTATTATTAATTATGAAATTATAGTTATGTTAAGCTGTTGGTGTGTAAATAAATAAATAAATAAATAAAATAAAAATAATGCTTCTTTTTTCTTTAAGTTTTTTTTACATTAGCCAAAAAATAGCCAAGTAAAGATTGGAATGAAACATACACTACATATTACCGGAAGCTTGCTACAATACATCATTGGAAACCACATGAATATCGGTTTAGATGGCAGGGATTTAGATTTTTCTCAGCAATGACAAAACATATGAAAGAGATGTTTGGTAATCTGTTTCTTCGTGTTACTGACTTCATTTTTTCAGTTGGATTACACAATTGGTAAACTTTTATAACAGAGAAAAAAAAATTTAAAGAAACCTCTTTTAAAACACAGATTTACATTTTACAGGCAAACGGGACCAATTTGTACATTGGTATAAACATACACTTTAATTTTACAGTTGGAATTCTTACAATACATTATAGTTTTTTTTTGTCGCATACGACTTTACGACATAAGCAAGCGCGCTCTCGTTTTCGTATGCAATCACACAGTCGTATTAATTGTTTATCGATGCGTCGCCTTAACGAAAGAAGCCGAAACGTGCATCCCTATGTCAATTTAAATTTAACGGCTCATGAGACCACAGATTACCGCTTATTTACTATATATAATGAAGAAGTAGAAAGGCTTGGTTAATTTTTAAAAGTCGTTAAAGATTTTGTTTGGCGTAACCACTTTCTATATTTGAAACACGCCTCGTATCGTTCGCTTCGAAGGAGGTAGTGATATCGCATAACAAAATCTCAAATTCAAATTAAGCTCGATAGTATTAATTACGAATACACATGCAACCTACAACCTCGGGGTCTTCAAAACTAGGGTAAATGGGCCTTTACTAGGTAAGCGTGGTCCACCTTCGGCCACATCTGCACCTCACATCAGGTGAGATAGTGGTCAAGCGCTACCTCGATTTCATAAAAAAAAAAAAAAAAAACAGATTTATAGTAATAGTGGTTCTTTTTTAGGTTAAGATCGGCAGACAGGCTGACCGTCCACTTGATGTTAGGTGGCTACCGTCGCCTATAACACAAGCAACGCCAAAGCTGTTGCAAGTGCGCTGCCGACTACAGTAGCATTAAGGATAAAGGATTATGATGGGATACAAAAATGGGCTTTGGCATCCCTTACTAAATTACCGAAACACAACAGCACACGTGCTGTTATTTCACGGTGGTCTTCTGTAAGGGGGTGGTTACAGCCGCCAGACGGGATGCCTTTCATTTTTCAAAGTTGACCCTGCCGGGAATCGAACCCGGGAACCCTAGAACAGAGCGTTAAGGCAAGCACCCTAACCACTCATCCAACGGGTTAGGTAGCTGGGTTAGGGTTAGGTTAGTACCTACATTGGTACGCTAGTACTATTATTTATTCTGTGACATTGGGCAGAAGAGTCTAAAAAGCCCGGGACACAAATTTTATAATGCGATTCTATATTGTTAGTGATTATTATTCAGGAGTAAACGTCCAGGAGAAGGCATCCAATGAAATACTATAGTATTTTCACTGTATGATGATATGCGTGACAGTTCTCACTTTTTCATGTCACGCATACTGTTTTCAACTAAAAAAAAAACGGACACAAAAAAATAACAATTAGACAAACACATGTATGAAAAAAAAAAATTATCTATTCGAAAAACACGAAAGGAATTACCACTTTTATTATTAATTTATTATTATAATTGGTAAATGTAACAAAAAACATATATTTTAAAAGTGTCAAATGCGTGGAACGGAACTTGTGTCAATAGGGATTGACACTAGGGATATTCACTTATATTCGATATATCGAAAGTACTCTATGTTTGTCATTGGATATTCGGAGAATTAACAAATATTTTTCTATTCCAAATATTTTTAAAAACATCGTATTTTGATAATAAAACTAAAGTTGACTAATAATAACAACAAAAGTAAATTTTGTTCTGAGTCTGATACGAGTTGTCAAGTTTCGAGTTCTGACAGTAATAAATTAATATTTTAAATTAATTATAGATGAATATATAAATTAATATTTTAAACAGACTGCATTGTATTCTGTAATTTATTTAACGTAACTTTTATTTCTAATTACTAGAATTTATTTCTAAATCTGAAAATCTAAAATCGCTAGTTCGATTCCATTTGCTTTGCCAACTGATTCGATATTTTTGAACAATCGATTAAATGTCGTTAGGTTGCATCACTAAAATTGTCACGCGATATGCGTCGATATCATATCATATCATCATACAATGAAAATACTATACTAGGTATTTTAGGTATGCACAATTATGTCATCATTTAGGTAAATAATATCATAAATATTTGTAACTTTAAAAAAAAAATTATTTTTTCGAGACATTTTGCTAAATAACTTGAAGTCCGTTATATGTAGCTGAAAACGTGTTAATATACTTACCTTTTTGTTCTAAAAAAATTACCTTTCGAATAGTATATAATGACTTCTATTTTATCACAAAATTGTTGGAAATCTGGCAAAACAATGTAGCATAGCACAAATCTTCTTCTATATATAAAAATGAATCCCCATTTCCCTTGGTCACGGCATCACGGGCATCACGGCATCACGGGTGAACGGGTAGACTGATTTTAATTCGGTTTTCGCTAATGGAAAGAGGGATAAACGGGGAATGTTTTACTATATAAAAATTGCACCACGGGCGAAGCCGGGGGCGGGCCGCTAGTGCACAATGAAAATCGCCATATAACCGGGATATTAACTATATTTTTAGTGACTGTTATCCAAGAGTAAACGCGCTTTCCAACACGATATTGGCTTTATTTATCATTTAGGTACATAATACTAAATTTTTTAATTTTTTTTGAGATTTTTTTTTGAGAAATTTTGCTGAATAACTTGAAATCCGTTATATATACGTGTCATATAGTTTGAAAACAAGTTCATAGTATCCGGAAAATGTTGTAGAAATACCAGAATTAAGCTATTGTATTAAAGTGGCTCCATCAAATAATTTGGCTGTTAAATTTGGTTGGCTGTGATTAAAGCTAATGTCACATTTTGTTTAAATACAGCCAATAATATTCGACTTGTTGTTTGTTTACGGTGTACGGTGTACCTACATTTGGTTCTCATGCGAAAATTTTTTGGAGCCCGATTAATTACATTTTTATGTATTTGTGCTATGCTACATTGTTTTGACAAATTTCCAACAACTGTTTTTGATAAAATAGAAATCATATGTACCGTTCGAAAGGTTATTTTTTGATGAATAAAAAAATATATGACACGTTTTCAGCTACATATAACGGATTCCAAGTTATTTAGCAAAATGTCTCAAAAAAAAATTTTTTTTTTAAGTTAGGTACAAATATTTATTATATTATTTACCTAAATGATGTCATTATTGTGCATACCTAAAATACCTACTATAGTATTTTCTTCTTCTTCTTCTTCTTCTTTTTATAAGAATGGCAATTCGGCTCATCTTGAAAATGGCCATTGAGACATTTTGTTAAATACAAAATGTCTCAAAAAAAAATTGCACGGTTGTAATTTTAATTCCAAAATTTATATACAAACACATTTTTCGTTTATCTTTCCCTCCGTATCTTTTTAAACAATATTTAACATTCTTGTTTTCAGCATATACGCATAGCTTGCCGGAGAGCTTGAAACATTATTCTGACAAAATATTCTCTAACTGCATGAAAATTGCGTCACAATACACATTTAATGAGAGCCAAGCTATTACAAATTGAAATAACTATCAACAACGTAATAGCTAGAAACATGCGGTTGTGGCGTACTGTGTCACAGCTTCTTAATAAATGACACAGTTAATTTTAATACTTTCCAAATTACTGTTCGACACATATTCGCTGGGGCCGAAAAGTCGCTCGACGAGCTATGGAGAGGGCTATGTTCGGGATTACTCTGTGAGATCGAATCTGGAATGAGGAGATCCATAGACAAACGAAAGTCCACTGGGATTGCTGATATATAATATTATATAGTCGAGTTGTTCAAAACTCGACTATACATATATCGACTATAGTTACATAGTCATACTATGTATAGTCGACTATAGTACATTATTATGTACTATAGTTAGTTGTTATTGCCATAGAGCAATAACAAGTAACTGTTATCCAAATTATAAATTTTTAGCGCGCTATTAAACACGCTATGCTTTTTAGCGTGCTATTTAGTAAGAAACCTGTGGGCGGCCAGCACACGCGTTGAATCTTGCAGCACCCTAAATCTCGGAGGTAGCCCATTATATTTGTCGCTCGTTGAACAGACCGCGTGCTATACAAACTTATTATTTTTTCGTAGTACATATTACTCTAAAATAAAATAGAGCAATAAGTACAAGAAAATCAATAAATTCTCCTTCATACTTTTCATGACGTTATTGTAAATTATAAATAAACTGGCGGCCCGCCCCCGGCTTCGCCCGGCGTGCAATTTTTATATATAAGAACATTCCCCGTTTATCCCTCTTTCCATTAGCGAAAACCGAATTAAAATCGGTCTACCCGTTCACGCGTGATGCCGTGACCAAGGGAAATAGGGATTCATTTTTATATATAAGAGAAGAAGAAGATTATAGGGTTTTCAAGAGTTCATTGATTTTATATTATGTACCGAATTAACTAGGTACTTTAGCTATTTTTTATTTATAGTACACGTTTATATAAAATTATATTTATTTTAATAAATATCTTATAGAAAAAGGTTAGCTATATAAGGTCGCTAGCGACAGAGAGAACAGCGTGCTACGAGAATAAAATGTTGCGTGTAGCGTCGACCTGCTAGTTTCGATTGCTACGCTACGCAGTTGCGATTATAGCGCCAAAATGCAATAGCGTCTCGGGCGCTTTGGAAAATAGCGCGCTATAATATGGCCGTTGGCGCTATATCAAGCACATCTATTACAGTAGAGCCTCGGTAATCCGAAATTACAAAAACGCACCCTTGTTCGGACTCACGAAGCGTTCGGATTATAGTATGTTAAAAACAAAAAAAAGTTTTAAAAAAATTGTTAAAGTTTCTAACCACAAAATATGTTTACTTAATCATAAACTGATGTATTATTTCAGTCTAGCGGGTTTAATCTTCATCTCTCAATTTACGACGCATTTTGACATTACGGTGTAGGAACCATATTTCTAACCTTTTTTTTACAAGAGGAATCCATCATGGATACCCACCGGCCTGGGCCAGACCGAGATGGTTGTGGGATAGACCTACCGACTAAACCTCTTGGCGTCCTCCTCACCCGCTATTGGTAAAGTTGCGAGGTCGGACGAACACTCTTCCGCATTTCCGGCTCATTTGGACGGCGCACGCGAACTGCCAAGGTGCGCCGTCCCTCTCAGGATAACCATATTTCTAACCTAAAAAACCACGGGTACGTGTATAGAGGAGGGCATTTGGCTGTTCGGACAATAACGACGTTCGAAATGTATATATATATATATACCTGCGCACATGGCTGGCTAGCTGTACCTCCGGGAAATCCCCCATTGGAGTTAGTCTAGCCAGCAAAGGCTAGGCTGCCCTGGGGTGGATCGGAGTTGTTGCCTCGGCAGAGCCCGGTCCATCCCTCGCGAAGGGCAAGGAGACACCGGGGAGTTTTAGTGGGTAGTGTCAGTGCCGCTATGACCTAGAGCATAGCGCGGAGCACTGGAACACAAAAAGATAACACCTTATTATTGTATTGAAGCGGACTCACTGTAATAATGGAGTGTTAACATAACCGCATTAGTACGGTGGATTTAACACGAAAATGCATTCGAACATTGCGCATATTCCCTGCACATTAATTTTATTATATATTACAGACAATGTGTGTATACAATTCAATTTAATTTAAATTTTACAATGAGTTCCATACGCAGCATTAGGTTTGCCTGGTGAGTTGGCTTGAACATGGAGAAGTGCAAGAGAAGTTATAAATATACTCGTCGTAATAGAATCCAGTAATCATAATCGTATCGTCCATTTGATAGTATATGGCTTGTCGCCTGTAACACAAGCAACGCCATAGTAGAATTAACGATAATGAATAAGGAAATAGGCTCTGACATCTCTTACTCACAAAACAGCACACATGCTGTTATTTCACGGTTGTCTTCTGTAAGCGAGTGGTTTCTATCTTTTTTTTTTAAAGTTGGAAAATCTATCATTTATACACGGCAACGAAGGAGACGCTGCGAGGCTATGCCGAACTCCAACCGGCTAAAACTCAACGAGTTTCTAGCGCGGCGGTAGCTGGGCGGGGTCGCAGGAACTTTGTTACACAACATCGGCGACCCGTCATGGCTGTCTTCGAGGGGAGGACTACGCTCCATGTTGGAACCTCGTCGTATCCGAAAGTGGAGGTACGCCAGCCATCACGACGGACGTATGCTCCCCTTAGACTACCGCCCAGGTCCTGGTCAAGGGAGAAGGCGGCGGTCATAGGCCAACCGCCTGCGCCCGAGGTTCTTCCGGCGGATCGGCTGGGAGAGGGGATCCTCTTCCCGCGGCCTCTCCGCCGCTTGCCTGCGCGACATAACGTGCTTACAGAACGCGACCATCGCTTTCACGACCGCCGGCAGCGAGAGATCGGTGCCCACGACAGGAGACAGAGCGGCGCGATGCCTTGCCCAAATGCAGTGTGCACTGCCACTATTTAAAGTTCACTTCATCTAAAGAGTAAGTAGGTCAAGTAACATTAAAGTTATAACTATCCCACGGGATTAGATCTCTTTCCGTACAAGATCCTGTGTTTGTGTTGTCTTTTACAACCAAAGTCAACTCATAGCCTGCTTGCCCCTCTTTGTCATTCATTAAAAAGGCATATTGTCTTAAGTTTTTTACTTAAACCGAGAAATAAATGAATACAATAATTCTAACGGGAAAAATTTTTTTTTTTTAATTTATTTTTACTGCGAGGCAAAACTAGTAAATAATCTAGACAATTTCCATTTGGAAATGTTCCTAAAAGAACACAACTATTGACCTCACATCTCCCGTTTGGAATAGGACTTGTAATGTACCGCTCAAATCACTAGATCTTGGCGAAATGCCAAATAAACTGGCCCTGCAGATAGATTATCCGAATGTATCTTACGGTATCTGTGATAAACGTTTGAATAAATTAAAATTCAAAACTGAAAGAGAATTAATTGTTTTACTTCTAGAAACTGTTACGCAAATCTTATAAATTTTAATGGAATTATATTTAAAAAAAAAAAAATTATTTACAGATTTTTTTTATGTTAAGATCGGCAGACAGGCTGACGGTCCACTTGATGGTAGGTGGCTACGGTCGCCTATAGCACAAGCAACGCCAAAGCTGCTGCAAGTGTATTTACAAATTGTATATCATATCAAGCTTGGATACCTTAGGCAGTGTTTAAGTACAAGGTTTCAAGGAATTACCTCGTTGCATAGCAAGGCTCATTGTTAACAAAAGTTGTCAACTTGTCTATTTAATAACACTCGCGTTTTGATAAGAAATAATTATCGGTTGTAACATATGAATTTTGTTATAAATATAAATAAATAAAGACTTATCACACAGATAATTATGACATTCTCTTCGGGAAAACTGAGAAAACTGATGCTGAAAGGGCATTAATTACACAAAAACAATGCATCAGGACAATATTTAATGTACCTTCCATCCAGAAAATCTTGTAGTTTTCTTCGGATTACTTCAATTTTAATACTTTTTCATTATAAAAAAATAAAAAATAAAATAAATCTTTATTTGCGCGAACACATGTTTACAGGATTTTAATTTGTATACAGCAGTTACAGTACAAAGTATGTTCTACCCGCCAAGGGCATGCAAATATTTGTGTTTAATTGTTTGTAAACTAATATATTAATAAAGGAATTAATGTTTCTTATTATAAAATTCTTTAACATCATAAAAACAACAATCTAATAACCATTTTGTTAATGTTCTTGTAAATTTAGGATCCGGCAATTCTTTTATATTATTAGGTAGTTTATTGTATGTTTTAATTGCCATAACATAAACATTTCTATTAAATAGTTCTAATCTACATTTTGGTCTTTGCATTGGGATATTATTCAATAAAACATCCAAAATAACTCATCATGATGGTGCACACAACCAGTTTATTTTTTACAGCACATTAAAATATATATATCATAAACATTTTATCAGATGAACAAGAACACATTATTTTATTTTCACGTCAAAATATTTATTCTTTTTCTTTTTCCATGTTTGAATATCAAACCTTTTTAAATCAGCCAGTATTTAAGTTCAAAATACATTAACAGAAAATAAACTAAAAATAAATGAGCAATAAAATTGAATAAATGCTTCAAAGCCTTGGAAAAAGAGATGCTGATGAAGTAGCTCATATATATCCCTCCATTCCTTATCCCCCTCCTAATCCCTTATCCTTAATCCTACTGTAGTCGGCAGCGCACTTGCAGCACCTGTAGCGTTGCTTGTGTTATAGGCGACGGTAGCCACCTACCATCAAGTGGACCGTCAGCCTGTCTGTCGACATAACATAAAAAAAAATATAGCTTATAGCTATAAGAGTAACTTAAATTAATGGGGTTAAAAACTGAAAGCTAATCGTAGGTGGCGCCACTGTTGAGTGATCCTAATCGCCGCCAAATTGCGTCCTTGGTCCCCTGTATTTACTGGCGAATTTGCCTTTATTTCTACAAAAATGTATTCGTCATAGAGTGTTAAGCAGTTAAAAGAACAGTTGAGGAAAAGAAAAGCATCTACTGCACATAACCTTGAATATTTAGTCTGCTTCCAATTTTTTCTTCGTAAAGCTTTTATCCATTGATTTTTCTTTTGAAATCTTTAGGGAATATATGGATTCCTGTCTTTTGGAATCAAAAGCCGAACATAAGCGTTATGTTAATTAAATAAATTCAGTTCCTTTTGTTTGTTTACAAAATTACTATGGAAAATGACAGCTACATGTCAGATTTAAGGAACAACCAACAGTGCTGCCATCTGAAGTGAGCAAAAGTCAGTTTTTTACCCCATTGATTCGTCAATCTGCCTGCCAAGCTATATGCAAAAAATATTTTCAGAAATTCATGGTAGGTACCATTTTCGTTGAATTTGGTGCTGCATCAGATAAGCTGATATTCATGTCAGGACAACACTGAGAGCCGACCGCGTCGGGTACTCGTGAGATTTGCTAAAAACATCTCGTGTTGGTAGCTAGTGGCGTTGCGGGGTCACGTACGTAGGTATTTCGAGGAGCAGACGCCGCGGTATCCACTTGTCTTGTCTCGCCATGCGACCGAAGCGTCACGTACCATTTATAAATAGGGGTGCAAGTTGGGAACGATCTCGCTGTTCGCCTATAACTTTTGCTGCAAGCATCTTAAACTTTTAGGCTAAGGCCTTACACTGCGTTTCGCAGTCATGGGCAGCCCGTCTGACAGAATACCACAGTAAAACAACAGCACGTGTGCTGTTGTGTTTCGGTGAGTGAGTAAGGGATGCCAGAGCCCATTTACGTATCCAATCCTTGGGCCCTAGCCAAGATACACAAGATGCAAACGCTTCCTTTGCGTACTTACGAAACGAAAGAAATAAAGCCCGGTGATTGGTTGTTGTGACAGTTGTAACTTCAACAACCAATCACCGGGCTTTATTTCTTTCGTTTCGTAAGTACGCAAAGCAAGCGTTTGCATCTTGTGGATCTTGGCTAGGCCCCCTTTATGCTTAAACCTACTGTAGTCGACAGCGCACTTGCAGCAACTGTGGCGTTGTTTGTGTTATAGGCGAGAGTAGCTACCTACCATCAAGTGGACCGTTAGCTTGTCTGCCGATCTTAACATAAAAAAGGAGCCTCGCTTATTGTTAATTTTTGAAGTGAAAGCTTCTTCAGATACGTTTTGCTGAAGAGTCACGCTCGGGTCTGTGACTATGAATCGTGTATAACCGGCTACAATAGTCATCAGCTACATTTTGCATGTATTTTATAAATTATAATATTATTTATAATTTTATAATTGGAATATTAAAAGTTTATACTTCTGTAATAATGTCATAAGCATACGTCCGTTTTCTTTATCCAATATGAGACATCTCATGGCTATAATTTAAGACCATAAAATAGTCTAAGATCCCACATTCTGCACCTGTTTGTTATTTGATCGAAATGTGATTTAAAATAAAAGGTTACACGTACAGTCATACAACGCCGTAGGGTTGGCTAGAAAAATCTTCCCACAAGAACCTTTACCATAGTTATTTTTGATAACTTTTTATAACAATTGCACTCATTTGTTTGGAAACTATAGAAGTGCCAAACCCAGCTTTTATTTTCACTCTGGTCACTTTTGAGAGAAACCAGGAGGGCTAGCCGAGTTTACAATTTCGGATTCTGTATCACAAAAAATATATACCGGATCACTGCGATACAATAAAACCGGACAATGCAAATTGCGCCTGCCGCGTGTTGTATGACGTGCTCCCGGTCGCGTACCCGGAGGCATGCTGAAGAGGTCTTGAAGCGTCTGGCAGAAGTTAGGTCTCACGGGAATGTCTGGCAGAGCTGAATATTATTAACAAAGTGAAGTTAGTCCTATTTTTACTCACATTTCTCAGGCTCTAAATTGACCGTCTACCCAACTTAGCAGATACGCAAACGTTCAAGGTACATAGGAACACTACTCGATGCTCCACATTTTGTCCTTTAGAAAATAAGTTATGTCTGGCATTCCTGGGATCTTGCTCTATATATATAAACGACTTACTCTAGGATATTTAACCTTTTAGTATAACTGATATTTTAAAATATTTTTCATTGTTTACCCTGAGCAATAACTCTTGCATTATGACTTGGACCAAACACCAAAAAAGTCACGGACCCAATGCAGAAAAGGCATCCTCTCGCTGAATACACAAGTGAAGTGTTTGAGAAATTGTCGCCACACCTGACTTCGCTTGTGTTTCGTTTTAAATCTTTTTAAGCGTAGGTATTTTACCCTTTTACACCACCGACGCCGAGGAGACAACATCTCATCGAGAAGCCTGCTGCTGGCTCCTATTCGTCTTCCGCAGTGAATTCAGCGATAGTGGTCAAATAAATATACAAAACCACGCTGATAAATAGCTCTTTTCTGAGCTAATGGATTGTTGAAATATTTATTTCCACACCTTCATTCTGTACGGTAGCTACATTAACTAAATCTAGCTACGTAGTAACTCAGACTTTAAAACTTAAAATGACTTTAACTTGAACTTTAAAACTTTTCAAATTACTGCGAAACTACGAACCTGTCACTACTAACTATAAGTAGTTTCTGATTCCAATCAAATGTTCTGATTAAGCCACTGAGTGATATTTCGCTTTAATCCCACAGGATACATTTTTTCTGCAAATTATGTATTTCCTCGTTTCACAATCCATTGGGTAGTTTGAAGAAGCGGAGAAACATACAGGACCTCTATCATGAGTTATAATGACCGCACTCGCTAGCGAGAGCGTAAAATATTAATATGGAAAATTGTCAATTTGACATTGACAGTTGACAGTTTTTCATATAAATGTTTTAAGCTCTCGCTAGCGAGTGCGGTCATTGTAAACTCATGGTAAAGGTACAGAAGCGGAGAGTGACTTTTTTGCTCCCATGCGAATCCGGGAGCTGTTCGCTATTAAGTAATGAATATTGAAATTGTTGTTTCATTAATTTAAAATTGTACCAATAAAGTTATGAAAGTGATCCGATAACTGAGGAAGAGAAATTTGGCTTAGCGAATGTTCGGAATTAAATAAAACTTTCATACCTTCGACAGAGACAGAGAAAGAGCTAATCTGAAACCAGCGTCGACGAGGTAATCCCGCGATTTAAGGGATTTACAATATTTGAAAGGAATATTTTGTTTACTTCGTGCCCATCTTAATAAATTTCCTCATTTATATTCCATACTAATTTCCAATTCGTATAATGGCCGCTTTTTTAATACTAAAGTATTACCTTTTTTTATAACAAATGACACATTTCTTTTTGCATTTGTTGATGTGATTTCTGATTACATCAATTATTAAATAGAATATTTATCTGAGGCAATCACTCAGCTAATAGTACAGTCAGTTGGTAGTTATACCAGATTTTCTAAAATTGTTGATTTTATAGATTTCGATGTGCTCTTTCCAGATTTCTACTTTGCCACCTCGTATCTCTTATCCGGGATGGGACGTTACATCGTCGCCAATTCTTCGCCAAGCCATTTCAGCGCCGGTTGATTCATCGCCAGCCGGTTCATCGCCGTTCGCTATAGTCTTTTGTTCATCATGCGCAGTAATGTAGAAAGCAAAAGCATTACTACCAGGTGTTTATCGTCAAAAAAGATTAAATTTTCATAAAATGTGATACATATTTTAGTTTTATTTTAGCAAATTACACAATTAAATAAAATGTGATTTCGGAATAAACGGAATACTGGTTTTAGCAAAAAGACTGTCTATTACACAATCTGGAGGTCTACTCTGAACGTGAATCGGCCGATGTTTCGGGTCAATATTCGGGCATTTTCTACTCGGAAAACATTCGTTCGGGTTCAATTCGTTAAATTTATTATTCAGAAGAAGGTGTACGTATGAAAATGTAAAAAATATTTTTTCTAAATTATTTACTATGCTGTTGTGATAATACTAGTTATCACAACAGCCAAGCACGTATACAGAGGGGGGGATAGTTGGGATTTATCCCCCCCCCCCGAAATCTGACTGAAAAAAAAAACGATAGATGTCATTCATTCAGAAAGTAAGAGAAAAAGAGTGGTCGGCATGTGTGACACTAGATTTATAGAACTTCACGACTTGGCCACGACTCTATAAATGTATTTTGTGAGTTACTCAAACCTATTGTCATTACATTGAGAGAACTATCCTGCACAAACAGAACTGTTGCCCAAACTGCGTCTACATTCATAGCTGCGACGGAAAAGAGTAGTTTCTTGATTTCTCTAAAAACCTGTGAAAGATTTTTCAGAAAAATTAGAGTAAAGTACAGTGATTACAGCGATTTTTACACAGTTCACATGGTTGTTTCAATGTTTGTCCCCTCCCCGAACCAAAAGTCTGGATACGTGCCTGACAACAGCATTGTGCTGTTATTTCACGACGGTCTTCTGTAAAGAGTTATTACTGCCGCCAGACGGGCTGCCCGAATGACTGCGACACAATGTGTGCCCTGTCTAAATATTCAGTTATGAATAAATATTCAGTTATGAATAAATATTCATTTAAGAATAAATATTCATTTATGAATAAGTATTCATTTATGAATAAGTATTCATTTATGAATAAATATTCATTTATTCATTTCACACTATGCTTTCTTTAGGAATATTTGCTCTACAAATGAGACTTTAGAGTCGTTTGGGAGCAAACATTTTCTATTCGTGCATAGAGCCAAACACTGCGGTAAAGAATTAAGGTAAAAAATATAGAAGCCATTTGGGCGGTAAGCTCCAGAAATTCGAAGAGAAAGTTTGTGCCGAATGGCGACCACTCCATTTCTCCCAGTTCAAAACGCATCATTAACTTAATGGACGGAAAGTTGTACAGTAAAATTGCTTCGTTGCATATAATTGCAGGTCAGAAGGCATTACGTGGACGACAACTTCGCTAACGGACATACTTGCAAACAGAATTAGTTCTGCTACTTTCAGATAATCGACGTACAAAAACATCATTATCTAAAGTTTCTATCGTTAAGAGGCGGTATACATCTCACACAAACTGCATCGGTTGGACCAATTCTCAAGTAAAATACATTAGATTTTTTTTGCCTTATTTTTAGGGTTCCGTACGTCGAATAAAAAAACGGAACCCTTATAGGATCCTCGTGTGTCCGTCTGTCCGACCATTCCCTCCTCCCCTTATCTCCGAAAGTACTGAACTTAAAATTTTGAAAAAAAATAATACAGAAATTAGTTTTCTACTTATAGATTATAGGAAAACCTGTAAGAAGTCCATGATATTAAAATAACATGGTAAATCACTCAATATTGTGCGGATAGGTAACATCGTACGGAACCCTCTTCACGCGAGTTCAACTCGCACTTGTCCCGTTTTTTTTTTTTCTAATACTTCCTTTTGTCAATTTCGCAAAAGTTTTACTGAACGCCAAAAAGTAATAAGAGTAAAATACAGTATTTTAGGATAGTTAGGTATCGTAATATACTGCGAACATCAGCTGTCGATCGCTTGGGAGTCGCTCGTAAAACACACGCGTCGTAAATATGTACATACACTCTCTGACAATGTAATGTAACTCATCAATTTTACTTTTTCCTCCGATTATTTCTTTCGAGAAAATAAGTTTATTTATTTACTAACTTTTCCGGCGACTTTGTTCGCGCTCCTTTTTCTTAGGTGTAAAACAAAGATTTATATCGAGAGATACGCCCTTACCAACGAAACTGTGTTACAAAAGACACATATCATAATAGTTATACATTTTGCTATAAAGATACCTGAGTGGAATTTCCAATATTATTTGAACTTAGATAGCGTGTTAATCGTATTCAAATAGGAGCTCTAGTTATACTGGATACAAAATGAGCTCCAACAACGCACTAAACGGGCGTGTAAAGCGTTCTTGTTATAATGGTAATCTCTCATCCGCTATTTTGAAATATATAAGATCTCCGACAGCATACAAGTGAAATGTGTAAGACGCTCTAGTTATACTGGTATACAACCAGTGGTTTTCGCCATTCCTTGAATTTAATAAAAAAAACTGGGTACTTATGGGTGAAATGTCACACCACTAGCTTTATTAGTCTTTCTGGTATTATTAAAACACAATGTAAATGAGCAATTAGACATTTCGAACGAGTTTTTTGAGAGTAAAAGCAACTGAAACAATATCTCTAAACGACCGTCACTCAGTGAGTTGTTGTGCAACTGGAGTTGGTTGAGTGAGCGCCTGCTCCCAACTCAATGTTAACAAATTTCGATGCGTCTTAAGTATGGTGCGCGTCGATTGGAGCGTATCTCTCGATTTAAATCTTTGGTGTTAAGTTATTTATTCAATCTTTATTGCTTCTACGTTTTATTTTCAGATGTTCCCTTTTATATACTTTTTTATTTATTTTTAAATACTTTTTTCTCGATAAAAGGTTTCCCATGTCCTTTTCTGTCAACGTGTATGCAAAACTTCATGATGATCGGTTGAGTAGTTAAGGCGTGAAACCTTCGCAACAACAAACCAACTTTCGCATTTATAATATTAGTTTAATGATTAGAGACCGGATTATATGCAACATAAAAAGCTTGTTATATGCATGCAAATATGCATGAAAAATGCTCGAAATATGCACGAAAATTGGCAGAATATGCGAAATTAAATGATAAATAGTAATCCGAAAAAAGAGAAAAGTTAAGTTTTCTCTCTTTTATTTCAAAATCAGCATACAATAAGTAAATTATCCTTTGATAGGCGATAGTAGGTACAGGAACATTACATGACATTAAAATTATGTAATATTTTTGAAAACGTAAACAGGTATTGTTCCAAATGTTCAGTGGTAACATTGTGTCTTCGATCATTTAGAATATTTTTGTAAGTGGAAAAGGTTCGCTCCACATCCACTGAGATAACTGGGCAGAATTTGAACTTGGGTGCTATGTTAGCACTTATAGTTTATTTGACACAAACTTTCAAAATGTGGGTTATTGGATGGATAGATTCAGTCAATAAAAAAACCGCGAGTTTCAGCTTTTTAATACTTTCATTTTATATCGTAACAGTCAAAAAAAAAGACACGCACGGCTACTGATCCTGCAATGTACCGATAATATGCATCATAACTAGATCTTAGGTAAAATATGCTATTACCGCTGAGAATAGCTTAAATATGCAAGTGCATATGCAAATATACAAATGCATTATATAATGCGGTCTCTAGTAATGATTTTAAAAATGTCTTGTTTATTAAACCATTATGGTTATGGATTTAATGACATGCTCGCTTTGAGGTTTATTAGGTGCTTAATCTTCGAATCCATGTTCAGTAGCTAATATTACTCCGAAGACTCCGTTCCTATTAATTGCAAAGCAAACACAACTACACTCTATACGAGTATTTCAATATGCCTCGTACGAGGTAAAATGTCTGTTTTCAAGTTACACCAGTTTGCACTGTACTCGAGTAGAGTTCGCAAAGCTACCGGCGACACGATATTTACTCGATTCGGGCAACATTATTTTTTGTTCATGTTTAAAATGAAAAATAGTTAAGTACATATGTTTTTCTTTTCATTTTATTCTGTATTTAAAGAATGGCACTGGATTTTTAGACGCTCATGAAACGTAGAAGGAAATAAAACGAATTCAAAAACATTTTCAGAGATTTTTCATTTGAACGGACGATAAATATGTTGACAGTCCACTTTATGGCAGGTATCAAACTATTGTCGCCACAACAGAAAGGACACAACACAAAGTTAATACAAGTACCCTGGCGAACTTGCTCCTTACCCTCAAATATATCCTGATGAATGAAAGAATGCTCAGGAGCTGCTTGAGATCATACCGCCTCCCCCTTTCTTCAATCGGACATGAAGACGTATGGCTTGTTACATTCCTCACCTTGTCGAAATCCCTCTAATTTGGACCAAGCGCTTTAAAACATCTTTTACTCGTATAATGCGCACTGCTAAGGATTGGAACTCCCTGCCGGCATCTGTATTTCCGAGCACACACAACCCAAATTTTTTCAAGGTTCGAGTGAATAGGTATGTTCCGGGTGAGCTCGCTCCATCGTCGGCTTCATCTTTCCTACAAGGATAGATGCTGGCCAAGAGCAAGCCCATCTTTAATTTTTTTAAAAATGAGGACAAACTGAAGGGGAATAGATTCTGGTATCCCTAAGGGTCCTAATTCAACTAGATACCATGGCGGCGCAACCCAGTCGCGTTACCAATAAAATGTATACAGTTCTATAGGAGGGTACCTCATCATTGTATTGATCCGTGCACTGAATATTATTGGCGACTGCACCACGCTGAAGCGCAACCTATAGCGCCAGTGTGGCGCACATCGACTTTCGACTTTGACTAGCCCGTTGGATGAATGGTTAGGGTGCTTGCCTTAACGCTCTATTCTAGGGTTCCCGGGTTCGATTCCCGGCAGGGTCAACTATGAAAAATCAACTTTTCAAATTTGGCTCTGGTCTGGATTTGAAAAGTAGTGGCAGGTGTCGGAACCCTTATAGGATCTCTCGTGTGTCCGTCTATCCACTAGGCGTACTGTGGGAGAAAAATTGACGCGTAGTTACCCATCTAATTAAGACTGTCATTGGTTTCTACAGCAACCGCTAGCCGGCTACTTGCGGTGGCGTGTTTATAGGTATACCAGCTTCGTTCCGACCAGCTTTATAAGCTTTAACTGCAACTCAATATACGTTCTAGTGTGTTATCTTTTCCTGTATAACCTATAACAGATGTCTTTATGGTGCAATCTTAGTAACAATAATCTTTATAAACAAACAACTAAAGGGGGACAATTTATACATGTATATTGTATAAGCAATCCATCACACAATAATGGAAAAGGGTATACCAATCACAACTCATATTTTCTCACACCCAGTTGCTCTATTCAAAACTTTTTTATTGAGCGTGGAACATATTGCGATGAACGAAACGTAAACACGCGTAACTAATAAAATTCAAAGATATTTTTAAATTTTTAAAAACATTTGAGCGACTTTATTTTATAATATACGTATATTTTATCACGAAAGTATTCATATATTAGTATATGAATGCTTTCTTTGGCGGGCTAGCAGGAACCTAAACATGTTGTTCAGCAGGCTGTGTATTGATACTGGTATTAATATATTATTATTTATTTCCTATCCCCCTCCTAATCCCTTATCCTTAATCCTACTGCAGTCGGCGGCGCACTTGCAGCAGCTTTGGCGTTGCTTGTGTTATAGAGCGACGGTAGCCACCTACCATCAAGTGGACCGTCAGCCTGTCTGCCGTCCTTAACATTCGGCTGAAGCTAAACGTAAATTGACGGCTATACTGTTTTGCTGAGCGGTTCCTCTTTTTATTAATATTTAATATTATTTTTCTTATTTAAATATGTATAAATTAGTTTATTATTCTTTGTTCTTGTTCTTGATTTCAGTTGTTTATTGTTTAATTTACATTTTCATTTCCTTTTATTTGTAAAGAATTTGCTTGTTGCTGTGCGTGTATTATCGATCGTCTCAATTTCTAGTTTGTAGTTTATCTGTGTATGCCTTAAAATTGCCTTGCCTATTAAATTGCCTATACCTATTATAAACTTTTCTTTGTTTGTGCTGTTGGTGTACCTTTTAGAAAATAAATAAATAAACAATTTATACTGGGCGAATCGATTAGTTTTTAGTTCTTTATTAGTTCTGTTCGGGCTAGTTAACTGTGCTAAGTTCAAAATGTATGCTAAAATTAGTTCCGTGCGTAATTTCCGCAAATGACAAAATTGAGCAGCGTGCTGTCATTAAGTTCCTCCACAAGAAGGGGTTAAATTTTATAAAAAGAGCTGTTTGTTCGCCCGAGGTTTCTTTATAAATCTCGCTGATTTCAACGGCAATCTACATTCAGCCTCCAAAAAGAAAGCTTTCAATATACGAGTATATACATATTATCCGCATAGTTCCGGGATCAATACAAGCCCCGAAAATAATAAAAAATAAACGTCTCAAATTAAAAGTGTAAAAATTATAAGACGCTCTTTCGCACTGTAGTTCGCACGTACCATCGACGTAATATCCAAGTAGACGGCTAATGCCTATTTATTCACAATGCAAATTGTTCTGGCAACTAACTGAGGTACGCGGGCGCGGGGTACTGAACGCCAATTGGTCCGATCAAGGTCAAGACGAAATTCTATTGGTCGTTAGTGCCCGAACATTACCGAGCGTGGAATTATATAATATCTATTTCTCTAATGTGTTGTCTGAATGCGTTCGCCCTGTACTAGAAGTCTAGTTGGATATTACGTCGATGGCATGAAGAGATAAACTTCTCTGCCGACTTCGCATGCATCGCGTAGCCATACAAGGGGTTGACGAGATTACGTCCCTCCTCCTGGTGATCTGCTAGTTATCGATCTGCCCTTGACCTGATCCCCAGCTGGTAATGTAAAGACTTTATATAGTGAGAAGTTATTTTATACATATGATTCAAGAGTTATTATTCTTGTGCGAGAAGCGATTGATGATTTGATCCGTCGCTCGCTTGCCACCATCTCTGTGCCTGCGATCCTTGAACCCACGGGAATGGCGAGAGACGACGGCAAACGTCCAGACGGGGCCACATTAGTGCCGTGGAAGTTAGAAAAATCTCTGGTGTGGGACGCAACATGCGTAGACACCTTCGCTCAGTCCCACATCAGAGTGACTAGCAAACAAGCTGACGCTGCTGCTGACCAGGCCCAGATTCTCAAGCGTCGCAACTACTCATCCTTACTCAAGGACTACGAGCTTGCGATGCTCGCAGTAGAGACACTGGGCCCCTGGTCGACAGACATGAAGGCTTTTGTAAGGCACTACTTTTAAGTGATAAATATTTCAGATTCATGCTTAAAAAGAAAATATTTAAGCATTAATTTATAATCAATTCATTACAGAAATACCTATAATAGCATTCTAAATTTAAATAATTGAAAATGCTTGCGTGATCAAAGTCGATTGCTATAAAATAAAACTCGAATCAAAGTCGATTTCTGAAGTTTTTAATATTGTACTACATTTATATAAATAAATGGTGAAATCGGCAACAATAGAGAAGTTGAAGTCTAGTTGAAGTAGATTGTGAACTGGATCACTTCAGCTCACTCCACAGTGACTGCGGCCGAGGCTTACTCTAGTCCTTCGAAACTCATTCTATCGAATTTACGAGTGCTTCGTAAATTCTATTTCGCATCGTCGATTCTTTTTCTCAACGCATTATTGCTTATTTCAAATAAATATTGAATAGCTGAAGGTATTTTTTTAAAATAAGTATAATATGTTTTTATTAAAAGTCTGAATGAAGGTCTTCGGTATATTATGGTGCCGAGTGGGAAACTGACACATAGGTAAGCACTCATTTTTTTCATATCCCTTAAATAAATGCGTGTACACAAGTTGATTCAGTAACTGAAGAATGTAAAGCATAATGCAACACATCATTACACTACAGAATGTCTTTAAATGGCATTTATATAGAGAAAATGTAGCGCTTGTTGTTATTTTAACAGTAGGTAATGATTGACGAGCCCGTTGCATGAGTGGCTCATCCCGTCTGGCGGCAGTAACCACCCCCTTACAGAAAACCACTATGAAATAATAGCACGTGTGCTGTTGTGTTTCGGTGAGTGAGTAAGGGATGCCCGAGCTCATTTCCCTATCCACTCCTAATCCCTAGCGCACTTGCAACAATTTTGGCGTTTCTTGTGTCATAGGCGACAGTAGCCACCTACCATCAAGTGGACCGTCAGCCTGTCTGCCGATCTTAACATAGCCTGCCAAAGACAAAGGAGCTCTTAGCCGATACGCGGTTGTACTCGACACGAATGGACGCATGATATCTGTAATAAATCGAAGTGTTTCCGCCTCCTTTTTCAGATGGTTCCGCATTACATATTCCATCGGGTGTCGGGGACACTTGGGCTTAGAAAAGGTATTGAAATTGGAAAAATGTACATAGTTTTTATATCCGTTACATTTACATTTTATTATGTACCTATCTCTGAAGAGGTATAACTCATTACATAATTATCTAATAATTATGTTGCAATATAATCTAAAAATTATGTTTATGGAATTGAAGCTCGTTTCCCTATCTCCTCCTAATCCCTTATCCTTAATCCTACTGTAGTCGGCAGCGCACTTGCAGCAACAAAAAAAGAAATAGCAGTCATAGCCAATTGGCTCAAATGCTGAGCTCCTGAAAAGACAGGCGATTGTTCATACCCCGCCATACCATCGCTTTTTCATTAGTGAAAACCGTATCAAAACCCGTTGGGTGCTTTAAAAGAGAAACAGGGAAAAAAGTAATGTGTTTCAGCTCCGACGCACGACTAGAGTGTACTCCTTCAAAGGTATAAAATTAAATGTATAAAATTTTCCACGTGTCAATAGATAATTGGATACCTAATTATATTATATAGTCCCATCTCAGACCCGATGTTGGTACTCATTTAAGAGGTCACGGGGAGACGAATTTTTCGCAATAGATCAAATATCAGTTGTGGTCTACTCACTACTCAGTAGACCGTGGGTAACCGTAGCAGGTAGACCCCCGAGTTGGGTGGGTATCATTTGAAAGGTCTCGACGAGGACAATACATTTACATCACCCACTTCCCCCCTCAATCCCTCTCTCACCCCCCAAAATGTCACGAAATACAAAACAAATAACCAAATTCTTACCAAACCAATTCTGAAGACCCAAAAACAAACCAGATCAATTTAAAAGAGCACAGTCGCACGCAAAAACACTCGAGGGCTCCCCCCCCCCCCCCTGTGGGCTGCTTGCAGCCCGCGGCAACGCGTACCCTCTAGTTATATTATATAGTTACATATTTAGTCACGTCAATTTTATAAGTGCAATTTTTTTTTACGACAGATGTAGTAGCTGCGCCGGCAGGTTATAACGCGGACTACATTTTTCATACAAGATTTCGACGTTTGCTTTTATATGCCCAGAGAATACAATCAGAAATACCTGTGTCAAATGTCGCACAAATGTCAATGTGACACATAACGCAACGCATTTTAGTTGACACTTGTATTAATCCTCATAAAATTTCCATATCCGGGGCCTAATATGAAAAAAAAATGAAATTATATAAGTAAACTCCAAAAAAAAGTGCATGGCTTTCTAGTACAATATAATTATGTAGATTGATGAAATGATTATTAATATCATCATTTTATGTTAAGCCATTGCGTTTAATGGGAATGAATTAATACCTATAAATCTCTGAGAGTTGCCGAAAATACATGCATTTAAGGCAAAAGAGACAGATTTGAGAAAAAGGCGGACGGCCGAAATCTTTTGTAATTAGGTTAAGTGCTGTATCCCGTATCCGCTCCCAGACGAAACGAACAGGAAATAAGGCATATGTGATCGTAGTATATATATTTATGTATCCATCTACATGTTATAACAACTGACTTCCTCATGTTGACTTTTACAAATCCTATGTATCCTATGTACTTCTTCGCTAAGAATAATTAAATCAACGCACAGCCAAAGCTCCTATGTAAGTCAAGAAAGCTGTATTTGGGAACATAGGTATCTATAACGTACCTAAGCATCCGCTAAGAGAGCCCCATGCATCTGCATGCAAAGCCGGGAGCGGATCGCTAGTCATATAATAAAATCGTAAACGAGCCTTGTCTGAACATTAAATACTTTTTCAAAAAACAATTTTTATACACTGTACTTATGTTACCGTGGTGAAAAAAAAGTTTCTTGAATTTTTGTTTGTGTGTTTGTGCACGCTAATCTTGGAAATTGCTTAACCGATTTGAATGCTGTTTTCACTGTTCTTCTATCGAATCCAAGGCCCAAACAGCGGCCAAAAAGTTGGGCATCCTAAATAGAGTGAAGCGATGCTTTACATCTGGACAGCTCCTCTCTTTATACAAGGCACAAGTCCGATCCTGCATGGAGTATTGCTGTCACCTTTGGGATGGCTCAGCAAAATACCAACTTGCTGCACTCGACTCGGTGGATCGCAGAGCTAGGAGGCTCATTGGCGATGATACACTAATAAGAACTAAGCTGCAGAGCCTGGCACATAGACGCAAAGTTGTCTGTCTGTGTGTATTCTATAAGATGTACTTCGGAGAGTGTGCTCGAGAGCTGCATGAGATCATACCGCCTTCCCCTTTCTTCTATCGGACATGCAGACGTACGGCTGGTTACCATCCTCACCTTGTCGAAATCCCTCTAATTCGGACCAAGCGCTTTAAAACATCTTTTGTGATGCGCACTGCTAAGGATTGGAACTCCCTGCCGGCGTCTGTATTTCCGAGCTCATATAACCCAAATCTTTTCAAGGTTCGAGTGAATAGGCATCTTCTGGGTGAGCTCGCTCCATCTTCGGCCTCATCCTTCCTATATGGATAGATGCTGGTCAAGAGCAAACCCATCTATAGTTAAAAAAAAAATGTATTGCAGCAAGCTTCCCGTAACATTTAGTCTTTGTTTCATTCCAATCGATTTATGTTAAGATCGGCAGACAGGCTGACGGTGCTACCGATGCCTATAACACAAGCAACGCCAAAGCTGCTGCAAGTGCGCTGCCGACTACAGTAGGATTAAGGATAAGTGATTAGGAGGGGGATAGGGAAATGGGCTCTCGCATCCTTTATTCACTCACCGAAACACAACAGCACACGTGCTGTTATTTCACGGTGGTCTTCTGTAAGGGGGTGGTTACTGCCGCCACACGGACTGTCCAAATGAATCATTACGCAAGTAGCTAGGCAACTTATTTGCGATTTATCAATGAATATAAAATCTAACTAGCTGAGCCCGCTACTTCGTACGCGTGGCATTCGTTATAGTGCGTAACTTTTTTTGTTTGTAAACCGATTAGAATGAAACAAATGTTACGGGAAGCTCGCTACTATACAACAGTGCAAGTTTCATTCAAATCAGTTAAGCCGTTTCTGAGATTAGCGTGCAACAACAGATAAAAATTCTAAAATCTATTTTTTGATCTCGGTAAACACAAAGTACCTACAAATTGTACAAACTGTTTTTTTTATATATTTAATGTACAAACACGGCTCGTTTACGATTTTATGTGTATTTACTTAGTTGGCGCCTGCGCCTTCGTCTTCGTTGAAAACTAAAAAAATTAACACCTAAGAAACGTCCAACATCTTTACCACTGTAACGACGGTGGCGCCATCTCCGTGAAACGCCTGACTCCGTGACGCTCAATTTTTTTATATATTTTGACAATCGCTCGAGAAGCTAACATAAAAAGTATCCTATATGTTAATCCAGGAAATAAACTATATATGTGCCAAATTTCATCTAAATCCTTTAAGTCGTTTTTGCGTGAAATAGTAACAAACATCCATACATACATATTTATAATATTAAAAGTATATACATATATAATCTTTGTCATAGTCAAATAACAGATGATAAATAAATATTTCTAATAAGTACCATCTATTCTATCTAATCGGTATATTTATGCAACCGTAGCCAGTCGACATCGAGTGAAGCGTCAAACTGCGAGCTATCGTTTGCCATAAAAAAAAATTTCAAAAAGAAAGCCCTCAATAAATTTAGGTATTAGTTGTAGCGACGAACGTGCAAAAGCTAGTAAATGATCGATAATATTTCTTGCGTGTACCTTATTTGTCTTCTGTCTTATTAATGGTTCTTCACAATCAGTCGGATTGCGGTTGACCGTCGGATTTGGAATCGGGTTATTTATAACTCTGTTTACTTGATTTGTTTCCACATGAACAAATTATGGATATAGGTACTTGAAGCTTTTGAGGAATCTTAGAGCAACTCAAAGGGATATAGAAAAGGGTACTTTCCATCCAGAAAAAAATTACCGTTGTCAATGATCATCTAATATTAAAAAATTCAAAAAAATTATAAATGAGCAATAAAAATTGAATGAATATTTTAAAACCTAAGAAAAACAAGCAAAACTTGGGCGTAGCGTCGGGTAGCGGGTGGGAGCAGTTGCTCCAGGGCGCCGGGGCGTGGAGGGCGCAAGTTTTTTTTTTTCTTAAATTTTTGTCAATACCCAATCGAAAATGCCCACCTAATTATAAATATTCATAATTCACTTTTTCGGAACATTTTAGTTACCGATTTTAATTCGGTTTTCACTAATGGAAAGAGGGATAAACGGGGAATATTCTTATATATAAAAAATTGCACCCCGGGCGAAGCCGGGGGCGGGTCGCTAGTAGATTATAAATATTGCGAGCAAAATGGCCGCGTGCCCAAGGCGAAATTTGTTAGTCAAAAATGAAATGATTTCCGCATAAACGAAATTCGATTAAGATATCACAAATTTGTTTTGGATCCCTTCCGACAGAGTACAAGAGTTCAAATACCTCTCTTCGCTCTAGTAACAGTGGCTATAGTACAAGAACGGTGGACTTGACAAAATTAACATAGATACTGTAATGCTTATTTTACAATATAGCTTTTTATAGTTTTCAGTCCATCTTCCTACTCCTGCAACCAGCTCGAATCCAGCTCGGATTGGCAGCCTTCGGGCAGCTCCGAGACATCTTCTCGTTCAAAATTCCTCCAGTGATGATATATGGCGCTGACACGCTGAAGTTTCAAAGAATCGAATGTGCCGCACGCAAATTAAAATAAACGTTTAGCGCAATTTGTTTAAACAATTTTTTAAAGCCAAAAAAAGCCGACTTTACAAACCCTTTTTAAAGACATATTGTGAGCAGAAAAGCGGTCGTTAGCCATGTACAAAAAATGTCTGATACACGGTTGTTATTTATATCAATAATTTTGTCAGTCCCCAGAAGTCTCTAGGCGAATCTCCCGACACCCAATAACAAGTTTTAATAAAATTAACAACTTTTTCCCCTGAACACATTGCAAGATGTTTTAACTGTTGTTTATAATTTTTATGACAAAATATGGCAGACGGACTGACGGTCCACTCGGTAGAGGGTGATGGTACCGACAATGCCGGGAAAGATGCAATTGCTATAAATATATATGCTAAATATAAGTAGGATGCACTAAAAGTTTCCGGAATGAATAAGAAAAAGTTAGTATGAATTGTAAAAAAGTATTCTCCGTCAGCGTAAATACGCTTTTTCATATGAATAAACCATTTTGAAAAAAATTATGCCACTCCTCAGTAGTGACCTGGTGATGGAAATCTTCTGGTGATGAAAATCGTTGAAGCGTAGCTGGTTCTTAATTTTCGACCAATGTGATAACATAATAATATGATGTGGAGACGTGGTCATCTTTTTACTCACGCTCTGAACCGCAAAAGTACACAAGCTTGTTATTATTTCACTATGGCTTATGTTCACTATGACTTAATATTTATTCAGTACTTATTACTCATGTATTTTTGTCAGGTGTTGAATTATTTATTTTTATTTTTAGACGATGTCAGTATTTTTTTTTTTTTTGTGAAAGATATCCTATGTCCTTTTCTGTAACCCACAACGTGTAAGCAAAAGGAGAATGCCCAAAAATGTATTGAGATTTTCCCCACTTACAAAATTCAAATTTGATGTTCTGAATAGGTAATTATAAAATCTTTTTGACCAAATAGGAACAGATTCGAAATATCGAACGAATCTTAAGATATTGTAGAAAACAGAAAGTAAAAAATAGCGCTTGTTAAAAATAAAAGGAGCAATTAAGTAATGTCAAAAGTGATATTGCTGACTTTAAAATAGCACCTACCTATGTTTTACAGGAAAACGGTGGTACTTTACAGAGAATTATACACGATCTTTAAGGAAAAAATGATTTTATATCTCTGCTTATCCATTCAACTGTCGCGGCCATATTGCAAAGAACGTCAAACATAATTATTACGACACGTAAACAAAATAGTTGATACACAGAAATGCTTTTTGTTTTCAAATTTAATTTCGCTCGCTTATATAAAACATATGAATTGCACAGAGTGCCTTAAAATATTCAAGCATGTTTTTTCAACATAATTGTTACTCTGGGACGAAACGTAAACACAATAGTTAATCCATTATAAAAGAAAAATACGTAAAAATACTTTTTATTTTCAAATCTGATTTCGCTCGCTTATATATGAATAAAACAGAGTGCCTTAAAATATTCAGCATTTTCTTCGAGCATAGTCGTTAAGAATGATTAATATTACACCGTACCGCCACCGGACCGTGTGCGAACCGTGTTTTTCTCAACGTGCTCCGGCCGGGGTGTGGCCGCCGCCGCCGCCAGGCCCTGCCCGTGCCTTGTAATTTCCAAGTGTGCCTTATTTACTGTTATACTATTTTGCAGTACAAAATAGTAAAAGTAGTAAAAAAATAGTATACAAAAAAAAAATACAAAATAGTATACAAGTTGTATAGTTACTATATACAACTTATATAGTATATTATACTACTACTATACCTAGCGAGGCTAGGGTTGCCAGGTGTCAGGCTTTAGCCGGACATGTGCGGCTTTTTAAAGTCGTGTCCGGCTAAATATATACAAGTCCAGCCCGTCCGGCTTTTGTTAGGCTTTTGGTCAACCCCGCAGCGGCCAGAATCACGCGGACGCGCATGATTCGCGATCTTACGAATTACTTTAAGAAAACAATATGTGATACATAATAAAGAGTAGAGCAAGTCTTAAAGTAATAAATGCACAAATAAAAAGAATCATTTCTCTTAAAAACCAGTGTGTCAGGCTTTTATGGCAATATGTCCGGCTAAATATGAGTCTGTGTCCGGATTTTCGATTTTAAGGCCTGGCAACCCTAAGCGAGGCAGCCTCGCGGTAGGTAAATACTAATAGCCCAAGGCGGGCCTCGGCGGTTTTGGTTCGCGAGCCATGACTAGCGCGGCAGCCTCAATGAAATAACATTACCCCGAGGCGAGCCTCGCGGTTTTGGCTCATGCGGCAACCTCGAATAAATACTAATACCCCGAGCAGTCCTCGTGAGACTGTCTCTGAGCCACGAAGCATATACAAAGAGGAAATGTTGTTATTGGATTTTCCTATAGAGCTGTGCGTGATTACTGCGCGGGGCAAGGAGGAAGTTAGACCCCGCCCAATTATACATTTAAATTGCAAATGAAATTAGATTGTAGTCTACAACAAATAAGTGTCGCCACTCCGTGACCAAGATCATGCCCACAAAAAATGACGTCAGCACCTAGTTTGAAATAAGTGCACAGTTGTTTAGGCCATCTCCTCTTTGTATATGCTCGGTGCTCCGAACGCACGGTGAAAATAAATATGTAGTCGCGATTAGCGCGCGCCGAGCTCCGGCGGTGTGAATTAGTTCATACAAATGAATATCTTGACAGGGGGCCCCGTCCGTGCCGTGACAGGGCCAGGCCGGGTGTAATATAAATATTGCTTTACTCTGGGACCAAAGGAGGCCTAATTGGGCATTGTCCTTTCATGATGATCGGTTGAGTGGTTAAGTCGTGAAAGTATAACAAACAAACTCACTTTGTCCATTTTCAATATTAGTAACGATTTTATTCGAATGGTTGCATAAATTTCGGAGGCGTCATAACTCAATTCGCGTTAAATCTTTATGAGACTTGTTCTGAGATCAAAATTAAAGCAATAAATATAACAGTTTTGGGTCAGTTTTTGAGTTATAATCAGTATTTATGGAGTTGGCGAAATTTGTTCGTGAATTTATGTGGCGCATTCTATTATTTACTAATATTAAAAGAGATATTTACTCAACGAAGTACTAAAGTACATTGTAATAGCCCTTTATTTTGTCTTTTGTATTTTTTATTTTACTAAAGTATACTTACTTACATTTAACATCTCATTTACTTCCAATAATATGTCATTATGTGTGATATCACACAAACAAACAAGATCGTCAGACAGGCTGACGGTCCACCTGATGACCACCATTAATTGTGCCTTTTTGCACGCTAATCACAGAAACGGCTTAATCGATTTTCATGTGGTTTCCACTGATGTATTGTAGCAAACTTCCGGTAATATTTAGTGTGTGTTTCATTCAAATCTGTTTACAGACAAAAAAGTTACGCGTTATTCACTATTAATATTTAATTACACAGCTAGTATTTAATATTTTTAAACGATACCGAGGGAAAGTTCCCAAGGATAAAAAGCCTGCCTATGATTTAATCCAGGATCAACTATATGATCGGAGTTGTTGCCTCGGCAGAGCCCGACCCACCCCGCTCAAAGGGCAAGGAGACACCGGGGAGCTCACCCAGAAGATGAGCAGTTTCAAAAATCAGCGAGTGCTTTATATCGGGTTGTTTTAGATGAGTAGAAACTGATTAGTTTTTTTTTTAATGTTAAGGTCGGCAGACAGGCTGACGGTCCACTTGATGGTAGGTGGCTACCGTCGCCTATAACAGGGGATAGGGAAATGGGCTCTGGCATCCCTTACTCACTCACCGAAACACAACAGCACACGTGCTGTTATTTCACGGTGGTCTTCTGTAAGAGGGTGGTTACTGCCGCCAGACGGGCTGCCCAAATGACTGCGAAACGCAGTGTGCCCTGCCACTACTTTCCAGATCCAGACCAGAGCCAAATTTGAAAAGTTCATTTTTCAAAGTTGACCCTGCCGGGAATTAAACCCGGGAACCCTAGATCAGAGCGTTAAGGCAAGCACCCTAACCACTCATTCAACGGGCTCGTCAATCAAACCTATTAATCAAACCTGTAAATAGGTTTGGAAATCAAACCTATTTACATACAGTTAGTATTTAAGTTCAAATTCATGAACAGGTACAACATTTATAAAGCAATGAAATACTCTTTTAGGTGTCCTTAAAAAAAAGATTACGTCACTACAAAACACGAACATCTAACTGTCACGAAGAAACTGATAAATTGTTTGATGTTTTCCGTATGTTTTCTATTTTAAATCGTGTATAGTGTCAATTTGTCAAATCTTCGAAGTTATTGCACAAATCTAAGATGCAGAAAATTTTTAATTGTAAGTCTACTCATTGAGTTACTAGATTTCAGTATTCAAAACAACATTCCTCATTCTGGCGTACTAAAGTTACTAACCTATATACCTTAGTAATAATTTTATTATTAATGAGAAAGTTTATATGTTTGTTAGCAGGATTGTTGCGAATATCCGCATAAATATATGACATCCACAAATGCAGAAATTCCGCATCGATTTAGACATCCGCAACCGTAACAATCAATGCGAATCTTTTTCGGATGCGAATATGGAGCTAGTCCAAAATCTGACAGAATCCTCCAGGATGAACTATGAAATTGTTTCAGTCTTCTTAATTTAAATTATAACAATTTTCTAATTTATAAGCTTTATAAGCTTAATTATAAAAAAAACGGGACAAGTGCGAGTTGAACTCGCGTGAAGAGGGTTCCGTACGATGTTACCTATCCGCACAATATTCAGTGATTTACCATGTTATTTTAATATCATGGACTTCTTATAGGTTTTCCTATAATCTATAAGTAGAAAACTAATTTCTGTATTTTTTTTTCAAAATTTTAGGTTCAGTAGTTTCCGAGATAAGGGGGGGATGGTCAATTTTCGTCTATTTTCTTGAATTATTTATTTTAAAATTACAAAAAAATACACTTAAGATCTTCACAACAAGGCCTTCCATTTGATATGTCACACAGTGCAGTTTTCAAAAAAAAATTTTTTAATTTTCCACCTTCACCCTAGAAATGACCTCCCATATATAGATTTCATCTATTCACATCACACCTCTGCGTTTGGGTTACAGAAATTGATATGTGTACCAAATTTCAACTGAATCGGTCTATAGTAGATTCCGAGATAATTGACTGTGATCCTGTAAGGGTTCCATTTTTTTATTCGGACGTACGGAACCCAAAAAATTATAAAACTATCTGTTATTAATATGGCAATGTTTATTCGCAATATTTAGGTTGGCTGCAATGCAAAGAATGAATATGTCAACGTTGGTATCATGTTTTTATTAACTTACAGTCTACTCTCTCTCTCTCTCTCTCTCTCAAAGGAATAACTGTTTAACTGTACACTTTGTATCACAGATTTGATAAAATAAAAAGACTAGTGTGTTTTTCATAAAAGCGCTGCCTTTTCATTATTTCAAAAGTCAGGTTATGCGCCCAGGCACATTATCAGCCTGATGTACATAGATTGACGTTAGTTACGACTGCAAAATCGGCGAGAAGGAAAAAGTGAGGTTAATTCACTACAGTTTGCGGCGTGGTGCTCGGGCTCGGGTACTGCGGAACATCGTCGAGAAGTACTTGTTCTTACAAGGTCAGAATGGAGGGGAATAACAACAACAACGTCAATAATGTGATCAAGTTAGAAGGAGCCAGAAATTGGAATATCTGGAAATTCCAAACAACAGTTCAGTTGAGGGGCAATGGGTGGTTAAACATTGTGGAGGGAAGACAGGTGAAGCCCGAAGTGGCCACTGAGATACCCGCATGGGAAGCTAAAGATGCCAAAGCGCAATCGTTGCTGGTTACACGAATGTCGGAAGAGGCAATGTTACATATTATTACATGTACGAGTTCTGCCGAGATGTGGCGAAAACTTCACAGTGTATATGAACAGAAAACTGAGACTAGTGTGCACATTATACAGCAGAGATTTTTTCAATACAAATTCGAAAGAGGCATCGACATGTCTGTTTTCTTATCTAAGATACAAGAAATACAAAACCAATTGAAACAGATGGGTGAAGAAATTTCAGATAAATTTGTAATCACGAAAGTATTAATGTCATTACCAGACGAATATAAACATTTCGTTTCGGCTTGGGAGTCGGCGCCTGACGACAAACAAACATTTGATAATCTTATGGCCAGACTACTAATTGAAGAAGAGCGAGTAAAAGAGAAGAACGAAGAAGCACAGCAAGCATCGCCTTCTGCATTCTTTGTGAAAAATAAAAGACCAATAAAAGGTTTCAAATGTAGTAAAAGTGGACATTATCAAACCGAGGGTAGAAGTAATAACAAAACTAATAGTGAAGGGAACGTGAATAATAATAACTGTTTCTATTGTGGGAAGTTTGGACATTTCAAGGCTCAGTGCCGTTTTCGAAAACAAAGAATGTCAAGAAATGAAAATAAAACAAATAGTAACGCGTTCGTGGTGTCTAATCCGTCGCATCAACTGCAAAAATCCAAGTGGCTAGTGGATTCTGGCGCTAGTGAACACATGTGCCGGGACCGTGCATTGTTTACATCATTCTCAAATACTTCGTCAAAGCCTGTAATCATCGGTAATGGGGCAGTGATAAATGCGCTCGGTTACGGAAAGATGGCAGTTCAAGTATCGAACGGAAACGAATGGATTGACACAGTCATAGACAACGTGTTGTACGTTCCTGAATTAAAAACGAATTTATTTTCGGTAAATCGCGCCACAGATAAAGGTTATGTCATGGTGACAGATGACAGCTCATGCAAATTTTTCAAGTCAAATAAAATTTGTGCGGTTGCGAAAAGAATTGGAAATTCGTTTTATTTGGATTTACGCTATAATAATAATGGTGAGATTGCGAGTACTGCAAAATTAGTGTCGAACGACCTAAATGAGTGGCACAGAAGATTGGCGCATCAAAACTTCTCCTACGTAAAAGATATCTTGCGGAAAAACAACATTGAAGTTAAACAAATATCCAACCCGGTTTGTGAGAGTTGCTTGGTTGGAAAAATACACAGATTGCCATTCAATAGAAGCGAATACAAGAGTACCAGGACATGCGAATTAATTCATGTTGATACGTGCGGTCCCATGGAAGAACCGTCAGTTGGTGAGTCAAGGTACTTCGTTGTGCTGAAAGATGACTATTCGAACTTCAGAAGTGTGTATTTTGTGAAAACAAAAGATAAGATCAAGTACATAATTGAGGATTTTATAAATAAGGCCGAGAATTATACTGGAAACAAGGTGAAGACATTCAGAAGTGATAACGGCCTGGAGTTTGTGAACAGGTATGTGAAGGAAATGTTTACAAGACGTGGAATAACACACCAAACCACAGTACCATACACCCCCGAACAGAATGGAAAGGCTGAGAGAGAAAATAGAACATTGGTGGAAGCGGCCAGGACAATGATACACGAGAGAAATTTACCAAAGAAACTATGGGCCGAAGCTATAAATACAGCAGTATTCGTGTTGAATAGGACTGGGAAGAGCCATGAGGATGGACGATCTCCATTTGAGGTATGGACTGGGAAAACATACAATATCCATGGATTAAGAGCCTTTGGTACACAAGTATATGTACACATTCCAAAGGAAAAGAGAATGAAATGGGATCCGAAAGGAGAGAAGGGATTGATGGTCGGATATGAGGAGGATGTGAAAGGATACCGTATTTATTACCCTAGGAAGAATGTGGTGGAAACAAAAAGGGACATTGTATTCTTACAGCAAGAAGAGAAGGAAGGACCTCAAGTGAAGAAAAGTGAAGGTCAAACTGTAGTGTCCTTAAACCTTGAAGAGGAGACAGAGCAAGAGAATAGTCCCGAGACAGATAGTGATGAGATAGCAACCTTTGACCCCAGCGAGGTAGAGACAACCCACACAAGTAGTATTTTAGAAGACAACTCGGAAGGTGACAGCGACTACTTGCCATGCAGTGAAGAAGAAATTGGTTCACCCATAGGTGAAAAGAGTAAGCGTGAGCGTAAACAAACAGTTTTCTACAAGTGTAACAATGTGCAACTGGACCAAAGTGAGTGTGATCCCATCACATATGGTGATGCCATGAGCCGAAGTGATGCCGGTAAGTGGAGTGCAGCTATTGCTAGGGAACTTAAGACTCTGAGTGACAATAACACATGGAAATTTTGTGAATTACCTGTAAGTGCAAAGCCTATAAGTAGCAAATGGGTTTTTAAGATTAAAAATGTAAATAAGGTCAAACAGTATAAGGCTAGGCTTGTTGCTAGGGGGTTCGAACAGCAAGATATAATCAACTTAAGTGACATTTATGCCCCAGTGGCAAAGCTAGCAACTTTTAGGCTATTTATAATAATCGCAACTAAATATAACTTACCTATATACCAAATGGATGTCACGGGGGCCTTTTTATATGGTGATATCAAAGAAAACGTATATGTAAGTTTACCAGAAGGGGCCTACTCAGGAGATAATAATATTGTAAAATTAAATAAGTCATTGTACGGGTTAAAAAGCTCACCTAAATACTGGAATATTAAAGTTAATTCTGTAATAACTCGAGAAGGCTTTATAAGGTCTAAATCTGATCCATGCTTGTATAAAAAGTATAGTGGTAAAGATAAAATATTTTTGTTAATATATGTCGACGATTTGCTAATTTTTGGTACTAATGAAAATGAGGTAACTAACATAAAAACAATATTAAACAAAGAATTTAAAATGAAAGATTTAGGGCTAATTTCAGAATTTTTAGGAATAAATGTGAAACAAAACTTAGAAAAAGGCATAACTACATTATCACAAAGAAATTACTTAGAGAATGTACTAAAAAGATTTAATATGGAAAATTGCAAACCCATGTTGACGCCCCTGGATATAAACTTTAATACTAAAATATTTGATATAAATACTAATTGTGATAAAGACATTGAAGGAATATGTAGGCAAATTATTGGCTGCCTTATGTATGCCGTCTCAGGCACAAGGCCTGACCTGTGTTTTGCAGTCTCTTTACTAAGTAGGTATCAGAAATGTGCCAATAGTGCATTACTAAGTGCGCTTAAGAGAGTATTGCGCTATGTGAAGTATACTTTAGATTATAAAATAGTTTATAAGTGTAATGATAGTGCGTTGCAAGGCTACTGTGATGCCGATTGGGGAGGTGATCAGAGGGACAGAAAGTCCACATCTGGCTATTTGTTCACTTTTGCAAATTGCTTGATTATGTGGTGTTCAAAGAAGCAATCTTCTGTAAGCTTGTCTTCTACTGAGGCTGAATACGTTTCTATGAGTATGGCAGCAAGTGAAGCGTGCTGGCTTGTTAATTTGTTACATGATTTGGATGTTCAAAACGATAGCCCAGTTAAGTTGTATTGTGACAATCAGTCAGCTATTTTGAATGCAAGTACAGACTCAGTCAAACGTCTTAAGCATGTTGATATTAGATATCACTTCATTAAAGATTTAATTAAAAATAATAAAATTGATATTCAGTACATAAGTACCTGTGAACAACTGGCAGACATGCTAACAAAGTCATTGAGTAAGGATTTATTAATTAAGTCTTTAACACAGTGCAATGTTAGATTGTAAGCTAAGAGGTAGAGATGTTTAACCAAGTAATTTTTTTTCTCAGCCACATTATATAATTTAGATTAGTTTGTTTAAAATGTATAAACATTGAGAAGGGGTGTTATTAATATGGCAATGTTTATTCGCAATATTTAGGTTGGCTGCAATGCAAAGAATGAATATGTCAACGTTGGTATCATGTTTTTATTAACTTACAGTCTACTCTCTCTCTCTCTCTCTCTCAAAGGAATAACTGTTTAACTGTACACTTTGTATCACAGATTTGATAAAATAAAAAGACTAGTGTGTTTTTCATAAAAGCGCTGCCTTTTCATTATTTCAAAAGTCACTATCAATTACAATCATTTATTTCTGCATTAAAAATTAAAGTCCACAACCCTGTTTGTTTCTCTTTCACCCAAAAACACTGAACGTGTTTAGAATAAAATTTCATAATATTTTAGTTTTAGTTACGCAGATAAAGTAGCAGGCAAATGCTAGTTAATAATTACATACATAATTACATATGACGTCTCAACTCAATCGTTAGGAAGTTCGGACTAAATCAACCATGTTGTCTCACTCCAGATCTGTAGGACTTCACATATCTTCTAACAATATTTTTCTATGCCACCATTAGAAAAAAAAAAATCTGTACTACATATGTACTTGCATCGAAAAGTTTGCAATGTCTGCGTTTCACTGGGACAAGCAATATTAGGGTCCAAAAACTAAATTATTTTGAACTCCCATTCCTCTAACACCATAGTTCCCAAAGTGGTCCCAGGGGTCCACGGGAGACTCGACGGGGGTCTACGTTGGCGTGACAAATAAATGGGGGGTGACAAAAAAAAAAAACAATCAATTCTCACTTATTTCATTTAGAAAACTGCCCATTCGTGGTTGGAACTCAGCCGCAACGCAAATTTCCATATTTAGATCTGATCTTCACATTTTTTGTCGAGTTTTGGGAATATGGTAGAAATGTACCTGCAGGAGGTCCACCGGAATCAGCTAAATTTTGAAAGTGGTCTATGAGAAAAAATGTCTGGGAACCTCTGACTCTTTACATGTAGCATTAATTTTCGTATTATTAATTGAAGTTTATATTGAAGTTATTATTATTATTGATATTGAACTTCAATTATTATTGAAGTTCAGGAAAATGTACTAACAAATCAAAGTTTTAGTCCCTAAGAGGAATTTACGATATAATTTTTTTTTTCTAATTATACAAAAATGTTTTACAAAAAGTTCATATAACTTTTATTGCTAAAATTTAAAGTTAGGGAGGTTAGATGATAAGGGTTTTTATACTATGATTTTATTTAAAAAAAAATTCACTCATCGATATTACATAGTATCTTCGAGAAGCTTATAACAAAATACTCCTGAGGGATCAAATTTTGACTTGTTTTTAAATTCTATTTCTAATTCTAGGCTATTATAAATTAACTAATGGATAGTTTTAGGTAAGCTTTGCTTCAATCTGCTTTATCTTATTTCAAATCATGTACAATGGATGACATATATGCAATTATCTAATCGTTTGTATCAATGAGGGTTTTCGATACTTTTTCTGCCACCAGGCGGCGCTTCGTAGGCGTCAGGTCTAAACAGCTGTCAGATAGCACAGAGTCGTATGTACTAAACATAAATTATTTAAATTATATTCAAACACATAGAAAATTGCAATTTGCGTATGTATTTTGACAGTTCATTGGACCTGACGCTACAGTGCTGCCATCTAATTACACCGTTTCAGAAAACCCTCATTTGAGTGTAAAATTTCCTCATTGATTTAAATTTGCTGCAAATACTTTTTTCGCATACGTTAAGTGACGTCATCTTAAAAAACCCTCATTATTATATGCAATTATTAAACAAAAATTATATTCCAATTTCAAAAGTTGCCTTTTAAAAGAGGCCATATTGAAAACCTTGTTGGAAAGTGTTAGGAATAAAGATTACAATAAAAAATAGCTCACGTTACTATTCCTCATTATGTCACGTTAAAATACATAATAAAATGGATCGTCCTATTGCTTTTTGCTTTTATCATAAAAAAAACATAAGTATCACTTAAGTATACCTAAGTAACATAAGTTATACCTAAGTATCACTTGCTTTTTTGCATCAACAAATCTGTAATTCAATGTAAATAAAGTTAAGTGTCTCCTGTTGTAAGCAATCACCACAATGGATGAGTGGCAAGGGTGCTTGCCTAACGTCTCAAGGGCCCAGGGTTCGATTCCCGGCGGGGTCAAGTTTGGAAATTTTAATGTAATTTTCAAAATTGACTCTGGTCTGGATTTGAAAAGTAGTGGTAGGGCACGCTGCGTTTCGCAGTCATTTGGGCAGCCCGCCTGGCAGCAGTAACCACCACCTTAGAGAATATCACCGTGAAATAACAGCATATACGTGCTGTTGTGTTTCGATGAGTGAGTAAGGGATGCCAGAGCCCATTTCCTTATCTTTTCCTAATCCCTTATCCAATCCTATTGTAGTCGGCAGCGCACTTGCAGCAGCTGTGGCGTTGCTTGTGCTATAGGCGACGGTAGCCACCTACGATCAAGTGGACCGTCAGCCTGTCTGTCGACCTTGACATAAAAAAAAATACATATAGGTAGTATTTCTTCTAAAATATTTCTTTTAACCTCAAAAACAAGTTAAAAACTCAAGAAAATAATTCAATTTATGTGAAATCATAATTTGTTACAATTGGATTAAGTCAGCACTCAGCAGCCAAAACAAGATGAACAGAATACTAATATTTCTGGTTCCAGATGCAAATGAAGAGTGCCTGTAGAGTGAAAACATTTTAATTTATGACCATGGGGAAGCCGAATCAATGCACAGAACAAGACTCCACAAAAGTTTTGTTTAGAACGTCTAAAACCACAATCCGCTCATGCTCAAGAACATGTTCTTATATACCACATTTGAATCCTAGTAATATTATTCATGTGAAAAAGATACCATCAAAAACTTATGTACATGGAGGTAAACTGAAAAGAGACTTAAGCGTAGAAACAAATTATTGTGTGTGGCGTAGATATGTTAGAAGTATGAGAGAAAAGGAAGCGAATTCATTGAAAACAAGGGATTCCTGTGTTCCATATGAATCCTGTACAAGAAAACTGTTTGGATCAGATTTGAGTGCTGGTGACGACATTGAAGGTATGTTGGAAAACAAAGATCGTTTAAAGAATATAGACATAGGAGCGTGTATGATGAATAATTTAAAAAACATTGTCGTGAATTGGATCGAGAAACACTTACTTGAACACAGAGTGACAAAGCAACAAGTTGAAGAAGTTCTAGAATCAATACTAAAGGAAAAAGTAGACACTAAAGCAGAACAGAAAACTATTTCATGTTCAACCTTCGTTTTTAACGAGGCCAAAAATACAGGCAATATATGTTGCAAAAATGTACCACTTTTTATCGACAATACAAGTTATCGCCAAAACTATTCACAAAAGTATAGGAAGGCTTGTCCTATAAACTCTTCAGAGGTCACGGTTTGTGAAAAATATTCTCCTTACACAGTGCCGATACCGTACCCAAAATTAAAGGCAGTATCTACATTAACTATCCCAAGAAATTGCCACAAATATTTGACCGTCAAGAAAAGCAGTTCATTGTACAATATTAAAAGAAATCATAAAATGTATCGACTATTAGCCGCAAAGAAACCTGTGAAGCTATTTTTAAATACATCAAGATATAACTTGTTAACTATTTCAACAAAATCGATAGTGCATAGATTTGCTAATTACAAAGTTGAGCACAAGAAAATTAAAAAAAGCAGTATTGAAACGACAAGTGATTATAAATGTACGGATGAAAACAAAAAGGGTATGCCACTATTATTTAAAAATAATTGCTATGAGTGTCCAAATATCATAAGTTACAGTAAAAAACACGTTCAAGATCAACAAACGACCGAAACTGAAAGTATCTTAAAATGTAAAAGGGTTTTAGACGTTACCACCCCAGCCAAATCATTATGGAGAAATATGTCTAAATTGACTATTCAAGAAAACAAACTTCGAATAAACTCTCGAACAAGTAATCAAATATTTAATATTTATGAGCGTGCAGCAAGTATTTTACCGGAATTAAACTATTTTGACAATAATGATGTGATAGATAAAAATAAAAGTTTTAAGGGGAACAGTAAACATTCAATTCGTCAAAAAATTAAGAGAAAAGTAAAAATTAAGAAAAATTACATGTATTCAAAAAATCGTCAAATCGGATATAGTCCAGCTTCCAGCCGTTTCTCTAGAAATAATACAAAAAAGAGATCCTTCAATCGTACAAAAAAACCAAATCATCTCGACTTTGTACGACATCTTGAAAATATTTTCCAATATTTCGCGAACTATAAAGAAAATGGAATCAACATTAATTTAAATATATCTATAAATGCGACCCCCGTATTTGAACGTACCACTGAAAATAAATACACATACGTGGACGAGGAAAAAATATTTGAAACAAACCCTAATCAGAAAATTAATTATGATGTTTTAAATGACAACATGGTTACTATATTTAAAGAAGAAGAACAAAGTTTTGTCGAGAATGCCGCTGCCATAAAAACAAATTCTACACATTCTAAACCAGATATTGTTCCTTTACATGACAACGCTCATAGTCAAATTTATTACATTTCAAGTAGTGAGTGCAATGCTGACGACAAGAATGAGGAAACTGAAAAAGTTGCCGAAGCCATAATAAAAAAGTACAATGTTGACCGTAGCACCAAAACAACGGACTTAGAAATTGCCATTGAAATTAATGCACTTAAGGAAGTAATAAGAGAGTTAACAAAAACAGCAGCACTACTTATAAATAATCACAAAATTAATAGTAAAAAACAGTCCAAAATTGAAGGGAACGAGAAACAAATTGTACACGATCCAATTGCTGTAACTAATAAACATAATATAGTTCATACGAATACTACAGATCAGACAAAAGTAACCCAACTGTCAATTCATAGTCGTATAAATTCTGGTCTAAAATTAAAAAAAGAACCAATTCAAAAGGAAAGTTTTAAAAAATATTCAAAAAATAGTGCCTCTTATCAGGTGATTGAGAGCGAACGTGTTCTCAAAGTGACTGATATGACATCTGCGATGGACATTGGTAAAGGCAGAGTTACAGATGAAGCTTTGATTTGTCTGCCGCGGTCAATATCATTATTTGAAGTTCCCGTGCAGAAAAATAATCAAAACTTAATTGCATTCTTCTGCGACGGTTTCACTAAGAGACCTGGTTATGTGTATAATATATGCCGTCGAAAATCGCCAGATGTGAAGAAATCTTCAATGCATCCAGCTGAAATGCAACGCTGTTCATCTAATAAATTAAAGCAAAATATCGACGATATCTTGGATCCTGTTGTAGCTGGTGAAAAAAGATGTAAAAGGGATTCTAATTCCGAAATTTACGTAGATGTTGGCAGCGATACTAATTTTCACAAAGTGTCAATAAGTAAATATACTAATTTCAATAAATTTGTTTACTGTTTTTTGATATTAATAGTTATCTTGATTGGTGGCTGTTTTTTATATGTCTACTTCACAAAGGACAGAAGTTTTATTATAAACGCCTTAAACAAATTTCCGAACTATCAGAGAAAAACGAATCGATTATTTGGTTTATCAAAGAAAAAGATATCTGAATTAGGCTTTTGAGCATTCTTTATATGTATAATTTATTAACAAAGCTTATTTTCTTTTATTGTATCACCATTTATTTTTTTATGTATGTATGCATTAAACAGTTTTTCTCTCTTTTGTTGTCATTTGTCTATGATTCTATTTTCATTCCATTTAATCTATTTTTCCTTTAGCCAGAAAAGAAATGAAAAGGAATAACCAAGTTAATTATCACGTTATAAAGAGCCATACCTTTTAATGATACCCTGTCTCAAAACAATCTCTAGTTATTTTTTAAATTCCCTTCTTAAGTATGTAATATAAAACCTCCGATAAAATATTTTCCTCTGAATATCTTCATAAAGAATATCGAGGCGTAATACGTAGCAGAAAAAATGAAGCACTTTCGTAGGTTTAAACCCTGTTTTAAATGTCTGGTAGATATCTGGTTGTAACTTTTATTCTATGTGCAAATTATTAAAATAATATATGTTGGTTCATCGTGTATAAAATATTTTGTTTCAGACTGAACAGAAGTGAAAATGCAATCAAATGAATCGAAAAATGAACTAAATCCCGAAAGTAATATTGAACCACCGAAATCGGAAATTATAAACCATGAAACGATTCCTATAAATTCAATAGAATATTCATCTCACAAATATCTTAATATAAGTAAATCCTTAGAGATTACAAACAATAAAAAATGTGATGTAGCGAATAGAAATTCCTTAACGCCTTCTAATTCTATGAAAGCAATAAATGAATTGAAGTCTAATTGTGAAAGTCATGTGGATTATAGAAATGTTATTTTAATAGAAAATTCTGCCTTTGAAAATGTTAATAAAGAAGAAATTCACATAGAGGGCAATTATACAAATGAAGCTAAAGTATTATTTACAGAAAGTGAAAGAAAAAAGAAGACGAACAGAAAGAGAACAATTAAAAGGAAAACTAAGGGTAAACCTGTGACAGGTATTATTAAGAACAAACATTTTAAATGGCAGAGCCCTAGAAAATACATGGGAAAAAAATTAAGAAAGATATGTGAACAAAAAATGTCCAGTTCTTTAAAAAGTAAACAAAATCAAGAAATATTTAAACTTAAACCTAACTACGAAACCTCATCAAAAGTAAAGAAATCGGACGCAAAGGAAAATCTATTTGAAGGTGAAACAAGTGTAGTTCTTAGTAAAGAAGATCAAGACTCATTTCAAGATGATGAAACTTCTTTGTCTTCGCCTTCTACAATAAAAGGAAGATCATTCATAAGTGATACGAGTAACAACACTATAATATTCAATGAAAGCGAAACACCCTCAATAAAAGATTACTTCTTTAACACATTGAGCTCTACATCTGTTGTTACAATTCCTGCACCACCATTCAAATCTGACGAAGTAAATGTTGCTATTGTCCAAGTAAGTCATTCGTGTAAACCTAATATAAGTGGGGGGACGGATAATACACTATGTAGTAAACGGCACATTTTTTTGACAGAAAACTTGATTACTGAAGAAAGCAAAAATTATGTAAAATTGTGTTCAAAAGAAAGTGAAGATGAGATTTCTGTTCAAGAAAACGACAAAGCTTCCAACGAAACAGAACATACTTTTTCCAGTCAAATTATCAATGACGATGACACCTTCATTGTGGAAAGTGCTAGTTCAGACTTTAATAAAACAAATGCAGATTTAACTATGACACCTAATTCTGAAACAGTACTAAATAACTCCGGCACAACAATTTATTTGGACAAAGTTTGCCCAAGTCCATCTTTATTAGATACACTTGCGAAAAACAAAACAACCAATCATGCTACACTTTTAGAAACACTTATTAATATGGGTATCTTACCACAGAAAACTCCATCTACTAGTTATGAAAATTATCATAACTATAACGACCAACTTGGCAACAATCCTAAAAGTATTCTAATTGAAAACAAAGTCGATAAAGAATCAATAAATGTTTTTAAAACACGTCATGATAACATTTTGCCAGGAACTTTTAACAAAAACTTGAATTTACCAAATGAAAACACTATTGCTGAAATTCTTAAAGAAACTGAGAAAATTAGAAATAAGTCCTGTGTTGATGATATGAAGAATCTAGACTCTACAAACATTACTGCACTTCTGGAAAGACTTATATTAGTTTTAGAATTGACTGTAAAAAGACTACAAGAAACTTTAGTCGAGAAGATAATTAAGGAATTACAAAAGACTTTACCACAAATACTAAAACAATCACAATTTTCATCTAATATAAAGATAGTGAAGACTAAAGATGTTGAAGTTAAAGCTATGTCTAATAAAGAAGTAGTAGCCGAAGAAGTTTCGCTTGAAAACGAATCTCTTCAATGTAATCTGGTGCACAATGAAATCATAGATGACCTTATAAGAAAATTTAGTTTTGAAAGAGAACTGTCAAAAGTCGGTGAAACGAGCAATTTAAATGTACCTAGATTAATATCTGAACATTACGAAAAATATAAGACTAAGAATGATACTTTAGAAGAAGTCTTAGTCGAAGACGAAGTAAATGTTGCTGAGTTACGGGACAATGAACGTAATAGGCTAACATGCTTCGTAAGAATGTTAACCAATTCCCCGGTGGAATTTGTTCGTCAAAATGCGACAGTGCTTTCAAGCGTACCGTCGTTTTTTATAGTTTTGTTTGTTATTTTTGGAATTTTAATGCTTGTAGTGAAGCCGTTGTTTTAATATATGTATTTATTACTAATTTATTGTTGTTTTTGTTTATTGAAATGATGATGATTATTGAATTGACTTGTTAAATTTATACTAGTAGTTGTCTGTGGTACATTGTATCAGTCCATGAGCACAGACTTCCTTTTTCAATAGATTTCTCAAAAGGCTATTAATATACATTAATAATTGCTATTAATGCTATTAATATAATTTTGCGCTATTAATATACAAGCTAAATATAAATACAAAAAAATCTAGAATTTTTTCTAGATTAGCCTAATTGAAACTTAGCCTCATTAACCATGGCCAAATGCAAAAAATACGTGAATTTTGTTTTTCTATAAACGCACTCTGCTGCTCTAAGTATGTCTTTGTGTATGGTATAATGCAAAGATGTTGTATTAGGTATAATGTGTTTTTGAACATCATATGAAATAATTTCCTTAAAAGTTGTTTTTTTTTTTTTTAAATACTTGTCAATTGGCGAAACGGTACATCGATAAAATCCTCTATTCCCTGTTCTGTTGAGTAGTTCTGTCGGCAGAACTAATGGGATTTTTTTTACCATTAGTATTGTGATTTATAAGACTATGCATTACACCCCAAATATTCCCAACTGTTCTGTTACGTAGTTCGGTCGATAGATAAGACCAGTGAACGTAAACAATTTACTTTCACAAATATGTAATGCAGTTTCTCTTATAACAAACATATCATAGAGGATTAAAAAAATATTAACGTAGTTTCTCTAAAAACAAAGGTATCCCAATGTCACCGTTAAGTAATTGCATTTGGTACACTCTGATCATCGCGTCGTTTTCGACCTGCAGATTAATGCAATAATCAAAATAGTTACTCATTTTTGTGTTAGCTAAAAGTGCTTTTTTATGTTCTGTGTCTGTCTACATTGAATTTTGGTCTCAGGATTTATGTATGTGCTACACTATGACTACGATTATTTTTGTATAATAAGTGACAAATGTCATTTTGTGACATAAAATGTCACAAAATGATATTTGTGACATTATATCATTGCAATTATGATTCCCATCGTATCAGAAAACGCAACACGCATCCACGTCATAACCTCTATTATGCATATTGTACGATTTATTTACAACCTTCGCCATTTCTGATAATTGTGAAGATTGGGCTCATGCAACATTTTTCAATGTCCTAATTACAGGCCAATTTTCAGTCATAGCCCAAGCTTGTATGGGAAAAGGGGTTTCTCCTTTTAGATTGTCTTAGCAAGGTTATGTTTTTATCATGGAGGTAAAAAGAGCCAACTGGCATGGGGGTTAAACTGAAAAACTAGTAAGATACAATCATTAAATAGTTGTTCCTAAATTGACCAGAATGGCGCTTATGTAGGTATAAAATAATGGCGACTTCAAACGAACTGAAGTGTGTTGAGTGGGAATATTAGTATTGTTGCATAGTTCATAAAACCATCGTAAATAAAATGCTACTACAGCGTCTCCTATTCAACGGTGTCCGACTTATTTTCTCGATAGAGTTCATACTCTTCCTAGTTTTTATGGTTCACATTCAAACTATATGTATTTTGTCAGTTTTGTTTCTTTTTAAAAATAAAGGAATGTCTCTTTTATGTAAAATGAGCCAACTTAAGGATTTAAGGTAGTTTCCCTCCAGGGCCCGACTTATTTTTACACACTGTATAGAGAGTGCATTGGAAATTTTTTCTTACAAAAATATTGATCCTGATCGCCCTAATCAGGTTGGCCATGGCTTAGCTAAATAGCCTTGTAAAGTTGGCAATGGACTGAGCGATTTTGTACCACGAGGTTCTAAATGTCACGTTACGGATTCTTTCGTCTTGCTCGATCTATACAGTTGAAAATCTTTGTTTATTTTATTATTTTTAAATATAGATTTTATTATGTAAACCGCTTTTAGACCATGGTACAAAAATTCCATGTTTTAAAATATGTTAGCAGTGGATCTATAGTGAGTTGGTACTGCGTGGTTATTTGTTTCAGCACATTTACCATTGAACGTATAAAATTCAGAAAACTAATAGCGAATGCGTACTAGACTAGATCGTATGTGAGTAACTATAATTATAATTGATGAATTAATTTAAAATCTAAAAATCAGGATTTTCACGTGAACATATCTTTAAATTTGCTTCAACAGTGGGAGGAAATTCAGAAAACTGATGATAAAAAAATCGGGGGATACAATATGATTCTGTAGCTACATACATATATATCATCTACATCCAAAATTTAATTATACCAAGACCAAGCTAAAGGACTGTGACGCATCGATTGCGGTGAATAGAGAAGCATCACCATTTTGAGGTCGTTTCGCTGCGTCGCATAATGTCCGTTTGGTATAACTTTTGACTCGGATAAGCTAAAATGTTCATTTGCGTTTCAATCGTTAGCTCTCGTCGAGATCTATCAATTGCGTATATAAAACATTAATATGTAATAGTTACAGTGAATATATACGCTCAACAAATATTATTCGTAACGTAAACATAGGGCTGTGGCCAGAAAACAGCCACACCCACATTTCATATTAAAAACAAACTTATTAGAAAAGTCTTATCATTTTTTACTAATTTATTAGATTAACTGAATTATTTATTTCATTTAAGTATATTATGTTGAATGAATAAAGGACTCTTCAATCCTAAAAGTATATAGTCTGAAAGAGAGTTTACTGAAACAAAAATGAATCTGTAAATTATATATTTAAATTCAATAATATAATAATAATTACATTCGTAAATAATAAACTAATAAATTTTAAATTATATAATCACCTTATTGATAAATTATTATTTTTTTTATATTTTTCCTTAAAACCTTATAAATTAAACATTAGAAAAGTTAACATAAAATCCTATCCATATTCTGAAACAAAATATATGATACAGAATATATACATTAGAGCCTAAGCGCACGGCGTATATTAAACGCTCAGACGACGCGCAGATAACGCGCGTATACGCGCTTCAAACGAGATTCGCAGGCAACCTTGTGACCTAAGCACACGGGGCGACCGTGAGACGCGCGTCTACTGCGCGTATACGCGCAGATACAGCTATACAGACGCGCTGTAGTCGCTTGTAGCTTCCGCGTTTTAATCATATTCCATGTAGCTGGACGATTGTTTATTTCCGTTATAAAATGGTCGGTGTCGAAATGTTCCATTTTAAACCAAAATACACACGCAACACACAGTAAAATATTATTGCAACTGCGGCTCGGCGGCACGGTGGCGTGAGCGCGCGCTCCTCCTCCGCCCCTTTGTAGGCGCATACGCGCTTCAAACGAGTTTCGAACGCGCTTCACGCGCGCGTTACTATCGCGTTTGAATCTATACAAACGCAACAATCGGCATCTACGACGCCGAAAACGCGCGTTTAATATACGCCGTGTGCTTAGACTCTTATATGATACGAAATCATTTAAAAATAAATACATATTTCAACATATTAATAAACTTACAAATATTTCAATTAAGAATATAAGAAATAAATTATCTTTGATTCATATTTTAAAATTTATCAATTTTAAACTGTTTAAACATGCTTAGCCGTTAGCCGTTCAGCCTAAAATATTTAGCCGTTAACACGAACGTAACTATTGCTAAAATTATTGTTACAGAACAGGGAGATATTTTTCAGCAAATTTTCGTTGTGGCTTGTAATTTTAAACATGAAATATTGTTTTAACAAATTTAATAATTAAATTGCTTGTTTCTTCCACATTACATATTGTCGTTGTCAAAGCAAAATCTACTTGTCAATATCTCAAAAGAATACCTTTGAGATACTGAAAAAAATTACATGAAGGTTTATTTTAAGAAACAGTATTTTATTTTATTTATTAGTAACTTAGGGTTGTTATACGTAAACTTATTGGTCTTTTAACCATGAAAGTTTAACAGTTGATTTATTATTTTGTTAAGGGTTTTATTAAGGGTCGTAGTTCGACAAATAGTGTTCGTATGTACTTAGCAGTTTTTTTTATACGATAGATAAGGCAGTGAACTCTTCACTAATGTCAAAATGTTGAAATCTCAAAAAAGTGATTTGACAACGACGATATTGTAAATCCATGGAAGTAATAAGTACTATATACTGTAAATCAAATTACAATTTTTACTTCTTCCCGGAACGACGACGTCCAGGAATGAAGCTACTCTATGATATTGTTTCGTATAAACATTTCGTATATGTTTGTAGAACTAATTTTTGCCTGCGTATTCGTCCGCACCCCTTTTCTAAGTTGTTGAAACAGTTTTATTAATCTTTATTGCTCATTTATTTTTAACAGGTGTTTCTTTGTTTTATTTTACTCGGAAACAGTACTTTATTTGTAAACGTGTTTCTGATTTTAAGGTTTTCTGTTTTTTTTTCTTGATTTCACGCATTCTTAAGGCTTTGGTGGTCTGCCAAGGAAAGGATTATTTATGTCAAGCTGAAAAAGCTTTACTGAAAACATTCATGCAACGAATTTTTACCCAGGTGACTTTTGCACTAAAAAGCCCAAAATTAAAACATCACGTTAAGTGATTTCATTGCAATTTTAATTATATACGCTACTGTGTTTAGTATTATATATACTACAAGCTGGAGCCCGCGACTTCGTCCGCGTTGAAAAATAAAAAATATAACACTACTGATGGCGCCATCTATTATACTACAATAGACTTAGGTGAAGCGGCGACATCTGTCAGATTTGTTTAAAAGACATTATTTAAAAGAAAATACGCCTTTAAATTGTATTTTTGTCTTAGAAATATTTATAATGAATCTCCTGAAACCATGCATATATATATTTTTAAAGTTTGATCAAGTAAAATTAAAAAGATGCTGTTTTTTAAAACATAAGTTATTTCTAGGTTCTGAATTTATCTTATTTAATAATCCTGAGCTAACACTAGATGTCCAGATTTGTCCAGTGTGAAAACGGGAACGATGCGGCGACTTCTGTCGAAAATAAAATTACTTAAATTATTCTAGCCATTAAAAACACAGGTTTTTTTTTTCTTTTCATACAAATCCCTCCAGCATCATGCGCTGAAGCCTGTTTCTACTTAACTCTTGCATACCAGTTCTCGCTTGTATTCTTCTCACACTTCCATTCTTCATACTATATCTTTCTAGCATTCAATCTCTTTCATACCATGCGGGTGGGATTCCCGCCTTACCGCCTAATCCTACTCTAGCTATTCTGATATTTGTTTCTATTTTCTATTCCCAGGGAAATAAATCAACATCTTTGTGTTTTATTTATCAATATACATACACAATTTTCCAACTGGAATTTTTAAGGTTTTAGAGCGATATTAATAAAAACAATAAAATTCAATCCTTAAAACTATAATAACATTTTCTTAGGTTTTATTCCTCTCAATTGTCCTCTTGATTATTTTGATACAATATTTTAAAAAGTCCTCTCTTCCTTTATTTAACATAATTTCCCTAATGTTTTCCTTTGTAATTTTCGTTCCTATCCTAATCTCTAAATCTAATTTGTCCGCCTCCGAAGAGGGACAGTCTAGTATAAGGTGAGGGACGGTCTCATCTTGCGTGGGTTCACAGATGCACGATGAGCTCTCCTTGCACTTGAACCTGTTCAAGTACTCGGAGAACCCGCCATGCCCCGTGAACAGTTGTGTCAGAAGGCGATCGGGTCCAATTGACCTTATGGTCTTATATGCTTCAATTGCGTTGGGGAAAACCGTTTCGTGACCCCTCCGGTGTTGCTTTGTTTGTACCTACGGTCCCATTCCTCAAGCGATCGCATCAGATGCTCCGCCCGACGAATGAGACCGGGCACAGGTCATAGTTCGGCTTCGTCTTCTTTTTAAGTGCTGCCTCCCTAGCCAGGTGATCCGCTCGTAAAAAGGTTAGGTTAGAACTGTCAAAAAAAATTTACCTTAACTTAGCACTTTTTTGTCTTCTGTTGCTTCTGACTACCGCCGTTGCTGAGGCGATAGCTGGACCTCCCTCCGAAGCCTAAAATAAAAATAATAAAACCATTAATAAATATAATTAAAGAGCTTTATTAATATTCATAATTGATAATATGATCTCACATCGTCTTGAAGTGGTGAATCTGTGGTCTGCCCTTCGGGGTTCACCTGAACTCTCGGAACTGGTGCTCCGTACTGATTAAAAGGACGGGGCTGAGTTCTGCAAGAAAATTAGTTCATAATTCAGTGTAAATTTCAGATTATACATCTACGAACGGCGTTCATTGGTAATTACAACAAAAAAAGACAAAAACGAAAGAAGATTCAGTAGCCATAGTAAAGATGCCCCTCATGGGGCCGGTAGGTTCTGAAGCGGAGGCCACGGACCTATCAAAAACCATTTGATAGGTCGTGAGTGAACGCTGGATCCAGGCTGACCGGTCCAATTGGAATATTATGCAGGAGGTTGGAATATTATGTTAGGACGGATGTAGTGAGACGATGATTATTAATATGACAAAAAAAAAACAGATACCCTAAACTCAACTCAAGTATTTATACAATAGCTTTAGTTTGCAACTAGCTGAGCCCGCGACTTCGTATGCGTGGTATTCGGTATTGCGCGTAACTTTTTGTTTGTAAACCGATTGGAATGAAACAAACACTAAATGTTACGGGAAGCTTGCTACAATACATCAGTGAAAACCGCATTCAAATCGGTTAAGCCGTTTCTGAGATTAACATGCACAAACGCACACAGAGACAAAAATTCTAAAAAAAATTTTTTTTTTGACCTCCGTAACATCTGTGTACAATTTTTTTTATTTTTTATTATTTAATGTACAGAAGGTTCGTTAATATATAGTTCTAATGCCACACGATATATATATATATATATATATATATATATATATATATATATATATATATATCCACAAAGGTGACAGTTTAAACGTAATATACAATATATAATTAATTATTAAAATCGTAAGTAAATATCGTTCTCCGAAAAGGGGATGAAAATCTATTTATATTTGAAAACTGAAATTGAAACCTTTAAAAGAAACATAAAATATGAAGAGACCGCTGTGTGCACATTTAAGCTCTGTTTGTTTTTCCTGTGTAAAATAATCTTTCGAATAAATGGACCATCTAAAAATAACAGTTATTCAAAAACAAACCTAAATCTAATAGTAAAGGGGTACAATAATAATCTACTTGTCTGCCACTTGATTACAATCGTAATCATATTCTCAATTGTTTGCAAACCATCATTATGCATAAAATTACACATTCAGTGCATGACTCTTGAAACTATATCCACATAACAATTACCACTGACCTTGTACCAAATGCAGTGGCTACAGCCCTCGCAGTTCCATCGTCCGGATTTTCTTCAGACTCTTCATTATTCTGTTCTATATCATTACCTTGACTTGTCTTAATACCACTCTGCAGGAAAGCATCCTGACCTTGAACGGGAGTTTGCACTTGAGCTTGATCAAACTGCACCTGTTGTTGCTGAAGTAATTGTAACTGAAGTTGTTGCTGCTCTAAATTCTGATAATATTGCTGGACGTCTTGATTAAAATTCTGCAATTGATCCTGCTGTTCCGATTGACTAGGAAGGACGGAATGGTCAAAACCTTGAGGTTGGTATTGCTGGTATACGTATTGGGGTTGATTCTTGCTATCTTCCTGGTATTCCCTAGGCAATCCGTATTGGTTTACTTGATTTTGTTGAGGTAATATTACAGGCTGGGCTTGGTATTGAGGAAATTCTTGTTGAGATTGAACTTGACCTTCAGGTAGCGGGAATCCCGTGTTCCGTTGAAGTTGTTGACTTGATATTAGTGCAGGGTTTTGTATGTATCCTTGCTGACTCTGCACAATGCTTTGTTGTTGGCCAGCAAGTGTTTGTCGTTGAGCTAAAACAGATGGTAATGCCGAAAAATGCGCTGGTCCGTCAAATCCAACGCTTTGAGGTTCTTGAACTGGTTGATAGATTAATGGCGCTCGGATTTGTCCAAATTGTTGCAAAGGCACCAGTTGGGGTTGAACTTGTTGGAATCTGTATTGAGCTAATGGACTCAAAAAGAGCTCGGCTGGAAATTCTTGAAGTTGTTGCTTGGACACTTCCACAGAAACTTTCTCTTTCTGTGCAGTAGCTCCAGATCCCTCACTGTCGTCGGGAGTTTCGCCTTCATTAAGGAAAAATTCCGTAGTAGATTCTGCCTGTGTAGTAAAATCGTTGAACCTTGGAGTCGTAAAAACGTTTTCGGTAGGCCTCGGAGTAGTTCTTGGCACAAATTGATTAGGTATTTGTGGATTTGGCAAACTTGTGGCCGAATTGAATTCAGTGTCTAATTGTTTTTGTCTGGCGAACTGACGAGCGGTTTCTTGTTGTGTCTGAAACTGTTTTAATAAACAATTCGTAACAAAGTAACATCTGATTTGCTAACGCTTGAGAAATCAAAGTATTATGAGACGTTTTACCAATTACTGACATCCAAACATTTACTAATAATAGGTATCAATATGGACTCATGACGTAATTGTAGTGGAACAATACTCGTTTTTACTTTACATAATAGAAACATAACTTAACACTTCAAGGTATAATCGAATAACCACCTCCTTACAGAAGACCACCGCGAAATAGCAGCACGTGTGCTTTTGTGTTTCGGTGAATAAGTGAAGGATGCCAGAGCCCATTTCCCTATCTCCTCCTAGTCCCTTATCCTTAATCCTACTGTAGTCGGCAGCGCACTTGCAGCAGCTTTATCGTTGCTTGTGTTATAAGGGACGGTAGCCACCTACCATCAAGTGGACCGTCAGCCTGGCTGCTGTTAGTTAAGTTTTAAACACTAAACTTATTGTACGTTTTTTAAAAGCTAAATTGTTTTATCAGTTCTACAGTTCTCACACCAACTCCGATCACATTAACACAAATTTCAAAATACAGTCAAGGAAGTCTCACTACGACAGTTTATGAAACTGATAACTTTACTACTAGGTACAAATAGATTAATTAAGTAATTGGCCCAAAGTGTCGCTTATTTAGCTTTAAAAGAAAAACCCAAAAAATCATTACAAACCTGATTCTGTCTGAATCTTTCGTCTAAATGTCTTATGTCATTGTTGAAGGCTGGTCCAACATATTGCCGTCCATTAACGGGCGACAGTTGGAAGATTGGTCGCTGCTCCTGCGTGGGCAATCCTTGGACTGAGACATCGCCTTCGTCACTTGGTCTTGCACCAAAGTCGTTTGGTACTGAACTGGTTCTCGGATCGAAAGGTGGAAGGTACTCTTGAGATTTAGTTTGCTGAAACAAAATTAAACTAGAAAAAATTTGCTCCTCACTATCTAGATAACATATTTATACTAGAAATGTCTGAAGAAGATGACGGATAACGGATAAGAGATTAGGGGAATGGATTCTGGCATTCCTTAATCCCTCACCGAGACAGATAACATGTGCTGTTATTTCATGTCTTCTGTAAGGTGCGGTTACTATCGCCAAACGGGTTGCTCAGTTTGTTCTTTTTTTTTAATTTTAAGATCGGCAGACAGGCTGACGGTCCACTTGATGGTAGGTGGCTACCGTCGCCTATAACTGCTGCAAGTGCGCTGGCGACTACAATAGGATTAAGGATAAGGGATTGGGAAGGGATAGGTCATTTGGACAGCCCATCTGGCGGCAGTAACCACCCCCTTACAGAAGACCACCGTGAAATAACAGCACGTGTGCTGTTGTGTTTCGGTGAGTGAAGTAAGGAATGCCAGAGCCCATTTCCCTATTCCTTCCCAATCCCTTATCCTTAATCCTATTGTAGTCGGCAGCGCACTTGCAGCACTTGTGGCGTTGCTTTTGTTATAGGCGACGGTAGCCATCTACCATCAAGTGGACCGTCAGCCTGTCTGCCGATCTTAACATAAAAAAAGAGCTAAGTATTATTTTCTACAATGACATTCCGGTAGGAAATCGTCTTTTTTTAGCACCTCATCGAAGTGCTTTCTTTACTTTTAAATGGTACAATATATACCAACCGCTGGAAATGACCATTTTACGTCATTCAACATGATGTACAGATCGATTACAATTTTAGTTAGTAAGTATAATATCTTTTTTTTTGCAATATTTGTAAATTGATTAAAAGTGAAAATATTAATGTTTAAAAAAAGTCATTTTTAATAAAATAAAAAAACTATCGAACGCGATGGAAAAATTACGTAATGTACAGAAATATCTTGACAATAACGCAATGATATAATTAAGACGGACTTATACACAACAACATACTAAGTACCAGAAGTGTAAAGAAATATGAAACTTACAGGTGCAGCTGATTTCTGTGGCAACTCGAAAGCAGGTCCAGCAGGTCTCCATCCGCTTGCGGGATAAGGGGCAGGTGCTTCCCCAAGCACAACACTCACTGCCACAAACGTTAACACCAACGACTGTTGATTTTAAGAGAGAAAATTAAAGTTTTGCTACATTTTAGCACTAATGCTATCCGCATTTATTTTTATTTTTTTTATCAGATCATAAGCGAATGTACTCGCGAACTGCTCACACCAACTCCGCGTACACGCGGTATATTAAGATTATTATAATTTAGTTTTTTTTTCTGTTTTTATGCGTTTTCGTCTATAAACTTTAATTTAATTCTGTCAAACATAGTAATAAGCAATGCAAAAAGTTGGTTAAAAACATAGTATAGTTTTATACTCGTAATGTGCTTGTTAATATATGTATGTATAATGCTGCTAGGCTTGCTACTAAATAAATCTATATCTATACAGTATTGTACTTATGTTACAGACATCAAAGAAATAGTTTTTAGAATTTTTGTCTGTTTGTCTGTCTGTCTGTGCGGTTGTGCACGCTAATCTCTGAAACGGCTTAAGCGAATTGAATGCTGTTTTCGATGAAGTAGTGTAACAAGCTTCCCTTAACATTTAGTGTTTATTTCATTCCAATCGGTTAACAAACAAAAAAGTTATGCGCTATACCACGCGTACAAAGTTGCGGGCTGAGTTAGTAATAAAATAAATATTAGAAAATTAAAAAAAAATTAAACTGGGAAATTTAAAAAAAAAAAATTTTTTTTAAATAAATTTCTCTATTTTTAATCGAATTAACCTCGTGTTATTAAAAACATTACCAAAATTTATTATATATTTTTAATTATATCTACATTTTGTTAGTAACATTTTTTCTTTTTGAAATACTATTTTTACAATTACGGAACAGAATTCCGATCTAAACATTTTGTTAATTTATATCAGTTAATGGGTTATTTAACACATTTATTTTTTATGTATATTTTAAAAAATGTTAATTTAAAAATATGAAATTGCAGGGTACCACCCCCTTACAGTAACCACCCCCTTACAGAAGACCACCATGAAATAACAGCACGTGTGCTGTTGTGTTTCGGTTAGTGAGTAAGGGATGCCAGAGCCCATTTTCCTATCCAATCCTTTATCCTTAATCCTACTGTAGTCAGCAGCGCACTAGCAGCAGCTGTGGCGTTGCTTGTATAATAGGCGACGGTAGCCACCTACATATCAAGTGGACCGTCAGTCTGTCTGCCGATCTTAACATTAAAAAAATATATTTATCTTCAATTTTGTTGAAAATTTACAATTAAATCGTAACAATGAATTATAAAACTAAATTACAAATTTAAATTCTCAAACTAAAATGTATTTTATTTAGTACTTTGAAATAATTATTCTTATTAAAAATAATTTAATAATTTAATAATTTTAATAAGAAATCTATGCCACACATTTTTTAAATTACTTATCCTAAGAAGTTGCTATTGTGAAGAAATTTGGGATTAAATCCAAAAATTAAATACACACAGTAAATCACGCACAACACGAAAAACAAAGAAAAACGAGTAATCACCTTCATTTTTGTTTCACTTTCAATTGTCAATGCGCATACGCACCTTTTATATAGACAATGGCGTTCGATACATTATTATTCGAATCGCGGATATAATCGACCTTAAAAACCAAACGGGTACCATACTTAACTGACTTCTCTCTATCGCCAATTTGCACTTTACGCCATTGAAATTAGATTCATAGACGAAGTCTACAGGGTTGAAATAAAATTGGTCAGCGGCCGTAAGGATTTTTCAAAATGGCCGTGATGAGACATCGCTACGAACGCCTTTAGGGCATTTAATCATTCCGCAAGTAAAATACATGAGGTCCATTTTGACAGTCGAGGCACGATTGTTGCGTCTGTATGTCATTTTGACACGTTTTTCTGATATTTCTTATGTCATATATACATAAAGTCGTTGTCAAACCAAAATTTGCTACGTGCACTTTTTTGAGAGTCCAATATTTTGACCTTAATGTATAGTTTATTGCCTTATCTATCGTATAAAAAAAACTGCCAAATGCTTATGGGCACTATTTGTGAAACTACGACCTCTTAATAAAACTACGACACATAGCGTAGCATGTGCAACATAGCATGCTGCATATGCTATGCTATGTGCAGCAGCATCTGATATGTGCAAAATTTGTTCTATTATCAAAATCTATACAATACATACAGGGTGGTAATTTGAGATGGGTCAGTAAGGGCAGCTACCTAAACCTTTGTAGCTAGAACAAAACACTCTTAGGAGACTATCCATAATTTTAATAGTTATTCCCATCGGCATTCAAAGATTTTGAAAAAATGGTACAGTCAGCGGGAAAAAGGTCAATTTTCACGTTTTGTTTTTATAGCGCCAATCGATTCTGTTACTTATAAGGATCAATTGACCCTACGGGACCACCTGAGCTTAGAGTACTAGAAACGTCAAAAATCTCAAAAAACTACTGCCATACATTTCTTACGGAATGAGATTGAAAAATAAGTTCAAATATTGTTTTTAATTAAAAAAGGCGGCAATCACTACAATTGCCAATCTTTAAAAACAAGTAAAGATCGTAAGTAATAAATCTACGATAGTAGTTGCTCTATTTGTTTGCCGTTTGGACGGTTTCTGCAATGAGCGTGTAACCGCTGATATTTTGTTTGCGTTAACTCCATACACCGTTGTAGTGACAATTCTTGAACTGTAATGTACCTAATTTTTCTTGTAAATTCCATTTTTGAGATATCCCAAAAAAAATATCAAGAGGTCTCAACGACCACAACGACAGCATTTGTATTTGTACTTTTTCCATATCTTTAAAACTTGGTTATGGGAAATGCCTACTTCGGCAGCGACTTCAAAGCTTCTAACGACCGAGTGTTAAAATTGCAACCGCTATTTTTTATCAAGATCATTGTTGTCGTAAGGATTTCTCTTAAAGGAGCTACACTCTACAAGAATATTTAGGAGATTTTTTATAACTTTTGATATAGGGTATAGGGTATTTAATCTTATATCATTCCATGGCAGTTGATATTATTTATAAAATAAGCTTCTAATAAATCTATGCGATCTAAATGAATCAATATTTTCACAATTTAGCTGACATGCAAGAATAATAATAAATAACATTTGTTTCTAAAACAATGTTTTCCTTCCAAATTCAAATTAATTTAAAATAAACATTGCCTAGCCAGTTTCCATTGTAGTGATTGCCGCCTTTTTTAATTAAAAACAATGTTTGAACTTATTTTTCAATCTCATTCTGTAAGAAATGTATGGAAGTAGTTTTTTGAGTTTTTTGACGTTTCTAGTACTCTAACCTCAGGTGGTCCCATAGGGTCAATTGATCCTTATAAGTAACAGAATCGATTGGCATTATAAAAACAAAACGTGAAAATTGACCTTTTTCTCGCTGACTGTACCATTTTTCCAAAATCTTTGAATGCCGATGGAAATAACTATTAAAATAATGGATAGTCTCCTAAGAGTGTTTTGTTCTAGCTACAATGGTTTAGGTAGCTGCCCTTACTGACCCATCTCAAATTACCACCCTGTATAATGATATCGTAAACCAGTCGTGTCTGTAACATTAAATATTTTAAATAATTTGTAGGGTAAAAAAAGGTTCAAAAAAAAGTCGACATTTGCTTGCATCAGGACAATTGTCAGTCATGCCAATTGTTATTTCATTTCAAACGTCTGTCAGTTGTCTGCTTAGTGCTTCAGTTTCAAAAGGTACTAAGAGTCTACGACTTGATAAGTTTCAAATAAAAATACTCTTTCATGTTACTTTTAAAATTAACACATCGTTGAACACCCTCCTGAAAGTCTTAACCTAACCCTCCTCATTCGGCAGATCTTGTCCCTCTGACTTTTTCCTTTCTCCAAAATGCAAAATGGAAATGAGGAGACAACACTGGAAGGATTTGAAAACTAAAAAGCTTAACTGCCGAGGACTTTCACGGGTTCTTTGAACAGTGAAAAAAAGATGGGACAAGTGTCTAGCGACGAATGGAGAGTATTTCGAAGAAGACAAACTTAATGTAGATGAAAAAAGTTTTTATGGCTCTAGTTCGCGTATTCATTAGACACGCCTACGTATTATTACCTATTATATATTTATTATATATGATGTATTATTTGTTATTATATAATACATAATTTCTTAATGTAGGTAATCTTTAATATTTAACGACCATAGCTGCTTAACCACGACCATAGCCGTTTTTTTTTTAAATTTTATTAATTCCAAGGAGTGATCTTAGTTTATCGCATACTTTATCTATGTAACCTATCCAATTGAAATATTCATCTATTACCATTCCGAGGTAAGTATGTGATTTCACATTCTCAATAGTGACGCAACTACACCCAGACTGAATCGATTCATTATGCAGACAAATATGATCATTTGCAGTTATATGGAAATCTGTTTTAGACTGTAAATGTAGTGATCTTAATGTGCATTAATTAAGTCTTCTGTGCATTTAGAACCAGACCTGTGTCGTGGCACCACATAGATTGTTAAAATCCAACTTCAAAATTATTAAAAAGATACTAAAAACACGTTTTGTAAATAATTAAAATAATAATAACAAATTAATAATAATAATAATGAAAATGGTGACTTCATTAATCTCATTTTATTAAAATTATAAATTGGAGCGAAGTGTATGCAATCTATTAATTATTTATATTTATATGCTTTATTGTCTACAATTTATGTTCATATAACTTAGTATGTATGATAAACATTGTCTACACAGCCCTAATAAGGGTTTAAGACATCACCCACCATCTTATTATAATGTAACCGTTTGTATATAAATAAATAAAATAAAAATAAATAGTTTAGGAGTCTGAGATAAGTAAGCAGGTGTCGTCGGCAAATTAGTACATATCACAATATTCCAAAACTTCACTCATTTCATGTACATATATTAGGAAGTACAATGGTCCGAGTGCTGACCCCTGCGCCGCTCCCTATACTTGTATTTATTTCTTCACTGTAGCTTTTATTAATTTCAACACAGAATGGACGTCGACAGAGATAGTCTTCGCACCATCGTAATAGTGGACCACGAACACCTGTCTTGTTTAATTCCTTAATTAGATCATCTCGCCTCAATCAATCGAAAGCAGGATAAAAGTCCATAAAAAGTGCAAAGACTTGTTTTCTGCCATTTAGTTGTTTATTTATGTCATCGGTGTAGGCAGAGAATAGTTGTGTAGTGCTTTTACCTTTTTTAAACTTACTGTTTTTTGTTAATTACACAATGCTTATTATGGGATTAATGTATTTGCTTACAAACATATTTTTCACAGATCTTATTTGTAACCGAAAGCATTGTTATTGGTCGATAATTACAAACTTCCGTGTGGTTACCCTTTTTGTAAATTGGACAGACACAACCTTTTTTAACTCATCAGGATAGACTTTTGTTGATATGGTAACATTTATTGGGTTAGTTAATGTAACAGAAATTTTTTCGCTAATTTGTTATTGTTCTAATGCTGTCTATGCGGGTAATTTTTTAGCATTCAGAGTATTAGTTATTTTAGAAATATCCTTTTTTGAAGTTTTTTTTTAATTGTTTGACTTGAGTTTCTTTTTTTTTTTTTGTTATAAGGAGTGTTTTGCAGTTGGGAATATTTTATAAATATCTGGTTGCAAATTCGGTTGCAAATTTAGCAGCTAAGTATGCCTTTGTCGGATAAATTAATTTTAACATGAAATCAATCGACATGCTAATGCGTTCACAAATATTATTAATAACTCATTTTCACATTTTTATATGATCCCTTGGGAATAGTACTTTTTTCTGGATGAAAGGCATATCCTATGGCTTTTCTGTATCCCTGACAACGTGTATGTAAACTTTCACGATGATATTTTAGGCTTCACTATCGAATTTATAATATAGGACTAGCTGAGCCCACAACTTCGTACGCGTGATATTCGGTGTAACGCTTAATTTTTTTGTTTGTAAACCGATATGAATTAAACAAACACTAAATGTTACTGGAAGCTTGCTACAATAAATAAGTGAAAACCGCATTCAAATCTGTTAAGTCGTTTCTGAGATTAGCACGACAACAGACAAAAAATTATTTTTAATTGTAGTGTACAAATTATTATTATTTTTAAATATTTTATTATATGTATAGATTATGTTCCAAATTCGTGTGGTGTTTGTAAAATTCTTTTTAATTTCGTTATTGTAGTAACGATTTCTGTAAAATTCTATGATTTTATATGTTTTATCACGCATTTTATTATAATCTAGTCTAATTAATTTATTACTATGTAGTATCTTTACGTCAATATTTGTATAGTAGGTCACGCTTTTTAAACATGTTTACGTAGGTATTATATTTACTTAGCCAGGGCATACGATGAAATTTTTCTTTAGTATTAGTTGCTTGTTCATAAGTCTTTTAAATTATCGAACAGAAAACCACATTAAAATTTTAAGATATTTAGAGATATATTAAATCTAGAAAATCGATACGTTTTCATCTTTGAACTATTTTACAATTACTAATATTTTCTATGGACTCTAGTTTCAAGTCATAGGAACAATATAGGCAAAATTTTAGATTTTTTTTATATACAAATCTCCCCATAGTACCACAAGCAGATTACTTGAGAGAGAAATATTTCGAGATGCCATACCAGTGCCACTCCCTTTCCCATAAAATTAGGTTTCTTTACGCTTTTATATCCTAGTTTTATGGACCAGCTGCATGTAAGAGTTCTGTAAGAGGTGTTTACTACCGCAAGAGCTGCAAGCAGTCCTGCTTCATGAATGCTGCAAGTTCATGAATGAAAAGCAGTTCATCCTGACACTACTTAATATTAATTATTTGTGGTAATAATTAATTACACATTAATTAATTAAATGAGAGTGTCATAAAGGATTATAAAAATAACTTTACGTACTTACTGTGTTTTAATTTTGAATCGCGTAATTAATAATATCCACACGAGCGAAGACATGAGCAGAGCTTGTGAGAATATGTTTTTGAATTTATCCTTCGAATCTAATATTATTGACACAAATTCTTTGAAACAAAAAATCTAAGTACATTTGTAACTTTCAGTGCCAAACTTACACAAATAGGTGCATTATTTTATTTTTGCCACTCAAATGTAAAAGGTTGTAAATGTTTTTCAAAAAAATTAAAAAAAAAATTATTTACACTATTTTTACAAACATTTTTTGCAAGTTTCAAATTTATGAAGTCTTTAACTATAAAAAGTCCTTTATTTATCTATAGGATCTCATCAAAATCGGTTAAGTTACTTCGAAGGTAAGTAGGAAAGGAACGAAAACGCGCTCAATAAACAAAAGTTTGTATTATCGTAGTAAGTTAACAGTCTTTGTTTTTAAATCAGGTACATAGTTTTTGTAATTTAATTTCTAATTGAATATTCTGTATGTGTCCATGACTTTATCTTGTTGTGTCCATGAACACAAAAAAAAATCCGCAAAATCCCTTTTCAAGTGAAGCTCTGTCATACATATGGCAATTGGTTTTTATTTATATAGATGTATATATATCATCACCATTTCAGTCGTAAGACGTCCACTGCAGGACACCATGGCTTTGGCCCTCATCAGATCTTATCTGCACATTAATATTTTACACATCACAATAGTGACCTGAAAGAATTTTTTAAACATGAAAATCCCACAGGAACCTAACATTTTTCTAGGATAAAAGTAGGTATCCCATAAGTTAATCTAGGTGATAAACTATCTGTGTTACAAATTTCATCCAAACATACAAACTTTCGCATTTATAATCATATTAGTATATTTAGTAGTGGCAGGGAAAACTGCGTTTCACAGTCATTTGGGCACCGTGAAATAACAGCACGTGTGCTGTTGTGTTTCGGTGATTGAGTAAGGGATGCAAGAGCCCATTTCCTTACCCCCTCCTAATCACTTATCCTTAATCCTAGTCTTAGTCGGCAGCGCACTTGCAGCAGCTTTGGCGTTGTTTGTGTTATAGGCGACAGTAGCCACCTACCATCAGGTGGACCGTCAGCCTATCTGCCGATCTTAACATAAAAAAAAGTCTAACTGAATTCATAAACAGCAGAAATCACTCAATAATTTATAAGGAAGTTCACAAAAAAGTTTTCGGGTTTTCTCATTGATAATATGTCAACTGACAGAGCATTGTCGAGACTAGAGAAATCTCAGTTGCATCATTTTATCTGTTGACCGTGAAATTGATAAAAATTTTGTGTGGGAGTAAAAATGGCGTCTGGTTTAAACTTGGACATCGGAGAGAATAACATACATACATTTAAATTTATTTCTCCACTCGGCAACGTCGAGCGATTTCAGTAACGTCAACAAAATAAACTTTCTTATCTCGTCACTTATTTTTTTTAAATGTGATACTATTAATAGAATAAAGCCCCAAGGAATTTTTTTTTTCCAGGAATTATGACATATTGAATGCGATCTTTAATCTTTTAAGAGCACGTCGTTAAATGTCAACTAAAAGTTGTCTTAGTGTAAGAAGGTATTTTCATTCAGTATAAAAACTATCCTTATCCTTATTTATCCTTACTTATCCTTATTTATCCTCACTTATCCTTATTTTATTATCAAATCCTAATCAATCAAATCCTATCAAATCCTAAAAGAGACATTGTTTGTTACACTTTCACGCCTTAACTATACAACCGATACAGGCGATTTGTTATTCAGACAATTTCTGGCAATGACTTCGAGAAAGTTTGTAGTACCTTGGGTCTACAATTATTGCCTGCGTCTATATTCCCACAGGACTACAACCTCCGGGTCTTCAAAACCAGTGCAAATGGGCATTTACTAGGTAAACGTGGTCCACTTTCAGCCGCATCTGCACCTCACATTAGGTGAGATAGCTGCCTTGATTTAATAAAAAAAAAGGAACTATAAAGAACCGCTTGCCATACTTTTTAAAACCTCACCTAAGACCTGAGGAAGGAAACTTTTTTTTAATGTTAAGATCGGCAGACAGGCTGACGGTCCACTTGATGATAGGTGGCTACCGTCGCCTATAACACAAGCAACGCCAAAGCTGCTGCAAGTGCGCTGCCGACTACACTAGGATTAAGGGAAAGAAGATAGGGAAATGGGCTCTGGCACTCACTCACCGAAACACAACAACACGCGTGCTGTTATTTCACGATGGTCTTCTGTAAGGGGGTGGTTTCTGTCACCAGACGGGCTGCCCAAATGACTGCGAAACGCAGTGTAACCCTGCCACTACTTTCCAAATCCAGGCCAGAGCCAAATTGGAACAGTTGATTTTTCAAAGTTAACTCTGCCGGGAATCGAACCCGGGAACCCTAGAACCCTACTTATTTATCTTCAAATGTTTTTATTTTGTTTTTGTTCAGACCGATCATGACGTACGCTAGCGTTGTCTTTGCGCACGCTGCTCCTACCCACATCGAATCCCTCCAAATCATCCAAAACCGTTTTCTGCGGAGAGGCGTGGGCGCCGGCGCCCCATGGTTCATCCGCAACGTCGACCTCCACCATGACTTCAACCTCCCCTCAATTGTCAAGTGCATCAAGGACTTCGCCTTGAAGTACTACGACAAACTTCCTCGCCACCCCAACCCACTAGTGGTCAGTTCGCTCATCTATACTCCCGATCCCAATAATACTCTTTCTCGTTTCAGAAGAAGACCCCGACACATCCTGTTGGACCAGGATGACCCCATCATTGCAGCAAACGCGGCGTTTGCTGGTGATGACCAGGACATGCAGCTACCCCAACACCGAGAAAGGAGAGGAAGACCGCCGCGCCGCTTCTCACCTCCGAGGCGCGACCAGGATACGGCGTCTGCGAGGGACCTCCCGGCTCGGGGACCACTTGTACTGGCCACGGCCAACGCCGTGGTCGTCGCAAGTGGCCCTTCAGGGCTAGCCGGTCCCTCATAGCTTAAGCATTAGTTAAGTTTTTATTTGTAAGGGCCGGGCGCTTCTCGCCCCCCCGACGCCCGGTGACGGTTCCAAAGTCCCCTATGGACTAGAACCACACCCATTTCGAGGTGAGTTTTAGTGCGGTAAGAGTCCCACATAACCTCTATGGGCATTTGCATTGCATGCGGCATTTGAGCATAAGGTATCTTTTGAAGATTTCTCTCCTCATGAAAAAAAAAATTGTTTTTGTTATACAATATTATTAACAATAGATCCTATGCACACGCTTGTGTCTTTCCTTTCAAAACATTGCACCTTATAAGAATCGTAGGCACTTAGGCAGTTTAAATTTAAAGTGAAAATTACAACAAACAAACAACAGTTACACGCTCTGCCCGCTCGCATCGCATTTAATTTCATAAAGATTCCAGAACCTAACCTAACTTTGTTTTCAGTACAAATAACTCTTGTAAACACATTTTCTAAATTGTGCTGAAATGGCTTGGCGATGAATCGTCCCATCCCGCCCTCTGTACACAGTCAGTACACACCGACGATATCCCGAATGTAATAAATTTTCAATCGCTATTTAGGAAATGTATCTATAGATTTCCTAGAAAAAGTGCATATTAAAAAAATATGTTACACATTTCCTGTTCATTTTAGGAATTGTACACATTTCCTAGGAATTATATTGAATAAAAATATATGTACAATAATTTATTCAATCTTTATTGCTCACATATTTTTGTGAGGCGTTGATTTTTTTATATTTTTTAATAATCCCTTGGGAACAGTACTTTTTTCTGGATGAAAGGCATATCCTATGGCTTTTCTGTATCCCTGACAACGTGTATGTAAATCACGATGATATTTTAGGCTTCACTATCGAATTTATAATATAGGACTAGCTGAGCCCACAACTTCGTACGCGTGATATTCGGTATAACGCTTAATTTTTTTGTTTGTAAACCGATTGGAATAAAACAAAATGTTACGGGAAGCTTGCTACAACAATACATCAGTGAAAACCGCATTCAAATCGGTGAAACCATTTCTGAGATTAGTGTGCACAAACGCACAGACAAACAGACAAAAATTTTAAAAACCATTTTTTGACCTCGGTACCTAACATTGTACAACGTGTATAAATTGTTTTTTATTTTTTTAATATTAAATGTACAGACAGGGATCATTTACATTTTTATTATAATTGTGTTATTAAAAAAAATTAGGACATTTTTTACTCACGCATGGAAAAATAATAAAAATATTTCATGGAGGTCTACAAAGACGTGGCTGCTGTCGCCAGGCCGGCTACCTATTTAGTTACTGCAACATACAGTCTGACCGACAACATATCCATTTATTTTATTAATTTATTAAATAATATTTTGTCGAACCGTACTAACTGGAGAGAATTGTTTTCGAAGCACCTTGCAGTAACCTCTAAACTAAAGAAAAACACTCGAGCACTTTACTTGCTAAACGGAAAATGGTTGTCTGCGTTCTCGCAAACACTATTAATTTTATCCTGGCTTGGAGGTCAGGGGACAATCAACAATGTTTTTAAAGCCTATTATATTACTATCTGCTTTGTCATCTATAGTAATATTATAAAGCTGAAGAGTTTGTTTGAACGCGCTAATCTCAGGAACTACTAGTTCGGATTGAAAAATTGTTTTTGTTTTGAATAGTCCATTTATCGAGGAAGGCTATAGGCTATATAACATCACGCTACGATAATTAGTATTATATAAAAACAATGTCCAGTACTGCGCGCCACATACGCACGCCGCCGCCGTATGGGCCGCAGCGAAGCGTGGCCGAGTTCAGCTAGTAAGTTATAATGTTCTTGATCGAATGTATACTGGTTTATGAAAAATAAAGTATTATTATTATTAAAAAATATCCAAATTTCTATATGTGTTTGCGTGTGTGTGTGTGTGTGTGTGTGTGTGCGTGTTACGGGTAACTTGAGTAGTCCAGAATAAAACTTTTTTTATAGATAGTGAATTTATTCCTTGACTACAGTTGATTTAAAACTTTTACCACGAGAATTCTCTTTCTATTAGTTCGTGCTAGCTTTAAGATAATAATAAAAATAATAATTTAATAATAATTTATTCATTCATCATCATTTTGCTTCTAACCGGCAGAGACAAAATAAAATCGCAAAAATCTTTTGGAGACTATACAGATTAGATACAATTTAAGTGGGTCCCTGACTATTTTTAATGTATTATCAAAGTTAGGGATTTTAGCATTAAAGACTTATGTTAATTAATTATATTCAATATAAATCTATGTTCCAAATTTCAGCTTCCTAGATTTAGTCATTTTAGATGTGCATTGATGGTCAGGACAAAAGATTTTATAATTATAGATTGGCTTCATGTTTGATTTAACCATGATTTTTGTTATGAAAAAAGTCGCCTAACCTACTAGTCAAAAAAGCGTTAGAAATCTCTAAATATTAAAAATCGTAATATAAATATCGTTAGACTCAAAAACTTTCGCGCTATGTCTTCTTAAGGCGACTCCAACCGCAAAACTCGTCCCGCACTGAATTGACGGGACTGCTGAGGGGGAGTCGCTACTTGCAAATCTCGGAAATATCTATTTAAAAATTAAATAAAGTATAATTCAATTTTTTCTTTTGATAAGACTTTAGATAGTGGATCTTAAAAATTATTTTAAGAATTAGCTATTTAAAATATTGATTATTAAGCAAATCGCACGGTTACAACATCGATATTAGACCGCAAGTTGGTAATTTTTTTTATATATATCATTAAATATAATTTAAAAAATAATTATGATGATCCCCTTTCATATATCCTGCAGATGATTTGAGTATTTTTAAAATTATAATTATTATGATAAGGAAAACGGTTACAAATAAGTGGATTTTTTTATCATTAGGGGCTGGCGTCGCCAATCTGCTAGATCTAGAGACAAAGTCGTTAGAATAGCAGAACTGCTGCGTGTGCTCGTGGCCCACACCTCCGCGCGCGTCCCACGCACGTCCCACGGCACGTCCCAATTTATCATATTACCCCGGGAAGTACCTTGATTTTTTAAATTGACCACAAACCGTCGGGCATTATTAATATGACCCGGTCAAAGTAATAAATTTATTAATTTTACCGACCCTCTTGGTCATTATTCATAATGATCGGTCCATATTAATACTGGTTGGTTAATCAAGTTACCCGTAACATATACAAGGTGTCCCAAAATTCAACCGTAAGCGGGAACCCTACAAGTCAGGAGACGATATACAGTGTGACTTGTAAGTCGACGTATATACGTAATACTTTATTCAAAAGTTAACCGTTTTCGAGATATTTAACAATTTTAGGTAATTTCGGAAAAACGTCACTTTTACATAGTTATCAGGTTGTATTTTCTTTTCATAACAATCCAACCCAGTTTTTTGTTGTTTTTATATAAAAGATGTTTTATTTTAACTATTTTGTTAATAAAACTAGAAATTTCTGCAACAAAATTGTAACAACCCCCAACTTGATGGCCCGTACTACCTTGGGAATTTTTTCCCTTTCTTTCCGGGAACCACGTGCATGACAATTCATTAGAGCTGTCATTGTCACTGCGCAAATCCGATCGTCAACCATAGTTTATCGGTAGCAAAGAGTATATTTGAAATTGGACGAGAGTCCGTTACGGTAACGGAACAAAAGTAAATGATTTCATTTTTAAAATTTTCTAAGACCTGTAACTTTAGAGCCACCTTAGTTATTTATGTAATAAATAATGTTAATTTATTATTAATGCCTACTCTTTAATACGAGTAAATATGTATGAAACTGTATGTGCAAATTATAACAAATCTTCATTTCCCCAGATATCTAAAATGGTACAATGGTCTGGGAAAACCACGACAAAAGGGATCCAAGTTGTGGTATTTTAAAGAACGAAAATTGTAATTTAAGAATTGAATAAACGCGTAATTAAGTAGAGGTGCTGGTTTAGCACCTACATGTGTTTCTGTGCAAATAAAATCAGTGAAATCGCCACTTTGCTTGTTATTATCTTATTTCGTGTGACCTCAGCAGTTTAACACTTTCCTTGCGTTAGAAGATTTATTCGATCTCTTGCAAGACTTTCGTATTGTGCGGCGACTAAAATCGTGTTTTTTCACTCTGTGCGGGATGCCCTAACATCTAAAGTTCTTTGTGTATGATTAAGACAAATATACATATTTGCTTCCTACTCAAATTTGGGTCCAAGGGCGTTAAAAAAAAATTTAGAGATGGATTAGGTCTCTAACGCACTGTAGTAAAAAATGTTTCATTCCTTGCGTTAGGAGACGTGTTGATACTCGTGAATCGTACGCCTCGTAGCCGCAAGTAAGTGAGGGCTTGAGCGCGGGCGCTGCGTGTCTTTCTTTTAGTGTTGCTCACTCACCTATCGACGTGAACGGTCGCGCGTATGTTTGGAAAAAATACCCGCGTGTGTATACACGCGGGTATTATATCATATATTTAGTATTTTGAAGTGTGTTGGTGAACAAAGAGTTCTTTTAAAAGAAAAATGTGTAAAAAGTCAATTTATTTTGATGAAAATGCTACGAATAAATTAGATTCAGAAATAAATAGTAAAAAATATAATAAAAATCAAGGCTGGATTATACTGCTTCATTGACCAATAAAATAACATATGTTCAAATGTGCTCCCCGTTGGCTGATAGTGACTGTGATTCTAATTTTAAAATATTTGATGCGCCTAAAAAGAAAAAGATGAACATAATTAAAGAAATGTTTTAATGAAAAGCACTTTTCTTAGGTTAACCACTTTTTTAATAAAACTTTTTCTATCGACAGATGAGATTTTATTTTATTCCCATCACTAATCACCACACATATTGAACTATCTTCGGTTGCGGTACGAGGTACAATCGATACCTAATTTTTTATTATTATTTGTAGTTTATCCTTATGTCATAACTGCGTGCGAACCTATCAAAAGATAGACCAATAGGCTATCTTGAACCCACAAAAATTTCATAAATATGTCATTGGTTTTGAGGAAGATATAAATTATTTTCAAAACTATTGTTTTAGGAGACTGATCAGGTCTCATACGCACCACAGGATAGGTTAGTTTCGAGATCTTTTAGGTCTCCAACGCACCAGATGAAAGTTCTTTGAAAATGATGCCGCAGGGAACGTGTTAACCTGAACTTTGAACCAGGTTACAGTGTAAAAATCTGCTATTGCGTCTTAGTACTTAGTATTCTTGAATACTGCTCATCATCATATTATCATCAACCTATAAGAGTCCACCGTTGGAACACCCGCTCCTCCACTTTCAGCCATTCTCTTAATGTCATCCGTGCAGTGAGGAAATGGTTTCAAGAACCTAAATTAGACCCCACACCCTGTTTCTGCTCTCACCTTTGGGCTGGCGGGGCCAAAGTACCAGCTAGATTCATTGAACACCTTGTAGCTGTTAATGAATTTTTGAACTTAAATATTATCTCAGACTAAATAAATCAGATCTCAGACTTTTGAAGATTCAGAGGTAGATATGAAAAATTTTACCCATAAGAGTAGCAACGAATTGTCCGAATTGTTGATGAACCAATAACGGTTAGAACCCCTTACTTTAAAATGAGATTTCTTTGAATGGTCAATCGGCTGTACAATGGTGAGTGATCTGATGAGTAGTTCACATAAAGCCATAGATGCGGAGTTCGTCCACATTATTTGGATAAAGTGCCGTTGCACAGTCTGAATGAGTAGAAATTCTATCCCGCGGACGCGCGAAATTTAGGACAATCTCCTTTCTGAGGTTTCCACCTAGCTACAATACTTCTTCAAGAGAGCCGTAAAAAAAATCCCGCAGGATCCTTAGCGCAATATACATATATGATCAATAATAATTTATTATTATTATTATTTCACATGTTTTATTTCTTTAAATTTTTTACAATACAATTATAAAAACAAGAAATATCTTAAATTACTTAAAATTAGATATCCGCTGGTAGCGGGGCAAGGCTCAAGCTACCGGTGGTTAGGGTTGCAGAGTGAGGAACCTCCAGACAATTCGTGCCGTGTCAAGAAGTACCGCCTTCTGTCCCTTGACCCAGCCATCTAGCCCTTGACCCAGCCATCTAGCGAGAGCCTCTTGAGATGTTGGTCGAGGCTCTTCGCTATAAGACCGTTCGCCGAAACGACTATTGGGACGATAATTGACGAATCGACGTCCCACACGGCGGCCATCTCGTGCGTGAGTATGTACTTGGTTAGCTTTTGTTTTTGGCTTTCACGAGGTTATCCTAAAACGGGACAGCGATGTCAACAAGCATCGTCCGGCGCTGGGATCGGTCGATAACCACGATATCAGGCTTATTGACCGTGATTATGAAGCGATCCTGGTAGAGCGTAGCATGACCATTTTCGAGAACGGGCGTAAGCACGTACTTGTAGTACGGCACCTCAGACTCAATAAGGCAAGTTGCAAAGTTATTCTTATTCATTTCAATTCTTATTGCCGATATATTCTGATTTTTTTATATTTTTAATTGATCGCATTATAATATTATTTATAGTAATATGTACTACTTTGATTGTTTGCCCCGTGATCGAGTGGGTTGGCTTTCAATTCCATTTTCCTTTTTAAATATTACCCGTCTACTCATTAAAATATAGCCATCAATTTTTCCTTTTTACCCACGCTATCCATAACATAATGCATGTTACCGCCGCGAACGCGGTGAGGAGATCGCGCGTACGCTTCAAGTGTGATTCGCTCGAAGTAAAGAAGAGGTAAACTGAACACAAAAGTGTAGTTTATATCCGGCAGGAGATCGCACCAGAGCACCGGTTACAAGGTACGTGCATTTCCTTCTACTGCCTACCCTGTCCATCAGACAGTCAACAGTTCGCTTACAGCCGCAACCACATACAGTCCACTAATTCGCTATAGGGATTCATGACGTGAACTGTCGAAAACCCGCAGCAACGAAATTTAGATTTAATTTAACCCTTCAGGGTTTTCGCCGCGCCTCCATCGATGTTACTGTAAATCTCATTAAAATCTGTTTAGTAGTTTTTGCGTGAAATCGTAATCGTAAAACATCTATCGTATTTACAAACTTACGTATATTACAATCATTTGCTATCGACGTTGTTTGTCTACCTTTATAAATTATAGCCTATCCTATATGATGAATCGTGTGATCGATCCATGGTATCGTTCCTAATCCTTTTTGTTAATGACACCCCTGGGGGCATCGATCGTTGTGTGATTAACAATGAATTGTGTGTTAAGCTCGTGTATAAACTACATTGCTAAAGTTTCATCAAAATCCGTTAAGTGTTTTCTGTGTGAAAGAGTAACAAACATCAACAACACTTTTTCTCCAAATTTACATAATTTGGACCTTTCTTCCTCGTTTATCGCTTTTATCATTAGTGAAAACGGTATACCGTTGGGTGGTTTAGAAGAAATTAGCGGAGAAACAGAGAGACGCGGAAAGAGACTTTAATTTATAATATGTGTAGATAGATTCATCATCACTATCATCGTCGCAGCCGTATGACGTCCACTGCTGGACAATGGCCTCTCCCTAATTTTCCAACAGGACCGGTCAAAAGTTGGATGAGTGGTTAGGGTGCTTGCCGTAAAAATCTGTTCTAGGGTTTCCGGGTTCGATTCCCGGCAGGTCTGGATTTGGAAAGTAGTGGCAGGGCACACTGCGTTTTCGCAATCATTTGGGCAGCCCGTCTGGCGGCAGTAACCACCCCCTTACAGAAGACCACCGTGAAAAAACAACACGTGTGCTGTTGTGTTTCGGTGAGTGAGTAGGGATACCAGAGCCCATTTCCCTATCCACTCCTAATTCCTTAATCCTACTGTAGTCGGCAGCATTGGCGTTGCTTGTGTTATAGGTGACGGTAGCCACCACTTACCATTAAGTTTGTATTTTTTTAACAAACTGTAACACGTTCTGTTTAGTTGCTAATCCGTCCAGTTGAGTCTGGCCAGTTCCCATTCCCCATTTCCCTATCCACTGTCCAGTTGCGAATCTGGCCAGTTGAGAAACTGTCCAGTTGCCAATCTGTCCAGTTCAGAAACTGTCCAGTTTCGAATCTGGCCAGTTGAGAAAATGTCCAGTTGCCAATCTGTCCAGTTCAGAAACTGTCCAGTTTCGAATCTGGCCAGTTGAGAAAATGTCCAGTTGCCAATCTGTCCAGTTCAGAAACTGTCCAGTTGCGAATCTGTCTAGTTGAGAAACCATCCAGTTGAGAATCTGTCCAGTTTCTACGGAGGCTAGATAACTAACTGGTTCCCGTGATTTCGTCCCTCGAGAACCTACTAGCATTTTTCAGGTTAATAAGTATGCTCTAATAATAATAATCATCATCATTTAATTCAGATATTAAAATCCATATAAGCAGCTACAAAAAAACTGCAACTAAATTTAACTAAACTAAACTAAATTATATTTTAATTATTATATTGTTATTTTTTTATCAACCTCATTACTTTGTCGTATTCAGCCCCATCCAAAATATTTGTATGGGACAATCGACCTTATCCATAATTGTTTTCAGAATTCTATTGTTGCTGCCACGCATCCTATGCCATAAGGATACCACCCTCTTCCTTCTTATGACATAAAAATGATCAGTATGATTTTGGGCAAACATTACCGATGCACTACAATAGCGTGGCAGTCTCAACAGCATCCTGAGGGCATTATTATACTGGATGTGCAGAGCATTGTACGCTCTTTGAGTATAAGTCACCCACAGACTGCTCGTGCAAAATGAGGGTGTTCGACACTAAGATGTTAATACAAGTAATAAACTACCTGTGTGCCAAATTTCATCCTAATTCTTTCAATAGTTTTACATGAAAGAGTAACAATATAATAATACATCCTCACAAACTCTCGCATTTATAATTACTGAAAACATTTCATCCTTGCGAAGCCAGGGGTGTATGGCCAGCTGATAAATAGTTTTTAATTTTTTTTTATGTTAAGATCGGCAGACAGGCTGACGGTCCACTTGATGGTAGATGGCTACCGTCGCCTATAACACAAGCAACGCCAAAGCTGCTGCAAGTGCGCTGCCGACTACAGCAGGATTAAGGATAAGGGATTAGGAGGAAATGGGCTCTGGCATCCCTTACTCACTCACCGAAACACAACAGCACACGTGCTGTATTTCACGGTAGTCTTCTGTAAGGGGGTGGTTACTGCCACCAGACGGGCTGCCCAAATGACTGCAAAGCGCAGTGTGCCCTGCCACTACTTTCCAGATCCAGACCAGAGCCAAATTTGAAAAGTTCATTTTCAAAGTGAATCGCCGGGAATCGAACCCGGGAACCTTAGAACAGAGCGTTAAAGCAAACACCCTATTAAGTATATCACACACACGAGCGAATAAATGTTTTTACGTCATTAAGTACATGGTGTGCTTAAAAATAGAATCGTAGATATTAGGACGAGCCTTCGTGTTTTATTTACGACTCGGGACAGTTGCCAAATGTTACGATGACTTCAACTTTGGACTTGGGTTACATCCAACAGGCATTTCAATGCTGCGTCGGTGTGCTCATCATACGGAGGATGTATTTTCTATTTCTAATTCACCTCTTAAGTAGAAACTGGTACTCACATTAGGTAAAGTTTGTGAGTTTTTACTCACATTAGGTAAGTTGAAAAGACAAAATCGATCATCATTTTTTAAAAAAAAATTACTTAATAAAGAATTCATAGGCACAGTTGTACTTATTCTGTCGGTTTGTTCCCAACTGTAGCCAACTAGCGAAAGTTGTACTTATCTCGCTAGCGAGTGCGATCATCGTAAACTCATGCTAGAGCCGCAGATTGCTTTTCAAAGGTCATTTGGTAGAGTACACCACGTCTACCTCAGTTTTATTTATTTATTTATTTTATTTTAAGGAAATTTACATAGTAACAATTCTAATAAAAGTATACACCAAATAAAAAATTTTCACTTATAGCATGAAAGAGTAATTACAACCAGCATTCACAGTAGGCAAGATACACTAAAATATATGGAATTTATAGTTTACTGAAAGAATTTTTCGGTTAAAATATTTCTAGTTTTAACTATAGAGCTGTGGAACAGGTCGACATCTGTATCTAATGACATTTCATTAAAAAGCCTACATGAATGAGGCATGAATGAATTTTTCCTATAATTTGTTTTGCTTTGAGCTACATGCAGTAAAGTGCGATTCCTTAAATTAGTATGCGGAACATTTAGACATAATTTAGATAATAATTCAGGTGAATAAATTTTACCATTTGCAATTCTCATCAAATAACAAATATCACCAATGTTACGCCTATACTCAAGAGGAAGAAAATTCCATTTCGATTTTTCACGCAAAAACGGTTTAGAAGATATGAATTCGGCAAAGAGATAATTGTTTACCTGGATTAATATAATTATAAGATACTTATAACGCCAGAAAATATTAGGTTCCCTAGGTAGGAATCGTCTAAAAATACCAAAATTGAGCGCCATTTTCGACAACACAGATGGCGCCACCCGCACCGTCTCCTCACAGCGATACAGATGTCAGCCGTTTCTATGATATGCAACGCCGACTAAGTAGCGGGCCCAGCTACTATTACATGTAGGTAGGTATGTTAGGTATAATGTTTATTTTAATTAATTTAATGTATTTATAATGAATGTATACATACATATAATAAAATCGTAAACGAGCCGTGTCTACATTAAATATTAAAAAAAAAAACAATTTATAAAAGTTGTACTTATGTTACCGAGGTCAAAAAAATACTTCTAGAATTTTTGTCTGTTTGTGCGTTTGTTCACACTAATCTCAGATACGGCTTTGTAGCAGCCCCCCTCGGTCGTGGGATGAATCACAGGCATACGCACTCTCGGACGGGCTGGCGGCACGTCTAATCTCAGCCATGACTCGCTCGGCGTCAACTAAACGTGGTGCTTAACGAGTCAGTGTTGCGTGTGAGGAAGAGAGTAAGTAACCGCATACACTACAGGCTTAACTGATTTTCATGTGGTTTCCACTGATAGCATGATATTGTACTAAGCTTCCGTTAATATTTAATGTATATTTTATTTCATTTTGTTTACAAACAAAAAAATTACACGTTATTCCTAATACCACGCGTACGAAGTGGTGGGCACCAGTGCCGGATTTATACTTTGCTTGAGTATAGGTCCCTTCACTTTGTGCCGCCTCTTCCTCGTGGCCTAGGTAGACCTAGGCCTTTATTAGGTAATTATTATTATTATTGCATTTATTATCGCACAAGAATTTGATGGCTTCTGAAAGCATGCGAAAACCCTCTAAAATCCGCCGCCCCTAAGCCGCTGCCGCCCATAGGCCATGGCCTATACGGCCAATTGACAAATCCAGGGCTGGTGGGCACAGCTAGTATTATATAAAAATATTAGCTCTGTCCAGTCCTTCTCCATATAAACTTTAAATGTTCTAAATTTCACATTCCTCCGTCCCCGTAATTTTCTTAAAAAGGGAGCCATAAGTTTAAGGCGACTCCAGCCGCAAAACTCGTCCCGCACTGAATTGACGGGACTGCTGAGGGGGTGTCGCTACACGCCGTAGTTGCAAACCTCGAAAATATCTATTTAAAAATTAAATAAAGTATAATTCAAATTTTTCTTTTGATGAGACTTCAGATAGTGGATCTTAAAATTTATCTTAAGAATTAGTTATATAAAATATTGATTATTAAACAAATTGCACGGTTACAACATCGATATTAGACCGCAAATTGGTAATTTTTTTATATATATAATTAAATATAATTTAAAAAATAATTATGATGATCCCCTTTCATATATCCTGCAGGTAATTCGAGTATTTTTTAAATTATAATTATTATGATAATTTAAAAGGGAAACGGTTACAAATAAGTGGATTTTTTTATCATTAGGGGCTGGCGTCGCCTTAACGTCTTCTTTTAAAATATAGATTATATCCATATTATAGCCGTTTCTGTGCTGGGCTTAAAAAAGGTTTCATGCGAATCAAAGGGGAATCCCAGCAGAATAAATGTGAAGCCGATACGTCCTCCGACGGAGTCTAGGGAGTCTGCCAGTGTCACATTATTGCGGATGTTCGTTGTTTCGTTGGTTGGGTAACAATGGTATTGTTAAACTATTTTGAGTTTAATTGCGATCATTTAAAGTCTAGTTTTACTTGACCTACGTAACAAATTTCATCCGAAACATCGCCTTTAAAAAAAACATCCAACGAAAATGAATAAGTACCTAATAGTACGGGTCCTATTGGGAATGTTTGTATGGAGATGTTACAATTTTGAGTACAGCAATGCCACTTGGTACGGATGTTATACACGTCCACCTGAGCCTAAACAGTCCGGTAGGCAGACTGAACTCCGCGACAGGGAGGGGGGAGGGGGGGGGGGGTCAAAGTATGGACCTCCCGGCGCTCAGAAAAAAAATTATAGCAGATTTATTTGGACTATTTAATCAAGTTTGGTGTCGTTATCAGGCAAATCGATAATGCCCCGTTCATTTGTCATACCAGTTTTGTAGGGTTCCTTAGAAAAATATGACGCAATACCTAAAATAACAAACTTTTAGTAGTAAAATAATCCAAACAGAGCCTTATATCTTCAGATTTTTGTATGAAACTTGGTTTATAAAAAATACTCTCTAAAAGTCCATTTAATGTAGATTATAAAAACAAAAACAATATATATACATTTAACTATTTTTAATGTAAAATAAAATTTTGAACGTACTGCGACGTTCGTCAGCGCAGCGCTGCGGTACGCAAAAAGACCCGAAAAACGTAGTGCTATTAACAAAAAATAAGATATCAGTAGATTTCATATCTATAAATAGAAATGTAAGTACCTACTCATAATAATATTATATTTGTAATATTCTTTTATTTCTCAAATAATACAAATTAATGATTTTTTTCTTATTTTTCCTTTCTTTTTGTCTTTCTTCTTTTAATATTATATTTTATATTTTTTAATATAAAATAATAATATGTAATATTTTATTAAACGTAATAAAATATTACGTTAAAAATAAAGAGAAATATTAATAAGTACTCTACAATTACACGGCTCAGTACATTTGAGCTGGCGTTTGAAACAGTTGCATCTTGTACCACAAGATTTCAAGCACCGACATCTAATCAATTCTAGGCATGCTTGAGCAGCCATAGGATTTTGAGTCCACAGTAGCACCCAAGTTTTATCCTCTTTCTGTCAACCCCATTCAGATGTACAAGGAATATTTTGAATCTTAATTAGGCATTACCCCCAAACATGAACACCCTGAAAAACTGCTCTCAAGGTATGTTGTTTGAGACCAGCTTCTGTAGGAGGTAAGTTCTCTATCTGCCTGTCCTTTTTGGTAAACAAATATTTGCGGCACTCATTTATTGTCACTGATGGGCATGATCTGAAAAAACGAAAAAAACGAGACTAACAAATTATAAAAAAATTGCCAGTCTGAAAAAAAAAGTATTATGGGCTTGTAATATGAAGTCGAAAATGTCTTCTCTGAAAAGCGACTGCAATCGGTTTAGTAAACTATATATTGCAACCTCTGAGCATAGAGTAGGAGACCTTCATACGTTTTTTTCTTACGAAAATCAAAGTAGTCCTCCTGCTCTATCAGCCATAGGTTTAATGAGATTTGGAGTCAAATCCGACTTACTAAAATGTTTTACCAGTCTTGATGAGTTACTCAACTGCTCCTACAGTAACGGCAAAGATATTAGATGGTTCGGCTGTAGTTCATATGTTGAGCCCGGGACAGTCGAAAACATTCGGGAATTATGCTGCAAATGTATTTTCATACTTTCTGATAGAGGATATTTAATGTTATCTAAATAAACTTTAGATATTAAGTTAAATATAGATAAATAGTTTTAAGTTTATCTAAATAAACTTAAGACTGGACGTGATATGGGATACATACAAAAAAGATAGTCTTACGGATAAGCTCGAGTAAACGAGGTTCTGAAAAATGGGCTAATTTTCTTCTTGAAAGATCAAACAAAGAAGAGCTATACTACTTTTTGTACTCATATTGTTATCTATAGGTAAAGAATTTATCATAAGTGATGGCTACGAAGTTCTGAGTAAAACTACTCCAACTGATAATATGGCACCGTGCAAAAAAAAAGAGCGGGGTTGACAGAAAGAGGATAAAACTTGGATGCTACTGTGGACCCAAAATCCTATGGCTGCTCAAGCATGCCTAGAATTGATTAGAGGTCGGTGCTTGAAATCTTGTGGTATAAGATGCAACTGTTTCAAACGCCAGCTCAAATGTACTGAGCTGTGTAATTGTAGAGTACTTATTAATATTTCTCTTTATTTTTAACGTAATATTTTATTACGTTTAATATTATATTTTATATTAAAAAATATAACATATAATATTAAAAGAAGAAAGACAAAAAGAAAGGAAAAATAAGAAAAAAATCATTTATTTGTATTATTTGAGAAATAAAAGAATATTACAATTACAAATATAATATTATTATGAGTAGGTACTTACATTTCTATTTATAGATAATAAACCTTAAAAATGTTGCCTACGACTTCGTTTGTATATAAAAGATGATAATTTTATATGAAAAATATAAAATATAATATTAAAAGAAGAAAGACAAAAAGAAAGGAAAAATAAAAAAAATCATTAATTGGTATTATTTGAGAAATAAAAGAATATTACAAATATAATATTATTATGAGTACTTACATTTCTATTTATAGATATGACAGCTACTGATATATTATTTTTTTGTTAATAGCACTACGTTTTTCCGGGTCTTTTTGCGTACCGCAGCGCTGCGCTGACGAACGTCGCAGTACGTTCAAAATTTTATTTTACATTAAAAATAGTTAAATGTATAAATATTGTTTTTGTTTTTATAATCTACATTAAATGGACTTTTAGAGAGTATTTTTTATAAACCAAGTTTCATACAAAAATCTGAAGATATAAGGCTCTGTTTGCATTATTTTACTACTAAAAGTTTGTTATTTTAGGTATTGCGTCATATTTTTCTAAGGAACCCTACAAAACTGGTATGACAAATGAACGGGGCATTATCGATTTGCCTGATAACGACACCAAACTTGATTAAATAGTCCAAATAAATCTGCTATAATTTTTTTTCTGAGCGCCGGGAGGTCCATACTTTGACCCCCCCCCCCCCCCTCCCCCCTCCCTGTCGCGGAGTTCAGTCTGCCTACCGGACTGTTTAGGCTCAGGTGGACGTGTATAACATCCGTACCAAGTGGCATTGCTGTACTCAAAATTGTCACACTTTTCCCAATAGGACCCGGAATATAAAGGTTATTTTCATCGAAATGTGTTTTTAATTGCACGCTTTCAAAAGTTTTCGTGGCTTTAACAACAAAAAAAAAAACAATTCATCAACTACTGTGACCGATAGAGACTTCTAATAAATTATAACATTACTAGCGATCGGCCCCCGGCTTCGCCCGGCGTGCAATTTTTATATATTAGAACATTCCCCGTTTATCCCACTTTCCATTAGTGAAAACCGAATTAAAATCGGTCTACCCGTTTTACGCGTGATGCCGTGACCAAGGGAAATGGGAATTCATTTTTATATATATAGATTAAAAACAGTGTTAACAGCGTACATAGATACAAACAAATAATTAAGATATGCGACACTCACTATCCGCGCATGATTCATATAAACTGAGTCCAGTGGTCTCAGTTTCGTTCTGTCACGCAGAGCAGACTTGAAAGCACGACACTGTAAGATTCCTAATGAGGTGGACTGACCAAATTAAGGCAGCCATGGACTGTTACGTGCATGAATGTGCCAGGAGATGACAAGTATGCTGGCAGCTAACTGATGGTAGGTGGTTACCGTCGCAAGGGTTGGCGACAAGTGTACTTCAAAATTTAAAACCTGAAACATGACATACTTAGCCAGGTACTTATTTAACCCACCACTTAAGAGTCGTTGAGGACGATTCTTAATAAGTTTCCTTATATTTTTAAATTTAGAAAATTGTTTTTTAGAAATAACTGAAATTAATATCTAAAAACCTAGTTATATCCAAATCCACGCAGACCTAATTTCATGCAGGCGTAAGCGACAGGCAAAAGACTATACTAATTTTAAAATTAAGATAACTAAGTTTGTAAATTTGTTTGTGGAGCACTGCACCTCTTTAAAAATTAATTTTACTATTTCGAAGGTACTTTCCGAATGGACTTAGTTATTTAGATACGGGGGCGAGTCACTATCAATAGTACCTATTATGTTAGTATTAACATAATAAGTACCAGCGGCCGACGCGAGGGGCGGTCGCTTTGTGTTCTATATTTAAAAAATCCTTTTTATAAATATTATTTTTTTTACCTTCTTTAGCAACTTTTTAATAAAAAAGTTTTTAAATTTTAATGACGTATCGTTAGGTCACTGTGATAAATTTGTGTATTCTGAAATGCGACGAGTTTTGGTGGATTTTTAGCTTCGGAACGATGCCAAATTTGAGATTTTTGAATAGCTTCAAAGGGAAATGGCAGCTTTTAGCTAAAATTTAGTTTAGCGGACCGCACTCCTACTAAAATTACATTAAAAAGTTATACGCTCCGCTTGTCTAAAAAATTTTCTCCTCTCCTAATATGTGTCCTGCCATTTCAACTTACTAATCCTGTCATGTCATGTCGGTAACTTTCGTTCGTCTATGAATCTCCTTATTCCTGATTCGATTACCTACTCAGTGTAACCGCCGGCATAGCCCTCTCCATAGCTCATTGAGCTTTCTTACGAGGCCCATAGTTAAAGACCACGTTTCATCGCCATTTCTCATCACTGGGAACACAATAATGAATCAATAAAATATTAGGGAATTATTGAATATTGTGAACGAAATAGTATAAATCCCTTTCTTTAATTGACTGTTTCATGAAAAACTATAATTTTTATATATTTAAAGCGTTGGTTTCGAAGGGCAATTATTCATATATTTCTCTGATCAACTTTCGAATGATTTTAGCTGGCTTATCATGCCGACAAAGTTCAGCAGGAGATATACCGCATTAAGATATTTCAGATTATTAAATAATTATACAAATATTTTTTATAATCAATAAATTTATATTTTCTATTTTATAATTTTTTATAATATCCTTTTTTTATAATAAAAATATTAGTAAAAACGCGGTAAAATACCATGAAATTGCTTCAGAATTTGACACTGACAGTGACAGTAGGAAATGTTACCAAATTATTTTAAAAACTGCACAATGCCATGAAGATTTGAACATGATAACTTTTTGCAATAAAGGAAAAATTTGAGCTAACGAAATCCGTATGAAGAATATAATAGGATTTGTGTCATTTTAACTGTAAAGATCTATTTTGCTAAAATAAATTCGTTTTAAAAAATGTATTTAGAAAAAATTGTGCCCTTGCTGCATGTAGCAATTCATTTTGACTATATAATTTTTTTCTGTGTTGCCAGTGACATACATGGGGTCTGAAATGTGGTCTCCAGTTATTGGCCTAACTAAGAAGGCTATGGAGAAAAAGCCAGCAGATTAGTTCCTGAGTTGAAGAGGCAATGGACCAGATATATAACACCTAAAAATTACACTGACGATCTAATAGGGGCCGTGGGTTGTCGCTGGATTGAGGCTACTTGTGACTGGTCATCATTATCCGTCCACAAGTGTCCTCTTTTGGACATTTGCCCTGCGCATCCATCTACTTCTATCCGCTCTCTTGAGGGCATCGGTGGCAATTCAACCGTGGTCTCCACGCCAAGACCCGTCTACCCCAACGCGCGTCCGTTACACGACAAATATTCCCGATTCTACTGAAAAAAATATGGGCTTTGTCCAGCAGTTGAAGCCCTATAGTAGGTAGATGTTATGATATGTAAACTTTTAAAAATTAATTGAATCTAGCATCGGTTAGGAAAAGAATTGTTTCTAAACCTCTGATTAAGTAGATGATCTTGCATTTCACAGGATAATCAGAAGTGAGCGTGAAAATATAGGTAGATAATAAGTATGTTTATACAAAAAAAATTTAGTAATTCCTTTAAGATGAAAAGGAGTAAAATTTAAAATTAAAGTTTCTAATTATCCTTGTAAACTGAGTCGATATTTTGACGGACGTGTTAGTCGAATCACGTACAGATTCTGACCTCGACGAGCAGCGAATTGTAATCAAAAATCGACCTTACGGCGTTGTTTTAAGTGTGTCACATGAGTAATTCATACATGACCATTATGTTTAGTAAAATCGAATATTACGTTTTGTGAATGTTTACTAATAAATGCGTAAGATTATTATAAGGCTGTGTCAAATCTAATTAAAATCCAGATAGCGTTTGCCCGTGACTCGTCTGCGCACCCTTTTTCCAAACTTTATTGCTCATGCATTTTTGTCAGACTTTTTTTTGTAGATAATCGCTCGGGAACAGGATAAGAGATTCTGGATAAAGGATACCCTCACCCTATGTATCCCTGACTGCAAAATGTCATGAAGATAGGTTGAGTAGTTAAGGCGTGAAAGCGTTACAAACAAACTCACTTTCGCACTTATTAGGATTTAATATAACATTATTATAGTAAAACTGGTCTTTTTCTAACGACTTATAACCATTTAGCAAAACTAGAAGAAAGTGGCCTAGTCGTAAAGTGGCGTAGTTAGAAATTGACCTTCTAAGAAAGGCCCAAAGGAAGGTCAATTTAGGTCAATCTACTAAAGCGTACAATCTAATATAAGAAGGGGGAGGGAATGGGGGTGTTGGTGGTGATGGCCAAAATCGTCCTTATCTAAATAATGAATGACCCGTTCCAATCAAAAGTGCATGCCGTGCACCGTGCCCAAAACGTCATGCTTCATACATATTTAAAAAATAAAGTCGCCGTCCGCCTTTTTTTTAAGTTAAGATCGGCAGACAAGCCTACTTGATGGTAGGTGGCTACCGTCGCCTATGACACAAGCAACGCCAAAGCTGCTGCAAGTGCGCTGCCGACTACAGTACGATTCAGGATAAGTGATTAGGAGGGGATAGGGAAAGGGGCTCTCGCATCCCTTACTCACTCACCGAAACACAACAGCACACGTGCTATTATTTCACGGTGGTCTTCTGTAAGGGGGTGTTTACTGCCGCCTGACGGGCTCCCCAAATGACTGCGAAACGCAGTGTGCCCCTGCCACTACTTTCCAGATCCAGACCAGAGCCAAATTGGAAAAGTTGATTTTTCAAAGTTGACCTTCAAGTTGAATCGAACCTGGGAACCCTAGAACAGAGCGTTAAGGCAAGCACCCTAACCACTCATCAAACGGGCTTGTCAAATCCGCCTCCGTCTGTTTCTCCGCTAACTTCTAATCCAACTTACATATTTTGATACGGTTTTCACTAATGGAAAAAGCGAAGTGAAAGTTCTTATAAGGGTCGCTAATAAATAATGAGTAGGATGTAGATATGGATAGATACACGATAAACAAGATTAATTTCCTTTAATCTTGTTTCTTCGGAAATCGGGCTATTTTTCTTGTAGGAGGAAATATTTTTTTTCTCTATTTAGAGTAGGGGAAACCGATCTACCCTGGACAGTGTATTGTATTTTATTTTTAATTATTGAAAGAGATTTTTGTTATTACTCGTTTTATTATACACAGGAGTATGTACAAGATATCTTATCTTCTTATATAAGTGGCAATTCGGCTCATCCTGAAGACGGCCATTGTCTGCTAGTGTCAAGTATAACGATTTATTCAAAATTGCAGCTCCGCCACGAGCTCCGCTGGGCGGAGCCCGCTCGGAGCCCTCCTCGGTGTGGGCCTTCTTTGTCCCCAAAAACAATCCGATCGGTCGAGCAAAGGCCGGTGACCCCACCGACCCCTGCAACCGCCCGGATTGTCTAGGGTAAGCCCCCCCACCACGACAAGGTCATGGCCCACCTAGGGGGGGGTATGTACAAGATTCTTCTTCTTCTTCTTTTTAAAGTTGGCGATTCGGCTCATCCCGAAGACGGCCATTGTCCGCCAGTGTCAAGTACAGAGAAATCTTCTATTGGACTCCGCCACGAGCTCCGTTTAACGGAGCCCGCTCGGAGCCCACGTCGTGTGGGCCTTCTTTGTCCCCAAAACCAATCCGGTCAGTCGAGCAAAGGTCGGTGAGGAAAAAAGCACCGACCCCTGCAACCGCCCGGATTGCCAAGGGTGAGCCCCCCACGACGACAAGGTCCTGGCCCACCTAGGGGGGGTATGTACAAGATATTTTCTTTCTTATATTAGTGACACATGACACATTAAAGTTGAGTGATGTACCTACGCAAAGTGACAATTAAAGGAAAATGTTAACTAATCATAGACTGTTATAACTTATTTCTACCGATCTTGTACAGACAGTTGTCAGTATTTAAATACTCCTGCGCTCTCTATGCCATTTGAAACGTTATTATCGAAGTGCAGTTAGTAACGAAAGCGGTGTGTGTGTCGAGCAAAGTATTGTTATAAAAGTATCTGGAAGTTTACCTATCTAAGCCTGTTTACTTTAAATCTGTCAAGATTGACAAAACTACGAGCCCATTAAATGAATGGTTAAGATGCTTGCCTTAAAGTTCTGTTCTAAGGTCCCCGGATTCGATTCCCGGCAGGGTCAACTTTGGGAATTAACTCTTTAAAGTTGGCTCTGTCTGGTCTGAAAAATAATGGCAAAGCACACTGCGTTTCGCAGACATTTGTGCAGTCCAGTAACCACCCCCTTACAGAAGACCGCTGTGAAATAACACTTCCCTAACCCTCGCCAATCCCTTATCCTTAATCCTACTGTAATCGGCAGTGCATGTGGCGTTGCTTGTGTTATAGGCGATGGTAGACAACTACCATCAAGTGGACCGTTAGCCTGTCCGCCGACCTTAACATAAATAAAAGTTACATTCAATAGCTACCGAACGGTGGAATCATTTTAACCCAACTTCAAATCGAAGTGCATTTACAAGGCTTGCTTATCTAAAAAGAGGTTATCTCAAAGATCTCTCTCAATCTCAAAGAGGTTATCCCCATTATTTTATAGACAGAAAAAATTAAATATACATACGGTAGACATGTCAGGTATTTAAATAAATAAATATATGATGATTATAATTCATAACAAACTTATTACGTGTCAAAGACATCGGGAGTGTTGTACCATAGACAATTTTCCCTTTTTATTCCGTGAGCCTATCCTATCAAAATCAATAATGTAGTACAATATTATTATTTTTTCTAAATTCATTGCCGGTTTCTGTCCCTTGCTGTATGTTTTTTTCGGTGCCTGCCTCGTTGGAGGCCATGTAATAATAAATAAATAATGTTATTTAAATATTCACATAAATATTTAGCAATTCTGTCTCTTTAATTTCTTTTTCTAAAAATAAAAAAATAAAAAACTGTCCGGGATACCAAGTCTTCCATACCTACTTCTTATAGTTCAATTAGGAAAATTTTGACGCGAGAACATAGGTACTTCAAATCTTATTATTAATAGTTGAACCCTGCCTCGACACTCACCTCGACCAACTGGACACTGCTAATATATATCTTAAAGAAGAGTAGCCTAAATTACTCCTTATAATATCCGCTATCTGCCAGTGAGCTTCTTGGCATGAGGTTGTGCTCAAATCTCAACTTTAGTACTTCTATCGAGTCCAAAGCCCAAACAGCGGCCAAAAAGTTGGGCATCCTAAATAGGTTGAAGCGATGCTTCACACCTGCACAGCTCCTCTCTTTGTACAAGGCACAAGTCCGATCTTGCATGGAGAATTGCTGTCACCTTTGGGATGGCTCAGCAAAACACCAACTTGCCGCACTCGACTCAGTGGATCGCAGAGCTAGGAGGCTCATTGGCGATGATACACTAATAAGAACTAAGCTGCAGAGCTTGGCACAAAGACGCAAAGTTGCCTGTCTGTGTGTATTCTATAAGATGTACTTCGGAGAGTGTGCTCGAAAGCTGCATGAGATCTGCCGCCTTCTCCTTTCTTCTATCGGACATGCAGATATACGGCTGGTTACAATCGTCACCTTGTCGAAATCCCTCTAATTCGGACCAAGCGCTTTAAAACATCTTTTGTGATGCGCTTTGCTAAGGATTGGAATTCCCTGCCGGTGTCTGTATTTCCGAGCACATATAACCCAAATCTTTTCAAGGTTCGAGTGAATGGCATTGAAATAATAAGACAAACCTTGGAATAAGGTTTTAATTAACAAATATTAGACTAGTAAAATATGTACATTTATGACTACGACAGAGGCTAGACTAAGTACAGACTAATACAACATCTTTGGGCTAGACAGATATATGAAAGACAACATTATAGTTTTCATAAAGCACAGATAGAAGTTTAAGCAAGAAGGTTAGATATAATGCCAAAGGCATCTTCTGGATGAGCTCGCTCCATCGTCGGCCTCATCCTTCCTACATGGATAGATGCTGGTCAAGAGCACTCATCTTTGATAAAAAAAAAGTGAGTCTCATCAAAATTTATCCAGCCGTTTCGAAGATTAGCCGGAGAGCCAAAAATTTTAATAATTGTTTTACTTTATAAGTGCCGTATGTACACTTTGATATAGGTACATTTAAATAGCAGTTATTTTGACATTACAAACAGACACGTCAATTTCATTTATTAGTATAGAAGTTTTGGTTCGTTCTGAATTCTGAGAATTTAGTTCAGTTAGCGAATTTCGCTCGTGGTCATAATATGTATGACATTGAAATTGGCGTCTCTGATAAAAACAAGACCAAATGAGATAACAAACAGTCAGAGGTCATTAGGTAAAAACACAAGATATCCATTTATTAAATCCATTATTAAATGTAATAACACCGTGAACAGCTGTGAATTAGGTGAGCTTTTAAATATTTTCAAAATAAATACTAAATCATCATCATCTCAGCCGTAGGACGTCGACTGCTGGATTAATTAATTAATTAATTTTTGCATGCGAAACATGATGTTCCTTTTGTAACTCCTTTGCAACACCTTCTATACCATGTTTTAAGGGATTCACTTAGGCAAATGACATTTACTATAGAACTCGCTGGCAGCGGAGACAATTCAACGGGCCTAGAAATGATGTTTTTTTGTTTTTACCATTAGAACATTACACAAAAAAAAAATTTTTATTAATACAATTTTTTAATCTGATATTAACTTATTATAGGTACAGGATTCATATGCGTGCAATAAGCCGTTTTCGAGAGAATTTTCAATAAAAGTCAAATTCTTCTTGTGTTCTAACTTTTTTTGTGGAGTTTCTATTACTTTAACGAAAATTCTAATTAATACAATTGATTCTTCACATGTTTAAGTATAATATATATTTTTTTCAAAGCAATTGTCTTGTCTATTTCTTGTAACATCTTTATTAAACAATGGATATTTTTAGTATTTAGCGTTTGTCTCCCCCTCAAGCAAATAATTGAATTATTATTATTAAAGGCCTCCCACCCTAATTTTCCAAAAGGACCGATCAAAAGCAAGCCCTTCTTAGTTTGTCTTGTCTACCTTGAGAGTGGACATCTTACACTGCGATTGCCCGTCTCACTTGAAAACCTTCTGGTTCCGTACTGTGTCCTGCCCACTGCCACTTCAACTTACTAATCCGCCGCGTTATGTCAGTAAAGTTAATTTCTTATGGATCCTCATTCCTGATTCGATCTCGCAGTGAAACTCGGAGCATAGCCCTCGCCAATCCATAGCTCATTGAGCGACGTTGAGCTTTCTTACGAGGCCCATAGTTACGAGACCACGTTTCAACGCCATGTTTCGTAGTCATTTGGGCAGCGCGTCTGACGCCAGTAACCACTCCCTTATAGAAAACCACCATGAAGTTATTGTGCTTCGGTGAGTGAATCAGGGATGCGAGAGCCCATTTGCCTATCCCCTTCTTATCCTTATTCTTAATCCTACTATATTAAGCAGCGCACTTACAGCATCTCTGTGACGTTGCTTGTGTTATAGGTGACGGTAGCCACCTACCATCAAAAATAAAATATAATTATGAATTATATTTTGAAGTGTATCTACATATTTAGTAAATTGATATTATTTTTATTATTATTAAATATTTTTAATGATTCATAATGTAAAATATCTTAATTTTAGTTCACCTAATTAAATATTTATGTAAGTGCGCGCTGAATTTATTTTAGCATGCTGAATGCTTTTGGTTGATCATATTGGAACTATATATATAAAAATGTCACCTAGTAATTACCATGCCCATAATCAAAGCAAATAAAGATTATTATTATCATTGCAAAGGAAGTATTGGCTAAATCAGCTTTAACGTCCTTATTCATTCACCGAAACATAACACACCAGCTTTTATTTCATTGACTTCTGTAAGGAATTCGCGTTCTGCAATTTCAACGCTGGGCGCGTCGTTCTATACGAATTTCTGAACATGATTGTGATTCACGTAATAATTTTAAAAATTGTGCAATTTTTGCTTTATATTTTGAGCTATTTCTACAAATTCAGACCGTTCGTTTAAAAAACAATACATGTACATGAAATTTGAATGCTTAATACCTATGCAAGAAAATAAATCAGTGTTATTATAAAATATGTCTCTTTTATATATTTTTTCAAATCCATACTAATATTATAAATGTGAAAGTTACTCTGTCTGTCTGTTACCTTTTCACGCCTAAACCGCTGAACCGATCACCATGAAATTTTGCATACACGTTGTCCGGGATGCAGGAAAGAACGTAAGGTACCAATCGTCCAGAAAAAAAAGTACTGTTCCCGAGGGATCATCTACTAACGCCTGGCAAAGCTATAACTGCAATAAAAATGTTAGGCGTTACATTGCTCACATATTCAATCAGGCGTTATTTTTTTTAACGCGGGCGAAGCCGCGGGCACCAGCTGTACACTATAAATGCTCTGTGCAAATATACGTCTATGGTCATTACGCGCGCAACGCTCACCAATATTTTGACTTGCGTTACAACTGTCAAACACTCTTAATGTCTTCTGTGAGAGTTTTTCTCACCAGACTACTATAACACTATTTCTGCTGAATGCATAAAGCAAAAAAAAAACACAAAAATTAGTTAGATGATTCATTCACAGAATGAGGGTGCTGCTTCTCGTATCCAGTCTTCTAGCAGCGTTCGTGGCGATCTCGGCACAATGCCACGCGTGCCTTGACGGCAGTTGCTACACACGACTGACAATTTTCGAAGGAAACCAGATCTCCGGACAAATAGCCATCGACAGAACTGGCAACATTCTTTATTTCCACTTCGAGAATTCACACTCGAGAGACTTCAGCGGCGCTTACGATTTGAACGAAGTGAAATTCAGTCTAATCTCCGGAGTGGACTTCTCTTTCGCTAGAGCAGTCGATCAGGCGACCCGTGACGTTTATATGTCCGGCGCTAAAGGACTCTACAAATACAGTCCTACTGCGAATTCAACGAGCCTAATCGGACTATCCGAAGACACAATTTTCAATCTACAATTCCATCAAAAACTATACTACACGAAATTCATGGTCAAAGGCCTGTACACATTTGAAAATGGCAAGTCAAAACGCATCCCCGCGGTTTCAAAGTATCAAATCGACGACTTCGTCATAGACAAGCTCAATGACGTTTATTTCATGAGCGACTACACTATCTATAGATTGAAAAATGGCGCGAAGTCACCCAAAGTCTTCGCAGACGAGATATACACTCTCACCACAGACAAAAATGGCAATGTCTACTTCAATCAACCAGCCACGAGAGGTTTGTACAAATTGGATTACAGCAAGGACGAATTAATCGAAGTCGGCGCCTTCAGCCAAGGCGCGGCCTTCAAGTTAGTATTTGACAGCGATAATAACGTCATCTATCATGATGTCGATGATGAAAAGATTCACTATTTGACTCCTAACTATGGAATATGCAGAGTTACAACTCAAGGTAAAGGAAAACAAACTAAAAAGGGTGTTGCTCTTGTAGCAAAAAACGCAGTGTAATTCTTAATACTTCAATTTTTTTTAATTAAATTAAACTTTCTGTTTCCGTTTCGTTTTTACTTTTCATATTTCGAAATACGTTATGTTTACTTTAAGAAATACTTTAAAAAAAAAAACAATTTTTGACTATATTTTTTTATTTAAATTAAAAGAATTATAACACACATAATTTCAGAAGAAAACATACAAATAACAATACATAACCCCAAAACCGTAAACTATAAAAAAAAACATATAATAGTGAATTCTAAAAATAAATGTTAACAATGGTTAATAGGCATGATGACAGATTTTGAAATTCCCTTCCATAATGTAGATACACGTCTACCATATCCGAAAAAAAAAACAATATTTCAGCAAAAAACTAAATTTCAACGCGAATTATTGAATGTTTTTTAAATCTATTTTGAATTACGCGCGAAAACGCTCTTAGGTGTCATGGCGTCGCGTCTGATGAACCGTGACGTCACCGACATCTCATCAGATTTTTCATTCTGTCAAAGCAAAGTCAAGCAACACGATGGCACTTACCTGGGCGTGACGTCATTCGCTCTGATTGGTGTTTCAGTTAACATGGCCGATTGCAGTTATTTATACTTCTATTTTATTGAAAATCTTATAATCTCAATTTTAATACAAAAAATGAGTAATTTTTTAGACTCGTTTCAACATATATTTTTCTCCAAAACCATTTATTCTTTGATTTTTTAATATCGTCATCATGCCTATTATAATCAGGGCCGGCTTTACCTATAGTTCAGGGTGTGCCGTGCACACGGGCGCAGGGTCTTAGGGGGCGCCAAGCAAGCGCCGCTCCCGCTCGCAACACCTCCAAAGAGCCTGTGTCGCGGCAACGACGCTCTCAAAGACTCTGTCCCCATGTTATAACCAACGCCGGGCGTGGTAACAAAGCAAGGCGCGCCATGAACGGCCAACAGTTTAAAGCATTTAAAATGTTATAAAACCAAAAATAAGACATATTAAATGAGTTTCAACATACTGATGGAGAGGGCGCCAGGTTATTGATTGCACACGGACGCTACATGAGCTAGAGTCGCCTCTGATTATAATGCAAAAAAATCTATAACAATTGCATTTATAAGCAATTTACAAAATGTGAATTACAAATTTTCATCCCAATATATCAATTTTCATTAATATTTAAAACAGTCAGTGCATTTTATAATAAATTTTAATCTGTTGTCGTTTTTTACTGTGCTCTCATATATATTATAAATCATTCAGATAAATTTAAATAACGGCCAACGCCAATCCAACGTTGATGTTGATTAACAGGTGATACAGTTAAACTTTAATTCCTTTAATGGAAATGTTGGTGAATTAGGTTTTTTTTTTTCAAAATGGCCGTCGACTAACAAAAACAAAATGTCCATTTTCAGGAATTTTTCACATTTAACATTTTTTTTTCCATATTTTATACAACACTCTTTATGGTTTAATATATTTTTTAAATCATACACATGAGTTTCGACAGATACTTGCTATCACAAATGACAACTACTCAAAATTATTAAATTGTCTATAAGAGAGAAAAGGAAACACAGTTCTACAAGAAAAAAAAATATGAATTAGTGTGACAGTTCACAATAATATAATAGTAAAAAAAAAAACATACACATTAATAAAATTATTGGTATTCGCTATTTTGAATTCAGACATGATATTTTTGACGTGACAGATTTAGGTTGTCTTTGGTTAGGTGATACATACTGATGAATGATTTTAAAATTATTGCCAACGTAATCAACACACTATATATATTAAGTTAGCAACAGGTTGAAAAAAAAAAGAAAGGCAAGACTAACTTATTATGTAATTTTGATCGACATTTTTAACGTTCTCTACTACGTCAATGACCTTGGGCAACCGAGCTCCCTACACCCGGCGGCGCTACACGAAAATATCAAAACCCTTTGTTTTTTGAAACTATTGAATTAAATTAAAAACTTTTCGTGTCATTTTAGGTGTAAGTGCGTTATAGACACATTGCAATACTTCTTGAAATAAACCAAGTTGAATCGATTTTTGTAACAAAGCAAGACATTCGAATTTTATTTATTTTCTCGTAAACCATTACAGTTAAAACAAAAATAACTCGTCAGAAATATAGACCAAGAAGTTATGTATCACATACTCTTTTGTTACAATGACTTTATGTTTGAACCAGTAGTGATTTTTTCGTACAGTTTGCGTGTCGCCTCTTAATAAGGCATTGATTTGAAGTGAAATTGTATTTTGATGTTTAACTGTACAAAGCTTTGTTTTTTTTTTTTTAAGTCGTTTAAACGAGCAGTGTAATACCGGCAATAAACTACACTTTAGTGCGCGAACATTGCCTCTCCATCCAAATACTATGAATGGGTACCAACGGCGAACTTTTGAGGAAACTCAGCAAACTACTCGACTTCTGGCTGAAAAATAACATGTTATCAAATAAGAACCGATATCCGTCAATGCAGTACTTCAACACCGCAGAGCAGAGCATCGCCGCACCCTACTAGAGACGGGATGGTCAACGCTTTCCATACAAATCCAGCGTGTTAGGGGGCGTTATAGTTTATTCAATACCAGTACTCGCACGGCTTATGCACCGTTTAGGTTTTGTGTTCCAATAAATAGTCCCAAACTGCTAGTATTTAAAAAAAAAACTTGGTGATTGAAAAAAATTGTGAGTAATTATAACAATAAGTCGACAACTACAAATGAAAGTGCAGATAAGGGCAAGAAGCAAAGCATGACTTGAAATTTAAGAAATTATGAAAGTTAAAATAATAATAATTAAATAATAGTGTGGGATCGATCTGTCAACAAAGGAATGGTATAAGAAAATTAATAAATTAAAAAATTCAATGTTCGAGATTTGGAGTTTAAAGATGTCAAGATTTGCACGCCGAATATTTATCGGTTGGTCATGAAGGAACAAGACAACTTAATGTCATCTCTGGTATCAGTTACCCGTGGTCATCGCAAATAAATATTTATTTATTTATTTATACTCCACTCACATTTTTTTAAATGCTAAAAATTGCATTTAATTACTTACTTCCACGTTTTTATTTTGATTATTACACTAAATCACACCACAATGAGGCATTTCTATCACTTTTTTGGATAATGTTAAACCACAACGTGCAAATAGAAACTGGCGGCCAAATGCGTCTTGAGTTGCGTTCAGCGCAATTGCGTGACATGAATATTATTATTATTACCGTCTCTAGTAAGGGGCGAAGCGTTAATTCTCTGCTCTGTGTTCAACATAAATATCGCAAAACGAATGACAAAAAGTAATTCGGCCAAAAAATCCCTCACAATTTCGACTTTATCGCAAAAAAATAAATGTCAATGATATTTCTAAGAAAGGCAAATTATCTTCGGTCATCTTCGGAAACAAGAAGTAAGCCGATGCACATTATTTATCTTGAAGCTATACTCTGACAAGTAACTGTCATTCAATTGAACATTATACTAAACGAAAGGCGTTTTAGTCTTACAAGAGCTCTGTGTGGCATAAGTGTATGGGCTACCGTACGCCCACGTGCGCTGCCGACTACAACAGGATTAAAGATAAGGGATTGGGAAGGGTTAGATAAAATGGGCTCTGACAACTTGATTTTTTAACTTAATCTTTATCGACATCAGTGAAAAAATAATGCGCCTTATAAACAAAAATTGAAACCATTTCCTAAACAATTTCGGATAGTTTTCAAATCAACCAACTACTTGGAGAAATACAACAACATACTCACATTGCAAACGTTCTCTCGCTTCTTGTTGGACATTGATTCTGGACGGTATTCATTCTCCAGACCAAACGCCTGAAAGTATTACAGAAAATAATTAGTTGCAATAGACGTTTATGCCACATGGCATTTGTTTATGGCATAAGCTATGAATTATTATTTATTTATTAAAGTTCTTTATTTGTACTATAATACATAAAAAAAGAAAGAAAAAACAAGTAATAGTACAAAAGGCGGCCTTATCGCTTTATAGCGATTTCTTCCAGGCAACCTTAGGGTAAGGAAAATTAAATATGAAAAATAAAACAATGTGGGTTGTAACAATCATAGTAAGGTCATCATAAACTTACATTCTAATAAGTAAATACTAGTACATAAATTGAATATAAATAAATATTAATAACACAGATTAATAACATACATTAATAAATATAATATATTAGACGATAAACGTACATATAAAAATTAAACAAATAAGTTCAGTTTGACAGAAAATGTGTCTTGAGTGCTTTTTTGAATATATCCAGCGATTTAGATTGTTTAAAACCGTAATGTGTCGTCAAAGAAGTCATAAGGAATAATCCTTGATTTGATTGGGAAATTTACATTGACAATGTCAAAGTTGACCGTCAAATGAAGTGTTGCCACTCATAAATAAGGGGCCATCGCCTCATTTGCCTGCTTCACTTCACACTTCGATACTAACCTTTAATATTTCCTCGTTGGGCAAATGATCACCGGGACCGCTCTGAACAAAATGGCGGATCATGTTACCGCCTTTTTTCACCAGCAATGCGCCACCAGTTTGCCCCCAATCGCCCTTCAAGTCACCACCCAAGGCTAATGACATATAATTTTAAAAAAAAGTAACCTTCAACACATCGTGATTGGAAATCCGATCGGCCGGTCCATACTGAACGAAGTGTTGCAACATTTTCCCTCCTCTCTTTACTAAAAGCGCGCCACCATTTTGTAAACCGTCTCCAATGAGATCGGTTTGCAGACCTGTGATTATCTTTATTATTTTATCTATATTGTGTGATTATTAGGATTAGAATTAGGATGATCTTAAGTCAAGCTAGCCATATGCAAACATTGGCAACGTTCTCTACTATTAGAACCTACGAATCTATTATCATTATCAGAAACTGAAGCCAAATTCATAAAATTCGCTATGTTTAAAGAGCGTCGATGGCGCTGTGGGAAAGACGCGGCCTGCATTCGAAAGGTCTGAGTTCGATCTCCGAATAGGCTTTCTAAAAACTTAAGTGCATTTACTGAGTCTCTCAATTTGAGAGCAGTCAGTAAGAATAGATATGGTGATTGATAATGTTGAACGTCAAACAACAAACAAAACAATGGCCGTCAATGTGTGCGAGCGAAGCAACTGTTTCGTTTGCGCGCGTTTGTATTGCAGAGCGAACGAGACACTAAATAGAAAAATCTACGCTTGTGACTAAGAAAGATATATTTTTGTGTGTGTAGCTGACATCGTTCATAAAACATCGTTCATGAAGAACGATGTTACATCTATGTTTTTGGTTTCGATATCGATGTTAAAACATCGATGTTTATGAACGATATATCGATGTTTGAAAAACATTCTAAGGCGCATGTGAAGTCCACCAACCCACACTGCCCGCGTGGTGGACCATATAGCCCAGACGCCCTTGTTTGAGAGGGTAGGCCTGTTCACCTGCAGTGGAGACTTATAATAGCCTATTGATGATGTAAGAAAAGTTATATAGTAATGGCAGAGCAAATTCGACAACTTTCTGCGGGCAGTAGACATTCTTATTTTATATAATAAAGGTCGGCAGGCAAGTCGACAAACAACATCGGGGCTGTGTAAGACCAATTTCCTTTAAGATAAACATTGATTTATTGAGACTATAAATATATTTTTTATTTTAAGGTCGACAGACAGGCTGACGGTCCACTTGATGGTAAGTGGCTACCATTGTAATGTTTGTTTCCGACATAACAACTGGACGTGTGTATCACCCATAAGAATGACATGACAAAACATTATGTCCGAAGTATTTAATTAATACGTTAAATTTGTAAATAATGTTTGTGCCAACCACTTCAACCATCGCCTAATACAGTCTACATTCCTTACTCAATACTTAAAATAAGTTAATTGTTGTAAATAATCAGTTTTATGTGTGACAATATAAAATGACTTTAAACAACTAGCACCATAGTTTTAAAATGATCAATGCCCTTATACAGACAGTATAATTAACAGACATACCCATTTCTTTTCCCTTCATCAGAGCATCCCTCGACTGCTTCCAAAACAGCGACGCCAATATACCGATTGTGCTAAATTTTTTGAAGCCGAGCGTTTGATAAGTGGACTGCTCTGTTACGTGGTACAAATCTGAAAGTTATTTACAGAGAAAAGGTACAATCAAGCACGCATTAACAAACAAAACAACAAGAAATAATAACTTAAACAAAATTACTTGGACAAGTGTACTAGTCCTAGAAATTGCACCAAAAACTCATTGTATAAGGTAAACCTTTTGGCAATGTGAACAATTTTCAACTTTTTATTAAAATTATCACATTAGTGCGGTAATCACGCCTTTACAGAAGACCATCGTGAAATAACAGCATGTGTGCTGTTGTGTATTGGTGAATGAATAAGGGATGGCAGAGCCAATTTGCAGCACCTGTGGTGTTGCTTGTGTTATAGGCGAGGATAGCCACCTGCCTATCTACGTCCTTAACAAGGCATATTCTCACAAGCTAAATGAAGAGCAACCCTATATCACTTGTATGCCCTATATCATTTGCCTATATCACTTGTACCTATGTATATGATATACAGCGGCTCCTTGGATCCGGAAAGTTATGCTTCTCACCGAAAGTTATGAGAAAGGCCTATTTCTAGCAGTCGACGTCCTACGGCTGTGATTATGAATCTATGGTAATATTTACTTACCTCCATTGAAATATTTTCCTGCAATGAACTCTTTGGAGCCATCTTCTTCCACTCCGATGCCGACAAGTTTTATGTCGTGTCTTTGCAACACTGGGTTGATTTCACTCAACTGTAAACAATAAGTAATGTCAATACATATAAAAAAAAACGTAAACGAGCCGTCTCTATACATTGATTTTTTTTCGGTTTACAAACATGAGTACGCGTGTCAGAAGTTAAACTTCTTTGGCGATCAAATATAATAGCAAGCGGTAGGTGTCAACGTTACAAGAGGCGTCGCGTGGTCGTTACAAGGGGGCGTTACACAATATTCGACCTTGAAATTTTACTCTCATCGCAAAGAAGTTTCACTTTAGATTAATTAATTGGAATAATACCGAATACCACGCATACGAAGTCGCGGGCACAGCTAGTCCTAATATTATAAATGCGAGTTTGTTTGTTTGTTTGTATGTTACGCTTTCACGCTTTAAGTACCTACTCAACAGATCATCAAGAAATTTTGCATACACATTATCAGTAATACAGAAGACGTAGGGTACCTTTCATCCAGAAAAATTTAGCTGTTTCTGAGAGATCATCAAAAATAACTAAAATTCAATTAAGAGTTCAAATTATTTGTAATTTTTTTATTTATCTCTGAGTATGAACTGTTTTACATTTAGGCAGTAAACCTGACAGGGTCCGAGAAGGCTAGGCCCAGGCTTGACAATGCCATTATGCCACCCTGCGATGGACTTCCTCCAAAATCTGCCACTGCTTACATCATTGGTCTTGGCTATGGCACTCCGCCATCTCTTTTCCATACATTCAAATATAAGATTAGCTGGTGACTTGCTGGTGCTGAATATATTGTGTAACATATTCGCAATCAATTCTATCATTTATCAAATAAACAAACAGTGAATGAATAAGACAAAAACTAATTTATAACAATTACTTCTTTGGCCCATAGTCTGCACAGCATACAACCCCATCGTCGAAAGAACACAATGACAGTGTCTTGCTCTTGCCAGAACGACTTTAACTGGACAGTCTGAAAAGCAGAATAATAAACTATTAAATAAGCTCCAAATTAAGCACTAGACTTGTATTATAGGAACCTAGAATAAACACTAACACTATTAAAGAAAAACTAAACATACCTAGGAAGGTGCAAACTTTTACCAGCTTGTTTCCACAGTTGACCAACCCAGAAATATAACCCAAATACCTTCAGAGAACTAATACTTCATACACTGATCAACAGGCTAATCTTAGCGTTAACATCTAAAGATTTCATTGATCAAACATCTCTATTGGCCTTGATCAACTTATTTTCTATAGGACAAAATGTGGTTAATCGAGTAGTGTTCCTATGTACTTTGAACGTATGCGTATCTGCTAAGTTAGGTAGAGCTTTTAGGCGAGAAAGGTAAGTAAAAATAGGGCTAACACAATGAAAGCCGTCATTGGCACACGACCGGTGCGTGCACCCGTCTTAAAGCGTCTTGAAAGGGCCTTAAAAAAGATGACAATCTTTTAAGATATAATAAAGAGCAAATATAGGGAAAAATTCTTAGGATATTGCAATAAATTAATCAAAAGAGTCATAGGAAGGAATAAGGGCAAATAAAAAAAATGGGACAAGTGCGAGTTGAACTCGCGTGAAGAGGGTTCCGTACGATGTTACCTATCATGTTTTTTTAAATCTACGCGCAATATTGAGTGATTTACCATGTTGTTTTAATATCATGGCCGTCTTATAGGTTTTCTTATAATCTATAAGTAGAAAACTAATTTCTGTATTATTTTTTTTCAAAATTTTATTCTATTCACGTTTCATCTATTCACGTCACACCTCTACGCTTGGTTCACAGAAATTGATATGTGTACCAAATTTCAACTTAATCGGTCTAGTAGATTCGGAGATAATTGACTGTGACCGACGGACAGACGGACACACGAGTGATCCTATAAGTGTTCCGTTTTTTATTCGGACGTACGGAACCTTAATTATAAAAATCCAATTAAAAATTGTAACAGGAGAAACTTAAACAAATATAAATTAACAATAAATATATATAGATATAACAAAATTCTGAACAAAAATGTAATTAGTAAACATAGAGCGTATTAAGTGACAATTTAATACGCTCTATTTTAGTAAATATAAGGTACGGCTTATGCCGGAGGATAATAAGAAGATAAGATAAAAAAGGGGGGATCTTAAAGCGTCTGGCAGAAGTGTCTGGCAGTGCTGAATATTATTTCGTAATAATATTCTACAAAACATATTATAAAATCAACCTTTAGAAAGTATGTGAAGGCATGCCTGGGATCTTACTCTATTATGTCCGCATTGCTGTGAACTTTACTAACAATCCTAATGAAGTGAGATACCAAGGCCCCCAGATGTAACTTATTTTCTATAAGACCAAAAGGTGGGGAAACAAGTAGTGTTTCCGTGTACTTTGAAGTACATACAAGTACAAAGTTGGGTAGATGGCGAATTCGCAGGTAGCAGGTGAGAAAAGTAAGTAAAACTAGGACTTCACTTCACTTAATATTCCAATTGTTGATTTTTGATACATGAGTGTTTTGTATTATTCATCTCGGCGCGGCGGCGGTAGGACGTCCACTTCTGAACATAATTTTCCAAACTGGTCAAAAGCAGCCTGGATCCACCGTTGAAATCAAAATTACTAAATAGTGTTCAGCACTGCCACACACTCCCCGTCGTCCATAACTTACACTTCAAAACTCCCAAACAATATTATTTTTTAATGTTAAGTTCGGCAGACAGGCTGACGGTCCACTTGATGGTAGGTAGCTACCGTCACCTATATAACACAAGCAACGCCAAAGCTGCTGCAAGTGCGCTACGACTGCAGTAGGATTAAGGATAAGGGACTAGGGGGGGATAGGGAAATGGGCTCTGGCATTCCTTACTCACTCACCGAAACACAACAGCACACGTGCTGTTATTTCACGGTCTTCTTTAAGGGGTGGTTACTGCCGCCAGACGGGCTGTCCAAATGACTGTCTACTGAACTTATATTTTAACGCTTGATTTTTATGTTACTTGGTGGAGGACTATTTCAAAACTATATGTTATCAGCCAGATAATCCATGATTCATCAGACACAAAAACAATCTGCCGTGAGTATACTATGTATGCGCGAGGGTGCCTACTATACCCAACAGCAGGATATGCATGCTTTCAAAGTACATAGGAATAAACCCTACTAAATTCATCCCATTTTATCTTAGAAAATAAGTTACCTTCGGGGGCCCAGGATATTAGACTATAATGAAAATGTATACCTAGTTATTAAAGCCTGTACGGCCCATTATAGTTTTTAAAGATATTCCGTACCGCAAGAGACAATAAAGCTCATTCAATACTTTGTCCATTTCCCATGTCTTATGGGGTTGGGAGCGTACTTTTTTCCTTTTGACATTCTTTGTATTTAAGACTATTTATTTAGATCTAAGAATTTCAATATGGATCATTAATGTCTAGGATCCGACATCCGCGTGTATGGATGAATGTAAAAATTGTTTAAATGTTTAAATTTTTAAATGTTTAAAAAAATGTTTTTTGCAACATAAATCTGCCAAATATGTCATTTCTAGAAATAAAAAAAGAGTGTCAGCTCCGACGCACGGCTAGATTTTAATCCTATTTTCTTGGTGTCTAGGTGTTACATGTTCCAACAAAACTTATGTTAGTTACGTTCGGTATACACAGATGTCACTACGTTTTATAAGTTCAAATAGTTCATGTCGCTGCGCCGGCAGGTTATAACGCGCTATCGTTTCGTTCCTCGACGCGGACTACACTTTTCATACAAGATTTCGACATTTCTTTTTATAAGCCCAGAGAAACCCTCTGGTGTCACTTGTTATACTACAATAGAATAAGTGAACGTAAATACATGCGTCAGCTGTCGCACAGATGTCAATGTGACAGATAACGTAACGCTTTTTAGTTAACGCTTGTATTAATTTTACTCCTCATTTCCATACCGGGGGCCTTATATGAAAATCGATTCTTAAGGAGTGCACTCCAAAAAAAACGACATACTTATTTATTTTTTTAGTAGGGGATCGGACAAATTTTCAGAAAGTGTTTTAAATTAATCTTCATGGATATTTATTCCCATAAAAAATACCATTATATTTATTTATAGCCTTTTAGGTACTCAAATCATGTTTTAATATTGTTTGTTTGAAAATGCCGCTAAAACGCCACGATAGTTCATCTGAGAGCGTGTAACGTCATTTGTGGTCATATCATAACAAAACAGCTGCATTGGCATAAGACAATGATTGCCCACAAATGACGTCACGCACTGTGATTGGTGTTCAGTATAGATTAAAAATATTGTAAATAATAAAATTTTATTTCTTCATTTAAAAATATTTAAATGAATTATATTAAATTATTATTCGATAAATAATCGTAAAAAATTATATATTTTCTTTCTAAGTACATTTTAGATTTTAATCTGATTACTGTCCGATCCCCTATTTTTACCTTTTAATGGCATAACTTATTTTTAAAATTACTGCCATTGTGACTCAATTCAAGTGGGTCATAGTAGCCTATTTTACTAATATAAAAGAAAGAAGAAAAATTGTTACGTCTTATATAGGTCTGATAACGTTTTTAACATGATAATAATATGAATGGACTAATACTTTTGAGTAATAAGAGTACAAGCCGAAAGATAAAATACTATATTCTATAACATATATATTTCATGGTATATTACAAAGAAAGGCTCAATATAAAGAAAATGCTGAAAAAATAAAACTGTTAATCAATACCTACCATTTAAATAAAATCAAAGAAAATAACGTTCTAATGACATCAAATTACATAAAATAGCAGACAATTTTGTATAATTACTTTAAAATAACACATAATTGGTTTAACTGTATAGATTCATATTTAACCAAAAAGTTAAATATCTTATACCTTTATTGTAAAATCAATAATATAGTATGGTACAATATAAACCTTACATGTCTAAGTTTAAGAAGTAGTTCCAGATATTTTATTTTAAATCTGTGTCTGTACACTAAATATAAAAAAAAATTGTACATGTTGTATTACCAAGATCAAAAAAAATAGTTTTTAGAATTTTTGTCTGTTTGTCTGTGTGTTTGTGCACGCTAATCTCAGAAACGGCTTAACCGATTTGAATGCGGTTTTCACTGATGTATTGTAACAAGCTTCCCGTAACATTTAGTGTTTGTTTCATTCTAATCGGTTTACAACCAAAAAAGTTACGCACTATACCGAGTACCACGTATACAAAGTTGCAAGCTCAGCTAGTCTCAATATGACCCAATGTTGTATTTATTTTTTACATACCTATTATCATATTAACATATGATGAGTGCTTAGATTTAATAAATAAGGAAACTCAAACTGGTAATAATAACGTCTGGTGTATGCACTTATGTAAGTAGTGTAACCTACCTGTAATTAACTCGTGTATGCATAGTAACATTTCCTTGTGCATTTGAACAATAAAATTAAAAAAAATTGTACTTGTATAATTTAAAATATACACCGTGTTCCCAATATCATAAACTGGTTAGGCAATCTTATGACAGTGAGAACCTCTTGCTTAAGAAGAATTCATAAAATAAATAGACAAATATGGATACATACAAATTTCCCACATGTAAATGAAAACAGACAGTTTAATCCCATTGAGTGTGCACCATAGCAACAAAAAGGTATAAATCTGGCTCAGCATAAGCTGAATCAAAGCACAGTGTTGACATTATGTCAGTCCTTGTGTGCAGATTCACTTTCAGCAGGACCACGGACCACGGACCACGGAGCATATATGTTTGTTGTAGACTACAGTCAATTTTCATTGGCAATTTAAGATAATTGGGCTGGGTCTAACTTCCTCCTTGCCCCGCGCAGTAGTCAACAACATCTCCTCTTTGTATATGCTCCGTGAGCAGGACACACATTCTTATTGGATTTTTGTTATCTTATCCTATTAGGATTCACCATACCTTAAGAATTTACCTTGTCAAATATAGAGTCATGGCTCTGTTTAGGGTACAACTCAGAGTAGGCATTTCATAATTGATTAATTATTTTTAAAATATCACCTTTTTATATACAAAAAGTACTTGGCTCAAGATAACTCATTCGCCTTTTTATCTCTCAATCAGTAGATGTTGGTGTGTGTGCTGTCGACGTGTTAGAACCAGGGTTATTGCAGATGCAGAATTTTTAACATCCGACAAGTATTTTTAGAGGAATGTGAACAGAGATTTCAGGTTATTTTCAATTGATTTAATTTTTAATTGCAGAAATAAATGATTGAAATTGATCATTTTAATAATTTTTTGTCAAGTAATCAAACTTTAAGTAGAAAACTGAAACAATTTAAATTAATAAAATCAAAACAATCCCACAGATCATCCCTGGGAAATATGCGAGATTTAGGATTAGCTCCATATCAGCATTCACAAAAGATTCCCATTATTACAGAGGCAGATACCATTGCATAAATTTGGACATATCCATGTGAAAATTGTTAATGAATTTTGAACTTAAATACTGGCTGTATTTAAATAGGTTTGATTTTCAAACATAGGAAAAGGAAAAAAGAGTTTTTTATTTGACATGAAAAACAGATTAATTTTGAACATCTAAAGAAATAGTAGTAAAATATATTTATAAGTTATTTTGGATATTTTGTTATGTTGTATAATTAAATTTAATGAATAGAGAAATAAACTAGATGTGTGCACCATGAAGAAAAGTTTTATTGAATAATATCCCATGAGAGAAGCATAGAAATTGAAGTAATCTAGAGAAAACTTTTAAAAAAATTCCGCATTTGCAGATGCAGATGTGAATATCCACAACACCCCTGGTCAGAACCAACCTCTATTCTCACCTTGCCATGCAATGTGATTTAAAAGAAATAAAAAAACCATTCAGATGGTTGGCAACAGTGAAGAAGTAAAAAAAAGTCTGAAGTAGGTAGGTGCAGAGAAAAAGTCTGTACCACAAATACCTATGTCATAAAGCCTGCTAATGTAAAGTTTATATTACAAGTTACATCTGTCTAAGGTTGCAAAAGAATAATTAAAATTTAATTATAAAATTAATTTTAGTTTTATTCTGCCAAACCCTGATAGAAAAGAATTAAATCTGGAATTCATTACTCATACACCAAAACATAACAGCAGTGTCATTTTGTAAGAGTGTGGTACCCGAATCCTGCTGCCAGACGGGCTAACCCGATTAGATTACAAAATGTAGTTAGCAAGTAGTAAACTTTATTGAATTTAAATTTGAGCAATTACTAAAATTAAAAAACAATATTTACCTCACCGCCAGGAATGCTTTTAACATTATAATTTCCGATTAAATCTATATCTGTAGACATTTTATTCACTGTGAATTAAACTTTTTTTCTAAAATCAATTATTTCCATGAAAAACAAAAGAAATGACAATCAAGAACAAATGCTACTAAAAAAATAAACAAACAAACATGAATGGAAGTAAGTCCGAAAGAATCCATGACATTCCATGTCATATTCTACTGTCAATCTGACATTAACGAAAGATTACGAACCCCATACGAACCCAGACGGGAAGTTGGAAATCTATTTTTTAACCAAAGATGTTGTATTAGTCTGTACACTAATACAATTATCTTTGTTTTTAACGGTAACAATATAAACCAAATACATATAAACACAGTATATACCAAAGATGTTGTATTAGTCTGTACCTATAGATGGATCACAAAATGCAGCAATATTTTATTCTTTCTAACACCTTCAAATTGTCATAAGATTGAAAGAGACATACATATATAATCTGTCGGGTCGAAGTTGAGTGAATGTCTCCATTTTGACTATACAATGCAAGCTAAAGTTATAGCGTATAATCGTGCTGTGCATTTTTATCGATAACTAGATATCGTTGATATAGATTTTAAATATATGACGGATAAAAAGTATGGCTAAATGCGTTTCGGTGTACTGTTTGGTTATTCAAAATAAATAAAATGTGGGTGCGTATTGGTACTCGCCGCATTGCTTATCGGTTATATGAGATTGTATGCAACCTCTCGCATTTATTTCACCAAAATATTTCAAAAGAATAGTTATTTTTTGGATAGAAATATTTAGATTCCATCCTTAAGAGGTAGAACGGGAATGGGTTTTTATTACGAGGAAAAAAAACTCGATAATCTTAAAGTTTTATTTTTAGAAACGATATCACAGATTATCCAATCTGTGATATCGTTTCTAAACTGAGATAGATAATTAAATGAAAATAGTAAAGAAAACTAAAACCAAAAAGTAACATTTTAATTTAAAGACTTGCAGTTAATGTTGACGCTTGGGTATCCACGTATTTTTTAGTAAGTTTTCTTTTTCTGGGTAATTTCTGAAAAGAAATAGTTTTTGGTTATTAATGATTCAAAAGATTTTCATAATTTTCGTAGATTGAAGCATAACTTCTTTATAACTTATAGATATTACTTACTGGTTTACACGATGGTGGTAATTTTGGGAATATTGTCGGCACTGCATTCGAGTGTAGAATTTTAGGCTGAAATCTTTGGCGAAAGCAAGAATCTTCATAGTGCATCGAGCATATTCTTGTATATTGCGAAGCTCTCCAATCGTCGCCTTTTCTTACATTTTTTGTCCACATTTTGTTTAAATCGATGTCGATGGGAAATCTGTTATAAATTGATAAAAATTACTTACAACCTGCAGTGAATGCTAGAAATTGTCAACACTTAAAAATAAATTAGTTATCGATATCGATAAACTTATCAAGATCAAACTACAGCACTATAAAACAAGACAAATGTCAAAAATTCCGATTAACTTTGGTTTTTGTAAATTTTAGTTATAAACACCAGCTTTTCTTTAAATAAATCAACCTTAGAGCTGTGTATGCATGTATGTCGGCGCTTTTGATTTGCGGGAGTGAACAGCACTGACAACTGTCATTTGTCAACTGGACAGCGGGATCGGAATGTCATTGTCGTTGACTCGGACACAACACCGAGCGCTAGCGCAGAGGCACGTCGGCCGGGGAGTACCTCACGGGAAGGCAATCGGTTGACATCAAGGGACTGGTGCTACGTGTTTGGTGGAGTGTTATCTGATTTGGTGTGATTGGCTGGTGGACAATGCGATCGAGGACTTATTTTGTGCCGATTGTGGCGTTTTGTTTGGAATTGCAGCGCGTGACCTAACGTGATCAAATATGGATCAAATATTCGCGCCTATCTGTGATCAAGTGTGGAGACCAATGATACGAAGAATCCTGGACGTGTCCTTTCGGGACCGATGATGCCGGGGACTCTAATCGTGTTTCTACATCAGAAGTGGGATTGTCTCACGGGCACTGCTATGAAAATTAAAACTACGCAATCATGTGGTGCAGTGTGATGGAAAATCGTCAGTTTTATCGAAGCCATAAAGGATCCGGTTACGACGAGTGAATTTAAAGTTGTCAGACTTCAACCTTGAGGCTGCCGACGTCGATGCGTGGGCTTGGTGCAGCGCCATGGACCTGTGCCTCTCAGAGGGACCGTTACAAGTAGTTGCAGATGACCGTGCAAAAAAAATATAAAGATGTTGCAGCAGCAGCCCATCCTGGACAAGTCGGGCAGGATCTGCTCTTGTTGCAACAAGACCCGCATGGTCAATGGATCGTCGCGAGGCGGCCGCGACTCGGAGTGGAGGTGCTGTGGGACCCCTGTTGGCGGCTTGTTGGGTCCGAGCGCAATGACGACTTCGAGAAGACGTCGCTTTTGGTTCGATGGCTTTAACCTATGCAGTGAGGTTGATCCTCGTGAATAATAACGGTGAGTCGTTTTCATTTTGGGGTAGAGAGCACAGCCCATAAGTTGGGCGAAAATCGACATTATGATGTTGTAACGTTGGCTGGCCTTGCTAATCGCGCAGTTTTACTAAGCCTACCTACAACACTGGAACAAAAAAAAAAATAGTAAAAATCTTATCAGCTGTTTAAATGAGAGTTATTTAATTGAGGTTTTATTTCATGTAGATCTGTTGTTACTTCTAATTCGATCTACCCACCCAGTTATTGTTATGCGAGAATAATTATCTTAAAAATTTTAATGTGAAGCGGGGGATAGACCGTGTTTTGTTTCTAGATGGACTTAAAGTACTAGAATGTGAGTTATCACACCCAAACGAACCCAAAAGTGAGATTAGACTTGGAAAGATTAGTAGTCCTGTAAGAGTGATTGTTAATTGCACTCCGATAGTTCTAAATTCTGATTGTTGGATAACCGCAGAGAGTATTGTTGCTTGCTAAAGAGGTTTCTAAACGCAGTGTAGCTACCGGACAGTTAGAAATACGCCTTTTTTTGATGAATTGCGCATTGTTCAGCGACGCCCATCCCGTATCAGTGTAGTGGAATGTAAATGTGTTATGAACAGGGGTCGTTAATTATTGCAAGCGGATGTAATACGACCTGATTGTTTTTCTTATTTAAATACTGTACTTCTAGTGACCTCATATCGAACGCTTGTCGTTACTATACTTACGAGTTAAGAGACCCCTGCTTTAGTTAATATTATCAGTCATTACCAGTACTCGTTTTCTTCTTCTTGACCGAAAAAAAAAAAAAAAAAAAAAGAGAGAGAGAAACTTGGAGAGCCTTCGGGCTCTCGCATTGTAGCAGTTGCCGACGTACTAATTCTGGGGAACCTTTAATTAATGGTTTGGGAACACTATCGATTGATTCCGAAGAGGCCCTATCCATAGATTCCGAGGAAGCTTTATCTGCTTGCTCTTTTTAACTGTTATGAGAGAGTTCCATTTGTTGTTTGATGGAGGCTGTAGAGATCTCACCTGCTTTTGTGGGTGACGATCTGGTCCAGCAAGTTGTTGTTTAATGAATGCTGTAGAGATCTCACCTGCTTTTGTGGGTGACGATCTGGTCCAGCAAGTTGTTGTTTCATGAAAGCTGTAGAGATCTCACCTGCTTTTGTGGGTGACGATCTGGTCCAGCAAGTTGTTGTTTCATGAAAGCTGTAGAGATCTCACCTGCTTTTGTGGGTGACGATCTGGTCCAGCAAGTTGTTGTTTCATGAAAGCTGTAGAGATCTCACCTGCTTTTGTGGGTGACGATCTGGTCCAGCAAGTTGTTGTTTCATGAAAGCTGTAGAGATCTCACCTGCTTTTGTGGGTGACGATCTGGTCCAGCAAGTTCTTGTTTCATGAAAGCTGTAGAGATCTCACCTGCTTTTGTGGGTGACGATCTGGTCCAGCAAGTTGTTGTTTCATGAAAGCTGTAGAGATCTCACCTGCTTTTGTGGGTGACGATCTGGTCCAGCAAGTTGTTGTTTCATGAAAGCTGTAGAGATCTCACCTGCTTTTGTGGGTGACGATCTGGTCCAGCAAGTTGTTGTTTCATGAAAGCTGTAGAGATCTCACCTGCTTTTGTGGGTGACGATCTGGTCCAGCAAGTTGTTGTTTCATGAAAGCTGTAGAGATCTCACCTGCTTTTGTGGGTGACGATCTGGTCCAGCAAGTTGTTGTTTAATGAAAGCTGTAGAGATCTCACCTGCTTTTGTGGGTGACGATCTGGTCCAGCAAGTTGTTGTTTAATGAAACCTGTAGGGATCTCACCTGCTTGTGTGGGCGATGATCTAGTCCAGTGATAGACAGCTGTGGGGATCTCATTTCTTTTAGTAAATGACGGTCTAGACCAGCGTGTACAAGCTGTGATACTCTTGTGGAATCTTAAAACAGATGGGGTTTTTGATTGTAAGGATCATATTAACTCCAGCAACCGACCCTCAACACAGCATGGCGCGTGGACCGCGCGTGCTAGGCACTTTCGACCAGCCCTCAACGCAACATGGCGCGTGAGTGCATATGTGTGAAGTTGTATCTAGTTGGTCAGGATAGGACGAGCATAATGAATGTGGTGAGCCAGATAGTTTGTTTTCTTTGTTTGCATATTAACCGAACGTGGATCGAGGCGGAGACGAGAGGCGCACGAGGGCGTGCGCATGTCAGTCTGGCCGTGTCGGCGCTTTTGATTTGCGGGAGTGAACAGCACTGACAACTGTCATTTGTCAACTGGACAGCGGGATCGGAATGTCATTGTCGTTGACTCGGACACAACACCGAGCGCTAGCGCAGAGGCACGTCGGCCGGGGAGTACCTCACGGGAAGGCAATCGGTTGACATCAAGGGACTGGTGCTACGTGTTTGGTGGAGTGTTATCTGATTTGGTGTGATTGGCTGGTGGACAATGCGATCGAGGACTTATTTTGTGCCGATTGTGGCGTTTTGTTTGGAATTGCAGCGCGTGACCTAACGTGATCAAATATGGATCAAATATTCGCGCCTATCTGTGATCAAGTGTGGAGACCAATGATACGAAGAATCCTGGTCGTGTCCTTTCGGGACCGATGATGCCGGGGACTCTAATCGTGTTTCTACATGTACAATGATTCATTTTTAGTAAATAATTATAAAAATTTGTTTACAAAACACCAAAACTAATGAGTGCGAGCTGTGTGACTTACCGGTGAAATGATATGTTTCCATTATTCTCCTTCAAAACACCCACTCTACTTGGACAAACGGGAACAGTACAAGCCATTCTTGGCAAGCAACAGATTTATGAAATCACACTTTCAGATTTTTAAGTATTTTAAATCACATAAAGCTAAACGCGCTTGTTAACCAGCATGATATAAACAAATATGACGTTGCCTCTTTTATGGCGCGCAGCATTTTAAGACGTCATATTCGGCTATTGTTATCTCTTTTTAACATACGACATGCAGCCATTAGAAAGACGGGTATCGAGTATCGAAGGAATCTTCAATTTTTATTGTTCCATCTAAACACTAATACAATTATCTTTGGTATATACCATGTATATACATAGTGTTCTCTGTGCTCATTGACATTTGACATGAGAGCAACTATTCGACTTAATTTACTTTTTTATAACAATTACTTTTTATGCAATATTTTATAACATTTTTTTACATGGCTGTGTCCAGTGAGATGAGTTTCCTTTGTTCTTTATTAGATATATATTTTTTATTGTTTATTTATTTTAAAGAGAAATCAGTACATACACAATATTCACGCATCCAATGATAGATTCTTAAATACGTACTAACACAAATAAACGATTTCACATCTACAATTGTATCAATCGATAATTGGAATATATAATAAAATTTTATTTGCGACAAAGGATACATAGATATTACATAAAAAACACACACACACACAAACGTTTCCCGCCACAAACCGGCTCTAACTCATCACAATGCAGGTTGTAAAAACCTGCGCTGGTTTTTCATTAATCCGCTAGTGAGGTCACGCATTTATTATAAATCAAAAATACAAACCAAGAAACGCAAATAATGCAATAAAAGAAAAAATTAAAAACAAATCAATTACAATATAAAAATATAAACAATAGAATAAAAAAATAAAAAATAAGAAATAAAAAAATAAAATGTAGGTACATATTGAATTATCGATACAAAATTTCTTGCGTAATTTTTTTTGTTACATTTTTGATATTTATGAGTGTGTACAGATAGATAAAGGACACCGTTGTGTTAAATTAAATTTTATAGATATTTCATACTATAAATTTGTTAAAAAATGATAATAAAACAACACGTGGCTGTTGTTGAGTGGAACCGAGTAAAGCGATTCAACATCACCAACCCTAGCGTGACGGTCCACTTACGTTACGTCTCTTTAGCAAAACTGCTTTGTTGAATTTTAATTTAATATAGTTTGTTGAAAGATAAGATACCTAAAACTGAATTGAATATTTATACTCAGATTTCTTTTCATGGTTCTTTTTCGAAACTTTTTGGGGGTCCTGTCCATCCGTAAATGGGAACGTTTGTGAGAATGAATGTAGATTTGGATGTTTACTCTTTCACGTAAGAACTTCTGAATGTATTTTAGTGAAATTTGAGACACAGACAGTTTATTCCCGGTATTAACACAATACTTTTTATACTGAAAAAATGTTATGTTCTAGATTCTAGAGGATCGTCTACAAATATAAAAAAATTGGACGTCATTGTCGACATAGTAGAGAGGCGCCTCCCTCATCACAACGATCTGTGTTATATTTTTCATTTTTAACGCGCACGAAATCGCGGGCATCAACTAATGTAGAATAAATTAATCTATTTTCTCCAGACTAATTTTATATTTTGCAATTGACGCTTTCATATTTCATTTTCATTCGTTCCAAAGAGTATATAATCACTATGTTTATTCGTTCATATTTTTGTGATTTTGAAGCAACTTTGAGGTTTAGCTTTTAGCTTATATATATTACTTTCTTTACTCTATGGTTAGCTTTGGCATTTCTTTTCTTCGTGGAGTAGAGATCCCTTTTCTTCATTCAGTTCTTAAGAATTGTCTCTCACCTCGTGTTTGCCCGGGTTTTATCGAGAATTTACTTTTAATCTCATAAAATCGTAAGTATTTTTATATTATTACTGTGTTTAATGTTATGTTTTTCAATTTTAATTTAGTCTCGATGACGTGACTCACATGAATGACCTTGTGTTACATACCAATTTTTCATATTGATTGATATTTTAAAATTGTTTGTAATTTATTTTATTTGATACTTCTTAACTATTATTTTAATTTCATGTTTTATTGCTTCGTAGTAAACTTTTAGGGATTTTTAAATGGAATCATTCCTATTCTTCCTACTTTCTATTTGAACCAAAATGCTGCTGCGTTGGTATATCAAGGATAATTTAAATCAATAAAACATATCAAATTATCGATTTTGTCACTTATTTATATAGTAACATTTTTTTTTTGTAAATAGATTTCTAATTATATTAATCACCACCTAACTTTTTGTTTGTAAACCGATTGGAATGAAAAAACACTAAATGTTATGGGACGCTTGCTAGCTACAACAACATCAGTGAAAACCGTATTCAAATCGGTTAAGCCCTTTCTGAGATTAGCGTGCACAAACAAAAATTCTAAAAAACTAATTTTTTGCTCTCGGTAAACATAAGTACAAGGGGTACAAATAGTTTTTTGTTTTTATTTAATGTACAGACACGGGTCGTTTACAATTTTATTATAATATGTATAGATATCCTGCTTGTGCTTGTCAGTGTGGGGAATTTATTGTTATTTTCTTAATTTTTGAAACATTTGATATTAGTACAGTCGGGGTACGAAAGCCTTTGTCAGTTTTCAAATTAATTCCTTTCAGTCAAAATACAAACTATTCAGTGTTTTTAATTCAGTTGGTTATAAAGAGAAAAGAGCTACACAAATTTTATAACGATAAAAAATGAGATTTTTTGTATGTTTCTTTGTAACAGATTATGTTCTTTATAACTAAACACTACCTACTTAACTGATTTTAAAAAATCTTTCACATGTGGAAAGCTATATTATCAGTGAGTAATATAAGCTGTATTTATTTCCAAAAAATTAGATCCCTACGAAAATTTACTATAACGAAATAAAATGTATCAAAAATTTGCCTGTGAAAGTCACTATTTGGCGTACGCTGGGAAAACTATTGATGGCAATAAAATTTATTTATTTATTTATTTAACAAATCGCAATAGCGACCGGCTAAAGTTTCACTCGGGGAACAAAACTTCCAGGTTTGTCAAACCTAGTGTACCAACACCAACATCTCCTACACAAAATCGGTTTGGAGTCCGGCTGACTTATTCGGATGTAGTTGCGAGACGCCTTGAAAAATCAACAATTAATCAACAAGCATCTAAGAAAGATAACAAAACTGATAATAACTGCCAACAAAGCACTAAGCTAGAAAAACTACTCATTCAACAAAATGAGAAGATGGATACTCTATTACACCAAATTAGTAGTCTAATGAATCTTCTAACAACAGTCATCAGCAAATTAACTTCTAAATGACATCTTTACGTGTTGCAACTTGGAACATTAACGGATTATCTGGTAACATTAAAGTATTGCTAACTATTATGTTAAGTCACAAAATAGACGTTGCTCTTATATCGGAGTCTCATTGCACCATAAGAAGCTCGTTTAGAATTAAAGGATTTCTCGTGTATTTCACTGCCCACCCTGATGGCAGAACTCATGCTGGAACTGCACTTGTCATCAGATCGTCCATAAAACACACTATTATGGAATCCTACTCGACTGCTCACATTCAGGCCACCACGGTTAGAGTGGAAGATCGCGCGGGCCACATTACGTTGTCTGCTGTCTACTGCCCGCCCAGGCATAAAATCACGGAAAACATGTTCGCGGACTACTTTAAAACTCTCGGTCGCCGCTTCATTGCTGGGGGGGACTGGAATGCCAAGAACACGTTTTGGGGATCCCGCTGCACCGTGACAAGAGGAAGGGAATTAAAACATTGTATAGAGAAAAATCATCTACATCCACTCTCATCTGGTGACCCTACATACTGGCCCTCCGATCCTGGTAGACTACCAGACCTGCTGGACTTTTTTGTGACTTGCGGCATTAATCATCTCTACACTAGCATTGAGTCATCATTAGATGAATGTTCTGACCATACTCCTGTGATCATGACTGTGAGCACTACTGTCATCCTTCGTGAGCATCCAGAAACTTTGCATAACTCAAGGACTGACTGGGAGGGTTTCCGCGCTTACTTGGACGAACGTATTAATCTGAGAATGGCTCTGTCGACGAGTCGGGACGTTGACGAGGCGTGCCTTTATCTTACAAATCTGTTACAAGTAGCTGCTTGGAGAAATACACCTGCTCTAAGACCGAAATCGACAACCCGAGCCCAACCTCTTTTCTTGAAGGAAAAAATTCTGGAAAAACGCCGACTAAGAAGAGTATGGCATCAATCCCGACATCAGTCTGATAAAGCGAGACTTAATCGTGCTATGAGGGAACTTAAGACTCTTCTTAGAGACATTGCCAATGACGACGTGAAGAGAAATATTGAACTTTTGTCTGCTTCCGGCAAGGGTGAGCGCTCTCTTTGGAAAGCCACACGGAATATGAATAAACCTCAGGAGTCATCACCACCAATAAGGTCTCACAATCAGGCCTGGGCAAGAACAGACCTCGAGAAGGCAGAGGTTTTTGCAGCTCATTTGGCCTCCGTTTTTCAGCCCAATGACAGCCTGTTGGATGAATCAGAGACGGACGTCATTTTGGGCCAGGACCTGCAAATGTGTTTACCCTTGAGCCCAACGTCCCCAAAGGAAATATGGAGGGAAATTCGAATGCTAGATTCGGTAAAGGCCCCAGGTTATGATCTCATCACCCCAAGGATCCTAAAGGAACTGCCAAGGAAGTGTGTCACTTTTCTGGCCTGTCTGTTCAACGCCATTTTCAGATTGAGCCATTTCCCATCGCCATGGAAGATATCCGAGATAATCATGATCCACAAAGCTGGAAAACCTCTTCACGAGGCTTCATCGTACCGCCCAATAAGCCTTTTGCCGGTACTATCCAAACTTTGGGAAAGAATATTCCTGGTTCGGCTCAAAACTTTCATGGACCACTTTGATATTATTCCCGATCATCAATTTGGCTTTAGGAAGTCGCACTCGACCATTGAACAGGTTCACCGGGTTTATCATGCAGTCAGGCAGGGACTTGAACGCAAAATGTACTGCTCCGCGGCTTTTTTAGACGTTCAGCAGGCGTTCGATCGCGTGTGGCACAAGGGCCTCTTGTGCAAAATTAAGTCGACTCTGCCTCACATTATATACCAGATGATTGAGTCTTACCTATCGGACAGATCTTTTTGGGTTAAACATGGAGACGCTAGGTCCAATCTTCATAAAATAAATGCTGGTGTACCCCAGGGTTCGGTGCTTGGCCCTGTGTTGTACAATATCTTTACCTTTGACCTACCGGTATTGGAAAACGTCACTGTTGCAACCTATGCCGACGATGTTGCTTACATTGCTTGTGATTCGAGTTCTGTTGCGGCTAGCGAAAAGTTACAGGTGGTCTTGGACAAAATGGACGATTGGTTACGCAAGTGGCGCATACGAGTGAGCGCACAGAAATCGAATCATATCACCTTCACCTTACGGAGGGAGGACTGTCCCCCGGTCAGGCTTGGAACAGAAACTTTACCGCACACAAACCATGTGAAGTATCTCGGATTTATGCTCGATAGACGTCTCACTTGGAAATATCACATCAAGGCAAAGAGAGATGCTATCAATCAGAAGTTTAAAAGCCTGTACTGGCTGTTGGGAAGGAATTCTGTGCTATCAGTGGACAACAAAATGCTTATTTACAAGTCTGTAATTAAGCCCATCTGGACTTACGGCATCCAGCTTTGGGCAGTCGCAAATAAAAGCAACATACTCTGCCTTCAGCGTGCACAAAATTGTGCCTTAAGGACGATAGTGAATGCACCCTGGTACACTAGGAATGATGAAATTCACGAGTACCTCAACATGCCCACCATCAAATCAGAAATAAACCGATTTAAGAAGTCTTACATGGATCGGTTAACATGTTACCAAAATCCCCTTGCTGCAGAGCTAATCAATCCTGTAGACAATGTCAGGAGACTGAAGCGAGGCACTATCGTTTAAGGGAATCAAGGCACTGGCCTTGAAAAAAAAAAAAAAAAAAAAAAAAATTATTTATTTATTGTTACATGGCCTCCAACGAGGCGGGCACCAAAAAAAAAACATACAGCAAGCGACGGAAAAGAAGTAACATGGCAGATGTCGCCGCAATTATAGGAGGCATAGCCTACGCCAATAAAAGTTAAAGTAGCGTCCCGGCAATGAATTTAGAGGAAAAAAAAAAATGATGTAAAGTCGGGGTAGAAAAACTTTCATCAGTTTTCAAATCAATTCCTTTATCAAGTCTTAGACTCTTAGTACCTTTTGAAACTAAAGCACTAAGCAGACAACTGACAAACATTTGAAATGAAATTTTGTCATGACTGATAATTGTCCTGTTGCAAGCAAATGTCGATTTTCAGGTGATGAACCTTTTCTTAATAAGGTATATTAGTAGTTTTTGCTTATTATAATTAACTGAGCTATTTAGGAAGAGTGATAAATATTTGTGAAAGTAATTGAGAAAACCTCATTTTCAAAACCTACATATAAAAAAATATCTCTTCCTTTATTTGCCATTTTAGCTATTATTCTTCATCAACATAGGTAGTTTTTAAATAGGTACAGAACTAGTCATAATTATTTATTTTCTGATAACATAACTGATTAAAATCTGATATGTTATTAACAACATCTATTGCAGAGATTTTACTTGAAAATCAAATCAAATAGGTTATATTACTGAGAAGTATGTCGTTTAATTTATGTAGAGATTTATTTTATTTCTATATCAGATTTGGCGTTTATTTAGCTCATAAATTATTGTGTGGTTGATAAAAGAGTTACGCATGATAAAACCAGCCACAGCCTAAGTATATCACGATAACAAATTTATTTATATCCATTCAAAACAATGTTATGTGTTAATCATAGTTATTTTTTATCATCAATAAAATACATTTTATATTTATAAAATGAACCTAGTTTTACTAGGCTTTGCCAGCCTTTAAATTTGACTTTCCAAGTACCTGCGTTTAAGAAATAAGAAATAACACAATGTTCTCCCCAGGGCCCTAACTAAGGGGGTGCTAGCAGATTACACTGGTTGATAAAAATATCTATAAGTACATAGGCTAAAAATAAAATCGTCTGTACATTAAATATTTTTTCAAGAACACAATTTGTACACATTTTTGTCTGTATGTCTATTTGTCGTTCTGTCTGTGCGTTTGTGCACGCTAATCTCAGAAACGGCTTAACCGATTTGAAGGCGGTTTTCACTATTGTATTGTAGTAAGCTTCCTGTAACATTTAGTGTTGGTTTACAAACAAAAAAGTTAAACGCTATACCGAATACCACGCGTACGAAGTTGCGGGCTCCGCTAGTCCGGAATAAACTTTGGATTCATTCTGGGCGCACTGGACTAATCCAGCTAACAAATTAAATTTCTCAAAAATAGGATAACATGATTACTTTTTTGTAGTTGATTATATGTATATTTTACCAGGATTTCGAAAAAGAATCCTGAGAAGAAACTTCTTTCTTCTTCCATTCTTTTGTCGCCTAAGACCCTTGGTTGAGCGGTAAAGTCAAGCACCTTTAACACCCTGTCTAACTCAGATGGGGTTCCGGGTTCGATTCGATCTGAGCCAACTTCAAAAAAGAACTTTTCAAAGTTGAATCTGGTCTGGATCTGGCACGTGGTGACATACTCTGTTTCGTAGTCATTTGAGCAGCCCGTCTGGCGACAGTACCCACCCCTTTACAGAAGAACACCGTGAAATAACATGTATTGTGTTCTGTTGTGTTTCGGTGAGTGAGCAAGGGATGCCAGAGCCCATTACCTTAAAAAAACTATGTATTTGGTAGCCACCTACAACCAAGTGTACAGTCAGCCTATCTGATGACATTTACATAAAAAAATAAGGCTGCTAATGTTACCTCAACCCTGCTTAATTTTTTAAAGGTAGTTAATTTCTCTAATTGACTGTTAACAGTACTCGGGGGGCAATTTTGACATTATTCGTTTTTTAATATTAGCATAGATAAAATACTACTTAACCAGTATAGATGGTCACTCACGTACATTGAATCCGTACCCTATCAAATTTCGCTTATATCTAGATGCCGCCTGTGTAGTTTGTCGCTTATTTGTTGTCATTAAAAATCCGCTAGAGTCGCTGCAGTCGACCATTCAGTTAATTCTCATGTACAAGAGATGGCACTACTAAAATTTATTTAAAATATAAAAAAAGTGGGCACGAACAACGATAAAAGGGCCGTATGAACGGTATAGGTTCTGTTCTAAAAAATAGGGCAATAATATCATACATAAAAGTCACAGATTAATGATAAAAGTACCTCTCAGCAACGTCGCCCTCTAGTTATTATCACGACAATAAGGAACTATAACTGCGTGATTGAATTTGTTGGTTATAATTTTTAACAAAATACACATTAATGTTAAATTCGAGACTCTTAGTGACATCTAGGGAGTGGAAATCCCAATATGAAATTGGCTTCAGATCGTTATATGGAAGTTGACCATCTATACTGGTTAAGTAGTATTTTATCTATGATATTAGTCTAGTTGACAAGTTCAAATTGATATTAATTAAGCTGCTAAAAATTTGAGTGATAGCGGGACTCGATTTTTTGAAGTTTTTAAGACCATAATAGGCCCACCATAATTTATGCAAAATTTTAAATTAATACTTACCTTTTATAAAAAAAGTGCCCTGAACTTTTTTTAGAGGCGACCGTAGCGGCCTCGAAAAGACCTATTTTTAGCCTTAAAATTATAAAAAATAGTGGAGAAGTCCGGAAGTAGCGATTTTTTTTATCGTAAATTTCCTCTTTAAGAATCTGTTATTCGATTTTCGTTAATAGTTTTTTTTGAAATATTAGCGTAAATCTAAATACCTTTTTTTATCTTAATTTGTTTGTAACTTTGCAATTGTTAATGTGCTGGTAAAACATTTTAATACATTTTTTGTCTAGATATCATTCCGAATCCCATAGATATCACACGTATTTTTAAGAGCTTTATCAAGAATAAACATCTTTTTAAACTTTTGAAGGTATTGAACGAATTTAAGCATACAGCTCTAGCCCCGTTTATTCCTTGTTTCGTCCGCATTACTCCCATATTCACATTCAAAGCAGCCACTTAACCTAATTAATGAAGTAGGCTGGTATTTCGTGTTGTTTTCTTGTTTGTTCATTCGAACTAAGTAGGTCGTGTTATGGAATATTTTAACTGATGACAACCATTAAAAGCGATTTATTATTGTACGCAAACGCGTGGTTAAGCAGTCCACTGTAGCTAATGCTGTGCACAAATTACTCTATGTCTAATTCGTAATTCGATAGGTCAATTACAAACCAAAAATAGAAAAAAAAACTTTCCTCTTTATAATTAATATTATAAAGAATAATTATAATTAATATAATTAATTTACACTAATGTGTAGATTCTGTAGATAGTGCAAATAATAATAGTGTACTTAGAGACCTCCTTCAATGCCTTGTAGTGCCTCTATTTTTTTATTCAATGCCTACTTACTAGAAAAGTCGCTTTCTATTTTTTTCGACAGATTTAGGTTATATTTATACGTTTTACGTTTTAAAAATATCCGGAAATGTAGGCACTATTTTGGTCAAAATAGCATTGTATTCAAAATAGCATTTTTTCTTTTTTTTAGGGTTCCGTACGTCCGTATAAAAAAACGGAACCCTTTTAGGATCCATCGTGTGTCCGTCTGTCCGTCGCTCACAGTCAATTATCTCGGAATCTACTAGACCGATTAAGTTGAAATTTGGTACACATATCAATTTCTGTGACCCAAATGCAGAGATGTGACGTGAATAGATGATATATGTATATGGAATATTAGCAAACAAAAAGAAGATTTGGTAAAGTAAAACTCTGTTGGCCCCAGACCTTCGTATGCGGAGGCCATAGGATGTAAAGAAAACGGGACACGTGCGAGTTGAACTCGCTTAATCGAAACTAATTTCTTTTTTTTTTTTTTTTTTTTTTTTTTCAAAATATTAGGTTCATTAGTTTCGGAGATAGGGGGGGGGGGGGTCAATTTTGGTCTATTTTCTTGAATAACATGGAAACTATTTATTTTAAAATTATAAAAAATACATTTAAGATTTAATATGTCACACGATGCGGTTTTCAAAATTTTTTTTTTTAATTTTTCATTTTCCTAAGATCGGCTATTTTTAAGATCGGCAGACAGGCTGACGGTCCACTTGATAGTAGGTGGCTATCGTCGCCTATAACACAAGCAACACCACAGCCGCTGCAAGTGCGCAATCCGACTACAGTAGGATTATGGATAAGGGATTGGATAGGAAAATGGGCTCTGGCATCCCTTACTCACACATCGAAACACAACAGCACGGGTGCTGTTATTTCACGATGGTCTTCTGTATGGGGGTGGTTACTGCCGCCAGACGGGCTGCCCAAATGACTGCGAAACACAGTCCGCTCTACCACTACTTTCCAGATCCAGACGAGAGCCAAATTTGAAAAGTTTTTTTTTATCTAATTTTTTAGTCATAAATAAATTAAAACTGAAGTACCTATGTTGCGTTCTTTAGATGGTCTAATTAGCATCACACAAGTTATAAAGCATAAAATAACTATCAATTTTCTTTCAACAAAAAATGATAGGTACTGATAAAACTATACATACACCTATGTTGTCTTTTTTTCTTTATTATAAACCTGATCAATACTTATTGATGGCCTTCTCGCGTCCTGTCTATGAAAATATCGATTTGTTATCGTTGCAACAATCGACTTTAATTTTTATAACTGCATTGATGTGCCATGCCTAGTGCGACCATACGTTCCGATTTGGGCGGGACAATTCTGCATTTATTTCACAAAAACTGTCATCTTTGGCAAAGGTAGCCGGAAACAGGCGTTGTCACCCGCGCCGTAGTGTTTTTCTTTTAAATATTGTATGTGATAGTAATTAATTTCGCTCTGTAGAATTTTAAAAAGTTGAGAGTTATTAATTCGATATTTTTTTTACTAAAAATGATCAATGGCATAAAAAGCTAAGATATCGGAGTCACAAATCTTATCAGCCTACGCTTCTGCCTCGCCTCTTTCTTAGGCGTTAAAGCTTTTATTAAATCTTATTGCTTATACATTGTCAAGCGTTGATTTTTTATTTTATATGATCCCCTGGGAACAGTACTTTTTTCTGGAGGAAGGTAACAACAAAATGTTATACAATATTTCACGATGATTGGTTGAGTAGTTATGGCGTTAAAACTTAATAAACAAACAAATTCGCTTTCGCAGTAATAATCTGCAGGCCGTGGAACATTTCGATAGAATCCCCACAATAAACAATAATAATTAGGATGTCCGTGCCTTGAAGTGACAATACTATTGTTACGTGCGGGGTAAATGCCGTGTATGACCGAAAGAAACGATTTATTTTCACAAACCAAGATGACTGCCAAAATTACCAAACCTGTCCGATGAAACCGTTAAACTTGGTAAAAGTCGTCAATGATTCCCTTAATGTGTCGCAAACTTCGCAAAAGCTCCGAGTCGCTTTCATATCGCTTGTTGTCGCACAACTAACTTCCTTGACCGGCTGCACTCTTATTTATACTTGGCGCCAAACTCCTAGAAGTATTTTGAATCTATCAGAAAATGTAAACAAAGCATTGAAAGTTAGGGAATGCTATTTCTTTTGAAATTTAAACTGTATGATGTAAACGTAAGGAACAATTTCCTTTGGAATCTAATCGGAACGTTCGAGGCTTTCGGCCGGCGCGAACGCTTTTCCAGAACGTCCCATAGTTTATTTACTGATAAGAGATATTATAGTATTTGATATTGATTGATATATTTAATATTGGTATATTGATGACTAAAGTTACAATGACATGCAACTTTAAGCTATACTTAACTGGCTTAGCGCCGGTTTTAGCATAGGTAAATGTTAAATGAATAGGAATTGTGCAGTGAGGTATTTATGCGAGTCAATCCATTTCCGCTTCCAATTGTATTAGTCATAAATATTTATCATTACGTATACATATAAACGCAAATTTAACGAGTGTCAACAGATCATTCAACGAGGTGGGTTTCATTAGCTTCGTACAGAACCTCCAATTAACTTTTCTATGCAAAAATATTGCATCTACAACATACATATATGTATTAAAAGAGTTATTTTCGAAACACTTTCATAAAAAAAGGTACGCGTGTCAGAAGCGTAACCTTTTGGCGATCAAATATTATGTATTGCCATGCAGAAAACTTACAAGAAGTGATATGGTGACAGTTACACTGAAGCGTCACACGTAATTCGACCTTGAAGATTTACTCTTACCGCGCTAAAAAAGTTTCACTTCTCAAAAATAGAAGTGTCCTGTTCTTAGCAAAAAAACCATGGTCACATTAGTCATGCAGCCATTTACATTGTTTGCAAGTTATTATTATCGTTGAGTTAAATATGCTAAGGGTTATTATTTAAAAAAAAAACCGTTTCTACTATCTATTTATTTTGGACGTGTAGAATTAATTTTAATTATGCAAGTAACTGTTGCTACGTCACGTAAATAAAATGTTGATAGTCATTCTAACTAATATAATAAGCAATGGTGACGGAACCAAAGCATGCCGAGCCAAGCCAAGGTGACTTGTGATTCATATAAAAACGCATGACGTCATTATTAGACACCATCACGATCAATTCGCGTTCGCGGGCCGGCAGTTGGTCATTTGGCGCGCAAGCGGGTCGGTGTGTGTAGTGCGAGTTGAAAGGCTGTATAGCTCTCTCTCACGCCTTTGCCATTAAAAAAAAAACTGTGATATATTTTTTATATTTGAAATTGTTCGTTTTAATCGCGGTAAGTAGTCTGTGTGAATCGACGGTGAGCCTTGACTCAATGAACAACAATGTAATTTTATTGTCGAACGTGTTGATAAAAAGTGCGATTTGGCGGGAATGCCCGTAGCGTCTCGTATTCGTTTCAATATAATTATTCCTATTAGCATTTTGTTTTCAAGAGTACATAAGCTTTTAAAATGGCGTGATTAAAATGTTAAATCTTATTGAAATAATTCGACTCACGAAAAATGCTTCTAGAGCAGGATTTCGCAATCTCTTCCTAGGGCGGACCCCTGTCGAAAACTGACCGTAACTCGCGGACCCCTAAAAATAAAACAAGTAAAACTGCTTTTTTTTTTATTTGCTATATTTACTTAGGTAGGTATACTTTACTCACATTGGTGTATTTTATTAATCATCATTAATAAACATTTGCAACAGTCGCTACAACGCAGCGTTTTGCTGTGCGCCTCTTTGGGTTTTTTTTTTCTTAGGTCCAGGGACCCCCATTCAGCGATCTGGGGTTTGGGAAACACTGAATAAATTATTTTAAACAATGATAATGAAGTTTATCCAGTATAAACTGTTATTACAATTTTTTTTATAAATTACACTTTGTAATTTTTCATTCGCTTCTTATTTTCATGTTTATTTTTTTTCTGCGTGTCTTAAGTGGAAAATGTCTTTTAGACAGACATGTCTGCACTTAAGTGGAAAATAGCTCAAACTTGCCACAACTCATCTATACTATACACATAATAAAAACGTAAACGAGCCGTGTCTGTACGTTAAATATTAAAAAACAATTTGTACACGTTTTGATCTCGTTGTTACTGAGATAAAAAAAATAGTTTTTAGAATTTTTGTCGATTTGTCTGTCCGTTTGTACACGCTAATCTCTGAAACGGCTTAACCGATTTGAATGCGGTTTTCACTTATGTATTTTAGCAATTTTCCCGTAACATTTATTCCAGTCAGTGTACAAACAAAAAAGTTACGCGCTATACCGAATACCACGCGTACGAAGTTGCGGGCTCAGCTAGTTGTTAATATATCTTTCAATTTAGACTCAACCTTTTTTGTGAAAATCTCCAATAGGAGGTACGTCAAACGAAATGTTTTAGGTTTAAAAGAAAATGATTTTGTTTTCATATTTTCTTTTTAGATTTCTAACAATAGACAAATATTGCATAATTTACGAAAAAGGGCCATTTTTAATTATCTAAAAGTCAGCAGATTGGCTCACGGCTTACTGCACTTTCGAATTTATATTACTAGCGACCTGCTCCTGGTTTCGCACGGATGCAATTTATTCCTGCAAATTATATATAAAAACCTTACTCGTTTAACGCTTCTTTCATTAGTGAAAACCACATCAAAATCTGTTGCATGATTTAGGAGGATTTGGCGGATATACAGATAGACACGGGTAGCGACTTCAATTTATACTATGTATAAGGATTATAATCATATCCCCTAAATATATACTTATTGTTTTTCAGTGACTATGTCGATACACATCAAGGACCTCGATGACCTGAAGAGCAGGCTCTCGGAGGCGGCCGAGAAGCTGGTCGTCATCGACTTTATGGCGACATGGTGCGGTCCCTGCAAACTCATCGGGCCCGAACTCGACAAGCTCGCCACAGAAATGGCCGACTCCATTGTTGTACTGAAGGTGAGGAAGATTATTCATATTGTTACGTGCGGGGTGAGTCAAACTGCCTTGTAAGGGCGAAACAAACTATTTATTTTCACAAGCCGAGATCACTAAACTTGTGCGATGAAACTGAAAAGCGCCGGCCGAAAGTCTCGAACGTCCCGCCTTATCGATGGTAGTCACGTCACGTCCTGATTAGTGTCAAAGGAAATTGGTCCTTATGTTTACACCATAAAGTTTACATTCAACAGAAATAGCATTTCCGAACTTTCAATGGCTTGTTTACAAATCACGGAATAGAAAAAAATCCGTGTTTACAATCTTGTTTATATTTCTAGTAAATTCGAAATACATCCAGGCGTTATAAATATATATATAATAAAAAATAAATAAGAGAGCCGGCGGGCGAGATAGTTAGTAGTTGTGCGATAACCAGCGGTACGAAAGCGACTTTCGGAGCTTTTGCGAAGTTATCTGCGACTGCGAACCGGCGACACATTAAGGGAATCATTGACGGCTTTTGGCAAGTTTAGCGGTTTCATCGGACAAGTTTGGTGATTTTGGAAGTCATCTTGGTTTGTGAAAATAAGTAGTTCGTTTCGCCCTTACACGGCATTTTAACTCACCCCGCTCGTAACAGTATCATAAACTATAGTCGCTGTCACGAGAAGCTTTAAATTATGTAAACAAACTCACAACATTTTCATCAAAAAATAATTATACATAATATGTACTTAACACAACAGTTTCACCGAATTTTATCGTAAAAATGCATAATAGTCATGTTTTTTTAGTAATATTAGCCCCAATGTTACTTGTGTATGTAGGCCATCCTCCATCAAGTAAAATCGTCCGCTGTCGGATCTTTATCATAAAAATATAACAAAAATAGTCGTGTTTGTAATAAAAACATTGAAGATAATTCTAATGTTGCTTGTGTTTATACTCGTATATAGGAGGTGACAGTAGCCATCTTCAATCAAATAACCATATCAGCCTATCCGCCGAACTTTATAATAAAAAATTCACGCTAACCATGCCAGTACGTACCGGTATAATATATGTATGTAGTATGATTTCGTCAATTTGTGTAATAATGTAATGGTGTATTAGTAACTAAAATTGTCAGATAAGATATGATAACAGTTAAAACGGAATTTGAAGCCTATTAAGTAGACGGTAAACATTTTACTGATAATTTAAATAATAATGTCTCGTTTTTACGACGACGCGTTTAAAATAAAAAGTGAAAATGGCTAAAACTTATAAAATACATGTCGCCCAAAGATTCATTTAGAATCTATTTCGAAGTTGTAGCAGAATCTTCGATCTTCGATTTTCTTAGCAGTAATGACTTAAGCGTTAATCAAAGACTTAAGCGTTTCTCTGCTGACCCATTAGTGATGAGAGAAGTCGTTTCTTAAAACATCCCAGAGAAATAAAATGGAATGGACACCATTTTTGAAAAAAGTTTAGCAAGATCGGCATATCGGTAGTTACGACATAGCTGAAGAACTGGGAATTGACTACAAAACAGTTTCGACCCATTTGAAAAAAGCTGGGTACACAAAAAATCTCGATATTTGGGTGCCACACGAGCCTCACTGAAAGAAACCTAAATTGTGCACTCATTTGCAATTCTTTTTTGAGACGTAAAGAAACCGAACCGTTTTTGATATGCAACATTAACACTGTATACAATAGGACTTATCTAATCAATGTTTATCTTGAATTGTGTATAAGTAAATCATACAGCCGTATATAGATATGACTTGGAAACACTTTGCGCGTCTGTACGAATAATCAGCCAAGCGGCAAGGGCAACAGAAAAAACACGACTCATTGCAAATGGTTATTTTATTATTTAAAAGAAGTTATTGTCACTTGTTTTAAAATTTAAGCAACTGAATTGTTTTAAACCGAAATTTTTTGTCTAGTAAAAACTGGATTTACGAGTATGCTGTTGTCTGACATACACTTTTTTTTCTATGAATAAAGAAATTATTATTATTATTACGATTACGATTCTGTATGTATTACGATCACTATGCAATAGATGGTGTTGCACTCCCAAATCTATACTAATATTATAAAGCTGAAGAGTTTGTTTGTTTGAACGCGCTAATCTCAGGAACTACTGGTTCGAATTGAAAAATCTTTTTTTTTTAATGGTACATTTATCCAGGAAGGCTCGATATAACATCACGTTACGATAAATAGTATCGCGCACCCCATGCGCACGCCGCCGCCGTATGGGCCGCAGCGAAGCGTGGCCGAGTTCAGCTAGTGTGAAAATAACTTCAATGTACTACTTGTTTAAAGTGTATGCGATTGTACTAAAACAAAGAGCACTGGAGTTTTTTTTATGTTAAGGACGACAGACAGGCTGATGGTCCAATTGATGGTTGGTGGCTACCGTCGCCTATAACACAAGCAACAACGCCACAAGTGCTGCAAGTTCGCTATCGATCTCTTTTTGCTGGATGGTGATGGCGCGCTTGTATTGTTGCCGAACCTAAAAATTTGTTGGCTATATTTTTTTTTTTATTTAGGCAGATCAGTACAGGCACAGAATAAATAATAGTACTAGCGTACAGAAATTGCACTCCTTTCACATTCAATGTGAGCGACGGTAGGCAATTATATCACGGCACATGCAGAGGCCTGGTACAGGTACAAAAAAGTTTTATACTTGCAAAATCTTGGTCTAACGAATATGCCAAATTACAGATGAATAGAACAATTGTTAAAAGCAACACTAAAATAGTAATTTATGACAAGAAATATGAATATCTTTGACTTACGTCCAAGAGTAAGAATTCAATTATTGAATTATTGCGACGATCTTCACGTCGACATAAAAATAATAGTGATCATAAGTGAAAAATATATGAAATCGTTTCAGGTCGACGTCGATGAGTGCGAAGATATTGCGGCCGAATACAACATCACCTCGATGCCAACGTTTGTCTTCGTCAAATCTAACAAGAAACTCGAAGAGTTCTCCGGAGCGAACGTGGACAAGCTGAAGAACACCATACTGAAACACAAGTAAAGTAATCTGGGAGTTTCGGGACGTACGCTATCTTTGTAGAAAAACATAGCCGGTGAAATTCAGACAAAAGATCTATTTATTGCCTTGCCTGCCAAATAGTCAGAATATGTTATATTGGGTCATAAAGTTCATAAAGTTTGAATTAATTAATTAAAATTTGGTTACAATAGGTATGCATAATCTGAAATAATTAAGTTTTGTCACTAGTACAGAGGTTCCCAGACTTTTTTTCCCATAGACCACTTTCAAAATTTAGCTGGTTCCGGTGGACCCCCTGCAGCTGCATTTCAACCATATTCCCAAAACTCGACAAAAAATGTGAAGATGGAAGCGGCTGAGTTTCAGTCACGAATGGGGATTTTTCTAAATGAAATAAGTGAGAATTGAAGGCTTTTCAGTCTTGACCCCCCGTCGAGTCACCCGTGGACCCCTGGGGGTCCACCTGGACCACTTTGGGAAATAAGGCTCTAGTAGTTATTATAGTTACTCACGGCTTGAAGCTAGAATAAAGGTTTTTTTTTTTTTTTTCATTTTCCTTTTTCAGTAATAAATATTATATGCATAAAGAATTGAAAACGACTTGTATATGTAGTATTTTTGTGACTGCCGCAACGTGTCTTATATTGTTGTAATATATTTTTAATACCGCTGTGTGTGGAGGCTTGCACAATTTCAAGTTTTTTTTTTTTTTTTCGGTTTTTTTTTTTGATACGCGTACCACCCGAGAATAATGTATTAATTCGCATTTTATGTACGTTAAAGTATTGTTAATTCAATAAATATTATGAATGTAATGTTGGCGTTTTATTGCTACTCGATCAGTTGACAATCCTGATGACGCCCGGAAATTTCCAGGAATGATATTTTGTAAAGAGACGCGGACGAAGTCGCGTGCAACAGCTAGTTTGTTATAAAATTCTATTATATTTCGTTGTTCTCTCACTTGAAGAAAGCTTGACGAGCACATTGGTCGAGTGGTGGTAGCCTTGCTCTGACCAGGGATCCTCGATTCTCGGCAGAGACAATTTCAAAGTCTAGTTCTGGCAAGTAAGTGGCACAGCACACTGCGTTTTTCGATTATTTGAGCGAATCGTTTAGCGCTATAACCTTACAAAAAACCACCGTGAAATATCAGCATGTGTTTTGCGAGTGCGTAGGAGTCGACAGACCACATCCTAAGCCTTATCCTTAATCCTACGCATTTGGAGCACCTGTAGCGTTGTGTTAGGCGACGGTAGCTACGTACTATCCGCCTGGTATCAGTAGTTCGATTTTTGAGAAACGCTTTTGTTTACCAACATATTGTATGTAGGTACACACAAGGCTGTTCTAATAATAACCGGACTACTGAGTCTCTTTAATTCAGTCAACGGGACTACGGAATCTCATTAGTTCGGTCAACCGGACTACTGATACTAAGTGGTACTATTAAGTGGATCATCAGCCTGTCTGATTAATTAAAAAAATATTCCTTGGGACAGATGTAAATCTTACACGAAGATATTTAATTTAAATGCTTTATTGCAGAAACAAATCATTGTGCGATTACATTAAGTTTCTTGATCAGTGCTGAGTTCTTGATGGGTTTTTGTGACAAAAACCCATAAATCAAGAAATAACAGCACGTGAATTTTGTTAACCTCTCTCAGGTCAGCGTTTACTAGCATCCCTTGGTTTTGTTTATTATAACTTTTAACTAGAGCATTTCTGCCCCTTATGACAAAAATTTCGTACGGACAAATTGTTGAATAAAATTATTTTATTCGCTAAGCACTTCAATCGATTATACTTAGAGAAAATTGTACACAAGGTGAAATGTTCGCAATATGTTCTCAAGATATGTCTTGGAGCCATTATGAATTTTCACCCGAGTGACAGGAATATAATGAAGATTTTTTTTCTTTATTTTATTGAGCTTTAATTTACATTCAACAAAAAAGTCGCCAAATTTCAATGACTTATTTAAGAAAACGGAATTACCGATAACATAATTCGCGCGACCTTTTAACCCGCAGTTAGATTAAAAGGTGACATCGGATAAAATACAATTATTGATTTTTATATATCAGATATTATATAGGTACTTAATATATTTCTTCCATGTTTTAAGGTTACCCCTGTTCTAGGTTAGAACAGCCTTAACGCTCTGTTCTAGGGTTACCGGATTCAACTTTGGGAATCAACTGGAGGCGCAGATGAAGTCAATTATGATAATATGATCTGGCAGGCGATAAATAGCTGGTGCTAAAAAGTCTTGGTCGGTAGTCCCCTATAAGGGATTTTCATGTACTTATCAACATATGACCTTACATTGTTATTAAAGCAATGAAATCGCGAAGAAATAGTCTGTAAATTTTTAATAAAGGAATAACAATTTTTTTTAAATAAAAACGTGTGTATATATAATATTTTTTCTCCCTCACCCATATAATTGTCACTAAAAACGTCTTTTATGCTTGTTTGGCAGTGGTGCTACTTCTTATAAAATCTTGCGACACTTTCATAACGTCCAAAGCACCTTTTGAAATTAGAGTTTCAGCCAAATCCCTACCTAAATCCTCACAATTCACGATAGCCTCGCGAAGTATATTAGAATTTTCTGTCAGGCCACAGAACACGTTGACATCTTTCTTCAACGCTCTAATTTGCTCTGTTGTTCTTGTGTCTTGACAGTTCAAATCGCCGGCTCTCTCCGATATTCTTCTGTTCAATTCTTCTATGGGGTTGAAAGATTTTGGATTTTCACTGAGATCAGTGTCGGCCTTCAGCTTCTTTTTCTCGTTTTCCTCTGTTGGACTCAATTTGTGCTTGTGCGTTCTCTTTATCTGCTCAAACACCCGATCCAACGTGTGTTGTATTTTCGTCGTTCCGTCTAGACTCCAGACGGAGCCGGTAATCGTCAGCTTGTATTTATTGTCTGAATGCTTCAACGAAGTCGATACGCCAACCGGTGCGCTACAACCACCACCTGCAACATTTATAGAATTTCAACTAATTAACGTTACTAATATTTTAATGCCAATTTTTTTTTTTTGTAACATCGTAAGTTTTTTTTGTAACATCGTAAAAAGTAGGGGGGTAGACGCCACGATAAGCATCGACTCCGTAAATAAATAAGTTTAAAAATAAACAAAGTGCATTTTACAAAGTGTAAAAGTAAATTGCGACAAGAAACTGAGTGAATATAAACATATATTGAAGGCATAAACGAAAGTGACAAATAAATAAGATAAAAGTAAAAAACTGAAGTGCATAACGTCGCCAGTGTTATTATCTCTGTATTTTTTTATTAAACCATATACTGTAGAAGTGAAAACATGGAAATCATAGTGCAAGTTTTTTTCTTTCTTCGTGATTGTGAAGCATATAAGACTTAAACATAAATCTCAAATTCAACTATATAAATTTTTTTATAACGTTCGACCGCATAAACGCCTTATTATTACAGCGCCATCTGTTGTAAGACCAACATATTACAACGACTAAAATATAGCGCCATCTGTTGTAAGACTAACATATTACATCAAATATAATCAATGCAGATCAAAAAGTACTGAAGCGGACTGCGAGAGGGCGACACAAGCACTAAGCAAATAGTATAAAATTAAAAATAATTTCATAAAAATAGATTAAAATATACTTATAAATAAATCAGTGAATATGAATAATAAATAAATACGTACACTGTGGGCAGAGTCTAACGATTAGTAAGGCCACTTTAAGGTAACGAGGACACCAAGAAGGAAATAACAGACATTACAATCATGGAGGAAATTATGAACGCACTCCGTAAAATCCAAAATGAAATGGATGAACAAAAGAATACGATCTTAACGAGCGGAGAAAAAGTGACAGAACAAGTAACAAAAAATATAAATTGCATTTTGGAAGAGAAGTTCAAAACATTGGAAGGTAAATATGAGAACATGCAAGTAAAGCTTGAGAACCAAGAAAAAAGACTGTATTTTTTAGAGAAACAGGTAAGAAATAGGAACATAGTTTTCTTCGGACTAGAAGAAACTGAAAGATCATATTCAAACTTGGAAAGCAAAATAACTGACTTTGTAAAACAGTACTTTTCTCTGGAGCTGGATCGCAGGGATATACAGGAGGTGAAGAGAATAGGAAAAAAAGGGGAAAAACCTAGACCAATAATTGTGACATTCTGTACCCTCGGCATAAAAATAGATATATTTAAACAGAGAAGAGACTTAAAGGATACAGCATATTATATTACAGAAGACTATCTACAACATATACTAAAGAAGAGAAAAGAACTACAAGAACAGGCAAAAGTCGAGAAACAAAAAGGAAACTCAGTAATAATTAAATATGACAAACTTATAATACGAGACAAAGTTACGAACACACCAGGTAACAAAAAAAGAATGCATTCAATGTCTCCTGAATATTATCATAGCACTCAATACGAAAGAAGAACGCAGACCACCAAGAAGAATAAAACTCAAATAGCTAATATAACCCAGACACAACTAAGAAGATCTGCTAGCCTATCAGATGGAGTCCCAAAACCAGGCATGTTAAATTTTTTGACAAACAAAAAAACAAAAAATACGCCAGAGCCGCAGGATAACACAAATCAGATCATATAGCAACTACAGCCCCCCTCTAACAAGGATAACTTACTTAAACCACTAACATCGTACGAAAAGTATCTTCCAAGCCGGCTGGTCACCGTGGAAGATTATGACCATAACCCTCCAAAGGACAAAACAAACCCACAGGGAAAACTTTACATATTGACATATAATGTCAAAACACTCTCAACGTACGAACGCTTAATAGAACTAGACGAAGCACTAAAAGAAATCAAATACGACATAATAGGACTATCTGAAACGAGACGAACTGGAAATAAGATAGAAGAATATGACAATTTCATATTATGCCACACAGGCGAAACTCCTGGAATGTACGGAGTAGGCTTTTTAATAAAAATCTGTCACAAAAATAAAATAGAAAGCTACATAGGCCTCACAGAAAGAGTCGCGATACTAAACTTAATTTTGGAAGACACCTATATATCCATTATACAAGTCTATGCTCCTACAGAAAAAGCAAGCGAAGAAGAAATTGACAATTTCTATCTGACCGTAAATAAGGCAATCGAAATAGCACACAAACACTATATATTGATGGGAGATCTAAATGCCAAGATTGGAAAACCAAAAAAAGAAGAACACCTAATCATGAAATTAAATGGCTACGGAGAAAGAAATGAAAGAGGCCAAAGACTAATAGATTTCGCAATAGAAAATAATCTGTCAATTTTAAACACTTTTTTTAAAAAGAAAACAAAAAACAAATGGACTTGGAGATCACCGGATGGAAAATATAGAAATGAAATCGACTTCGTGCTGTCCAACCGACCAAACTCATTTCTAAATATGGAGGTACTAAACATAAACTACCCTTCCGACCACAGACCTGTTAGAGCAACAGTCACACATACACAATCAAAGAAGAGTAGAATCAGATACAACAACTACCAAAATGCTACGCTGAGAAACGAGGAAGAATTTTTAAAATTCAAGGAATGCCTATCTTTATATGAACTAGAAACACAAGCAGAGACATCATCAGTACAAAAAGACTATGACAACATAATCAACGCTGTCACCGCAAGTCTACATACTGCTCGAAACACAAAACACATCTTCAAAAGCCATAAAATCTTATCAGACAGTACGTTAAGACTCTTAAAACGAAGACAAGAACTGCAAAATACAAAAAATAAGTCGAGATCAATAAAGAACGAAATATCAGCCCTTTACAAACTTGTTAGTAAATATACGAAGAGAGACTACAAAAAATATAGACATGACACAATAGAAAAACATCTAAATCAAACAGGAAGTACGAAAAAAGCTTTCAAGGAACTGAGAATTAATAAATTATGGATAGATGGGTTGAAACGTAGTGGAAAAACTCTAAGAAACCGTAAGGAGATTATTACCGTAGCAACTGAGTTTTATAAGAACTTATATAGTGTCAAAAATCCAAAATACGCCAGAAACGTAAACCAAAACACCACAGTTGGAAGTAGTAAGATACCTCAGATCACTGAAAGCGAAGTTTTAGAAGCAATAAAAAATCTAAAATCAGAAAAAAGCCCAGGTTCAGATAATATTACTAACGAAACGCTAAAGACAGCTTCTACGATCCTTAAATTGCCCTTAACAAATTTATTCAACAGCATTCTAGAATCTGGAGAAACACCGGCACAGTGGTCTGAATCCAACATCATTCTATTATACAAAAAGGGCGACGCAAATTACATTGGGAACTATAGACCAATAAGCCTCCTTTCGTGTGTCTATAAGCTTTTTTCTTCAATTATAAACAAAAGAATAAATTCGACATTAGAACTAAGCCAGCCTATAGAGCAAGCAGGATTCAGAAAAGGCTTCTCCACGATCGACCATATCCACACCTTAGAACTCCTTATCGAAAAATATCAAGAGAGACAGAGACCACTTTATATTGCATACGTAGATTACCAAAAAGCGTTTGATACTATAATACATGAAAGACTATGGGAAACTCTAAGAACACAGAAAGTGGAAGAAGAATACATACGAGTTATCAAGAGCATCTATAGCAACAGTAAGAGCAGAGTTAAACTAGAGACAATTGGCCCATGGTTCCCTGTCTATAGAGGTGTAAGACAAGGGGACCCACTATCGCCTCTACTGTTTATTGCGACACTAGAATCATTGATCGGCCAGCTCGACTGGAGAAGATATGGTATAAGGATTGGAAATACATACCTAAACCACTTGCGGTTCGCGGATGACCTTGTGCTGTTATCAGAGACAGGAACTGAACTCCAGCTTATGATAAAATCATTAAACGAAGCTGGCAAATTAGTCGGTCTAGAAATGAATCTCAATAAAACAATGTTGATGACAAACAGCACCAAGAGATTAATTTTTGTTGACAATGAGACACTCAAGTATACAGATAATTACATATATTTAGGTAAACAAATTAGCTTCGACCACAGAAACAATGAGCAAGAAGTAGACCGCAGGACACAGCTAACGTGGAATAAATACTGGAGTTTAAAAGAAATTTTCAAAAGCGACATGTCAATAAAGATTAAAACTAAAGTGTTAAATTCTTGTATTTTACCATGTCTCACATATGCTATAGTCCATTCGCGTTAAGAAAATAGTGAGTCATCTGTGCAACTACAGGATAAGGGTGTATTCACAGTGGAGTAAAAGTACAATTTTTTTTTTATATTTAATTATTTTTAATGGAACAAAAATGTCTTAAAATTACTTAAATCACTAATCAGTATCGGTAGATTCTTCAGTTACATTTATTATGAAAGAATTTTGTTCTGCGTGTTCCATGACGTCATCCAAATGCCACATGGTATTTTCTTCTCGTATCACGTGGTCGCAGCACTTCTTCCAACGATTAGCGTCTATTAATGCTATTGCGTCATATAATAATTTTTTTACATCACTCATTTTGAACGTGGAGTTATTGGCACCGACATAATTTTTTATTTGGGCCCACACCAATTCAATTGGGTTAAGTTTGCAATGGTAAGGCGGCAGGCGAAGAATTGTAATTCCATTACTTTTGGCAGTCTCATCTATTAAATATTTATTATATTGTGGGGCGATTTCGGCAACTTTCACTAATAATTCTTTTTTTAAATAAGTCATGTCCACGGTTTTTCCTTTGCTTTGAAGCCAATCTATTATTTGCTGTTTGTTCCAGCTGGTTGTTGGTATTTTTTCGACTCTTACCGAATGGTAGGGAGCGTTATCCATGACAACCACACATCCTGGTTCTAGCTTAGGCATTATATTAATGAACCAATGAAGGAATCTTTCACCATCCATCTCTTCATGATAGTCTTTTGTAGACTTGGATTCAAATACTAGTAAACCATCTTCCACGAACCCTTTGTCGCTGCCAATGTGCAATACAATTAACCTTTTACCTTTTCCTGTCGGAGCCTTTGGACCGGTTGATAAGCCATCTAGAAAGGCTTGTCTTTTATTTTTTACCGTTGTATCCAACCATGTTTTTGTCTTTACGTGTCCGGCGTTTACCCACGTTTCGTCAAGATAGTAAATGGTTTTATTAGCGTCTCTGTATTCTTTTATTTGCCGAAGATATTTACGCCTCCATAAAACAATATCTTCCCTTTCGACTAACAATGTTCTATTATCCTGTTTATTGAAATCGAAACCAAGCTCGTGCAATATTTTATGAAGTGTAGTACGTTTGAAAACAGGAATATCTTCGTCAGCTTCGCAAATTCTCATAATTTTGTCCAATGTCGGGTAGTCGTTATTTAAATATATTGAGTGAACTTTTCTTCTTATTGCACATTTGTCTAGCTCATCTAATTTATCGACTGTGGATAGTCGAGCTCTTTTTTTCACGGGTGATTTTAAAGTGTTAGTATCCTTTTGTTCTTTAATAATTTTATAAACAGTATTTTCGGACACACCGCATGCACTTGCTGTTTTTATGACTATGCTCTCCATAGTTGCATTTAAATCACACAGTTTAAAGTACTTATAAACATTATAAATTATGCGTCTCTCTCCGCTATGGATTATTGATCCACTTTTATTCTTTCGAATTGGTGAAGTATTCATTTTCAAATTTTATTGTTGAAGAGTCACGAAAAATACACAACCGTTTTGTTCGAAGCTCAGACTTCAACTGGTCACTGTGAACTCAACTTTCTAATTTCTAGCATTTTAATTGGCTGGGGGGCGTGGCCAGGCCGGCGGACAACGATGACTCACTATTTTCTTAACGCGAATGGACTATAGTCAAACATGGAAGTTTAATAATAAGACCAAAAACAAACTCGCCATATGTCAACGGGGAATAGAGCGCAGTATGCTTAATATAAAAAAACTACAGAAGATACGACACACTAAAATAAGAAAAATTACTAAAGCAACAGATTTTGTAGTACACGCTCTAGCATTAAAATGGAAGTGGGCTGGACATGTTGCGCGCCTCCAAGATCAGAGATGGACCAAAAGGGTTACAATTTGGAAAGGCCCACAAGGCAATAGAAAAAGAGGAAGACCATACACTAGATGGGAGGATGAAATAAGAAATACAGCAGGCACCAACTGGATTCATAAAGCCCAATCGAGAGAAGACTGGCAAACTTTGGAGGAGGCCTTCACCTGTAGAGGGGTTCTTGCAGAAACTTAACTAACACTTTTTAAATATTCAAATTTTTGGGAATTTTGTAATTTCAACTTCTTTTTTCAATACTGCATAGAAATAAAGGCTTTTTTTTTTTATTTTTTTTTTATTTTTTTTATTTTTTATTTATTTTAAGTTTTGGTATGAGCACTCGCTCCCTTTTTCGTGCAGCAGCTTCCAAGGTTAAGATAGCCATGATGGTCACCAAACCTTTGTAGAGAACCGGCACGTTATGAAGAAGAATATACTCGTAGTTTATACATCTAACTAACACATCCTAACTAATATAAATTCAAAAGCGAGTTTGTTTGTTTATTGCGCTATCGTGCCTTAACTACTCTACCGATCGTCATGATCGTCATGGGATACAGAAAAGTATATAAAGTACATTTCATCCAGAAACAAACTACTGTTCCCGAAGGATCATCTAAAAATATAAAAAAATCAACACTAGACAGAAGACGCTTGGGAAAGCATGTCATCTAAGCAAACTTTGTGACACTGCGTATTAATAAAAAAAAATTCAAGTGCGAGTTGAACTCGCGTGAAGAAGGTTGCGTGCGATGTTACCTATCCGCACAATATTGAGTGATTTACCAAGTTATTTTAATATCATGGGCTTCTTATAGGTTTTCATATAATCTGTAAGTAGAAAACTAATTTCTGTATTTTTTCAAAATTTTAGGTTCAGTAGTTTCGGAAATAAGAAGGGGAGGGGGGAATGGTCGGACGAGTGATCCTATAAGGGTTCCGTTTTTTTATTCGGACGTACGGAACCCTAAAAAAACGTCGACTTCAACTGGTCCCGGGGTTTCCAAGAAGTATATCCTTAAAGGTCACCTTAGTTTTAGCGAAAATCGGCAATAGATGGAGATGGACTAAAATTTAATTGCTAAGTATCTTCGAGGTGTAGCAATAGCTTGATATAAAGTACTTATCTTAAAACAAAACATTAGGAAAATACATGAAGTCCCATAGGTCCCATAGTTATGTCCAGTCGAGTTTGCTGCAGGAATGTGGCACTTACGTATATTTATGTTAAAAAATAACTTTAGTCCCATAATTACCTAGCGTTTTAAGGAAACTCCTCTCAGCCAGAATCCTGCAATAAGTCTCCGCGTGATTATGAGGGGACAGCATGTCCAATATGTGCCGATTGTCCCCCCGGCATTCCACGGCCAAGGCGCCTTGACCGACCGCGTACAACATCTCCGAGCAAGGCAACACCTGTAGCAAAGAATACATAACGGTTCGAGCGGATTGCATTTTCAATTCCATGTGTATATTGACGGCTACACATAAAATGATAACTGTGTGTATAGCGTCAAAAACACATGGAAGAAACTTGAGGTTTGTCAAAATCACATGGAAAGAAGTGGGCTTAGTATAAAAGTAAAAGATAGAATTAAAGAATCAATGACATCATAAAACAGCAAAAATGGCGCTGAAATGGCCGCATGATTAGACAAAACAGGAATCAATGGGCTAGATATTGTGGAATGGTACCCCGAGAGGAAAACCTCATCTCAAATGGACAGATGACTTGGATAAGACTAACGGAGTTTGGCACAAAATGAAATGGAATCGCATTGAGTGTAAATCTTTGGAAGAGGCCTATGTCGCAAGACAAATTGGAGCTGTTACAAATATCAGCACTTCAGCAATAAAGGCTATTTTTAATTTAATTTATTTGTGTGTTAGCGTGAAGGAAAAAACCGCGAGGAACTCTTAGTGGGCCTCATATTCCGCCACTCCAACCACTTCTTTGTTATATAGTTGGTCAGTATCAGCTGGCGCCGGAATGACGTCATCGACGCCAGGTGCAGAGATAATCTGATCGTGTTATACGTTAAGGAACAAGGCATCTTAAGCACAATGCGAGAGGTGCTTAAATTGGCACATAATCTAAGCAAAGGCACACACGCAACTTACAATACCACTTACTCTTTGAATAAATAAAACAATACGTTACCTTGTTCACCCTGTGTCCCCATCCCATCCTCTGAAGACCGGCGTGTGCTAGCAAGAGAGCTGAATATTCACTGTTTTGGGCATCGAGTTTGCGAAGTCTCGTGTTGAGGTTGCCTCGTACGTCGATTACGGAAAGTTGAGGGTAGCACGCCTTCAACTGGGCCGTTCGGCGGAGTGACGATGTTCCTGTGTACATTCTTTGAATAACTATCTTTCAACAACCTTCACTTGAAATTACCATCAGCAGAACTGGCTTAGTCCCGAATACCACACGTAACGTTAGAACTCTCGGCCCCATCGACGTAATATCCAAGTAGATGGCTAATACCTATTTATTCACAATGCAAATTTTTCTTGCAACTAACTGAGGTGCGCGAACGCCAATTGGTCCGATCAAGGTCACGACGAAATTCTAATGGTCGTTACTGCCCGAACATTACCGGGCGTGGAATTATATAATATCTATTTCTCTAATGTGTTGTCTGAATGCGTTCGCCCTGTACTAGAAGTCTAGTTGGATATTACATCGATGCTCGGCCCTGAACTACTATTGACGGCTGCGCGAAAGTAGGTCGACGATGATAATGTGAATGAGTGAAGATTCTCCTCTTACCTACAACGGAACCAGTCGGTAAAGAACTTAAAGTGTGTTCTTTGAGTTCATCTCTCAGCACCAGTGCGTCTCTTGGATCCTCTCTGTAATGTCACAAATTGGTCACCGGTTAAATACAACAATCTAGACATTGCTCCTCATTAGTTACTGAAAATATATACAAAAAAATTTTTTTGGATATTACAACAGTATCAAATTTATACTTTGTCCCACAAGGATGTGCTTAGAGAACTTGTTGTATTTATATATATTTTAATACAATGTAATGCTTCGTTGGTCTTATAGTTTGGTCACAGCCGCTGGTACCACTGGGCCTTAGGTATGTGCGCGGCGAGGAGGGGGTGCAGAGCAAGTCGCTCCACTGTCAGTCCGTCACAGGGCCGTCTTTACCAGGGGGTGCAAGGGGTGTGGTGCACCCGGGCGCTCCGCGCCCGGGGGCGCCTCCCGAGCGCTGAGTATTTAGATATTTCATTGAACTTAACGCCATTGCATAGTTTTAAATACTTGTTATGACAAATACGTATGTGCAAAATTAAATATAAAAAAAATAGTCATCAACAATAATCATTGTTTTACTTTTATTAAAGCGCCTACACACGGTCCTAAAATTGGTGGCAATATCGGGGAAGTGGTGGGAAGCGCCCTAGATCGCTCCCTTGATCGCCTCATGTGTAGGCAAATCGTAATCAGTTTCCTCCTAACTCTGAAATCAGGGTCGTGCTCTGAAATCGGGACATGCACCCCCCCTGGTGTTGCTTGTGTCCTTAAGCGACTTTTTCGTCTTTGTCTTGGTTGCACTGTAGAAACTGCCAGAGTGATGCCTATTCTCTGATGTTTTGAGAGTGTCGGCGGCATCTTGATAGGCGAGCGCTTTGTTGCACGGTCGGTTTCACACTTAGTGGAAGGGACGTGTGTAGAGTAGCGGCCGATTTCATCCCCACTACCACGCTCCTGATATTGCCACAGATTTTAGGGCCGTGTGTAGGCACTTTTACGCTTTCGGCGCTTGTCATACCGCTCATGATGTGAAAGCTAAAATGACTCTTATTACTACACAAATAAAAACGCCTACACACTGCCCTAAAATATGTGGCAATATCGGGAAAGTGGTGGGGAGCGCCCTAGATCGCTCCCTTGATCGCCTCATGTGTAGGCAAATCGTAATCAGTTTCCTCCTAACTCTGAAATCGGGTCGGGCGAACCCACGATTTAGGGGCGATTATCGTCTAGGGAGCGTTGTCGCATCGTGTGTAGCGAAATCGGTGCCGATTTCACCGCAGTGTGTCTGCGAGGGCAGCGGCGACAAGACGTATTTTTGTGTTTTTAATTCTTATTCCGTGCGAAGACATGGCGAAGGAAAAGAAGCGAGAAGCCTGGACGAAAGTCAATGATCTCTTCAAGGAGTTCCTCAACACATTCTATATCCATTCTTAAAAAGTTTTCAGCTGCTTCCAAATTTCTCTCTTCCTTCTAAGAGGCCGTCCATTAATCACGTGATCTTTTTTTAGCATTTTTTAACTCCCCTCTCCCCCTTAGTGATGCGTAGTGAGCTTTAAGACTAACCCCCCCCCCCTCCCCCAACATCACGTGTATTTTTAGTACCTACAAAAAATACACTTTTCTTAAATCTTAAAATACAGTACTTTTTGTAATCTTTAAATACAGGTATAAACTATAATCTTGTTTTATTCTGAAATTAAGGACCATGATAAAAATGTCTAGACTAGGTTGCAAGTTGTTTTTGATTGCCATAAAAATAATGATAAACGAAGGGTGTAATCATGCGAAAAACATGTATTGTACTAGTACATGAACATATTTAATGTATATTGTCCTCGGACCACGGATTAGCAGACCAGGATAGTTCGCCCACTTCATGAATTCTTCTTTTGTAGTGTATTTTTATTTCGCCTTAGCCCACAACTCATTAAATTTTTTCTGAGCAATACTTTTTTTTCCTTTTTTGTGACTGACTTGCAAGTCAAAGTCACAAAAACGGGAAAAAACACTACACGCTGCTTTTCTGTTTAAAAATCGCGCGTTTGACGAAAAAATAAATACACGTGATATCTTACTACACCCCCGCCCCATTTGTGCTATTTTTGTGATTTTTGTCAAACCCCTCCCCCCCCCCCCCCCTTTCAAGCCTCACGTGATTAATGGACAATCCCTAAGGTGTTTCCATCTAGCTACAATATGGGCTTCTTCAAACTAGCAGTAAACAAATTCCTGCAAGGTCGGCAGCGCACATGCACCCCCCCTGATGTTGCTTGTGTACTTAGGCGACGGTAGCCACCTACTATCAAGTGGACCGTCAGCCTGTCTGCCACCTTTAATAATAATATTTAAAAAAAAGTTCATGGCGTTTCATCAACCAGTTCTTCCTTTTTCGTCTTTGACTTGGTCGCACTGTAGAAACTGCCAGAGTGATGCCTATTCTCTGATGTTTTGAGAGTGTCGGCGGCATCTTGATAGACGAGCGCTTTGTTGCATGGTCGGTTTCACACTTAGTGGCAGGGATGTGTGTAGAGTAGCGGCCGATTTCATCCCCACTATCACTCTCCCGACATTGCCACCGATTTTAGGGCCGTGTGTAGGCGCTTTAACAATTTTATTAAATGCAACACGCGCGCGGCAAAATCTCTAATCCAAAGATAGTGTATAACCTTTGACACAATGCCGCCCGGTCGCCCGCACTTGAAGCAAAATGATCTCTAAGTCAATAAAGTGTAAGTTCATTTGAAATGGGCGCGCGGCGGGGCGCGGCACCTGTGCGTCTGTCATAGGCGAGTAATTGTGCCCTTTGACATAGACGTCCGTGTGGCTGAGGGCGCAGGCTGAGCCCCGCACCCCGGCGCCGAATAGACTTAAGACGGCACTGGTCCGTCATCCACGCTTGCCTATGTCAGGTGCACGATAGATAAAACTTATAAAAGATGTGTTATGCCATATCTTGTGACACCAAAACTGTGAATTTATTAAATTAGCCCAATAAAACATTTTAAGATCAGTCCGACAATATCACTCTCATGAGAAATAGCGCTCTTTCCTCCTCTCCCCGCATTCGTAAGGAGCGGTACAGCGGTTTCGGCCAAACTTAACATTAATATTATAAATTATTTTTGCTTTACGAATTTTCTTAATTTTTATCGAATTTTAATGACATGGCAAAATGCGTTCATTTAGGCAGCCCGTCTGGTGGCAGTAACGACCCCCTTTCAGAATACCACCATGAAATAACATCATGTTTGTTGTAGTGTTTCCGTTAGTGAGTAACGGATGCCAGAACCCATTTCCTTAATCAGTGGCGTTGCTCGTGTTATAGCCCTCGGTAGCCACCTATCATCAAGTGGAAAAAATAGGCAATATAATGTTTCAATTACCTCTCAAATACAGCCCCTATAACAAGTCCTTCTGGCAGTGTCGTGGGAAGATCCTTTAGTGAATGCACCACAAAGTCTACAGAATCATTCCTCAGAGCATCTTCAAGATCTTTTGTGAACAGTGACTTCTCACCTATCTTTGGTAACGATACATCTAGTATACGGTCTCCTAATGTTGTCATGGTTACTGAAAAGTAGAAATATTCCAATGCTTTTTAAAAAAAAGTGTTCTCTCAAACATTATGAAAGTTGCGCTGCCATAGAGATTATAGATAATGGTGGCAATCAGGCAGATAATTCGGTTGGTGGTGGCTAGCATTATTTACATTATATACACAAGCAAAAGTATTAAAATGAAAACTTATTAGGACAAAAAGTAAGATAGGAGAATGTGCTCTGGCAATCTTTACGCTGCAAAATATAACAGCAAATGTGCTGTTATATTTTCTGTTAAAAAAATTCCCCAGTCACTTTTGTAACTTATGATTCATCATCATCTCAGCAGTGGGACATCCACTGCTGGACATAGGGCTTCGCATAATTTTCTAATAGGACCTGCATGGTTTATAAGTATGTATAAAACATGCAGGTCCTATTTACGTGTGCATGTGACGTAAAGCAGTGTCGTCGCGGGAGCGGACTCGGCCGCTCGCCGCGCAAGTAAACGGAAAAATAATTAATAAAATATGATGTAGATAACTCATCTCAGACCTTTTAATAAGCACGCCATATAATAATATATTAGTATAGAAACACAAATACTAAAGACCGGTCAGATTAGGGCTAAATTAATAAATTATGATTCTTAATTTTATAATTTAATATATACTTGATTTTTGTCTCTTACTTTATCTTTTACTTTTATTTTTATCTTTTACTTGATCATCATCTCAACCTTTGGACGTCCACTTTTGGACAAAAGCCTCCTCCCCTAATTTTTCAAAAGGACTGATCAGAATTATGCAGCCTGGGTCCACCGTCAATTTTTATTTTTAATAATATATTTTACTATCTGTTGCATGCGACTTCGTCTGCATCTCTTTATAAAATAGCTTTCTATAGGTGAAAGAATTTTTAAAATCGGTAAAGTAGTTTTTGAGTTTATTCATTACAAACATACAAAAATACATACATACAAATCTCTTCTCTATACACCATCAGTATATATATGTATGTTACGGTCGACAGGTTGACGTTCCACTTGATGGTAGGTGGCTGGCGTCGCCTATAACACAAGCAACGCCACAGGTGCTGCATGTGCGCTGTCGACCATAGTAGGATTAAGCATAAGAGATAAGGAAGCGCTATCCCTATATCCTTATAAGGAAGGGTTCTGGCATCCCTTACTCACTCACCAAAACACAATAGCAGATTTATGTTGTTATTTCACAGTGGTCTTCTGTAAGGGGCTGGTTACTGCCGCATGACAGGCTGTCAAATGACTGAGAAATGCAGAACGCCCTGCTACTACTTTCGAAATCCAGACCAACTTTGAAGAGTTCACTTCTGCTGTTGATCCAGCCGGGAATTGATCTCGAGACACTTTAAGACAGAGAGAATTAAGGCAAGCACCCTAACCACTCATCCAATGGGCTCCTCAATTAATGTATAAAATAAATAAATAATAAACATACCTATTTTGAATTCTTTATCAGGATGAATCTTTTTTAGACTATCAATGACAAAATTTGTTTGAATAAGAGCTAGCTGAAACATGGAAAGAGGATATTATTATTGTTTATCACAAATTAATTGCTTTAGTATCTATTTCCTCTGCATTAAGACCATTCCTTATAATAAGATTTTTAATTATTTATCTTCTCAGTGGCTATTTCTGTCTGCTAGAATACCAGTATCACTTCGTCCATTGCTGAAATATTGTGATTGCCACGTAAACTAAAGCTCTCAATCTATACCTACCACATTAAGAAACTGTAGTACTTTTTTGATAGAGGCATTCTTCACAAGCCATTGTGTGGCTTCCTAGGATGTGACTACGCTTGTGCATCAAGGGGCCACACTTGCACAGGATATGCATTGGTGATTCTTCTTCCTCATGGCTTCTGAACTAAACCTAAACTAACCTGGCACTCTCCTAAACTAGTGAGACCCATTATTTTAAAGTGTCTTATAATAGAGATGGTATATTTTCTAGCACAAAATATAGTACACAATTTTAAATGAATGTTTATTAAAAAAAAATATTTTATTTGAAACTCAAGGTTGTTATATGTAAACTTATTGGGCTTTCAAACACGAAAATTTAATAAGTTTATTTATTACTTTGATAATAGGGTAAATTTTGCACATATCAGATTCTAGCTACTGCCATCGATACTATTGCACACATAGCATGAGGTCGTAGTTCGACAATAGTGCTCGTAAGCATCGTAGCATAGCAGCCTTTCATACGATAGATAAGGCAGTGAAATCTTCACAAGGTCAAAATGTTGGAATCTCAAAAAAATGCACATAGCAGATTTTGGTTTGACAACAAAGATATATTTTAACTATTTGTAAAAGGTACTAATGAACTGTACTTTGGCTGAATCTGTTGTGCCGCACCTTAAGATGTTTTCTTGATGAAAGGAGAGGAGGGAAGACCATGAGATCACATGAGAGCAATATTGTCAGACTTGCTTGCAATATTGTAAAATGGTTGAGTCAGAGCTTTCTCTACATTCATCAGTAAATATGTGAATTTTACTTATCAAGGTATAATCATATACTTATCATTATATTTAAATTATTTTTAATGAAGGTAAAATAACAATTTTGATGTCACGAGATATAGCACAGCCAATCTCTGGATATTTTATTTCTTGTGTTTTTAATATAGGCAAGCTTGGACAACAGACAGACAAAACGGAGTGCCCTGCTCTGCACCACGCCACGCTGCTCACATATCTAATGCCGTACAGCGGCTCTGGTCAAACTTTACTTAACTCTATATATATAAAAATGAATCCCCTTTTCCCTTGGTCACGGCATCACGCGTGAACGGCTAGACCGATTTTAATTCGGTTTTCATTAATGGAAAGAGGGATAAACGGGGAATGTTCTTATATATATAAAAATTGCACCACGGGCGAAGCCAGGGGCGGGCCGCTAGTAATATATGAAATTGTAATGCAGGCCTAATTTTTCACAACTTCAGGCATTTTTATGTAGGAATGATGCAAGATGGCTTAATTAAAAAAAATATACTTTACACTAGCTGAACTTGGCCATGCTTCACTGCGGCCCATACAGCGGTGGCGTGCAGTACTGGACACTGCTTATATACAATAACATTGATCGTAGCATGATGTTATATAGCCTATACCTTTCCTCGATAAATGGACTATTCAAAACCAAAAAAAAATCAATTCGAACCTGTAGTTTCTGAGATTTGCACATTCAACAAACTCTTCAGCTCTATATATTAGTAGTATAGATTATCAAATAAACTACTGTAAAAAGGTAGATACTTTCTGTTTTATGTTGTGCACTTGAACTTATCCAGGTTTATTAAGTATTCTGTAGCCAAGATTAAACATACCAACCAAGGAATATTAACAAGAAAAAATAAAAGTTTAAATGTCCATTAAAATTTATTAAGATTTAATATTTATATTAAGATTTAATGAATTCAATAATTTAAATCTATACTTAAATTATAAAGAAAGAAAGTTCCAATCGCATCTGCCAACCTTGCTCTCTTTGCTTCACATAGATGCAATTTTTCTGCAAATTATGTACATAAAAACTTTTCTTTTTTATCGTTCTTTCCATTATTGACAACTGTATCAAAACTGTATCAAATGTTTTAGAAGAAATTAGTGGAGAAAGACAGAAGGGAATAAGTTTATATTATATAAATTTAAAACAGTAAATAAAAAATCTAAAACAACTGTAAGAAATACTTTACAAATGTATTTGTTACAGAATACATTTGTACAATTTCAAATATTAATATTCAATATTACTAAAATTCAAATATTAACATAAAGATCAACTCATTGTTACAAAATATTAACAAAAAATAAACTTCTACTAATGCCGCTAAAGGTCAATTCTCTATATAATCAATGACACTACTATCATAATGTACTATACCATATCATTAGTCTAAAATAGCAATGAAGATAATAAACACTTACTATCAAATAAAATATTATGTTTTGGTTGACTATTGTCTATATATATTTTTGTCTAAGCATACTTTGCACAAAATTTACATACCTCGCTCTTCCTTGAACCTACACGTATAACATTTTGTTCATTTTCCATTGCTCTCACTTTGCAGAGATCTTTCCTCAAATAATTATTTTAAGTACAATCAACTAATTTTGAGGTTATATAATGTATCACACAATTAACAGACAATTAGTTATCCATGTAAATTATAATAGGAGAACTTGTCACTATCACTGTAGTGGACAAGTTAATTAATTGCAAACTAAAGTAGTAACTAACTAATACATAGAGAATAATAAAACTTGAAAAAACCAATACATAAACCAAATTCCCCTCTACTAAATTGTCAAATTGTCATGATCATACTCAGAGTAAATAAACTATTTAGTCATTGTGATCATAGTAAGTTAGTAAAGTACACGACACGTGACTTAAACGTCAATGTCATACAAATGAACGATTCTGATTCAATCATGGTGTAGTATAATATTCTGTGGTCATGGAATAAAGAATATAAATTCAAATATGGGTGGATTTTGAATTAAAAAGAAAATTGATTTAGCTCTATATCCTAGTCAAAATGGAACCAAGAAATGGAAAATTAGCCATTTCACAAAGTCGTGACACTGCCGCTCACATTTTAAGATACCTTTATTTATTTAAGCCTTAAAGCCGACCATAATATTTATGGTCGACAGACAGGCTGACGGTCCACTTGATGGTAGGTGGCTACCGTCGCCTATAACACAAGCAATGACTACAGGTTCTGTAAACTACATCAGTAGGATGAGGGATGGTTAGGGAAATGGGTTCCGACGTCCCTTACTCACTCAACGAAACGAAATAGCACACATGGTGTTATTTTACGGTGGCCTTCTGTAAGGGGGTGGTTACTGCCGCCAGACGCGCTGCCCAAATGACTGCGAAACACAGTGTGCCCTGCCACGACCTTCCAGACCAGTCAACTATGAACAGTTAGAGCACTTATTTGCTTTTCATTTGCACTACTCTTCATTGAAGTGGCCGTGGGTAGGACACAGTACGGACAGACGGCCGCTGGAGCCAGAAGGTTTCCAAGTGGAACGGGCAATCGCATTGTAGGATGTCCCCTCACAAGGTGGACAGACAACCTAAGAAGAGCCGCGGGTCGACTGTGGATCCAGGCTGCTTCTGACCAGTCCTTTTGGAAAATTAGGAGGTAGGCCTTTATCCAGCAGCAGATGCAGATGTCCTACTACTAAGACGATGATGATGAGTGAGCACTAAAATGCTATTCCTGCGCATGATTTGACCGCCCTAGTAGAATATAGGGCTATCCGCTTATGGCCAATCACCAATTAACAGCTAATAAATAAAACAAGTGCGTTAACAAAATTCTTTATTTATCAAATAAAACAAAAGGACACATATTTCTGATACAACTACTCTCTCTACTATAAATTTCAAGGAAACTACAGATTCAAATAAATGCAAGCAAATAGTTTTATTGCATACTTACAGTAAATTATTAAATTATTACAGTACTTATTTATAAATTTCTAAAAATAAAAAATTAGGCTAAGTTATGATTTATTTCAATGGTTCCGTTTGTCCATTTTGGTCAGATTCATCATCGGATGGAATTAGTTTTTACCATATCAAAAACCATTTTCATGTGTATTCATTAGATCACTATGTTCATTTCTAAAGCCTATAGGTCATTTTTAGATGCTGCAATGATACAAACAGCATAATTCAATTAATGATTAAGATATTCCTAATCCATGTGCTTGGACAATAGAGGTGAGGGGTGTGAACTGCACTAAATAATGGTTCATAAATTGGCCAGAATGGCGCTTGTGTAACATTAGTATGGTTGGTTAGTTGCATGGTTCATGAAACTACCATAAATAAAATACTACTACCGTGGACACTTTTCAATGGTGGCCAACGGACACTTTCTCATGTATAGAGTTCATCCTCCTTATCTCTATTCTCCGTCTACATGTGACACGCGCTTTGTCACAGAGTAACTACTCTGTACAAAAGTAGTTTCTGTTTTCTGTTTAATCAGTTTTATGCGAGCACGCGGTTTATGTTTTGTTCTGTATTCTGGTGCATTGCATAGTTTAAAAAAATGGCAAACTCCCAAATACATTTTTATTGATTATAGATTTTTTGAGTACATATACAAATAAATTATTGTAAATGATTTGATCAAATTCTTGCATAAAATTATAGATATTTACTGTTATTGAAAAGTAATAAAAAATAGACCTTATTCAATAAGCGGTGATTTGACTGATGCATTAAAAAAAATACGTTTTTTCTGCCGCCATATTTCGCTCTTGTCCTTTAAACAAGAATCCGACCAAAATGGAATCTGTCAAAATAACACTAAACCATTACACTCATTACACACACACACAAAGCGATCATTATAAAATCACAGTTTCTTTTGTTCAGTACAATTAATTATTCACTTAAACTACATATTTATTTCGATTGAATTTAAGTTTCATGGTGGGGGTAATTAAGAAAACTAAGTAAAAAAAAAACTAACTGAAATATGTGAATCCACTGAGATAACTAAGAAAATATTTACAGCGACTCTTTGTCTCAGAGCGGCCTGAGCGATAAAAGCTGACCTGCTGATGTGATAAAGAATTCCAACCAATCACAATTTGGGTCTTTTCAGATGCACTGCATTTAGGCTGCAAGCTATACTCCATCTAAACCTTTTATTTCACTTTTGACAGCTCGAGTTAGCGACGTCCTAATGCGTTAAAGAATCGATTTTATTTATGAAATCAATTTAATAAATTGATATTGACAGGGAACCCTGTAAGCATGCATGACCGCGTCTCCTTCAGTCGCCCGCAGCCCGCAGGTCGAGCACCGCGCCAACACCAAACGTGTCTATCGCTAGAATTGTGCAATCACAGCAAATAAAAATTGAATTCGTATCCGATAGTGACGAAGTTATCAGTCAACGCATACAAGTTACTTTTTAGAAAAAAATTCGCTGTGAACAAAATTGCAAACGCGGCTAACATTGTTAATTGATCTATTTAAATATAAATTCAAAAATCGCCTTGTGAAATTTGAAAATTATGAGCGATTGAAGTTTTGAAAATAGCCACGGCGCGCTCAAAATCTAAGAATACTAAGGGTTAAGGGGATACATAAAAAAATCGAAGCAAATAAAGCTAACAACAGATAACAGGCTAAGAGGCATCGATTAAGGCAAAAATCATTGCAATCGGCTTACGAGAATCCAGCCAACCAGGCCTCTGAAGTTGCTTTCTGCGACGAAAATTTAGAACCGCAACACAGTACAAGTCGAGTCACGTCATCCTCGCCTCGAAAAGTAGAAGGGTTCTCAGTTTGAAAATTAAGGCACGACTTCCGTAGCTTTTAGAATAATTTTAGTTCACAATTTTATTGACACCAAAATAATTTATTTGTCAAACCAAAATCTGCTATGTGCAAAAAATATACTTTGAGATTATATTTGAAACTGAAGGTTGTTAAACGTAAACTTATTGGTCTTTTAATAGTTTTATTATTTTGATAATAGAGTAAATTTTGCACATACCATGTTTTATTAAGAGGTCGTAGTTCGACAAATAGTGCTTATAGTGCATTTGTCTAGAATTCTTTGAAGGAAAATTAGAGAACCTAAAAAAAAAATGAAACTCGGGCCTAGTGGTACGAGATTTGCAACATCGGAAAAATCACTAGTAGCGTCGTTTGAGATTTCTAAATTAATAGCACAATCTAAAAAACCTCACACAGTCGGAGAAACACTCGTGAAACTGTGTTTGATCAAAGCCGTCGAAGAAATTTTGGGATTAGAGCCCAAGAAAAAATACAAGGCATACCTCTGTCCGATAACACGCTCAAAGCTCGAATTGAACTTATGTCAAATGATAAGGAGCAACTTGTTTCAAGAATCAAAAAGTCGCCATTTTCGCTTTGCAGTGTGATGAATCGACCGACATTTCGAATTATTGTCAACTACTTGTTTTTGTTCGCTTTTTAGACGACAACAACATAATTAAAGAAGAATTATTGATTTCACGGGAACTGAAAACAACATCAGAAGGTATCGCGTCATGAACTCAATACCAGAATATTTTGAGAACATCTTATGTGGGATAAAGCTCGAATTGAACTTAAGGAGCAACTTGTTGCAAGAATCAAAAAGTGTGATGAATCGACCGACATTTCGAATTGTTGTTAACTACTTGTATTTGTTCGCTTTTTAGACGACAATAACATAATTAAAGAAGAATAATAATTATTGATTTCACAGGAACTGAAAACAACATCAGAAACTGAAACGTCATGAACTCAATATCGGAATATTTTGAGAATGGTGCTCCGGCAATGTTGGGATCACGTTCCGGGCTATGTGACGTTAGTAAAGCAGAAAAATTCTAAGGCAATAACAACGCACTGTATTATACATCGCCAGGTGTTAGCTTCTAAGACTCTTCCTGGATGCCTTAATGATGCACTGCAAATGGCCATAAAAGTTGCAAATGTTATCGAAAGCACCGCCTTAAATAAACGCCTTTTTAAAAAATTGTGCACTGAAATGGACTCAAACCATGAGGCACTTCTCTTTCACGCAGAAGTTCGATGGTTATCGAAGGGTAATATGTTGGGAAGATTATATGAACTGAGAGCAAAGGTTGAGATGTTTCTGGTTGACAAAAAAAATTAACGATTTGTTGAAGTAAAATAAAATAACTTCTAAACAGTGGCGTAGCGTAGTGGGGGCGGCAGGGGCGGCCCGCCCCGGGCGGCAAAATTTCACAATAAATAATAAAAAAAAATGAATTTTTTAATATGTATTTTAATTCACAGTTGCCATAAGCAATGCCAACGGTGAGAGAAGTTTTTCAAAAGTGAAATTGATTAAAAATTATTTAAGATCAACAATGAGTACTTTAAGACTAACTAATTTGGATATCTTGTCTATCGAGCAAGAGGTGTGTGATGCTATAGACATTGATGGTGAAATAAAAGACTTTGCTCTTAAAAAAAGTAGACGTATAGTTTTTAATTCAAGGCGGAAGTTTGGTTCTTATTCTCGCAAGTACTTATATTATTTTTTAATAAAAATAAAAATATTACATAATGGTATATTTCTAGTTTTTATTCAAAATTGATTTGCGTTTTATATTCAATTAGCTTATTATTTAATCTTATCGATCGTCAAGTTCTACCTAATTTTAAGTGATAGGCATTCAATGTATCTAAGTGGTTGAAGTAAAAGAATTTTTGTATGTAAAACTTAGATAAACTTTTCTTGCCGAAAAGTTCTCTAGAATTAATGTATGTAATGTACGAGTGTAGTATATATTAAATTGAAATACCTAAATAAGAATTGTCTTTCGCCCCGGGCGGCCGACACCCACGCTACGCTATTGCTTCTAAACCACCCAATGGATTTTAATTCGATTTTTACTAATGGAAAGAGCTTTACATAATTTGCAGAACAAAACCGCTAATATATTATAAACAAAATGCAAATAACCAATTAAATTAATTTTTGAAAAAGAAATTAGAAGGAAAAATTGGATTCTTTTGACTTCTCTTAATCATCCACTTCTAAAAAAAACTAACATATAAACAGTTGAAACCTTATTACCTAAACCTTTACAGTTGAGAGTTGCACAGGCTCATCACGGAAAATTTTCCTGAGACCTAAAGTTGCATCCCAGCACTGGGACACGAACATATATATTCATATGTTACCTTTTCTCTTACTTTACACTAGCTTATACACCGCTCAATCAAGTTAAAAACTATTTTAAGACTTCTTACCGCTCCTTAAAACTCTTCGGTTTGCCGAACAATCAACCGTTTTATTCTTTCTGTTACTCAATCTAACATTCACTGAGGTCTCTGAAACAGAATATTGCATACTTAGTCCAGTAAGTACTAGAAATAACTATATTGTATAAGTATTGGCCCAAGATCCCAGGCATGCCAGACATAACTTATTTTCTAAAGGACAAAATGTGGGGATTGGTCCTTTTACTGATTTACATATGCGTAGAAATATATAGAGACTAACAAATCTTTATGGAATTTATCTTTATGTAACTAATGTTTTATATAAAACCCGAGACGCGAGACGTGTGGTGCAGGAATTCCATTGTCCTGTATGCTGGCCTATCTTATGCACAAAGAGTACATTTCTTGCACCCTGCATATGGGTACTATTGACCAATGATAATAGGCCTTAATTATTTGTTTTACTAAAAAAATATTATGACCCCTGAAAGTTTGTTTACTTTCTTTTAATTGTCTTCATGGCATTGCTTTAGAATAATGAGGAATAACAGGCAAAAGACAAAGTTTTTTTAGATTAAAAAAATGTGAATAACTTTGCACAAATGAATTCGATGATCAGTAGTTAAAATTATTTGTTTAAAAAATAAAAACTCACTTTTGACAACTTTAGTTGAACTTTTTTTAGATTTGTCTACACTTTTTAATTGCTCCCTGAGTGTTCTCTTGGACTTTGCATCATTGTTTGTTTGTTTTTTATCTATTTCAGTCTTATTCTCAGTCATCCGTCTACTCCTCGTTCTACCAGAAATAGGTTCTACCTTCACACATTTGTTTCTTAGAATTCTAACCGATTTTTCTCGAGACTCCCTCTTCACTGACTTTTCCTTTGCTAATTCTCGTTTTTCTTTCTCTTCCCTTTCTTTTTTGATTCTGTCATATTTAATCATAACTGGTGTATATCCTTTCAATTCTTCGTTCCCTTTGAATGTTTTTCCTGAGGACTTCTTCTTAAAATTGGCAACGACCTCTTTCATTGCATACGTAGGATTTGAGCCCTGCAAATAATCTTTTTGCTTTAATGGCGATTGCAGATTGTGTTCATCACTCTCTTTCGAAGCATTCGATAGTTTTCTAATCATATATTTGCATGTGTCATCATCATCAACTACAGTTCTGTCTTTTCGCAATAGATCCTCTGGGTTCCCGGCTAAAATTTCTGCCCAAGTATACTGCCTGGCTGAGCCCATGAAATTACCAAACTTTCCTATGCTATTCCTGTGTGCTCTTTTGCGACGTTTCTGAATCTTCTTCTTGTTCGACCTGAGATTTTTGGGAGATAGTTTTTTGCCTAAAACGCCGTGAGGCATCAGAGATTTCTTAAGACGGGCGACTAAGTCAGCATCGGACACAAAGAAGTTTCTAGAGGTGCATGGTTTGCGGATTCCATCGCTTGAAGAGTTCAATGTTTGCCTCAACAACTCCAGACGTAAACCACTTTCGAATGAACAGATATTCTCACGCTCATAAGACTTCTTAATCCCATTTCTAGCCATTAAATCAGTCGAATTTTTAGAACTTTTTATGCTTATGCGGGAGTTTTGCAAAAGTTTACGGTTGAAAGAAGACGTCACTAACAGGTGGTCAAAATTCAAAGACAACTCCTTATTATGGTTGAATCCGCTCTTTAACAATTCATTTTTAAACAAGCTTCTACAATATTCATAGTCAGGCGCTTCGGTAAAGTCCAAACTGGTGACATATTCAAAGAATTTTTCAAGAAATTTTGGATAAAATTCTGTTTTGAAACAGGTTTTCAACAGAGATTTTATGTCACTCATGAAATTCTTCTTCAAGGCATGCACTAAATCAGGCTCCAGGGCTTCCTTAGTTTTCCACGGTAACATACCAGTTAACCAGTCAAGTATGTTGTAACCTAGTGTCTCCAAATCAGATCGCCTCGAATGGGCACCAATATGGGAATCTCTGGAGCTATATTCCAAAGTCCCGTCGTGGGCTTTTCGAGCGTCCATTCCGAAATCTTTATGGCGACCCTCGGAATCCACAAATTTAGAGGCCAAACCATAATCCAACAAATATATTTGACCGTTTGATTGTGACATTATCGCTTCATTGTAAATTTCGTTTAAGCTCCCCTCTGCGTTACTTTTATTTATCATCTGACTTTTATTAGTTTTATTATCTGAATCTTCCTGAAGCATAAAATTCTTACTTCCGAAATCATCTAAAAGTTTTTGATAGGACTGATCCGAACACACAGAACTGCTCAGGTCCTCGTAATTAACGTATTTGGAGAGTTGACGCAAATTGAACGCGTGATGTCTAAATACTCTGGTTTTATCCTTCTCACACAGGAATTTTGTGAATTTGGTTTTAACATTTGCCAGTCTTTTTTCCAAGTCAGAATTATCTTTTGAATCCATAACAAAATCCTCATCCTCATAATAGTTTGATTTAGATTTGACTTTTTTGGCTCTTCTTTGCTTCCCAGATAGTACAGTTAAAGTTTTTGTTTCTTTTTGATAAGAAGGTGGGCCAACAGTTGATGACCTGGTTAGTAACTTAGTGTCAAAACCGAGCATTAAATTTGAACTTTTTATATCCGAATGTGTGTATCCTTGCCTGTGCAAAAATTCCAAGACATCCAATATTTGTAAAGACAGTATGAGAACATTTTTCATGTCCAAAACGCGTGTTCTGGTGAGGATCTTGTGTAAATCTATATCATAACGAGGAAGCACTAGGAATCTGTACTTGATTCCTGTACTTTCGTTTACATATGATCCACTTGCCACATATGTGGGCATTCCAAGACGTCGCAGATTATTTCGCTGACGCCATTCTTTAACTGAAAAAACAAAAAAAATGTTTTTCTTTGATATATTCTTAACATAAAGTCCTGGACGAAGTTGCAGGTAAAAATAGTTGACAGACAGGCTCCACTTGACGGTAGGTGGCTACCATCGTTTATAACACAAGCAACGGCACAGGTGCAGATCATAGCAGGATTAAGGATAAATAAGGGGATAGGATAATGGGCTCTGGCATCCTTTACCTGCATTGAAACAGAACAAAGTCATATGCTGCTATTCACGGTGGTTTATTGTAAGGAGGTGGTTACTGGTGCCAGATGGGCTGCCCAAATACTTTTCAAATCCAGACCAGAGATAACTTTGAAAAGTTCGTATCCATAGTTGACTCTGCTGGAAATCAAACCTAGCACCCCTGAGACAGAGCGTTAAAGCAAGCACCTTAAACACTCATCCATCAGACTCATCAAATATTATACTTGTTTTATATATTTATGCATTTATTTCCACATGTAAATATTTATTTATTTATAAAAACTTTACTACAGAACTTAATCAATAAGCTTAAAAATAATGTAGTTGATGCTGAAATTTTTTATTACTGTGATGAGAAAGCTTTTTCTTTTGGGGCAGTCATTTACTATTTTTTCTCAAAATATATATTATCTGTATAGGTCTGCCCGATTCAAACTTTTTTAAATATAGTCCATGACACTGTATTTTTATCTAAGTTTTAATTTTACTCCAACAAGTCAAATTAAACTACGGAAATAACGCTTTTCTGCTAAAACCTCGTCTTAAGTTCCTGCACTGGAGTATCGCCTCAAAACTGCAAGTACTTACATTATAATTAGCGGAAAAGCAATTTAGTATTTATTGAAAACTTTTTTCGCTTATAGGTACTGGGCGTTTGTTTACTCACCTTTGAATATCTGAGCAGTTCTGATGAGACAGTGCATCTCGACAAACAGTGTCCCGTTAGTATGAGGCTCCACTTTCACAACATATCTTGCATTCTGTTGTGTCACATCATCATTTAAGTCATCGGAAACTAAATATATTCGCCCAAAACTTCCTCTGCCTGAAAAATTAACATAAAAGTTGAATTAATACTTACTACCATTTACATTTCAATAACAAATTTTGTTTGAGTAAGAGTAGACTAATCAAATGATTCTTAAAAGTAGGGACACACTTAAAACACATATTTTTTTGGAAATTTTTATATCTTGAAAAAAGTAATTTTTGCAGCTCATATAACCCAGAAAACTCATATAGTCGCATTTTTAATTCGATGGACTAAAAGGACATTTGTTGGGTTGCAATTTTATTGTAATGTAAAAATAGTGTTGTATCCTGAGTGATCGAGTATTAGGTAAACATCTTATTTTATAATAAAAGTTTGCTAGTTTGAATTTGGTTTGATCAGTAGCATAAGTAGTGTGGATTTATAATTGTAGTGACGGGAATGGATACTTCAAGATACCTTTATTTACCTGTTTTGCAATAGAATGCAGTGAGCGCATATTTATATGCTGAATAGTATTATATTTATATACTGAATGAATACCCAAATAAGTATTATAATATTATTATAAGAAATGTCCCAGAAACTTGAAAACATGAAAGTGATCAAAAAAATATCGTTTTAATCTTCCGTCGCCTTGAAAATATCCATTTTAATTGATAACTTATCGAATAATAGCAACCTATAGCTTATTCAGCAGTTTAATAGCTGAATAGCGCTAATCAATGACTGTGAAACACAAAGCGTTTACTCGACAGTTGATATAGTCAATAGTCTATAGTACGGTCATTCTATGAATGCGTTTTTGACATTTCTTTATGTCCATTGCATAAAGTTCATTTCCGAATAAACAATACAGAAAATGTATGGAATTGACACCTGTCAGAACAGCACTCTTATAATGGCCAGAGTATAATCGTAACTTTATTCGGACATTGTGAAACAAGCCCTAAATCTATTTACATAGAAAGTATAATATAATATAATAACATGGAAGTAGCAGTTACATTCATGGTTTGGAAGGACTTTAGTATATCGTACATCGAATTTAGGGCTCCCGATTTTTTTATGAATAGCTATGATGAATACAAAATAAATTATGGTGACAAAAATTTTCGGAGCTTTTAGGTATTATGAAAAAAAAAAAAAAATTTCAACTCCTAACCTAACCGTTCCAAGTCAGATTTGCTCTGATAGTGGAATCGGGCAAGAGAGGTTTTGGACTATAAAACAAGTCGAACAAAAATCATTTAGTGAAACTAAAACGTAGTGATTAAGTACTTATATTCTCTTTGAGTGAAACATTACAGTGAACAGATATTTTGTTTAATTATCCATAAATATTTCCAATAAATTGAAACCATGTGCGAAATTTACACAATAACAATTAGGTAGAATGTTTCAAAACAAAAGTGAAAAAAAGTGATGTTTGTGTTTGTAAGAGGTATTGAATGGTTTTGACAGGTATGAATTTTCTATACAAAAGTTGAAAATTTTAAAAAATATTACAAAAAAACTAAAAAGCTCCGAAAAAAATTACCACCACAATTAATTGTCTATTCATCATAGCTATTCACAAAAAAATCGGGAGCCCTAAACTCGATGTACGATATACTAACGGACAGCCCATGGTTTCACCAAAATACGGGAACATTGATCTTACAGTCATTGATAAAAAAAATGTGAGATCAAAGTGATGGGCACTTCGTCTCAATATATGTAGGGCAACACAGAGTAGTTGAGCTGTTACTTTTCTGATGCAAGAATTCAATTGTGACTGCTGGCAAGGTGGTCTATTATAACTGCAACTTATGCAAGTTTGACCTGGGTTGTTGCGTGTATAACAACTGGATGTTGTTATAGATTTTGAATACAAATTGTAGTGTCCTTAATAGAAGCACACACAGCATATGATGCCGGGGTTTTTGTTAGTGTAATAGTAATGGATAGTCATTTGGATAGGCCATCTGGCGGCAGTAACTAAGAGACCACCATGAAATAATAACATGTGTGCTGTTGTTTCGGTGAGTGAGTAAGGGATGCCAGAGCCCATTTCCTTATCCCTTCCTAAACCTTGCAGCATTTGCAGTACCTGTGGTATTGCTTGTTTTATATGCGACAGTAGCCACATAACATCAAGTAGACTCTAGCCTGTCTGTCGACTTTAATATAAAAAAGATAACCCACTCTTGGCTTCGTAAGGATGTAATTTTTTCCACTAGTGAAAACCGTATAAAAATCCATCAGGTGGTTTAGAATTTACTGCCTAACATATTAGAGATATCATGTCATGTCATAACATATCATGTCCTCTATTGCATTGAACCTGGAACGGTTCATTTGCGTTCTGGAACTAGTTCCTTAAACATGTCGGCGGTTCTGTCAGTGCACATGTTCGCTGCAACATATCCAAGCAGTTCATCAGAGACGGAACGACAGGAACTATGAAACGATCTAGATAGATCGTTCGGATTGAAACGATATAGTTCTGACTGCATAAGTTCTCAGAACTATTATGATCCGGAACTACTCATGTCTATACCATATATTTGATCGTCTATTACATAATCAACGTCACACGTGCTGCAAGTGAATTGCCAACCCTAGTAGGATTAAGGATAAGGGATTGGGAAGGGATAAGGGAATGGGCTCTGGCATCCTTTACTTATTCACCAAAACATAATAGCGTGCATGCTGTTATTTCATTGCTAGTAAAAATATTCAAGTACTTACCAATTGGCTTTCCAAGGCGCCATTTCTTTTGCTGCACATCCGTAAAAATGATACCGGGCTGTAATGCTTTATCATTACAAATACTGACATCCAAAGTAGGTGATTTTTCTGGAATAACTTTTGTCTTCTTTTTTGGGGGCTCTGGTGGAGGGGTCACGTCTGTACATCGGCGCGGCATGTCAAATTCTAACACCGAGTTCAATGAGTTCAACACACGTCCTTGTATTATGTATTTTCAAAGAATCTGCAATGGATATGCATAGAGTAAGCTTCGCGACATAAATTTTAAGAACTATACAATTTAGCGATAGTAAACTGTAAAAGTAATATGTAATATAATCACTAAAAACAATAAAATCCGAAAATGGTATGTATCTAAACAACCAAATTTTCATATGCTTGTATGTATTAATTTGTCAATATGGCAACCAATATGTAATATTTTTGGAAGATATTTTACAAACACATACTAGTTGTTGTAAAAGGTTGAAGAAACAATTTAAGTTTATTTAAAAAGAAAATACACACAAAATATTTAGATTATCTATCCAACTAAGAACGCCATGTTGTTAATAATGTTAAAAATCGTTAATCGTTGACAGACAGCAGCAATATCGTCACTTGCCAGTACTAAATTTTTGATTACCTACCGACCTACCGTATGTATTCCACAGATTATAAAGACTACTATGTTGTTTCACAAATGTATTCTATCGAATGGTAGGAACCATAAAAATAATGCACTCAATACCTACGAATAAATAATACTCAGGAAATGTAACTGCGCTCAAAAAATGACCCAACGAAAATTGTGTACAAGTAGGCGGGGCTTAAATGTTGTGTACAGCGCGCCACTAGTCGGACCAAAGATGTTGCATTAGTCTGTACCTATAGATGGATCACAAAATGCAGCAATATTTTATTCTTTCTAACACCTTCAAATTGTCATAAGATTGAAAGAGACATACATATATAATCTGTCGGGTCGAAGTTGAGTGAATGTCTCCATTTTGACTATACAATGCAAGCTAAAGTTATAGCGTATAATAGTGCTGTGCATTTTTATTGATAACTAGATATCGTTGATATAGATTTTAAATATATGACGGATAAAAAGTATGGCTAAATGCGTTTCAGTGTACTGTTTGGTTATTCAATATAAATAAAATGTGGGTGCGTACTGGTACTCGCCGCATTGCTAATCGGTTGTATGAGATTGTATGCAACCTCTCGTATTTATTTCACCAAAATATTTCAAAAGAATAGTTATTTTTTGAGTAGAAATATTTAGAATCCATCCTTAAGGGGTAGAACGGGAGTAGGTTTTTATTACGAGAGAAAAAAAACTCGATAATCTTAATCTGTGATATCGTTTCATTTTAATCTGTGATATCGTTCATCTGTGATTCGTCAACATTTTAATTTAAAGACTTGCAGTTAATGTTGACGCTTGGGTATCCACATATTTATTAGTAAGTTTTCTTTTTCTGGGTAATTTCTGAAAAGAAATAGTTTTTGGTTATTAATGATTCAAAAGATTTTCATAATTTTCATAGATTGAAGCATAACTTCTTTATAACTTATAGATATTACTTACTGGTTTACACGATGGTGGTAATTTTAGGAATATTGTCGGCACTGCATACGAGTGTAGAATTTTACGCTGATATCCTTGGCGAAAGCAAGAATCTTCAAAGTTCATCGAGCATATTCTTGTATATTGCGAAGCTCTCCAATCGTCGGCTTTTCTTACATTTTTTGTCCACGTTTTTTTTTAAATCGATATCGGTGGGAAATCTGTTATAAATTGATAAAAATTACTTTCAACCTGCAGTGAATGCTAGAAATTGTCAACAATCTACTAAAAATAAATTAGTTATCGATATCGATAAACTTATCAAGATCAGACTACAGCACTATAAAGCAAGACAAATGTCAAATATTCCGATTAACTTTGGTTTTTGTAAATTTTAGTTATAAACACCAGCTTTTCTTTAAATAAATCAACCTTAGAGCTATGTATGCATGTACAATGATTCATTTTTAGTAAATAATTATAAAAAATTGTTTACAAAACACCAAAATTAATGAGTGCGAGCTGTGCGACTTACCGGTGAAATGATATGTTTCCATTATTCTCCTTCAAAACACCCACTCTACTTGGACAAACGGGAACAGTACAAGCCATTCTTGGCAAGCAACAGATTTATGAAATCACACTTTCAGATTTTTAAGTATTTTAAATCACATAAAGCTAAACGCGCTTGTTAACCAGCATGATATAAACAAATATGACGTTGCCTATTTTATGGCGCGCAGCGTTTTTAGACGTCATATTCGGCTATTGTTATCTCTTTTTAACATACGACATGCAGCCATTAAAAAGACGGGTATCGAGTATCGAAGGAATCTTCAATTTTTATTGTTCCATCTATACACTAATACAATTATCTTTGAGTCGGACATTTTTCTTGCAAGCGAACACACGTCAAATCTTCGTGTACGTTTTCATCACTGTAAATCAGTTATAATCATCATGCCAGGTTGTGTTGTGTAGTGGTGCAAGAGCCATACGAGATTTAACTGTTCAGGGATCACTTTTCACTCGTAGTCGCAACATTATAATTATAATCAAAAATGTTTAAATACGCTCTTAAATCGGGGTGGTCAATATTATGCAAAATGAAGTCAGTCAATTTTTTACTTTATTCAGTAGGTTCTTTTATCTTCTTGATAACATGTATATTAAAATTTAAAATGATAAAATTATCAAAGATATTTTTATAATGTCTTTGATAATAATTTTATCAAAATATAATAAAGATATTAAACAGTAATATATTTTGTTTACTTTTAGTTTTCCTGCCGATTTATTTCGGAAAAATAAGTAGATAGCTGCAGTTAGGCTAGAAAGACAAGATAATGACTGGATGCTTGTAAAAACCAGCAGAATATGCAAGTTAGGCTATGCAGGGGTCGTCAAAATAAAATTGTCAAGGAGATTTAACACTTCTTCCCAATAATTTTTACACAGTTTGTATATTTTTGTTATAATATGTATGTAATTTGTTAAAACTTTGAGATAAGTACTTACGGAAAAAAATCTCTCACGTCTCATTAAGAAAAAAGCTTTTAAAACAAAAAATATTAAAAATGGTTAGGTTTACTCTTCTTTTCACAATTTTGTGCAATAAAGTGATTACATACATACTTCTATTTAAATACTTTAGAATCCATTCGTATTTAATAAACAACAAATAATGACAATTAAATACAAAAAATATTGTTTTATTATTGACTTAGTCTTTTTCACTTATAGCATAGCATCGTCCACGCCACTATGACAACTGCCTACCAGCTGACATTGCAGCACGCGCGTGAACCAATCCCTGCTCTCGTTCTGAATTTAAACCAATCACTAGGCATGTGTATTAATAAACATCTAATTGATTCGTATTTTGAATATACGTCGTTTTGTTTTCAAGTAGGGCCACTTTTTGTGTAGAATTTGTTATGAGTTAGAGTTCCTGAGTATTATTTATTCGTAGCTCAATACCCTAGAAATATAAACATGAAAACAGAAAATGATGATAAATTTATGTATTATTTTATAAAAAAAATTATTCATTTTAAATATTCAGATTTTAGTATAAAGTCAGTATTTCTTCTTCTTTGAGGTTATATATTTTGTTAGGTACTGTCTATTTTTGTCGTAGGTAATTGTTCCATATTTCTTAGGTCAATACTTTTTAATCCTATGTTTATTTTATATTATTGTTCATTTATTTCATGCAGTAAATTAACTATAAAAAGTGATATCGGAATATAATAGAGAGGCCGTAATATAGAAAATTTCGCCTAAGTTATTCTAAAGTGTGTACTGACATCACTTTTAAATGAATGTTACATCTATTTTTAGTACTATGACGTATGTATGAACAAATTTTGATGGACCTAAATGAAGTAAATAAAATAGTACATAGAACTTAAATTTACATAAAGTGGTGTAAAAATGGTAATTGAGGAAACAATGGCAACCCTGTTAATAAATGATGTCATAGGCACAGATTATAAAGACTATGTGTGTGGTCATAGGATTCTAAGATGCGGGAAAGTAACTCACAGACTAGGCTAATATTCATTTCTGGCGTATGTTCTCACTCTACAGCATGGACGCATGGAAGCAAAGATGTTGTATTAGTCTGTACCAAAGATAATTGTATTAGTGTATAGATGGAACAATAAAAATTGAAGATTCCTTCGATACTCGATACCCGTCTTTCTAATGGCTGCATGTCGTATGTTAAAAAGAGATAACAATAGCCGAATATGACGTCTTAAAACGCTGCGCGCCATAAAAGAGGCAAAGTCATATTTGTTTATATCATGCTGGTTAACAAGCGCGTTTAGCTTTATGTGATTTAAAATACTTAAAAATCTGAAAGTGTGATTTCATAAATCTGTTGCTTGCCAAGAATGGCTTGTACTGTTCCCGTTTGTCCAAGTAGAGTGGGTGTTTTGAAGGAGAATAATGGAAACATATCATTTCACCGGTAAGTCGCACAGCACGCACTCATTAATTTTGGTGTTTTGTAAACAAATTTTTATAATTATTTACTAAAAATGAATCATTGTACATGCATACACAGCTCTAAGGTTGATTTATTTAAAGAAAAGCTGGTGTTTATAACTAAAATTTACAAAAACCAAAGTTAATCGGAATTTTTGACATTTGTCTTGCTTTATAGTGCTGTAGTCTGATCTTGATAAGTTTGTCGATATCGATAACTAATTTATTTTTAGTAGAGTGTTGACAACTTCTAGCATTCACTGCAGGTTGAAAGTAATTTTTATCAATTTATAACAGATTTCCCACCGACATCGATTTAAAAAAAAAGTGGACAAAAAATGTAAGAAAAGCAGACGATTGGAGAGCTTCGCAATATACAAGAATATGCTCGATGAACTTTGAAGATTCTTGCTTTCGCCAAGGATATCAGCGTAAAATTCTACACTCGTATGCAGTGCCGACAATATTCCCAAAATTACCACCAACGTGTAAATCAGTAAGTAATATCTATACGTTATAAAGAAGTTATGCTTCAATCTATGAAAATTATGAAAATCTTTTGAATCATTAATAACCAAAAACTATTTCTTTTCAGAAATTACCCAGAAAAAGAAAACTTACTAATAAATACGTGGATATCCAAGCGTCAACATTAACTGCAAGTCTTTAAATTAAAATGTTGACGAATCACAGATGAACGATATCACAGATTAAAATGAAACGATATGACAGATTATCCAATCTGTGATATCGTTTCTAAAAATAAAACTTTAAGATTATCGAGTTTTTTTTCTCTCGTAATAAAATCCTACTCCCGTTCTACCCCTTAAGGATGGATTCTAAATATTTCTACTCAAAAAATAACTATTCTTTTGAAATATTTTGGTGAAATAAATGCGAGAGGTTGCATACAATCTCATACAACCGATTAGCAATGCGGCGAGTACCAGTACGCACCCACATTTTATTTATATTGAATAACCAAACAGTACACCGAAACGCATTTAGCCTTATTTTTTATCCGTCATATATTTAAAATCTATATCAACGATATCTAGTTATCAATAAAATGCACAGCACTATTATACGCTATAACTTTAGCTTGCATTGTATAGTCAAAATGGAGACATTCACTCAACTTCGACCCGACAGATTATATATGTATGTCTCTTTCAATCTTATGGTAATTTGAAGGTGTTAGAAAGAATAAAACATTGCTGCATTTTGTGATCCATCTATAGGTACAGACTAATACAACATCTTTGGTCTGTACCATGGAAGTATCATGGACGTAATACAGAATACAGCAAACATAGACTAATTCACTGCACTAAAAAGGTACGGACCACAGACGGTACGGACATACTGCAATATGTTGTGATATTATCATAGCATCGATGAAAAGAAAGTGCACACTTCTTTTCATGTGCACACAATTTCATGATATTTGATCCGATTCACCCATGTCCTTTTCCTATTAACCTCATGAACATTGTAAACCGGTATGTCTTATATTTATATTTTGTGTCATAACATAATATAGGTAAGTAATCGTATTCCAATATTTCAGTGGAATTTCTTATATGAAGTGTCAAGGAAACCTGGATATGTATTATTACGTACGTATAGGGAACTACGAGTATTATAATTTTTCAAGAAAATCCAGTCAAGGCTTTATGGTTTCTTTTATCGTACCATAAAAACGTTTTATGGTCTGTGTGTACCAATGGTTACCGATGCATGGGTTACCGAAACAAGCGATTGAAAGGAACCTCATTCCATTTCAATCTAGACCTATTCAATTGAACCAGTTCAAACCATTCTCTTTCTATGGTTCATTTTTTTTTCTATTTTGCTTTGCTGGTTGGTCAGATAGACATAGAATAAATGTAATAATTTTCTTCGTTCATTTCAATTTCATTCACGAGTCGGCAGCCTAACGCGTGGTTGTCTGTTTCGTTGCGCTTGCCTGCAATCGCGTAAATAACAAACGCGATGTCTTTTTGTTTGTCAACAAAGAAGTATGGTGACGTAATTAAACCTTTTTATGTCTGTGTTTTCTTATTATTTTTTTAAATAACAAAAATGTTAAGTTAGCGCATCTTGTTAAAGTGTGTTCTAAGTTTGAAGATGGACGGTGCAAACGCTGACTCAGATCATTCTATGACTTGGGAGGATTTTTTCGGTACGTAAGTAATTACATTTTATTTTATTACCTATGCATACCGAGTTCTTCACTCAAAGTTTATTTATATTTCATATATGAGATATATCTCATTGTGTGAGCAAAAACAAAGTTTATGTATTGTTTATGTAAAGTGAGCAAAAAGTTTTTTTATTCTAACTTTGAAAAAGTGATAATAATTTTATTAAGTTATAATATTTTACTTAAATAATCATCCAGTGTATTCATAATCACACAAAAAGTCTGAACTATGGGATGGTTCTTTCCTTATAACGAAAACTATTTAAAAAAAGACGGTTTTGTAAAGATTTATAATTAAAAAAATAATTAGGAGTTTTTGAACATTGTTTTAAGTCTGTGGTCGTGAATTTCCCGAGGCTTCGAAGTGGGAAAGGAAGGACTGGTTTGTGCAACATTTCCCCATAAGGTAAAACATGCAATGCTCGTTACCTCTTACGATACAAGACTGGGCGGTTCTTGGTTCCAGCTTGTTTAATGTTTACTTGTAAATAAAAAGTAGACAATCAATAATTTTATGTAGAAACTAGAAACTAAAGAATAAATTTTATTGGTGAAATAATTCAATCATTGCGGTTGCAGGCGTTCTATTATCATGAAATTTTATCAAATAGGGACAGCTTTTCTTCTTTTGTGAAATTCAATCACCTACAGCCAAATCAAATTGGACACATGTTTTTAGAGCGCAGCGAAGACACACCTACATCAATAATTAAGTCAATTAAGTATGGGCAAATTATGTATCACAAACATATAAAAACATGACATTTTTATAACTCAGTGTAACTCACCTATCTCATAGATAAAGCAATAATATTATACAATATGTATTTCTGTTTACATTTAACTAGGTATTTATTTTTTGCACTTTAAAATTGTAGGTACATATAATTACCTATTGCAGCGATAATGATCAATCCAAATGGATGAGTGCATAAGTGACCTTTTCAAATAAATCAATTCGTCATAGTGAACTCATATGATATTAATATTTTGCCAATTATTTAAATTGTAGACACTCCCGTTTATTATTTATACAAAGTTCCATAAAAAAATCCTTATGACCGACACTATCAACTACTTACGGTAATAAATTTAATTGGAACTACCTGATCCCGCGTGGTAGGTATTCAATAATGATAAAGCATAATTTGTATTTTAAATAAAAATAGTTAAAAAATACTGTATTTTGTATTTTATATTTCAAATACACGACTTTAAAACATTTTGTACTAGCTGAGCCAGCAACTTCGTACGCGTGGTATTCGGTATAGCGCATAATTTTTTTGTTTGTAACTAAACCTATTGGAATGAAACAAACATATATTATATAAACCCGTAAAATGAAAAATATTAATCGTGGTAATCGAATTTGTAAAGTAGGTAAGTCAACGAAAAAGCGGTCGAACGAAAACGTTCCTTTCGAATGCTGCTTTAACTGTGAGAGATTATTGATTTCTATAGAAAAGTTGTAGAGCTTGATAATGCTTACAAAAAAGTCAACGACAGCATATTATGTCTATTTTTTATATTTAAGCCACAAAAACTATTTTTTGTATTGAAAAAAAAATTAAAATCGTTAGATGACGTTTATTTATTCAAATTATCAACGAAATTATGAATCCTTATCAAAATCAGCAAGTTTATCTTCACAAGTAAATAATACACGTTATTTTTGCTTTTTGCTGCATATGTTTTGGACGTATGGTTAATGAGATAATACTATATAATAATATGTAAAGCGCGACCGAGAAACAATCCCAATTCCACGCCGGCGAAGCCGCGGGAACATTTAGTATGTAATATTTGTATTACCTACTTATTCGATATAATGACACATTGTATACATCCTAGGCTACATTCAAAGGCACATATTATAATTAATAAGGTTAAGTACCTAAGTTGTTAAGATATCTGTAATGATGTTTATATCACGACCCCTATTTCCTATTCTGGCGTGGATGTCGACAAAAAAGGGAAGTAATCTCATGTTACCTTTTTGATGAAGCATGCTATTGACACATTATAGTAGTCGTCAAACATATAGGTAATTTATTGATTAGTCACTTATGAAACACGTTCCTGGCGTTTTTAGCTCCATTAGCTCCGACAATAATGTTATGATGACAGATTATTTAAAGGTACCCTGTATGAGCGAGTGAAGTCTGAGCGAATTGAGAAATTTCTTGTCTCAATTTTTTACTTGTGTTCAAAAGACAGAATGCGACGCAACGCAACACATTCACAGTACGTATCTTAATTTGTCGCGAGGAACATGAACTCGCGAGGAATTCTAATATTTCAGAAAAATATTCATAAATGGCAGCTATCGGCAACCTAATTTTAGAGGCCATCGTTCAAAACCAGGCCATACTTTTTTAACTGGTGATAAAAGTCCGTCTTAATTTCAGTAATTTTGTTAATGGTTATAACATTCGAAAATTATACTCGATACGTCGTTCAGTTCAGATTTTCTTAATGTACTTTCAATCTTAAATATCTATGAAAACCCATTACCAAATTACACGATATTTTCTCAGTAAAATCTATAATTTCTTTTTACTTGATAGTACAGGTTTCAACCATTAAATCGACAATATAACCTGATCCTTCTACAAAACTGATTGATCTCCTTTGCAGGCAGATGAAAACAGAAACTTTTTAGTCGGCATGTTAATATTAACTTAGTCTTAGTCTTGTCAGTATTAAGGGGGTACTGCACAAAATTTTGGAAATTTACTCATTTTTAAGTGACTAGTACTATGCGCTGAATTAGTTAAATACATTAAAGTAACTTTTGTAGGTTAGCCTGATCCTTGCACAAGGTCACCGCCTTGTTGAAATTTGAAACAAATACATTTAAAATTAATAAAAAATACATAAACGGAACGACTTCTAAAAATTTATTTCTTCGAATACTTCTTAAATTTTACGCATGAAGCACTAATTCTCACATGAAAATGTTTGTATTGATATTCCGCAGATCACCCCCTTCTTAATATTCATTATAAAATTATAAATATGAAAATATTAAGACTTTTCAATATTTAACCCAAACGCCTGATGGTTTTCCAACCAAAAAACATTGCTCTAATAAAATCACTAGGCGCACTTATTTGTCGTATGACATGACGTCATGAGGTCAATGTCAAGTCAGCTGTGTTATAAATTTTGTATTTACATTTTACACATGTTTAAGTGTTTTTTGGAAGTGAAGGATGGGTAACCAGAAAAAGAATCATTATCTAAGTGACTAAATAAAAAATTTATCCTAAGAATGCTGCTATAATGTGGTAAGTAGACTTCTATTTGGAAGTATTTTTATCGAAGAACGCAATTGTCTGTTTTTTTTTCTAATTTGCGTACTTAAATATGGCTAAATTAATCATGTCATTGGTTTCACTTTCAGGCAAATAAGAAAATCTGGACATGCAAAATAAAATATTGCAGTTGAGTCGAATTCCGTACAGAGTAGTGCGAACGCAGAACGTGCAAATGCATACAGGTAAATACCTACCTATCTATTTAATGTCTCAAACAGAGGTGTATACAACAGGCTTGTTTCCACTGAGAATAAATCGGATGGCTTAGAGTTTCTAATGATTAACCATAATAATTAGTAAACAAAAAACAACTTTTCTATTAAAATAATAAAAGATTAATAATATTTTTGGAAAATAAAATCGACAAAATGAGGCGTTTAATTATGTGACATTAAACACCAATCAGAGAAGCGCATGGAAGCGTGACGTCACACCTCGCGATACACCACGTTGTGGCTGTCATTTTCGTATAAAGTGAACAGGTTATTTCGAGTTTTCAGCAATTATTGTTAAATTAATACAGTTCGTTTTTAGTTTAATCTTGAAAGACAGCTATAATTCGCCATGGAATCAGGATTTAACAAAACAAACAGCAGTATATTGCCCAAAATTGACGCCGTTATGCTTGGACAATTTTTTGCAGTGAACACCGACTATTGTTCATCGGAATTCCGCAATGGTAAAACTTCTATCTAAGTATTATGTGAAGAACAAACAAAGTCTTACTTAATTAGCAGTTACCAGTCAGAGAGTGGCATTTACCTACTGTGGAATCAGCCGTCTCAAGATCGCCGGTTTTTCTTGCCCTTGACCAAAACTGGACAGAATTTTCATTTACCCATATACTAGGTACAACTGATATGAACTGAGCCAAACCCTCATTGGTGAGCGCCATGGAAAATGGTATTTTATATAAAAATTTGAGAACCGGTGGAAACAAAAAATGTGTTCCACCATTTTGTTAAATCGGTAAAATCTTCTGCTTACACGTCCACACTTGTCGACACAATCTTATAACTTTTGTGACTAGTATGCTTTTACAACCTAAAATTTTTAAAACATTTAAAGATTCACTTTTTGAAAGTATTCTTACTTTAAAGTTTGTTCTAAATAAAAAAAAAGTATTTTCAATATAAAATATGTTGAAATACTGGGCTGAGAAGCCAAGAAAATGTAAAAAAATTGTTTGTTTATATCAGTATATATTCAACTTCACCTGTTAAATTACAATTAAATGGTGGCGCGTTGGTAAATTTCAAGCTATTTTACCAAATCACACGATGAATTTCTTTTGCCACTGATATCAGGACAATAAATATATAAAAATACAATTAATACGATAGTAAAAACTTAACTTGACAATATTAATAAATGGTGATTACGTTTATTTCCTAATTTGACATTGACTCAAAACCGCTGACTTTGAGGTAAGCGAATACAAAGTTTTATTTTTTTTATTTTTTTTTATTAAAGATGAGTTTGCTCTTGACCAGCATCTATCCATGTAGGAAGGATGAGGCCGACGATGGAGCGAGCTCACCCAGAAGATGCCCATTCACTCGAACCTTGAAAAGATTTGGGTTATATGAGCTCGGAAATACAGACGCCGGCAGGGAGTTCCAATCCTTAGCAGTGCGCATCACAAAAGATGTTTTAAAGCGCTTGGTCGGAATTAGAGGGATTTCGACAAGGTGAGGATGGTAACCAGCCGTACGTCTGTATGTCCGATAGAAGAAAGGGGGAGGCAGTATGATCTCATGCAGCTCTCGAGCACACTCTTCGAAGTACATCTTATAGAATACACAGGCAACTTTGCGTCTATGTGCTAGGCTCTGTAGCTTAGTTCTTATTAGTGTATCATCGCCAATGGGCCTCCTAGCTCTGCGACCCACCGAGTCGAGTGCGGCAAGTTGGTATTTTGATGGGCCATCCCAAAGGTGACAGCAATACTCCATGCAAGATCGGACTTGTGCCTTGTATAAAGAGAGGAGCTGTCCAAGTGTGAAGCATCGCTTCACTCTATTTGGGATGCCCAACTTTTTGGCCGCTGTTTGGGCTTTGGACTCGATAGAATTATCGAAGTTGAGATTTGAGCACAACTTCATACCAAGAAGCTCAAGATCATTGGCCACAGGTACGGATGCACCTCGGAAAGTTGGAGCCAAGTCGAAAGGGCTCCTTTTTGCAGAGACCAAATACGCTTGCGTTTTGGTGGCGTTAAAATCAGCCAGATTCTTGTCACCCCATTGACATACAAGATTGAAGGTTCAGTTAATTCGCTCAACCATTGCCTCCCTCTCAGAACGAATCCTGGACAAATATCTCTCTATGACCGTATTGTCATCTGCGTATACAACTACTCCTGGAAGAAGTAAGTCATTAATATGAAGCAGGAAAAGAGTTGCAGAGAGAACAGATCCCTGAGGAATACCGGCATCAATTGCCATGAGGTCCTAGGAGCAGCCATCAATGACTACTCGAATTGACCGTTCATTCAGGAAATCAGAAATCCAGCTACAAAGAGACCGGAGGGGATGCCGTATGTAGGAAGCTTGCCAAGTAAACGTGCATGCCAAACCCTCTCAAAGACCTTCGATATGTCGAGTGACACAGCGAGAGCCTCGCCATGTTTCTCGATGGCTTCACTCCAGTATTGCGTGACATACAAGAAGACCTCCGGTTGAACGTCCCTGGCGAAATCCATATTGGCGATCACTGAGCAGGTCGTTAACTTCAAGATATGTCAGCAGCTTACTATTCAGTACTCTCTCCATAACCTTACAGAGTACAGAAGTGATGGCGATTGGTCGATAATTACAGAGGTTGGCACGGTTACCCTTTTTAGGCACTGGTTGAACATTGGCAAGCTTCCAAAATGCCGGCACGGTATTCGTCCTGAGAGAGAGATGGTACAAGCGTGTAAGTACAGGAGACAATTCAGGACCACATTCCTTCAGGACCCTTGCAGGTATGCCATCAGGTCCACTAGCTTTGTTCACGTCAAGACTCCGTAGTGCTCTTCGAATCTCTTTGTTGTGAATCTAGATCTCTGGCATTGAAGATTCACAACGAGGTATTGATAGTGGCCGTTGAGAGCTGTAATAACTTCATCAATTTGTTATTGTTTATTGTTTGGAACGTATATGAATAATTTGTTTGGCGTTTTTATCGTTGAACTTTTATATTGGGGCACTATACAGTATTTATAATACGAGGAATTCATTATTTATTAAAAAACACAATTGACTGTCATAAACAAACACGACTGTTTCGCGAGGTGTGACGTCATTCAAGACGCCATGACAGTCTTGGCCTTTTTCGCGGTCAATTTCAAGTTCATTTCTAAAAACTCAAAATACTAATGTAAAAGACCTATTTTTCTTAAAATAATATATTTTTGCGGTGAAATAGATGCTAAGCCATAGTTTTAAACTAATTTCCAAATTTTGTCAATTAGGCTATTATCCGGTAACATTGCATATGTTAGTTTGTAATAGGAATATATATTTTTTCAGCAAAATATTTATTTGGTCAGCAACTTTTTTTGGTTGACCTAGTCTAGTACTTGGTCACCAAATAGGTGTCTTAGCTAATCAAACATTTATTGGTTAGGTTAGATTAGGTTTTTTGCTTTTGATAACAGCCGTTTATAACGAAACTGTAAACTGAAACCGCGCAGTAAATTTGTAAAACTGTTCATTGATAGGCCCAAGTACTGAACAGTGCATGTTCGTATACAATTTCGGAACGGAGAGGTTATAAACTAAATTTTATAACTTTTAAGCGTTATCAACTTTTAAGCGTTTTATTTTAAATTCAATGTTCCTTTCATAATATTCGTCAGTTATGTTTATTATAAACTAACGGTGTTTACAATTTGCTCTCTGTCGTTTTTAGTGTTTAATTTTATTTCAGGCTACCAATAGCAGAAATTCAAACATCCTCGGATAATCAAGACAGTGGAAAAATTCAATACGTAAATATTTCATACGAAAAAAGACTGGATAGAAAAATGGCAATTAAGGAGCCTGATTATATATTGAAAGCACTCGAAAGATAAGGTCAAAAATAAACGACAATTAACAAATAACGATAATACCACGACAACCAAACATCACAAATTTAATAATAAAAACTTTTTATTATTTTTTGCAGTTTTTCATTTCTTCTTTCATACTTTATTTATTCTTTTCCAGATATGCAGGTAAGTATACATAGGTAAAATTATGTATAAGAAATGAACAAAACACAGTGATCAGCTGAATATTACGTTATATTATAATAATAACTAATTATTATTTACATATATTACATTCTATTATCATTTATTACATTAATTTTTCCTAAAGAAAAATTAGTAAAAATATGTTTTACTCTGTGTTGAGCCTAATCTGTAAAGTTATTTTTGTGTGCGTTCCGTCACCGCTACTCCAACTCGAAGATTTTCGATCGCGCTGCACGCTCTTAAGAATTAAACCCGCGAAAATTTCATAAATACATATACTTGCACGTATAGAAATTAATTGTACTACATAGATGAAATTATTTTCAGTTTATAGTTTGCTTCCAAACCTTCGTATTATGATATCTCTGAAATGTCATGGTTTTTTTTAATGTATATTTCTACAACCAATAACTAAAGAGTTAATCTTCTTCTCTATATATAAAAATGAATCCCTCTATTTCCCTTGGTCACGGCATCACGCGTGAACGGGTAGACCGATTTTAATTCGGTTTTCTCTAATGGAAAGAGGGATAAACGGGGAATGTTCTTATATATAAAAATTGCATCCCGGGCGAAGCCGGGGGCGGGTCGCTAGTAGTTAATAGAATTACGGAGTATGGAATCGGTATAATCGGCTCCCGTTAGCCAACTTGACTCTTCAAGAATTTTATATGGAGTGTTGGGCGTTTCACTTCTCACTCACTCTTATAACGGATTCTTATAAGTGCGAATAGAGAAGCGAAGCTGTTCGCAGTAGATGTAATTTTTATTTGAAAATCGCAGATCCAATTGCCAGTTTCTTCAGACGAGAAACTAAATAAGTAACGCCATACCGTCACGGGTGTTATCGCAATAATCGTATTAAATAAACGCAGTTATCATTTTATGAATGCACTGTCTGAAACATCTCAAACAAACTTAAGTATGTACATGGAATTGGACACAAAGATAGTAATATCTATGGCAAATAATGGTTTCATTATGAAAAGCGTAAAGCAAATACTTACATTATAAAGGTAGTGACACACTATTGCTTCAAGAAGCAATAGCGTTAAATTATTATTTTAATTTTACGAGCGATTTAAAATTGAGTTCACGTGTAAAAAGGAACATTCCGACAAGTTTTTATACGCTAACATTATTTTGAAAATAATCATAATCGTCATCAACATCCTATTATAATGTCCCCACTGCAGGGGCACAGGCCCATCCTCTCAACAAGGGTGTACTATATGGTCTACCTACAACGCTGGTGGTGGACTTAACATGCGCCTTAGAATTTCTTCTTTGGCGTATGCAGGTTTAGTCGCGACGTTTTCCTTCACCGTTTGAGAGCAGTCAGTAAATGCACATAAATTTTTAGAAAAAATCCATTGGCACATAGCATGACCGGGGATCGAACTCGGACTTTTCGACATGATAGGCCGCGTCTTTCCCACTGCGCCACCGACACTCTCTTAATTATTTGAAATTGATATTTGAGAATAAATGAAAACAATATACTTAGATATTTGTAGCCATATCATTTTGTTCTGTTGACGATTTTTTTAAAGATTCATAAACATGTCTAGATTTGCACACATAATATTTACCGATTGGTCACGATTTGGTAAATATAAGTTACCTATTGTCATCGCAAATGAAGATTATTATTATTAAAAACAATAAATCCGATTTAATAATAATAAAGCTAGAGAGTTTGTCAGGAGAGATGCAGGATTAGTAAAAACAATGAAAAATATTCTGGTTGATTTAAAACAAAACATCGAAATAAAATTGAAGCTATATTTTCATATCTTGAACAAAGAGTTGTCATAATGCGTATTTCGGGACTAATATGTAGTTTTCTCCGCTTCGTTGACCGCTCTGCCTCTTGTGTGATTACAGCCTTACTTTGTCTATCCGAATTCGTGTCATTTTATTATAAATGTCGGCAACCTAGTGAAGCCATTGTATTGTTCAAGTTCGTGTTCGAGTTTTGAATTAATGATGTATATATCCGTTTAATTTATTTATACCCGTTACCGGATATTTGATTTGTTTTGAACAACAATAAACTTCTATAAATAAAGTTACAAGAAACAGATATGTTGGCAATTTTCTTGTGTGTGATATCAGTTAGTACCAATGTAACATAGTCCACTCTATCGGATGTGCTCTTCTTATAATGGCATTCAAAATAAATTTGATTTATTCTGTGGTTCTGTGGTCTCGGCCAAGAAATCATTTTTTAACCATGTATCTATTTAAATTTTTATTTTTTATTTTTTTTAAATCTTCTCTCCTATGAGTTTATTTTGTATGTTGTGTCCACTTGTAGTAGGTTACATTCCGACGTAAATGTTATTTTGTATAATATTATTATCTTACTTGTATATGGAATTGTATACCAGTTTTGTGGACCTGTAATAAAAAAAAAAAAAAAAAAAAAAAAAAAAATCATTGGTTAGTATAAACCTTCATGAACACAATATTTGTTATAAAATATATATTTTTGGTGTTCCATTTTCAAATATACGAATATGTTTTACAGAGAATCAATTTATTTTTTAAAATTTGAATGTACAGTTTTTTGGAGTTCATCGTGATACGAGTTAATGAACTGCCTAATTGTGCATAGGGAACAATAAAAACTTTTAAAAGTTGTCCACTTTCTCCTAAATTAACCAACTGAAATTTGATCCGATCGTTTAGTTAGAAAAATCCTTCCGTAAGTACCATTTTTAGAGGACTATCTGCCTGACGACGTTGATCAAAAGTAATTAGAGAGATACAATTTTTTATTTATTTATTTATTATTACATGGCCTCCAACGAGGCAGGCACCGAACAAAAACACACAGTAAGGGACAGAAAAAAAAATATGGCAGATGCCGCCGCAATTAAAGGAGGCACAGCCTACGCCAATAAAAGTCAAAGTAGCATCCCGGCAATAAAATTAGAAACAAAAAAATCAACAAAAAAATTATCAAAAAATTAAAAAAAAAATTATGAAAAAAATTATCAAATTATTTGCCACTTTATAGGTAATTTGCACACCTTAATCGCGTTGCGTGTATACAGCGTATATTAAGATTTGCGATACGACAGTAAAATGAGTCTGTTTGTTTCTGTCGCAATGGTTGGATCATGTCGGTCCTTTAGCAGAGGTTCGTTGATGCAATCCTCCTGTCTAGTGCGCGTGCGCACGCAACAAGAATGATGCGAGATCGTGTGCTCATTGCATTTAATAATTGTCTTATTGTGCATTACATTCATTATAACTAGTTGTGCCCGCTGCTTCGCACACGTAGAATTCAAATTGTTTATCGGTATCAGTAAAAATCAATTGCCTACCTCGCAGTCGTAGCGTATAGGTAGGTACGCGTCATGACTTTTCACTGCCTCTGTGGTTTCACGTCGCGGTCGCGCTTTACATATATGGTATTATCTCATTAACCATAGGTTTTTAGTACAAAAGTAGTTATTCTGGTTTAAATATAAAAGTTAGACACATGCTGTCGCTGACTTTTGTAGGAATATCTAAAACTTTTCCATAGAAATCAAACGTAATCACCGTCAAAACAGCGTTCGATAGCAACATTTTCGTTCGACCGTTTTTTTGGATGCTTGCCTAACGTCTCAGGGGCCCCGGGTTCGATTCCCGGCGGGGTCAAGTTTAGAAATTTTAATGTAATTTTCAAAATTGACTCTGGTCTGGATTTGAAAAGTAGTGGTAGGGCACACTGCGTTTCGCAGTCATTTGGGCAGCCCGCCTGGCGGCAGTGACCACCCCCTTACAGAAGACCACCGTGAAATAACAGCATATACGTGCTGTTGTGTTTCGGTGAGTGAGTAAGGGATGCCAGAGCCCCTTTTTCCTATCCCCCTCCTAATTCCTTATCTTTAATCCTACTGCAGTCGGCAGCGCACTTGCAGCAGCTTTGGCGTTGCTTGTGTTATAGGCGACGGTAGCCACCTACCATCAAGTGGACTGTCAGCCTGTCTGCCTACCTCAATATAAAAAAGAGTAGTTTTTAAAAATCAGCCATTAAAACATTTCGATTTATTTATTTATTTATTTATTATTACATGGCCTCCAACGAGGCAAACACCGAACAAAAACATACAGCAAGGGACAGAAAAAAAATGAAATGGCAGATGCCGCCGCAATTAAAGAAGGCACAGCCAGAGCCCATTTCCTTATCCCCTCCTAATCCCTTATCCTTAATCCTACTGTAGTCGGCAGCGCACTTGCAGCACCTGTAGCGTTGCTTGTGTTATAGGCGACGGTAGCCACCTACCATCAAGTGGACCGTCAGCCTGTCTGTCGACATAACATTAAAAAAAAAAACTCAACCTGCAAATTCGATTACCACGAAAAAGCCTTTTAATTTTACGGGATAATATAAAGCCTATTTCCACCCAGAAATTCCGTTCTAACTATTGATGAAATACTTTTTTAAATCTGATGAATAGTTTCGAAGATTACCCCCAACATACAAACACACAAACAAGCAGAGTATTAGTATAGATTAGCCGTTATTCCTATCCTAGTACCGAGCAACCATAGCGGTTTTGCACAATATTACTTTTAACTATTATGTAACGGGCTACACGTTACGATGCATAAAAACTATTCTATATAGTTATGTTAATCCAGGACATTGCCTATTTTCATGCCAAGTTTTAACTATATATAAAATCTATTTAATCTAAAAAAATCTGGGTACAATATCTATTGGGAACCCTTTGCCTTTTCCTCTCTGAAATATTTAACGTAAAACCAATTTTAACTAAACTTTTATCTAGACAAAAAATGAATAAATAAAACAACGAAAAATGTGATTTTAAATCTGTTTGTCAAAAAAAAAACATTTTGTTCACACGAAGTGCCTCATTTTACTTTTTTTATTTGTCTGTACTCATGATAGCAATTTTCCATTGACGGTCGAGTTGACTAATAAAAAAGTGATTCCCTCATTCGAGCCGACTTCTACTCGTACGTTTTCGGCAAATAAATTATCACTTGTCACTTGTTTTGTTACAATACATATTCAATCCTTGAATCTGTCATGAAAGTACCATTTGCATAAGTCAAATGACAGCTGTGTGCAATTGATTTCGCAAAGCGCAAGCGCAGCCTTTATGTTTGACACTGACATGTAATTATGCTATATTATATCCTGCAACCTACACAGCATAATATGTTGTCGAGATAACACATTGGCTAAATGCTAGTATAAGTAGTGGCAGGTCACACTGCTTTTCGCAGTCATTTGGGAAGCCCGTCTGGCGGCAGTAACAACCCCCTTAGGACCTGTCCGCACAGCGATATTCCACCGCGCGGTTTTTATTCTCGCAATTCTGTAACACATTGAATCTTATGGAAGTAGCCGCACTGACGGTTAAAAATTCGTGCGATAAAAAAATCTGTGATTTCATGTAGATTGAACGCGATGCGGTGCGGATTTATTTCAGCGCGAATATTTTGATAAAGTAGTTATGGCTATGGCCGCTCTGCGAAATAAAATTCGTGGGTTTCTCTCAGTCGTACACCAGCGCTATTGATAGAATACACCAACTAGTCGTTAAATTATCGAATAATTTTATAGTTATTCTGTTATCCGAAAAACTTTTTGCTGTATTTTCGCAGCTCTTGATGTTTTATGTAGAAAAATCCTTTCAAAAGTCTCAAGACCGTAAATGATGAATCCAATGTTCATGACATCTTTTGATATGAACGCCGCCGCCGTAATATTAGATAAATTAATTTTTTTCTGTTGTTCATTTCACACGTTCGTCTCGACCGGGAACTGCATCGAACTGACAAAAACCGCACGAAATTTTATTCGCAGTGCGTACTAGTTGTAATTCCGATCACTGATTATAATACGCGAGAACAAAAATCGCGCGGTGAAATATCGCAGTGCGGACAGGGCCTTATAGACCATCGTAAAGTAAGAGTACTTGCGCTGTTGTGTCTCGGTGAGTGAGTAAGGGATACCACAGCCTATTTCCCTAACCCATCCCAATCCTTTATCCTTAATTCTACTGTAGCCGGCAGCGCACTTGCAGCGCCTATGGCGTTGTTTGTGTAATAGGCGACAGTAGCCACCTACCATCAAGTTAACCGTCAACCTGTCTACCGACTTTAACATTAAAAAAATCCCTAAAATATTGAAATGTTTTAATGTTAAAATGTCTAATTTTTAATTATAGCTATTTATATTTTTAGGCTATTAATGCCTGTCGAATGGTTAGCCATTCGTCTATTATTTTCAAAAGTACCTACCTAATGGCATAATTGGTGCTATCTATTTCCTATTTTATGTAAAATCGCAGTAGCGTCTAAACTGAAGGATGTTTTGTAATAATTACATATTCTTATTTAAATTGATTAATTAAGGATATGTAATTACTATATAACGTATTCTTCAGTCTTAAAATAAAGTGTTTCCGACCAAAGTGTTGACAGTGATGATTTACCTACGGTTACGGCGCTGAAACGTGAGCTCTAACTACAGCCTCGTAAGCAGAGTTGGGCAAAATACATGCTTTGGTTTAAATAAAATACAAATTACAAATCACTATCTTGCATGTATTTAAAATACGAAATCGATAGGTACACATAATAAAATCGTAATCGAGCCGTGTCTGTACATTAAAGAAAAAAAAAAACAATTTGTGTACGTCGTACTATGTTACCGAGGTAAAAAAAAGTAGTTTTTAGAATTTTTGTCTGTTTGTGCACGCTAATTTCTGAAACGGCTTGACCGATTTGAATGCGGTTTTCACAGATGCTTCCAGTAACATTTAGTGTCTATTTCGTTCCAATCGGTTTAGAAACAAAAAAGTTACGCGCTATACCGAATACCACGCGTACGAAGTTAAGGGCTCAGCTAGTACAAAATATTTTAAAGTCGTGTATTTGAAATACAAAATACAGTATTTTAACTGTTTTCATTTGAAATACAAATAACAAAATACAGTCAGGTGTTAGGTAATGTAAATAGAATAGGACTAATCAAGTCCAGCCTGTTAAAATTTTTAAATGTATTGTCAGAGAAACTATTGTTTCGCATTGCCTCTGCTTACGTATTTCAATTATATACATGTTTTAATTAATGTCTTAAGAAGGGTCGAATCAGGGCCCGTACCATGAACTTTTAGTAAAACATCATGTTTTAAGGAAGTTTTGTTTCAAGCTTAAAATAACATTACTCAAATTCGTACCATGACGTCCACAAAACAATATTGTTTTATTCCTGCCGTGAACGAATGATATTTGCATGATTGTCTATTCCCTGCTAAATAATGCCACAGAGTCCTAAGTATGACACCATATCGTATTTGGTATGTTCTGAAACATATTTTATTTCTACGCTACAAAAGCAAGATATCATAATTTTTTTCTATTTACAATTGTTTCCTATAGCTATAACAAAGAATTGTTGTTGAAACACTGGAATAAAGTTCCAAGTTAATATTGTTAATGTAAAAATTGACAAAAAATGCCATATCTTCGCGCGACTTCTATGTTCATTGTTAAGTTTTAGAACGCATCTACACTTGTAAGTGACTGAAGTTTTTTAAAACGAAATAACGAAGTGATTATTATTTATGTAAGTAGGTATTTATTTACCGACTTACATCAAAAATTTAAAAAATGTCAAATAAAAAGTAAGTGTACGTTTTATTTTGGTTACTTTGTTTTTAATTAATAAGAGTGTAACAAGTCATAAGTGAGCTCTTTGTAAGTCGATAACGCTTCACAAACTCTACATCGTCCAACTCGAAAGGATCACTCTCGCTGCGCACTTGTCGTCATCGATTTCTTTGTAGTACATTACTTTGGGCATTATCGTTTTCCAAAAATTCGAAAATTTCGTACTCACTAGCCATCGACAAACACATTTTTTATTACTAAAATGCAATTAATAAAGAAAAATGCTTTATTCACTTAAAGATCGATATAACAATAACATTTACTCACTTTTTAACACAGTAATATTATTATTTTTTGTCAAAATCACTTTATTTCTCTTTAGCAGTTTTGTATCCGTTTTGAAAAAGCAACTTTTTTAAGATTGCTAAATTTGACATTAAAACAATAATGCTTACTGTCAAATGGAACGTCATGGTACGAATTGAATGAACGAAATAGCGAAAGACGTCACAAAACTTCTTAATGGAAACAATATTAAAGTAAGCTTACTTTTAAGGAGTCATGGTACGAAATTTGAATGTAAGACTAAAATAATACTGCTATAAGAGGTGGTGGTAAGGCTCCAGGAATGAAGAGATCCGCAGATAAGTAGTCATAGCAAAATTGACTAAAAAGAAAACTTCCTACTTTTTTGAAGTCAATAAACAATGTTAGGTAGTTTTGTAAAGACCTGTTTGTATTCCCCATATGTTTCAAAATACCGTTGGTATTCATGACCGTAAAATACTTCACAGTTACATAAGTATGTACTGTGCGGGTAGACGTTAAATGATAAATATTTCACTACCAACCATGACACTTAAACGCGAATCTTAGAGCCATACGGCGTATTTTAAACGCGCAGACGAAGCGCAGATGACGCGCGTATACACGCTTCAAACAAATTCAAATGCAACCTTGTAACCTAAGCACACGGGGCGATCGTGAATCGCGCGTCTACTGCGCGTATACGCGCAGATACAGCGATACAGACGAGCTGTAGTCGCTCGTAGCTTCCGCGTTTTAATCAGAGACTCCTCGTCGGTTGTACAATGGCGTCGGTTGATACAACACTGCTTACGCTTTCTTTAGAAAATGTAAAAAATAAAGGAATCTATTTGATAGACCCATTTCACGCGCGCGTTAGTATCGCGTTTTAAGTGCGTTTTTTTGAATCGATACAAACGCAACAATCGGCATCTGCGGCGCCGTAAACGCGCGTTTAAAATACGCCGTGTGCTTAGACTCTTATTCCTCTTATAAATAGTAAGCGGTAGACGTCAGAGAGATAGAATTTTTACAATATAATTTTTTACTTATAAGGCCCTTATCGATAGTGCTTCAGACTGTTCTCTTATTTTAAGCAGATAGCTGATAACATAACAAGAGATTTTACATTACCCGCCTCACTGGTATTCTTTCTCTGCCTCTGTTTATTCTTTCTCGCGCAAATAAAGTCGATTGTTAAAAAAATCGATTCGGTGACGCATTAGGACGTCACTAACTCGAGTTGTCAAAAGTAAAATAAATAGTTGGACGAAGTGTAACTTGAAATTACAGTGCAAAACTAAAGTGAAACGTTGAACCTGAGGAAGGCTTGAGAAAACTCGCTTGAAGAATCTTTTAAAACACTCGGAAGTCGTCGAGTACATGTTTGTCGTTTTTACTGGACCACTAGTAAGGCGTCGAGTGTTGAAGAATGTAAACACACTTCAAAAACTGGCTTTTTTGCTCTATGTGCATGCATTTTAAGCATGCATTAAAACGAAACAGTGTTGCGTTAACTTTTTAAGAAATCGTGTGTATTTTCTCCTTACTTACATATTAGCTGTACTAGCTGTGTTCATCGGTTTCACTCACCGTTTTTTAAAATTTCTAATGGAATGCACATGTCTGCACTTCTCGGTGTAACAGGGTCAAAAGTCAAACGACCTTTTCGAAGTCGGCTCTGGTCTGGATCTGGTAAGTAGTGGAACATTTGGGCAGCCCGTCTGGCGGCAGCACGGAGCTACTAACCTAGGCGGGAGTAACCATCCCCTTACAGAAGACTATCGTGAAATAACCGCACGTGTGTTTCGGTTAACGAGTAAGGGATCCCAGAGGCTGTAGCGTTGCTTGTGTTATAGGCGATGGTAGCCATCTACCATGAAGTAGACCGTCAGCCTGTCTGCCGACCTTAACATTAAAAAAACCCCTAATATAATGAAATGTTTTAATGTTAAAATGCTATGTGAATTGAACGACCTTACAAAATTAAAGCAATTATAAATGTTTCTCTCGTGTGACTCGAAAGGGTGGTGCGTCTATAAATCAATCTTCGAGTGTTAAACGATTTTATTCCCTATTCGTTTCATTATGTCCGTGTTGTAAGGGTGGGTAAAGTAATTATAAGTTTTACTATGGAACGTTTTCAAAATGGAATTAGTTATTTCTATTTCACAATATCCAAAAACCTTGTGTCCATCCTGTAAAAAGTTATTAAAAATGGTGATTTTTGTTGCGTTGTGTCGGCTAAAACGTCCAAGTTCAAAGCATACCTAATAAATTTTTTCTCTCTTTTCTATACATATAATAAAATCGTAAACGAACCGTGTCTGTACATTAAGTATTTAAAAAAAAATTGTATGTTACTGTGGTCAAAAAATAGTTTTTTAGAATTTTTGTCTGTTTGTTTGCCTGTGCGTTTGTTTGTGCGCGCTAATCTCAGAAACGGCTTCACTGATGTATTGTAACAAGCTTCCCGTAACATTTAGTGTTTGTTTCATTCCAATTGGTTTACAAACAAAAAAGTTACGCGCTATACCGAATACCACGCGTACGAAGTTGCGGACTCAGCTAGATATCAATGTTTTTAATTTCATGGTATTCTTCATTAAAAAACTGAAACTGTTTCATTCCAATCGGTTTACAAACAAAAAAGTTACGCGCTATACCGAATACCACGCGTACGAAGTTGCAGGCTCAGCTAGTAGGATTTAATGTGTTTTCTAATTTGTTATTGAAAGTACTTATTTCTTGCACTTTGCATTTAAATTCTGATTAGTCAGATAAAAAGTCGCTAAATAGTCAAGTCTAGTCGCAAAAATTAGTTTTTTTTTTAAAAATTGTATTGGGTTTCTCTGGGTTAGTGTCTAGTAAGGCCATCTATATTATTATCTCGATAACTGTTTTACAACTCTGTTTTTTGGTTAGTAGTTTTATGACAAATTAGCCTTTTTTCTTTCAGTTTTTAAATAATGTTTGAGTCGCGTGAATTGTCGAATGAAATTTAATTTGTTTGAGAATAAGAATAATCACGAGAGTAATAGGTTTTGCCCGTCACTTCGTCCGCATATTTTTTAAATTATAGCCTATAGATTATCTTCACGTACCTATAAACCGTATTACTGTAAAGTTTCATCGAAATTGGTTTATTAATTTTTGCGTAAGAGTAACAAATATATCCTTATATCCTCACAAAATTTCATATGTACCATACCTTCTGTACATATCTTCTCTATATATAAAAATAAATCCCCATTTCCCTTGGTGACGGCATCACGCGTGAACGGGTAGACCGATTTTAATTCGGTTTTCACTAATGGAAAGAGGGATAAACGGGGAATGTTCATATATATAAAAATTGCACCCCGGACGAAGCCGGGGGCGGGTCGCTAGTATAAAATAAATTCGTCCGCCATTGTCTGCTTCTCCGCTAACATCTCTTCTGAACGACCTAACGCATTGTGATACGGTTTTTAATAAAAGAAAAAACGATAAACGAGGAAAGTTTTTGTATAAGTGTTATTTGCAGAAAAAAATTGCTTCCGTTCGAAGCCGGGGGTGATTTTTCATAGATTATAATATTAGCAAGATGGAGTAAATTGATCAATCGTTTTGTTAGATTTAGAATATTTTCTAGTTTTTGAGCCTTTCCCAGCTATAATTTCAAAGGTATTGGGTAAATATTTTTTCAAGCTGTGAGGTAAGGGCACATAAACGCTATCGACCGGTCGCGGGCCCGACGAACGTTCCGTGGCTGGCGCCCGACCTATCCCAAACTGTAGACAAATACCCCACGGACAGGGCTGTCACAAAGGGAGATATTAGTAAAATTACTGTTCTACGAGACATGTTGATCAAAACAAATAAATTTAACTGTTTATGTAAAGTCATTCTATTTTATAAATATGCCTGACGATTCGGTGGAAAATTGTGCTAGGATCAAGAGTTTATAATCGTTAGTGAGTTCTTATGCGTAAAATAAGCACAGATTCATTATTTTTTGTCCTTTTTTCTAGAAATACTAAAAGCCTAAGTCTGTATTTTAATAATTATATAAGTATTACACCTATGTGAAAGTTTGTACGGATGTTTGTTACTCAATCACGCAAAAATGGCTAAAGGGATTTGGATGAAATTTGGCACGCAGATAGTTTATTACCTGGATTGAAATATAAGATACTTTATTCTGGAAAAATTTTAGATTCCTGTAGGATTCAAAAAAACGAACTACATCGCGAAATATAATGTATATATGGGTAACTAATAGACTAAGCGTAGGTGTTCGCTCACACCAGTGAGCTATTATGTACTAACGTAATAGCTCACTGGTCAGGTTTTTTTTTAACTTTTAGCATTTTTAAACCTGTCATAACTTCTAAACAAAACGTCCGATTTGAATAATTTAAAAAGGAATTTACATGTACATAATCAATCTTGATTATGAAACTATTAGTAACATGATAAGAATGTCATCTTCAGATTCTACCCAGTGTTTTGATTGACTAATTTCAACAAAAAACGGTTATTGTGACTTATCTGTTACATATATAGCTTCCTGAAATTTTTTGTGGGTAATGATAAGTACTATACATATAATTTGGGTATGTAGTACATCATTTTATTTGTCATCAATAGTTTTCCCAGCGTATGCCAAATAGTGACTTTTATAGGCAAATTTTTGATACATTATAGTAATTTTCGTAGGCATCTAAAAAATGAAACATACAAAAAAAATCTCATTTTTTATCGTTAAAAATTGAGAAATATCTCTTTTCTCTTTATAACAGACTGAAGTCAAAATATATGCTATTAGTTAATTTGAATAAATTTAGCTATTGAGGTGCTATTATGATTGTATTATTTATTCAGCAAATTTTCATTATTTACTGGTGTTCATTCAAATAAAATATTTGTATTCCGAATTATACACTATGCACTATCGTTACTCAGAATTCTTGTGTATTACGTAGTTGCAGACGTGAATATTGGCAATCTTTTTCTATTTTATATAATAAAATCGTAACATGAAATATTTTCCAAAAAAAAAAACACTTGGTACACGTTGTACTTATGTTAGGGAGCTCAAAAGAATAGTTTGCGTTGATTGCGGTTTTCACTGATGTATTGTAGCAAGCTTCCTGTAACATTTATTCCAATCGGTTTACAAAAAAAAAAGTTACGCGCTATACCGAATATACCACGCGTACAAAGTTGCAGGCTCAGCTAGTCTGAAATATACATCGAGGATTCCACTACGGGAGCGTAAATAGCCTTGTTTCTATATTGTATATAACGGAAGTAGGTACAAACACAACATTTTCATCACTTAAAATGAAGTCTGGCTTTAAGCAAAAAAAAAAAAAAAAAACTTATTTTGTGCCATCCCTAGAATATCTTTCCGCACCCACGATAATAAAAACAGCCCCTACTTTATTGTAGAAGACGTCTGCTGCGCTTAGTTAGACGGCGTTCGCGTATGACGATAACAGAATGTCGAATGTGTTAAACAAATTGTCAAAATGCGTGATACTGTTTCATGGACATTACTTTTCAGACAGGGAGTAAGCTTAGAACGAACACAATTTTTACGCACAAACTAACGAAATGGGCGGAACCTAACGACGTTTGTATTTAGGTGCAATGTTGCACAGTAAAGGAGAACCTACGTTTTGGGCTATGAATGGCTCTTTTTTTAGATTAGCCTAGGCTTAGCCTAAAACTTAGCCTCATTAACAATAGCTAAATGCAAAAAGTACGTGAATTTGTTTTTCCGTAAACGCACCTAGCTGCTATACTGTGTCTTGGTAAATTCTGTACTTTTTAGTGTATTTGATCATCGGATTTAAATGTTGTTTGTTGGTCTCCTGTGCCACTTCAGACTCTTAAATCTTAGTTTATCCATGTCTGCGATCTTAATCTATCCATGTCTGCGATTTAGTCTATGTATAAAGGTTTCTTCCCCGTAAGTTTTTGTAAGCGTGTACCTTGGAATATCCTTTTAGAATTGCAACGAAGACGTAAGACTAATGAGATTGTTCTTTTTAAACTTACACTTTGGAGATTTTGGTAATAAAAGTCTTTCTTAATTTCAGTAGGTAATTTCCTTTCAATATTTCAGAATTTATAAATGAGGATAACATTTGAAAATTAAAACTCTCGATCAATGATGCGCAAATCAAGCAGATTTTTTAAAACTTTCGAATTGAATATCTCTATGAAGAAACCCCATTGCCAAAATTACACTATATTTTCACAGAAAAATCTATAATTTCTTCTAACCTTCTTACCTTCAACCGTTAAAACGAAAATTAATTGATGGTCTGATTTCCATACAAAACTTATTGTGTTCTTTATATTTTCCGTATGTGTAGGTGTGAAATATGTTTAGTGTTCTAGACAATAAATTAAATTTGGTAGAATATTTTTACTTAATACCAGCGTCTATTATAGTCAAGAAAAAGGGCATACAAATATAAATTTACAAATTTGGCTCTGGTCTGGATTTGGAAAGTAGTGGCAGGGGCACACTGCGTTTTCGCAGTAATTTGGGCAGCCCGTCTGGCGGCAGTAACTACCTCCTTACAGAAGACCACCGTGAAATAACAGCACGTGTGCTGTTGTGTTTCGGTGAGTGAATAAGGGATGCCAGAGCCCATTTCCCTATCCACTCCTACTCCCTTATCCTTAATCCTACTGCAGTGCATCTTACAGGCAGCGCACTTGCAGCAGCTTTTACGTTGCTTGTGTTATAGGCGACGGTAGCCACCTACCATCAAGTGGACCGTAAGCCTGTCTGCCGACCTTAACACAAAAAAATAATACAAACAAAAAAAGGCGTTATTTTCATTCAAATATTTACTATTACGTTTATACTTTTATACTACGTTTCAAAAGAGAATATACAAAGTGTAAGAGATAACGGAAAATGTCCTATATTAAATTATCTTTTAATTAGTGAAAGTCACGGAAGGCGTTGGACGCGGATTGCGGATTTCCGTACTCTTCGCCAGTAACATAACTTGCCCTAATCTGCAGTGGTTGTATTTTCAAATAAAATACAATATTAATTTTAATATAAGGCTTACACATATATAATGTTATTGTGGAATCATCTATACCAGGGGTTCCCAAACTTATTTTGTCTACTGTCCACTTTGAGAATAAATTATTTTCCAGCGCCCCCATTTTTTCACCTACTTAAAAACCATTATAACTTCAAATCAAATTAATTAATTATTGTGAGCTATATTAGCGGAGATTAAACATTTATTCTAAAAGACTTTATTCTCTTTCTCTTTTAGACTTTATTCTAAAAGAGACCTGCAAGAGTTAACTTGAGACCTGAGCGCAGTAGGTAGTACAACACAACGGCGCTCTGAGGCTCTAGTATGAGTTTACGATACTACACCAATACTACACTCGCTAGCGAGAACGTAAAAATTTTGTATGGGAAATCGTGAAGTGTCAATGTCAAATTATCAATTTTCCATATAAATGTTTTACGCTCTCGCTAGCGAGTGTAGTATCGTTAACTCATGCTAGAGCCACAGGTCTCATGTTAACTCTTACGGGCTACACCTGCCAATGAGAATGATTATTGAAACGCAACTTTATAGTAACTTATTAGTATTGACATGATTTTTCTTTTATTTATTGAATAAAACAGGACAGATATATGAACTACGCGGAGAGAAATATAGAACCGAGTTTGAACTCTTAATTAATATTAGTTGATGTTCACAAGTTGTAGTCGAGAGTCGAGAGCTCAGTCGATGTCTTAGAGTCCTCCTAGCTAGATGAAATTACAAATTTTTTCTGGGTCTCTTACCGCCCCCCTCTAGGTCTGCAGCGCCCACAAGGGGGCGTTATCGCTGTTTAGAAGCTTTATGACTATATCTCAATATGACTATGTATAGTCACTCTATGACTCCACTGCACCTATTTGAAAAATTCTTTCAGTATTTGAAAGTTGCATTATTCCAGATGGCCATAGGGTATATATGTAGAATTGGGTCTTAACGATAAATGGGTAGCGGATTTTTTGCATGATTTTAATTTTACACACACATAATATACCTATCTCGTCGTTACACCTTTTCGTCGTGGTAATCATTGCGTCTTCCTACCTACTCCCCCTTCACTCATTCGCTATCTATCTCTTTCACATACTGCATCGTTCAAAAACAGTTCAGTAACTTAACTTATACAAAGTTAAGTTTCTGTTGTTGTAAAGCCCCTCGGGAACCTTACATTTTGCCAGGATAAGAAACAAACCCTGCTAATATTATAAATGCGAAAGTCTGTGAGGATGTATGCATGTTTGTTACTATTTCACGTAAAAATTACTGAAAGGTTAGTTAGTACTGTACTTTTTATCCTGGAAAAATGTTAAGTTTCCGATGGATCGTCTAGATATACAAAAAAATTGGCCGCCACTGTCGTCACAGCGATAAAGATGTGAGGCGTTAATTAGTAATTAAAAAAAACAAAGGCTTATTTCTTTTGGCAATTTAAACTTCTAAAGAATCTTTAATAATTGCAGCAGCGGATAGATACTTAAATGACCATTACATAAAAAAAACATTTGCTAGTTCCTACGATAGGTAAATTCCTCTTATGTGACGTTCAATCGTTGATACAACACCCCCGTCTAGACTTTGTCTGCATCGCAACACGCATGCGTTCTGCTCACCTTCCTTTCATTTATCCCAACTAATAGTTATTATAAATGCGAAAGTATGTTTGTTTGTTTTGTTACGCTATCACGCCTTAACTACTCAATAGATAACATGAAATTCTGTGTGAATAATTTTTTGGGGCTAGTTGGAAGTCAAGATGAAATATCATTTTGGAGCTAATTGGATTTGGAGCATTCAGGAACCACCCAAAAAAAACAATAAAGATAACTCGTAAGTCTAGCCGCACTGCGACAATTCATTTCAGAAGAGTCAGAACAGACGGAGTGCCAAATGCCAGAGCGTGTTCCCATTGACACTTATTTAGTGTCGTCCTTATTTCTTTCAAATCTATTTATCCCAACTAATAATGTGAATGCGAAAGTGAGTCTGTTTGTTTATTACGCTTTCACGATTCAACTACTCAACTGATCATCACGAAATTTTGCATACACGTTGTCAGCGATTGAGAAAAGGACATAGGGTACCTTTCATCCAGAAAAAAAGTACTGTTCTCTAAAAATAAAAAAAATAAACAATTGAACAAATTATTGTTGGTATATTTTTGTCGGGCGGTGTTTTATTTTTATTTTTCAACGCTTAAAAAATAGGGAAGCGGACGAAGTTGCGGGCAAAAACTAGTTTTTATATAATATTTTTGACTCGACTGAAATTCTGTCTGACTATTTTTTTGCTACCGAAGTTCGTCTTCCGCTTCGTTTCATCCATTCTTCGCAAAAATTACACACGCGCACTTGCGTTGGCGACGGTAGCCAATAAATAAATCTTGGTAGGTATATTTCAATTGATGGTAATACAATCTCGGCATACAATAATAATTACGTATACATGACGTGCTTAGAATGTGATCGAATCAGACAATTCAAACAATTCAACACCTCAACCACAGACGAATGTTAATTATTTATGCAATTTGAAGAATTAATTATTGAATGTATTGTTAATAACTAAAAATAAATATTTTTAATTAAATTATTTAACAAAATTTAATCGTTTGGTCCACATAGTTCTGGCGATTCCACAGCTGGCTGTTGTCAGTAAATTAGCTTATTATATTAATATTAAATGGCTATTGTTATATTAACATGGATGTTAATTAAATACAATAGAGAATATGCCTCTAATTCAAAGAAGGCTTAATTAATTTTTTTATCAACATTACTGCTTCAGAATACTGTCTATGTAAATATTTTTTAATATTATTTCTTTTTCGTTAAGAAAATAATTATTAAAAACTAAGACCGACAAAAACTATAGACGGAACAATACACGCCCTGTGAGGCAGGTAATAGGAAGACGATTCTGCAATAGGGTGACGGCCGCTCGACATTCTGACGCGAATAGTTGATATACCTAACTATATTTTTTGTTTAATAAGTGTTATAATAATAATAATTAATTGGGGTAAAATTTGTTAGTGGAAAACATTTTTAACTGCATACACAAACGCATGGCCACTATACGACAAGTAGTGTTACGCACACATCTTCAGCGAACCGGCTTCATTTTTTAAAACGTTTTTGTTCGTAAGAGCTCTGTCTATAGTTTTTTTCGGTCTGAGATTAAAAAGTGCAAAACAATTGTGGCAAATTCAAAATACTTGAAACATATTTCCCTATTACTGCGAATCTTATAATATAAAATGAATCCCCATTTCCCTTGGTCACGGCATCACGCGTGAACGGGTAGACCGATTTTGATTCGGTTTTCACTAACGGAAAGAGGGATAAACGGGGAATGTTCATATATATATATATATAAAAATTCCACCCCGGGCGAAGCCGAGGGCGGGTCGCTAGTATCTTATAAAAATTGAGAATATTTAATCGGACGCCTAAATGTCACCGTGCGTTCATTGTCTTATTCAAAAATTGGAAAAAAATGGTAGAGACTCCATATGGAACTAATTTACGTTTTCTAATTACTCCATACGAAATAATTAGAAAACCACTTATGTTGATTAGGTTCAAGGTTTTTTAAATTTTTAAATTTTTAGAAGCATGTGATATATATAGATAAAAATATAAACAATTAAAATATTCCTGAAGTGCGATTTAAAGACTGCAATAAATACAAATTTTTCAAATAGATTCTCCTTATTTTGATAAATAAAAAGCCTTGTAATTAATGCCTACTCGAACACAGTGTTTGCGAAAAAACATATGAGTGTTATAGAATAAACGTGCTGTTCTCTGTGATCAGCGCGTGTGAAACTATGAGATTACACACTTGGCCGAATGTGAAATTTCTTAAGCTGGCTCAGATATCGATCTAGGTTAAACTCGGCTAGAAACGTTAGATCTTTTGCTGTACATATATTTTTTTTAAATTTCTTTTATTAAATGTTAATAATAAATTACTAAAATATGCCTATTTTCTAAAAAAAAGTAGTCTAATTTACTTCTTATAACATCAGCTTTCTGTCACTGAAAGTCCCGTAAAAGTAGGTCCTGCAGTTTCGGAGATTAACTGCATCAATCAGAAAGACAGACAAAAATTTAACAAAATACATTTTTGTTATAAGTAAATGTAATTTGATATACATCACATCTATTTTATTTATTAGTAGTTAAGTAAATTGAACCTATAGTTTTAGCGGATGCTTGAGTGTCCATACAAACCACAAAGGCAGGTTTCTTTTAAAGATTTTTTGTTATTTTTTTTTTATTAAATGTAAAATATTGAGCATGCATATTATAGTTCTCCGGGATGCTTTTGAGTATTCATAAAAACCACAGATATATTTCTTTTAGAGAAATATTTTGAATGCATCATTTAGTGTATATATGTTACGCTCAAAGACCAAAAACGCTCCTTGAGCGAAAAAATAGCTCACAATGCGTTGTAGCTTCTTTTAAACGGCCATATTGCGAAATTCGCGTCGTGACACTTCAAAAAACGGCCATGAAGCATTCTGGCAAATACAAAAAGATTTGCCAAATATAATATAAATTAAATATTTTGCCAATTTAATATAAATTAAATATTCTTAGTTTAATCTCGCGTAAAGTCACGTTAATATTTAAGATTAGCTGAACTCGGCCACGCTTCGCTGCGGCCCATACGGCGGGCGGCGGCGTGCGCATGGGGCGCTCGGTAGGTACTGGACACTGCTTATACATAATATTATTTATCGTAGCGTGATGTTATATAGCATTCCTCAATAAATGGACTATTCAAAACAAAAAGAATTTTTCAATTTGAAATAATATTAGTATAGATATCACGCAATTGGTGTTTTAAAAAAATCTTTATTGATCATTGGTGAATAACAAGTTTCTAAAAATAATTATTTGCATTAAGAATCAGACTTTAACTATATATTTAAAATAATGGCAAAACTATTTGTTTTTACAAGAATTAATTTACCGTAAATTTTTTACTGTTATTTATTTTTACAACCATTCACAAGTTACAATCTGTCCGTCGTCGCTGTGTGGTTCAGCATCAGCTACGGCTCGGAACATGCATTGCTTTTCTTTATCGACACAACGCGTTGTGGTCGAACATTATGAATGCCACGATACGAATTTCGCTATGTGGCCTTTTTGTATTTGCCAGAACGATAAAGGCCGTTTTTTAAAATGCCACGACGCGAAAATCGCGATGTTGCCGTTTAAAAGAAGTCACAACGCGTTGTGAGCTATTTTTCGCTCATTGAACGCTTTTAGAACCTGACGTTATAATATGATTTAATAAATTCATCTTTCTGCTGGTTTGACTATTACAAGGTAATAATAAATAAGTGAACAAAAAAATATTTTCGACTTTATATTTTTGTTATTAAACTTTACTAATGATAAAGATTGTTTTTCTTCAAAAATAAAGTTTTAAATTAATGCTTTTCAATGAAGTCTTGCAATATTAACAAAGAGAAGCTTCGAAGATACATACGATAATATCCGTTCTATTTATTGATCAGGTCAAAGAACTTTCCGGTGTGGGATGAACACCAGAACAGCTATTTGTGATGTTTATATAAACATTAACATGCATGGTCAATTCGCTTTCAATCTACTGTTTAGGGAATACTTTGAGCGCGCTTGAGATTGCTGGCTTTTAGAACTTATTTCGAGTTAGCCGAGGCCTACTGTGTTGCAAATTCAAAGTATGACTTGCTAGAGTGACACCCGACTTCGACCGGGTGCAGTGTACAAATGGCTTTAATATCTCAATTTAAAAAAATATATCATAATTAAATTCCTTATCCGCTGACCAAATCGCCAATGCACATTTTTTTCTGCAAATTTTATTCACAAACCTTTCTATTTTATCACTCTTTCCATTAGGGAAAACTGTATCAAAATTCGTTAAGTGGTTTAGAAGAAGTTACTGGAGAAACAAACAGAGGCGGACAGCGACTAAATTTTATAAATGTATATATAAAATATAAATATCTTAACACTATTGATGGCGCCATCTATTATACTCCAGTAGAATTAGGCGAAGCGGCGACATCTATCGGATCTGGGTAGAACTGCTTGGTGATAGACCTGTGAATAGTATGGTCTAATTTGCAAACCCTCGGGAACCTAAGGATAAAACCTTAACGAATTATACACCTATAGATTCTTCAGGAATTACTCTGTTGAGAAGATCCGTTCAGTAGTTTTTAAGATTATCGCGAACATACATACAGACAGATGCGGCGGGGGACTGTGTTTGTGTATATATTTATTTTGCGTGGAATATTATAGCTTATGTCCGTCCTGAAATTCTCATAATCGGATGACTAATTGGGATCGAGAGGTGTTCGGATTATCAAATCGTTCGGATTACAGAACATATTTTGCTTTTCACAAAACAACAGCTAAAACGTGCCTAAAATGGGTTATAAGTGTTCAAAATCAAAAAATAAAAAAAATTATTTATCAATTAGGTTTCTCCAAGAAACTCTTATGACCGTCATTTCGAATTACCAGTTAAATTTAAATTTACCAGGGTTTCGGAAAAAAAGCCAAGATGACGATCCTGAGAAGAAACCCCGAAAGAAACTCAGGATACTATTCTTTTTGTCATCTTTACAATATAAAAAAATTACAATAATTATAATCATACACTTAATACCTAAAGTAAAAATACAATACTGAGCATAGTATGAGCTCCGAATCCAGGCTTCTTCATTGTCACTTAAATAATCAGTAATAATAATAGCCTTTCGAGAGGAGTTTGGTTTTAATGACAACTTTAAATTTATTTATAGATAAGGTTCTGATCATCTCAGGCAGTTTATTATAAAACCGTATACACTGACCCATAAAAGAATTACTTATTTTGTGGAGTCGCGTCTTATGTAAATCTAAATTATTTTTAAACCTAGTACCTATATTGTGTACATCACATTTTTTATTAAATTGACTAATATTTTTATGCGCGTAAATTAAATTTTCATAAATATACTGACATGTAACAGTTAAAATCTTAATTTCTTTGAACTTTTCTCTGAGGGAAGACTGCGGATCTAGTTGATAGATGGCTCTAATGGCCCTTTTTTGTAAAATGAAAATAGTATTTATGTCCGCAGCGCCACCCCAAAGAAGGATCCCATAACTCATTACACTGTGAAAGCAACTAAAATAGACAATCCTAGCTGTTTCGACATCCGTTAGGCGTCGAATCTGCTTAACTGCATAAACCACAGAGCTAAGTCTTTTACTTAGTTTCTCAATATGTGGAGCCCATTGTAATTTAGAATCTACGGTAATACCTAAAAATACTGTCGATTCCACGGGCTCCAATTTCTCACTACCCAAAATCACATTCGTTCCAATATTTTTAACATTCGGGGTACTGAATTTAACAAGTTTAGTTTTCGTGGCATTTAAAAGGAGATTATTAACACTAAACCAATGCACTATGTTAGAAAGCACATAATTTACCTCATTATAGCACCCAAGTTGCCTTTTAACCTTAAATATTAATGATGTGTCATCAGCAAATAATACAATATTGTGTTTACTCACAGAATGAGGTAAATCATTAATATAAACTAGGAATAAAAACGGACCGAGAATCGATCCTTGAGGGACGCCCATTTTAACTAGAGAACCCAGAGATTTCCTACCATTAACATCAACCTTCTGAATTCTATGGCTGAGATAAGAAGTCAGAAGATCGAGAGCCTTATTCTTAATTCCATAGTGGCACAATTTCCTTATTAAAGTGTCGTGCTGGACACAGTCAAAGGCTTTGGACAAATCGCAAAAAATACCAAGAGCATCCTGCGAGTTTTCCCATGCCTCAAATATGTTTTTCAATAGTTCAACACCTGCGTCCGTAGTAGAACGCCCCTTAGTGAAACCAAATTGTTTATTAAAAAGTAAATTATGATCATTGAAATGTTTAAGCAATTGACTCAAAATATTTTTTTCAAAAATTTTACTAAGGGTCGGAAGTATTGAAATCGGTCTATAATTAGCGGGATTAGTTGCATCATTTGACTTAAATAAAGGCACAACCCTACTAATTTTCATTAGATTAGGAAATTCGCCACATGTAACACAGCAATTGAACACAGTTGCTAAATGAGGTGCAATAATATTTATTACAGAGGCCACTGTTTTCACTGACATGCCCCAAAGATCTACAGTTTTTTTTATTACAATTGTCTTAAAGAATTTTACAATGTCACCTGGGCCAACAAATGTAAATTCAAACGCTGTATCACACTCTTTTACATTCTGTTTAAGTAGATTTTCAGCAGCAATTGACGATGAGTTTAGTGTCCGAGTAAGGTTAGCAGGAATACTGGAAAAGAAATTTTCAAACTCTGTCGCCACATCCATATCTGCCTTAATGTCCTGATCATTTATTTTTAAATGAAAGCTGTCTTTATGAATTTTATTTCTTCCAGTTTCCCTGTTAATGATGTTCCATGTTGTTTTTATTTTATTTGTCGCACTCATAATTTTGTTTTTTACATGAATAGATTTTGCCATGTAACAGACTTTTTTAAACAATTTTGAATATTTTTTTACATATTCTCTAAACTCTGGATTATGATTATACTGTTTCTGACAATACAACTCATAAAGCCTATTTCTACTTGTGTAGATGCCATGAGTTGCCCACTCATTAAATGCCATAAAATTGCTAACTAAATGAGATTTTTTGGTAAAGACTTTACTAAATTCATCACTAATTAATTTAAATAAAGAGCCATACATTTCATTAAGACTATCATGATAAGGCAACCCAGGCAATTTATTATTTAAGTTAGTCCTAAATTTTTGAATGCGATTTTGAGTAATTGGAATAAAATTAACGTGCTTTCTTTGAGACTGACTTATATTTGAATGTAATGACACAAACAAACCACAGTGGTCAGAGTCTAGAACATTCAGGACTGATTTGTTATATGTTAAAGAAAGAAGAGAAATGCATTGCAGTGTAAAATACATACTGAATTTTTTATGTATGTAATTAAATAATAACCATAGAGTAAAAAAGTATTACAGTAGAAATACGTAAAATTATATGAGAGGCAGTTCTCGACTTAAGACGAAGAAGTCGAAGATTGAAATCCATTATTGTTTACATACTTTTAACTCAGCGTTAACTCAACTCAGGCAGTGTTCGGATTACTGGACGTTCGGATTACGGAGGTTCGGATTAAAGAGGTTCTACTGTATTAGTATAGAATATGTATAGATATAGAAAGTATAGAATATGTATAGGTATAGATATAGATATGTATAGATATAGAGATAGATAGATGTATAGATATGTGTCTAATACGCAGTAACCTTAAAAGGACGTTTTGTCAGAGTCGGCAAAAGCAAGGGCTTGGCTCCCCAATTATGATAATGGCTAACTTTCAAGTTCAGTGACACTTCGATCGCGGTCTGCTGCCCTTTGTGCCGTCATTATAACAGTCTGTTGAGCCCAAATTGGTTCCGAGTTATCGTTGGAGGATTTCGTTTTGTTTTTTACTTATTGTTTCTTAAGATTTAGCGTAACTAAAAATTATAACCGTTAGGGCCTGCGCAGACGAAGGGCAGCCTGGGGGTACATTTGCTCATCAAAAATAGCTCGCTTACAATTGCAACGAAAATCCGTTCACAACTTTCCAAGACTGACTGACAGAAAAAAGAGAAGACGAGCCCGTTGGATGAGTGGTTAGGGCGCTCTGTTCTAGGGCCCCGGGTTCGATTCCCGGTAGGTTCAACTTTGAAAAATAAACTTTTCAAATTTGGCTCTGGTTTGGATTTGGAAAGTAGTGGCAGGGCACACTGCGTTTTCGCAGTTATTTGGGCAGCCCGTCTGGCGGCAGTAACCACCCCCTTACAGAAGACCACCGTGAAATAACAGCACGTGTACTGTTGTGTTTCGGTGAGCGAGTAAGGGATGTCAGAGCCCATATCCCTATCTCCTTTCCCTTAATCCTACTGTAGTCGGCAGCGCACTTGCAGCAGCTTTGGCGTTGCTTGTGTTATAGGCGACGGTAGCCTCCTACCATCAAATGGACCGTCAGTCTGTCTGCCTTCACTTTATACGATGTACTGATTGAGTGCTTAAAACAACACTTTGGAGATTTTTGTCATCCGCTTACAAAACGGATTTTAAAAATTCTTGTTGCATTATAAAATGCAAAAAAAAAAAACCAATTGAGTCTTCGAAGTCGACCATACGAAATAATATAGCACGTGCGGCCAATGCGACGCTCTGGGTCAGGGGCCGAGGGCGGTCACCCGAAATGAAACGAATATTAAGGTCTCTGGCCACTAATATCACCATACCATGACCGTGCTAGGAAAGTATCAGGCACGGAAAGCAACAACGATACGCTCTATTATGCCCACTGAAACGGGTCGACGGCGTTCTGTGCCCCCTGTATGCAACATCCCCTAAAATCGATAGGAATTCATTCTCGTATACCAGTATTGCGTGGACGTCTTGAAGTGCTATCAAGTTAATAGGTAATAAAATTTGTAAATTATATAAAAAACTCATGTTTAGGTACACATTCTATTAGTCTCAATTTTACAGAGTCTACTAGGCACATCTCGTTGAACTGGTAGAGAAGAAAAAAATTTGTCTTTCTCTACCGATAACAATAACATATTGTTTGGTAAAAGCAGAGCACACTGCGTTAAAGTCATAATTACACTTGCAACAGTAGATAAGACTCATCATCATCTCAGCTGTAGGACGTTCACTGCTTGACAAAGACTGGACATATTCAAAAAAGCACTCAGGACACATTTTCTGTCAAACTGAAGAGGACTTTATTTGTTTGATTTTTATATGTATGTAGGTTTATCTTCCAATATATTATATTTATTAATCTATCTTATTAATATTTGTGTATATTCAATTTATGTACTAGTATTTAGTTATTAGAATGTAAATTTATGTACTACTTTTACCACCCACATTGTTTTATTTCCTTTCATATAATTTTCCTTACCCTCAGGTTGCCTGGAAGAAATCGCTATAAAGCGAGAAAGCCGCCTTTTGTATTAGGTACTTGTTTTTTTCTTTTTTACCCTTTTTTATATGTTTATGGTACAAATAAAGAGTTTTAATAATAATAATAATAAAGATTTCCCCTCTAATACTCCAAAAGGGATCGATCAGAAGCAGCTCGGATCCACCGTCGACCCGCGGAACTTATTAGGTCGTCTGTCCACCTTGTGGGTGGACGAGAATCTTCTCGCTCCAGTTTCCTGCCGATTGCCACTTCAACTTACGAATCCTCCGGGTTATGTCAGTAACTTGCGTTCGTCTACGTCGTAACCCCGAGCATCGCCCTCTCCATAGCTCAATGAGCGACATTGAACTTTCTTACGAAATATGTCATCACCGGCAACACATATTGGTCGAAAATTTAACACTACTTCTCGATAACGGTTAATATTCGCGATTACAACCCGTATACCCGTACTGCGCGCAGCGACTTGGCAAAGCTGCGTGACATGCACGTAGCGTATCCGCACAGGCAAAATATTCTCGCCGAATTTTCGGTCCGTTCCGTGCGAGACACGCTACGGTGTCGGTCGGTGCCGGCCCGGTCTAATAGGCGCTGCCTCATAGTAATTAATAGAAAGAATATTTTTACGCCTGATACGTTCCTAGTACCGTTATGGTATGGTACGATATAGTGGGCAGAAACCTTTACCGAGAACAGCTGTTATGACATTAACCTTCCTCGTTTTCCACGAGTGAAAACCTTATTAAAATCAGTTAGGTGGCTTAGAAGCAGTTATAATGGAGACACAAATAGGACAGTGGACAGATACAAATGCAAAAGTAACTGTTTGTCTGTCTGTTATCTTTTTACGTTTAAACAGCTGTACCTATTCAAACGCCATCTACTAGCTTATGCGGGCAAAGCTGTAATAAGCTACAAGCAAATTCGCACGGTTCGCATTCACCACATGTATCTATACGATTCGCTCACGAATATTTACATTATGTGCGTGTAATTCACAAAGACGATTCCAATGAATTGTTATTCCACGATCCTTTAGTTTCCTAGTAAAGTTGTGTTGGTAGCCAAACTGGAAGTATGTCCTGAAATATAATCGATAATTCTCTTCACACGCTGAGAAATCCATATGTAAAATTCGTTGTACCTCTGTCCGGTCGGTCCATCATTACTGTGGATCGTAGTTGCAAAGTCCCAGTCGCGACCGTCCCTGTTCATGGTCGTTCTTACCACCTGGCAAAGTTTATCAGAAGAGGTGACATCCTACACTTGATCCGTCCACCTTGTTGGCGATCGGCCTCGCAATCTTTTTCCTTCGACATTTCCAACAACGACCAGCTTTTCCAGATTGTCGCCACCCCTTCTTACCTCAACAAATCGTTGTACCTAACTTCAACAAATAAGTATGCTTTTTGTTTAACATTCCTTTTATTTAAGGTCTTTTTAAGTAATAGCCCTGCCACTACTTAAAACTGCATGTCGCACTTGTTTGGGCAGCCCGTCTGGCAGCAGTAACCACCTCCTTACAGAAGACCACCGTAAAATAACGTCATGTGTGTTGTTGTGTTTCAGTGATTGTGTAAGGGATGCCAAAGCCCATTTTCCTATCCGCTCCTTATCCTGAATCTTACTATAGATGGTAGTGAACTTGCAGCTCCCGTGGCGTTGCTCGTGTTATAGGTGACGGTAGCCACCTATCACCAAGTGAACCTTCAGCCTGTGTGATGAAAAAAAATGCGCTAAGCCATCATTTAACTTTATTTCATACTATCGGTCCCAGCAGACGCAGTTCTTCCCGAACCAGAAAAAAATTGTAACCTGATTGCAGCGCTACCGATCGGGTCTAATTGTGAATCTGAACCATTCGGGGCCCACTCAAACACACAAAAAAAAATCATCAACATCGGTCTAGCCGTTAAGGAGATCAGTAACATAATATACATTTGACAGAAAAATACTAGCTTTTGGCCGAGTCTTCATCCGTGACTCCATCTCTTATAGGTGTTAAATTATTAAATCTTTTTGTTAGGCATAATATTTTTTATTTTTTCAACGCGGGCACAAGATCTAACGTACTTCCGGAGGAAATCCCCTTTAAATAAGAACTGCATAATAATCATTTACATAGAAAAAGTAAGCGGAAAAATATAAAGAGAGCTCCATTGCGTATAGGTACTATGCATGATTATGAGTAGGTACAATAATTGTGGGAGTATTTAAGCGCATCATTTGCGCAAGAGTTGCAAAAAGCAATCAAGTGTTTTTAATGTAGGTGGCATTGTTCCACCAATGCTTTTTGTGATCTCAGACGATTAAAATGTGTTCAAAGAGCATAAGAACAAAGCTGTTGATTACAGCTGTATCAAACACAATGGAAGGAGAGTGAATGGACCAGCTAGACGTTGTAGCTCTGCTTAGTCTTTGAGGCGATTTTTTTGTTATTTTTTTCGTGATTAAGTAAATATGTATATTTCGGATCTAGAGCGCATCGTGGACGCGATGGGGGGTAATATATCTTCACGTTAAATCAAAATTTATAACAGACACACAAAATAATTAGGAATACAAATTTAAAAGGAACTCTAGCAGAGTAAGCATCGTAAGGGTAGAATGCCGATAGGCACAATAACCACCATGGGTTAAGGCTGCAAGTAAACCGACTGGTTTGTCCGGAGCTAGTGCTCACTGAGTCAAAGCCGTAAGTAGACTGACTGACGAACCTCTTTATATACCATCTCAGTGCTACATCAGCGTCAACAACCCTATCCGTTTGCGCGCAATATGTTTACAAACCATAGGTGGGTAGTTTGATATTTACAAATTACCCACTAGATAAATTCACTATACGTAAACACCTTGGTTTAATACTCGTAGTCGTAGCCTTCGACCTGTGCTTCGATTAAACAAAAGAAGGCTCTTAAGAAAGTAAATAACTAAAGTTAGTGATCAAATAATCCAAATTAAATATATCTTTCAAACAATGAAAGTATTTTTAAATAGGTGCAGTGGTTTCCGAAGTAGGCTGATATTATGTGGAATACTCATCAGAGCACTCCAAGCGTACAGCTGATAGAGAAGTTCCACCTCTTCTTATGCTTTAGTATTTTTAATACTCGCAGTCGTCTGTTTCTTGGAAAGAAGAATCAATACTGCGCTTCTTGCTGTCATGCCACCGTTGAGCATATTTTATGAGTGCTCGCCTTACCGCTCTGTCTCAGTGGTGCCGGGTTCATTCCCGGCAGGGCAAACTTTGACTTTTCAAACTTAACTTTTCAAGTTGGTTCTGGTGTGGATTTAAAAAGTAGCGGCAGGCACACTGCCTTTCGCGGTTATTCGGGCAGCCCGTCTGACGGCAGTAACCACCCCCCTTACAGAAGACCACCGTGAAATAATCATACCATGGTCTGCAGCGCACTTGCAGCACCCGTGGCGTTGTTTGTGTTATAGGCTACGGTAGCCACCTACCATCAATTGAACCGTCAGCTTGTCTGTCGACGTTTAAACCTTTGAACTGTTTGAATCTTTGTAAGGTTTTATAATTTAAAAGTCCCCTAAACAACAAAATATATTAAAGAATATACACCTCTATGTAATTTAAGCCGGCTCCGGTAATTACACGGTCAAATGACTAGTTAACTTTCTAATGTGCCTATCTGAATCAAATCTAGATTGTACTGTATGACATTACACCATTAAAGGTGTGACTTTCTGTTTTCTCTTCTAGGCACATGCATACCATAGATTACTCAAGCTACTTTGTCAACAAAATAAAAAACTTAAATTAGTTATTCCGCTGGTACCGAAGCGAGGCGCAAGCTATCTGTGGATAGGGCTGCAGAGTGAGGAACCTCCTGATATTACGTACCGTGTCATGAAGTACCGCCTTCTGTATCTATCCTGTATTCTGTATCTGATCTAGTCTTTCTAGTGAGAGGCTCTTGAGCATCGACGTAATACCTAGACGGCTAATACCTATTTATTCACAATGCAAACTTTTCTGGCAACTAACTGAGGTGCGTGGGCGCGGGGTACTGAACGCCAATTGGTCCGATGAAGGTCATTGGTTCTATTGGTCGTTACTACCCATAGTAACTTCTATTGGTCGAACATTATCGGGCGTGGAATTATATAATATCTATTTCTCTAATGTGTTGTCTGAATGCGTTCGCCCTGTACTAGAAGTCTAGTTGGATATTACGTCGATGCTCTTGAGGAACACCTCCACAGGTCGAGGCTTTTCGCTATAAGACCGTTCGCCGAGACGACTATCGGGACGATGATTGTCGAATCGCCATACCACATGGCGGTCACCTCGTAAGTTAAGGCTCTGCACTTGCAAAGCTTTTCTTTTTCGGCTTTCACGAGGTTTTCGTTTGTCAACAAGCATCGTCCGGCGCTTAAAAAACTATTTTTTCAGCAACTTTAAACATTTTTTTTTTCACATCACACATTAAAAAAGAATAAATAGTGAAGGATTGTATTACAGAAATGAGGTCGTTATAAGATCTAAACAAGCAAAGAGATACTGATTAAGATATGCGATGTATGCATGAGTGTCGTAGGTATAACTAAGATAACATATATATAAAGAAATGAAACATGTATGTGTCACCGTAAAACTTTGAAATTCGTCATTTCACTAACATGGTGTAACATGTGACAAGACATGACAAGATTTTGTTCGCAATTTTTTAAACGTGTATGTAACTAGCTTTTGTTCGCGACTTCGTCCGCGCGCGTCCATACCTTGGTATTAAAATATTTAATAAATCTTTATTGCTCATATGTGTATATTTGTCAGGTTTGAATATTTTTATTTTTAGACTAACTGAACCCGGCCATGCTTCGCTGCGGCGTGCGTATGGAGTGCGCGTGGTACTGGACACTGCTTAATTTTTTTTTCTAAAATAAAGTATCCTAAGTTAATTCCATCAAAGTGTAATCCTTCGTTTTATACTGTAATATTTTCTAAAATCCATAAAAATGTAAGGCTCATTTCCTTCATCAATTCAATAAAAATGTAAGCCTTCATCTATTCATTAATTCCATCAAAATGTAATCCTTCATTTCGTAATGAAAAATTTTGTAAAATTTTCTTCATTTTATTTGTTTTACACAATTTAAAATAGTTTTGAAATAAACAGTAATTTTTCCTCATTTCGTTAAGTTTGTACTGTTTCACTTAGGAAGAAAACTGATTTGATATATTAACCGTAACATGCAGTAAGCGCGTAGGATAGTCAGGTGATCAGGTCCGCCCACATGCTGCAGTCAATGAATGTAGAATGTTTGGAAACTCGACAAGAGCACAGAAGAAATAATATTAAATCTAACTATGTACACAGATATATGTGATTGATGAAGTAGTTATAATTGGATTTTTCTTTCTGACAAATATTAAGTATTCTACATCTATCTTTTTTTTAATCCATTATTTATTAATTACAACTTATTGATATCGGTTCATGATTGAAATTAGAATATAGAAACAGTCCTCATCTTTTTCGTAATGTAGTCAAATTCTCAAAACATGTTTGTTGACTTTACTGAAATCTCTATCTCAGACTATCTCAGATGCATAATTAAGTATTAAGTGTCCTAACTGCACCCGGATAAAGCCATGACCCGTAGTGGCAAGCAGAGGTTACTGCGTTTCACAGTCATTTGGGCAACTCATCTGGCGGCAGTAACCATCCCCTTACAAAAGACCACCGTGAGATAACTGCATATGTGTTGTTGTGTTTCGACGAATGTGTAAGGAATGCTAGAGGGAATTGCCATATCCCTTCCTAATCTCTTATCCTTAATCCTATTATGGTTTGCAATGTACTTGCAGCACCCGTGGAATTGCTTGTGTTTTTGGCGACGGTAGCCATCTACCATCAAGTGGACCGTCAGCCTGTCTGTCAACCATAACGTAAAAAAAAGTTACTGAATAACGATGAAATCTTTATTTATACATATCTATATAAATAAAAAAAATAAAAAACTGCCTCATTTATGATAAAGCATCCCTTGAGAGTAGGGAAAATTGGATGGAGCTCGTGCCAGCGAAGATATAATGCCTGACAAAATATGTAAAGCAATTTTTAAATAGCTGGAGCCCGCGGTTTCTCCCGCGTGAAATATTTAGCCTGCGTCCATTCTGAAATTCCATTTCTAACTATTGGTGAAAGATTTTAAAATCGGATGACTAGTTTCGAAGATTACCTCTTACATGCATACTTTATAATATTAGTAAGTATATACTAGCGGTCCCAGCAGACGATGTTCTGCCAGAATCTCCTACATACAAACAAACGAACAAACATACATACAAACTTTATATAATATTAGTATAGACTAGCTGAGCCCGCAACTTCGTACGCGTATAGCGAATACGCTATAGCGCGTAACTTTTTTCTTTGTAATCCGAATGGAATGAAACAAACACTAAATGTTACGGGAAGCTTGCTACAATACATCAGTGAAAACCCCATTCAAATCGGTTAAACTGTTTCTGAGATTAGCGTGCACAAACGCACAGACAAAAATTCTAAAAATTATTTTTTGACGTCGGTGACATAAGAACAACATTAATTGTACTATTGTTCTATTCTGTGAGAACGTGTACAATTGTTTTTGAAAAAAATATTTAATGTACACGAATCGTTTATATAGAATATATATATTTTAGTCAGGCGTTGTAATTTTTATTGGTATGTTTAGATTATCCCTCGGGAACAGCACTTTTTACTGGATTTTTTCAATCTTTTTTGCTCAAAAAATTTTTAGCAGACGTTGATTTTCTTATTTAAATTTTTAGGGTTTTTTTTTTGTTAAGGTCGGCAGATAGGCTGACGATGACGGTCCACTTGATGGTAGTTCGCCTATAATACAAGCAACGCCTAAGCTGCTGCAAGTGCGCTGCCGACTGGAGTAGGATTAAGGATAAGGGATTAGGAGTGGATAGGGAAATGGGCTCTGGCATCCCTTACTCACTCACCGAAACACAACAGCACACGTGCTGTTATTTCACGGTGGTCTTCTGTCTTACTTTTTTCCTGATGAATGGTACTGTATGTCCTTTTCTGTGTCCCTGATACCGTGTATGCAAAATTTCACGATTATCGGTTCAGTAGTTAATGCGTGAGAACGTAACAAACAATCAAATGAACTCACTTTTACATTTATTATATTAGTTAGGGTGTTGTTCTAGGAAGATTCATCAAAAATCCGTTCAGTTAAGTATAATATTTTTTTATAGTCTACAAAATATTATTTGTAAAAAGATATGCAGAAAAGATATCCAAGAGTCAATTTCATCGTCTTCACTAGTTTAACGGGTATATTGCGAATACGAAGTAACCCAATGTTACAACTTTTACATTTCCTACCTTACTGCATAGCTGTTACGTTCAATATTTCTAGAACACTGTAAAAATAATATTTGTAAATAAAATTGGCCAAGAAAATTATCGTATATATATCCATTACTTGCAACTAAATTGCACCTCAGTCGTCGAAGATTACTTAAAAATGCAGTAAAACTTGTTAAATAGTTTTATTTCGAAACGTTATGTTATTAATATTGGTTCATGTGCCCACATTTTTTGTATTTTTTTTTGTAAAAACTTGCCACTACCAGTCCAGAACGCAGATTCTATGAGGAAGATTTAAGCCAATAACTTGTATGTTTATACTATAAGATTTATAAAGATATAATATATGTAAATGTTTGTTTTGTATGTTTAATGTTATCATGTTTAATGAGTTGCATAATATTTCCTATTTTATCTATGGAGCTGAAGCTGAAACATGGATGAACCATCAAAAAGATCTCTATTTAGGCGGACCATCTTTGCAAATGCGACCGACTTGTCATATTTAAACATTCCATAACCGCAACCGCTTCGTCAGGAGTATACGACTGAAGAGAGAGATATATAATATATATTATAGTGTATAAAAAATAATAATGTACATAAAATGTGGGTTTCATTTTTTTAAAAATTAAGAATACCATGAAATTAAAAACATATTGATAACTAGCTGAGTCCGCAACTTCGTACGCGTGGTATTCGGTATAGCGCGTAACTTTTTTGTTTGAAAACCGATTGGAATTAAATAAACACTAAATGTTCGGATAGCTTGCTAGAAAACATAAATGAAAACCGCATTCAAATTGGTTAGCCGTTTCTGAAGATTAGCGTGCACAAATGTACAGAAAAACAGATAAAAAAATTAAAAACTATTTTTTTGACCTCGGTAACATGAGTACGATGTTTACAAATTGTTTTTTTGAAAAAACTCCGCTCGTCTACAATTTTTTTATATGCATAGATTTGTATTTCTTAATATGGGAGGGGAATGTTTCACAACTTTTTAAAAGGTATCATTTATGATTTTTCTAACCATATATGTATGTATGTATGTATACGAAGCTCGGTTTCGAAATTCAAATTAGACGCGACGTTTATTTTTTTCGACACATTCCAATATCAAGTTCAATGACAGGTGTTATGTAATGGCGCCAAATTGTGATGCTAATGACAGACGATAGCCATTTTTAGTTACGATATTTAAAAAGTTGTCTTCCGTTTTGGTATGAACACTTTCATTACAAAATGTCGGGTTGAAACGAGTAATATGGGCGTTGAATGATGTGATAAGGCAACTTTAAATTACTTTCTCTTGAATTTATTGACAGCCAGTCTTAATTATGTAGTTCATATAAATAATGTACAGATTATTTTCTTTAATAAACCAGCTTTACTGTTATTTAAAAAAAATATATAAATAGGGTAACAAATCGAATATTATCCGTCTTATCATTGCACGGATCTTTTTGTAACAAGGTATTTTCTTTTTTCTTTTATTATTTTTCAATAAAAAATAAAACTTTTAACTGAAAGCCTAAAATTGTTCAATGCGAAAAAAGTATGTGAGTCAGCTCCGACACACGACGAGTATACTCCTTTAACCGTAAAAGATTAAATGCATAAAACTATCCTCGTGTCAATAGATAAATGGATACCTAATCACTTTATATTATTTAGTTACACTCTGCATACTCAGATGTCACGTGTTCCAAAAAAGTTATGTTAGTTACGTTCGGTATACACAGATGTCACTACGTTTTATAAGTTCAAATAGTTCATGTCCCTGCGCCCGCGCCGGCATGTTACTTATAACGCGCTATCGTTTCGTTCCTCAACGCGGACTACACTTTTCATATAAGATTTCGACGTTTGTTTTTATAATCCCAGAGAAAAGAATAAATAATAAGCCTTTTTTATTACCAAAAACCTTAAAAAACACCTTTTGACAATAGCTGAAATTGTATAAATGTAGTTATTAATTATTAATAATATTTGCTCGCAAAAAAAAGGTTAAAAGCTATGGGGCACTAGTTTTTGTTTTTAGGGACTTGTAGGAGTTGAATTTCTAAGAAGTAGGCAAAGCGTATTTTTTGTTTTATGTTTTATCGATTAAATTTTATTACAAACTAAGCTGTGCCCGCGACTTCGTACGCAGCGCGTAACTTTTTTGTTTGTAAACCGATTGGAATAAAATAAACACTAAATGTTACTGGAAGCTTATTGGAAGGAAAGAGACAAAAAAATTTAAAAACTATTATTTGACCTCGGTAACATAAATGCAACGTGTACAAATTGTTTTTTGAAAAATATTTAATGTGCAGACACGGCTCGTTTACGATTTTATTATACATATGTATAGAAAACCATGCTTTTCAGCCTGTGTTATTAGTGTATATACAAAGAATATTTCAATTATGAACGCCTAACATCTTTATCGCTGTGTCGATGGTGGCGGCGAATTTTTTATATTTTTAGGCGATCCCTCGAGAACCTTACACGTTTCCAGGATAAAAGTATCCTATATCCATTCATCCATTCTATTCGTCCGTTTTTACGCGAAAGAGTAAAAAACGTACATACATCTATCCATCCTCACAAACTCTTGCATTTGTAATGAAGCATTGTGAAATTCTTCCCCGCTTATCTGCGATCTGTGCGTCACTGACGCGAGGGCAGCTTTGGCTAAACGTCTAATTAGCTTAATTCGTCACGCGGTTTTAGTTTTTTTGGCCATTGAAAATATTAGTGTCAGTGATCTTACAAATTAGTTTGACCACTGTTCCCACGAAAAACTAGTTTTTACCGGCGGCTTTTGATCATCAGAATACTTAAACGTAGTCTACATATACCGATTCCCAGGATTGGAGCTATCAAATTCTTCATAATATCATCAGTAGTCTAGCCGTAAAATGTAACATTTATGAGATTTCTTCGCATTCATATTAAACCGCCCTCGACTTCTGCAAATTACATATACAAACCGTCCTTTTTATCGTTTAGTTGATTAGAAGATAGCGTAGAAAATAAACAGACAGTCTGACTTGGATAAGTGGTTAGGTTGCTTGCCTTAACGCTCTGTTCTAGGGCTCCCGGGTTCGATTCCCGGCAGGGTCAACGTTGAAAATGAAATATTCAAAGTTTGCTCTGGCCTGCATCTGGAAAGTAGTGGCAGGACACACTGCGTTTCGCAGTCAGCTCGTCTGGCGGCAGTAACCACCCCCTCATAGAAGACCACCGTGAAATAACAGCACGTGTGCTTTTGTGTTTCTGTCAGTGAATAAGGGACGCCAGATCCCATTTCCCTATCCCTTGTCCTCAGTCCTACTGTAGTCGGCAGCGCACTTGCAACACCTGTGGCGTTGCTTATGTTATAGGCGACGGTAGCCCCTACCATCAAGTGGACCGTCAGTCTGTCTGCAAATTATTTTATAATATGTACTGCACCTGTCGAATCCGGCGCTCCCTATCGGATCCAAATGTGAATTTAAACCATTCACGGACATTCACATACACACGGACAGAAAAAAAGATAAGTAAAAAATATAAGGAAAGGAGTAGCAAGGTAAAACAACCTTCACTCGGTCTTCTATATGTCCGCCTACGATGGATTTTGGTATGGTTTTCATAAGAGACTGTCCTGGGAAAGAACTGGCGTACGAACTGATGACCCTCATACAGTCTTTTATTTGTTGTATTTTGAAACATTTCTCAGTTGTGACGTTTGGAATTTAAAATACTACATCATATATCTACTAACGAACCGCTCCACTATTTTTTTTATATAAATGCACGTCATCAGATAGATCAGTCGTCAGACGGTGAAGGTTGTGAGTACTGGGGCCTTAGACAAAGTAGCATTCGCTCCGTAGCGAAGCGATATCGAAGTTCGTTATCGTCTCAGAGACAAAAAAATCATGACAAGGTATCACGTGTTTATCACGTGTTACAGTGTCGATTCCTTTGTCTCCGAGACGATAACGAACTTCGATATCGCATCGCTACGGAGCGAATGCTACTTTGTCTAAGGCCCCTGTTGTCTATTAACACAAGCAACGCCACAAGTGCTGTAAGTGCGCTGTTGACCGTAGTGGGATTAAGGATAAGGGATTAGAAAGTGATAGCGAAATGGGCTCCGGAATCCCTCTCTCAATCGCCGTAACTCAACAGCACACATGCGGTTATTTCACTGTGGTTTTCCGTAAGGAAGTAGTTACTGTCGTCAGTAGGACTGCCCAAATAATTGAGAAACGCTATGTGTCTTAAACACTATTAAAATTTTATATTATCGAATTACAAAATTTAATAGAAACTTTGTTAAAAAAAATCATAGTGATTAAATTCAGTAGTGTCGATGGTTTTTAAGTATGTAATTATAAAACATCTTCATTACCTATAAATTTGTATGTGAGAACAATGTGTACTTGTTATTCAAAGCATATCATTACAATACAAATGAAATGGTCTATGGTTTATTCCGGAACGGTCGTGCCAATTAGGGTTAATGCTCTCATCATGACACCTATAGTTAACAACTTTGAATCGAGTAGAGATTTCAGACATTAATATGAAAGACTCGGTTGAAATTGTTAAATAATACTTAATTTTTAAATACTTAAAACATTTTTCATAAATAACCTGCCATAAAGCAAAAAAAGACAACAGATTTTGCCATTAGCGTACTTAAATGAAGATAAAAGACTTTTATGATATTGTCTATGGCCATTTTTAAACATATCCAGAGTTGTGTTCCAGCACTCCTTCGATCAAGGCTAATTTTGCTCTACTGTCATTTGGCAGGCACGTTCCGGCAGGCAGAGCATAATTAGCTCTGACAGGTCGCCCGGAACGGGTATGATCAAATCTTGTCCAGATCAAATAATGCTCGAATGGAGTGCTGGAACGGCGTGTATCCGCGGATAGAGCAAAATTAGCCTATGCCGAAGGAGTGCTGGTACCCACCCCAGCGCCCATTGTAAAACTAGGCAGTAAAGTTTAATTTTTTTTAAACAATTTAAAGTGTTTTTTTATAACCAATTAAAATTTTTAGTCATAATTTTTTTTATTATTTTTAGTCATAATACGGATAAAAAATGGTAAAAAAAGGTTATAAAATAAAATATAGATGTTGATTAGACACTTATTTGCAACGCTAATATAACTAACTTAGCGACCCGCTTCCGATTTCGCACGGGTGCAATTTTTTTCTGCAAATTATATATAAAAACCTTCCTAGTTTTACGCTCTTTCCACCAGTTCAAGAACCGCATCAAGTACGTTGCGTGGTTTACGAAGAGTTAGCGGATATACAGACAGACAGACGCTGGCAACCACTTCAATTTACACTTTGTAAGGAAAAAGTATGTTCCCCTATTGGTCGAAAGTTGGCTTTAATTTTATTATTTCGATGGTGGGTAAAAGGAAAACAGTTTCCACAAATATTTTTATTGATAACATTAAATCTCGTCAATAACTACTAAACAAAAAATCGGTTTACAAAAAAAAAATGGGATAAAAGTTTTCTTATCTATTTATATATAAAAAAAATTAATCACTTTTGATGGCGCCATCTGTTATACTACAATAGAAATAGGTGAAGCGGCGACATCTAACGGATTTGGGTAGGACTGCTTGCTAATACACCTGTGCATAGCATGCTCCAATTTGCAAACTCTCGGGAAGGTGTATAATCTATAGGATAAGGTCCTATAGATTATACACCTATAGATTCCTCAGGAATCACTCCATTCTGTAGTTTTTGAGATTATCGCGAACATACATACAGACAGACGCGGCGGGGTACTTTGTTTTATAATATGTAAAGATATTTTATCAAAATGCATAACCCATTAAGAAAGAAGATAAATACGCAGGCAATGATGTAAATCGAGGAAGCAGCCATTAGGTTATATAATTAATGTTAGAATCGCGTTAGTAATTATTATTATAGGAATAAAATAAAACATTAAACGAACACCGTTATGCAATAAGTAAGTAAGTATTGTAAAGTATTCAGTGAGACCACAGCCGCGTGTTGGTTACGTGGAGGTGATAAACTCAACTTTGTAGTCTGTGTGAATTGTACGGCTGTATAACTCAAAGGGACCGCCCAGAATAGCCATAACAATAAACGGCTTGGCATTGGCAATGCTGCGACGTATTCTAATTTTCACGTGTGACAACACCGCTTTTGACATTTTGCCGACTTCAATTTAAATTCGCGTTTCAAATGTCGGTTTAAATTACTTTTGTTTTATTCTTTAAAGTCCTGTTTAAATGTTTATCGGGTTCAGTAGACAAAGGGATTTTTAATCTACACTATCATCATTTATGATATACACTATCATCGGTTTTAATCACGTGGTCAAACATGTAAATTTAATTATTTTAATAATGATTTCTTATGAAAATTACACAAAATTACATTTATTACTCGTTATCATTTTATCGTTTTGGTAGTAAATAAATACTGTGTCATAACTAAATCGTACATATTTTTAAATACTGTGTTAGTTTGGTTGGTTTTAAAAAAAATTTACAGTCTAATAACAAATTGTTTTATATTTTCATTATAAGTCTAATACCCCATTCTATGTGTTTAAATTAAATACACAATTCACAAGAGAGGTAAGTGTTTACAAACACAAATTGCTTTGCAAGTAAGCATCGAATTATTGAACATTTCATAAAACATGTAACCCGACTACTTACGAAGTTGCACAACTAAGTCATTTGTCACTGTCGCAGTGTCTTACCGACCATCGCATTTTTTTCGATCTTGTATGTTACATTATGTACTACACAAACTGCCCGAAGGCTTCGTTGCATAGAACGATTTTCTCTCAAGCATTTGTCCCGTATTTGTATCAAACCTGCAAAGCAGCCAATGCGTTATTTTTATTTTAAGGTCTACAGACTGGCTGGCGGTTTTCTTGATGGTATGTGGCTACAGTCTAGGGGATAGTGAAATGGGTATCCCATACTGTCACCGAAACACAACAGACACATGCTGTTATTTTACAGTAGTCTTCTGTAAGGGGGTGGTTACTGCCGTCAAACGCGCTGCCCAAATGACTGCGTAACGCAGTGTGCTCTGCCACTACTAGCTAGATATGACTATACAAATTTGGCCCTGTAGGGAATCGAAACCGGAATCTCCGTTAAAGCAACCACCTTAATCACTCGTCCAATGGTCTCGTCAACGTAAAGTTAACCAAATATTGATCGAACGAAAGCTTTACTTGTCTGCTTAAGTACTTGCTTGCTTACTTACTTAACTAATTTACATTTACAACTCAAGGCTTAAACGAATACAATTCTGCAAATTATATACACAAACATTCTTCTTTTATTTTGAAATGAGTAAAAACCGTTTAAAAAACCGTTTCTTTTAATGTTAAGATCGGCAGACAGGCTGACGGCCCACTTGATGGTAGGTGGCTACCGTCGCCTATAACACAAGCAACACCAAAGCTGCTGCAAGTGCGTTACCGACTACAGTAGGATTAAGGATAAGGGATTAGGAGGGGATAGGGAAATGGGCTCTGGCATCCCTTACTCACTCACCGAAACACAACAGCACACGTGCTGTTATTTCACGGTGGTCTTCTGTAAGGGGGTGGTTACTGCCGCCAGACGGGCTGCCCAAATGACTGCGAAACGCAGTGTGCCCTGCCACACTGCGTTTGGTTAATTAGAAGAAGTTAGGACAGAAACAGAGGCAGATAGCGCCATTTTATAAAATGTATAGGTATAATATGTATATGCATATCATATTTTTTTATAAATTCTAAGACCAACCTCCTCGCTCTTAGACAAACTAATTAAAATGGTATTATCTTTTTGGCATTCTTATTTCTTCTTATGTGCGACAGGTAACCGGTTTTAAAGTAATGTTTTCAATATTCGTCGAATGCATCAAATCGATAGAAAATACATGACTGCCGCACACATTCGTTTTTTTTTTCCGTACGGAATGCATTCCGTACGTACGTTTCGAATGTGGGTCCGTGCGTTCGGAAACCCCTTACGGAAAAAACCTAATGACGTCATGCGGAACGCAGCGCCTGCATACATTTCGTTTGTTTCGGCGCACACGTTCGGAAATTTCCGTTCGGAACCGCGAGTTGTTTGTTTTGTGTTGTGTGTTTTTCACGTCTCATCACGAGTGCATCAATACAATGTGTGAAGCAGAAGCTTAAGTTTAGCTGTTGAAAAACATCCCTGCTTATGGAATATACACGACAACATAGAAAGCTCTCTTTAGATAATGCAATCGCAATTAAATCGTTGTTCTCCATGGTCGTGCGTTCACAATTTTCACAAAGCCACCACTGAACGTACTGGCAGTATAATATTCCGAATGCAAATTCCGAACGTCTGCGCTAGGCACACGGAATTCCGAATTCGGAAATCGAATACGGAAAACGTATGTATGCGGCCAGGCTTATTGAACAATTGCTATTTTGTGTGGACATTCAAAACACACATTGCGACGTGATCACAACACCATAAATGTAGGTATTACTCATACACGATTATATTATAATAATTGTTCCATAGTTTGAATTCACGAGGCGGTTGTATGCAAATAAATGCAACCATCAAAAGCGTGGGTGGAATCCCTAATGCGTTCCCGAGGGATGACTGGTGCAATATTGCGGTTTCACTTTTTAAAACTAAGAAAGTGAATTTCGTCCTGGTATATGTAAAGGATCGAATGTCTGTCATTGGTCATAATGCACGTAATTCAAACTCTCGTTTCTGATTGGTCGGTACATATGGGAGTTTTTACAAACGTTACGAAAGCATAATTATTTTGAATACTATCATCATCATTAGTCCGTGTCTCTCTTCTGTTGGGTATAGGCCTCTCCCAAGACTTCGTCGCGGATCTCTCTCGCATTAAGGCTTCCTGCGATGCCTTTCAGGTCTTCGGTCCACTTTTTTAGGGTTCCGTACGTCCGAATAAAAAAACGGAACCCTTATAGGATCACTCGTGCGTTCTTCTGTCCGATTATTCCTCCCCTCCCCCCCCCCCCTATCTCCGAAACTACTGACCCTATAATTTTGAAAAAAAAATACAGAAATTAGTTTGCTACTTATAGATTATAGGAAAACCTATAAGAAGTCCGTGATATTAAAATAACATGGTAAATCACTCAATATTGTGTGGATAGGTAACATCGTACGGAACCTTCTTATGCGAGTTCAACTCGCACTTGTCCCGTTTTTTTGTATTTACATACCAAAAAGGAAAAAGAAATGTGTGTCTGTGTCAGCCCCGACACACGACTGGAATTTACTCCTTTAAATCAAATAATTCATTTTTTCACAACAGTCGTCGCTGCGCCGCCGCCGCCGCCGGCAGGCTATAATGCGCTATCGTTTCATTCCTCAGATTTTGACGTTTGCTTTTATAAGCCCAAAGAAAGAGAATATAATTAGGTAACATAAATACACGCGTCAACTGTCGTACAAATGTCAAAGTGACAGATAACGTAACGTTTTTTTTAGTTAAGGCTTGTATTAATTTTACTTCTCATAAAATTTCCATACCCGGGGCCTAATATGAAAATCGATACTTAAGGAGTAAACTCCAAAATATTTTTTCACATGCGACCTTTTGAATGTACCACGACAATTTATTTAAATATTTTAAAGAATGCCAGCGTAAGCCGCGTTAGCGCAAAAAAAATCATTATTTTCAGCCCATACCCCTTTCCTCAACTTGTCACTTATTCTTTCTTCTTTCAAGGTCGGCAGGGTATTGCATTCTCCCTGACTGTTACCCAGATAGGCGACCACTATGTCATATTTATTAATTTTGTATCTAAATACGTTAAGCTGTACTTGATTTCTTTGGGTTTACTTTAAAACAGTCTTTACTTAATTACTATTAACGCAGTATTGAATCACAGAGGGAAATTTTTAATTTATATCATCAACGGTTATTATTTTCAAAAATATATTCCATAAAAACCTAGAAATTTACTTAATATTTCTTCGACTCTTTGTCAAATCCTTATTACATAGTATAAATTGAAGTCGTCTGTCTGTCTATATACACTAATTTCTCTTAAACCACGCAACGGATTTTTATGTGGGTTACACTAATGGAAAAAGTGTTAAACGAGGAAGGTAAATACATAATTTGCAGAAGAAAACTCCTCCCGTATTAATCCGGGAGCGGTTCTCTAGTATTTCAATTTAGACAAAATGGAGGAGTATTAAAAAAACGGGACAAGTGCGAGTTGAACTCGCGTGTAGAGGGTTCCGTTTCGTACGATGTTACCTATCCGCACAATATTGAGTGATTTACCATGTTATTTTAATATCATGGACTTCTTATAGGTTTTCCTATAATCTATAAGTAGAAAACTAATTTCGGTATTTTTTTCAAAATTTTAGGTTCAGTAATTTCGGAGATGGGAGGGGGGGGGGGAATGGTCGGACAGACGGACACACGAGTGATCCTATAAGGGTTCCGTTTTTTTATTCGGACGTACGGAACCCTAAAAAGAAAAAGTGCGTGTGTGTGTGTGTGTATGTCAGCTAACACACACACGCACGCCTGGAGTTTAGTCCCTTTGACTATGCAATAGGAAAAGTGGATAACTGAACACGCCATCTGTTCTACTACAATTAGGTGAAGCGACGACATCTATCGGATTTCGGTAGAACTGCTTGACGAACTCCGGCCACAATCGGGTTACAGAATTATTTTCAGGGGCCTTAGTCAAAGTAACATAACGATAACGATAACGAAGTTCGAAAGCAATAAAATGTATGGGATTGACATAAGCCGTCGCTAAATCACGTGATACATCCCATACATTTTATTCTTGCGAACTTCGTTATCGTTATGTTACTTTGACTGAGGCCCCAGGTCCGGGCAGGACAACGTCTGCTGGGTCAGCTAGTTATTACAATAGAATTAGGTGAGGCGGCGGCGGATTTGGATAGAACTGCTTAGAAGAACATAACGCTTTTTAGTTAACGTTTGTACTCATAAAACTTCCATATAGCGGGCCTTATATGAAAATCGATTCTTAAGGAGTATTGACTATTCTTAGGAGTATTGTTGCTTTTTGGATTCTTAAACTCAAAAAAAGGTTTTAAACACAAAGCAATATAAAACCAATACTTACATTAAAGCGGTATGCAATTAAATATTTTATTCTGTTAATTAGCATTCACAAGACATTGCAACTGCATTATTGCAAAACAAACAGCGTCAGGTATAATAAAATATGTCTTATATGGTTGAAGGATTAAACCAACCTCATTATTACAACTCGGCAATAATGTGGAAATAGCTCTTTTATCTGCAATTTATGATTGGTTGAAATGTTAAACTGTGAAGAAAAAATGCGTTGTCTATCGTCTATCCTCTAATTGTCTTCTTCAAGTTCTAACTTGAAGTTGGCCCTGGGTCCTTCATTATTTACGTAAGGAAGAGTTTGGCCAATTTTGACCTCCTAACCCCATGTAGGGGGTTAATGCTTAGGCTCCTCTTCACCCATCTTACATGAGTTTTTATCTAGTTTTCCTAAATAGTTATAAATGTTTTTTAAAAAAGGTACATATATTTCATATTTTCAAACGTTTTAATTTTTAGAAAGATAAGATTAATCAATGATTTTAAAAATTATTTATATTATTATTTCTTTATCCCTTCTCAATCCGTTATCATTAATCCTACTATGGCCTGTTATAGGCGACGCCGACGGTACCCACGTAACTTCAAGTGGACCGTCAACTTGTTGAAATATATGTTAGAATAAATATTAAAATAATATTTCTTGAGACGCTAATTTTGTTGCTGTTTGTCTATATTTTTTGTATATGAAATTGTCTATTAATGTTATATTATATTCTGTTTGTTACAGGTAATTGCGAACATTTCCCCAAAAACGCAATCGGCTAAAAACAAACAAATCCTTGTCAACTTGTTTGTAGTGTGATGACGTAGAAAAAGTAAATATGACTGTTTTTAGTACTCAATTGTCTATTGAAATATATTTTTCTTCCTTTCACATGAAACTGTAATCACGTTGCAGTTTTCTGATTCCCTTTTGAAATTGTGTTTATAAGCGTTAGTTAGTTCGTCAAAGTGCACTCGCCCACAATGTTTACCTATAATATTCTTTCATTGTTACATCCTAGCATTATTAATTATTTGTTAACAATAATAATTGTGCTAGGATGTGAAATAATAATTGCCATTAATAAAAGAAATCTAAATACAAAAATAACATTTTTTTCTCTCTTTATAATTCTTATCTCTTTTAACATATTGAATGTTAAAATAGAATAAGATCTGGTTCCTTAGGAATATTTGTATATTATATATTGTAATTTAGCTAATTTGACTTGTTCAAACTTATATAAAAATACAATAATTAAAAAAGTTTGAATAGGGCAGATTTATACAAAAAAAAAAATTTTCTGAGAGAAAAGAAATAGTAAATTACTGCCCCAAAAAAACCTTCTCGTCCTTCACAACAATAAAAAAAAACTAGCGACAACTACATTGTTTTTTTTAGCTTATTAAGTTCTGTACTAAAGTTTTAATCAGCTACTTTTATTCCTTTTTTCATATTTTACATAATATTTAAGAAAAACTTTCCAATTTTAAATCTGTTCGGTTGTCTCCGAGAAGCTACAAAAATTTGTTGTGCAACATTGCATCTTAATTCATAGATTTTGAGCTTATTTATGTAAAAATTGTGTTCGGTCTGAGGTTAGTGCTATCCTCCACCTAAGAAAAAGGGGCGCGGACGAAATCGCTGGCAAAAGCTAGTTATATATATTTGATTTATGCTTTTATATGATAATCTTTGATACCAGTTAGGGCAAAGCACTGAAATGAAGGACCCGTACACACAGTTGATACAATGTGTTTGTAAATGATTTCGTAACGTAACAGTTGAAGATGTTTACCCACGGATCCAAGCTGACATCATTTTCCTTGTTACAAAGATAATAGATAATTTAACTGTAAATTACGTAAGGCGTTTTTGGGAAGCAATTTAGTGTTTTTTAAAAAAAAACATAATTTTCACTGCATACAATTCATTGTATAAAACTAGACTTTTCAATTTATAAACGCTAAAGTGAATTTGTTTGCTTCTTTGATTATTACGCTTTCACGCCTTAACTACTCAACCGATCATTATGAATTTTTTTGTCAGTGGTACAGAAAAATTCAATTAGAGTTAAATTAAAAAAGTGCTTTTAATATTTATGTAATTAGTTGCGCAATGAATAGCCCAAAGAAACACGACAGACGTTGATCTGTTAAAAGCTAAATTGTGTTTCCATGCTTTTTCTGCATTTTTTTAAAAAAAAAATCTCTTCGTAAGTATTGAATAACCAATGAAGGATTTAATTTGTAGTATTATTGTATTATTTAATTAGTTATGATTTAGTTTAGCAGAGAGGTGTGTTCGTATTCTCTAGAACAGAACTGAGGATAAAATAAAACACAAAGTCAAATAAATGAGGCTCTTGTATGAAACAAAGAGCTATTATGCATAATATGTGCGGTGCGAATGAGAAAGACTCTCAGTCTATTTGTTAAAGTGAGACAGATTTATTTTTATGTTTCCAACAATAAGAAATTCCTCAATGATTACTTGACAAAAAAAAAAAGAAAAAAAAAAGTGGCCCAGCTATTTTGAGCTTAGCAATAGCAAATTTAGCTATTCATTTTTATTTATATAAATATGTAGATTATTTTTCCATAAACGGTTTTTGTATAGAAAGTTCAAAGTTCATTAATCACACGACACATAGACTCGGAACAAAGTTCTATCAAGAGAATCAATTTGTAGCTGATGACGTCATAACAGTGACGTCACGCGGTCATTATGATGCGTTAGCTATGTTAATTGCTGCATTCAGAACAAGTTAAAGGGCACTCTGAGATCATAGGTGTAAACTTTGGGTAATTTATATAGAGGTGATGAAACGATTCAAATTGCAAGGCCGTATAATAGTTAATTTTGTTTGTTTTCAATATATTTGTTTGAACGTATAACGTACGGGCTTATTTGATCTTTAAATAAATATCAAGGTCAAAGGCAAAATTCTATTTATTGCATACTACAGACTCTCAATTGGCTTCGCACGGATAAAATTTGTTTCTGCAAATTATTTACACAAACCTTCCTTGTTTATCATTTTTCAATGGTGCAAACAGCATCGAAATCCATTGGGTGGTTTAGAAGAAGTTAACGGAGAAACAAACAGGGGAGGGCAGCGACTTTATTTTATACTAGCTGAGCCCGCAACTTCGTATGGAATGAAACAAACACTGATATGTTAAGCGAGGCTTGCTTACATCACTGTAACCGACATTTTATAAAATGAATATAACATCTATCAATGGATGATTGGAGAATAGAATGCTCAACATAAAGAAATTAGACAAAATAAGATAAGAGCGTTAAACGAGGAAGACTCTTTCCATTAATGAAAACCGCATCAAAATCTTGTGCATGGTTTAGGAGGAGTTAGAGAACATACATACAGACAGACGCGGGCAGCGACTGCAATTTATACTATGTAAGGATAGGATACCTATAGAGCAATTGCCAATTATTGACATAGTACATTCAAAATTGGCTATAAATACGCAGTTAACACTCTGTTACGCTTGTTCTAGAGATAACGCTCTGTTTTAGGGTTCCCGGGTTCGATTCCCGGCAGGGTCAACTTTGAAAAATGAACTTTTCAAATTTGGCTCTGGTCTGGATCTGAAAAGTAGTGGCACTGCGTTTCGCAGTCATTTAGGCAGCCCGTCTGGCGTAAGGTGGTGGTTGACCACCTTACAGAAGACCACCGTGAAATACACCGTGAAATCACCGTAAAAACAGCACGTGTGCTGTTATGTTTCGGTGTGTGAGTAAGGGATGCCAGAGCCCATTTCCCTATCCCCTCCTAATCCCTTATCCTTAATCCTACTGTAGTCGGCAGCGCACTTGCAGCAGCTTTGGCGTTGCTTGTGTTATAGGGGACGGTAACCACCTACCATCAAGTGGACCGTCAGCCTGTCTGCCGATCTTAACATAAACATTATTACTTATTTTGAAATTATTTCTGGAGGAATTTATGTTGGTAGGTACCTACGGCAATTTACAAGCTACTCGAAACTCTTCTGTAGTACTCTTCTGTACTTACACCCAGTGTGAATTACGAGTATGTTCACTTAGTAAAACGGAAACCTCTCGAGTTGTGATGTGTAAATATAATATTTAAAACTTTCTTTGAATTCCGAACGTGATTTCTTAAAGCGGCCACAATTTTCAACGGTCCACTATTACTGACGATGTAGCTGTTTTTTTGAATGTATACTTTAATACGTACGCCGTAACGTGGAGTTTTATGGGTTTGCATGGAGATTTTCGCGAGACGACCGCCCCATGAACAAAGCGAAGTGTCCCCCGAGGGTATCGCAGATATGGAACACAGTTAAGATGAAGTTAAAATGCTTTCAATTTAGTTTACAATATTACGAGCTTGAAGGATTTATTAGATATTTGTTATATTTTCTTATACTTACTCTTATTATAAGGCTTGCGTTCCACAGCGAGCGGAGCGGATCAATTTCAGACTTTTAACTGGCAAAGACAAAGTTAATACAAGTACTTCCACTGAAAAAGAATGAGCTGAACGGAGTGAGCGAGTTGAAAGAGTTACAAACAAGGTCGCAAAGTTGAGTGGGTTCATAGAATAGGCGACTAAACCCGCTCGACTAGCCAACACTACATTTTATTCAAGTACTTTCATAAACAAAGAGTAAAGCTCGGAGCGGAACGAACGAGTTAAACGGAGTCCCCTGGCTGTGAATGGTCTTAAGTTTTGAACGGACTCCCCAAAGTCATCGTCCCCTCTCCACCTTCCTTGCCCCTCGTTCGCCCGTCCAGTTTTCGTTTCGCCAACCACACGACCTCTTTTATCTAACTCCGCTCATTTACCGACTAGTTCCCGCTCGCGATTCCTCGCTGCCAATGGAACGCCAACAGACCTTTCTGGGAAACTCTTTCTTAGTCGGAGTAAAACTATTTTACTCCGTTCAGCCTAGCTATTTCCCGCTCATTGCTCTTTCGCAATGGAAGGCGGGCATAGAGAGGAATAATTGGTTTGTGTTTTACATGATTAAGAAAAAGCGAAAAAAATGACAAGAAAAAGCTTCTTTGACAAATACGCGCAAATTTCTATAATTCTGTTTGACCTGTAAAATTACGAGTGCTGTGAGCACACCGTAGACCACTCAGAACAGCAAGAGCTTTCGCGCCTTAAGTACTTACTCAACCGATCATCATGAAATTTTACATACACATTAAAAGTACTATTCCCGAGGGATCGGTAAGGAAATATTCCAATGACACCAGTATCAGCTGTGTAGTTTATTATATTAGTAAAACTAGCTTTTGGACGCGAGTTCGCGCCCATTTTCTCCGGTGTTAAAGCATTTATTCAATCTTTATTGCTTACAAATTTTTGGCACACGTTGAATTTCTTATTTTAATTTTTGGGTTTACTTTTTTTTTGGGATGAATGGTATTTCCACGGAGCATATACAAAGAGGAGATGTTGTTATTGGATTTTACTATAGAGCGGTGCGTAACTACTGTGCGGGGCAAGGAGGAAGGTAGACCCCGCCCAATTACACTTCAATTGCAAATGAAATTTGATTGTAGTCCACAACAAACTGGCGCCGCCACTCTGTGACCAAGACCACGCCACCAAAAAAAGACGTCAGGACCTAGTTTGAAATCAGTGCACAGTTGTTTAGGCCATCTCCTCTTTGTATATGCTCCGTGGGTGGTATATACCCTATGTCTTTTTCTGTATCCTTGACAATGTGTATATTATGTATCCTTATGTATGCAAAATTTCATAATGATCGGTTGAGTAGTTAAGGCGTGAAAAACAAACAAACTTACCTTCGCAATTACATATAATATTGCTTATGATGTTAGTCATTTTCTGTTTTCATAGTATTGACTAAAAGTAAATTAATAACATTAGTATGTAATAGTAGGATTTAACACGTCAGTTGCTTGGCTATAATTCTCAGTAATTACTAAAAATAAAACACTCCGACCAACGGAATGGGTGTAATTTTGGATGTATGCACCCCGCGGCGGTTAGTTTTAGAATCCATTCATCATTTGTACATATAATTCCTTCATTCTTTGGAAATACAAAAATTTTTGGAAATACAATGTCAGGAATGTAAATGTATTTGTTTTTAAAGATTCCAGTATATCGTCGTTGCCAAAATCTGCTATGTGCACTTATGAACTGGCCAACAACTTCGAGACTTGAATTTTCAACTGTTACTGGTGTGGGCACAACTTGGACATTAGACACAACTTTCGTCTTGTCCATATAAATCTTAAGGTCCACACTTTGGGAAACTCGGCTGAGGCCATTTTAATAATTAATTATACTGGATTTTTGGAAAGTAGTGGTAGGGTACACTGCGTTTCATCGCAGTCATTTGGGCAGTCCGTCTAGCGGTAGTAACCAACCCCTTACAGAAGAGACCACCTTGAAATAACAGCACGTGTGCTGTTGTGTTTCTTTGAGTGAGTTCATTTCCCTATCCTCTCCTAATCCCTTATCCTTAATGTTACTGTAGTACTGCGCACTTACAGCAGCTTTGGCGTTGTTTGTGTTATAGGCGACGGTAGCTACCTACCATCAAGTGGACTTTTAACCCGTCTGCCGATTAAGATAAAAAAAATGCATGTAGATTTAATTTTATTACATTCCTTTTAAAGATTATTTTTACAATAGGTATTACATTACTAATAGCCGAACTATGTGTTTATAAAATGGACTAGTTAACATGTTTTGAAAGTGAAAAGTAGGGCGCATTCGTGAGATCTAAGTCTTGTTCCATATTCATCAAATTTATCAAAGTGCACTTTCTCGTGTCGTACGTAATGTGTGGCGTGCATTCAAACGATAATCGTTGAACACGTGTGCCGGCCTGCGCTTGCGCACAGGATATTATGACTTCGCTTTTATTTTATGTATAATTATATAGGTAGCTATTTCTTATACTTTTACTATAGTGATGTGCATTATACGTGTCGATGTCTACATCTAAAGGTATACATTATATATAGGGCAGTAAGCAGACTGATGGTCCGCCTAAGCAGCTACCGTTTTCTATACCTAAACTGTGCTAACCCTGATTAGATTAAAAGTAAGTAACAAGGTAAGGATACTCCTAATCCTTACCTGGAATCATTCACACCTTAACAGTTAAAAATATAGTGTCTGTTTGACAGAAACAATCTCCGAAACAGATGAACCCATTCTAACGGGGCTTTCTAATGCGAATAGACTACTTTTCTGAGAGTAATGTCCACAAATTTTTGCCATAGAAAAAAAAAAAAAAGGTTTGTGAAGGCAAGACTCTCTGGGTTATGCCATTCATAATTTGGGCAGGCTTGGAGAATTTTCCCTTATACCCATGACAAGAGATGATCCTTTTTATAGACAATTCTAAACAAACAATCTCGCCGTGGTACAGATAAGTATAGTTAATTTTGAAATGCTTTTTTAAGTAGTGGCAGGGCACACTGCGTTTCCGCAGTTATTTGGGCAGCCCGTGTGGCGGCAGTAACCACCCCCTTACAGAAGACCACCGAGAAATAACAGCACGTGTGCTGTTGTGTTTCGGTGAGTGAGTAAGGGATGCCAGAGCCCATTTCCCTATCTACTCCTAATCCCTTATCCTTAATCCTACTGCAGTTGGCAGCGCACTTGCAGCAGCTTTGGCGTTCCTTGGCGACGGTAGCCACCTGTGTGACCGTCAGCCTTTCTGCCGACCTTAACATAAAAAAAACGAACAACTTAATTAGTTATATAATATTTAATTAAACGGGAAAGAAAATTCTAAGGTGTCGAAGCACTGGCAAGGGTTAAGCAGTGGCAAGGCACACTGCGGTAAGTCTCTCTGGTGACAGTATAACGATTTTCTTAAAAAGGCCATCGTGAAATTACAGCTCGTGTGTTGTTGTTTCGATGAGTTAGTAAGAGATGCCAAAGCGCATTCGCCTATCCTTTCCTTCTGGTTACTGCCGCCAGACGGGCTGTCCATTTTATGACTGCGAAACGCAGTGTGCCTGTCGCTATTAAAATTCCTAAATATTTCATGATCATGCACGCAGTTACGAGTTTCAAATAGTGTCGTTATAAATCAATCATTCAAGGGTCTAACTGCACTCTGACGAGGAGCGTATAAATTTCGTGTAGGTAATCCATAAAAGTTATACGTTCTTAAAGCCTTTATGTGTCTGTCTGACATTTACTGGTAAATGTCAAATTAACACGACAAGCGAATGTTCGAACTTTTTATCGATGTCGATAAAGATTTTTTTATCGAAAAAAAAAAAACAGCGCACAACACGAAAGCTCCGTGCGATATGGGGAGTTCAATGTACTGGTGTTGCGTTTGGTTACACTCCGTTGTGATAAAAAAATATCATTTTTCTCTTTAGTTATGTAGCGTTCTATATTGTTGAAATGGAATTCAGTATTACTTTGAAACTTAAATTAATATCCTGTTCGACCCAAAGATCTTCAGTCAGCTACACCTTCTGACTTCTGAAATTGAAAGCTAATTCTAAATTATTTATCTAATAGCAATCTATAGAAAAATAAGTTTTAAGTACATTAAAAATGACTTAATTTTAGGAACATTCAGTGCATAACATCTTTAAATAAATATGAAGTTAATTTAAGTTTTAGTTTTTTGAGTATGTACCTATGGCTTACTGTAAATTCGCCACCAAAAAAAAATGTGTAAACTCGCCACGATTCTATTTTTATGAAGTTACTATCAAAAACAAAATAAATTTGACAAATTAAATTTAAATTAAATTTGACGAGTCCATTGGTCGAGTGGTTTATGTGCTTGCCTTAGCGGTTGAGGTGCGTCCCGGGTTCGATTCCTGACAGGGCCAACTTTGATAATGAACTTTTCATAGTTGGCTCTGGTATGGATCTGGCAAAAAGTGGCTGGGCACACTGCGTTCCGAAATCACATGAGCAGCCCGCCAGGTGACAGTAACCATCCCTTTACAGAAGACCACAGTGAAATAACAGCATGTGTGTTGTATTTCGGTGAGTGAGTACCTAAGGGATGCAGAGGCCATTTCCCCATCCCTTCTTAATCCCTTATCCTTAATCCTACTATGGTCGATAGCTCACTTGCTTTTGTTATAGGAGACGGGTAGTCACCTCCCATCAGCCTGTTTGAACAACTTTACCTACTTATATAATAACGCATACCTAATTAAAAAAAAAACAGTAAATAAGTTAAATTACATAATGACTCATGTATCCATACTAATATTATAAATGTAAAAGTAACTCTGTCTGTCTGTCTGTTACCTTTTCACGCCTAAACTGCTGAACCGATCATTATGAAATTTTCCATACACGTTGTCAGGGATGCAGGAAAGGACATAGGGTACCTTTCACCCAGAAAAAAAACCACTGTTCCCGAGGGATCATCTAACGCCTGGTAAAGCTATAACTGTAATTAAGATGTTAGGCGTTATATTGCTCATATATTTAGTCAGGCGTTATTTTTTATTTTTCAACGCGGGCGGAGCCGCGGGCACCAGCTAGTTTGTTTATAATGTTGATTCGAAAGGTTCTAAATGCCTTCAGAAATCAGGGGTTATCAACTTGGTCCCGCATCCCATTCATCTTTAAACGGACCTTGATGGCGACCTCCAGTTTAAATTGTAATTGATTAGTAATTATGACCAAAGGTTAGCCTTCTCTGTAGTTAGATAGCATCACTCAATTGTCTTGTCTGATTTATTATTAAGTTTTTTTATTTTATTAGGGAAACTTGTCGGTTTTCGTCTATATTTTGTACAATATATTTTATATTTTACTATATTTTTTTTAATGTTAAGCTCGATAGACAGTGTGACGGTCCATTTGATGGTAGGTGGCCACCGTCGCCTATAACACAAGCAACGCCACAGCTGCTGCAAGGGTGTAGGAAGAGATAGGGAAATGGGCTCTGGCATCCCTTACTCCCGAAACACAACAGCACAAATACTGTTATTTCACGGTTACCTTCTGTAAGGGGGCGCTTACTGCCGCTAGACGGGCTGCCCAAATGACAGTGAAGTGCAGCGTGCCTTGCCACTACTTTTCAAATCCAGATCGGAGCCAATTTTGAAAAGTTCATATCCAAAATAGACCCTTCCTGGAATCGAACCAGGGACTCCTGAGACGATGAAAGTTATTCTATGGTCCTTTTATATACATATGTACTTCATATTTCCACTTAAGGCGGTACATGAGACTGTGAAGTTACACGTAATGTATACTAGCTTTTCCAGCTCTTAGTATATAATTCAATCTACAAATTTACAAGAACAACGATAATGAAAATTTGAATCTATACATAAAATAAAATCGTAAACGAGCCGTGTGTGTACCTACATTAAATATTTTCTCAAAAAAAAAAAAAAAACAATTTGTACACGTATTTATGTAACCGAGGTCAAAAAAAATTTTTTTTTAGATTATTTGTATGTTTGTGCGTTTATGCACGCTAATCTCAGAAAAGGCTTATTTTTTTTTTTTTAATTTTATTAACTGATTTGAATGCTGTTTTCACTGGTGTATTGTAGCAAGCTTCCCGTAACATTTTGTGTTTGTTTCATTCCAATTGGTATACAAAAAAAAAATTACGCGCTATACCGAATACCAGTGGCTCTAGGTTGAGTTTACGATACTACACTCGCTAGCGAGAGCGTAAAACATTTATATGGAAAATTGATAATTTGACATTGACAGTTCACGATTTTCCATACTAAATTTTTACGTTCTCGCTAGCGAGTGTAGAATTAGTGTAGTATCGTAAACTCATACTAGAGCCTCTGGTGTACGAAGTTGTACAATATTAATAACTATTTGTATGTATATTTTTTTATAAAAAAATATATATTTAATAATCTTAATTACTTACAATTACCCCGTTGTGTTGCAAGGAATTCCATTTAAAGGTGATAAAAAGCCTTTTTCATTTACCTAACGAAGTTCTGTCTACTTCAAGTCTAATTTTCTTGAAACATTCTTAAATTAATTGCTCCCTAATGTTTTTGAAGCCTCCAGCAAAGATAACTCGCAACAACGCGGTGGTAATACACAGCACAAATTACTTCTATTGGCACCTTTGCCCAGTTGTGGCTTTTATAAATAGAATAAACACAATTTAAACCGCAAACGACCTATTGGCGTAAGTAGTACGCCTGAGTGTACCAAACTCGGTTCATTCATAAAACAAGTTCCAAGTTTTGTCACGCAAAAAATGCGTCACGGTTTTTTCGATGCGGACACTTTTAGAATTAATACTCCTTATCATCGAGTCAGTAAGGTCGAAATTCGTTTCGCTAATTACGTATTCATCAGCAAAATATACCCTGCGATGATAATTTTAATTGGTACTATTTAGCTTTGTTGTGATTCATCGATTCAGTCTCACGCGTTCTTGGGAGAACGAAACACGACGCGCCACCATTTTGTTTTTTCTTTTTTTTTTAATTTTAAGTTAGACATGTGTTTAACTCGTTTACTTATTTGTGCTTATGACTTATTATAACGCTGTTCAGTCAGTAAGAAGAGAAATGTCGCGGGTTGCTTACAAATCTTGTGTACAATAATTTTAAGCAGAGTTTTGTGAAGTGTTTTTTTTTTGAAGCATAAAATATTTTATTTTGTTGGAATTATTCCACTGTAAACATTGGTGAGTACCTATCTTGGAGTCAGTTTCTATTTATTTTTTTCAAAATTTATCTTGCTGTATGATACACGCTTTTTATACGCTGTTATGCTTACTCGAAAAGTAAAAATAAACGCTAGTCCTTCGGACTTTAACAATATTTAAATATAAACGATATTTCATTGGATCTCAACATCCTGAGATCTTAATCTGTAAGAAATGACTATCCTATCCAAAATTACTGGATGAGGATAGCCATACAGGACTTACGTATATATAGTGACTAGATCAATTATCAGGAAAAAAAATGGACAAACGTTTATTATTATTTTATTATTATAAACACAATGAAACAAATTTTATCACAGACCTTCTAGTCCAGTTTTATTTCAACCGCTCGAAGTTCGGTATTTAAATATAACTTTTTTCTTAGGTCGCGGTGTGGTAACCCCCGATGACCCTCTATCTATGACATGCCGTAAAGCTCCTCCTCCTAGCCCTCATAGTTTCCGAGATCCCCTCGCCGGTTTTTTACCAGGTTACAATATTCAAGATTTGTGACTCTTGGTACTCACTGAGTCAACCCCTATACGCTATACGACTGGCTATGAAGAGAAATACTCCCCGCGATACCTTCCGTGAGAAAATTGTAATTGACAACCGTAAAAAGATAGGTAAGTTCAAAAATTGAACGAGCAAACAAAATGGCAATACCATATTCTGCCAATACAGCTCCAATTACAATTAAGACGTCTTAATTGGTATATTATATTATTATAATGAATTTTAATTTAAAATTTTAAGTTAAATGTATATAGGTTGCAAAAATATGCCTGATATATGTATACTAAAAGATTTTTAGGCGAGTTGTACCATAAACCACTTGAGTTTTTAACCATATACCCCTTTTAATTTGTGTTTTATTTTATTATTAATTGATAAAAAAAATGTGATTTCTTATACGTAATATAACTAGCGACCCTTCCCCGACCGACTTAACAGTGATGCAATTTGTTTTTGCAAACTGTATACACAAATCTTTCTCGTTTATCGTTTTTCACTTTCCATTAGTGAAAACCGTATCAATATCCGATGGATGGTTTTGATGAAATTAGTTGAGAAACAGACAGAAGCAGACAGCGACTTTATTTTGTCATATTTAAATCTTTGTATTAGATGTATATAAACTGTAACAGTTAGATAAAACAAACATTAATGTTTTATTAATAACCACATTATTAAATCCGAACAATAAATAATATTATAATAGTTTTTATACAAATAAATTGTTGTTTTATAATGTTCGTTTGGCCATGATAATTTACATTTGGCTGACGTATAATAAGAGTCATCGCGTCTTAGAGAGAATATTTACCGAGTAAGTGAATAAATTCTTACAAAAAACTATTATGACTCATTCTTAAGTAGTGTACGTTAATATTGAGATAATGTCTAAATATAACAAAATCATTTGAAATTAGATACAAAATAAATACATATGTAAAATGAACAGTAAAGGAAGTCTTACACAGTCCTAAATTTCAGTAAAATAACATCAAATAAAACTTTAACTTTGGTTTTAACTAAAATTTAATACATTTAAGATAGCCAAGTTGCTTAAAACTCAACCGTCTTAATCCCTTATTTTTACAAATTCCCCTTATTTTTACAAATATTTGAATAATCGTAAAGAAAAATTACAAAAATATGTAATAATAAAATAATAAAAAAAAAACTGTCTGTTCCTCCGCTTTCTTGTTCTAAATCCCTCAACGGAATTGGATACGGTTTATAATAATGGAAAAATCGATAAAGGAGAAAGTTTAAAATAAAATAAGAACTTATACAAACCACCGTTGGTTTTCCTATAAACAGTTAAATTCGCTAGAATTAAACATTATCAACATCTAGTGTAGCAAATGTTTGAAGCCACTAGACAATATAAAAAAAAGTCCAAGCAAGTCAGTGCTTACATTAAGTGCGCACCTTTTTCTTAAACGTGGAAAAATAAAAAAATCAACACCGGACAAAAATATAAGAGCAATAATTTATTTAATCTTTGTTCATATATTAAATTTTGCTTATGCTTCGTTGCCACGTGGCAAACTGATATTTTTTTAAATACCTACAAAGAATTTCCCTTTGACACGAGGATAAATGTACATTCCCTGTTGCCACAAAACTTATCAAATAGGTAAAGTAGTAACAGCAAAATAGTAACAATAATATTGACCAACACATTTTGAATAATCAAAAATAATTAATACAATATGACAATTAAAGTATCTCCAAAAAGAAATAATCCTATCTATTATTGTAAGGGGAGTTTATAAAAAAATTGCTCATTGACGATTTAAAAAACTGTTATTACAAATCAAAAGGAATTTTCAATAATTCCTTCATTTATATATGTACATATACTTGAAAAATCATACATAATCTCCTTGGTCACGGCATCACGGGTGAACGGGTAGACCAATTTTAATTCGGTTTTCACTAATGGAAAGAGGGATAATGGATCGGGGAATGTTCATATATATAAAAATTGCACGCCGGGCGAAGCCGGGGGTGGATTTAAAATTCTAAGACATATTAAAAAAAATTAACAAATTTACAAATTATTCGAATGATTCCTATGGGTTTCACTCATCTTCGCCACCACCATTAGTCAGGTGATGTGTTTTGTTTTTATTTTTAATGAACAGAACAGAACTGTTCCTCGGAAACAGAACTTTTTTTACTGGATAAAAGTTACCCTATGTTCTTTTCTATATCTCTGACAATATGTATGCAAAATTTCATGATGATCGGTTTAGTAGTTAGCTAGCTAGCGAACTAATATGTATACTTAATTCGTTTGCTCTTCGCCTCTTACGTAAACAACAAGGAAGCTGTGCCAGTAAGTTTCCCTATCGAACAACTTGTTCATCATTGTTTGTTTGCAATTGCCCTCGGGTTATTCAGACTTATCGGATAGCTGGGTGGGCTTGTACTTTTCTACTTAGATACAGTTGGCAAAAGAAACATGCTGACGGTCCACTTGATAGTAGATGGCTATCATCGCCTTTACACAACTGCTGCAATTGCGCTGCCGAGTAGCATAAAGGAAGGGACAGGGAATCCTTTACTGATCTTCCGTAAGGGGGTGATGGTTACTGCTATCAGACGAGATGCCCAAATGATTGCGAAAAGCAATGTGCTGTATTATTTTATTATTCTCTGTCCTGTTTTGTATATAATGTCAGTGTCTTTCGTATAACGAAAGAAAGAAAGACTTAAGTCTTTCTTTCTTTCTTTCTATTAGGTTTATAAAATTGTTATCCTCTGCCTACAAATCTAAGTGATGTGTTTTAGAAAAGTTAGCCTTTGATTTCGCCCGTATTAAGGCGAGGACTTGCAGAAAAGCGTTATTTTCGTCGCCTAATTCGACTTGTTAGAGTAAAATTAAAGCTTAGATAAAAATACAGTGCATATAGACTATATTTAAAAAAGTTTGAATCGAGCAGGTTTTTTTTACGAATTTTGAAAGTTTAATTATAAAAATTTATAAAGTTTAATGTAATTTCCAGAAATATAGAAAAAAATAAAGACCACTTAGCAGAGAAAAAAAGCAATGATTGAGAAGTGGAGAGAAGAGGTGGACTACCAGCCTATTCAGTAGTTAGTGTTAAAATTGAAAATACTGCAGTTTATAAAAAAATAAACCATTTTCTGAGAAAAAAAAAATAGTAAATTAAGTACTGCTCAAAAAAACTTTTCCCGTCACAGTAATAAAAGAATTCAGCGACAACTACATTGAATTAAACTTAAGTTCTGTACTAAAGTTTTAATCGGATACTTTTATTTCTTTTTTCATGTTTTACATAATATTTAATCTGTACGGTTATCTTCGAGAAGAAGCCGAGAAGCTACAAAAAAATATTTATTTATTAGTCAAGACTTGCCAATGTCTTTAACATACTTTTTTTATGTTAAGATCGACAGACAAGCTGACGGTCCACTTGATGGTTGGTGGCTACCGTCGCCTATAACACAAACAACGCCAAAGCTGCTGCAAATGCGCTGCCGACTACAATAGGATTAAGGATAAAGGATTAGGAAGGGATAGGGAAATGGGCTCTGGCATCCCTTAATTCACTCACCGAAACACAACAGCACACGTGTTGTTATTTCACGGTGGTCTTCTGTAAGGGGGTAGTTACTGTCGCCAGACGGGGTGCCCAAATGACTGCGAAACGCAAAAACATTACATAAAATAACTTAAACATAATATACCACCACACAAATAAACATTACAAGTATGAATTTAAATTATAGGAAAGCACAGCATTATTATAGGAAAATTACCTATAAATTAAAAAAATATATATGAAAATTATTACGATACACTGTATATAGCCCTTTTAAATGGTCCAATTTTATCAGAAAAAATGTCAATGTTACACTTGTGAAATATTTCATTATAAAATCGCAAAGCACGAGAAACTGGTGTATTGCTACCATATTTTATTTTTACAAAATCTTATATAAAACGGCCTAAAGTTACGTGCTCGAGCAAACATTCCGGGAGTGTTCAACTTAATCATTGATGTGTACCTTAATTTGCATAATTTTGCATAACCTTAATTTAGCACCTTAATTCATAGATAGGTTAATTCATGAAAGATTTTTTTAAATCGGATGAGTTGTTTCGAAGATTACCTCCTACATACACACTTAAACTCTATATAATGAGTTTAGATATATAAATACACATATAATTCTCGTATATATTCAGATTTAAATCTTTGTACGCCTTTGACATTCACACTAACTTAAATTTATTAAGCTCCAAAAAAAGCATATTTGTTATTAAGTGTGACTTGTTGTAGATGTAAATGCATAAATTAATTAAATAACTAATTTTCTCACACTAAAGAGGTCGTTATTGTGGTGATGAAATAACAAACGCAAATATTTAAGTGAAAGTAACGGTATTGTATAATTGAGTTATGCTAGCAACCAAGCCGGCAACCTTTTAAAAACAATATCGTCGCAATGATTCCTTATTTGAAATTGGCGGGCGACATGAGGTTGCGTCACAAATTCAGATGCGTTCATGATTGTGTCAAGTTTTTTAAATGGCAAAGGTGTAGGCCACCTGGGGTTTCTTAAACTATTTTTTTTAGTACAGTAGTGTATTCCGGGGTCATGTGTTAGGCGAGTAATTCATTACTTAACTTTTTACTAACATTTTTAGAACACTCATTACTGTTTTGCAAATATTCAGTTAAAATACTTATTCTAAAACAAACACTAAAAGTTACGGGAAGCTTGCTACAATGCAGTTTTTACATCAGTGAAAACTGCATTCAAATCGGTTAAGCCGTTTCTGAGATTAGCGCGGACAAACGCCGACCATGTCCGACCATCCCCCCCCCCCCCACCCCCCTTATCTCCGAAACAACTGAACCTAAAATTTTGAAAAAAATACAGAAATTAGTTTTCTAAATATAGAAAACTCACTCGTTCCGTGGGGCCCTGCAGCAATGAGCCTCTTCAAAGACATCTCGAAGAGGCTTATTGATGCGACGGGAGACCGAAGAGCTGGCACTTTCCTCGGCCAACGTATTCGAGGAAATGCTGCCAGCGTACTTGGTACAATGCCGCAGGGTCCATTTTTATATTACTAGTTTTTAATCAATTTAATATTAATTTATTTTTTGATTAGTTTTCTACTTATAGATTATGGGAAAACCTATAAGAAGTCCATGATATTAAAATATCATGGTAAATCACTCAATATTGTGCGGATAAGTAACACCGTACGGAACCCTATTCACGCGAGTTCAACTCGCACTTGTCCCGTTTTTTTGACCTCGTTAACATACCAAGATGTACAAATTGTTTTTTTGAAAAAATATTTAATATACAAACACGGCTCGTTTACGATTTTATTGTATATGTTTAGATTATTAGATTTTATTTCGATATGTTTTTGTGACTAAGACTAAATTATCTCTAGTATTTAAAATTTATAAAAACGTTATAATTAATTAATTAGAATAATTGACAAGTTAAATATTATTATAATACGCAAAGTTCAAATTGTTCTAAAAAAACCACTGACGTAAAAGTTAACGATAACGGTAACACCCTCACACAATTTTCTATTTAAATAGCTATTACGATTCAATAGTCTATAAATTAGAGGCTGTCACAACTTGAAACCATCTAAAAAAGACATATTTTAAACTTAACGGGGCCAACAGGTTTTTGGTGTATGTACGAGTATATGCAAGTAATAAATTATGTATTTAAATTCATTTTAATTTTTTTAATAAAAATCCCAAAGACTGGCATAAGAATTAATTGGATGCGGTGTATTTTTTTGGTTTAATTTCAAAATTGTAAATGATGTGAGTTTGTTGTTACGCTTTCACGCCTTAACTGCTCAACCGATCATCATAAAATTTTTCATACAAATTGTCAGGGATACAGATCTTCATCAAGAAAAAATGTATTGTTCCCGAGGGATTATCTAAAATTAAAAAATTCAACGCCTGTCAAAAAATATATGACTTCCGTTATACATGATATAGAAACAAGGCTTCCCATAGTGAAATCCTCGTATACCTATATTTTCAGACTATAGCCTAGAGCTGAGCCCGCAACTTCTTACGCGTGGTATTCGGTATAGCGCGTAACTTTTTGTTTGTAAACTGATTGGATTGAAACAAACACTAAATGTTATGGAAAGTTTGTTATAATACATCAGTGAAATTCAAATTGGTTAAGTCGTTTCAAAAATTAGCGTGCACAAACGCACAGACAAACAGATTCTAAAAACAATTTTTGACCTTGGTAACATAAGTACAAAACGTGACAACGTATACAAATTGTTTTTTTTGAAAAAAATCTTTAAGGTACAGACACGGCTCGTTTACGATTTTTTTAAATGTACTTATAGATAAAGAATGTTTTAACAAATGAGAAAAAAAGGCGCGGAAAAAGTCGAAAGCAAGCGAAAAATACTAGCCGTATTAAAATGAAATCAAAAACATAATGTATTTAAAGAATAGACTGTTCCCAGCTATGCACGGATGAGATTTTTTTCTGCAAATTATATACACAAACGTGAGGAAGGTTATCGCTCTTTCCATTAGTAAAAACCTTATCAAAATCAAATCAAAACCGCGGACAGCGACTTTATCATATGTATATTGTTTAGATATAAGTAATATACTTATATCTAAACAATATAATCTGATAACAAAGATTATCTGTATATATAAAAATGAATCCCTATTTCCTTTGGTCACGGCATCACGCGTGAACGGGTAGACCGATTTTAATTCGGTTTTCACTAATGGAAAGAGGGATAAACGGGGAATGTTCATATATATAAAAATTGCACCCCGGGCGAAGCCGGGGGCGGGTCGCTAGTGAAGAATATAAATACATATAGAATAGACATAGCTATGCATTGTTTTCTTAAGAATTAAAAAAAATGTATACACATTTAAAATGTATTTAAATTATTGTTTTTCATTCTTTTACTAATAATTTACACCTTATTAGATTAGTGATAAAGTTTTTAATATTTTTTATTATTTTACAAAGACAATACTAAACACATAAAAGACGGTGACAGATATAGGTACCTTTGTGTAGTTCTTAATGGATTTAAATTAAAGCTGTTTAAAAAGTGTGCACTCTTTGGAATGTGAGTAATTCGAATTACAAATGTCACGTGTCACAATGACAGATTTTGGCGCGAACGCGGATCTGTTGGCGCCATCTCTGTGTTGCCAGCTTTTCTACTAAATATTTTTAATTAAAAATGTGTTTTTGTAACCTAACCGTTGACAGTTGTATTGAACACTATGAAAGCTTGTTTCTTTGTTAAGCTTTCACGCCTTAACTACTCAACCGATCACCATCAAATCTTGCATACATATACAGATATATGGTAAATTTCATCAGGAAAAAAGTACTGTCGCCGAGGGTTGATCCTTGATTATAAAAGTGAAAGTTTGTATGTTGTGTGTTTGAATGTTTGTTACTCAATCACGCCAAAACAACTAAAAGGATAAGGATGAAATTTGGCACACAGTTTATTACCAGGATTAACATATAGGATAATTTTTATCCTAGAAAAATGTTAAGTTTCCGAGGGATAAAAAAATCGACGCCACCGTCGCGTCGTCGCAGCGATAAAGATGTCAGATTATATTATTCATATGTTTCCTCGGGTGTTATATTTTTAATTCATCAACGCGGACGAAGTCGCGGAGACCAGCTAGTCAAAAATAAAAATAAAAATTGAACACTTGATAAAATTTGTTCAATAAAGTTTGAATTTTTTTTAATTTTTCAACGCGTTAGAAAAAGGGGCGCGGTCGTAGCTGGCAATTCCTTAATTATACTAAATTGAATACTTTTCTCTTCTGATAATTGTATCATGTTTATACATAAGGGTGCCATTTAACTAAAGTGTCCAGGAACCGCTGTTTAAAGACGACTTTGCACTTTGACTGCGCAAGAAGAAATAAATAAAAACGTAAAATGGCAACACCATTTGCATTTGCATCGTGCTCGGTCAAAACTCGTCTGGGCATCTAACAGTAAATGACGCTTTAAATAAGCAGGTCGGTCACATGAATATTTATTAATTTTATCACAGTGACCGATAAGTGCCGCTAATGGCGTGTAGGTACTCGTAGCTTGATCTTGAACCCCGCACACGTCCGCGGTTGTCTTTGCCCGACAATTTTAAAAAGGAAATAAGGGAGAAAAACAAAAGAGTTCCGTTCATTAACTGAATAAGCGAGACATGATTCGAGACCTTCGAATATTAATTTATTTGAAGGTTTCCGTTTTCGCTGTAGCATGATGCGAATGATATTAGTTAGACGAACCGTTCCTTTTCACTCTTGTAAGTTACCGTGACTTGGCCGCAACTTACAAACATGACGTAATATTAAGCTGCAACACAGAATACATAATAGTACAAGAAATATCACAGAAAAAGTGCACGCCTTAGCATAATTATATGTATTAAAAGCATTTAAAGTACAACATTCTAAAAAAAAATTTCTGTTGTGTCCATACTTCGCTATCTTCTACAAATCTCTTAATATGTTCTGTTTCTCTGTTCATATAGGCTGACGGTCCCCTTGATGGTAGATGGTTACCGTCGCCTATAACACTATATGATAACGGATTGGGAAGGTTTAGGGAAGTAGGCTCTGGCATCCCTTACTCACAAATCGAAACACTCTTTAAACTCTGTTCTAATGTATTGCCTTCTTTTAAAAGATACTCAATCAAGTAAGAATGTTGCCATGTATGGCTTTTCAATAAAGTCTTGTTTTTTATTTATTACTTTATTTTTATTGCTTAGTTGATTCTTTGTCATTAAAACGCGCATAAAAAATACTCAACTGAAGCTGTGTCTGGAGGCCGACGAGTTTATTAAAAATAAATGCGACAATGAAGGAAGTCTAGTTTATTTTTAAATGCGGATTAGTCTTTGATGCTTTCGCATGTCTCAGATGGAATGCAAAGTCCTGTACAAGAATACTAATCAGTTTCTATACTTGGCGGCATCGAAGACGCTTCTGTTTTTAAGTATACTTGGTTGGCCGACAGGCTCACAGTTTCAGTAGGGGTTTAAACTGGATTTGGTAATATGTATAAAAACCAAGTATATAAATAAGTAATGGTTATTTATTTATTTATAAAGTTTATTTGTTTGTTTGTATATGGGAAGTTATCTCAAAACTACTCAAATCAATAAAAATAAACTTCCACCATTACCTAGAATATATATTTAGGATTAGAGATACTACTTTGTAATATTCCATTTCTAAAATAAATATATAAACGTAATGACTTAATAAATAATAAACTATACTAATATTATAAAGCTGAAGAGTTTGTTTGTATGTTTGAAGGCGCTAATCTCAGGAACTACTGGTTCGAATTTAAAAATTCTTTTTGTTTTGAATAGTCCATTTATTGAGGAAGGCTATAGGCTATATAACATCACGCTACGATAAATAGTATTATATATGTATAAGCAGTGTCCAGTACCGCGCGCCCCATGCGCACGCCGTCGCCGTATGGGCCGCAGCGAAGCGTGGCCGAGTACAGCTAGTACAACATAAAGTAGACCATCAGCTTGTCTTTCGAGATTAACATAAAAAAACTCCGTATTCGACATCGCTAAGAACCCTAGCGATCGCTAAAATCGATTAAAACTTAACTAGTAACTAACTATTACTAGTTAAGTTTTAATCTGAGGCCTATTCCCGTTGTATTTTTCTATGGAAAACCTATATAAATTAAAATACAAAATAAAGTAAGCAATAGACCCCCGTTCATCACTTCCTTTCATCAAGCCCTTATTAATGATGTTCACGTTACCGCCGTGACATAAGGAGCTTAATGAGCCGAGAGACGATTCGATGGCAGTTAAAATAACCTCAGACGCGGTGAAAATAAATGCGGAAAGCGTCTACAGTTTTATTTATATTCTAAAATATGTCAAAGAGAATGAGACAAAAAATACAATGTATTAGAATGAAGCTTCGTCCATTTGTCTTGATGGTTGTGTTCTAAATTCGGCAATTAACACAAGCAAGGTCATACCGGGTAAGCATAGTCATAAGGGACAGGTCGTTAATGAGCTTTGGCATCGCTCACTAACCAAACATAAAAGCACAAGGTTGTGTGGTTATTGCCGCCAGATGTGCTGATTGATGACTGCGAAACGCCATTGTATTGCAGTCAAGACTGTACGGAGGATGACCCATCAATTCGATGTTTTGATCGGTCACAAAGTTTGTTCCCGATTCGATCTCGCATAGGTTAAAACTTATGTGTGAGGGATCGCATTTTCACGATGAAGAATGATTCGTCTCCGTTTCGAATTTTTTGAATTTCCCGAAGACTTTCTGGCAAAGAAATGGTTGTGTACCATTCAAAATTGACCGTCCCATGATTTTTCAACGGCAATGTCGCCACATGACTGGTAATTCCTTTTTCTTCCGCGAACAACTTTTATTGGTTTTTACTAGTTTTGGAAGACCCCAAACAGTCGATTGCAGTTTGTATACTCAAACTTTCTTTTGAGCTTTTGTCAAATTATGCGGAATCCAATGAGAACAAATATTTTTTACAGGAAAATTTTCTTGCAATATCTTATTGACGCTAGTCACTCTAATGCCCAGATTTGCCTCTATCTTGTCGTATGTCATTGTCACATGTATTGATAATCCACGACAAAAGTCAAAAAATCATCTTTTTCAAGTCACTGGAAACTACAAATATCGCGTTCAAATAATAAAAGTTATAATTGAGGATATGTTAGAAAAAGTCAAACTTTTTCGCGCTTAAAGCGCTCAGTTTTGTCAAGGCTCAATGCATATAAGTAATCTAAGTAGTATATATCACGTTATGACTCTTGGGAGCCGTGCAAAAAGAAACAAGGTTAGTAAGAATGCCAAGCGAAAACTAAGTAATACGATGCGCTGGTTCCTTAGCTGAGAACCTATGTCAAAATCGCACAACCAGTTAAGGCGAGGACTTAGCAGAAAAGCGTTATTTTCGCCTTTTAATTTGACTTTTTAGAGTAAATTTAAAACTTAGATAAAAATACAGAGCGTAATATAGCCTATATTTAAAAAAAAGAGAAAAAAAGAAGTAAATTACTGCCCAAAAAGCTTTCACGTTACAGTAAGTAATGAAAAAATTCAACCTAAACATTATTTTTTAAACTTATTTTTACTTAAGTTCTGTACTAAAGTTTTAATCGGCTACTTTTTTTTCATATTTTACGCAATATTTATGAAAAACCTCTCAATTTTCAATTTGTTCGATTAACTCCGAGAAGCTACAAAAATTTGTTGCACAATATTTCATAGTTTATAGGTTGTCGAACATAGGTTACAGTAGTTTTACAATAACAATAATAATGATCACTATGTTCTATCCTGTAAGGGTGAGCAAATATTTCGCGCGTACTACTACACATAAATTTGGTAAAAATTATGTTCGGTCTGACGTTAGTCCTTGTCTTTAATAAAGCGTATCATTATTTCATAGGCTCAGCAACTAAAGTCTTTGTTGCTTAAAATATTTCAAGGATCGAACTATTTAGAAACAAATAGGCAAGTACCTACTTGGTTAATTATTTTCATGCGCTGTCAAACATATTTAACGCCGCATAACAATAGGTTTAATTTTGAAAGGATTTGTCAACGATCAACCGCGTGTACGATTCGTTCCAAATGTATTGTTGTTCGGGGTTAAGAAAGGTTATTAGTTCAAGGATACCTACTATATTGTTAGCATTCCGAGATAGGCTTTACATTTTGTCTTTCGTATGATGACATAGCCTACGTTTAGCGGTTACGTAGTTCCACAACAATGCTTGCATTAAGGTCCCTTTTACAAGTCCTCTTTTCTATCCTGTGTCAGGCCTCTTGTCGCGACGTCAGTCGGGTCGCGAAGCACTCCAAATATATGACTGGCAACATTAAGATTCTATCCGTGATGTTGGCATTACTGAATGAATCTGTGGGAAGTTGACTAACGTTTCTGTATTCGAAAGTGCGGCCATACTAGTAAAGTGTATCAAGAGTTCAAGAGGAAAGTTTAGAGATAAAACACACCTGCAAGTAATTGAAAGCTAAGTATCTGAGTGTCTAAGTAATTACTACTATTTACTGAGTATTCTTAAGTGTGTTTATTAAGTTTAACTAAATGTTTCCAGCTGCTATAATGTGAGTACGAACCTACTTATGTTCAGCGTCATGTGTTAGTCATTGAAAGAGGATCTTGCCTTCCGGGGCAAGTATCCTGGCGCATCATTAAAAGAGGATGATACCATCCGGATACCTTCCGGGACAGGTATCCTGGCGCATCATTGAAAGAGGATGATCTGTCCCATCCGGGGGCAGATGTCCTGATGCAACATTGAAAGAGGACGATCTGTCCCGTCCGGGGGCAGGTGTCCTGATGCAACATTGAAAGAGGATGATCTGTCCCATCCGGGGGCAGGTGTCCTGATGCAACATTGAAAGAGGATCTGTCCCATCCGGGGGCAGATTTCCTGACGCATCACTGAAAGAGGATCTGTCCCATCCGGGGGCAGATGTCCTGACGCATCATTGAAAGAGGGTCTGACCCATCTGGGTACAGATGTCCTATCGCATCATCGCAGGAGTATTCAAAGATCCACCAAGCTGCTGATATTGACTAACTTGAGACAAATTGACAGAATGACCAATCTCTAACTACCATCAGTATAATCACAATAACATCATTGATTGCCTATTCAGTAGACGCCTTAGTATCATCAACTAGTATGAGAAGGACTCGGTCTTAGTGGCATCAACTGCTGCCAGCGGTTGGTGTCATTGTGTATTGTACTTACAGGTGGTGTTAACGTAGCATACAAAGGTCAGAGCGAAGCAGATAAATCTAGTCCTGAGGCCTATTGGTGTAAGAAGATAACAGGGTAAGAATCAGATAATATTTTTTATTTTCTCTGAACAAGGCACCATTCGCGACATGTATGCTAATTGTGTATACCCACAGCCCACTTGTATTAATGATCCATTATATATATATATCTGAGACGGAGGTATTCTATAATCCACATAACCTGTGTAAATCAGATCGCGACACCTCTGTCACTCCGCATGTGCCGTGATATAATTGCCTACCATCGCTCACATTGACTGTGAAAGGAGTGCAACTTATATACGCTAGTACTGTTATTTATTCTGTGCCTGTATTGTATAAAATATTTTTTAGAATGAGAATTACGGAATTTTTTTATATTTTAGAAAAAAAAAACTATAAATATCCATATTTTTTTTCTTCAAATTACCGATAACATGGCGCTGAAACGTGGTCTCTAACTATGGGCCTCGTAAGAAAGCTATTTAAATAACATAGGTCATTTGGCTCGTGCCTGCGTTCTTGCGCTTCGGCATACAAAAATACATTACTCGTAGCAAGATATGATACACTTCAAATATTCACATAGAGTTAGCATAGAGTAGTTAAAACAAATATTAATATTTTTTTTTTAAATTTAATAATATTTTTAAATTTTTCGAAAAATTTTAAATTTCTATTTATTAGACTATTTGATTGTCTATTTAAATTTCTATTTATTGGAATTGGAATTTGGAAACACACGTTTTTAAAAGTATTGAAGCTCCGAATCGGCTTAACAATTCTTTCGTTTTTTTTTTTTACTTTTTTTTAATGACAGTTTGTATTCAGCCAAAATGGCATCCATGGTTTCATAATAGCTTCAATGGCTTAAATGAAACCAAAAGTGTTTTTAACTAGTGGATAAGCTACTTTCAGTTCTGCACGCTAATTATACAATTGTCTATATAAAGTTTTGATTTAATATTATTAAAAATGAATAATATATTTAATAAGCTCGGCATTATGTTAAACGTAGAAGACTTATTTGTAAAAATACGATCTTTCGTACGGAGAGTTAGACTAGAAATGTATTTTTTATAGTATATTAGTGTTCGTTGTGGCATCTCTATCTGATATATATATCAGTGAACTCTCACCTCGGTAATGGAGCGCTTCCGCTGAGATCTTATTGCCAGCCGATGTACCAATATCATCCTACTGATAACTATTGGAGTCTTTATTTCTATCCTATGTATTTTGAGTGGTTATTCATTTTTCAAAAACAATAAAAAAATGCCAGATGTAAGACTACTCAAGTACTCATCCCACTTTCAGTGATTTAAAAAGTGAACTATTTGGTGCTCCAGACTGTGTCCGCAATATAACGTTTATTGCTCCTTTATTTTTCTAAGGCGTTAAATTGTTTTTATTTTTAGATGACCCTCGAGAACTGTTCTTTTTTTTTTCTGGATGAAAGGTACCCACTATCTTTTTTGTACCCCTGACAACGTGTATGCAAAATTTCATGATGATAGTTAAAAGGCGTGAAAGCGTAATAAACAAAATCTTTTTCCCATTTATAATATTAGTAGTGATTAGCTTCTTATTAAAATAATTTTAATAATACATATATATTTTTAATGAATAAATTCTTAGTCCGAAATTATATTTTCCGTTACCATTAAGTACGTTTAAGTACCATTAAGTAGTTTACTCTTTAGTGGCAGAGCTCACTGCAAATCACAGTCATACAGAGTGTGAAAAAAAAGCACACATGCTTTTGTGTTTTGATGAGTGAGTAAAAAATTTCCATTACTTATTCATATTTATCACAACTTCGTCCTTTATCACCTAGGTCGGCAGCGTTTTAGGCATTTATAATACAAGTGACGGTAACCTTTTAACATCCAGGGAACCGTTAGACTGCCAACATACCTTTACATGTAAAAAATCTAGATAAGAGACTAATTAACTTATTAGTTAATATAAAGAAGCCTCTTTTATACTCTTAATTATGTAAATGGAATTTACATCCCCCATCTTGAGTTAAAACATCGAGTTAAAACATTTATTTTTTATCAAATACACAATTTTCACACAATATTTCGGATATATACGAGTTATTCAACAGCTCTGTCAACGGTTCGGTTGGCGTAGCGGCGCGGCGGTGTAACCTGCGTTTTTGATTTGGAGGACGCGGTTCGAATCTCGCCGCCGGTCACCACCCAACGTGTTATTGATTTTTTCTTTCTCGTGACTTTTTTGTGGGCAGCCAATTAAGGGCCTACGCAACATTTGAGTATCATATAAGGCGCAAACTTGATGATAATGTCTAGCGGCTACAATGACCTTTCCTGGGGCTGTTGTTCTAATGAAGATCAGAGTGACAATCATATCACTTGTTGTAAATGTGGCAAATCCTATCATTTCGAGTGTTTGCTCCTGTCACATGATGCAAATGACCCTGAGGAATTGTCCGGTTGGACTTGTCCGACATGTAAGACGCAGGTACCTAAAATGGGCAAAGATGATAATACCCCATTGCGCAGCAACGTCTTACTAACGAGAAGCAGTAAAAAACACAAAATTAATTCTCCTCCGGAATATGGACATACGGCAATAACTCAAGAGGACATACGCAATATTGTTCAGGATGTGATACAGGAGCAGCTTAGTCAGATGGTGTTAAAATTGAACAGCGACTTAGTGACTATCTTAAGCAAAGAATTGAAGCCATTGAGGGAAAATATATCGGAATTGCAGAATTCAATGATGTTTTTGAGTAGTGAATATGAAGATATTAAAAAGGAACATAGTAACTCGAATCTTAAGTTAAAAGAGATAAATTTGGAAAATATGTCCTTGAAAGCAAAGATTAATGAATTGAGCTCACGTGTTAATTTCCTGGAACAATCAGCTCGTTCAAATAATCTAGAAATCCAATGCGTACCGGAGAAAAAACAAGAAAATTTGATTGAAATCGTAAAGAAAATTGGCAAAGTGGTTGCTTGCGAATTGACAGATAGGGACATCTTGCATTGCACTCGAGTTGCCAAGCTCAACCCCGAAAACCGCAGACCTCGTTCCATTATCGTTCAAGTCACATCCCCAAGAATTCGTGATCAGTTTATTGCGTCAACTTTGAAATTCAACAAGTCGAATTCTGGGAACAAACTTAACACTGCACATGTAGGCTTTGAAGGAAATGTATCTCCTATTTTTATTACAGAGCACCTTTCTCCCATTAATAAGGCTTTGCATGCTGCAACTCGACTCAAGGCTAAGGAAAAAGGCTACCAGTATGTATGGGTCCGGAACGGAAGAATTTTGGTCAGAAAAAATGATAGTTCTGGATATATTGTGATTAAGAATATGGACTGTTTAGATAAATTAGTTACATAATTTTTTTGTTTTTTTTTAAGTATACATAGTTTATAGTTTTTTATAGTAATAACAACTAAAATTCTCGTCATTAAGAATATATTACCAAAACGTTCGTGGTCTTCGCACTAAAACTGACAGATTTAAACGTGAAGTATGTTGTAATAACTTTGACATTATTATTTTAACTGAAACATGGCTCAATGCTGGTGTGTTAAGTAACGAGCTATTCGATGACAGGTATACGGTATACAGAAGGGATCGGGAAAGCTCGAGGTTTCATGGCGATAAGGAGGGCGGAGGAGTCCTTATTGCTGTATTAAAGACAATTAATTCGGTTCGAAAATTAAATTGGGAAAGTAAATGCGAGGACCTATGGGTCGTTTTAAAACTACGAATTAGTCAATCTGTTCATTCGATTGCATTTTGTTGTGTATACCTGCCACCGCCTGTTAATCGGTCAATTTTGGATCACTTTGTTGAGAATAGCAGTAAAAATATTAATCAATCTAAAATTTATACCTGCCTTGTGGGTGACTTTAACCAGGGCAACATAAACTGGAGTTTGGTGAACGATGCATCAGATGGTTGCATAGTACCTGGTATTAGCCAGTCATTTGTGGATTTTATTAATCTTAACAAACTTAATCAATTAAACCAAGTAACTAATAAATCAGACCGGGTTTTGGACTTAGTTTTGACAAATCTACCTAATAGTAATTGTTTGGTAACAGAATCTTTCGACGTTATCAGTACTGTGGATGCCTTTCACCCACCTTTGGAAATCTCGATTTTTGACGTTAATGATAGTGGACTGTCTTATAACATCGCTAAAAAAAAACCTAATTATCACAAGGCTAATTATGACGAGATATGTAATACACTGTCTAAAATGGATTGGGAAAATATTTTCAAAGATAAAGACGTAAATGAAATGATTGACATTCTTTATTTGGAGCTACATAACTTAATTAAAAAATTTGTACCTTTTAAAACTATCTCTAATGGTAGGTTCCCGGCTTGGTTCGATACAAATCTTAAAAGAGTACTACGCGAAAAACAAAACATCAGACGCCGATATAAAATATATAAAAACCCGCGGGATAAACTTGAATTGGAATTGGTTAGGGAGAGATGTAAAAAATTGGCTCATACTTGCTATAACAAATACATAAGTTTCATTGAGGATTCTATAAAATCAAACCCCAAGATTTTCTTTACGTATATGAAAGAAAAAAGAATGGGCAAGAGTAATTACCCTGGCACCATGTCAATTATAGAAGGTATCGATGGCACCTCAAATGGCGCTGAAATATGTAAGTTGTTTGCTACTCACTTTAAAAATGTATACAGTACTGCTGACCGTAATCATACTTTTAGTCTTGAAGGTGATCACTGGGCTACTCTGATCAAATTTAGCCAATCGCTGACAGTCCCATTTATTAGTAAGGAAAGCATTCTTAAAAGTATCAATAGCTTGGATCCAAATAAGGGATCGGGACCAGATGAGATTCCACCTCTCTTTATTAAATCTTGCTCAAAACAATTTGTCTCACCATTATATCTGATTTATAACAAATCCTTGCAATCAGGTGTATTCCCCAAGTTTTGGAAATCCGCAAAAGTGGTACCCATACACAAAGGAGATAAAATTGAGCTTATAAGCAATTACAGGCCAGTATCGATACTTTCTACACTTGCAAAAATTTTTGAATCGCTAATTTGTCCCTATAAACAAAATCATCTTAAAATGTTTTTGACAGAATGTCAGCACGGATTCGTAAAATCTAGGTCTACAAATTCAAATTTAGTATTATTAACTGAACAATTGTTTGAGACCTTGGACTCTAATCGTGAAATTGATGTGGTATATACAGATTTCAGTAAGGCATTTGACCGGGTTCCAATTGATATTCTTACACTTAAATTGGAGGCGTATGGTGTCTCGGGTTGCTTGCTCGAATGGATCAAGTCTTACTTAAATGGAAGGGAGTTTTGTGTCGTTGTAAATGGTTTCCGATCAGACTACTGCAATATCACTTCGGGTGTGCCACAGGGATCACATCTGGGTCCGGTGCTGTTTAATATTTTCATAGATGACATTGTTACCTGTTTTCATTATTGTAAACCGCTTTTGTATGCTGATGATTTGAAATTAATTCGCACTTGTGACACAGTTAACGATGCTAAACAAATCCAAGAAGACATTGACCGCATGACTCAGTGGTGTCATAAAAATGGTATGGAATTGAATGCAAAAAAATGTTATCACATACGATTTTCAAGAAAACGTAGTTCTTTTGATACAGTATACAGAATAGGTAACGCTGCTATTGTAACTGTGGAAGAAATTAAAGACTTGGGAGTAGTTTTTGACAAAAAGTTAACTTTCGTTTCCCATTTGGAAAATGTGATCAAAAGGGCAGCTAGATCATTGGGTTTTGTTCTGCGTAACACAAGGGTATTTAGAAGCAACCATTGTAAAATCTTACTATACAACACGTATGTTAGAAACATCCTGGAGTACTGCAGTGTTGTATGGAGACCTCACTATGCAACTCATTCCCTCAGAATAGAACGCCTACAAAAAAGATTTGTCTCTAGTTTAGCTTTTAGCAACGGAGTCGCCAAAAAAGTACGTTCATATGAAGGCAGGCTTCGTCTCTTCTCTATAACATCTCTGGAGAGGAGGCGGAGCATGTCCGATATATATTTTGCATTTAAAATTCTTAGAAATTATATTGATTGCCCTCCGTTGCTGCAGCGATTTAATCTTCGTGTTCCCCGCAGAAACCCTAGAGCACCCATTACTCCACTGTGTCCACCTATTCGCAGATCTGTATTTGGTTCAAGCTCTCCTGTCCCAAGGCTGTGCAAATCGATTAACGAAATGAGCGATCTTATCGATTTGTTTGCTGACTCGTTCACCAAACTCCGCAAAGCTGTACTTAAAAATAATAGTTAATAGTGATATTTTTCTGGTTGTATTTAGTTTTGGTTTAATTACTTTTTAATTTAGTTTAGTTTTTGGTTCCTTTTAATTTTTTTTAGTTTACATACTTTATATATATATTCCTCCTTTTTTATTTTTTGTGTGTCTAATTGTCTTTAATTAACTTTAAAAGTGGTATTCACCTTTAATTGGTTGCCACACATGTTTGTTATAGTTTTTTATTAAGTAGTTAGTTAAGTGTATATGTGTGAGCAAATGTTGGTGAATCTTGTGTATAAAAATAAAAAATAAATAAAATATGCTCTGAAAATTCAGAGCATATTTGATAAAATTAAGGTGCATTATTGCACAACAGATTTTTGTAGCTTCTCGGAGATAACCGAACAGATTTAAAATTGGAAGGTTTTTTTTTTAAATATTGTGTAAAATATCAAAAAAGAAATAAAAGTAGCCGACTATAACTTTAGTACAGAACTTAAGTTAATAAGCTTTAAAAATTTAAACAAGAAAGCTTGTTTTGGACATTAATTTACTACTTTTTTTCTCAGAAAATATAATATTTTTGTAAAAATCTCAGAAAATATAATATTTTGTAAAACTTTTTTAAATATAGTCTATGTTTAAGTCTTATTTTACTCTAACAAGGCAAATTAGGCGACGAATATAAGGCTTTTCTGCTACGCCGCATCACGTTCGCGCTACGTTTCGCGTCATCGCTATGTGCAGCGCGAAACAACTGACCTCTTCGTCGCGTCGCGTCGCGTTTCAGTATGAACTGACCTTTAGAATGAGAATTACATAGCCAATAATAGATACCTTATCTCTTTAAACTTCGTTAGTAAGAAACCAATATAAATGTAGTTGTAAATAAGTTGTTCCGCCTTTATTATCATGTAAATCGGGTTTTATGGTCACGAGCCCTATGGGATGTGGTGGGACGCTGTTTTTTATTGTTGTCTTTGTAATGGTATCGAATTTCTTGTACGGCAATAGAGATGGTAAGTTTAGATAACAAAAGCTCTCTAAATTGTTGTTGATCCGGTATTTCACTGTCTACTTTAATATGTCCATTATGCAAGTAGATAAATAATTATTTTTATTGGTTACTGGTTAGTGCTGTTAGACGTGCTGCCCAACACAATCTGGCCTGCTGCTACTAGTTTTTTAGTTTTAAGTTTAAGAAAATTTCAGGACATTGTTTCAAAAAACATTTAAATTCTGGTTCATTAACTTAAAATGTATCCTTACTTATATTATAAAAAGCGAAAGTGAATTTGTTTCGCTTTCATGCCCTGACTACCCCACGAAGCATCATGAAATTTTGCATACACTTTGTCAGGGATAAAAGGACATAGGGTATCCAAAAAAAGTACTGTTCCCCAGGGCTCCATCAAAAGTGAAAATAAAAACTCAACGCGTGACAAAAATGTATGAATAATAAAGATTGAATAAATTATTTCACATAATATTCATTTGGAGTTCAATTAAGAATCGATTTTCATATAAGGCCTTTGGCATGGAAATTTTATGAGGAGTAAAATTAATACAAGCGTTAACTAAAAAGCGTTACGTCATCTGTCACTTTGACATCTGTGCGACAGCTGTCGCATGTATTTCTGTTCCTAATTCAATTCTCTGGGCTTATAAAAGTAAACGCGAAAGTCGCAGGCAAAAGCTTTGAATATGTAATGTTATGTTTGAATATGTATGTTTTTATAATGAAATCATTATAGGTTTAGATGCCGTTTTAAAAATCCAAATATTGAAACAGTATTTGTGAGCAAATGTTCAGACTTTATTAAGCGGTCTGTTTTAATGAAATGACCCCTATCAACCCCTGTAACTCCATGTTATAACTTTAAAATCTGTTTTGTAGCCGTGTATAAGAAAAAATGACTTAATGGCTCTGTTAAAAGATAACACAATATATTACAAGTCATTTTAATGCATCTGTGACCATACATACAAAATTCGTTATCTTCCAAGTTATTTCCTAATATAGTTAACATCAGTCTCATTAATATTAAATTCCCTTATATTTATAAATAACAACATTTATGGCTATTTTTTATTAGTCCTAATCCTAATAAAATTGTTTATGTACTAACCGTAAAAGTGTCATAACGTGTAGTACTCATCATTTTTAATGAAAAATTTGAAGCATTTTCACAATTAAAAATGATATTAAAGAGGTAAAGTTTGTTTGTTTGTGTGTAGGAGGTAATCTGCGAAACTACTAATCCGATTTTAAAAAATCTTTCATCAAGAGTTAGAATAGAATTTCAGGATGGACATGGGCTGTATACGCCTTTTTTTTTTTTTACAAGAGGAATCCATCATGGATACCCACCCGTCTGGGGACAGACCGGTGGGTTATGTCGGACTCCTGCCCCGAGATGGTAGTGGGGTAGACCTACCGACTAAACCTCTTGGCGTCCTTCTCATCCGCTATTGGTGAAGTTGCGAGGTCGGACGAGCACTCTTCCGTAACTCCACCGCGGGGGTCCGCATCCGGACACGGCTCATTTGGAAGGCACACCCGAACTGCCAAGGTGCGACGTGCCTCTCAGGATGAAGCGGGCGGTAGAGTCTACCGCCCTAGTCCTGTCAGGGGTCCAGGTGGCGGGCGTGCGCCAGCCGCCTGCGTCCTGTTCGTCGGCGACGGAGGGGATGGGACAGGACGTCGTCCTCCCGCTCTCTTTCCGCCGCCTCCTTCTGCGAGATGACATCTTCGCAGAAGGATTGAGTCGCTTGCCAAGCGGCTCTGCTGCCGACCATAGCTTTCACTACGGCCGGCAGAGAGAGGTCAAATCCAATGGTCGCAGCGAGCTCAGTTCGCTGCGCCAGCCATCTAGGGCACTCCGCAAGAGTGTGCTGTGCGCTGTCCTCAGCGAACGCACACGAGTGACACTCTGGGGTTGGCTCCCTACGAGCCACCCGGTGCAGATAACTCCCGAAGCAGCCATGCCTCGAAAGCACCTGCACCAGACGGAACGTGAGAGCCCCGTGTCTCCTCTGGAGCCATTCGTCCAACACTGGACGAATGGCCTCTACGGTGCGGTGGCCGGCACTAGGCTCGACCAACCTCTCGCTCCATTTGCGGAGGAGGTTACCGCGCGCCCGCAATCGGATTCGCGGGCTGTATACGCCTGGCAAATGTGTAACAGCAATAAAGATTTCAGGCGTTATATTGTTTTACAAACCTCAGGCGCTATATCTTATATTTTTCAACGCGAACGAAGTCGCAGGCACCAGCTAATCTATACTTCTGTAGTAATGTTACAACTAGAAAAGATTTGTATGTATGTTTGTAATGAATAAACTCAAAGACTACTGGACAGATTTTAAAAATTCTTTCACCTATAGGAAACTACATTATCAGCGAGTAACATAGGCTACTCAACCTCCCCTCATCTCCCCTTTTATTCCCCTCCATACAAACATGTATGTTTGTAATGAATAAACTCAAAGACTACTGGACAGATTTTAAAAATTCTTTCACCTATAGGAAACTACATTATCAGCGAGTAACATAGGCTACTCAACCTCCCCTCATCTCCCCTTTTATTCCCCTCCATACAAACATGTATGTTTGTAATGAATAAACTCAAAGACTACTGGACAGATTTTAAAAATTCTTTCACCTATAGAAAACTACATTATCAGCGAGTAACATAGGCTACTCAACCTCCCCTCATCTCCCCTTTTATTCCCCTCCATACAAACATGTATGTTTGTAATGAATAAACTCAAAGACTACTGGACAGATTTTAAAAATTCTTTCACCTATAGAAAACTACATTATCAGCGAGTAACATAGGCTACTCAACCTCCCCTCATCTCCCCTTTTATTCCCCTCCATACAAACATGTATGTTTGTAATGAATAAACTCAAAGACTACTGGACAGATTTTAAAAATTCTTTCACCTATAGGAAACTACATTATCAGCGAGTAACATAGGCTACTCAACCTCCCCTCATCTCCCCTTTTATTCCCCTCCATACAAACATGTATGTTTGTAATGAATAAACTCAAAGACTACTGGACAGATTTTAAAAATTCTTTCACCTATAGGAAACTACATTATCAGCGAGTAACATAGGCTACTCAACCTCCCCTCATCTCCCCTTTTATTCCCCTCCATACAAACATGTATGTTTGTAATGAATAAACTCAAAGACTACTGGACAGATTTTAAAAATTCTTTCACCTATAGAAAACTACATTATCAGCGAGTAACATAGGCTACTCAACCTCCCCTCATCTCCCCTTTTATTCCCCTCCATACAAACATGTATGTTTGTAATGAATAAACTCAAAGACTACTGGACAGATTTTAAAAATTCTTTCACCTATAGGAAACTACATTATCAGCGAGTAACATAGGCTACTCAACCTCCCCTCATCTCCCCTTTTATTCCCCTCCATACAAACATGTATGTTTGTAATGAATAAACTCAAAGACTACTGGACAGATTTTAAAAATTCTTTCACCTATAGAAAACTACATTATCAGCGAGCAACATAGGCTACTCAACCTCCCCTCATCTCCCCTTTTATTCCCCTCCATACAAACATGTATGTTTGTAATGAATAAACTCAAAGACTACTGGACAGATTTTAAAAATTCTTTCACCTATAGAAAACTACATTATCAGCGAGTAACATAGGCTACTCAACCTCCCCTCATCTCCCCTTTTATTCCCCTCCATACAAACATGTATGTTTGTAATGAATAAACTCAAAGACTACTGGACAGATTTTAAAAATTCTTTCACCTATAGAAAACTACATTATCAGCGAGCAACATAGGCTACTCAACCTCCCCTCATCTCCCCTTTTATTCCCCTCCATACAAACATGTATGTTTGTAATGAATAAACTCAAAGACTACTGGACAGATTTTAAAAATTCTTTCACCTATGGAAAACTACATTATCAGCGAGTAACATAGGCTACTCAACCTCCCCTCATCTCCCCTTTTATTCCCCTCCATACAAACATGTATGTTTGTAATGAATAAACTCTAAGACTACTGGACAGATTTTAAAAATTCTTTCACCTATAGAAAACTACATTATCAGCGAGTTACATAGGCTACTCAACCTCCCCTCATCTCCCCTTTTATTCCCCTCCATACAAACCTGTATGTTTGTAATGAATAAACTCAAAGACTACTGGACAGATTTTAAAAATTCTTTCACCTATAGGAAACTACATTATCAGCGAGTAACATAGGCTACTCAACCTCCCCTCATCTCCCCTTTTATTCCCCTCCATACAAACATGTATGTTTGTAATGAATAAACTCAAAGACTACTGGACAGATTTTAAAAATTCTTTCACCTATAGAAAACTACATTATCAGCGAGTAACATAGGCTACTCAACCTCCCCTCATCTCCCCTTTTATTCCCCTCCATACAAACATGTATGTTTGTAATGAATAAACTCAAAGACTACTGGACAGATTTTAAAAATTCTTTCACCTATGGAAAACTACATTATCAGCGAGTAACATAGGCTACTCAACCTCCCCTCATCTCCCCTTTTATTCCCCTCCATACAAACATGTATGTTTGTAATGAATAAACTCTAAGACTACTGGACAGATTTTAAAAATTCTTTCACCTATAGAAAACTACATTATCAGCGAGTAAAATAGGCTACTCAACCTTCCCTCATCTCCCCTTTTATTCCCCTCCATACAAACATGTATGTTTGTAATGAATAAACTAAAAGACTACTGGACCGATTTCAAAAATTATTTACCTATAGAATGCTACGTACATACACCAGCTAAAGTAATACATTAGTAAATATTACTAGACGAGCTCATTGCTTTAGATCCTGCGCACTTGCAGCATCTGTGGCGTTCCTTTTGTTATAGGCGTCAGTAGCCACGTACTATCAAATGGACCGTCAACCTGTCTGTCGACCATAACATAAAAAGTGGCATTTTAATAATAACTGTTATATGTTGTCTTCTCTTATTTATGAAAAAATATTTTAATTGGTTAAAAGTTAAATATAATATATATTTTTAACTTACTTTTAGTATTATTTTAAAATATTCTCACATTATAAACGGCTGTTTACAATGTAATTTTTTTCTTCTTAGGTAATTAATATCCATTTGGTTGCCTACATTCTGTAATACATTAAGTTATTATGTTGCCTATTAGAATTAATTTTCGTTTATTTTTACATTTTTAAATCTTATTATTACTAAAATTTAAGCCATATTGCGGAGACGCCTTCATTAAATTCCCTCCAAGCATTTATTTTATTTTTGTCAGCTGGAATTCTTCTTTTGGTTATGGCTCCATCAGATCTTCTTCGATGATTTCGCCAGTGTCAGCTGTAAAAATAGCAGTATAAAAAACTCAAAATTCAAATTAAAATCAAAGTCAAAATACTGTAGTCGGCAGCGCACTTGCTGCAGCTGTGGCGTTGCTTGTGTTATAGGCGACGGTAGCCACCTATCATTAAGTGGACCGACAGCCTGTCTGCCTGCCGATCTTATCATAAAAAAAGATTTAAAACCTTGAAATTATATTTTGGCTCACCATAGTATCGTCAACTTAGCCCTTTATTATTTCTTATTTTGATTGGATATCAGATTATAATAGGATTTTAGTATATTTACAAAAATAAAACAAGATATTTAAAGAAAAACGAAAGATTTACTTTAAATATCTTGTAAAAGCTACACCACTCTTAGTTAAAATTTTTTTTTTCGTTTCTAACAAAGTGGACTTCAAGAATTTACGGCCATTAAATTGTTGTTAACTACTAATTGAATGGTAACAGATAAACAATCCAATTACCTTCACACAAATTTCAACCTTTCCTTCTAAGAATAAAAGGTTTATTTTTTGGTAAACACACTGTAAATACTGTATCACAAAATACTTAAAAACATTATATTTTGTTACAGGTAGCACCACAGATCTTACACCAACGTTGATAGGTATATATGATTCGTTGCTACAGCCAGCAAAGAGTCGGTCTGAATCAAGTCGTCTTGAATCCGCAAAAGATGCAAGGAACGATCCACCAGTAAACGAAAGAACACACGGAACCATGACCGAAGAAACAAAAGACAACGTCGAATCTAAATCACCAAGAGACCCATCTAAAATTGCAGGCGGCGTAAAATTACCCATTGCGGCAATTAATAAAAGTTCCCTATACACTATGCGGACTATTAGTGAAAAAAATGGTGCTAGTGATAAATTTGACAGTGTTAAAAGAACAGTGAATGAAACAAAAGTGTCATCAGAGTTTGATAATCTTTCGCCAAATGTTAAAAGAATGTTATCAAGTGCTTCTGAAACGACCACGTTAAAATTTCAAAAGAAAACCCAGAATGTTGTTAGGTCTTCTGCAAGATACAAAACTAATATACCTCTTGTAGGAGCTACATCGAAAATATCACAATCAGGACTAGAAATATTACCTTCTGTGGAAGTTTACGATCAGCCTGTAAAAACTTTTGCTAGATCTAAAAGTGAGGACCAAGAGCCTACATGTTTACCACCGAAACTCGAATTCAAATTAGGAGAACAGATTACTTATGACGTGCCTACTAATAATAGACCTGCTATATACGATGTTCCTAGTAATAAGAAAAACGCTTTCGAATCGCTCTCCCTGCCATATATAGATCAATCTATCGAACTCTCTATATCTTCTAACGATAGAGAATTCGATATTAAATTGTCATCAAAAGACAATTCACCTCAAAAATCAGATGCATGCCCTCAAGGGTCACCAGCTAAATCCACGAAGGAACTAAACACTAACAGTCTCCACAGAAAAGACTTTCATAAAAGCGAAAGCCCCAAACTAAAAAAATCTGAACAGTTTCCAATAGTAACAAGTTCTACTGGAAATTTAAAGAATTTACCGGAGAAAGAGCCGAGATTGAACCCTCCTTCTGTAGAAGTCTCTAGACCTTTGTCGATGAGTTCAATAGCTTCCTCTAGTTCTACTTCAAGTAGTGGAGTTCAGAACAAAGGTGTGAATTCAGCGTATTTAGCATCCATAGAGAGTTTAGACGATCACAGTGATGCTGATATGACGTCAGCCAATGGCAGCAATCATTTCGTCAATAGCGCTGGTGTTTTGAACAATACTGCTTCCGAGGAGAGGAATTCGGAAAAATTACCAGGTATTGTTACTTATCCTATTACTAATGCCATTATTAATGATTAGTGACCGCTAAACTGATTTTGATGATTCATTTTGTATGTGTTTGAGGAGACTCTGTTATGGTTTATATTTGAATTTTTAATCGATTTTATATTGAATTGAAATTGAATTGAACCAGTTAGTTGGCGCTGCGATCAAGTTTTACGGGTTTGGACAGTGCAAAGTCTGCGAGGTCCGCTACTCGCTAGTAATGTTAGCGTATGTTAACGGAAAAGTATGTAATCCTTCTTTGTATAAAATTCCCAAAATAAATAGGAAATGCATGATAAATCTTTTTAATATGCAGGAATTAAAATTTTTAGGAAATCTATACATTTCCTAAATTTCATTTAGAAAAATATTACATTCGGGATATGATGGGACGATTCATCGCCAAGCCATTTCAGCGCCATTTACAAAATGTGTTACAAGACTTATTTGTACTGGAAACAATGTTAGGTTAGGTTCTGGAATCCTTATGAAATTAAATGCTAGCGGGGCGAGCACACCCAGAATACTGGTTTTATCAAAAATACTGTCGAAATGTGTCCATTAAATAATCTTTGAAACATTATTTTACACATTTCCTAATTACGCTCGGAATTGTATACAATTCCGGGCGTAATTCCGAGCACATTTCCGGTAACACGTATATACGAAAGTTCGTGATGATATTTATCACTTTTGTGGGACACAGATTTTGTTGGGACTTTATAATATATTTAGAGCTTATACATCAGATTATCACATTGTTAAGTTCAAACTTTATAAAAAGAAAAGTATTCATTTAGTCTATGGGAGGTCAGTGTACTATTGTATAGAACACTCTGGTTACACTAAAAATGGTTTGTTATTATTTATTTTATTACTTTTATCTTAATAAAATAAATGGTTCAATTTATTATTTTACTGCTGTTTTTACTGTAAGGGTGTGGTCGTTAAGCTACTAATATTGTAATTTCGAAAGTTTGTAGAGGTGTGTTTGTTACTCAAACACGCCAAAACTTGGCACACAGATAGTTTATTACCACGATTAACATATAGGATACTTTTTATCCTGGAAAAATGTTATAGGTTCCCGTGGGACCGTCTAACAACATAAAAAAGTCGCTACCGTCGTCACAGCGATAGATATGTTTTCTCAGGGGTTATATTTTTCCATATTTTTCATTTATCTATAATATGACAGCGGATCGCAATGCCAATCTCGCATCCGCTTCTTATCCTTTAATTTTTATTCCATCAAGGTCTCCGATTTTCCGTCGGCCTGCCCGAATCTTTTCACATAAAAAAGAATTTATCAAATTTGTGTTTTCTTCCAGACCAGCAATGCGTCGAGGAAATGTCTGGACTGTCGCAGTTGGAGCGTGTGTGTTCCGAAATAGTGCAGACTGAAAACGTTTACGTTGAAGATCTCAGACAAGTTGTCGAGGTAAGTTGTATACATACTTAACTCACCAGATACTCTTATGAGACCTTAGCAGTGCCCCGTGGCTTTGCTGGCTTTCAGTTTGTGATCCCTGGTGTGGTTTGTTCATCAACGTTGTTTTGATGGTGCCCAATAAGTGTTTAAAATAGCAACTATCCTATCACAGATGCATTTGTTGTTCTCGACACTGTAACGGAGATTTTACTCTGAACTAGAGGTCCCAAGAACTTGTCCCGCCAAAAATTTATTTAATTGTATAAAATGTAGTCTAAAAACTGAGGTTCCTCGCTTTATATAAATCATTAGCTGACCCAGCAGACGTCCTGCCAGAACCCGAAAATAATTCCGTAACCCGACTGTGGCGCCATCTATTTATTTTCAAACCACATGTTAAAGTGACGCGTCACTTCACATCAATGAACGACGCGACGTTTAAATTATTTGAATATTCTTCATACAAAAATACTAAAAATCGCGATTAAAAAATGGGGGTGGGGGTACGAGGGTGAAAAATATTTTACGATCTATTCTCATACCTACCAAATATACAAAAAAAATCATAAAAATCGATCCAGCCGTTTCGGAGGAGCTTAAAAACACTATGAAACGAGAAGGGTTTATTTTTTCTAAATTAATTTGGCTAAATTTATTTTTGGGTATAATAAATGAGACTTCCATTAATATGGAGCATAAGAAGTTCCATTTAGTGCGATAAAATATAGTTGTCTTTTTTATAATGAGTAGTTTAAAAAGTGTTAAAATAAAACGGAACCGATACCAACCAGGTGGCGTGATTGCGTGCGACCTAACATCTGACCTGAATACGAGTTGCATTGTATATTATGGCTACCATTCTACAACAATGCCCCAATGAATCAGAATGACCTAATTTTGGATTGATAACTATTAGTTCCTAATTCCATCCAAACCTTATTTTGTTCGTTTTTATACGTCTAAGACAGTCACCGGCTATACCCTGTTCAATATAATAATGGCTGGCATGTTAGCAGTGACGAGGACAGACGATTTCTTCGCCATCACGCGCAAAGAGACCTTTTCTTTGCTCTGCTGAGTGCGTGCCAGTTCCAATTCCATCTTGATGACCATAGCCGAAAGGTACGAGGTACAGGTGCTAGTCAGCAGGAGATTAGTAACCCTTGTAACCAAGGGCTATATTTTTAGATGCCTGCAATATATAAATTTTTTAAATTAATTAATGTTGTGTTAACTTATTAGCTGAATTATTATTCAGTTTTTTATTGTGATAAAATGAATAAAGTTCAATAAATGTACAAAAAATAAAATGAAATGTATTTAAATGAAAATTCATCTAAATCGGTCTATATTCGTTCTCCAGATATCATCAAAAAAGTCATTCCATACAAAATGTATGAAAAAATTAATTTTCTTCATATTTTTTTTTTGTGAATATTTCCGATGTTTTAAAAGTTATTCTGCTATTCGGGGCGGAAACGTATTAAACAAATTAAAGATTTAAACATCAGTCCAGCCATTCTCGAGTAGTCGTTTAACGAACTCGACTTTGTTTTTTATAATATATAATATAGATTTGTAATATTGAGAAATAAAACCTAATAAGAATTACATTTCATATAAATATACTAGAAAAGTAAGCTATTAAGCTATGTGCTTAATACTAAGCCAGCTGCAGTCTTTTCTGAATTTTTTTAAAGGATCCCCAGGGAACTGTGCTTTTTTCTGGATGAAAGGTACCATTATGTCCTTTTATGTATCCTGGACAATGTCAATGCCAGATTTCATGATGATCGCTTGAGTAGTTAGGGCATGAAAACAAGCAAACTCACATTCGCGTTTATAATATTGATTAGGATTTAGTCTTCTAAGTATTTATCTTATTTTGATTTTAAGTAAGAATATTGCTTTAAAATGAAGTCAAATACCTATTTCCCTGCAAACGTTCAGTTCAATGAAAAGAATCCCTATATAATACGGAATGATTTTGTTTTTTCTTTGTACAAAGCAATAAAAACATGAAAAGGTAAAAAATAAGCGCCAAAGCGCAAATGAAATAACATCCACGTATAAATAAGTCAATATAAATGCCATTTGATGGTAAAAATTAGCAGTTAAAGTGGGTCAGTGTTTATTTATTCATCGGGTCACTGTTAGCGGTTGCTAAGTAACTGCTAGGGACCTACATTCAACGCAGGCTTTTATTTTAAACTAGCGACCCACCCCCGGCTTCGCCCAGCGTGCAATTTTTATATATATATATGAACATTCCCCGTTTATCCCTCTTTCCATTAGTGAAAACCGAATTAAAATCGGTTTACCCGTTCACGCGTGATGCCGTGAACCTAAGGGAAATGGGGATTCATTTTTATATATATAGAAGATTAAAATTGATAAGAATGTCAATTTTATTAACACGTAAAATTATTATAATTTTATTAATAATTTCAATTATTTACAAATTACATATACCTCTTTAGCGTTTACCTACGAATTCGTTCACACCTCTTTTTCCAAGGCGTTTTTTAAATGTTTATTTTTAGATTATCTCTCGGGAACGTAACATTTTTTCTGGATGAAAGGTAACCTATGTGTTTATCCTTGATAACGTGTATGCAAAATTTCATGGTGATTGGTTGAGTAATTAAGACTTGAAACCATAACAAACAAGCAAACAAACTCTTCAGCAGCCCTCGGCTTGCATTGCTACCTCCGGATACATTTTTTTGCACTTTATATCAAAAATCAAAATCAAAATATTTATTTATCAATTAGGTTTCTCCAAGA